>CP136057.1:367079351-368329351 GCA_032464435.1 Aegilops umbellulata
GCGCGGGGAGATGACGTCCATGCCATCAAATATCTGCTTCTCAAGCTTGAAGGACCCGCTCGACACTGGTTGAACAGCCTTCCCGAACACTCTATAGGCTGTTGGGAAGAGCTTGAGGACGCTTTTCGAACGAACTTTTAGGGCGCCTATGTCCGGCCTCCGGATGCGGATGACCTGAACTGCATCACACAACAACCCAGAGAGTCTCCCGGCAGTTTTGGAACTGATTCCTAACCAAGAAGAACCAGATTGTCGACTACCCGCATGCTGAAGGCTTGGCCGCTTTCAAGCATAGTTTCTAGGATGAATGGCTCGTATGACAGCTCACCCAAGATAAACCAAGAACTATGGCAGCCCTTACTTCTCTCATGACCCGCTTTTCTGTGGGCGAAGAAAGTTGGCTCACCCATAAAAACAACAATCCCGACACGCCCGGTACCTCCGAGGTTCGGGACGCTAATGGAAAGCCACGACGTAGCAAGAATAAACGTCGCCACAATGATGGCGAAGGCGAGGATACAGCAGTAAACGCCGGGTTCAGAAACCCTAAGTCCGGACCCGAATGAAAGCCCCTAAAGGCAACAATGATGGCCCAACCAGAATAGATGCAATTCTGGAAAGGACTTGCCAGATCCACGACACACCAGAGAAGTCCGCCAACCACTCCAACCGTAACTGTTGGGTGATAAAGCAGGTCGGCAAGCTCACAGCCGAAGACTTGGGCAGATGCCCATGAAGCAAGGACAATGAAGAGCCCCGCGGGCCGAAGTGTGGAGGCCGGAAACCCTTCCCTTCCGAGGTCAAGATGGTGAACATGATCTAGGCAACGCACATACCAAATAAGGAGAGGAAGCGAGCGCTGGGAGACGTATATTCCATCGAGCCCGTAGCGCCGAAGTTCAACCGTGGTCAGCCTGTCCGGTCACTTTCGATTGCAGGGATCACCTAACCAGCATACGCCACAAAGGATCCGCGACCCTAGTACTCGACCCCAGTAATCGACCCCATCATTGATGGATTCCACCTCACTAGAGTCCTAATGGACGTGGACAGTAGCCTCAATCTGATATACGAAGACACGGAAAGGAAGATGGGGATCGACCCATCAAGGATCAAACCCAGTAACACCACCTTCAAGGGGGTCATTCTAGGAGTGGAGGCCCGCTGCACAGGCACTGTGACGCTTGAAGTAGTGTTCGGCTCTCCGAACAATTTCCGAAGCGAGGACTTGATCTTCGACATTGCACCCTTTCGCAGCGGCTATCATGCCCTCCTCGGCAGAACGGCGTTTGCTAAATTCAATGTCGACCCGCATTACGTGTACCTGAAGTTAAAGATGCCCGGTCCTTCGGGCGTCATAACTATCAACGGTAACAGAGAACGCTCACTTTGAACCGAAGAATACACTGCGGCCCTAGTGGCCAAAGACCAAACTGGCCCATACAGGTCCTGATGTCGACCCGCCGTAAAGGCCGGCGACGAGCGTAAACGGGTTCGAACCCCTTCCCTGTCATGGGAACCCGCATGCGTTGGTCGAAAATATGGATCCGCGTGCCACGGCACACCCACATTCTTCACGCTCCATGTGCCATGTCAGCACAGTTTCACACTCAAAATACCATGGGCAGTCATGAGGCATATATCAATAAATCTGAATCATGTGTTCGGCTAACCCGAACTTCGCAAGTACCTTGTCTTAGGACGACCCGGGGGACAGTTCTAGAACCCCCCCCCCCCCAGAACGAAGCTTCATTGACAGGATCCTCGCCCCTCAAAGTTTCATCGAAGGTCCCAACCCCCACCACTCGGAAGCAAAGGCACAGACGAGCAGCAGGGAAAAGTGGAGGCTTCGACTCTGTAAAATTTATTTTTCCTTTTTACAGATAATGCCTTGGCAGTTCAAATTATACGGTTAGACAGCTTGAGCCTACGAGAAATAAAAAACCTTTACGATGTTCAGATATCCGCATCTTGGGATTGTCTATTTCCTTTCTGATTCTCTCATCGCTCTTCGAACAGCCGTTAGGAAAACATGACCGATTAACTAACCTAGAGCTCGATTTCCCTATCAGCTCGGCACCCTGAGTCCGACACTGCTTTCCGCTGAGTGTTCGGTGTCTCGGATATTGCACTATATGCATCAAGTTCCGAACTATGTCTTAGGTCAATAGTTGGGTTGCCCGGCTCCTGTGCTTGCCCCTTATGTTCTGCCGTTCGGTTAAGAGGGCAAAAGGAGAACCCCTGTGATTGTATTTCTGGCTCGCCCGGTCAAGTACCTCAGGAGGAGAAAGCTGAAAATTGGCCGACATAGTACGCGCGAGCTGATCAGCGATCCGATGACGAGGTTTGACTCTAAAAATCATTAGCGATTTTGTCGTGTCACACAAAGGGTTCGTCTTAACAAAACCACGTGATCGTATAGGGCAGGCATTGGCCCCCAAGTACATTACAAAACACAAGGGGCTAGTCCTTAGCACACACTATCAAGCTCCTAAGGCTAAGTGAAAGCAGTAAAACCGAATAGTCCGATTGCCTAGTTTTGCTCACGCGATACCGCCTTTGGGTACCAAGACGTTGGCTAAGGGTAATAGTGCGGAGACAAAACACCCCTCGTGGCATTCACCCGGGTCCTGAAGCCGGTGACAGGTAGCTTTCAGAATAAACATACGGCCGCATAGGAGTCAAAATTAAAATCATGACAATATAAAATACGTCAACTGGATGCATCATAAAGCATAAGGTCCAATTGATACAAACTTAACACAGTTACTCAAGCATTTCATCTTTTGAACACTGGCCCTCTATTGCCCGTGCGCCATTCATCACTTGTGCAAAGTATTGCTCAGGGCGGCGATGCTCTTTTCCCTTGGGCGGAAGACCAGTGTCCATGTCCATTGGATTAATCTTTGGCCAATCCACCATGGTCTTCGCAAACGCAAGCCTCTCCCCCTCAACGCATGTTGAGCGCTTCATGACATCAGTTCGGAGCGGCGCCTCCCGCAACTTCTGCACAAGAGCAAAGTAAGTGTCCGAAATAGGCTCGACGGGCCATAGATTGACATAGAGGTCCTTCGCGACCAGCTCGGACATCCGATGCATCTCCAGCAGCTGCTTCATTTGGTTGCTGAGGAGGGTAGGACGCTCGAAATCCAGAAACTGTGACTAGAAGAGCCACCGTGTGGAGTCCTCCTCGTGAGTAGCATAATGCCTCGCTGCAGCCACCACACTCTTCGGCAATTCGACGAAGACGCCTGCGTAGCGCCAGACTCGCGTTAGCAAGGCAAACTTGTTGCCTCCAAACACACTCTGCAGTAATTATTTATTACCATTTGCAATTTTCCCCACTTGGCGGAGCTCCTCCCGGACACCTCGCACTTCGGTCCTCGCCTCCTGTAGTTCTTTCTCCATCTTGGATAGCGTGGACGACTGCTTACCATTTTCCCTTTCAAGGGCCTCCAGCTTCTTGGCAGCATCCCTGAGCTTCACCTCCACTTCGACCACTCGAGCCTCGTGGTTTTGGCTGGAAATCTTGGCTTCTTCTAACTCAGACACCACCTTTTCAGCGGCTGATCTCTTGCTGCCTCAGCCTCAGCTTTCTTTAGGGCCTATGTCAAGCCCTCAACCTCAGCGGCAGCAGCTGAAATAGCTGCAAATTGAACAATTAGCACACAGTCCGGTGTATATGTACCTAGCAACAAGTGATCACCTACACTAATGAAAATCTTACCTTGCGCCTCGTCAAGCCGTTTGTTGACAAGGTCAAGCTCTTTATCGGAATGCTTGAGCTTCTGGTCCATCTCCTCTAGCGCCGCAGCATTAGCATTTGCGTCCAGAGAGGATGCATGTGACATTAAAAAATTCACACCACTTCAAATAAAGGGCCTATAGAACTGGACAAGTTTTCTTTGCAAACCTTGCAGAGTCTCGGGGGCTACTACCGATATGGCATACTAAGGACTAAATCCAATTTCTGAGAAAAGAGTATTACCTGACTTACCTCAAAGCCTGTCAGAAGGCCTTGACAGCATCGTTCAGCCCAGATTGGATGGATCGAACACCTTTCATGACCGCACTCATAACAGTTCGGTGCCCATCAACGATGACGGAGTTGTTCACCAACTCCTCCAGCGTGTCCGGTCAGCCAGCCATCGCCATTTGGAGGTGTTCGGCGCCAGCGTTGGCTCCCCAACCCCTTCGGCACTGGAAGGAGGAACCTGTATCGTCGAGGGTCTGGGGGGCTCGGGAGCGGACGACTAATGGGGTCCGGATGGACCAGACTCCCTTCCCGCATCGGCGAGGAGGGACGCGCCCTCCTGGTCTACGGTGACCGAGGTGTTAGCCTCAGCTATTACGGTGTCAACCTCCCACTCAGTGTTCAGAGGAGTAGGAGTCCTTCGGGACCGCACCTCCCCGGCCTCTTCAGGGATCAGGGGAGGCGTGGAGCGTGACATAGACCCACTGTCTGCCAGTTCGGCGGGTGGAGACGTGCCCTCCGAGGTCTGCTTGGTGGGGCGGTCGCACGGGGGACTGCAATTCTAGAGCGTTAGCCTCCGACCGGAATGAATTACTGAAAACAGAGTAGCTAAAAATACCAACTCCATACCTGCCGACCGGGGGCTTGACCTTGGGTCCCTTCTGCAGGATCTCCTCGGACGCTTCGGACTCCTCGTCCGAGCTGTCAGGCAGGACTAGTTTGGGCTGGCACCACCTCTTTAGGGCTTGTGGGGGTTGAACCTCTTCGACGTCCTCGGCCACCACCCTCTTCTTGGAGTGCGAGGAGGCGCTCCCCTCCTCATCCTCATCATCATCCCCATCCTGTACCGATGAGGCCGCAGCGTCCCCGGACCGGTTGCCCGGACGATCCCTACGGCGGAGGCCCTCCCTGGCCTCTGGTACCTCTTTCTTCTTGCCCTTCTTGTCAGGTCCCTTATAAGGCACCACAACTAACAGCTGCTCTAGCTGCTCTGATCGAGACTCTGCAGGCAGCAGCGCCGGGCCATTGATCTTCTCGGCCTTTATGATCCAACCCTGCAAAATACGCATAGAGGTTTAGACCGAATCGGACGCGGTGTGAATATCCTAACACACGTTGAAGATGGATGCAGCTCACCTCCTTCTGGGGGTTCGCAACATCAAGGCCGATCTCCTTCCCCTCGACCGACCACTTCTCCTGAGGCTTGAATAGCTGACCCCATATTTTTATCATGGGTTGTGCCGAAGAGGTGTTGCATGGTGGCCGGATCCTTGGGCTCGTTCTCCCACATTGGCTTGGCCCTCTCCTGGCAGGGGAGGAACTGGCAGTTGAGATGACCTGGACAACATCAACTAGCTGTGGGCCGGTTCCCATTATGCTAATGACGCGCTTCTGCAGTGCCTTCACATGGGCAACGCACTTGCAGTCCGGACTCTTGGTGGCCCATGAGGCCAGCTTGGTAGGGGGTCCCGATCTGAATGCGGGAGCCGCCGTCCAGCCGGCTCCCCTTGGCTCGGTGATATAGAACCACTCCTTTTGCCACATTTTTACGGTGTCAACAAAGTGGTCTGCCGGCCACTGGACCCATGTCAGTTTGCTGATAATGGCCCCGCCACAGTCAGCATGTTCGCCACCAACAACCTTGGGCTTGACATTGAACACCTTTATCCATAGGCCGAAGTGTGGCTGAACTCGGAGGAAGGCCTCGCAGAAGATGAGGAAGGACAAGATGTGGAGAAGGGAGTTGGGAGCTAGATCGTGAAAATCTAGCCCGTACAAGAACATCAAACCCCTCACAAAGAGGTGCAGGGGAAATATAAGCCTCCTAAGGAAATGAGGGAGGTATATGACCCTTTCGCCCGGCCTGGGCGTAGGGATGATCTGGCCCTCTTCGGGGGTCCGATGGGCAATATCGGCTGACAAGTAGCCGACCTGCCTCAGCTTCAAGACGTCACCATCGGTGACGAGGGAGGCCTCCCACTTCCCGTTGGCACCGGATCTGGCCATGACTGAAGGAGACGGAGTGGGATTTGCTGAGACAGCAGGGAAAAGGGGCACTGGAGCTCTGAGGATCTGCGTGAGCGGAAGGTGGAAGAAGGCGTGGGATGCTAACTATTGTAGCCCCCCTTTATAGGCTATTAACAAGCCATGGGTTCCTTTTTCCACGCCATTGGCTTCTCCGCTTCCCGATACGCCTGCGACATTATGTGCGGGGAGGGGGAATCGAAATCATTGATCATATCCCCCAAAAGGCGGCGCACAATCTCCACCTTAATGAGACGTGCCAGACGTGGCATCAGCCTCGAGCCGCGCTTTGAGAAACACTAACCGCTCGGCGTTATGGCCGGACGTGAGTCTTTGTTGAAAGAGGAAAAGTTGTCAGGCGATGGCACTGTTTACACTTGAACGGTTTTTGGTTTTTTTGCCTTCACTGCTAAGGAAAACTGTTGTTTTAGATTCCGGACATCCCTTGGCTCCGAACATGAACGAATTGAATCAGAGAACTCGCCTCGCAAGCCAAATACTGTTAGGAGAGAAGATGCCGGACACAAGCTTTGGCATTGGAGGCAAGTTCTGGGGCTACTGAGGGAGTCATGAACTAAGGGGTCCTCGGGGCATCGGCCCATTAGATATGGGCTGGACTGGTAAAGCCGCATAGCAACAGGAGATCTATGAGGCCGTGGTGTGTCCTCCAAGTCAAGGATAGACAGGATCTCTTTTTCCCTTATTGTAATCTATCTACGGTAACCCTAACCCTATCGGTGTCTATATAAACAGAGGGTTGTAGTCTTTAGGAGAGAGATATTCATCACCACATCACCTGAGGGTTTAGCTCATGCTAATCTTGAGGTAGATCTACTCTGTAAACCATACTATACATCCAAAATTATCAAGCAGGACATAGGTTATTACCTCTTCCAGAGGGCCCGAACCTGGGTAAACACTGTGTTCATCGTCCCCTATTCCCCATCGATTCTAGAATACACAGTCCTGGGTAAACCCCGAAGTAAACCCTCTCGTCCCCTTTTCCATAGGGCCCGAACCTGGGTAAACACCGTGTTCATCGTCCCCTGTTCCCCATCATCCCCGAGGTCTGCCGGTTTTAACACCGACAAGATGGTTTCAGGTAAAGAAGTGGGAGGAGGAGAGGGCGAAGCGAGAAGGTGCGGCGGTCAAGAATACGGGGAGGTTCAAGGACATCTTCTCCAAGAAGGAGGAGGCATACGTCAAGCAATCGGACATCAAGGATGAAAAAAGATGAAGATCTTTAAATTATTGATGGAGGCGACCGAGAAGAAGCTAGCCCTTGAAGCCAAAAGGGCTTTGGTCGAAGGTAAGAAGGACACGCTCGAGGAGAAGAAGACGGTGCTCTAAGAAAAGAATGTGAAGATCGTAGCCGATGCGGAGGACGCCAAGAATGTTGTCCTTGAAGGTGGATTCTTTGTATGCCGACACAAGAATGATCGTGCAAGCCGTCCACTACAAGATGTTGAAGCAGAGAAAGATGAGTTGAAGGCGAAGGAGAAGGAGGAGGAGGCGGCGGCAAAGAAGGAGGCGAAGGCGGAGGATGCACCCGACAGCAGCAACACCTTGAGTGTGGAGGAGGCTTGGATTGCCGGACCGACAGGGCAGGAAATCTCAATTTTCTGCATGGACTGCCAGACTCATATTCTTTTATGATCGGCCATGTAAAAACATAAGCATATTTTCATTTTCCTGGTTGTGATCAGCAAGTGCACCGGCGCGCTATGGGTCAAACTTTTATATGAATTTGAAATTACCCTTTATTGTGGAACATTTACATGATAACATTGGATGGCGGGCTCCTGCATCCGTGTACGCGGATAGGTCCCCTCGTATCCGCGGAGGGATACGGGAGCAAATTTGTGGGTGAGGCCGTAGCCAAATTTTTAGTTAGGAATATCCCTCCATGATGATACCACACTAAGCTTTTTATCTTGAGAAAATCTTTGAATCACCATAAGCTATTCATTTCTAAGTCCAACTTGAGATGAGCTTCGTCATCATCCGCTTTGTGATTTATGTTGAAGTGTCTGTTTTGTTGGCAAGTAAGTAGATTCTTTTGGGCATCTCCAAGGCGAACCCGCAAACCGCCAGCATTCGTTCGGACCGCGGAAGCCATCCAACGCGGGCATGTGTCGGTCCGCGACATGGTTCGGACGCGATTTCTCCCGCAATCGGAGATAAAAGTGGAGGAGGTTGCGGGAGTTTGGACCGATCTGAAGCTTGCTTTTGACTGCCCTGGCCCACCAAAAACCCCTCGCCCATCCCGCATGCGCATCCCGCCCGGCGCCAGTTGCCAGCATTCACGCTGCTGCAGAGCACGCCGCCATGCATTGAAGGCGGCTCAGGTCGGGCGCGACCTCTCATTGCCTCTACCATTGAAGCGGCTCGCAGGCAGAAGGCGCCGCCTGCTGCACGCCCGACTGAACACGTCTCCTCGTCGCTTTCATACGCCTCCATTAAACTCGCGTGGAAGCCGAGAAACCTACTTCAGCCACACGTCCGCTCATGAGTGGGCCGACATTAAACGCAACGCCGGCCGAGCTCCTCCCGCCGGCCCTCTATTTAAAAGAGGCCAGATGTCGGGCAAGAATCGCACCCCTCCACCGCTCCCCTATCTCCTCCATTATTTTCTGCGCTCTTCTGATGGCTTCCGAAGAGCAGTTATCCAGCATACAAGACAGTTGGGTGGCCCGCCGAGCCCGCCACATACGAGCGAGGCAGCTCGCTGCTCCACCTCCCGCGCCTGACCCGACGGAGTAAGTTGTCGCCCAAGCCGCTGTGTGGTACAGCAACTCGCCGCTCCAGGCCAACTCGATGAGGAGTGGCGAGTTTCTCCACACTGGCACGGGCATCGCCGCATCTAGTGCCTACGATCGCGCCATCCGCCGGAGAAAGAAGCCGGCTGCACGGATGTAGATGAGGTGGAGGCTAGCACGTCCGTGCCTGTGGCCATCATCGAGGAGAAGTAGAACACGGAGGCCGCCGACGCTTGGGTCCCAGGAAGGGCACCGCCAGTTACCTGACGAGTTCTCATTTATCTTAGACTATCCTGGGCACCCGCCTGAGCTCCACGGAAGCACCCTTCCCCTACATCTGAAGCACCCTGTTTGCCGCTCCGATGAGCGGTGCAGCCAGACATAGGAAAGATACGGGGGAAGAACATGCCTCCGGGGCTCCCAGCAGTCCGGTTATTTCGGGTTGCCAGACATGGGGAAGACAAGTCGCGGCCGGCCATAGACTAGTGCAGTGTATCAGTGTCGTGGGAGTGGAGCTCCACGCGAACGTACATGCGCATAATTTTAGCTTTTTAGTTGAAAATATGTCCAATATGTAACCGTTCTTGTCTGGTTTGTATGAAATCCGTTATATTTAGAAATCCACCTTGTTTCACGAATTTCATCCGGCTTGTTGAAAAAAAGTTTGGAATGTATGTGGCTACGGTTAAATGGCGTCATCCTGCATCCACCCCCCAAAAAAGTTGTTTCTTTACTGGTTTTGGTAGCAATTAATTAAGGAGTTCGATATCCGCCCACAAGTGTTGCCAACATTTTTGGTCATTGGTTGGACGGTATTTCGAATAGGTTCAAAACGCTATTAAGGGTGGGAGCGTATGCCTTACTATGGTCGCTTTGGCGCTAATTTTTTTTTAAATAATACATGTTTTTTATTAATTTACAGAAATATTACGCTGAAAAAAGAATTTTCAAAAATAATACACCGTCGGCCCACTGCTGGCCGACTGGGCCCAGTCGGCCCACAGCAGGCCGACTGGTGGCCCATCAGCTTGCTGCTGGCCGATTGGGCTGTCGGCCACCAGATGGAAGCCCAGTCGGCCTGCAGCTGGCCGATAGGCCTGCAGCTGGCCGATAGGCCTGCAGCTGGCCGACTATGCCTGTTGTGGGCCGACTGGTGCATGCTTATTTTGGATACATGATGATATTTTTTAAAACCATATATTTTAACATGTTATGAATACATGGTAACATTTCTTCAAATACATTTTTAATGGAAATAACATTTTTTTAAACCACACAACATTTTTTAAAATTGTATAGCTTTTCTGAAACATTTTTTAATGAATACATGAGTATATTGATTGTAATATGATCTTATATTATGGGATGAAGGGAGTACCATTTTTTACAATGTCATGGATATTTTTTTGGAAACACGAGAATATTTCGAGCAAAGGTGACGTACATTCTTTAAGTGGCACGAACAATTTTTTTACATTATGCAAACATTTGTTCATATTTTCCAAAAAAATTGCATGCATTTTTTGAAAGGCGGGAACCTTTTTCCATTGTGATGAACATTTGTTTAGATAGTTATCGACATTTCCAAACTGCGCTTTTCCCGCCACCCATTTCCCGCCTACCCTTTCCCGCCACCCAGTTCCCGCCACCCATTTCCCGCCAACCCATTCCCGCCACCCGTTTCCCGCAGAAATATGATCATAGAGTACTAAATATGATCTTGTATTTCCGATAACAGAGTACTAAAATAGAGTAGGCATATGTCTCGTACATAAGTACATAGTCATTTGTCTCATACATATAATAGACATAAGTCTCACACAGAAATAGATGGTAATGTCTCTACTGATACTGATAGATAGAAGCGTCAATGACGACGTCTGGCCTGCCGGGGAGGCGGATCTCGAAGGACAAATTCATCACATATAACTCGGTTTCCTGTAGCAATGCAACTCAACAACCCTTTTCCATTGCCATTCACTCAGCATTTCTTGAATCTTGCCATCATCAGTTATGTCAATCAATTTTCTTTCCCCAGGGCCATCTGAGTGCTTCCTGCTGACGTAGTACACAAAATCGTCTTCCTTCAACCCTTGCTTCAACATGAATTTAGTCTTCAACCAATCAAAAGTGAGGTCCACTTCACTAACTTGCACAACACTTGGAGAAAAGCCTTGGACATGAACAATAGGGCTAAGCACCCACTGAGTACCCTCAGCCATCTGCAACACACAAATCGCATTGAGTACCTAACCTACCCCTTAATATCCCACTAATTAGTTGACATCTATTATATGAACAAATACTACCGGAGCAGCTACGAAAAATAAAATGTGGGCTGAAATATACCCTTGAAGCGTGCCTGCGACGGAAGAACGAAGAACGGCGGCCACGAAACTGCCTGTGCTCCGGCTCCAATGAAGAACGACGAACAACAGCTTCACCTCCACCACAGTGCCCCAACTTGACCGGCAGCACACTGCAATGCCTATCCAGCTCCGTCTGAAGGGGGTTTTATAGGTAGAGAGAAGAGAATGGCGGGAAAGGGTTGGCGGGAAAGGGTTGGCGGGAAACGGGTGGCGGGAAAGGGTTGGCGGGAAAGGGTGGCGGGAAACGGGTGGCGGGAAAGGGTTGGCGGGAAATGGGAGGATGGAAACGGGTGGCGGGAAACGGGTGGCGGGAAAGGGTTGGCGGGAAAGGGTTGGCGGGAAATGGGAGGATGGAAACGGGTGGCGGGAAACGGGTGGCGGGAAAGGGGTGGAGGGAAAGGGTTGGCGGGAAACGGTGGCGGGAAACGGGTGCGGGAAACGTGGCGGGAAACTTCACCTCCACCACCTATAAAACCCCCTTCAGACGGAGGTGGATAAGCATTCCAGTGTTGCGTAGTTGAGATGTCCCATTATCCTTTCGATCGTAGTTTTCACCCTGGGATGAGCGCGACTCTTCTGAGGCTAGCTAGCGATTTCAGGATGGACAATAGGATAATTCCATGGGACGAACTCACCGGTAGTGACACCATAATGAATGAGTTGGCTCACCAATTACGTAGGTCTGGGTGGCCTGAAAGGACCTATGAGGAGGTACGCAAAGAACTTCTTAGGTTGGATGAAAGGTGGAAGAGGGTAGTGCTGCCGAAGAGTGAAACTTTCAGAAGGACTGCAAGAAATAATCCATGTTTATGGACTGAGGAGAGTGAGGACGAAGATGATATCTTCATGCCGCCGCTTCCGGGTTCTTCATCGTCGAAGTGCAAGAGTTCTTCATCGTCGACGGGCAAGGTTTCTGCATCATCGAAGGGCAAAAGTTCTTCATCGTCGAAGGGCAAGAGTTCTGCATCAACGGAGGATGACGATGATGACTTCATGTAGTATGTAAGCTGTATTCCAGTTGTACCTCAACAAGTAGGGCATTTTGTTGTACCTTAATTTCATTTTGTAGTATGTAAGTTGTATTTATTAAGTTTAATTCAAATGTGCTTGTATCTTAATTATTGGTTGTAGTCTCTTTGGAAATGTAACTGGAATACTGACTCACATATGCGAATAGTCTGAAACTAACATAGATAATGACTCATACATACATAATCATATGTCTCATACATAAGTACATAGGCATTTGTCTCATACATAGAATAGACATAAGTCTCACACATAAATATATGGTAATGTCTCTACTGAAAGATAGAAGCGTCAGTGACGACGTCTGGCCTGGCGGGGAGGCGGATCTGGAAGCGGCGACCATTCCCACCTGTCGGGTGGCCTAAGTTGACGAGGAGGAATCTCAGACTCTACCTGGTCATGCTGTGTATCCTGTGTGGGGCCTGGTGGAGGAGTGGAATACATGTTCATCCACTGGGTGTGCTGCGACATCTGAGACTGTATGTTCTCCTCGGGATGTTGATCACTCCCCCACGTATCATGTGATGCCGCCATAGACGCCTGATATCCGTAGGCTCCTGATATTTTTTGTATAAATCATGAACATTCATATACATTTTTAACATTTTTTCTAATATAACATATCAAGACACATACCTGCTGGCTGTGACGGCTGCTCTGGCTCAAACACGAAGCTAGACGAGGGACCGTGCTGCTGTGGCTGTGGAGAAAACACGAAGCTCGACGTGGGACCATAGTGTTGTGGTTGCTGCCACGTTGAACTGCCAGGTTGATCAGGACGGGGTGGCCTGGCTGTCGGCTGAAGTGCTAGACGTGGACGTGGTTGATGTCGGTGCGTGGAGTGACGCGGCTTCTGCTGCTGGTGCTGAACAACGTCGGTTCTCCGGGTGCACGTGATAGCCTCGTACGCAGACTGTATCTTGTTCTGAATTCGTTCCAAGAAGGGCTGTATCAGTGGACGGTGTTGAAGAAGAGGTCCAGACGACAGTGATCGTCCAAAGGTGGTCACGTCGTTGTAGACATCGTACGTCAAGGAAGCCTGCAAATTTCCATGACGATTAATAATGATTGTTTCTTGCAAATTTCCAGTACTTAAAGAAAATATATCTTACCGCGTACTGCCTAGAGCCCGAAGTGTCATAGCTCGGGTACATATCCGACGGAGTAGGATCCGGTATCTCCTCTGGGTTGGAGTGCTCAATGATGCGTAATCGGGTTCCGGTCATGTAGCGCCGCAAATAGAGATTGAATTCACCGAGCTCAAAATTGTGATTCTCGTGCCATAGATTTGTGTTTGCTGTCTCCCATTCTATAACATACGGCTCTAGTCTAACTAGCCAGTCAGCAGTTGTCCTATTCATGCCCTTCCTTGTCGTCCTAAAATTGTGTTCTGTGTTCATCAATTACCTAAAGCTTCGAATGGAGTACTATGATAGATAATGCAACATTGAAAAACTGGTTAATACCTGTGGATGTGTGCTGGCACCGGGTTCTCTGTAGGAGGAGGCAGCTCCAACTGCAGAAGACCAAATTGCCTCATAACCCTCTGTTGTGCCATCTCCTCAACGAAGACATCAAAGATGATCTTTGATTTTGTCATCCAGTAATCTCGGTCCCTTGTGCATAGCACAGATATACCACCAGGGTATCTCGCTTGTATGGCTGCTTCCGTATAGGGCTGCCAGATGACCCCGGTGTACGCATCGAACTGCTCGTTCAATGCTGTGTATGCCTTCCTGGTCTGATCACTAGCAAAGCGTCTCTGCAGAAAACAAAAGTTAGTATCCGCTAGCATCGAACTATCTCTTGTGCAGAAAAAAGTTGCATTAAACTACAAAACGGTGCATACCTCGCGACGTGTCCAACACAGACCGAAAGTAGGCATGTCGATGCCGTCAACATCAAACATGGCGTTTATAGGCTCACGAACACGTACATCTGGTCGCCCTATAGAGAACCTCTCCCACGACCACAGCTGTAGGAATAGAGGGCATCCAAGAAGGGCTGGCTTTCTCGATGTAAGCTGGCAACCGTTGCACATACCTCGGTATGTAGCCGCTAAGACCGCCGAACCCCAACTCCTCTGTCTGATATCATCTGCCATCTGAGCGCTCGCAATCTCGAGTGCCATAGTGATGTAGAGCGCGCTAATAGTGGTGACATGGTTCTCCGTGAACATCACCTTGCCGAAAAGCCACAGTAAGTAGGCCTCCAGGCTCCGAGTGATCTGTTCCGCAGTCAACGGCGCCCGAAAGTTCTGGATCTGCATTAATCAAAGAGAAACTTTTAGTAAGCCGCAATTGTTTTCTGTAAAACTGTATGCACGAGAACTTGAAGATAAGAGGTAGGGGAAATTACCCGGAAATTGAGCAACCACTCATACTTTGGTCCGTGATGCTCCCATACCGGATCCGGAGCATCCGGAAAAACACCATGAAAACGTTGTGTAAGAGCGCGCTCCCAACCAGCCGGTGCGTCCAACGGTCCTATGGCATGACCTGCCAATGGTAGTCTGAGCAAAAGTGACACATCCTCCAGAGTAGGGGCCATCTCTCCCCATTGGAAGTGAAACGTGTGGGTCTCTGGCCTCCAACGGTCCACTAAGCAGCTCAGCAAGGACCTGTCGATGGCGAGGCGTTTCTCACCCGGGATAGACTCAACCAGACGCGCGAAAGGTAAAAGGCCGGCCCATTTCAACCTTCATCAGAGAACATTTGGGTTAGTGTCTCCCATTAATATGCATGTCAGTGTGCAAATTAACAAAGCACGTACCGCTCAAGCCATCCTCGATGTATCATCCAGTTTTCCTTAGGAGTACGAGTGATCAGAGGCTCAAGCTTGCGCTCAGACCATATCGCAGCACGATGACCCCTATCAATGTCCCCATTCAGCAACCACATTCCCGACATTCCTGCACACTTAATAAAAATTCAGAACACGGTGCCACACTTAATAAAAATTCAGAACATAGTGCCACACTTAAAAAAATTCAGAACTTAGTGCCACACTTAAAAAAAATTCAGAATATAGTGTCACACTTAATACAAATTCAGAACATAGTGCCACACTTAATACAAATTCAGAACATAGTGCCACACTTAATACAAATTCAGAACATACTACTGCTAGCTTAGCTTCTTCCTCTCGCCCTTACTCCTCTACTGCCTCTACCTCCTCTTCTTCCCCGGTTGCCTCGTCCACGCCCAGTGACGAAAGTGGGACAATTAGTATCCCTATGGCCAAATTCATTGCATAGAATGCATTGCCTAGTCGGACCTCCTGCTTCAGATTCATCCATATCATTCCGGATGCGCTGACACTGTCGTCTGCCTCTACTTGTACGCATATGCTCTGGGTTTGGAATGTAACGCCTTTCAGCGGGGTTAACGCTGTTGAAATTACCCATTGATCAAAAACCCATCAGCTCACCGGTCCAGGTATTGACGACAGACTCTTTCAGAAAAAATGGAGACACAAACGATATTGCGTCCATTCCAAGCTGCCCGCAAGCAGCAAGTACATGTGAGCAAGGGAGGTGAAGCAATTTCGGTTTGTTGCATGTGCACTCACACGTTGGCCAGGCTTCATTACCAATTTTCACCTCATGCGTCCTCAACTCATTTGCACATCCAAATTTGTTGTTGGCTAAGCGGACCTCAAACCTTCTTTCTTGATTACCGATGGCGACTACAGTGTGTGACCTAGCTTTTTGCATCTTGTTGTCCATGTACTTTGTGACTCTTTCACAATACCGTGTATTCGGGTTGTTGAAGATATGCTGCTCTGCTTTTTGACGTCTATCTCTGAAATACTTGACGGTGCCATAGAAAATACCCTCAACGATAGCTGTAAGTGGTAATGCCCGGTTTCCTTTGAGGACAAAATTGTATGTTTCCGCGAGGTTTGTTGTCATGACACCGTACCTTGCTCCATGTGTGTCATGTAGCAAAGACCACCTCTCCAGAGGCTCATGCTCTATCCACTGCTCGAAGGTTTTAATCGACCTCCCAAGCCTTCTCCTAGTACCAGGTGGGTCAAAACCTGGCAAGTCACATAGCCCAACAGGCTCCTCCTCCACGGCCGCTGTTCCTGTTGCCAACTGTGCAGCTACTGCTTCAACATGTGCCCTCACCGCTGCATCTCTTGCAGCTTTCCTATCCCTCACGTGTCTCTGCGTGCACACATTAAGTCTGTCGTGTATCAAATTGTACTTCCATAACTGGTTCTGCTTGCAGAGTTTTTTGAACAGATTCATCAGTTTCTTATTTCTAAACTACGAGAAGAAATTAGCCCCCAGATGGCGCATGCACCAACGACTCTGCAAGTCCTGCCATGGAACTTGTTCCTCAGGGCCTGGGTTTGTCAGTGTCCTTATCGCACTGAGTATACCTGCATGCCTGTCATGAAGGATGCACACATTGGGCTTCTCCTTCACAACTGATACTTTCAACTGCCTGAAGAACCATGTCCAACTTTCAATGTTCTCACTCTCCACAAAAGCAAATGCGAGTGGGACGACTTGATTTTGGCCGTCTTGACCTATGGCTGTTAGGATCTGACCCTTGTACTTGCCTGTGAGGAAAGTACCGTCAACACATATCACCGGTCGGCAATGCCTGAAAGCTTCGATGCATACACCGAAAGAGAAGAAGAGACGATGCAGCACCCTCACAGTTGGGAACTCTGGCATGAACATGTCTTGGATATCGATATAGGTGCCTGGATTCCGCTGCTGCAGGGTGTGGAGGAGCTGGACAACAGAGTCATATGCATCAAAATAAGAACCAAATCTCCTCTCAAGCGCCGCATGCTTAGCCCTCCAAGCCTTTCCATAAGAAATTCTGTACTTGAACCTGGCGAAGACTTTTGTCTGGACTGCCTTCACTTCCATAGCTTTGCCCTGCACTATCTCATCGTAAAACAACCGCGCAATAAGCGTGGATGAAAGGTTGGCATGATCTTGAGGGATGCAGGGAATAAGACAAGTATGATTAACTAAGTCACTTATCACCCAACTTGTGCCATACTTAGGGAGAAAGCCGTGCACCCTGGCGGGACAATCTGCGTTCTTGCATACCATTGTCAGGAATTTCTGACTGGACACCTGAGCTGTGAAAACCCTTTGCGTGGACATTGCCCAATTAATTATTGCATCCTTCAGGGCTTGCTTGTTCGGATACATAGCACCCGTTGCAATATTGTTCTGGTGATGTTGCCAAGCTGAATCATGTCCATCATTCACGGTCATTGCAGATGAGAAGTCATGATTCCACCATGCAGGATTCGGGACCTCCTCTGCATTTTCTTCTTCATCTGACTCGTCAGAATCATGGGCATGACCCCTTTCAACATCGGTGTCTTCTTCTTCCATCTGGTCCTGCATGTGCCCATCTACCTCGTCAGCGTCCACCTCGCCATTGTAATCACCATCGGCATTTCCTCCTTCTACCTGACTACTCTGCCCTGGTTCATAACCATAAGCATTTCCTCCTTCTACCTGACTGCTCTGTCCTTGTTCGTAACCATCATCTCCAGCATTTGACATAAATAACTGCCTCCCTACACTGCTATGACCAGGATCGTAGCCACCCTCGCCTTCATGTGCAGTGACCTCCTTCACGACGGGAAGCACTAAAGCAATAGGATTGCATCTCCTTCGTTCACAACCTTGTAACCACCGCACCCAATCGGAGTCTTGCTCTATCGGCCTCAAATAAAAGTAAATTATTATACTTGACCGTGTCCATAATGCATGAACACCGACGGTGTGTGTTTCAGTATCAAGACCTAAACTTGCCGCAATCCATTCTTTCACCTGACTGACTGACCATGTTTGAGGTGCGCTCATTGGCACCTCTATGTGAGTAAATTCACTCAGATCTGCTCCCATCTCAGTTGTTTGGACAGTACCAGGACCGTAGTAAAATCTGACCTTCACTACATCAGACATCTCGGCTCACCTATTTTTTTTCAACAACGAAATACAATTCACTATCAAATATTAGAAATGTCTATATATATTACAAAATATTTGCCGGAGCAACTACAAATATTTACAGATTTTAATATTTGACTGCCTACAACTACAACTATATTACGGATTTTACCGGAGCTACTCCAAATACTGACACTCCTAAATACGGATTTTACCGGAGCTACTGCAAATACTGACACTACTAAATACTTCACATCCACATATAGTACGGAATATCATCGGAGCAGCTACACATTTTTACATAAATAATTTGTTGACATCTAAATATATTTACGTACACTACGGAGCAAATAACAATAATCGCACACCTAATTTATTTCACATCGAAACATATGAACAAATACTACCGGAGCAGCTACGAAAAATAAAATGTTTGCTGAAATATACCCTTGAAGCGTGCGTGCGAACGAAGAACGACGAACGGCGGCCAACAAACTGCCCGTGCTCCGCCTCCAACGACGAACGACAAACGACGAGCTTCACCTCCAGCACACTGCCCCAACTTCACCACCACCACCTCCACCAAAATGCTCACCACAACCACCACGAGCTACCCCATCAGTAGATCGAGACCTCTTTTGGCTGCCCTAGCTAAGTTGAATCCATTCACGGTGCCAAAACTGCAAAAAACTGGCTCATTTGGGTGTATAAATTGGTGGCATTTTTGTACAGAGAGAAGAGAAAGGAAGAAGAGAAAAAGAACAGCGCTGCGCGTGGAGAGAGGAGAAAGGCAGAGAGGAGAGGATAAGGCAGAGCCGGGCCAGCCGCGCGCCAGGTGGGGCCACGCCCTGTCGGCCAGCAGCTGGCCGATCGGCCCGCTGCAGGCCGACATGGGCACGACCGCGCCGACAGCTCCCTCTCCCCCCCTCGCGACGTGGCCAGCCCAATCAGGGGCCGACACGTGTCAGGCGGGCCAGCTGTCGGCCTGCTACTGGCCGACTACTGCCACTCGGCTTGCTGTGGGCCGACTGGGCTCAGTCAGCCAGCAGTGGGCCGACGGTGTATTATTTTTTTTTAAAAAAATTTCAGCGTAATATTTCTGTAAATTAATAAAAAAATGTATTATTTAAAAAAAAATAGCCGCTTTGGCTATGTAGAAATGATTTTGTTTTTAATGACAAAAATGCTTCTCCTTTGCAGGCTATTTTCCGTTGTACGCACTCGCTTTGTATGTGGTCTATGCTACAACGAGCGGAGGTCCAACCGCTGTTCAAGGCGGTGTGTACGCGGTTGGAGCAGGTGGCTACGGAGGTTTTTACCCAACATGGGTGGCAGCATAACCTCCGGATCGGTCCATCTCACCTTTCGACATAGGCACAGTGTCGGTCTATAGGACTCTACTATTGCCGATTTGTCGGTTTTTGTTTTCTTCTGGTTGTCAGACTTTTAGTGTTCGGCTGTGTGCATCCTAGTTATGCAGAGGCCGGGTGTTGCTCATAATGCTTTATATTCACTTGATGCTACATTTTTGGGTTAATAAAATCGCCCTTTATCGAAAAAAAATTAAGGAGTTCGATGGTGTCACTGGTGGACCGAGTACCAGAACCACAAGGTTCGTACAAGAACACGTTCTCATAGTACTCTCGAACAAACATAGCTGTTTTCATTTCCAATGCTGATCATTTCCAAACCTATGTAAGGTGTAAAACAACTTACGAGTGCTATATGTAGCCAGCTAGCTAGCATATGTAACCTTAAATCGATCATAAAAAGTGCTTGCCTAGCATGCTAGCCTAGGTGGCTAGGTTTTGCTCGACTAGCTGCTCTATGATCTCACTATCAATGTTGTGAGATGTATGATTGCCGATGTGTGAAGTTTGTTATCTATCGAACTGGAACCCTGTTTTAGGGGCTCTCATTTTCAACTAAAATCGGAAGTGCGAACTCCTCAATTCAACAATTGGTAGCGGCAGAAAAAACTAGCTATTGATCGCGTTGCAACGTTGACGTCTTTAGCTACGAACCATTGAGGAAACAGCTCAACAGTGAGTGCATGAGCACCACATGGCAAATTTGACTAATTTGACCTGTGGATGAAATCAAATCACAGAATGAACTGCTCGTGAAACTATTTCACACGGCTGACTTTTTTGTGTGACGCCCGATACGAAGGCGTCACACTACATTATGCAACGCCTCACAGATAGGCGCTACACACCTGACCAACGTTGCATCCCAAACTGCCTAAAAATTGCTAAGTCATTGTGCAGAACCTACGAGCTAGGCGCTGCACTGTATAGTGTGACGCTTAGCTCTCAGGCGCTGCACTAGTGGTTGCACTACAAAATGAAGCAACCACTAGTGCAACCTAGAAACTAGGCGCTACACTGTATAGTGTGGCGCCTAACTCTCAGGCGCTGCACACTGACTTAGTAATTTTCGGATCACATGGGCACGACGCTGGCCAGGCGTGTAGCGCATATCTATGAGGCGTTGTACAGTGTAGTGTGGCACCTTCGTGCCGGGCGTCACACAAAAAGGTCAGCCGCGTGAAATAGTTTCATGAACAGCTCATTCTGTGATTTGATTTCGTCCATAGGTCAAATTTGTCAATTTTGCCGCACCACGTAGCCTTATTAAATCGATCATGCAAAGTGGCTATGTTGCCTAAATGGCGATAAAGTTTGCTCCACTGCCAGTTAGCTCCGTGATCTCTCTATTGCTGTTGCGTAAGCTAGCTAGTACTATATCGTATAGACGTATACATAATATGTGTGGCAATTGCACATGCTTGGTCCGTGGTCATCTGGAAACAGTTCTTGAATAGCTCACGTAAGACCCTCCACCTCCAGCACTTGAAAGAGAACGGGGAACAGCGCCAGCACTATTTGTCCCGAATCTATGCGTCCTAAAGTTCTAGGTAGCGTCAAACATGACGAACTACACTGTGTGGCGAGCTTTGAAATAGGGCACCGTAGCAAGTTTAACTATTTTTTTCAAGGAAATACAATTTTTTAGGGAATACAAATTGAGTGTTCCTAGCCCCTCTAATTTTTACGGGTTTATTGCTCCCGCCCCCGCTATCACATATTTTGGGTTAGACTTTGATCGTCCATATGAGTGACCAACAAAATATAAAGCATGTAGGTCAAAAAGCAAATATTGATGGATTTGTATGTGAAATAGCTTTCACATAGTTTAATTTTTATGACATATAGTTTACTTCTTATTAGTCGAATCTGTGGTAAAACAAATCTGCAGTCGTCACTGTGAAACAACAATCTCTCAAAAATAATACTCACTCTGGTCCATATTAATTTTCGCTGCTTTAGCAGTGACATAGAAAGTTGTACTCAAGTAGCGAGAATTAACATGGATCGGAAAGAGTATTTGTTGAGCAAACACAACAGTCTAACCTGAAAATATCAAGGACTTAGCCATTCATATTGTAAGGTTCCAAAACCAGATACACAGGACAATATGGTTAGTGTAAATAATTTTCATGTAAAACTGCTAATATCTTACAAATGTCGTTTTTGCCAAAAGGACGATAGCCACCTGCCTTTAATTACGGTTGGTGGTTTTCTTTACTTTAAATTTTACTTCCTCCGTTCTTAAATATAAGTCTTTTTAGAGATTTCAATATGTACTACACAGAGTAAAATGAGTGAATTTATACTTTAAAATATGTCTATCGACATCTGTATATTGTTTATATTCAAATTTTCAAAAAGAATCATATTTAGGAACGGAGGGAGTTGTTATTTTGAGATAGTAAAACTCTGGTTCCCGGCCACCATGCACTGTGATCAGATCTATCGGCACCATCCGGTAATCCGATTTTTTCAAATTGATAGCCAAAACAAATTCTTCGTGATAGTGGCCAATATCAGGATAATTAAGAACGGTATGTGTGAACCGAGCATATCTTAGATGATTAGGTTCCTAACTCACCCGAGTATAACTTTTAGACTTTATTTTAGACTTTCCGGTGATGTTCCCGACCGCGCTCTGACCGACTATAGACACATATAGTAATTTCGTTAATCTCAAGATTTTCTGTCAACGTCTCTCAAAACTGTTGGCAGGGGTAATGTGTGTGTGCATCTTCAAAGATGTGAATATTCACGCATGGAGTTAAGTACCGTATGCGTGCTATTGTCTTTAGAGGCAGGCGCTGCGGCTGTTACGATCCCAACGCCCGGCGCTGGATCGAATCACTGCAGGACACACACCACATACTCCATCACTGCATAACACACACCACATACTCCGCCATGAAATGCACTAGCGTCTGGCTACACATCAAATCATTCACTCACCATCAGACAACCCGTCGTCGCGCGCTCCGACGATGGTATGTGTAGGTTGTCACTAGCAGGCCACAGCGGTGCTCGAAAAGACACCAGTATGACGCCCTTTTGCCGAAAAAAGGTTTCCCCCCGCTTTGTATACAAAGCAACCAACCAAACCATACATGGATAGGTGCTGGGACGGAAGCAGCACAAACACGCCCAAAAGAAATGACAGAAAAAAGCATGAGGCCCTTTTCCGAAACCTAAAGGAACTGCATGAGGCCTCTCTTCTCCCATGGATCTAATCATAATTATATCATAGCGCAACCATCCGATCGACGCCCCTATTGGACGTGTGTGTTTTGATGAGCTTTTGTGCTTGTGCGTTTGGATGAGCTTTTGACGCGTTTTTATGTGTGTTTAGGAAGAGCCACCGAAGCTTTTCGCGTCCCACTCGAAACAGCCTCTTCCCGCTTTATATATAAGACAACAACATCAAAGATACTCCCTCCGTTTCAAAATAGATGACTCAACTTTATACTAATTTTAGTATTCCCTCCGTCCGAAAATACTTGTCCGAGGAATGGATGTATCTAGATGTATTTTAATTCTAGATACATCCATTTATATCCATTTTTGTGACAAGTATTTCCGGACGGAGGGAGTATAAAGTTAGTATAAAATTGGGTCATCTATTTTGGAACAAAGGGAGTACATGGTTGAATAATACGACATGATGATGTAGTCATCTGAGACAACATATACCTAGTAGATAACTAGACAACATAAACGCGTGCGACTATGCTGCCGAAAAAGTAGCATAGGACAACCCGATTACAACGCCATGATATGACCTAAGACACCTAGAATCCACGACAACGCCCTCGAGAAGGGAACGCGAGCACTGCCGCCACCGAGCCCGAGGTGGACAAGGGCTTTCACCCAGATACTCGCACGGAGAGGAGAACCACGATGTCGCAGATGTCCGTTGATGTCGTCCTTGCCGACGCCAAAGCGCGGAGCTTTCGCTCGACAGCTCACCCGTGCCACCACAGGCACCCAGAACAGTCACCGTGAGAACTGGCCTCCAGATGCGGATCTGGGCAACAGGAAGTGCGCCCGAACAACCCTCCGCTACACCCCTCGTCGCCAGGCGACCGAGAAACGTAGCCACTACTATCACCATGGAGCCTGCCAGAAAGCCACTATACGGACCACCATCCAGGACCGCCACCCCGGCATCCATGTCCCTAGTTACAGCCAGCCATCAACATCTCAACGCACAGGCCATGGTGGGAAGAGTAGAAGACACATCCTTTCGCTCCTAGCCCGGCATCAGCCATCGGGCCTTGGTGATCGCCTGCACAGCAGGAGGCGCCCACGCCTGCGTTCCCAGCCCGTCCCTATGGACCGGCGAGGGAGGGGGGGCACGACCTAGTGGCTGCTGACGGCCACCGCCGAGCAAGCCCGACGCTAGTCCCCAGCCTTGGCCGAGACTAGCACAGACGCCACCACACCCATGGCCACCACCCTCGCTCCGACCAACAGCAAGCAACAACCCAAGCGCCAACTCGGACCGACAGAGCAACAAGCCAGAAAGGCATGAATGTAACGGCAAATCACCAACACGGACTAGGTCGGCCCTTTGCCCCGCCATCCCCCACCACACTCAAGATCCGTGCTGCCCGCCGGAACCAGCCCGCAATGAGCCTCAGCAACCGCAACAGCCCGTGATCGACCGACACCAACCAAGGTAGCAACCCCGCCCCACAGCCACCCGGGAAGCCCCGAGCCGCACCACCGCGCCGGGTGCGCGCTGCGCCACCGGATCTGTGCCGGCGACAAGCACCCACCTCCCCCCGAGCCCCTGGCCCTGCGCCGTCCCCCAACCACTACTAGGGAAAACCCTATAGGTATACACATAACACTGGCGCGGGCCTAATACAGGTGCTGCAGGTGGCCATTAGCAGTAGCTCTGGCTGATGAGGTCACCTATTACAGGTAGGGTCAAGGATCCATCATTTGGGACCCACATGGGGCCCATCACCACCATAGATAGGTCCTGGACCATACCAGCATTCAGATGCATACATCAAGAAGTCCACTAGGACGGCTCGACGACACTCGGACAACCACCCGCCACTCGGCTGAGAAACAACCACTCGGACCAAGGAGGCAGGCGAGCGGCGTGGGAGCTGCAATGGTCGAGGAATCCTAAGTCATCCATTAAACAGAGTCAAGGCTCCCATTACCTGTAACTACCCTAGTAGAGTGCTACCTCTTGAGCATGGGTTGGTTCTCCTTTGAAGAGGAAAGGGTGATGCAGCAAAGTAGCGTAAGTATTTCCCTCAGTTTTTGAGAACCAAGGTATCAATCCAGTAGGAGGCCACACGCAAGTCCCTCGTACCTACACAAACAAATAAGAACCTTGCAACCAACGCGATAAAGGAGTTGCCAATCCCTTGACGGCCACTTGCAAAAGTGAGATCTGATAGAGATAATAAGATAATATTTTTGGCATTTTTAAGATAAAGACTAAAAGTAAAGAAAGCAAAATAAACGGAGATAGAAATAGCTAGTTGACGGGAGATTAATATGATGGAAAATAGACCCCGGGGGCCATAGGTTTCACTAATGGCTTATCCCAAGATAGCATAAGTATTACGATGGGTGAACAAATTACTGTCAAGCAATTGATAGAAAAGTAAATAATTATAAGAATATCTAGGTATGATCATGTATATAAGCATCACGTCCGTGACAAGTAGACCGACTCCTGCCTGCATCTACTACTATTACTCCACACATCGACCGCTATCCAGCATGCATCTATAGTATTAAGTTCATAAGAACAGAGTAACGCATTAGGCAAGATGACATGATGTAGAGGGATAAACTCAAGCAATATGATATAAACCGCATCTTTTTATCCTCGATGGCAACAATACAATACGTGTCGTTTCCCCTACTGTCACTGGGATTGAGCAACGCAAGATTGAACCCAAAGCTAAGCACTTATCCCATTGCAAGAAAGATCCATCTAGTAGGCCAAACCAAACTGATAATTCAAAGAGACTTGCAAAGATAACCAATCATACATAAAATAATTCAGATAAGATTCAAATATTGTTCATAGTTAATCTTGATCATAAACCCACAATTCATCGGATCTCGACAAACACACCGCAAAAAGAGTTACATCGAATAGATCTCCAAGAAGATCGAAGAAGAAGATCGAAGAGAACTTTGTATTGAGATCCAAAGAGAGAGAAGAAGCCAACTAGCTAATAATTATGGACCTGAAGGTCTGTGGTAAACTACTCACACATCATCCGAGAGGCTATGGTGTTGATGTAGAATCCCTCCATGATCGATTCCCCCTCCGGTGGAGCGCCGGAAAAGGCCCCAAGATGGGATCTCGCGGGTACAGAAGGTTGCGGCGGTGGAAATAGGTTTCCGTGGTCCTCCTGGATGGTTTCAGGGTACGTAGGTATATATAGGAGGAAGAAGTAGGTTGGTGGAGCCACGAGGGGCCCATGAGGGTGGAGGGCGCGCCCAGGGGGGTAGGCGCACCCCCTGCCTCATGGCCTCCTCGTTCGTTTCTTGACGTCCACTCCAAGTCCTCTAGATCACGTTTGTTCCAAAAATCACGCTTCCAAAGGTTTCATTCCGTTTGGACTCCGTTTGATATTCCTTTTCTGCGAAACACTGAAATAGGCAAAAAACAGCAATTTGCACTGGGCCTTGGGTTAATAGGTTAGTCCAAAAATAATATAAAAGTGTATAATAAAGCCCATTAAACATCCAAAACAGAATATATAATAGCATGGAACAATAAAAAATTATAGATATGTTGAAGACGTATCAAGCATCCCCAAGCTTAATTCCTGCTCGTCCTCGAGTAGGTAAATGATAAAAACAGAATTCTTGATGTGGAATGCTACCTATCATATTTTTCAATGTAATTTTCTTTATTGTGGCATGAATGTTCAGATCCGAAAGATTCAAGATAAAAGTTTAGTATTGACATAATAATAATAATACTTCAAGCATACTAACCAAGCAATTATGTCTTCTCAAAATAACATAGTTAAAGAAAGCTCATCCCTACAAAATCATATAGTTTGGCCATGCTTCATTTTCGTCACACAAGATGCTCTCATCTTGCACAACCCCGATGACAAGCCAAGCAATTGTTTCATACTTTAGTAATCCCAAACATTTTTCAACTTTCACGCAATACATGAGCGTGAGCCATGGATATAGCACTATGGGTGGAATAGAATATAATGATGGGGGTTGTGTGGAGAAGACAAAAAAGGAGAAAGTCTCACATTGACGCGGCTAATCAACGGGCTAGGGAGATTGAAAGGATCGATATAGTGACTAGAGGGGGGGGGTGAATAGGCAACTAACAATTTTTAGCTTTTCTTTCCCAAATTAAACTTTGCATCAAAGTAGGTTATCTAGATATGCAACTAGGTGAGGAACGTATATGATGCAACAAAAACAAGCACACAAGCAAGCAAGGGAAATAACAAAAATAAGCTTGCACAAGTAAAGGCACGAGATAACCAAGAGTGGAGCCGGTGAAGACGAGGATGTGTTACCGAAGTTCCTTCCTTTTGAGGGTAAGTACGTCTCCGTTGGAGCGGTGTGGAGGCACAATGCTCCCCAAGAAGCCACTAGGGCCACCGTATTCTCCTCGTGCCCTCACACAATGTGAGATGCCGAGATTCCACTATTGGTGCCCTTGGAGGCGGCGACCGGACCTTTACAAACAAGGTTGGGGCAATCTCCACAACTTAATTGGAGGCTCCCGACGACACCACGAAGCTTAACCACAATGGAATATGGCTCCGTGGTGACCTCAACCGTCTAGGGTGCTCAAACACCCAAGAGTAACAAGATTCACAAGGGATAAGTGGGGGGAATCAAATTTCTCTTGGTGGAAGTGTAGATCGGAGCCTTCTCAACAAATCCCTAGAAAATCAACAAGTTTTATTGGCTAGGGAGAGAGATCGGGTGAAAATGGAGCTTGGAGCAAAATGGAGCTTAGGGTTGGAAGAGGTGGTCAACTCGGAGAAGAAGACAACCCTTATATAGTGGAGGGACAAATCCAACCGTTATCCACCAACCCAGCCTGCGCAGCACGGTACTACCACGCTAGGGCCGCGGTACTACCGCAAGGGCATGTGGTACTACTGCAGGGCCCTGCGGTACTACCTCCTGAGCAACAAAAACCTGGACAGCCCAAACACACTGAAGCGGAGGTCGGTAGAACCGCTGGTGCGGTACTACCGCTCCCCCTTGCGATACTACCGCAAGGCAGGGAAGTTCCAGATTTCGGGAAGGCACGGACATATAAAAATACATCTGTGGCAAACTTCCGCTGAGTTGGAGTCAATGCAAAAATCCGACATGGTAGTACTGCATGTCAGGAGCGGTACTACTGCGCGGCGGCTGAGCCAGTCCAGAACGCACGGTACTACTGCGCACAGGGCGCGGTACTACCGCGTAGGGCGCGGATGTAGAAAATTACATCCGTCCCTACTACTGCTGCCGTGGCAGCACCTGGCCTGGGGACCACGGTACTACAGCTCCAGAGGAGCGGTACTACCGTGTGCTCTTGCGGTACTACCGCACCGGGGTCCGGTACTACCGCAAGGGCATGCGGTACTACCGCTCCAAGGAGCGGTACTACCGCATGGCCAAGCTCAGCAAACAATTTGCATGGACAAGAAATGACGGAGGATGCTCCAAAGAGCCAAAGGAAAGGAGGTGCAAACGGAGTAGACGTGTACGTGAAGATTCCACCCAAACATTTCCAAAGCGGACCCCCTCTTAATAGTACGGCTTTCCTATGACTCAAATCCACCAACAAGAAACATAGACAAAACGTTGTCTTCAATAGTCTTAGAGGGGCATCAAACCATCTTGTGCCTAGTGATGAAATGTCTGAAATGCTCAAGGCACACGATTAGTCAGCAAAAGCATTGTCATCAATCACCAAAACACCTTAGGGATAAATATGCCCTGACAATCTCCCCCCTTTTGGTGGACTGATGACAATACGGGATTTGCACAAGGGAGAAAAAAATAGAGCATGAGCAAACCCCACATCTCTAAAATATAGACGGGCTCCCCTAGATGTGTGCTATGTAGATAATTGCTTTGGACTGCACGACACACATACTAGGATCAACACTCCCCCTATATTTTATAGACAAGGCATATCTTGCAACAATGAGGCTAATACTAAGCAAGATAGTAAATATGAGCATAATATAAACAACACAAGATATCGTAAGCTCAATAAGGTGCGATAGAGTGCATATGTCTTCACATACACGAAAGCAAACGAAACATGACACAAAGGTTCAAGGGAACAAAGGCAAGCAAAGCAAACGAAACACGACACACAACTCACAAATCCCTACTCTCTCTCCCCCTTTGGCATCGAGACGCCAAAAAGGCAGAGAGGACACCTACAACACAAGTGGTGGCTCAAGCGGAGTATTCACTCGCACGCTCTTCGTCGGACTCGGCAGCGGGGATGGGCTCCTCCTTAGAATCTGTCCACTTGTAGCCTTTTTTCGCCATCCACTCAGCCTCTGGAGAGATGTGCTCCTCGGAGCCGCCGGAAACTTCCTCTCCACAAACCCTCATGATCTTCTTGTCGCGGCGGCGACTCTCCTTGGAGGCAACGCGAGTCCGGTACTGCCCCTTAGCCTGCATGCAGAACAAGGCCTTCATCTTGGGCTTCAGCTTCTTTTCCCATGAGGGCTCAGTGGAGGGAGGGGCATACCCAGCAGAGCGGTCCTCATCTGCATCCTCCTCCTCACTCTCCTCCCCGTCAACAGCCATCTTAGCAGCCGCTGCCTCAGCACGAGTAGTAGTGTTAGCCCACTAGGGCTTGATGAGGAGTCTGATGGGGTCATGACGGATCCAGTCAGGGCCAAAAACTCAGCCTGAGGGAACAACTTCTCCCACGTCTTCGAGATCAAAATAAATAGGTAAGGTCCATAGATGGGAACCTTACGGTTGAACACCGCAAACCAAAGCTCGCACCACATGATGTGGGAGACGTCCAATGGTTGAGTCTGAGTGAGACGCGCCTCCTCACTGAGAAGCATCATGTCCACAAGATAAGCATGCACCTTGTCCTTGTCCCCAATGCGTCGGAAGAGAGTTGCGGAAGATCCGGTGCATGATGTCAAGGAAAGTGTTCAGAACCCACGCCTTCTTGCCACTTGGAAGGAGCTTCTCAACATAATATTGCATGAGCTTGTTCTTGTTGGTAGACTCGGGGTTGGCATGAGGGCGAACACCAACGGGCGTATTGAGCCCCTCATCAGGTACACTGAGCAGAGCCATGAATTCCTTCCATGTAGCAGACAGCTAACATCCATTGGTCATCCTGGTCATCCTCCGTTCCTCATCAGTGATTCATATCAATCCAATGCATGTCCACATATGTGTTCTGCTTGCCCTTGATCACATCCAAATAAATGAGATTCTGCTGCTTGGTCCAAAACAGATCATTTCCTCTGAAGTTGGCACGAGGATTCACATAAGGGTTGATCTTCCTTCGGGAGATAAACTCAGCCAATGGAATCTCATCCATGCCCATGGAGGGCTCCTTTTGCTTGGCGGCGGTGGTCTTGGTCCTGCGTTGGGGGGCATTGGAGCCCTCTGGAGCTTCATCTTGGTTGCACAGACGCTTGGAACCCGTGTCACGGCGGGGGTTGGAATGGCGAGTAGGTGCACCGGAGCCACCACCTAAGACACCAAACACAAAAACACGCACGAGAAGCGAGAAGGATCAATGCAAAGACCACAACAAAACAGGTGAAAGAACTAGAATGCGCACTTGGTAATTTCCATGAAGAAGATTTGACAGCAAGGGTAGTACTGCTTGTTCGCACGGTACTAAAATTTTAGTGCCGCTCCTAGTCGCAGTAGTACCGCGCGGCGGCACGGTAGTACCGGGGCTCAGAGCAGCAGTAGAACTTTAGTACCGCAGCTCGCGCGGTAGTACCGCGCTTGAGGAGCGGTAGTACCGTACGAGCGGTAGTACCGCACCTGAGATGCGGTAGTACCGCACGGCATCAGATCTGAAACAACTGAATCTGAGAACAACCGTGACAACGAGGCGGTACTATGGTTGATCAAATCTACCACGGGACAATGTATCAAGTACAATTTCTACGCATCACTACTCTCCTACAACCTACTCTTGCAAAGATTTGGCCTAAAATCTCAAGAACAACATGCATCTCCCCAAAAACCTAGAAGCGAAAGAATGAACAAAGGAGAGAGGGATTTGGGGAGAAACCTTGTTCCATGGCAAGAGGAAGTGGTGGGGAACAATCCCACCGGTCGGAATCCGAGGAGAGCGGCCGGAGACGGAGATCCGGTGAGGGTCTCCGGCGCCGTTCTTGAGTGAGAGAGAGAGACCCCTGGGAGAGAAAGAGACGAATGGGTATGGGGGAGTTGGAACTCCCCCTGCCCGCTCTTAACCCCCACGCGCCCTCGGCAGCGCGGTAGTACCGCACGTCATCGCGGTAGTACCGCCCGGGCGGAAGTACCGCACTGTGGACGGTAGTACCGCTCCCCCAGGCGGCAATAAAAATTACTGCCGCGCTGGCTGCGGAAGTACCGTGCGCTCCTCAGCGGTAGTACCGTGGTAGGCCGCGGTAGTACCGTGTGCTCAAGAAGATGCAAGTTTCAAGAAAAGGAAAACGAAGCCTTTGCAAGGCAACTTTCGGTGTCAAAACCGGCGGATCTCGGGTAGGGGGTCCCGAACTGTGCGTCTAAGGCGGATGGTAACAGGAGGCAGGGGACACGATGTTTACCCAGGTTCGGGCCCTCTCTATGGAGGTAATACCCTACTTCCTGCTTGATTGATCATGATGACATGAGTAGTACAAGAGTTGATCTACCACGAGATCGTAAAGGCTAAACCCTAGAAGCTAGCCTATGGTATGATTGTTGTTGTATATGATCTATCGACTAGCCTGGCCTCGGTTTATATGATGCACCAGAGGCCTAGGATAACAAGTGTTCCTAGCCGAATAAGCCGGTGGGAAGGAGTCCTTGTCTTGATCGCCAAGTCTTGTGGAATCTTCCTTCTATGCGGCAGCTGTCCGAACTGGCCCATGAGTATACAGCCATGGGGGTCCTCGGCCCAATCTAACAGATCAGGAGATGACGTGGCGAGTACCCCCTAATCCAGGACACCGTCAGTAGCCCCCTGAACCGGTCTTCAAGTTAGGGACGCTCCTCGATTCTTCCGAACTGTTCTTCATCTTCGGTCGTCGATCTTGAAAACTGGTTCCACAAATCTTTCCATCTTCGATCTTGAGGATCGCCAAAGTGCATCCGAAGAGTTTACACGTCGGGTATCCGAGGAGCCCCTTTAAGTTTCCGGCCTTTATCAATGCCTTGTTATTTTTTACGCCACACCTTGGGTTTGAAGTGTTTCCCATGCGGGGGTGTTTTCTCACATCCGAGCTCCAACGCCGGACTGTATTCAAGGTATCTTTCGCAGCCGAGCACACACGCCGGACCGCTTCCGAGCTCCAACGCCAGATTGTATCCAAGCCCTCACGCCGGACTATGTCCAAGCTCCAACGCCGGACTATATCCGAGCTCCAACGCCGGACTATATCCGAGGTGTCATAGAACACCCTGGTTCAAAAAAGTTGAAGGAGTTTAGCCGTACTGGGGAAGCTAGCTATGAGCCCCCGGTTAGTGTTCGGCGACAGCCGAGGTCAAGCCGTAAACACTTCGGCCAATGTTATGAACGACTTGTCATTTAACATAGTCATCGGATCGCTGGCCGGTTTACACCTATTGTGATAGTCATTTTTCGGCTTTCTCCACTGAGGTGCTTAACCATGAGAGCTGGAAGCACAATCGCAGTGGTTCTCCCTTTGCACACCTAGCCGAACAAGCGGAACGTAGGAGGCAAGCATAGGAGTCGGGCAACCCAACTATTGACCAAAGACGCAATTCGAAACCGATGCATATACATCAATGTCCGAGAATGTTTTTGCCGAATCCCTAAAGGTGTCCGGCGCCGCACTACGAGACTAATGCCGGAAACACACAAATAGCTTAAAAGTGCCATAGGCTTGGAAAACCAAAAACTTCAATAAAAAAGTGGACGCCCGAACTAGATCAAGTGTTCGGTGCCAAATCGAAAATTGGTCTTAGAAAAAAAGGTGCTTCTGTCGTGCTTTATCATGACACATCTTATCTCAAGACCTCAAGCGGGTCAGCCTACGGCTTGAACCTCCTATCCCGAAGGGGGAGTACTTCTCATTAGGCCAGCTTAGCAAACTAAACTCTAGCGGCTTTGAGAGAGAAATTAGGCTCTCCGGCTAGTGACCACACACTCGTGTCGAAAAAAGGAGTGATAAATAATGATAAAAAACTTTGCAACGACTAAGAAGAAAAACACTTATTACAAAACGGCTCATATAAATTTAAGAGCCCCCAAGTGACTTGGGTAAAAGAATTTTATGTATAATGATTGTATGTACCAAAGTACTTATATCATATCTGTGTTCACCCGAACTTTATACGCGTCTTAACAGACCGTCGGCTTCTCCCTCTTCGGTCAAGGGCCGAAGAGTGTTATGTACTCCACTTGTCGAGAATATCGACAGTGTTTCCGATAACTAGGCAATCAGGCCATAAGGCTGTAACCGACAAAGTGCGCTCAGGGAACTTATGCTATATTACTGACGAAGTGTAAGAAGCATCTTCGAAGAAAATAGTACCCCCACCGATACCTTTCTTCGGTGCTCATTGTTACTATGAGACTTGTGCAATAGATTTTTTGTACTCATGAGTTCCGTTGTGTACCGACCATAATTGAAAACAATAAGAGCGCTAGCTTTCGGCTTCACCCAGTCTGAGGTCTGGCTCGGACGACCCGATCATGACAATTTTTGCAGAGGTGCTCCCTTTACTCCCTGACCGAACAAACGGGAACGTAGGGGTAAACACAGGAGCGAGGCAACCCAGCTTGCAAATCACTTAAGTCAATATGGTGCATATTGTGGCGTAATAGACGAACAAGGAACGAAGCCGTACAAGTATAATCATATGCAAGAGGAAAAGCTTCATAAAGGAAGCCCCCAAGTAAATTGGGTATTTGAATTTGTGTGTCACAAACAAAGTTTTGACAATGAGATTTTTTACAGGCAAATTTTTGCCAAAAAAGTATAATGCTTGGTCGAACCGAACACAAGTTAAAAATTAAAACTTTGTGCATGAAAGCGACTTAGCTGGTTAATGTGTTTGGCATTGATGACGCGGTCCGAGCTTGATGCGGGACAAGGTTCCATCCCCCAAGCCGGTCCAGAGGTGGCAGAGCGGAGAGCTCGGCACTCCGAAGTGGTGACATAACACGGTCAATGCAGGCCGGCAGAGTGACGCCGAAGTCCCCGGATCATTTTCCTGTGCACAAAAAATAGTGCAAACAGGAGATAATAATAATAATTATAATTAAAAAATTGTTGCATAATAAATAATTTATGCAAGGTGAGTAATAAAAGAAATATGGCCTAGCGCCAAAGTCAATGTCGATGCATGGGCGTCGGCATGATGCGGTAAAGGCATGGCGAAGCCTGAATTCACAGGTCGGTCCGAGTTCCGGATGCGGCGTTCGCCGGACTATGTACGGAACCTGACCGAACTACCATGCGACCGTCCTTAATGCGACCATCATTTGATAGACCTGTGTACATATGATGGACAAACCAGAGTAATAATTCCTTGGGAAAAATGAACCTAGACAAGCAAAAAATACTAGGATTAATAGCACCTGGTTTATTTGTTGTAGCAATCCGAAGAAAGGTGATTCCCAAAATTGGGGCTCGATCCGCACACCCATTGCCTGATGGGCGATAAAGCGACGGCAGGGCGATGCTGGCAAAGGTTGCCTCGCCGAGGCAAAGCCCTCGGCCTAGCTAACGTGACGGAGCTGGTCGGCTAGTGACGCCGAAGTCTCCGGAGTAGGTTGATGAAGAGATGGCGAAGCCCCCGGTCCAACCGAGATGTCGAAGCTTCGATGTCAGCCGATGAGTCGAAGTAGGTCGGTGTGATGGACACCGGCTTGAAGGAGCAACGGTGCGGCCCTGCCGATGCAGGTCGTGACGTGGTCAAAGCCGACTTGATGAAGTGACCGTGCGGCGACGTCGGTGTGCCCGCTCCGTGTAGTCCGTGGGGCAGCGATGTTGGTGATGATTTATCCTTCGCGATGCCGAACTCTTGTTCGGCTTGCCGAGATGATGATCCGAAGAAGTTGAGCTCGGCTCAGCAAAGCGACGACGTGTCAGGTCGGCAGCCTTGGAGCAATATTGCCGGACTGGTTTGACACCAGCATGATGGTGAAGATCATGTTCAAAAGATTTTAAAGTTAGTGGGATGTGTTCGAGAACAAAACACAATACCCCATACAAAACTTCCTTCAAGAAGGATGTCCGAAATCCCATTCATAAAAAAGACGAACTCAGGTCGGATTCGTTTTCACGCAGAAAACAGATCCGAAAAGTGATGCACTAATCGGAAGGTTCCCGAAGTTTGGACGGTCGGATCAAGCTGAAATTTTGAGGGGTGGTAGATATAGGAATTCCGCGGCCGATCAACGGTTGGATCTTTCAAAGGACGTCCGAGCTAGAAGCTGGACACCACGCCCTAAACTTGTCCAGATTCCCGTCCAGATTTGACACGGCTCCGGTATATCGCGGATTGCCAGAGATTCCTCAATCGGAACTCGACGAAATTTTTCAGGGTTGTTGTAGACTCAATTCCGCACATTCCACCAATGCAATCGTTAAAACGACGCTTGAGGAGGCGGTGGCGGCGGATACATGTTCGCTGTCCAGAAAAACAGCACGGTCGCCCAAGGGCAATGTTGACGTTGAGCCCCCGGGCTCCCTGGATGATTCCTCCATGATATTGATAGAGATTGGAGTTGATGTTGATGAAGGCCCTCATCCGAACATGACGATCGGAGGTAGGGCGCAGCCCTCGGTCCAGCCAAGGTGAACAGCTGAGCCGGTGAGTAAGAAGCCGATGTCGCAGTTGATCTGCAGTCGAGCCATTAATCCTTTTACCGATCACACAGCGGAACTCCCAATGAAAGCACCAATGTCAGTGTCAAAACCGTCGAATCTTGGGTAGGGGGTCCCGAACTGTGCTCTAAGGCAGATGGTAACAGGAGGCAGGGGACACGATATTTACCCAGATTCGGGCCCTCTCTATGGAGGTAATACCCTACTTCCTGCTTGATTGATCTTGATGATATGAGTAGTACAAGAGTTGATCTACCACGAGATCGTAGAGGCTAAACTGTTGGGTAACGTAGTAATTTCAAAAAAAAATTCCTACGCACACGCAAGATCATGGTGATGCATAGCAATGAGCGGGGAGAGTGTTTGTCTACGTACCCTCGTAGACCGAAAGCGGAAGCGTTATATCAACGCGGTTGATGTAGTCGTACTTCTTCACGATCCAACCGATCTAAGCACCGAACGTACGGCACCTCCGAGTTCTGCACACGTTCAGCTCGATGACGATCCCCGGGCTCCGATCCAGCAAAGCGTCGAGGAAGAGTTCCGTCAGCACGACGGCGTGGTGACGATCTTGATGTGTTACCGGCGCAGGGCTTCGCCTAAGCACTGCAACAATATGATCGAGGTGGAATTTGGTGGAAGGGGGCACCGCACACGGCTAAGGAATGATCCGTAGATCAACTTGTGTGTCTTTGGGGTGCCCCCTGCCCCTGTATATAAAGGATGGAGGAGGAGGAGGAGGCCGGCCAAGGCAAAAGGTGCGGCCAGCATATGGAGTCCTACTAGGACTCCAAGTCCTAGTAGGAGTCCACCAAAAGGGGAGGAAGGGAGAAGGAATAGGAGGAGAAGGAAAGGTGGCCGGCCCCCTTTTCCCTAGTCCAATTCGGACCAAAGGGGAGGGGGGGCGCAGCAGCCTTTTCCTCTTCCCACTAAAGCCCATCAAGGCCCATTACTTCTCCCGTAATCCCGTAACTCCCCGGTACTCCCGAAAATACCCGAATCACTCAGAACCCTTCCGATGTCCGAATATAGTCGTCCAATATATCGATCTTTACGTCTCGACCATTTCGAGACTCCTCGTCATGTCCCCGATCTCATCCGGGACTCCGAACTCCTTCGGTACATCAAAACTCATAAACTCATAATATAACTGTCATCGAAACCTTAAGCGTGCGGACCCTACGGGTTCGAGAACAATGTAGACATGACCGAGACACGTCTCCAGTCAATAACCAATAGCGGGACCTGGATGCCCATATTGGCTCCTACATATTCTACGAAGATCTTTATCGGTCAGACCGCATAACAACATACGTTTGTTCCCTTTGTCATCGGTATGTTACTTGCCCGAGATTCGATCGTCGGTATCCAATACCTAGTTCAATCTCGTTACCGGCAAGTCTCTTTACTCGTTCCGTAATACATCATCTCACAACTAACACATTAGTTGCAATGCTTGCAAGGCTTATGTGATGTGCATTACCGAGAGGGCCCAGAGATACCTCTCCGACAATCGGAGTGACAAATCCTAATCTCGAAATAAGCCAACCCAACATGTACCTTCGGAGACACCTGTAGAGCACCTTTATAATCACCCAGTTACGTTGTGACGTTTGGTAGCACACAAAGTGTTCCTATGGTAAACGGGAGTCGCATATTCTCATAGTTAAAGGAACATGTATAAGTCATGGATAAAAGCAATAGCATCATACTAAACGATCGGGTGCTATGCTAATGGAATGGGTCATGTCAATCAGATCATTCAACTAATGATGTGATCTCGTTAATCAAATAACAACTCTTTGTTCATGGTTAGGAAACATAACCATCTTTGATTAATGAGCTAGTCAAGTAGAGGTATACTAGTGACACTCTGTTTGTCTATGTATTCACACATGTATTATGTTTCCAGTTAATACAATTCTAGCATGAATAATAAACATTTATCATGATATAAGGAAATAAATAATAACTTTATTATTGCCTCTAGGGCATATTTCCTTCATAAACCCTAGAAGCTAGCCTATGGTATGATTGTTGTTGTATATGATCTATTGACTAGCCTGGCCTCGGTTTATATAATGCACCAGAGACCTAGGAGTCCTAGCCAAATACGCCGGTTGGGAGGAGTCCTTGTCTTGATCGCCAATTCTTGTGGAATCTTCCTTGTATGCGGCAGCTATCCGAACTGGCCCATGAGTATACAGCCATGGGGGTCCTCGGCCTAGTCTAACAGATCGGGAGATGACATGGCGAGTACCCCCTAGTCCAGGACACCGTGAGCAACCTTCAAGCGAACGGACACACCAAAACGCTGACACACGAGACAACTCAAACAAGATCGACACGACGAAAGGAAGACAAGAGACAACAAGGACTAAGACACTCAACACAACCTCTCTAAAGAGAGGGCGGTGGCCGGAGCCACCTATGTTTGAGTCAATTAGTATGGCACCACGAAGAATTATCCTTGGGCCCATGACCAAAACTCGTCTTTGAAGCACAAGTACCATAAAAATGGCTAATGTGAAAGAGTTGGTTAATTTAAGCATAATGGGGGGAGGGAGAGTTCATTGAGAGAACAACACCCCCCCCTCTTTCCATGCCTACACCTAAATAAGATAACGAGTTGAGTATGGTGGGATGTGCAAGGGTTCAAGCAACATTGCTCGAATCAATGATATTTAGCTCATGCCTTAACTCGTGAAATCTTGCTTCATCCAAGGGCTTCGTGAAAATATCTGCAAGGTTATCATGAGTGTTGACATAGTTGAGCTCGATCTCCCCTCGCCTAATGTGATCCCGGATGAAGTGATATCGAATCTAAATATGCTTCATCTTGAAGTGTTGCACCGGGTTGAGAGAAATGTTGATGGCACTTTCATTGTCACACCAAAGAGGCAGTTTGTCACAAATGACATGGTAATCCTTTAAATTTGCCTCATCCATAGAAGTTATGCACTACAACTACCGGCCGCCACATACTCCGCTTCGGTGGACGAGAGAGACACACAACTTTTCTTCTTAGAAGACCAACTTACCAAAGAGCAAGCAAGGAATTGGCACCCTCTGGAAGTGGACTTCCTATCCACTTTTTCTCCCGCCCAATCCGAGTCCGAATAACCTACAAGCTTGAAGTTCGCTCCTCTTGTGTACCATAAGCCAAAGTTTGGGGTATGAGCCAAATATTGAAAGATTCGCTTGACCGCCACAAAATGACTTTTCTTAGGTGCGGCTTGAAACCTTGGATAAATTCCCACAATCAACATGATATCCAGTCTAGATGCACAAAGGTAAAGCAAGAAGCCAATCATGGAGCGATATACCGTTTGATCCAACGCTTTACCATTGGGATCAATGTCAAGTTGGCACTTGGTGGGCATTGGAGTGGAAGCCGGCTTAACATCACTTAGCTTGAATTTCTTTAGCATGTCTTGAGTGTATTTGGCTTGGTTGATGAAGGTTCCTTCTCTTCTTTGTTTTACTTCGAAACCAAGGAAGAACTTTAACTCTCCCATCGACGACATCTTGAACTCAGAGGTCATGAGAGCGGAAAATTCCTCATTGAAAGCTTTGTTAGGGGAACCAAATATAATATCATCAACATATAGTTGGCACACAAAAAATCCCCTTTGACCTTCTTAGTAAAAAGAGTGGGATTGATTTGCCCAACTTCAAATCCACGATCTTGCAACAACTCGGTAAGGTGGTGATACCACGCACATGGGGCTTCCTTAAGGCTATAGAGTGCCTTATCGAGTTGATACACATGATCGGGGAAGTAGGGATCCTCGAACCCGGGGGTTGCTTGACATATACCAACTCATTAATAGGACCATTAAGAAAAGCACTCTTCACATCCATTTGTTGTAACTTAAAGTTATGATGGGAAGCATAAGCAATCAACAAATGAATGGGTTCAAGGCGAGCAACGGGAGCAAATGTTTCACCGTAGTCGATACCCTCGACATGGGAGTAGCCTTGTGCTACCAATCTTGCCTTGTTGCGAACGATGGTCCCATGAGCATCTTACTTGTTCTTGAATATCCACTTGGTTCCAACGACATTGTGGTTCCCCGTTCGCCTTGGCACCAATCTCCACACCTTGTTGTACTCGAAGTTGTTGATTTCTTCATGCATGGCATTGAGCTAATCAAGATCTTTGAGCGCCTCATAGACCTTTTGGGGTTCAACACAAGAGAGAAACTCGTGATGTTCACAATAGTTTGCCAATTTTCTATGAGTGCTTACCCCCATTTGAATGCTTCCAAACACATTCTTCATGAGATGACCCTTGATGGAGAGCTTGGATGCAATCTTGGCGGCACAACGCTCCAATTCCTCCTTGGGGGTGAGTCGACGAGTGGTCACTTGATCATCTTGAGCGCCGTCTTGAGCTTGTTCTTGATCTCGAGAAAGTTCTTGATCTTGAACTTGCTCGGAGGAGAGAACTTGACCTTGGGCATCACTTGATGTTTCAACACCATCTTGAGATTGATCTTGCCCTTGGTCTTGTTCTTGAGGTTGAGGGCCTTCACTTTGTTCATCGGGAGCGTGTGGGCCTTGGGTTGGTGATGGCTCCACTTGAGTGGAGCATTGTCCTTCTCCTTCGGCCATAAGGGGTTCCTCAATGGGTAGGATAAAACCAACTTCCATTCTTCTTATGGCTTGAGGAGGAATTTCATCACCTACATCACAAGTGCCACTTTGCTCCACTTTGGAGCCGTTATTCTCATCAAACTCCACGTTACACGTCTCCTCAATAAGTCTCGTGGACTTATTGAGGACACGGTAATCATGAGAGTTTGTAGCATAACCAACAAATATGCCCTAATAAGCTCTAGCCTCAAATTTAGACAAACGAACACCTTTCTTAAGAATGAAACACTTACACCCAAAAGTACTTGAGGTTGGGCTTGTTACCGGTGAGTATCTCATATGAAGTCTTGTTCAAGCCTTTGTGGAGATAGAGCCGATTTGATGCATTACACGCGGTGTTGATGGCTTCGGCCCAAAAGTTGTATGGAGAGTTGAACTCTGCCATCATGGTCCTTGCCGCATCCATCAATGTCCGGTTCTTCCTCTCCGCTACACCATTTTGTTGAGGGGTGTAAGGTGCGGAATATTGATGCTTGATCCCCTCATCACTAAGAAACTCATCCAAGGTGTAGTTCTTGAACTCGGTGCCGTTGTCACTTCTTATTGTCAAGATCTTTGCATTGTGTTCATGTTGGGCTTCATTTGCAAAGTCAATGATGGTTTGTTGGGTCTCGCTCTTCCTCTTGAAGAAATATACCCAAGTGTACCTTGAATAGTCATCCACAATCACCAAGCAATACTTTCTACCCCCAAGACTATCAAAGGATGGAGGCTCAAAGAGATCCAAATGAAGGAGCTCCAAAGGCCTCTTCGAGTAAATGATAGTCGTGGGAGGGTGAGCCTTTTCATGTAGCTTTCCTTCGATACAAGCACTGCAAGCATGATCTTTAGCAAAACTAACATTTGTTAGGCCACGGACTTGGTCGCCCTTGAGAAAACTTTGCAAAGATCTCATATTAAAATGGGCTAAACGGCGATGCCAAAGCCATCCCGCGTCAACTTTAGCCGTTAGGCATGTCGCGGTCTTAGTGGGTCGCTCCGAAAAGGTAATCACATAGAGACCGTTCTCCACATGCCCAACAAATGCTACTTTGAGAGTCTTGCTCCACAAGAGGGCCACGGTATCAACATCAAAGAAAGTGGCAAAGCCCATGAGTGCAAGTTGTCGAACGGAAAGTAAATTGTATGCAAGGGACTCAACAAGCATGACCTTCTCGATCGTCAGATCATGAGAAATGACAACCTTGCCAAGTCCCAATACCTTAAAGGACGAGGCATCACCCCACTCGACATTGGTGTGCATAGATGAAATCTTGTGAACATTGTAACACCCCGGTTGTCATGCTACATTAAACTTCTATTAATGTTGCCACATCATCATTATTAAATTTTGCTAATCATCACCTTGTCCATAACCGACCTCAAATTCAAATTTAAAAGGCAAGTCAAAATTATTTCTCCTCAAGCTATAAAAATAAAATGTTCGAATAGTTCTATACAATTTCTTTGTTCAACGTCATGTGAAACCAACTTGGTTTGACTCACAAATAAATTCCTAGGAAGTTAATAAGTGGTCCAAAAGCATTTAAATTGGCCTTTCCAAAATAAGCAAATATTTATAATTTTCCAAATGATGTGAAACATTGTGTGTGGTCTCAAAATATTGCAATACTAATTATGTGGCCATCTACACTTTTTACAAAACTCTTTTGCTAACAAATTAATATGCAAAACAGTTATAAATTTCTTTTTAGAAAACAGAAATGGGAGAGAGGTGCTACTGGGCACTTTGGCCCAGCTAGCTACAGAAAAGGCCCGACCCACACCCACACTTGCCTCCTACCTCCGGTACAGTAACAGGGGAGAGCCGTGGCGGCCATCCCATGGTGCCCCGTCTCATGGCGGCCATCCGCCGCATCCCCGACGCGGATAAGGTCTCCCTCGACGCCCCTCGACCCCCTTGCAACCCTAGACCACCTCACTTTCCCCCTCTCCGGTCCTCTCTCTTGATTTCGGCGGCGCCCAAAACATCCACCGCCATGGCCGCCGTTGCCCTTGCACTCCCGGTCGCCCCCGAGCCCAGCTAGTCCGTCCAAGACCCCGCCGTGCTCGGCTACGTCGTCCGCGCCCATCGGACCGAGCCGGGAGCCACCGCTGCGTCGCCCACGACGCCGTCTTCTTCCTCTGCCTCACCGGCGAACCTCATCGATCCCGGCCGTCACTGCTGCTCCCGAACCCCGACGAGCCTTTCTTGCGCTCCAAGGTGAGCTCCTGCTCGAAACCGCTCTCCTTACCGGCCGTTTCCATGCTCGTAGCTGCTGCCGCCATTGTCGTTGCTCTCGCCCGTGCTGCTGATGCTTGTCACCGCTGCCGTTGTCCGTTCTCGGACCAACCGAGCACGCCATCATGCTCGTGGCATCGCGTAGAACTCTCCCAGCCCGTCAACTCTTCACGCGCAAGGCCGTGGCCGCGAACCCACCGAGTCCGAGCTCCGGCGGCCGCTTCTACTCGACGCCGTCGCCATTGGAGGCCGACTCCGGCCGCTGCCCGCGCCCCTGCTCGTCTGCGCTGCTGCCTCTCCGCAGTCGCCCGCGCTCGCGCGCGCCTGGGCTCGCTCACGCCCGCCTGCTCCCTCGTCCACTACTGCCTCTCCGCGGTCGCCCGCGCTCGTGCGCGCCTGGGCTCGCTCACGCCCGCCTGCTGCCTCGTCCACTGCTGCCTACTGCTTGCCGCTGCTTGCTACTGCCTCCTGCTACGCTCCTACTGCTTTGGCTGCTGCTCATGCCGCCACTACTGCTGCTTCCTGCTTCTAATCCCTGTCGCTGTTGCTCTTGGCTACTGCTTGCTGCTGCCGCCGTAGGCCATGGCCGCTGTGCACTCCCGTGCATGCGTGCCTACCATGTTCGGCCAACATACCAGTGGCCGGACCAGTTAGATTAGTCTAGGAATAGTTAGGTTAATTAAATTACTTGTTTAGTATATGTGTAGATGACATGTGGGTCCCTTTCAATTAGATTAGTTTTATTTATTTGTTTAGGTACAAACTATGACATGTGGGCCACACCCTGCCCTTTTGACTAGTCAAAGTTAACTTGGTCAACTCGGATTAAAACAAATTAAAATAAAATCAGAAATTTTAGAAATTGTTTAAATCTTTGGAAAATCGTAGTAAATTATCTGTAACTCGGATGAAAAAGTTTTATATATAAAAGTTGCTCAGAAAGACGAGACGAATCCGAATACGCGATCCGTTCGTCTGCCACATGCCCCTAACTACCTGAACATGCAACTTTTCCCCTCCGTTTCATCTGTCCGAAAATGCTAAACCTGGGGTAACATTCCCGGATGTTATTCCCCTTCGCCGGTAACGTGTAGCACCGCGTTAGGACACGTCTAGCTCTGCATGTTGTCCTGTTATGCTCTTGCTTGCTATGTACTCCCTCCGTCTGGAAATACTTGTCATCAAAATGGATAAAAGGGGATGTATTTGGATGTATTTTAGTTCTAGATACATCTCTTTCTATCCATGTTTATGACAAGTATTTCCGGACGGAGGGAGTATTTACTGTTTCTCCCCCCTCTTCTCTCCGGCAGACCTCGAGACTGCCGCTGTGTTCAACTACGTCGACGACGACCCCTTCTTCTTGTCTGAGCAACCAGGCAAGCCCCCCCTTTGATCATCCCGATATCGCCCATTCCATTCTCTCATGCTTGCATTAGATTTTACTGTTATTGTTTGCTCCTATTCTAATGCATAGCCTGCTTTTGTATATGCTGTTGTACATTACCTTCTTATCCTAAACTGCTTAGTTTAGGTTGGTTAGTGATCCATCAGTGACCCCCACTTGTCCTTGTTGCCCCTGCTTCATCATCGACGACTCGATCTACGTGATCGACGACCAGAGCCCGACACCTCACATCACATCACGCCCCTTTTGTTGCTCGACTTTGCAGAACTACTATCGAGTGCCGAGGGTGATCCCTCATAACGCACTCCTGATGATAATTTTGTAGTGTAGCTATTCGGTCGTGGTCATCGAGGGTGATTTCCTCTTACACCATTCCCGATACGGCTCTATTGTGCAACCCCTCAAGTGTGAACCTTGAGGGTGGATCCTCTTACGTTCACCTTGATGATTACATCGAGTGGATCTCATCGGGGGTGATTCCTCGGGTCTTCCCCTTGATGTTTGGACACACGGATACTTGGACTTTATCACTATTACTTGGAAAGACGGGTCGACCCTGAGGGGTACCCGCACGAGCTTAATTGCGAGTGATGTGGAGTCGGGAGGACCTGAAAGGTGCCCGCGAGATAATTACGAGGCGTGGCCGGGCATTCCTAGCCCTTGCGGCAAGTCCTCGAGACGAGGCAACGGGGTCACATCTTTCGTGAGGCTCTGCTTGTTACCGCGCGTTCCTAATCCACTACAATTTGGATATTTGATCCGAGGGGCCTCTGGCCTGATAGCACTAACCATCACGTGGGCATAGTATGGGCGTTCTACGTCGTATGCATCAGCCGAAGCTTAATAGACGTCAGCGACTGAGCGGCGCGCGCCGGGTTGGACTGCGTAAGCGCCTGCCTTGTTGAAGAAGGTAGCTAGGTATGCTCACCGGCCGCGTTCGCAACGTGCAGGAGTTCTCGGGGAGATGGCCCATGACCCCTGGGGGCATAGGTTTAGTCCGGCGTGCTGGCCTCTCTATTAAGCCTAGGTCGGGTTGCGGCGTATTGTTTGGCCGAGGCCGGGCATGACCCAGGAAAGTGTGTCCGGCCGGAGTTAATCGAGCGTGGTGGGTAAGTTGGTGCACCCCTGCAGGGAAGAAAACATCTATCGATAGCCTGTCCTACGGTAACGGACACTCGGAGTTGTATCCCGATCGATACAACTAGAACTGGATACTTGTGATGAGAACTGGATGGTGATGAGGATTTGATTGTGATGATAACCGGATAGTATGGCTCTGGGATGCCTTTCTCGCAGGGAGTCGAGAAAGGATCTCCGGCCGAGGTTGATAACACTTCTACTACTTTACTTTATGCTACTCTACTCCCTCCGGTTGCTGCAAGATGGTGGTTTCCAGAAGATGCTAGTCTTCGATAGGACTAGGCCTTCTCTCTATTCTGGCATTTCTGCAGCCCAGTCCACATATACAGCCTTCCTTTGATAATGTTGCATATGTAGTGTAGATCCTTACTTGCGAGTACTTTGGATGAGTACTCACGGTTGCTTTGCTCCCCCCTTTCCCCCTTTCTTCTTCTTTCCAGTTGATGCAACCAGATGTCGGAGCCCAGGAGCCAGATGCCACCGTTGATGCCTACTACTACGTGAAGACCGCCGACGACCAGGAGTAGTTAGGAGGCTCCCAGGCAGGAGGCCTTGCCTTTTCGATCGTAGATGCTTTTGTGCTAGTCTTCTTAAGGCAAACTTGTCTAACTCATGTCTGTACTCAGATATTGTTGCTTCCGCTGACCCTTGTGTATTCGAGCTTATGTATTCGAGCCCTCGATGCCCATGGCTTGTAATATAAGCTTGTATTATTTTAATTTGTGTCTAGAGTTGTGTTGTGATATCTTCCCGTGAGTCCTTGATCTTGATCGTACACATTTGCGTGTATGATTAGTGTACGATTGAATCAAGGGCATCACAAGTTGGTATCAGAGCCGACTGCCTGTAGGTAGCCCCCTTTCCAACTCCTTGGCCGAAGTTGAGTCTAGTCACTGAAAAACTTTTACTAACATGGCTGTGTGTCTTACGGGCCCACGTCGCCATTGGGTGGTATTAGGATCTTTTACTCCTCGTCTATACTCTGGGACTCTGATCTCTCTTCTATTCGGGTTAAATATTTTACTAACTCTGGCATTAGGTTCTCGTACCCACTTCCTCCCGGAGAGCCCCAACATTATCGATGATCGCTGCTTCGCTAGAAGATTCTCCAGATACTCCTCGATGTTTCTCAAGGCACTATGCCAACTACCTTGCAGTTCATGGCCATCGATAATCCCCGTGAATAACATCTTTGCCGCTTGTACCTTTATCCCCAGTTGCTCTTGTTATTTCAGGATGCCTTGCAATACTCGCCGATGTTCCGAGAATCCTGTATGCTTACTGCCCTGCAGTTCCTTAGCACATGAAAGCCCTTGCGAATAATTCCTCACCCATACCGGGGATTCGCTCATCCCCAGTTGTTCATGTGTTTCAATTTTTTTTGGAATACCATTCGATCTTCTGATAATCCTTAGTAGCCTATTGCTCCTGTTCTTCCTTATCGTCTTACATTATGGTTAATGCCATATGTCTAACAATATTCTTTAAAATTCTTTGTGATTGTCATTCTGTTCCTATGGATTCAATGTGTGAGCGAATACTCACAATCATCAATTAAGCCTTGGAAATTTCCTTTCCGGCTCCGACATCGCTCTATGAGCTGGTTCTTGCCCAATCAAGATTAGTTCGGGTGCACCTCTAAGTCTATTCAACTTACTCATATTTTGATCAGAGCCTTTGCTTCTGATCCTTCGTCTTGAAATCATAGTTCCTTTGTACCCAATCATAGAATCATTTAGACGTTTCTATAAGCCGATGCCTTTGCATCCTCTTCTTCATCTGATTGATTATCGATAATCACCTCCACTCTGTTGTGAATCGCCAGATCCATTGCTGGGTTGTAGTCCGACAGTGTCCGTCACATCCAAATTCTTGTGAGTTTTTCCCTGATACATAATACCTTCAGTAAATTGTATCATCTGCTTTGACTTCGATACTGTGCTTTCGAACTCGTATCTTTTGCTTGGTTGATGGTTGTATAGATTCGTAAAAATGCCCCGATGGGTTGAAATTATGCCTTCCATATCCGTATGAACCCGAGAGTTTTCACGAGTTACTCTTCTGGTGTTTTGCCAGATAACATTTCAACACTACAACTTCATCGAAAACGAGGAGTAAATGAAAGGTTATGCATTAAAGAAGTGGGAGTCGACCTTGAACTTTGTGTTCATGCCCATAGACATGATGTAGACCTTATCATGGAAGCTTCTCTTTTAATCTAATGTTCCCTTGGTATAAGCTCATCTTGCATTTGTAAATTGATTCTTTGCAATCGTGGTTACGGTCATATTTTCTCCTTGATTCCATTTCCCGGACAATTTAAAATACTTGACTTCTGCAGATCATTTCATCTGTCCAACCTCTATTCTGATCAACCTCGAGTATTGCCCCCTGTTATCTCAAGGATATTGTGTCTTTGCACTACCTCTTGTAAATTCTTAATTGGAGTGATACTCTGTCACATCATTCTTAGCCTGATTGGCTATATCATTATCGTACTAAATTTTAACTGTGCTACCTGGTTCTTATTCCTGGAGCACAACTTTTCGACGATGAGTGAAGCTTACGTCGACCTTCCTCATCTTATCATTCCACCTTGAACAACAAGCTTGAATCCGAGCTTGTGTCATATACGTGGTTTCAATAGCCTTTGCTTCATCACTCCTTTTGCTTGATGTCGTTGTTGCTTGATGGCATCTTCATAGAGCCTCTCAACAAAATTGGTCGTGATCACCATCAATATACTGCCTTGTTCTAAGATATCAATCAAATTCTTGAGGAGAAATACCATCCTTGCCCGTCGATGATTCGTGATTCTCATCGACACCATCCTTGACTTCCTGCCAATACAGACTTGGTCATGTTTTGATTATATCTTACGTTCCTTGACATTCTTGGAATTGTTCCTTTGTACTTCTTGTGACCTATAGATTCAATCTTGCTTGAAACACCATGTTAATGTTACCTCGAAGCATGATTGTGGTACGCCGAACAACAACAAGAACATTGGAAGTGCATTGCCAAATGTTTCTTGCTCTATTATCCAAACACCGTTGTATGTATAACATCATGAATTCCCTTGCCCCTTTATCCAAATGGTGATGTACTTGTTGATCTAACATGTATATCATGCTCTACTTTTCCTTGGGAAAAGTTACACTCCTTTTGTCTATAAACACATTTTCCTTTCCATTGTTTGCTTAACTTTTCTTGTGATCTATATATGTTATAAGCAGAAATAATTCCCTACTTATGGAAACACCTCGGTTTACAACTCTGGCAGTGTGACCCTGTTACTATTGCTGACGACATCCTGGTAACCCCCGATGGACGTGAACTTTGCCTATTGGTCCGCCTCATTTCAACGAGCAGGAAAATGGTTCTCTTTGTCCCTCGCCCTTGGTACCAACGTTGTTGCCAACATAACTGACAAGTTATCCTCTGCCATGCCTTGCTACCATGACCGTGCAATATGTCGGCGTCCTTCCTACTTTTGAAACCACATGGTGGGCCCATAACCCACAGCACAGGATCGAAACCTGACTCCTGTACATCCTTGATTCCGAAGTATCCTTTTTCACTTGCCTTCGTATGTAATTCATGAGCCACATTCCTGGTGATCTATTCTAGTATCAGACGCAATATTTTTGTTGTTGTTGTTGTTGTTGTTGTTGCGCTGAACCCCTTTCACCTTTTGAGATAAGAGATACGTCTGTCACATTCCATGCATCGTTCACCAGACAATTAACCCTATAAGGGTCAGTTCACCCGAAGTTACTCTTTACTTCCCCACTTAAATCTTGGGACGAGATTTCTTGTAGTGGAGGAGATTTGTAACACCCCGGTTGTCATGCTACAGTAAACTCCTATTAATGTTGCCACATCATCATTATTAAATTTTGCTAATCATCACCTTGTCCCAAACCGACCTCAAATTCAAATTTAAAAGGCAAGTCAAAATTATTTCTCCTCAAGCTATAAAAATAAAATGTTCGAATAGTTCTATACAATTTCTATGTTCAACGTCATGTGAAACCAACTTGGTTTGACTCACAAATAAATTCCTAGGAAATTAATAAGTGGTCCAAAAGCATTTAAATTGGCCTTTCCAAAATAAGCAAATATTTATAATTTTCCAAATGATGTGAAACATTGTGTGTGGTCTCAAAATATTGCAATACTAATTATGTGGCCATCTACACTTTTTACAAAACTCTTTTGCTAACAAATTAATATGCAAAACAGTTATAAATTTCTTTTTAGAAAACAGAAAAGGGAGAGAGGTGCTACTGGGCACTTTGGCCCAGCTAGCTACAGAAAAGGCCCGGCCCACACCCCCACTTGCCTCCTACCTTCGGTACAGTAACAGGGGAGAGCCGTGGCGGCCATCCCATGGCGCCCGGTCTCGTGGCGGCCATCCGCCGCATCCCCGACGCGGATAAGGTCTCCCTCGACGCCCCTCGACCCCCTTGCAACCCTAGACCACCTCACTTTCCCCCTCTCCCGTCCTCTCTCTCGATTTCGGCGGCGCCCTAAACATCCACCGCCATGGCCGCCGTTGCCCTCGCACTCCCGGTCGCCCCCGAGCCCAGCTAGTACGTCCAAGACCCCGCCGTGCTCGGCTACGTCGTCCGCGCCCATCGGACCGAGCCGGGAGCCACCGCTGCGTCGCCCACGACGCCGTCTTCTTCCTCTGCCTCGCCGGCGAACCTCATCGATCCCGGCCGTCACTGCTGCTCCCGAACCCCGACGAGCCTTTCTTGCGCTCCAAGGTGAGCTCCTGCTCGAAACCCCTCTCCTTACCGGCCGTTTCCATGCTCGTAGCTGCTGCCGCCATTGTCGTTGCTCTCGCCGGCGCTGCCGATGCTTGTCACCGCTGCCGTTGTCCGTTCTCGGACCAACCGAGCACGCCATCATGCTCGTGGCATCGCGTAGGACTCTCCCAGCCCGTCAACTCTTCACGCGCAAGGCCGTGGCCGCGAACCCACCGAGTCCGAGCTCCGGCGGCCGCTTCTACTCGACACCGTCGCCATTGGAGGCCAACTCCGGCCGCTGCCCGCGCCCCTGCTCGTCTGCGCTGCTGCCTCTCCGCAGTCGCCCGCGCTCGCGCGCGCCTGGGCTCGCTCACGCCCGCCTGCTGCCTCGTCCACTGCTGCCTCTCCGCGGTCGCCCGCGCTCGCACGCGCCTGGGCTCGCTCACGCCCGCCTGCTGCCTCGTCCACTGCTGCCTACTGCTTGCCGCTGCTTGCTACTGCCTCCTGCTACGCTCCTGCTGCTTTGGCTGCTGCTCATGCCGCCACTACTGCTGCTCCCTGCTTCTAATCCATGTCGCTGTTGCTCTTGGCTACTGCTTGCTGCTGCCGCCGTAGGCTATGGCCGCTGTGCACTCCCGTGCATGCGTGCCTACCATGTTCGGCCAACATACCAGTGGCCGGACCAGTTAGATTAGTCTAGGAATAGTTAGGTTAATTAAATTACTTGTTTAGTATATGTGTAGATGACATGTGGGTCCCTTTCAATTAGATTAGTTTTATTTATTTGTTTAGTTACAAACTATGACATGTGGGCCACACCCTGCCCTTTTGACTAGTCAAAGTTAACTTGGTCAACTCGGTTTAAAACAAATTAAAATAAAATCAGCAATTTTAGAAATTGTTTAAATCTTTGGAAAATCATAGTAAATAATCTGTAACTCGGATGGAAAAGTTTTAGATATGAAAGTTGCTCAGAAAGACGAGACGAATCCGAATACGCGATCTGTTCGTCTGACAAATGCCCCTAACTACCTGAACATGCAACTTTTTCCCTCCGTTTCATCTATCCGAAAATGCCTTTCTCAAGTTGCTCCTTCAACTTAGCATTCTCCTCAACAAGATGCACATGCTCACAACACGGGTTAGTAGCATTTGCATTATCAATTAAGACCATATGAGGAAATGTGGATTTCTCCTTGGTTAGCTTTACTTGGAGTTGATCATGAGACTCTTTGAGGCTATCAAGATCAACATCAAGCTTGGCCTTCTCGGAGGTTAGCACACGAGAGACAACACGAGCATGATCAAGATTTTCCTTTAATTTAGCATGACATCGTTGTGTGACTCCTCAAGAGCCAAACGAAGACCATGCTCTTCCTCAAGAGCATTGGAAAGATCCGAAATCTCATCGGCATAGTCACGACTATGCCCCTCCATCTTAGAGATGGTATCTTCGTGAGCCTCGATCATGTCATTTGCTTCACCAAGTTGTTCCAAGAGAGCAACAAAGTGCTTCTTGGATTTACCCTTGAGTTTACTCATATAAGACTCAAACTCATTCTCCTCCACATTAGAACCCTCATGTTCATCAATGCAATCCGTCAAAGAAGGATTATTAATGATGATACTTTTGATGTTTGGGGTTACCTTGTTGGTGTCTTTAGCCATGAGGCACTTGGCGGTGATGCTCTCATTGGGTGAGTCAAAGAGAGACACCCGTGGAGTTGTTGCAATGCCAACGGAGGCCATGGCAACCGGCTCACCATCTTCATCATCATCATCATCCCCATTGTACTCTTCTTGGACCACCAACGCCTTGGGAGGAGTCCTCTTGGTGAAATTGCTCTTGTTGGGGAAAGACTTGGCCTTGTCCATTCGGATGAGCTTGCCACTGATATGTCTCCAATGTATCTACTTTTCCAAACACTTTTGCCCTTCTTTTGAACTCTAACTTGCATGATTTGAATGGAACTAACCCGGACTGACACTGTTTTCAGCAGAATTGCCATGGTGTTTTTTTTGTGCAGAAATAAAAGTTTTCGGAATGACCTGAAAATCAACGAAGAATTACTTTGGAATTAATAAAAAATACTGGCAAAAGAATCAAGACCAGGGGCCCCACACCCTGTCCACGAGGGTTGGGGGCACGCCCGGGCGTGCCCCCTGCCTCGTGGCCCCCCTGGAGCTCCACCGACCTCAACTCCAACTCTATATATTCACGTTCAGGGAGAAAAAAAACCATAGAGAAGGATTCATCGCGTTTTATGATACGGAGCCGCCGCAAAGCCCTAATCTCTCTCGGGAGGGCTGATCTGGAGTCCGTTCGAGGCTCCGGAGAGGGGAATCCGTCGCCATCGTCATCATCAACCATCCTCCAGCACCAATTTCATGATGCTCACCGCCGTGCGTGAGTAATTCCATCATAGGCTTGCTGGACGGTGATGGGTTGGATGAGATTTATCATGTAATCGAGTTAGTTTTGTTAGGGTTTGATCCCTAGTATCCACTATGTTCTGAGATTGATGTTGCTATGACTTTGCTATGCTTAATGCTTGTCACTAGGGCCTGAGTGCCATGATTTCAGATCTGAACCTATTATGTTTTCATGAATATATGTGATTTCTTGATCCTATCTTGCAAGTCATTAGTCACCTACTATGTGTTATGATCCGGCAACCCCGAAGTGACAATAATCGGGACCACTCCTGGTGATGACCGTAGTTTGAGGAGTTCATGTATTCACTATGTGTTAATGCTTTGGTCCGGTACTCTATTAAACGGAGGCCTTAATATCCCTTAGTTTCCATTAGGACCTCGCTACCACGGGAGGGTAGGACAAAAGATGTCACGCAAGTTCTTTTCCATAAGCACGTATGACTATATTCAAAATACATGCCTACATTACATTGCTGAATTGGAGCTAGTTCTATGTCACCCTATGTTATAACTGTTGCATGAATAATCGCATCTGGTATAATTCTCCATCACCGATCCAATGCCTATGAGCTTTTGACATATTGTTCTTTGTTTATTTACTTTTCCGTTGCCACTGTTACAATTACTACAAAACTATCACTGTTACTTTTGCCACCGTTACCGTTACTTCCATATTACTTTGCTACTAAATACTTTGCTGCAGATATTAAGTTATCCAGGTGTGGTTGAATTGACAACTCAACTGCTAATACTTGAGAATATTCTTTGGCTCCCCTTGTGTCGAATCAATAAATTTGGGTTGAATAGTCTACCCTCGAAAACTTTTGCGATCCCCTATACTTGTGAGTTATCAAGGCTATTTTCTGGCGCCGTTGTCGGGGAGCATAACTCTATTCTTTGAGTCACTTGAGATTTATATCTGGTGGTCACTATGAGGAACTTGAAAGACGAGAAAACCAAAATTTACCCCTCAACTACGAGGGGAGGTAAGGAACTGCCATCTAACTCTGCACTTGATTCACCTTCTGTTTTGAGTAAGCTTGCGACACCTAAACCTGCTTCTGCTATTAATTCTGATATGTTGCATGTTATTGATGTTGCCACTTCTGCTATGCATGATACTTATGATGAAACTACTTCTATGCTTGATACTACTGTGCCACTAGGTGAATTTCTTGATGAACAACTTGCTAGGGCTAGAGAGAATGAAATTATTGAAACTGATAATACTGATGAAAGTGATGGTGAAGATTCTCCCCCTAGATATGAATTGCCTGTTGTGCCTGAGGGTTATGTTATGGATGAAGAAACTGCTAGAGACTTTCTTTCTTGCAATGATAGAAGTGATCTTAAGAAATTATTAGCTAAGCTGAAAAAAAAATCTCTGAATGCTAGAATGAAATATGATCCTGCTTATGCTACTTCACCTATCTTTGTTACTGATAAGGATTATGAATTCTCTATTGATCCCGAGATAATTACTTTGGCCGAAACCGATCCTTTTTATGGCTATGAATCTGAAACTGTTGTGGCACATCTTACTAAATTAAATGATATAGCCACCCTGTTCACTAATGATGAGAAAACTTGCTACTATTATATCCGTAAAATATTTCTGTTCTCATTAAAGGGTGATGCTAAGATATGGTTTATTTCTCTTGATCCTGGTTGTGTGCGTAGTCCCCAGGATATGATTTATTACTTCTATGCTAAATATTTCCCTGCTCATAAGAAACAAGCTGCTTTAAGGGAAATATATAATTTTGTGCAAATTGAAGAAGAGAGTCTCCCACAAGCTTGGGGGAGGCTTCTCCAATTACTTAATGCTTTGCCTGATCATCCTCTCAAGAAAAATGAAATACTTGATATCTTTTATCATGGACAAACCGATGCTTCCAAAGACCACCTGGATAGCTGTGTTGCTTGTGTTTTCAGGGAAAGAACAACTGCTGAAGCTGAAATTCTATTGAAAAATATGTTGACTAATGAAAACAATTGGACACTTCCTAAACCAACTCCTAAGACAACTCCGAAGAAAAGGGGTATTCTATTTCTCAGTCCTGAGGATATGCAAGGGGCAAAGAAATCTATGAAAGAAAAAGGTATAAAAGATGAAGATGTTAGGAATTTACCTCCTGTTGAAAAAATACATGGTCTTAATTTACCGCCTGTTGAAGAAATACATGGTTTTAATCCATCACCTATTGAAGAAACACATGGTCTTGATAACCCGACACAGGTAGTAAAGGTAAATTCTCTCTATAGATTCTATAAAGTTGAAATCCTGCCTACTAAGTTTGCTAGCCAATGCTTAGATGAGTTTGATAATTTTATTGTCAAACAAGAAAACTTCAATGCTTATTTTGGTAGAGAATTAAAACGCAATGCTTATATGATTGAACACTTGAGTGATTATATGTCTAGAGTTAAAGGTGAACTTAAACTCATTAGTAAACATGCTTCTATGGTTACCACTTAAGTAGAACAAGTGCTTAAAGCTCAGAATGATTTGCTCAATGAACTAAATAATCAGAAGAATGATAATGTTGTTAGAGTTATGACTAGAGGGGGTAAAATGACTCAGGAACCTTTGTATCTTGAAGGTCACCCTAAGAGAATTGAGCAGGATTCTCAGAGAACTAATGTAGATGCACCTAGTCCTTCTAAAAAGAAGAAAAAGAAAAATGATAGGACTTTGCATGCTTCTAGTGAACCTGTTGTAGACACACCTGGGAATCCTAATGATATTTCTATTTCTGATGCTGAAACACAATCTGGTGATGAACATGAACCTAGTGATAATGTTAATGATGATGTTCATGTTGATGCTCAACCTTGTAATGACAACGATGTAGAGATTGAACCTGTTGTTGATCTTGATAACCCACAATCAAAGAATCAACATTATGATAGGAGAGACTTTGTTGCTAGAAAGCATGGTAAAGAAAGAGAACCATGGGTTAAGAAACCCATGCCTTTTCCTCCTAAACCATCCAAGAAAAAGGATGATGTGGATTTTGAGCGCTTTGCTGAAATGATTAGACCTATCTTTTTGCGTATGTGTTTGACTGATATGCTCAAAATGAATCCTTATGCTAAGTATATGAAAGAAATTGTTACAAATAAAAGAAAGATAGCGGAAGCTGAAATTTCCACCATGCTTGCTAATTATACTTTTAAGGGTGGAATACCAAAGAAACGTGGGGATCCAGGAGTACCTACTATACCATGCTCCATTAAAATAAACTATGTTAAAACTGCTTTATGTGATCTTGGAGCCGGTGTTAGTGTTATGCCTCTCTCTTTATATCGTAGACTTGATTTGAATAAGTTGACACCTACTAAAATATCTTTGCAAATGGCTGATAAATCAACTGCTATACGTGTCGGTATTTGTGAGGATGTGCCTGTTGTGGTTGCGAACGTTACTATTTTAATAGACTTTGTTATTCTTGATATTCCTAAGGACGATAGTATGTCTATTATTCTTGGAAGACCCTTTTTGAATACTCCACGGGCTGTTATTGATTGCAACAAAGGCAATGTCACTTTTCATGTTAATGGCAATGAGCATACGGTACACTTTCCGAGGAAACAACCTCAAGTCCACAGTATCAATTCTATTGGAAAGATTTCCATCAATTATTTTTGAATGTTTTGAATTTCCTCTTCCTACTGGCAAAAAGAGATATGATATTCTTATTATTGGGGACATGCATATCCCCGTTGAGGTAACATAATGTTATTCGAAATTTCTCCAGTTCCATGTTATTCGGAATGAGTTTGTTAACAAGACTTGATCAACCTTGTTAGTGGATTCCTTTTGATGTGCATGAGATGGATGAAGTTAGAAAGCACAACTTTTTGTACCCTCCTTTTACTTTCTGTTATTTAGATAAAATAAAGCAAAATTAGTATTTTCTGTCTGTTTTCTGAATTATCCTTGCAATAAAAAATACCCCGAAAATAAAAGTTCTCCAAATGCCCCGAAATTGAAATATGATTTTTTTTGGAATATTCGAGAATATCTGGCACTGAGAACACAGCAGGGGGAGCTGGCACCTGGCCACGAGGGTCCAGGGCGCACCCGCCCCCGTGGGCGCGCCCCCTGCCTCGTGGGCCCATGGTGGATCCCCTCCACTTATTCCAGCCACCACACACTCCTTCTTCCTCCCAAAAAAAATCACCTACCAGCTCAAGCACGAGTTCTTGCTCATTTTGCTGTGATTTTCGATCTCCTAGCTCAAAGGTCCACTCACAAAACTGCTTTGGGGGATTGTTCTTCGGTATGTGACTCCTCCAATGGTCCAATTAGTTTTTGTTCTAGTGCTTTATTCATTGCAAAATTTTGCTGCCTAGGTGACCATGTTCTTGAGCTTGCAAACTTCCACAATGGGGTAGCACTAGTGTGCCTCGCAAATCTGAGTTTAGAGATTTTCATGCTAGTATAACTGTGGGGGAGTCTAGAGATATAACACAAGCTACCATAGGGAGCATTCATTTTCCAGCTATACATTATTTTGCTCTCTTCATAGGTAGGTGCATAAATGGTAAGGATGACGCATGTCACATGTGTGTCCCTGACCTTAGTGTTCTCAGGAGTGCTGTATTAGGAGATAAACATTATAATTTGGGAGCCATTGTTGCATGTAGGTTGCATAATAATAGAATTAATGGAGATTTCTTTGGTGGTATTTATGCAACCCGTTTAGCTAATTTTCTTGATATACCATACGTGAGTATGATGTTGAGTTGCCTCCTGTTTATTTAGATTACGAAGCTATGGTTTGTCATCTGTTTGTTGAGAGGAACGATCAGTTCCTCCAGTACCGACTAATCTTTGACAGGCGACGCACCTATCACGTCGCTCTCCCTGCTCCTACTTTCTTTGACTTTCAGGCAAAAGGGAGATATGTTATAACCAGGGAGGAGGTGAATGAGTACGAGAGGAGGACTGAGACAGCTCGCCTCCAACCGGCAGCCCACGATGCAATAGCCGCTGCTTCTCAGTACGACCCCAACTACAACTTTGATCCGTGGCAGTAAACCAACCTAGGCCAAAAGCCTAAGCTTGGGGGAGTACGAATTTCTCACCAACATTACATTCATATTCATACACTCATGCTAGTTGTCGGTGCTCATACTTTTTCACTGTAATATCCATGCTAATTTATTTTCCCTTTTATGCTTTCTTCTTGTGTGTTTGAAAAAAAACTTAAGAAAAACCAAAAAATTAGTTGTAGCTTTTAGCTAGTTTACTTTTCATGCTAGTAGTAATAATTATAAGAAAACTCAAAAAGATTTCTCGTTCTCCTTTTGCTTGTTGGGAGCTTTCCCGCGTAAATAGTTTTTATTTTCTTTTCTTTGGGGGGCGAGAGAAGAAGACCATAATGAAAATGTTAAAGTGGCTCTTATATGCATTATTGTTGATTTAACCAAGAGCCCATATTACCTTGTCTTCTCCCTTGAATTGAATCCTTGCAGATTCCAGCTTAGTCCAATGCACGTGCATGATTATTATTATACACATTGTTCGGTCGTGCAAGTGAAAGACAATAATGACGATATATGATGAATTGATTTAGATGAGAGAAGCTGGTATGAACTCGACCTTTCTTGTTTTTGTAAATTCATCGTTTCTGATTCAGCCTATTGTGAATAAACATGTTTGCAATGACAATTAGAGATTATAGTTACTCATGCCATGCTTAATTAGCTAGGAGTTTATAATGGTTTACCTTGTGTGCCAACATGATATTAAAATGGTTGTGATGTGGTATGATAGGATGGTATCCTCCTTTGAATGATTCAAGTGACTTGACTTGGCACATGTTCACACATGTAGTTGAAACAAAATCAACATAGCCTTCACGATATTTCTGTTCATGGTGGATTATATCCTACTCATGCTTGCACTCAACGTTTATTAATTTTAATGCATGTTCATGACTGTCGTCGCTCTCTAGTTGGTCGCTTCCCAGTCTTTTACTATCCTTCACTTGTACTAAGTGGGAATACTGCTTGTGCATCCACTTCTATAAAACCCAAAGTCATTCCATGTGAGTCTACCTGCCGTTCCAAGTAAATTTGTATGTGCCAAACTCTAAACCTTCAAATGAAATTCTGTTTTGTATGCTCGAATAGCTCATGTATCAACTAGGGCTGCCTGTATCTTCCATGCTAGGCGGGTTATTCTCAAGAGGAGTGGACTCCGCTCCTCACTCACGAGAAAATGGCTGGTCACCGGGATGCCCAGTCACATGCTTTATGCAAATCAAATCAAAATAATTGCAAACAAAACTCCCCCAGGACTATTGTTAGTTGGAGGCACTCATTGTTTCGAGCAAGCCATGGATTGATGCTTGTTGGTGGAGGGGGAGTATAAACTTTACCATTCTGTTTGGGAACCGCCTATAATGTGTGTAGCATGGAAGATATCGCCATCTCTCGGTTGTTATGTTGACAATGAAAGTATGCCGCTCAAAATATTATTTATCTCTGCTTTAAAATCGAGCTCTGGCACCTCTACAAATCCATGCTTCCCTCTGTGAAGGGCCCATCTATTTACTTTTATGTTGATTCATCACCCTCTTATTAAAAAGCACCAGCTGGAGAGCACCGCTGTCATTTGCATCTATTACTATTAATTTATATTGGGTATGACTATGACTGGATCTCTTTTACCATGAATTACAATGTCTAGTCAGTCCTTGATCTTCAAAAGGTGCTCTGCATTTATGTTTTGCGGTCTCACAAAGGGCTAGCGAGATACCATCTTGTAATATCATATTATGATTGTTTTGAGAAAGTGTTGTCATCCGAGATTTATTATTATTGCTCGCTAGTTGATAATGCCATTGATATGAGTAAACATGAGACCTAAGTGTTATTGTGAATATGGTTAGTTCATAATCTTTGCTGAAAACTTGAATGTTGGCTTTACATATTTACAACAACAAGAGCAAACATAGTTTCTAAAAGTTTTTCTTTATCACTTTCAGTTTGTCAACTAAATTGCTTGAGGACAAGCAAAGGTTTAAGCTTGGGGGAGTTGATACGTCTCCAACGTATCTACTTTTCCAAACACTTTTACCCTTGTTTTGGACTCTAACTTGCATGATTTGAATGGAACTAACCCAGACTGGCGCTGTTTCAGCAGAATTGTCATGTTGTTATTTTTGTGCAGAAATAAAAGTTCTCAGAATGACCTGAAAATCAACGGAGAATTATTTTGGAATTAATAAAAGATATTGGCGAAAGAATCAAGGCCATGGGGCCCACACCCTTTCAATGAGGGTGGGGGGGCGCCTACCCCCCTGGGCGCACCCCCTGCCTCGTGGGCCCCCTGGAGCTCCACCGACCTCAACTCCAACTCTATATATTCACGTTCGGGGAGAAAAAAACTAGAGAGAAGGATTCATGGCGTTTTATGATACAGAGCCGCCACCAAGCCCTAATCTCTCTCGGGAGGGCTGATCTGGAGTCCGTTCGAGGCTCCGGAGAGATGAATCCGTCGCCGTCATCATCATCAACCATCCTCCATCACCAATTTCATGATGCTCACCGCCGTGCGTGAGTAATTCCATCGTAGGCTTGCTGGACGGTGATGGGTTGGATGAGATTTATCATGTAATCGAGTTAGTTTTGTTCGGGTTTGATCCCCAGTATCCACTATGTTCTGAGATTGATGTTGCTATGACTTTGTTATGCTTAATGCTTGTCACTAGGGCCCGAGTGTCATGATTTCAGATTTGAACCTATTATGTTTTCATGAATATATGTGAGTTCTTGATCCTATCTTGCAGGTCATTAGTCACCTACTATGTGTTATGATCCGGCAACCCCGAAGTGACAATAATCGGGACCACTCCCAGTGATGACCGTAGTTTGAGGAGTTCATGTATTCACTATGTGTTCATTCTTTGGTCCGGTACTCTATTGAAAGGAGGCCTTAATATCCCTTAGTTTCCATTAGGACCCCGCTGCCACGGAAGGGTAGGACAAAAAATTTCATGCAAGTTCTTTTCCATAAGCATGTATGACTATATTTGAAATACATGCCTACAATACATTGATGAATTGGAGCTAGTTCTGTGTCACCCTATGTTATAACTGTTGCATGAATAATCGCATCCGGCATAATTCTCCATCACCGATCCAATGGCTATGAGCTTTTCACATATTGTCCTTTGTTTATTTACTTTTCCGTCGCCACTGTTACAATTACTACAAAACTATCAATGTTACTTTTGCCACTGTTACCGTTACTTCCATATTACTTTGCTACTAAATACTTTGTTGCAGATATTAAGTTATCCAGGTGTGGTTGAATTAACAACTCAACTGCTAATACTTGAGAATATTCTTTGGCTCCCCTTGTGTCGAATCAATAAATTTGGGTTGAATACTCTACCCTCCAAAACTGTTGCGGTCCCCTATACTTGTGGGTTATCAGCCACCATTGCCCTCCCTCTTCTCGTAAGGGCATTCCGCAACAAAATGGCTCACATTGCCACAACTATAGCAACTCCTTACTCATTGCTTGATCTTCGCGCCACTTGAGTTGTTCTTGTTGAAGCTGGGTCTTGTGTTCTTCTTGCTCCAAAATTGCCTTAAAGCAAGAGCTATGTGTTCATGATAGGCATACTTTGTATCTTCGGGGTTGCTCTCCTCTTCTTCCTCTTCTTCCTGTTCTTCTACACTAACCTTGGCCTTCAATGCAAGGTTAGGCTTCTTTGCTCTTTGAGAACGTAGCACCGCATTGTCGGCGGTCTTGTCGAAGATGCTCATAGCCACAAACTCATCCAACACTTCACTTGAGGACAAGGTGTGGAAGTCCAGCCTTTGACGAATGACGGAGGACATGGCCTTGTGGTAAGGCATCATTGCCTTGAGGAATTTGCGCTTGATCCAATTTTCATTCGTGTCCTTACTCCCATGATCTCGGAGTGAGACCGCGAGTATGGTTACTCTCCGATAAAGCTCACGAGGTTCTTCAACTTCTTTCATTGCAAACTCGTCGGCTTCATCTTGCACCACTTCATAGTTGGAGCGTTGAATGCTTGTGCTTCCCCCGTAGAGGGAAACAACACAATGCCATGCATCTTTGGCCATGGCGAAGGGCCGAAGATGAGGGAGATCTTCGGGTGGAATTGCATCTTGGATGATGAAGAGAGCATTCTCATTGAATTGATTATCCGCGGCTTCTCTAGGGGTGAAGTTGCTTTGATCATGCGGATAGAAACCTTCTTCAATGATTCTCCAAAGATTAGTATTCACATGATTTAAATGACGCTTAAAGCGATAAACCCAAGAATCAAAGTCCTCATTTTTCATGTTCTTAGGGGGTGGACCGGCATGATTCAAATGGGTGGAGGGAATTGGTCCACCATAAACAAGTGGAGGTTCCACATTGGCAAAGATGTCGGTGCCATTTTTACCACTAGAAGAAGAAGCCTTTTCACTAGTAGCTTCCCCCTTGTCGGAGTTAGCATCCGTCACCTTGTTGGTGGGATCACCCACTTTCAACGGTGTGGTGGATAATTTAAGCCCTTCTATGAATTTATTAAACATGCTTTCAACCTCGGTCGTCATGGAGGTTTTCATGTGTCCAAAGCCACATTTAATTCCTCATGAGAGACCGCGGTTCCCCCATCGGCCGTAGACGCGACCGGATTCGCACCGGAGTGCTCCTCCACACCGTCTACGGTGTCAACCGTACTCTTCGAACGGCAAAGTCCTTAACAAAGAGACGAGACTCTGATACCAATTGAAAGGATCGAAATAGTTGACTAGAGGGGGGTGAATAGGCAACTAACAATTTTTAGCTTTTCTTTACCAAATTAAACTTTGCATCAAAGTAGGTTGTCTAGATATGCAACTAGGTGAGCAACCTATATGATGCAACAACAAGAAGCACACAAGAAAGCAAGGGATATAACACAAATAAGCTTGCACAAGTAAAGGCATGAGATAACCAAGAGTGGAGCTGGTGAAGACGAGGATGTGTTACCGAAGTTCCTTCCTTTTGAGGGGAAGTACGTCCCCGTTGTAGCGGTGTGGAGGCACAATGCTCCCCAAGAAGCCACTAGGGCCACCGTATTCTCCTCACGCCCTCACACAATGCGAGATGTCGTGATTCCACTATTGGTTCCCTTGAAGGCGGCAACCGGACCTTTACAAACAAGGTTGGGGCAATCTCCACAACTTAATTGGAGGCTCCCAACGACACCCCGAAGCTTCACCACAATGGAATATGGCTCCGCAGTGACGTCAACCGTCTAGGGTGCTCAAACACCCAAGAGTAACAAGATCCGCAAGGGATTAGTGGGGGGAATCAAATTTCTCTTGGTGGAAGTGTAGATCGGAGCCTTCTCAACCAATCCCTAGAAAATCAACAAGTTTGATTGGCTAGGGAGAGAGATCGGGCGAAAATGGAGCTTGGAGCAACAATGAAGCTTAGGGTTGGAAGAGGTGGTCAACTCGGAGAATAAGACACCCCTTATATAGTGGAGGGACAAATCCAACCGTTATCCACCAACCCAGCCTGCGCAACACGGTACTACCGCGCCAGGGCCGCGGTACTACCGCAGGCCCCATGGTACTACCGCCCGAGCAGCACAAACCTGGACAGACCAAACGCACTGAAGCGAAGGGTGGTAGAACCGCTGGCGCAGTACTACCGCTCCCCGTTGCGGTACTACCACAAGGCAGGGAAGTTGCAGATTTCGGGAAGGCACGGACATATAAAAATACATCCGTGGCATCTTCCGCTGAGTTGAAGTCAATGCAAAAATACAATATGGTAGTACGGCAGGTCAGGAGCGTACTACCGCGAGGCGGCTGAGCCAGGCCAGAACGCACAGTACTACCATGCACTGGGCGCGGTACTACCGCGTAGGGCGTGGATATAAAAAATTACATCCGCCCCTACTACTGTTGCCGCCGCAGCACCTGGCCAGGGGACCACGGTACTACAGCTCCAGAGGAGCGGTACTCGTGTGCTCTTGCGGTACTACCGCTCCGGGGTTCGGTACTACCGCAAGGGCCTGTGGTACTACCGCATGGCCAAGCTCAGCAAACAATTTGCATGGACGAGAAACGACGGAGGATGCTCCAAAGAGCAAAGGAAAGGAGGTGCAAACGGAGTAGACGCGTACGTGAAGATTCCACCCAGACATTTTCAAAGCGGACCCCCTCTTAATAGTATGGCTTTCCTACGACTCAAATCCACCGAAAAGAAACATAGACAAAACGCCGTCTTCAATAGCCTTCGAGGGGCACCAAACCGTCTTGTGCCTAGTGATGAAATGTCTGAAATGCTCAAGGCACACGATTAGTCTGCAAAAGTATTGTCATCAATCACCAAAACACCTTAGGGATAAATATGCCCTTATAGAGATGCCCATCAATTGATGTGAATGCAAGGAGTAGGGATTGCCATGCAACGGATGCACTAGAGCTATAAATGTATGAAAGCTAAACAAAAGAAACTAAGTGGGTGTGCATCCAACTTGCCTGCTCACGAAGACCTAGGGCATTTGAGGAAGCCCATTGTTGGAATATACAAGCCAAGTTCTATAATGAAAAATTCCCACTAGTATATGAAAGTGAGAAAACAAGAGACTCTCTATCATAAAGATCATGGTGCTAGTTTGAAGCACAAGTGTGGAAAAAGGATAGTAGCATTGTCCCTTTTTATTTCTCTTTTTTATTTTTCCTTTTTTTGGGCCTATTTTTTTATTTGGCCTTTCTCTTTTTTTATTTGGGACAATGCTCTATTAATGATGATCATCACACTTCTATTTATTTACAACTCAATTATTACAACTCGATACTTAGAACAAAATATGACTCTATATCAATGCCTCCGGCGGTGTACCGGGATGAGCAATGAATCAATAGTGACATGTATGAAATAATATGCATGGTGGCTTCGCCACAAATACGATGTCAACTACATGATCATGCAATGCAATATGACAATGATGATGCGTGTCATAATAAAAGGGAACGGTGGAAAGTTGCATGGCAATATATCTCGGAATGGCTATGGAAATGCTATAATAGGTAGGAATGGCTACGGAAATGCTATGATAGAGCGTATCGTATCACGGGGTTTGGATGCACCGGCGAAGTTTGCACCAACTCTCAATGTGAGAAAGGGCAATGCACGGTACCGAAGAGGCTAGCAATGATGGAAGGTTGAGAGTGCGTACAATCCATGGACTCAACATTAGTCATAAAGAACTCACATAATTATTGCAAAAATCTACAAGTCATCAAAAACCAAGCACTACGCGCATGCTCCTAGGGGGATAGATTGGTCGGAAAAGACCATCGCTCGTCCCCGACCGCCACTCATAAGGATGACAATCAAAGAGCACCTCATGTTTCAAATTTGTTACAAAACGTTTACCATACATGCATGCTATGGGACTTGCAAAATTCAACGCAAGTATTTCTCAATTTCACAACTACTCAACTAGCACAACTTTAATATCACTATCTCCATATCTCGAAACAATCATCAAGTATCAAACTTCCCATAGTATTCAATGCACTTATATGGAAGTTTTTATTATATCCAACTTGGATGCCTATCATATTAGGACTAAATTTATAAACAAAGAAAATTACCATGCTCTTATAAAGGACTCTGAAAATAATATAAGTGAAGCATGAGAGATCAATAATTTCTATAAAATAAAACCACCGCCGTGCTCTAAAAGATATATGTGAAGCACTAGAGCAAAATTGTTTAGCTCAAAGGATATAAGTGAAGCACATAGAGTATTCTAATAAATTCCGATTAATGTGTGTCTCTCTCAAAAGGTGTGTACAGCAAGGATGATTGTGGTGAACTAAAAAGAAAATACTCAAATCATACAATACGCTCCAAGCAAAACACATATCATGTGGGAATATAAATATAGCTCCAAGTAAAGTTACCGATGGACGAAGACAAAAGACGGGATGCGGCATCCCCAAGCTTAGGATTTTTGGTTGTCCTTATATTTTACCTTGGGGTGCCTTGGGCATCCCAAGCTTAGGCTCTTGCCACTCCTTGTTCCATAATCCATCAAATCTGTACCCAAAACTTGAAAACTTCACAACACAAAACTTAACAGAAAATCTCGTGAGCTCCGTTAGCGAAAGAAAACAAAACACCACTTAAAGGTACTGTAATGTACTCATTCTTTATTTATATTGGTGTTAAACCTACTGTATTCCAACTTCTCTATGGTTCATAAACTCCATTACTAGCCATAGATTCATCAAAATAAGCAAACAACACATGAAAAACAGAATCTGTCAAAAACAGAACATTCTGTAGTAACCTGTAACTAACGCAAACTTCTGGAACTCCAAAAATACTAAAATAAACTAATGGACGTGAGGAATTTATATATTAATAATCTGCAAAAATAATCAACTAAATATAACTCTCCAGTAAAAAGTTGTAGCTAATCTCGTGAGCACTAAAGACTTTCCCCAAGTCTTCCCAAAGATTCTACTTGGCACAAACACTAATTAAAACACAAAACCACATATAAACAGAATCTAGATGGATTATTTATTACTAAACAGAACCAAAAAGCAAGAAACTAAAATAAAATTAGGTTGCCTCCCAACAAGCGCTATCGTTTAACGCCCCTAGCTAGGCATGAAGGCAAGGATAGATCTAGGTATTATCATCTTTGGCAGGCAATCCATAAGTAGCTCCCATAATAGATTCATAAGGTAATTTTATTTTATTTCTAGTAAAGTGTTCCATGCCTTTCCTTAACGGAAATTGCAACCTAATATTCCCTTCTTTCATATCAATAATTGCACCAATCGCTCTAAGGAAAGGTCTACCAAGAATAATAGGACATGAAGGGTTGCAATCTATATTAAGAAAAATGAAATCTAAGGGCACATAATTCCTATTTGCAACAATAAGAACATCATTAATTCTTCCCATAGGTTTCTTAATGGTGGAATCCACAAGGTGCAAGTTTAAATAACAATCATCAAATTCACGGAAACCTAACATATCACACAAAGTTTTTGGAATCGTGGAAACACTAGCACACAAATCACACAAAGCATAGCATTCGTGATCTTTAATTTTAATTTTAATAGTAGGTTCCCACTCATCTTAAAGTTTTCTAGGGATAGAAACTTCCAATTCAAGCTTTTCTTCATAGGATTGCATTAAAGCATCAACGATATGTTTAGTAAAAGCCTTATTTTGACTATAAGCATGCGGAGAATTTAGCACGAATTGCAACAAGGAAATACAATCTATTAAAGAAAAATTATCATAATTAAATTCCTTGAAATCCAAAATAGTGGGTTCATTGCTATCTAAATTTTTTACCTTTACCATCCCACTTTTACCAAATTTTGTATCAAGATCTAAAAACTCTGAATCATTGGGACGTCTTTTAACTAAAGTTGACTCATCTCCAGTCCCATCATTAACAAGATTCATATTGCAAAACAAAAATTTAATAGGGGACACATCAATCATTTTTAGATCTTCATCCTTATTATCATGAAAACTAGAAGAACATGCTTTCACAAAGCAATATTTCTTAGCACGCATCCTAGCGGTTCTTTCTTTGCACTCATAAATGGAAATTAGCATAGCTTTGAGAGACTCATTGATATCATGCTTAGGTGGAATAGATCTAAGTTTCAAAGAATCAACATCAAGAGAAATTCTATCCATGTTCCTAGCCAACTCATCAATCTTAGGCAATTTTTCTTCAAGCAAAGCATTGAAATTCTTTTGAGAAATCATAAATTCTTTAACAATAGTCTCAAAATCAGAGGGCATCTTATTAAAATTTCCATAAGAGTTGTTGTAGGAATTACCATGATTATTATAGGAATTACTAGGATACGGCCTAGGATTAAAATTTCATCTATAAGCATTGTTAGCAAAAATTTTCCTACCAACAAAATTCACATCCATAGATTCATTATTATTCACAATCAAAGTAGACAAAGGCATATCATTAGGATCAGAAGAAACACTCTTATTGGCAAACAATTTCATAAGTTCATCCATCTTTCCATTCAAAACATTTATCTCTTCAATTGCATGCACCTTTTACTAGTAGATCTCTCAGTGTGCCATTGAGAATAATTAACCATAATATTATCTAGGAGTTTAGTAGCTTATCCTAAAGTGATTTCCATAAAAGTACCTCCCGCAGCCGAATCTAAAAGATTTCTAGAAGCAAAATTCAATCCGGCATAATTTTTTGTATAATCATCCATAAGGTCAAACCATGTGTAGAGCAATTACGTATCATTAATTTCATTCTCTCCCAAGATTGTGCAACATGTTCATGATCAAGTTGCATAAAATTCATAATATCGTTTCTAAGAGAGATGGTCTTAGCGGGAGGAAAATACTTAGAGATAAAAGCATCTTTGCACTTGTTCCATGAATCGATACTATTTTTAGGCAAAGATGAAAACCAAGTTTTAGCACGATCTCTAAGCGAAAAAGGAAATAGCTTCAGTTTATCCATATCATTGTCCACATCTTTCTTCTTTTGCATATCACACAAATCAACAAATCTATTTAGATGGGTAGCGGCATCTTCACTAGGAAGGCCAGCGAATTGATCTTTTATGACAAGATTTAGCAAAGCAGCATTAATTTCACAAGATTCAGCATCGGTAAGAGGAGCAATCGGAGTGCTAAGAAAATCATTGTTGTTGGTATTGGCAAAGTCACACAATTTAGTATTATCTTGAGCCATCATGACAAGCAAGCAATCCAACACACAAGAAGCAAGCGAAAAAGAGGCGAACAGAAAGAGGGGGCAAATAAAACGGCAAGGGTGAAGTGGGGGAGAGGAAACGAGAGGCAAATGGCAAATAATATGATGCGAGGGATAAGAGTTTGTGATGGGTACTTGGTATGTCTTGACTTGTGCGTAGACTCCCCGGCAACGGCGCCAGAAATGGCTCGTTGTCGGGAGATCAAATCTTGACTTGGTGTTAGCCTCCCCGGCAACGGCGCCACAAATCCTTCTTGCTACCTCTTGAGCATGCGTTGATTTTCCCTTGAAGAGGAAAGGGTGATGCAACAAAGTAGCATAAGTATTTCCCTCAGTTTTTGAGATCCAAGGTATCAATCTAGTAGGAGGCCACACGCAAGTCCCTCGTACCTACACAAACAAATAAGAACATTGCAACCAACGCGATAAAGGGGTTGTCAATCCCTTCACAGCCACTTGCAAAAGTGGGATCTGATAGAGATGATAAGATAATATTTTTGGTATTTTTATGATAAATACTAAAAGTAAAGAAAGCAAAATAAACAGAGATAGAAATAGCTAGTTGACGGGAGATTAATATGATGGAAAATAGACCCGGGGGCCATAGATTTCACTAGTGGCTTCTCTCAAGATAGCATAAGTATTACAGTGGGTGAACAAATTACTGTCGAGCAATTGATAGAAAAGTGCATAATTATGAGAATATCTAGGCATGATCATGTATATAGGCATCACGTCCGTGACAAGTAGACCGACTCCTGCCTGCATCTACTACTATTACTCCACACATCGACCGCTATCCAGCATGCATCTAGAGTATTAAGTTCATAAGAACAGAGTAACGCATTAGGCAAGATGACATGATGTAGAGGGATAAACTCAAGCAATATGATATAAACCGCATCTTTTTATCCTCGATGGCAACAATACAATATGTGTCGTTTCCCCTACTGTCACTAGGATCGAGCAACACAAGATTGAACCCAAAGCTAAGCATTCTCCCATTGCAAGAAAGATCAATCTAGTAGGCCAAACCAAACTGATAATTCAAAGAGACTTGCAAAGATAACCAATCATACATAAAATAATTCAGAGAAGATTCAAATATTGTTCATAGATAATCTTCATCATAAACCCACAATTCATCGGATCTCGACAAACACACCGCAAAAAGAGTTACATCGAATAGATCTCCAAGAAGATCGAAGAAGAAGATCGAAGAGAACTTTGTATTGAGATCCAAAGAGAGAGAAGAAGCCAACTAGCTAATAACTATGGACCTGAAGTTCTGTGGTAAACTACTCACACATCATCCGAGAGGCTATGGTGTTGATGTAGAAGCCCTCCATGATCGATTCCCCCTCCGGTAGAGCGCCGGAAAAGGCCCCAAGATGGGATCTCGCGGGTACAGAAGGTTGTGGCGGTGGAAATAGGTTTCCGTGGTCCTCCTGGATGGTTTCAGGGTACGTAGGTATATACAGGAGGAAGAAGTAGTCGGTGGAGCCACGAGGGGCCCATGAGGATGGAGGGCGCGCCCAGGGGGGTAGGCGCACCCCCTGCCTCATGGCCTCCTCGTTCGTTTCTTGACGTCCACTCCAAGTCCTCTAGATCACGTTTGTTCCAAAAATCACGCTTCCGAAGGTTTCATTCCGTTTGGACGCCGTTTGATATTCCTTTTCTGCGAAACACTGAAATAGGCAAAAAAAATAGCAATTTGCACTTGGCCTTGGGTTAATAGGTTAGTCCAAAAAATAATATAAAAGTGTATAATAAAGCCCATTAAACATCCAAAACAGAATATATAATAGCATGGAACAATCAAAAATTATAGATATGTTGGAGACGTACCATAGAGGCTCATCACACCTGTAACTGATGCATTCAGTGTCATTTAATACCATGGCGACGTGTGAGACATGGGGCCGCGGCGCACTCTATATAAGCCGCACCCCTCTCCATAGCTGGACACGATCAACCTTTGTAACCATACCCATCAAATCAAAACAATCCTCAGGGCACGAGACGTAGGGCTATTACCTCCGCCGAGAGGGGCCTGAACTCGTTCAACACCGAGTGTTACACATGTGCCGTAGCTAGGTTTTGCCCCTTATTCGTACCCCACTACTCATTGTCAGGATCGTAACCCCGAAAGTTGGCGCCTACCATGGGGCTAGGCGTCTAGCAAAATTTCACGGCGCAGGTGGATTTCACCATCATCATGTTAGTCGGCAGCGAAATTCGTTTTGGGACGATCTCGTTCATCTCTGACGACTTAGTGTGCCTTCACGAGGCCCCGTGATGACCCACAAGTATAGGGGATCAAAGGTAGTCCTTTCGATAAGTAAGAGTGTCGAACTCAACGAGGAGCAGAAGGAAATAACAAGCGGTTTTCAACAAGGTATTTTCTGCAGGCACTGAAATTATCGATAACAGATAGTTTTGTGATAAGATAAGTCGTAATAGGTAACAAGTAAAAAGTGTAGCAAAGGTGCAGCAAGGTGGCTAAATCATTTTTTATAGCAAAGGATAAGCTTGGACGAACTCTTATATAAAGAAAAGCGCTCTCGAGGACACATGGGAATTAACGTCAAGTTAGTTTTCATCATTCTCATATGATTCGTGTTCGTTAGTTTGATAATTTTATATGTGGGTGGACCGGTGCTTGGGTTCTGTCCTTACTTGGACAAGCCTCCCACTTATGATTAACCCCTCTTGCAAGCATCCGCAACTACGAACGAAGAATTAAGATAATCTAACCATAGCATGAAACATGTGGATCCAAATCAGCCCCTTACGAAGCAACACATAAACTAAGGTTTAAGCTTCTGTCACTCTAGCAACCCGTCATCTACTTATTACTTCCCAATTCCTTCCCCTAGGCCCAAATCATGGTGAAGTGCCATGTAGTCAACGTTCACATTACACGACTAGAGGAAAGACAACATACATCTCATCAAAATATCGAACGAATACCAAATTCACATGACTACTTATAACAAGACTTCTCCCATGTCCTCGGGAACAAACATAACTACTCACAAAGCATGTTCATGTTCAAGATCAGAGGGGTAATAAATATCATGAAGGATCAGAACATATGATCTTCCACCAAATAAACCAACTAGCATCAACTACGAAGAGTAATCAACACTACTAGCAACCCACTGGTACCAATCTGAGGTTTTGGGACAAATATTGAATAGAGGAAATGAACTAGGATTTGAGAGGAGATGGTGTTGTTGAAGATGTTGATGAAGATTGACCCTCCCTCGATGAGAGGACCGTTGGTGATGAAGATGGCTCATATTTCCCCCTCCCGGATGGAAGTTTCCCCGGCAGAACAGCTCTGCCGGAGTAGATTGCTTCTGCCCAGGTTCCACCTCGAGACAGCGGCGCTTCATCCCGAAAGCTTCCTTCTGATTTTTCCTAGGTTAAAACCTTTCATATAGCATAAGATGGGCCCCGGAAGCCAGGGTGCCCACAAGCCTTGGGGGTGCGCCCTAGGGGGTAGGGCGCGCCCCCAGGCTTGTTTCCACCTGGTGAGTCCCCTTCTGTTTTTTCTTCGCCCAATATTTTTTATATATTCTGAAATAATTTCCGTGAAGTTTCAGGACATTCGGAGTTGTGCAGAATAGGTCTCTCAGATTTTCTCCTTTCCGGTATAGAATCCCAGCTACCGGCATTCTCCCTCTTCATGTAAATCTTGTAAAATAAGAGAGAAAAGGCATAAGTATTGTACCATAATGTTAAATAATAGCCCATAATGCAATAAATATCAACATAAAGGCATGATGCAAAATGGACGTATCAACTCCCCCAAGCTTAGACCTCGCTTGTCCTCAAGCGAACGACGAAATCGATAAGCATGTCCACATGTTTAGAGAGAGAGGTGTCGACAAAAAAATACAAACATGAGGGCATCATGATCATCTTTAGAAGAACAACATATTGTCATATAACTTCCTATGCTAAAGTGATAATTCATTCACAAGGTAAAGTATGAACCAAAAGCTTCATTTAAAACTAACAAACTATGATCTCAGTCATTGAAGCAATTGCAATTTATCATAATATCGGAAAGAGTCAATGTAAGAGATTTTGTGTAGCAAGTCCACATACTCAACCATCTTTTAGTCTTTCATAATTGCTAACACTCACGCGATATCTATGAGATCAAAGCCTCAATCGGACGTAGAGAAAGATGTGGCTTATAGGTTCGCCTCCCAACCTTTTACTTCAAGGGTAATGTCAACAATAATAATTTATGATCACCCACATCCGAATGGATATGTATGTCTGGATCTTTCCCCAACATATAGTGCTTGCCAAAAAGAAAATGTGTAAAAAGGAAGGGTGAAGATCACCATCACTCTTGTGTAAAGGTAGGAGATAAAAATAAAAGATAGGCCGTTAGCAGAGGGAAGCAGAGGTTGTAATGCGCTTTTATGGTTGGATGCACGAAACCTTAACGCAAAAGAACGTCACTTTATATTGTCGCTTGTGATAAAGAACTTTATTATGCAGTCCGTCGCGTTTATTCCTTCCATATCACAACTCCGTATAAAGTTCATTTTCCTCACACTAAAAGATCATACATATTTAGAGAGAAATTTTTATTGCTTGCAACAATGACAACTTACTTGAAGGAATTTACTCAATCCATCGGTAGATATAGTGCACTCTCATGCAAAACTGGGTTAAAGGATTTTGGGATGCACAAGTAGTATCTCTACTTGGTGCAAAAGATTTGGCTAGCATAGGATGAGAAGCAAGCTTAACATGTTGGAGGATCCATGACAATATAACTTCTATTCAAATATAAGAAAACATAACCCATTATGTTGTGTTCCTTGTCCAACAGGAACTTATTAGCATATAATATTTTAATGAGTGCTCACAATCATAAAAGATGTCCAAGATAGTATATATATATGTGAAAGCTCTCTTTATTTATTACTCCCTATTAATTGCAACAATGACCAACACTATGTTTGTCAACTCTCAACAAGTTCTATGTGACATACTTATTATATGTGAAGTCATCACCTTCCATAAGATTGTTATACAATCTTTTTATTTATTTTATTCTTTTCTTTTCTAAGATCAAGGCAAGAAAGAAAAGCCCTCCAATCAAAACTATTCTTTATTATATAACTCCTAGACTTGATTACATAGATAGAACAAAAAGCAAAACTCAAAGACTAAATCATACTAAAGCTTTTATTCTATTAGATGAAGATATAACCAAAAGGATCGAAGTAAGATAAACGATAAAGATAAATATGTGATGGTGATACGATATCGGGGCACCTCCCCCAAGCTTGTCACAAGCCAAGGGGAGTGCCCATACCCATGTACTCAAGTCTCCTTCTTCGGAGGTGGTCGTGCAACGTGATAATGTATCCGCCAGCTTCATTAAGGTACCCTTCAGGTCTTGCAGTTCTTGGAGTACACGTTGGAGCATATTTGCATTCTTTTGAATTTCCTCCAAAAGATGCTTATTTTCAGGGCACCAAGAACCTTTCCCTGCATCACTTTCACTTGGACGGGATATATCCCAATTGGAGGGTATATGTGCACGAGGAGTATTCTCCACTCCATACTTATGAACCAAATTATGAACGTTATTCCGATGTAACCTGTGTACGGGCCTCCTAGGGGGAAGCCCTTCTCGTATCTCTTGGCCTTCATGGTTGCTTGTAGTGCCTATTGCTTGATGGGGATTTGGAATAGTGGAGATGCCAGCCAGAGTATCTCTCTCCAAAGCCAGAGGCTGAACCTTAAGCGAATCTACTTCATCCTCCTCGATCGTGACTTCCTCGGCATCCTCCCTTCTGAGTTCCATCTGCATCAACCAAGCATCATTTTCCACATTGTTGGAGGAGGAAGCATGATGCCTGGCCTTGAAAACTCTAGTAGAAAACAGCTCGAAACAAGAACAGAAGACATTTCCTTGATACAGTGGTCAAAACCTTCGGGAGATTATATAATGAATTTTTACCGTGCAAAACAAGTATTCTGGGAGCAAACTGAGTCTGGAGGGCACATGAGGTGTCCATAACCTTGGAGGCGCGCCCAGGGGGTAGAGCACGCCCCCACGGCTTGTCGCCTCCTCGTGCGCTATTCGGACTACTTCTTATTTTTCTAACTTTTTTTAATATTCCAAAACGGAGTAAAATTTCCTTTGATAAACTTTTGGAGTCGGTTTACTTACCGTATCACATACCTATTCCTTTTCAGAGTTCTGGAGCATGCTGGAAGGTTTCCTTTATGTACTCTTCCGGTGTTATGGTATGAATAATATTAGCTTCAACATTTATGGGAGTACCTGAGATGTAATGTTTGATTCTTTGCCCGTTCACCACCTTCAGGTTATTGCCTTCGGCGTTGTTGATTTTGATGGCAACGGAACGATAAAGTTCCTCGATAATATAAGGACCTTCCCATTTAGAGAGAAGCTTTCCATCAAAAAATCTTAAACGAGAATTGTATAGCAAGACATGGTCACCTACATTATACTCACGCTTTTGTATCCTTTTGTCATGCCATCTTTTAACTTTTTCTTCAAACAATTTGGCATTTTCATAGGCTTGGGTTCTCCATTCATCGAGTGAGCTAATGTCAAATAACCTCTTCTCACCGGCAAGTTTGAAATCACAGTTGAGCTCTTTAATCACCCAATAAGCTTTGTGTTCTAAGTCGAGCGGGAAGCGACATGTTTTCCCATAAACTATTTTATATGGAGACATACCCATAGGATTTTTGTAAGCAGTTCTATAAGACCATAGTGCATCATCAAGTTTCTTAGACCAATTCTTTCTAGATCTACTAATAGTCTTTTGCAAGACCAGTTTTGTTTCCCTGTTACTTAATTCTACTTGATCACTAGACTGAGGATGGTAAGGAGATGCAATTCTATGGTTAACATCATATTTAGCAAGCAATACGGAAAGCACTATGAATAAAGTGTGAACCACCGTCAGTCATTAAATATCTAGGGACCCCAAACCTCAAAAAATAACTTCTTTAAGCATTTTAATGGAAGTGTTGTGATCACCACTACTGGTTTGAATAGCTTCTACCCACATAGTAACATAATCAACAGCAACAAAAATATGTGTATATCCATTAGAGGATGGAAAAGGTCCCATATAATCAAATCCCCAAACATCAAATGGTTCAATAACAAGTGAATAATTCATTGGCATTTCCTGACATCTACTAATGGTACCAATTCTTTGACATTCATCACAATACAAGACAAACTTACGAGCATCTTTGAAGAGAGTAGGCCAATAAAAACCATCTTGTAATACCTTGTGTGTAGTTCTATCTCCAGCATGGTGTCCTCCGTAAGCCTCGGAGTGACACTTGCGTAGGATCTGTTCCTGTTCATGCTCAGGTACACAACGTCTAATAACACCCTCTACTCCCTATTTATAGAGGTGTGGGTGATCCCAGAAGTAATGTCTTAAATCATAGAAAAACTTTTTCTTTTGTTGGTATGTGAAACTAGGTGGCATAAATTTAGCAACAATAAAATTAGCATAGTCTGCATACCATGGAGTACTACGAGAAGCATTTACAACGGCTAATTGTTCATCATGAAAGCTATCAACAATGGGTATTGGGTCATCAAGAATATTTTATAGCCTAAACAAGCTATCTGCTATCAGGTTCTCAGCTCCTTTCCTATCAGTAATATGTAAATCAAATTGTTGTAGCAAGAGAACCCACCTAATAAGTCTAGGTTTAGCACCTTTCTTTTCCATAAGGTATTTAATAGCAGCATGATCGGTGTGAACAATTACTTTGGAATCAACCATATAAGATCTGAATTTATCACAAGCAAACACAACTGCTAAAAATTCTTTTTCAGTAGTAGCATAATTTCTTTGAGCATTGTCTAGGGTTTTACTAGCATAATGGATAACATTTAATTTCTTATCAACTCTCTGTCCTAGAACAGCACCAACAGCATAATCACTAGCATCACACATATTTTCAAAGGGTAAGTTCCAATTAGATGGTTGAACAATAGGTGCAGTAATTAAGGCTTTCTTATGTATTTCAAATGCTTCTACACAATCATCATAAAAAACAAATGGAACATCTTCTTCTAAAATTTTAGTGAGAGGCCTAGAATTTTTTTAGAAGTCTTTAATAAATATCCTATAGAAACCATCATGACCAAGGAAGCTTCTTATGCCTTTGATATCTTTAGGACACGACATTTTTTCAATAGCATCTACTTTAGCTTTATCAACTTAAATACCTCTTTTGGAGATTTTATGCCCCAAGACAATACCTTCATTAACCATAAAGTGGTACTTTTCCCAATTCAAGACAAGTTTAGTTTATTCACATCTCTACAAAACTCGGTCAAGGTTGCTTAAGCAATCATCAAAGGAAGTTCCGTATACGGAAAAAATCATCCATGAAAACCTCAACAATCTTTTCACAGAAGTTAGAGAATATAGCAGTCATACATCTTTGAAAGGTAGCAGGTGCATTGCATAGAAGGCATATGTCTATAAGCAAAGGTACCAAAAGGGCATGTAAAAGTAGTTTTTTCTTCATCCTCTTATGACACAGGTATTTGGGAAAAACCAGAGTATCCATATAGAAAACAAAAGTGTGTATGTTTTGATAGTCTTTCTAGCATTTGATCAATAAAAAGTAGATGATAATGATATTTCCTAGTAGCTTTGTTTAATTTTCTAAAATCAATTATCATCATATAACCTATGATAATTCTTTGCGGGGTCAATTCATTCTTATCATTAGGAAAAACAGTAATACCTCCCTTCTCAGGGACACAATGAACATGACTTTCCTATCTATTATCAGTAATAGGATAATTATAACTGCATCCAGAAGCTTTAATATTTCATTTCTTACCGCTTCTTTCATCTTTGGATTTAATCGTCACTGGTGATCGACAACTAGTTAACCGTTAGGCTCCGTATTAATTTTATGTTGACATAGAGTGGGACTAATGCCCTTAAGATCATCAAGAGTATATCCAATAGCGGCATGGTGCTTCCTCAGAGTTTTCAATAATCTCTTTCATTCATGCTCTGAAAGGTTAGCACTAATAATAATAGGATATATCTTCTTTTTATCAAGATAAGCATATTTCAAAGTATCAGACAATTGTTTAAAATCAAACACAGGATCAGTCTTGGGTGGAAGAGGATCTCCAAGAGTCTCAACGAACAAATTGTGTTTCAAAATAGGCATTTGTTTAAGGAATATTTCATCTATTTCGTTTCTTTCATTCATAAACATATCATTTTCGTGGTCAAGCAAATATTGTTCTAAAGGATCAGTAGGAGGCACGACAATAGAAGCAAGACCAACAATTTCATCTTTACTAGGCCGAATTGGAGAAATTAAACTCAACAGACACAACCTCAAAACTTACACTGACACTTTCTTTCTCACAATCCATCTTAGCATTAACGGTGTTCAAGAAGGGTGTACCAAATATAATGGGACAAAAATCATCTTATGGGGAACCAAGAACTAGAAAATCAGTAGGGTATTTTATTTTCCCACACAAGACTTCAACATCTCTAACAATCCCAAGTGGTGTGACAGTATTTGTATTAGCAAGCTTAATAGTAACATCAATATCATCTATTTCAGCAGGTGCAATATCATTCATAATTTCTTGATATAAAGTAAAAGGGATTGCACTCGCACTAGCACCCAAATCACATAAGCCATGATAACAATGATCTCCTATTTTAACAGAGACAACAGGCATGCGAACAACAGGTCTATGTTTATCTTTTTCATTGGGTTTAGCAATTCTAGTAGCTTCATCACAGAAGTAAATAACATGCCTATCAATACTTTCACCCAAGATATCTTTAACCATAGCAACATTAGGTTCAAATTTAATTTTTCAGGGGGTGTAGGTGTTCTTGTATAACTCTTATGAACCATAGTTGAAGCTTTAGCATGTTCTTTTATCCTAACAGGAAAAGGTGGTTTCTCAACATAAGCAGTAGGAATAACTAGATCAACATTATAAGTAATGGTTTCTTCTTTAGCTTTGATAGGTGCTACTACATTTACTTCAGTGGGAGGATGATATTTAAAGCACTTCTCCTTGGGGAGATCAACATGAGCAGCAAATGATTCATAGAAAGAAGCTACTATCTCAGAGTCAAGTCCATATTTAGTGCTAAATTCATGAAAAGCATCGGTATCCATAAAAGATTTAACACAATCAAACTCAAGGTTTGTACGTGACTCCTTTACCTTCTTCGACCTCCAAATCTTCAGAGTTGCATTTAATTCTTTCCAAAAGATCCCATTTGAATTCAATAGTCTTCTTAATAAAAGAACCAGTACAAGAAGTATCGAGCATGGATTGATCATTGCGAGAAAGCCGAGCACAAAAATTCTGAATAATAATTTCTCTTGAGAGCTCATGATTGGGGCATGATTATAACATTGACTTAATCCTCCCTCAAGCTTGAGCGATATATTCTCCTTCACGAGGCCAAAAATTATAAATATAATTCTGATCACGATGAACTAGATGCATAGGATAAAACTTCTGATGAAATTCCAATTTCAATCGGTTGTAATTCCAAGCTCCAATATCATCACATAGCCTATACCATGTCAATGTGTTTCCCTTCAAAGATAAAGGGAAGACCTTCTTCTTGACGTCATCCTCGGGTAAACCAACAAGCATAAATAATCCACAAACTTCATCCACATAGATTAGATGCATATTAGGATGTAGTGTGCCATCTCCTGCATAAGGATTAGCTAGCAGTTTCTCAATCAAACCCGAAGGAATTTCATAATAAATATTTTCAGTAGGTGCAGTAGGTTGAGGAGCAACTCCTTGCTCTTCCGTTCGAGGTGAAGATACCCTGAACAAGCCCCTCAAAGGATGATTTTCCATAGTGACAAGTGACAGTAAATTTCAGCATGTAATATAAATATTTCCTTACCAAATTCCACTTACCAGAAGCGCTTCACTCCCCGACAACGGCACCAGAAAAGAGTCTTGATGACCCACAAGTAGAGGGGATCAATCGTAGTCCTTTCAATAAGTAAGAGAGTCGAACCGAATGAGGAGCAGAAGGAAATGACAAGAGGTTTTCAGCAAGGTATTTTCTGCAGGCACTGAAATTATCGATAACAGATAGTTTTGTGATAAGATAATTTGAAATGGGTAACAAGTAACAAGTGTAGGAAAGGTGCATCTAGGTGGCCCAATCCATTATCAAAGGAAGAGCATGGACATACTCCTATATAAAGCAAAGCGCTCACGAGGACACATGGGAATTACCGTCAAGTTAGTTTTCATCACGCTCATATGATTCACGTTCGTTACTTTGATAATTTGATATGTGGGTGGACCGGTGCTTGGATGATGTCCTTACTAGGGTTTAAGCTTCTGTCACTCTAGCAACCCATCATCTACATATTACTTCCCAATGCCTTCCCCTAGGCCCAAATCATGGTGAAGTGTCATGTAGTTGACGTTCACATAACACCACTAGAGGAAAGACAACATACATCTCATCAAAATATCGAATGAATACCGAATTCACATGATTACTTATAACAAGACTTATCCCACATGTCCTCGGGAACAAACGTAACTACTCACAAAGCATGTTCATGTTCAAGATCAGAGGGGTAATTAACGTCTACTATGCAACTTTATTCTTATAGACTCGTGTCGGGCCTCCAAGCGCATAGTTTTGTAGGATAGTAGCGATTTTCTGTCAAGTGGATGACCTAAGGTTTATCAATCCATGGGAGGCGTAGGATGAATATGGTCTCTCTCAAATAACCTTGCAACCAAATAACAAAGAGTCTCTTGTGTCCCCAACACACCAAATACAATGGTAATTTGTATAGGTGCACTAGCTCGGCGAAGAGATGGTGATACAAGTGTAATATGGATAGTAGATAATGGTTTTTGTAATAAGAACAATAAAAAACAGCAAGGTAGCAATTGATAAAACGGAGCACAAACGGTATTGCAATGCTTGAGAATGAGGCCTAGGGTTCGTATTTTTGCTAGTGCAATCTCTCAACAATGCTAATATAATTGGATCATATGACCATCCCTCAACGTGCGATGAAGAATCACTCCAAAGTTCCTATCTAGCAGAGATCATAAGAAGAAATTGTTTGTAGGGTATGAAACCACCTCAAACTTGCTCGGGCATGGCTGACACGGCTTCCGCCGGGTAACATATTTTGTTGGGATGATTTGGCGAGAGTGTTCGTCAAAACCTTTGAAGGCACTTACAAGAGACCAGGTGGTTTGGCCAAGTTGCAGCACTGTGTATAGAGGCAGAACAAAACTTTCTGCTAACTCATTCATCAGTGGACTACCCTACACAACATGGTGGAGAACGTCACCGAGCACCAGGCCATCTGCGCCTTCAAGGCCGAAGTTAGATACGAAGAGCTGAACATGAAGTTCGGCCGAACTGAGAGCCTGATTCTCAGTCGGGCTATGGAAATAGCCAATCGGTACGCCAACAGTGAGAAGGAAGACTGACTGAGAAGCGGCAAAAGCCACGCAAGCTACGCTCGTCAAGCAGACAAAAAGGGCAAGAAGCACAAGCGGAAGGCTGAGGCTGGAGGCACTGCTGAGGCTGCGGTGCTGGCCGACCAAGGCAAAGGCAAAGGCTCCCAAAAGCAGAAGAAGGACTGGAAGGGGAAGAAGCAAGCCACCCGAAGAGTGACATCCTCGATCAACCCTGCCAGATCCATACAAAGAAAGACGAGGAGGGCAATTTAATTCTGCCCAAGCATACCACTTGAAAGTGCGGACTCCTAAAGCAAGAGATGCGGAAAATATTCCTCCGTGGACAAGGATGAAGACGATGACGACGACGAGGAAAAGGTACTTCCGAGTACCCCAACGTCAAGAAAGTCTTGATGGTCTTCGCCAACGTCGAAAGCAAGAGTCACCTCAAGGTTATTAACCGAGAGGTCAATATGGCTGTTCTGACTGTCACCTAGTACCTCGACAGTAATTTGTTTACCCACTGTATGCTTTCTTTCAAGAGAGAAGCCTCTAATGAAAACTATGGTCCCCGGGTCTATCTTTTATCATACTATTTTTAGATCTACAAAATAAAAAACACAAAAGTACCTTGCTGCAATTTATTTACTTTTATTTTATTTTACACTTTTACTTATCTTTTATATCTGTCACTATCAGATCTCATCCTTACAAGTAATCGTGAAGGGATTGACAATCCCTTTATCGCGTCAGGTGCAAGTATTTGTTTGCTTGTGTAGGTACAACTATTGGAGACTTGTGTGTTCCTCCTACTGGATTGATACCTTGGTTCTTAACTAAGGGAAATACTTATCTCTACTTTGCTACAACACCCTTTCCTCTTCAAGGAAAAACCCAATGAAGCTCAAGAAGTTGCACGGGCGAGTGGCGGTGGTGGTTTCGGTGTGGCTGGCTCATACCATCGCACTCGGCAGCGTGGTGTGTAGCGCCGCCACGGTGGTTACCACCGAGCACTTGCCTAAGGTCATAAGAAGGCAGGTGTACTACACCTCTGAATCACCTTGTCAGGTTCCAATCAATCCTAATTTTTTAATCTGTCCAAAGTAGCTCCCTCAATTCGTCTTGAATTGAACCCCCCCCCTAGGAAAATGATCAACAGCCAGATCTGGAGTATGACTTCAAACTCCTGCAACATGAGTTCAAACCCGAGTTTTTCTCCACTGGTAAGTACCAAAAGATGAGTTGTGTACATTGACATACTCCCGCTTGATGTGTATGCATTGAGGGGTTCGACATCGGCAGACTATTTTCAGTTGCCACTTAGAGGTTACTGCAAAGTTCATCCTTTAAATTGAGTTAATGTCCCCACCGATCCTGGATATTTAACATTCACGTGTACATGAGGATTGTACCTTTGCTAAGTGGTTGGATGATGAATGGCACGACATGGCTCAGAGTGTTATCGAACAAACTCAGCATGTTGTCTTCACATGGCACCAAAATGTTGTGGTAAATTTTTTGTTCGATTTGCGAAGGCGCACACATTAACTGAAGGAAATATGCACTAGAGGCAATAATAAAGTTGTTATTTTATACTTCCATATATCATGATAAATGTTTATTATTCATGCCAGAATTGTATTAACCAGAAACTTGATACATGTGTGAATACATAAACAAAACAATGTGTCCCTAGTAAGCCTCTACTAGACTAGCTTGTTAATCAAATATGGTTAAGTCTCCTAACCATAGACATGTGTTGTCAATTGATGAACGGGATCACATCATTAGAAGAATGATGTGATGGACAAGACCCATCTGTTAGCTTAGCATATTGATCGTTTAGTTTTATTGCTATTGCTTTCTTCATGACTTATACATATTCCTTTGACTATGGGATTATGCAACTCCCGAATACCGGAGGAATGCCTTGTGTGCTATCAAACGTCACAAAATAACTGGGTGATCATAAAGATGTGATGGACAAGACCCATCTGTTAGCTAAGCATATTGATCGTTCAGTTTTATTGCTATTGCTTTCTTCATGACTTATACATATTCCTTTGACTACGGGATTATGCAACTCCCGAATACCGGAGGAATACCTTGTGTGCTATCAAACATCACAACGTAACTGGGTGATCATAAAGATGCTCTACAGGTATATCCGAAGGTGTTTGTTGGGTTGGCATAGATCGAGATTACGATTTGTCACTCCGAGTATTGGAGAGGTATCTCTGGGCCCTCTCTGTAATACACATCATGATAAGCCTTGCAAGCAATGTGACTAATGATTTAGTTGAGGGATGATGTATTATGGAACGAGTAAAGAGACTTCCCGGTAACGAGATTGAACTAGGTATGAAGATACCAACGATCGAATCTTGGGCATGTAACATACCAATGATAAAAAGGAATGATGTATGTTGTCATTGTGGTTTGACCGATAAAGATCTTCGTAGAATATGTAGGAACCAATATGAGCTTCTAGGTTCCGCTATTGGTTATTGATCAGAGATGTGTCTCGGTCATGTCTACATAGTTCTGAAACCCGTAGGGTCCGCACGCTTAACGTTCGATGACGATTTGTATTATGAGTTATGTGTTTTGGTGACCGAAGATTGTTCGGAGTCCCAGATAAGATCACGTACATGACGAGGAGTCTCGAAATGGTTGAGAGGTAAAGATTGATATATTGGACGATAGTATTCGGACACCGGAATGGTCCGGAGTGTTTCGGTTTTTTATCGAAGTACCGAGGGGTTACCAGACCCCCCCCCCCCGGGGGGGAGTAATGGGCCACATGGGCCTTGGGAGGGAGGCACACCAGCCCACAAGGGGCTGGTGCGCCCCCCCACTTGGAAGGGGTCCGAATTGGAGTGGGGAAGGGGGCGGCGCCCCCCCTTTCCTTCTCCTTCTCCCTCTCCTTCCCACTTTCCCTCTGCGGTAAAAGGAAGGGGAGTCTGAATTGGACTTGGAGTCCTAGTAGGACTCCTCCCCATTTGGGGGCGCGCCTTGTCCGGCCTCCTCCCCTCTCCCTCCTTTATATACGGGGGCAGGGGGCACCTCTAAACACATCAATTGTTTCTTAGCCGTGTGCGGTGCCCCCCTCCACCGTTTACTCCTTCGGTCATATTGTCGTAGTGCTTAGGCGAAGCCCTGCGCGGCCATGCCGCCGTGCTGACGAAACTCTCCCTCGACACTTTGTTGGATCAAGAGTTCGAGGGACGGCATCGACCTGAACGTGTGCAGAACTGGGAGGTGCCGTACGTTCGGTGCTTGATCGGTTGAATTGAGAACACGTTCGACTACATCAACCGTGTTAAGCTAATGCTTCCGCTTTTGGTCTACGAGGGTACATGGACACACTCTCCCCCTCTCATTGCTATGCATCTCCTAGATAGATCTTGCGTGATTCTAGGAATTTTTTTGAAATTGCATGCTACATTCCCCAACAGTGGCATCCGAGCCAGGTCTATGCATAGATGATATGCACGAGTAGAACACAAAGAGTTGTGGGCGATCATAGTCATACTGCTTACCACCAACGTCTTATTTTGATTCGGCGGTATTGTTGGATGAAGCGGCCCGAACCAACCTTACATGACCACGTTCATGAGACTGGTTCCACCGACAGACATGCAACTTGTTTTGCATAAAGGTGGCTAGCGGGTGTCTGCTTCTCCAACTATAGTTGAATCAAATTTGACTACGGTCGGTCCTTGTTGAAGGTTAAAACAGAAAACTTGACAAAACATCATTGTGGTTTTGATGTGTAGGTAAGAACGGTTCTTACTAGAACCCCATAGAAGCCACATAAAACTTGCAACAACAAAGTAGAGGACGTCTAACTTGTTTTTGCAGGGCATGTTGTGATGTGATATGGTCAAGACATAATGTGATATACGTTGTTGTATGGGATGATCATGTTTTGTAGAAGTTATCGGCAACTGGCAGGAGCCTTATGGTTGTCGCTTTATTGTATGAAATGCAATCGCCATGTAATTGCTTTACTTTATCACTATGCATTAGCGATAGTTGTAGAAGCAATAGTTGGCGAGACGACAACGATGCTACGATGGAGATCAAGGTGTCAAGCCGGTGACGATGGAGATCATGACGGTGCTTTCGAGATGGAGATCAAAGGCACAAGATGATGATGGCCTTATCATGTCACATATTTTGATTGCAAATGATGTTTATCTTTTATGCATCTTATTTTGCTTATTACGACGATAGCATTATAAGATGATCCCACACTAAAATTTCAAGGTATAAGTGTTCTCCTTGAGTATGCACCATTGAGACAGTTCGTCGTGCCGAGACACCACATGATGATCCGGTGTGATAAGTTCTACGTTCACATACAACGGGTGCAAGACAGTTTTGCATGTGCGGAATACTTAGGATAAACTTGACGAGCCTACCATGTACAGACATGGCCTCGAAACACTAGAGACTGAAAGGTCGAACATGAATCACATAGTACATATGATCAACATAAAGATGTTCACCATTGAAAACTACTCCATCTCACGTGATGATCGGACATGGTTTAGTTGATATGGATCACGTGATCATTTAGATGACTTGAGGGATGTCTATCTAAGTGGCAGTTCTTAAGTAATATGATTAATTGAACCTAATTTATCATGAACTTAGTCCTGATTGTATTTGCATATCTATGTTGTGGATCAATACCTTGCGATGAAGCTCCCCGTTTATTTTTTGATATGTTCCTAGAGAAAAACAAGTTTAAAGATGATAGTAGCAAAGATGCGGACTGGGTCCATGATCTAAGGATTATCCTCATTGCTGCACAGAAGAATTATGTCCTTGATGCACCGCTAGGTGACAGATCTATTGCAGGAGCAGGAGCAGACGTTATGAATGTTTGACAAGATCGGTATGATGACTACTTGATAGTTTAGTGTGCCATTCTTAACGGCTTAGAACCGGTACTTCAAAAACATTTTGAATGCCATGGAGCATATGAGATGTTCCAAGAGCTGAAATAGGTATTTCAGACTCATGCATGTGTCGAGAGGGATGAGACATGTGACAATTACTTTGCCTACAAGATGCAGGAGAATAGCTTAGGCAGTGAGCATGTGCTTAGAATGTCTGGGTACTACAATTGCTTGAATAAAGTGGGAGTTAATCATCCAGAAAAGATAGTGATTGACAAATTTCTTTAGTCACTATCACCAAGTTACTAGAACTTCGTGATGAACTATAATATGCAAGGGATGACGAAAATGATTCCCAAGCTCTTCGCGATGCTGAAATCAGCGAAGTATAGAGTGTTGATGGTTAACAAGAGCACTAGTTTCAAGTAAAAAAGGCAAGGGAAAGAAAGGGAACTTCAAGAAGAATGGCAAGCAAATTGCCACTCCCGTGAAAAAGCCCAAAGCTAGACCCAAACCTGAAACTAAGTGCTTCTACTGCAAAGGGAAAGGTCACTGGAAACGGAACTACCCCAAATACTTGGCGGATAAGAAGGATGGCAAAGTGAACAAAGGTATATTTGATATACATGTTATTGATGTTTACTTTACTAATGTTCATAGTAGCCCCTGAGTATTTAATACCGATTCAGTTGCTAAGGTTTGTAACTCGAAACAGGAATTGCAAAATGAACAGATAATAGTTAAGGGCGAGGTGATGATGTGTGTTGGAAGTGATTCCAAGGTTGATAAGATCACCATCACACACTCCCTTTACCTTCGGGATTAGTATAGAACCTAAAAAAATGTTATTTAGTATTTGTTTTGAGCATGAATATGATTGGATCATGTTTATTGCAACATGGTTACTCATTTAAGTCAAAGAATAATTGTTATTCTGTTTACATGAAGAAAACCTTCTATGGTCATACACTCAACATACATGGTTTACTAAATCTCGATCGTAGTGATACACATATTCATAATATTGATGCCAAAAGATGCAAAGTTGATAATGATAGTGCAACATATTTGCGGAGCTGCCATTTAGGTCATATTGGTGTAAAGCGCATGAAGAAACTCCATAAGGATGGACTTTTGGAATCACTTGATTATGAATCATTTGATACTTGCAAACCATGCCTCAAGGCCAAGATGACTAAAACTCTGTTCTCCGGAACAATGAAGCGAGCTAATGACTTATTGGAAATAATACATACTGATGTATGCGGTCCGATAAGTGTTGAAGCTCACGACGGGTATTGTTATTTTCTAACCTTCACAGATGATTTGGGCAGATATGGGTATATCTATTAATGAAACACAAGTCTGAAACATTTGAAAAGTTCAAAGAATTTCAGAGTGAAGTGGAGAATCGTCGTAACAAGAAAATAAAGTTTCTACGATCAGATCGAGGAGGCAAATATTTGAGTTACGAGTTTGGCCTTCCTTCAAAACAATGTGGAATAGTTTCACAACTCACGCCACCTGGAACACCACATCGTAATGGTATGTCCGAACATCGCAATCGTACTTTATTAGATATGGTACGATCTATGATGTCTCTTACCGACTTACCACTATCGTTTTGGGGTTATGCATTAGAGACACATGCATTCACATTAAATAGGGCACCGTCTAAATCCGTTGAGACGACACCGTATGAACTGTGGTTTAGCAAGAAACCTAAGTTGTCATTTCTTAAAGTTTGGGGTTGCAATGCTTATGTAAAAAAGCTTCAGCCTGATAAGCTCTAACCCAAATCGAAGAAGTGCATCTTCATAGGATACCCAAAAAGAAATTGTTGGATACACCTTCTATCACAGATCCGAAGGCAAGATCTTTGTTGCTAAGAATGGATCCTTTCTAGAGAAGGAGTTTCTCACGAAAGAAGTGAGTGGGAGGAAAGTAGAACTTGATGAGGTAAATGTTCCTTCTCTTCAATTGGAAAGTAGCTCATCACAGAAACCGTTCTCATGATGCCTACACCAACTAGAGAGGAAGCTAATGATAATGATCACGAAACTTTGGATCAAGTTATTATCGAACCTCGTAGGTCAACCAGAGCACGTTCTGCACCAGAGTGGTATGGTAATCCTGTTCTGGAAGTCATGTTACTAGACTAGCTTGTGAATCAAAGATGGTTAAGTTTCCTAAGCATAGACATGTCTTGTCATTTGATGAACGGGATCACATCATTAGGAGAATGATGTGATGGACAAGACCCATCTGTTAGCTTAGCATATTGATCGTTCAATTTTATTGTTATTGCTTTCTTCATGACTTATACATATTCCTTTGACTATTAGATTATGCAAATCCCGAATACCGGAGGAATACCTTGTGTGCTATCAAACGTCACAACGGAACTGGGTGATCACAAAGATGCTCGACAGGTATATCTGAAGGTGTTTGTTGGGTTGGCATAGATCGAGATTAGAATTTTTCACTCCAAGTATCAGAGAGGTATCTCTGGGCCCTCTCGGTAATACACTTCGTGATAAGCCTTGCAAGCAATGTGACTAATGAGTTAGTTGTGGGATGATGTATTACGGAACGAGTAAAGAGACTTGCTAGTAACGAGATTGAACTAGGTATGAAGATACCGACGATTGAATCTCGAGCAAGTAACATATCGATGAAAAAAGGAATGACGTATGTTGTCATTGTGGTTTGCCCAATGAAGGTATTCGTAGAATATGTAGGAACCAATATGAGCATCCAAGTTATACCGTTGGTTATTGATCGGAGATGCGTTCAGCCATGTCTACATAGTTCTCGAACCCGTAGGGTCTGCACGCTTAATGTTCGATGACGATTTGTATTATGAGTTATGTGTTTTGGTGACCGAAGATTGTTCGGAGTTCCGAATGAGATCACGGACATGACGAGGAGTCTCGAAATGGTCGAGAGGTAATGATTGATGTATTGGATGATAGTATTCAGACACCGGAATGGTTCCGGAGTGTTTCCGGTTTTTATCGGGGTACTGAGGGGTTACCGGAACCCCCAGGGGGGAAGTAATGGGCCACATGGGCCTTGGGAGGGAGGCACACCAGATCACAAGGGGCTGGCGCGCCCCCACCTGGAAGGGGTCCGAATTGGAGTGGGGAAGGTGTTGGGGAACGTAGTATTTCAAGTTTTTTGCCTACTGCTATCTCTTGAGAACTGCGTTGGTTTTCCCTTGAAGAGGAAAGGGTGATGCAGCAAAGCAGCGTAAGTATTTCCCTCATTTTTTGATAACCAAGGTATCAATCCAGTAGGAGGCCACGCACGAGTCCCTTGCACCTACACAAACAAATAAATCCTCGCAACCAACGCGATAAGGGGTTGTCAATCCCTACACGGTCAGTTATGAGTGAGATCTGATAGATATGATAGGATAATATTTTTGGTATTTTTATGATAAAGATGCAAAGTAAAATAGAAGCAAAATAAAAGGCAATAAAAATAACTAAGTGATGGGAGATTAATATGATGGAAAATAGACCCAGGGGCCATAGGTTTCACTAGTGGCTTCTCTCGAGAGCATAAGTATTTATGGTGGGTGAACAAATTACTGTTGAGCAATTGACAGAATTGAGCATAGTTATGAGAATATCTAGGTATGATCATGTATATAGGCATCACGTCCGAGACAAGTAGACCAACTCCTGCCTGCATCTAGTACTATTACTCCACACATCGACCGCTATCCAGCATGCATCTAGAGTATTAAGTTCATAAGAACGGAGTAACGCTTTAAGCAAGATGACATGATGTAGAGGGATAGATTCATGCAATATCATATAAACCCCATCTTGTTATCCTCGATGACAACAATACAATACGTGCCTTGCTGCCCCTACTGTCACTGGGAAAGGACACCGCAAGATTGAACCCGAAGCTAAGCAATTCTCCCATTGCAAGAAAGATCAATCTAGTAGGCCAAACGAAATTGATAATTTGAAGAGACATGCAAAGATAACCAATCATACATAAAAGAATTCAGAAGATTCAAATATTGTTCATAGATAAACTTGATCATAAACCCACAATTCATCGGTCTCAACAAACACACTGCAAAAGAAGATTACATCGAATAGATCTCCACGAGAGAGGGGGAGAACATTGTATTGAGCTCCAAAAAGAGAGAAGAAGCCATCCAGCTAACAACTATGGACCCGAAGGTCTGAGGTAAACTACTCACACTTCATCGGAGAGGCTATGCTGTTGATGTAGAAGCCCTCCATGGTCGATGCCCCCTCCGGCGGAGCTCCGGAACAGGCCCCAAGATGGAATCTCACGGATACAGAAGGTTGCGGCGGTGGAATTAGGTTTTTGGCTCAGTATCTGGTAGTTTGGGGGTACATAGGTATTTATAGGAGGAAGAAGCACTACAAAAAAATACACTTCCGTGATGATACGTGTTTGTCACAGTAGGTCGCGTTTTTTGTCATGCATGTATATCCATGACGATTTTATGACACAATCAAGATAGTCATACATGTGTTGTCGTAGAAGTGTTCCATGACATTACCAAAATTATCATAACAGAAGTGTCCACTTCCATGACGATAAATCGTGCGTCACAGAAGTGCTTTCGTCAAGGGTGACCGACACGTGGCATCCACCGTAACGGAACGCCGTTAAGCTATCGGGTCGGATTTTGGATCCGATAACCCGTTAACAGCCCTGACCAATGGGAAATTTCCCCGTGTAAAATTTTGATTGGCTGAAGGGAACACTTGTGAGCTCGTCAGTGGGCCAGATGTCGCCCCTCCATTGGAGGAGACATGCCTATGATACGTTGACACGTGGCTAGGCCCAACAGAGGCCCTTATCGGTTAAAAAGGTCGGCCCGGTCAAAGGCCCGTAGAACTTAATCAGGTACTAGTGGGTCAGCCCAATAACGGCCTGCTTAATAAAGGCCCATTTATGGCCCGAAGCCAGATCTGGCCCGTTAATTGTTCGCCCAATATTTGGGCCCATTTACGGCCCGAAGCCAGATCTGGCCCGTTAATTGTTCGCCCAATATTTGGGCCCATTTGCGGCCCGAAGCCGGATCTGGCCCGTTAATTGTTCGCCGAATATTTGGGCCCAACTACAGCCCAGTGACTTTCGGCCTGTTAGATGCCTGATGTAGACATGGGCCCATTTCAGCCCGGTGTGACTTTCGGCCTGGGAATGACCCGTGCTGCCCATGGGCCATATATGGTCCGACGGGACATCGGGCCCACTAACGGCCCGTGCTAAAGGTGGCAACAGTTAAGCCCAACGTGACTTTGGGCCTGCTAAAGGCCTGTCGCGTAATTCGGCCCGTTGATGCCTGTGCTAAGCTTTCGGCCTCTTAAAGGCCCATGATATCAGTGGGCCAACTAAGGCCCGAGATATGTTTCGGCCTGGTAACGGCCCGTGAGCTAACTGTGCCCAAAACGGCTCGGTCTACATTTCGGCCTGCTGAAGGCCCGTCGACGACTAGAGAAAATTGGGGCCCAACATGCATTTTGGTCTGCTAAAGGCCCGTGGTTTCATGTCGGCCGTAACAGGCCAGTACAATATTCAGCCTGTTAATGGCCCAACGCTACCTGGGCCAAACTAAGCGCTGGATCGACAAAAGGCCCAACTAAAATATAGGACGGTGTAAGTTTAGGCTTGGCACAATGTGTGAAGGCCCCAACCATTCGGGCCCAAGAAAGACGCAGGCCGACCCAATTGTGGCCCGCTAAAAACCTGGCCCGTTAGAGTCGAATGTTTCGGTCCGGTCGACTACATCTGATTTTTTTCAGATAGCGAATGATGGCAGTAACTAGTAGGAATTAAGAACAAACCACACTATACAATAAAGAAATTACGGCATAGTAACTAAGAATAAACCTACACTATACAATAAAGGATTTAAGGTATATTACATCCACTGGGCATCGAAGTTCGCCACCAGTGATCATAAGGCGCAACGAAGAAGCAGATTACAAAAACTGGGCACCATTGCAGCGTAACAAAATAATACTCAACCGAGACCACTTCCAAGATAGTTCAAGAAAGGTTAGCCTTGCGGGTGGACTGTTGCGCAAGCTGCTGAGCAAGGCTGTGAGACCGGCCTAGGATGTCGGTCATAGCTTCCAGGTGTAGTTGTTTAGCGATGTGGTTCTCATTGGTGTTCTCCGCAATCTTTATTAGAGATAGGACTTCAAGTCAAAGTTGAGTGGCAGAATGCCTTTCTGCTAGAACTTGGGACTGACGAAGTTGAACTGATTCAGACAACGAATTCTGTGAGCTTGTCTGACTGTTAGTATCAAGTAACTTGAACACTACATCAAGACAAGACTTTGGGGTTGTCTCGCTATCTTCAAGATGTTTTGCCTTCTTTGCTGCAATATATGTTGGGTTTGTTTGTCTCACAGCCTTCAGCAGACTTGTGCATGCCATCAGGCATATCACCCTGAAACAAAGCAGAGAGATGACAAGTTTTGCACGTGTATAAACAAAGATGATAACTGTTCTGTCAATTCTATCCAATTTCAAATTAGAAACTAAAGAGTAAGTTCAAAATATGAATAGCATAATTTGGCATTGTTCATAATGCGGGGAGCTTCACCACACTACTGGATTACCATGTCAACATAACAAGCATAGATGAAGGGCAAAGAAAATCATTGTATCTATTTTGGATAATGTGCATGGCATGTTGTCCATATCATCAGCCACATCAGTAAGATAAAACAGGAGATGACAAGGTGCAAACATGGGCTGCTTCACCACACACTGATTATAGATCCACAAAAACAAGCATACATATAGGGAGTATTAAGTAATGTGCATGGTATGAATAAGTAATTTGGTTTTACAAGTAAAACTTAGAACTTACGGTTCTTACGAACATGCATTTTGGTAGAAACAGCATACTAAACAGCAGTAAACGATAGGGAGTATGGGCAAATTAAACAACAGTTGAGGATAAAGGCTTTAGAAGGACTGACTTACATTAACAGTTAACATCGGCTTTATAATGCCCTTCTCCATGTCAAGGGAAGGATAACTCAAGAATTTCAGCACATAATCTTCTTCATAAGCATTGCCAGTACTCTACATTTTGTAGAGAGTAATTGTAGATATGATAATACTGGAAGGGATAGAGGATAATGAAGATAAGATGCGGATTGATCCTACATAATCAACTACCAATCCCTGGACAAGCGTTACAGGACAAAATGTACTGACAAGAGCAATGGGCTACACTTCTGCACTGGCATTGTCTGTGTATTCTACTTGTTGGTACGATTAAATATAGATCTGATAGTTTTTAGTAAATGGTGGGCGAGGGAGATAAGATGCAGAATGCTACAAAATGAACCAATCTGTCTTCCCATAATACAAGAGTGTTTTGAACACTGTGTACTGTACAAAACATTCTTATATTATGGGACGGAGGGAGTAGCTGTTAATGTAAGTACAGTGATAGACCACGTTCAGTCCTTACAAGAGGACTACAGAGCTAAACCTCTTCAAAAGCATTGGGTTGATTCTAAATTTATGTAAGAGTCCATACGGATCTTATAATGTCCACCAAATGGACTATTACAAGGCTAACATGTGCAGTGATGCTACATAATCAAACAACTATGAAAGTAAGTATGGTCATACAGGGCAAGAGGTACTCAAAAGAGCAATGCAGTGTGCAGTATAGTTGCGATATTCTGTGGTCCCTTGAGAACGAATGTTCTTCTGCTAACAGTTTTCGTACAAGTGAGACAAATGTGGTATCAAATTGTGATGTGATATCATAGACAGTACCTTACGCTGCAGCCGAGACCAATGTGTAAAAAGATTATTCCAGTCATCGTCGGATAAATGTAGCACCGGAGACTTTACAGAAATTTCGTTCAGAGGCTTGCCATCGAAGTGCGCTTGCCTCAGGTAGGAACGATACTTCATAAACGAGTGCTTGAAAAGCACAACCAACCCTTGCTCGTCATCGCAATCCAGTTTGCTCCACACCTATTTAAAAGAATGAAATCTTGTGTCTTCTGTCAGTAGAAACATATGCAGTAATGACCATGAATAACATTAGTACATTACTTACGCGTAAGTTGTGGAGGAAGACTGGAAATTGTTCTGTGTCTGCGGTATAATCTTTCCATGAAGGAAAGATGCGCACAAAGTTCCTGACAACAACATAAGCTTCGTCTTCTAAACTGGGAAGAAATGGAACAGGGGTCCTATTTGCTGCAATTGGGGCTCTCTCTGGTTCGAAAAGGGATTTGGCAACTGGATTTGGTGTACTCTTTGCTGGAATGGGGGTTTTGCGTCGTACAACTCGTGCTATGTCAACTGGCATAATCATACTGTTTGCTGCAGTTGGGGTCTGCTGAGTTGGGGCATTAGAAATGACCAGTGTAGTAGGGCTAGAGTCTGCTAGAGTTGGGGTATTTTGTGGGTCAGGTGATATTGCAACTACACCTAATGGGCTATTTGATTTATCAGGTGCCACTACCTTTTCCAAATACTTTGCTTGTGCTCCTCCACGATCAGCAATCGCCCTCTTCCTTTTGAACGTCTGATACACAAGAACAACATTTGAATGGATAAATATGGTATGATGACAGATGGAATATGTATTGAAAATGGATAGGCAGGGCGTATTCACATACACGATGTGTAAACTAAGCTAATGGCAATTTAACAAAGTAGAAGTAATGCAAAGCATCAGTTGCAAGATATGTGCGAGCAATGTAACCTTGGAAAGTTAGAGCAAGTACCTTGATGGGTGAATAAGATAGGGCATCTTCCTCTGACTCCTCCACTAGGGACTACATTGACTTAGGTCTCCCTCTAGCTCAGAATCACTGTTAGGATCTTATTTTGAGCATGAATCTGTAGGTGGAGAGCGTTTGCATTGCATTGCATCCAGACTTGATTTCAGTCCTTTAATGCCAAGTTTGACAGTCATGGCATTGTTCTGCTTTATTCTTTTCATGCGCGCAAGCTCATAATCATTATGATGCTGTTCAGAATCTGAGATTCATGAAAACATAAAAAAGTAGTCAGATTATCTATGGAATGCATTGCGGATTCAACTCGGAGAGTGTCTCCCTATAAACCCCTGCATATGCAAAGTTCACCTCCCCAACCGTGCTGACCACACCACACACAGAAATACAAACCTGTCGGTGTACTAAAGTAGGGGTACCTTAGTACCCCGAACTTGTGCACGGGCAGTAGTAGCGTCCCGCGGCAAGGCTTGCTAGGGGAGCGACAAGAGTCTCCACGGCCCTTTCTGGGCCGGACAAAGGCCAAGTGATCGAGCCTAGAAGACCAGGCCCCGGCAAGAGGAGCTTGCCGGGCCAAGGAGGCGAGGTCCGGCAAGAGGAGCTTGCCGGGCCAAGGCGACAAGGCCCCGGCAAGAGGAGCTTGCCGGGATGACTAAGCCGAAGCACCAAGGCCCCGGCGGGAGGAACTCGCCGGGACGGCCAAGCCAAGGCACTCCAAGAAAAGCCCGCCGCGGCGCGCCGCGCGCCCCGGCAAGGCCTGACGAGCGGCAAGCTTTCAGGTCCGGCAAGACAACCACCGCGGCAAACCACCACCTCAGGCCTGCGCTCCAGCTCACCTGACCACGCGTCACTCTGGAGCTTCCCCAGAGGCACGTGGCGGGGCGCCGCGCAACCTGAGGTGCGCGGTGGCATGCGACGTTGGCAGAGTCGCCCCCGTGGCAAGCGGAGGCGCCCCCAATGGTCCGCCTCGGTACTGTTCGGGCGATCCAGACGGGCATTTAATGCCTTTGTCCCCCGCCGTCAGAGTTAGGTGCGATAGCACTATGCGGCCACTGTTCGCACAGTTCCTTGCCATTTTTACCCTCACCTGCGTCGCTACCTGTGGGAAACCCCTTAGCATATAAAAGGAGGCCCATGCGCACGTAGGGAGGGAAAACCCGAAGAGGGAACCGGAAGAGGGAACCCGAAGGGGGAACCCGAAGGAAAAACCCGGTAGACCCTCGTCTACGTCCAGCTCCGACTTACTGTAGCTTCTTGTGCTCCAGAGCAAGAACTCGAATCAACCAGACAAGCAGCAGTAGGGTTTTACGCATCCGTGCGGCCCGAAGCTGGGTAAAATCGTTGTGTGTGTGTGTCGCCTCGATCCGCTCTTTGTGCAACCTCCGCCCCCCGCCGAACCGAAAAGGGGCTCCGTCCCCATAGGTGCTCGTGGAGGCCGATTTCCCCCGACATCTTTGGCGCGCCAGGTAGGGGGTGCGTCGAGGTTGTGTGAACCAGATCCGGCGTCCGCGCGAGCCGGACTCTCATTGTTTACGTCGGCATGGCGCCGAAGAAGAAAGCTCCGGAGGTGACCGGTCCGTCGGCGTCGAACCCACCGCCCATGGAGCAGACGGGTGGTGGGGAGGACGCCGACGGAGGAACGGGAGCCGTCGAACCAGTTCTTGGTCCCGCGACGTCCGAGCTCGCCCCGCGCCCCTCTCAGGAGGCGCGAAACCAGCAGCGTCATGGTACCCATGGTACCATACGCTCGCTGGACCCAGACCGTGCTGGTGGGTCCCAAGGCGCTCAGGACCAGCATGCAATCCAGCGTGCCGGAACGAGCGTCGCGCGGCTGCCTGGACCGGGTGCTGCTCCTTCTAACATAGTTAGGAGTTCGAGCACATCCCGCTCCTCGCGCCGTTCGCCGCCTCTGCCCGCCACCCCAGCGAAAGCTCTCGCGCGAGCTCAGCTACTCCTAGACTACCCTCCGACGGCGGACAAGCTCGACGACTGGAGGGCAACCATCCAGAGCCTCATCGGTTTCGCCAAAGGCGACACTCCGCGGTAGCACAGCGCGTCGCAGCCGCGGCCAGTCACCCAGGCGAGAACCGATGGCGCCAAGAATGGCGGGGGTGCGACCACCGTGCACTCCCCGCCCTAGAAGCCGCGGTCGCCGACTCGCCGGGCTCACCTCGACAATGACTCCACCGCGTCGTCGAACCCGCGAACTCGCCGCGACAAACGCCAAGTCCTTCACGAACGAAGGGAAGAAGACGCTCGAACCCGTATCGAGCGCAGAAGAGAGGCGCGGCGTCAATCAGACCAGCGCGTTGAGCCCTCTGGAAACATGCACGCACCGGGGGAACCAGGCGAACTGCCGTATTCGGTAGGCTGCCCCGCGTTCACCCGCGAGCTGCGGCAAGTCCAGTGGCCCAGCACGAAGAACTTCAAGCCCGACGTGCCCGAGAAGTACGACGGCAAGTCGCACCCGTCGGAGTTCCACAGCATCTACACCATTGCGGTGCAGGCTGCCGGGGGACGGGACGACAAGATCCTTGCCAACTACTTCCCGCTGGTACTCAAGCCCAACGTCAGATTCTGGCTCATGCACTTGCCGGACGGCTCCATCTCCTCCTGGCCAGATCTATGCCATCAGTTCATTGGTGCCTTCACGGGCGGCCACAAACCCCATGGCCAGGCAAGCGACCTTCATCTGCTTGTTCAGAAGGAGGGGGAGCCTTTGCGCAAGTTCATCCAGAGGTTCAGCCGTGTGCACTACAACATCCCAGACGTCCACCCCGCCGCGGTGATCAGCGCGTTCCACCAGAACGTGCGCAACCGCAGGATGCGGGAGGAGACGGCGATGTGCAAAATCAAGGAGGTCAGTGAGCTTTACGCCCTGGCCGACAAGTGTGCACGCGCTGAGGAGGGGAGGAAGCTCCCCGGAGAAAGTGTTGGAGAAGGAGAATCCGACAGTGAAGGTACCGCCCCGGCAAGGAGAGGCCGGCGGCGGAACGGCAAAAAGAAGAAAAACCCAGAGGTGCTGGTTGTCGAGAAGTCCGGCAGCGAGGGCTCCGCCAAGAAAGCCCAGGCGGGAGGCCCCGGCAAGGAGGTTGTCGGGTGCGCCAACTGCCGGGCGGTGGCTGCTGCCGATAAGCGGGACGGTACCGACAAGAAGTACTGCAAGATCCACCGTACCAGGGGCCACGACCTCCAGAGTTGCAAGCAAGTCGAGCGACTCGTCGAGCTGCAGAAGGCCGAGTACGCACGACGCGACAAGGAGAGAGCCCAAGCAGGCGGCGGGGGATCCGGCATGAAGCGTCCCGGCCCGGGGGAGCGCCGCGGCAAGGACAAGAAGCGGCAAGCAGACAGACCTCCCCGGGGACGCGACAAGGACGAAGACGATGACGACGACGAAGACATGGAAGACCCCGAGACCAGCGAGCAGGAGTTTCAGAAAGCCACTGAGGTCTTGTGTGTGGACGGCGGTGCCTCCCTGCACGCTTCCCACCACCAGCTTAAATGGTGGGTGCGGGAGGTCAATGCAGCGGAGCCACCCGTCGAGTCACGCAGACCCCTGAGATGGTCCAGCACGCCTATCATCTTCGACATTGAGGACCACCCTGATCGCACAACCGCGGTCGGGTGCTTGCCGATGTTGGTTTCAACAACGGTCCGCAACCTCAAGGTCACTAAGATGCTAGTTGACGGCGGGGCCGGCTTGAATCTGATCTCCTCTGCTGTTCTCCGGAGACTCCAAGTTCCCGACAGCGAGCTCGAAGAAACCGGCACATTCCAAGGAATCAACCCGGGAAGGAGCAAGCCGAAGGGAAAGATCACGCTGCCGGTAACATTTGGCAGCGAGCTGAATTTCAGGACTGAGAAGGTCACCTTTGACGTCGCCGACTTTCCGTTGCCTTACAACGGGATCCTCGGCCGACCAGCGCTCGCCAAGTTCATGGCGGCCTCTCACTACGCGTATAACATGCTCAAGATGCCTGGCCCGATAAGCGTCATTTCTGTCCCCGGCGACAAGAAGGATGCCCTTATCTGCGCCGACCAAATATACCGGGACGCAACAGCAGCAACGGCCCGCGGCCCACTTGCCGCTGGAGCTTCCGGGGGAAAGAAGAAGTCCGGCAAGTGCTCTGGCGCCCACTCCGGCAAGCGCGTCTCTTCGGAGTGCTGCGCTGCCGTTGAGGACGTGCCATCGATCCCCGCCGGCAAGAAGACCAAGACCGGCAAGTGCTCTGGCGCCCACTCCGGCAAGCGCGTCTCTTCGGAGTGCTGCGCTGCCGTCGAGGACGTGCCATCGAGCCCTGCTGGCAAGAAGACCAAGCCCGGCAAGTGCTCTGGCGCCCACTCCGGCAAGCGCGCCTCTTCTGAGTGCTGTGCTGCCGTCGAGGACGTGCCATCAAGCCCCGCCGGCAAGAAGACCAAGCCCGGCAAGTGCTCTGGCGCCCACTCCGGCAAGCGCGCCTCTTCAGAGTGCTGCGCTGCCGTCGAGGACGTGCCATCGAGCCCCGCCGGCAAGAAGACCAAGCCCGTCAAGTGCTCTGGCGCCCACTCCGGCGAGCGCGCCTCCTCGGAGTGCTGCGCTGCCGCCGAGGACGTGCCATCGAGCTCTCCCGGCAAGAAGGCCAAGCCCGACGAATGCTCTGGCGCCCACTCCGGCAGGCGCGCCTCTTCGGAGCGCTGCGCTGCCGTTGAGGACGCACCATCGAGCCCCGCCGGTAAACACAAGAAGACGACGGCTGCTCCACCAGCGACCAAGAAGGTGCCCGCCAAGGAGGACGGCACTGGTGGTACCTTCACCATCACTGCCACTCTCGACCCCAAATAGGAAAGCGCGCTCGTTGCTTTCCTGCGGGCGAATGTCGATGTGTTTGCCTGGCAACCATCTGACATCCCCGGCGTTCCCAGGGAAGTGATTGAGCACCACCTTGCCGTCTGTCCTCATGCGCGGCCCGTCAAGCAAAAAGTCAGGAAACAAGCGGTGGAGCGCCAAGAGTTTATCGCGGAGGAGATCAGGAAGTTGGAAGCGGCAGGCCTCGTCAGAGGCGTGCTCCATCCGACGTGGTTGGCCAAACCTGTTGTCGTGCGCAAAGCAAACGGGAAGTGGAGGTTTTGCATCGATTTCACCGATGTCAACAGAGCTTGCCCTAAAGATCCATTTCCCTTGCCACGCATCGACCAGATTGTTGACTCCACGGCCGGATGTGGCCTGCTTTCATTCCTCGACGCCTACTCCGGGTACCACCAGATTTTCATGACCAAAGAAGATGAAGAGAAGACTGCGTTCATCACTCCATGCGGCACGTACTGTTTTGTGCGGATGCCTTTTGGACTGAAGAACGCAGGCTCGACGTTTGCGAGGGTTGTCCACACTGCTTTCGAGTCACAGATCCACAGAAATGTGGAGGCCTACATGGACGACATTGTGGTCAAGAGCAGAGACAAGGCAACCTTGGTTCAAGACTTGGAAGAGACCTTTGCGAACTTGCGCAAGATCAGCCTCAAGCTCAACCCCGAGAAGTGCGTGTTCGGAGTTCCCTCCGGCAAGCTTCTCAGGTTCTTCGTGTCTCAGCGTGGGATCGAAGCCAACCCCGACAAGATCAAGGCCATCGAGCAGATTGAAGCACCAACGCGTGTCAAGGACGTGCGAAGACTTGCCGGCTGCGTGGCGGCTCTCAGCAGGTTTATTTCCAGGTCTGCGGAACGCGCCCTGCCGTTTTTCAAAATCTTGAAAAAGGCAGGTCCAGTAAAATGGACTCCGGAAGCGGAGGCTACGCTGCAAGACTTGAAGAAATACCTGTCCTCCGCTCCTATACTTGTCGCGCCTAGACCGCGAGAGAAGTTGCTGCTCTACCTAGCGGCAACCAATCAAGTGGTTAGTGTTGCGTTAGTAGCGGAGAGGGAAGCTGATGACGAGCCAGCAACCACGGCAAGCGCGTCCGACGACAAGCAGGGGGCTTCCCCGACAAGCTCTGGCCCCGGCAAAGGCGAATCCGCGCAAGCGCAAGGGGAAGTGCAGAAGAAGAGGATGGTGCAGCGCCCAGTTTACTTCGTCAGTTCCCTCCTGCAGGGGGCTAGGTCGAGGTACTCTGGTGTGCAAAAATTGCTCTTCGGCCTCCTCATGGCCTCGAGGAAGCTGCGCCATTACTTCCAAGCACACGAGATCACAGTGGTCACTCGCTTTCCGCTTAAGAGGATACTGCAGAATCCCGAAGCAACAGGCAGGATTGTCGAGTGGGCACTAGAACTGTCAAGCTTTGGCCTCAAGTTCGAGAGCACATCGACCATCCAGAGCAGAGCATTGGCAGAGTTCATAGCAGAGTGGACGCCGACACCGGACGAAGAAATTCCAGAGACGAGCATCCCCGGCAAGGAAGCAACCAAAGAGTGGCTGATGTACTTTGATGGTGCCTTTTCGCTGGAAGGCGCCGGTGCCGGCGTGCTGCTCATCGCGCCCACCGGAGAGCACCTCAAGTACATCGTCCAGATGCACTTTCCCAAGGAGCAAGCAACCAACAATACGACAGAGTATGAAGGTTTGCTCGCCGGTCTCAGGATCGCGGCGGAACTTGGGATCAAGAAGCTCATTGTCAGGGGTGACTCGCAGCTCGTCGTCCGCCAAATGAACAAGGATTACCAGTGCCCGTTGATGGAGGCTTACGTTGATGAAGTGAGGAAGCTGGAAGAGCGCTTTGACGGCTTGCAAATGGAATACGTTCCAAGAGCAGAGAACGACATCGCCGACGGCCTGTCAAAATGCGCCGCACTAAAGCTACCTGTGGAACCAGGGACTTTTGTGCTCAAGCTGACTCAGCCATCCGTGACACCATCGACTGGGACAAGCAAGAAGAGAAAATCGGTCTCCGGTGACTATCTCCCGGCAGAGCTTCCCGAAGCCGCCGCCAAGAGAGTCCCCAAGATCGACGCCAAGAGTGCTGAGGAGCTGCCCGCTCCGGCAAGCCCCAGGGTTTGTCCCGATGAAGCAGGCGCTCCCGGCAAGCCATGCCCCGGCAAGCTTGTCGGGGAACGTCAAGCTCCGGCTGAGCCCCAAGTCCTCGCTGTAGAAGTTGATGTTCCCGCTGCCGCCGACATGCCTTTAGTCCTCGTCGTCGAGCCACAGGCTCCGACGTGGGCACAGCAGATCGTCCGTTTCCTCCAGACAGGAGAACTTCCCGAAGAACAAGAAGAAGCGGAAAGAGTAGCCCGGCAGTCCAGTATGTACCAGTTCGTCGACGGCGCACTGTACAGAAGAGGACGCAATGGGGTGAAATTGAAGTGCATTCACCGGGAAGACGGACAGGAGTTGTTGGCGGAGATACACGGAGGCATATGTGGACACCACATTGGCGCCAGAGCACTTGCCGGCAAAGCATTCCGGCAAGGTTTCTTCTGGCCAACAGCCCTCCAGAATGCAACTGCACAAGTAACCAAGTGTGAAGCGTGCCAGTTCCATTCCAAGAAGATACACCAACTAGCTCAAGCTCTCCAGACGATCCCTTTATCCTGGCCCTTCTCGGTCTGGGGGCTCGATATCCTCGGCCCCTTCCCCCGAGCTGTCGGGGCTTTGAGTACTTGTTCGTTGCCATCGACAAGTTCACAAAGTGGCCAGAAGTGGAACCGGTGAGGAAGGTGACAGCCCAGTCCGCGATCAAATTCTTCAGGTCGATTGTTTGCCGCTTCGGGGTCCCCAACAGGATCATCACCGACAACGGTACACAGTTCACAAGCCACGCTTTCATGCAGTACACCCAAAACCTCGGCACCAAGGTCTGCTTCGCTTCTGTTGCTCATCCCCGGAGCAACGGTCAAGCGGAAAGGGCCAACGCCGAGGTACTGCGTGGGCTCAAGACCAGAAGTTTTGACAGGCTGCTCAAGCGCGGACGGAACTGGATCGAGGAGCTGCCGGCGGTTCTTTGGTCGGTCAGAACGACGCCAAATCGAGCCACCGGCCAGACACCATTTGCTCTAGTCTATGGAGCAGAAGCAGTTACCCCCACGGAACTCGTATACGGGTCACCTCGAGTGCTCACTTATGATGAGCTTGAGCAAGAGCGGTCGCGTGAAGATGACGCACTGCTCCTCGAGGAGGATCGTCTCCAGGCTGATGTGCGATCCGCTCGCTACCAGCAAGCTCTGCGTCGCTATTATAGCCGCAAAGTTAAAGCCAGGAGCCTCGAGGAAGGCGACCTTGTTCTTCGGCGCGTTCAGTCGGCCAAGATACACAACAAGTTGACGCCAAAGTGGGAAGGCCCTTACCGGGTGAAACGAGTCACGAGGCCCGGCGCCGTCCGCCTCGAGACCGAAGATGGTACTCCGGTGAGCAATTCCTGGAACATTGAGCATCTTCGCAAGTTTTACCCGTAAGGCCCGGTTGTCGGACCCCGTCCGGAAACCAACTCTTTGTACAAAGTCTTGCCGCAGTTGCATGTAATCCTTTGTACAAAGCCAGGCGCAGACCCTGGTAGCAGATAATGAAGCGCTGGCGCCCCCAAGTTTTAGCATGCATGCTGAGACGAGTCTCATCATTGGTTAGGGTTGGTAGTGCCTAACAGTCGCTAACCCCTAACTTAGAGGTCGAGTCCGCGTCTTTTTCCCGTCCTTCCCCTTTGGCTCGTAGGAATTGCATACCCTTGCCGAGCCGCTCAAGGACGAAGAAGGGGAGAAGGGCGAGCCAGCACCCGCGCCCCGGCAAGCCAGAGTTGCCGGTGGTTGCAACCTCAGATAAGTCTTTACATCCCTTATCATGCATTCTCTCGTGAGCTGCGGAATGCGAAAACCTTGCTTCCTCCTAAAAGCTGCCGTGCTCTCTTAAGCGACAAACCCCGGAGCGCGTTCCCGGGGCCCGCTTCTGATAGTAGCCGCGGCGGCAAGAGGAGGAAGCGAAGGGCCAGAACCCGCCTTCTCCCTGCCTCCGCCAAGAGCGTGAGGAGGGCCAAGGGGCGCGGGGAGACGGCAGGGTCCGTTGCCGGGCGGCGAAGTGTCTATCTTAACGATGCAAAGGGTTCACTCCTTGCCACGGGATGTACCCGCGAGACAAATGGTCCGGCAAACACTCCCTTTTCATTAAAAACATTCCACTCAGGTACAGCTCAGAGAGAATGAAAAACATGAAAGATGGGATTACAAGATTTAAACACAATTAAGGCCCGAGGGCTTACAAGATAAAAAGAGATAAGGTGCCCGTGATCCCTTTCTTGTCTCTCTCCTCGGGAGGTAGGGCAAGGAGGCGAGAAGGGCAAAAGGGGCACCTAGACGAGCTACGGGTGGCAGAAGACGCCAAGAGAGCATCCGGGGCTCCGCCCGGGGGCTCCGGAGGCCGGATGGAGACGGCGACGCCGGAAGCGGAGCTCGAAAAGGAGGCTGCGGGATGTCAACACGCTGTCGAGGGCATCTAGCCCTCGTACTCCGAGTTGACGGCCTTGCCGCCGGCCTCTTCCGCAGCCTCGCCACTCCGGCCGCCCGAGAAGACGAAGCCCCGGCAAGAGGAGCTTGTCGGGCTGGAGAGAAGACCCCGGTGGTCGTCGCCGCGAGCAGGGGTGGTGACGGCATCTGGGGCGAAGATGGAAGACGAGGCGGCGGCCTTGCCGCCCGCCCTCTTCCTCTTCCGCAGCCTCCCTACGCCAGCCGCCCAAGGAGACGACCCCGGGGAGTTCACGGCGCCAGCGACGCGGACGATGGGGGTCGCCGGTGCCACGCGGAGCTGCGACCGGCACCTAGTCGGACCCGTCATCCCGGCGACTGCTCCCCTCGTCATCGCTGTCGCTCCCCTCCTCGTCACTCTCACTCGAGGAGGAGCCTTCGCCGTCGGAGGAGCTATCCACGCAACACCGGGCCCGGGTGCCGAGGTCCCCGAAGACCTTGACGGAGAGGAGATCACCCTCCATCAGCTTAAAATGGAGGGTGAACCCCTCCATCAAGCTGTGGATCCGGGCGAACGACTTCCACCCTCGGCCAAGATACATCACTCCGGGGGCTCGGGATTCGACGTGGACTCGCGTACCACTGATCCCGCAGCCCCTCATGCGCAGTCTCAGCGTCTCGTGTTGCTCCGCTTCCAGGACGTCCACGAAGGGAGCCGGGAGGCGGAAGCGACGGCGAGGCGCCCGGCGCAGCCTGATGATGAACTCGCAGGGGTCGTCCCCGAGATGAACCGCCGGGAGAAACGGAGCCGCCGGCGGAGGCGAGGCCGGCGCGCCGCCCCGCCCGCCTCGAGCGCCTCGGCCCCGTCCACGGCCTCGTCCATGACCTCGCCCCCTCCCCCTTCCCCTTACGGTTGGCTCCGTCACCACGGGTGCAAGGGGAGGAGGGGCGCGCTGCCTGGCGGCAACCCTTGCCGCCACCGAAGAAGGACCAGGGTTCCCTTTCTCCATGACAGTTGGGGAGAGGGGACCAGGGATCTAAGAGAAGAAAGAAGGAAGGAGTGCGGACCCTCATCACCCCCTTCCGCTCCTTATAAAGGGGCGGAGTGGGGGCTCGGCCGCCCCGCCCAACCAATCAAAGCAGAGGAAGGGCAGGCGACGGGGCCGACCCTCTACTTCGACCCGCGTCGGCCCGGTTTCCTGCCTCCACCACCGCAACCCCAAGCGCATGGAGGACGCGTGGCGGGCGAGCACGGCCGAGGCGACAGATGAGGCGACCTCTCCCCACCCCGTGATCGTGGGGGCGGGCGCCCCGAAAGCCGCGCCTCGACCCCGTTCGTTCACTAAGCCGCGCCTCCACGTCTCCCCCCTACTTGAAAGTGGGGGCGGACGTTTCGCCTTTCCAAATAAAGGAATCGTGCCCGACGTGACGCATGCATGCGGGCCTCAAGCCCCGCGCACGCCACCCACATCACGCATGCCTCGCACGCCTCGCCCCCCACGACGCCGCGATAAGCGCGCGCCACTTGGGGAGGGCGCGACGGGCACAGAGTAACAGGAGCAGCGCAACCCAGGCCACGCATGCCCGTGCACTGTTAGGGCCTGGCCCAACAACGCTCAGCACCGTGTATGGCCCAGACCCGGGGGCTCCTGTCGGTGTACTAAAGTAGGGGTACGTTAGTACCCCGAACTTGTGCACGGGCAGTAGTAGCGTCCCGCGGCAAGGCTTGCCAGGGGAGCGACAAGAGTCTCCACGGCCCTTTCTGGGCCGGACGAAGGCCAAGTGATCGAGCCTAGAAGACCAGGCCCCGGCAAGAGGAGCTTGCCGGGCCAAGGAGGCGAGGTCCGGCAAGAGGAGCTTGCCGGGACAAGGCGACAAGGCCCCGGCAAGAGGAGCTTGCCGGGACGACTAAGCCGAAGCACCAAGGCCCCGGCGGGAGGAGCTCGCCGGGACGGCCAAGCCAAGGCACCCCAAGAAAAGCCCGTCGCGGCGCGCCGCGCGCCCCGGCAAGGCCTGATGAGCGGCAAGCTTTCAGGTGCGGCAAGACAACCACCGCGGCAAGCCACTTGCCGCGGCAAACCACCACCTCAGGCCTGCGCTCCAGCTCACCTTACCACACGTCACTCTGGAGCTTCCCCAGAGGCACGTGGCGGGGTGCCGCGCAACCTGAGGCGCGCGGTGGCATGCGACGTTGGCAGAGTCGCCCCCGTGGCAAGCGGAGGCGCCCCCAACGGTCCGCCTCGGTACTGTTCGGGTGATCCAGACGGGCATTTAATGCCTTTGTCCCCCGCCGTCAGAGTTAGGTGCGATAGCACTGTGCGGCCACTGTTCGCATAGTTCCTTGCCATTTTTACCCTCACCTGCGTCGCTACCTGTGGGAAACCCCTTAGCATATAAAAGGAGGCCCATGCGCACGTAGGGAGGGAAAACCCGAAGAGGGAACCGGAAGAGGGAACCCGAAGGAAAAACCCGGTAGACCCTCGTCTACGTCCAGCTCCGACTTACTGTAGCTTCTTGCGCTCCAGAGCCAGAACTCGAATCAACCAGACAAGCAGCAGTAGGGTTTTACGCATCCGTGCGGCCCGAAGCTGGGTAAAATCGTTGTGTGTGTGTCGCCTCGATCTGCTCTTTGTGCAACCTCCGCCCCCCGCCGAACCGAAAAGGGGCTCCGTCCCCATAGGTGCTCGTGGAGGCCGATTTCCCCCGACAAAACCCATTATATCTCTATAACAGGCAGGCACACATTTCAAAACTGAAGTAGGAACATTAGAATCATATGAAATTCGTATTTGAACAAATAAACTAAGCAATTATGAGTGGTGTAATTTTTAGCTTCAAGGGTGGAGTGTTGGTAGTGCGACACAAAGCAAGTAGACAGATTGTATTCCATGTAAAAGATCGAAACCTATGTAAAAGCTGGAAATGACACTTTCTTTCTATACAATGCAGTGTTCATTACCCACACATGATGGAAGATATCACATAGAGAAATACTATTCACTCATGTCTACGGTTCCAGTATTTAGAAACAGAGTGGTCCACCCTAAAAGAATATTGACAACAAATATGACAAGGCAAGCATAGATGTAGTGAATCAATCATTTACTTGTGAGCTTACTAGGACAAGTATGCAGAATTGTAACTGCGGTAAGAGACCGTCCAAAATCTGAATGAAGAAGTTTGTCTAGCACTTATTGTTTGCAACTAATCGACGTGAATAATTGGATATTATATCGAATGAGTAAGAAAGATAAGTAAAATTGTCAACAAACCTGGCTTGCAGTAGTAATCTGGGTCAATGTCACTACGACCAACAATCCAAAATGACTAGTTTCTGTTCCGAGGGCCGGAATTTTGAAAACCATGTGAACTTTAGAGGTACTAAAGATTACCGAAATACATCTGAACCATTAAGTGTAGGTAGCACTGAGCACACAACAAACCCTAATGACAGTCCTGCCTAATGAGTAATGAATCAATTAGAAAATGGGTGATGAGGAGTGGCTGCTGATTGTTGAGGACGTATCTCAGGATAGATTGGGTTGGCTTGGTGGGTGCTGCAAGCCTGATCCCTGAACGGACTGGGAAGGTTGGCATGGCGGCGCGCGCGGGTAGCGGTGACACTGTTGGGCGAGCGGCACCTGGCCTCCTATTAGTTCGGCGTCTCCTCCTAGAGTCATGTCGTCCAGGGACGGCAAGTCGCCGGCGAGGTAGGCGGCTGGGGACGAGTAGAGTTCGAAAGCGCGCAACAGAACAGAGGGGAATCGGGGCCTGGAACGACCCAAAATCCCAGGGTGGGCCGGCCCACCATGGGCACCCTGTAGAGATACACACCCGAGCGGTGAACATGCATTTTCGGAACTAATTTAGGAACATTTAGCTGACCAATTAAACAACTCTGTTTTAATAATATCTGATTCGTTTTTGAACAACTAAGCTTGTTTAGCTTGATGGGTGGAGCAGTGTTATTATGACACGAAGCACGTATTCTGATCGTATAGTGATCATAAAAGGGGGAAACTCTAAGCATATATATTTTTAGCAAAAGAGGGTTTCCCCTCCGATTTCTATTAAAGAAACCACCACGGAACCAACATGATCAATTAATCCCTAAGCATGATCAATTAAACCGTATTATGGCTGTGCCATGGCAGATTTGAACCTGCAAACCGGAGAAATGATATTTAGCATCCATTGTTTGCTTCGAACTAAGAACTAAATTCTAAGATCTGAAAAGAAAGTAGAGTAACCAAGTTAAGATCTATTTTCTGGTTGAGATCAAAAAGTTGAGGAGATATGAATTACCACCTCTCTTGCGGCGCCGTGTAGGCATCGGGGGTGCGATGGCTGTCAGTGGCGTTGAAGCAGATCTGCAACGATAGACGGGTGCATCAGGGGATAAGTCCCGTTGCGGTGGAAGAGAAGGTCGTGTGAGCGGCCCCGGCAAACAGGACGACGACGCCGATGAAGCGAGAGGACGTGATGCAAGGCTATTGGTCCGTCGCCATGGATGAGAAACGTCCATCTCTAGCAGTGGACGATGCGGTCTTGGTAGGCGCTCCGGCATGGTGGAGGATGGTGGCGATGGATGTGGTGGAGGACGGCGGCGATGGATGGGGTGGCGGACGGAGGCTGGTGTGGGGATGAGGTGTTCTAGCGCGGACGGTGTATGAATGGGAAAATGGAGGGAGAGGTACGGGGAACCATGCTTTTGGGACGCGCCTGTCTGAAATATGGGAAAGTTATGAACTTAGCCCCCGTTTAAAATTTGGACGTCTCGTCGGTTGGGGATAGGACGGTAATCTCGCATCTCGCCACTATTTGCCCAGAGAGATTTCGGGCGAGGAGAGGGTGGTTGGCACCCATGGTTGGCGCCCACGGTGTATGAACGGGGCTAATAGGTAGGGAAGTTGTGTCACGTCTGAGTGAAGTTACAAACCTGCCCCTATTGAAAATATTTGCCTACATCGATTTCGGACGAGTCGAGTTTGTTTAGCCGCCCACCGTGTATGAATGGGGAATGGAGGGAGAAACAGAGGTGTCGGTGTACTAAAGTAGGGGTACCTTAGTACCCCGAACTTGTGCACGGGTAGTCGTGCCACCCCGCGGCAAGGCTTGCCAGGCGACCGCCAAAACTCTCCATGGTCCCTTTTTGGGCCATCCAAGAACAAAGTATTTGAGCCGAGGCCCCGGCAGGAGGAGCTTGCCGGGAAGGCCACCCGAAGAGAGCAAGGCCCCGGCAAGAGGAGCTTGCCAGGACGGCCGCTCGAAGCACAAGGCCCCGGCAAGAGGAGCTTGCTGGGAAGGCCGACCAAGGCACGACAAGAGACTTGCTACGACGCGCCATGCGTCCCGGCAAGGACCGGTGAGGAACAAGCTCCCGGGCGTGACAAGACATCGACCGCGGCAAGGCGCTTGCTGCAGCAAGTCACCACCCCGCGCCTGCGTTCCAGCTCATCCACTCACGCGTCGCTCTGGGGCCGTTCCGGGTGTACGTGGCGAGAGGTTGCGCAGCCAGGGGCATGCGGTAGCAAAGCGACGCTGACAGGGTAGCCGTCGTGGCAAACGGTGGCGCCCCTGACGGCCCCTTTTCTGCACTGTTTGGGCGACCCGGACGGGCATTTAATTCCCTTGTCCCCTGCCGTCAAAGTTAGGTATGATAGCACTGTGCAAACAGTTGTACCCAACACAGCGTTTTCCAGTTTTACCCCCGCCTACGTTGCCACCTATGGGTAACCCCTTGCACATATAAAAGGAGGCCCCATGCGCAACGAGGGAGGGGGAGAGGGAGGAAGGGAGGCAGACCACCCACGCTCGGTCTGATTAGTTGCCTGAGTGTACTGTAGCACTCAGCGCTCCCAAGAACAAAATACAAACCACAAAGCAGCAGTAGGGTTTTACGCATCCGTGCGGCCCGAAGCTGGGTAAATCCCCTTGTGTGCATCGCCTCGATCCGCTCTTCGTGCGACCTCCGCCCCCCGCCGAACCAGAAAGGGGCTCGGTCCCCATAGGTGTTCGTGGAGGCACATTTCCCCCGACACCTTTGGCGCGCCAGGTAGGGGGCGTCGAAGTTGTGCGAACCTGATCCGGCGTCTGCACAGGCTAGATCTCCATCATCTTCATCGACATGCCACCGAAGAAGAAGGCTCCGGAGGTGGCTGGTCCGTCCGCGTCGAACCCACCGCCCCTGGAGCAAACGGGTGGTGGGGACGGCACAGGCGGCAGAACGGGCGTCGCCGAACCAGCTCATGGTGCCACGGCGTGCGAACATGCACCGCGCCCCTCTCAGGAGGCACGGGACCAGCAGCGTCTTGGCACTCACGGTACCATACGCTCGCTGGACCCAGATCGAGCTGGCGAATCCCAGGGTGCTCAAGGCCAGCATACACACCAACGTGCTGGCGCGAGCGTGGCGCGACTGCTTGGTCCGGGTGTTGCTCCTTCTAACGTAGTTAGAAGTTCGAGCACATCCCGCTCCACGCGCCGCTCGCCACCGCTGCCCGCCACCCCAGCAGAAGCTCTAGCACGAGCTCAACTGCTCCTAGACTACCCTCCAACGGCGGACAAGCTCGACGACTGGAGGGCCACGATACAGAGTCTCATCGGCTTCGCTAACGCCGACACCCCATGGCAGCACAGTGCGTCGCAGCCGCGGTAGGTCGGCCAGGCGAGAACCGATGGCGCCAAGACCGGTGGGGGTGCAACCACCGTGCATTCTCCGCCCCAAAGGCCAAGATCGCCGACTCGCCGGAGCCATCGCGACAACGACTCCACCGCGTCGTCAAATCCGCGAACTCGTCGCGATCAACGTCACGTTCTTCACGAACGAGAGCAAGAGGACGCTCGTACGCGCATCGAGCGTCGGAGAGAAGCGCGGCGCCAATCAAACCAGCGCGCTGGGCCCTCTGTCGACACGCATGCGCCGGGGGGACAAGGCGACCTGCCGTACGCGGGAGGCTGCCCTGCGTTCACCCGTGAGCTGCGGCAAGTCCAGTGGCCCAGCACGAAGAACTTCAAGCCAGACGTACCAGAGAAGTACGACGGCAAGTCACATCCGTCGGAGTTCCTCAGCATCTACACCATTGCGGTGCAGGCTGCTGGAGGGCGAGACGACAAGATCCTTGCCAACTACTTCCAGCTGGTACTCAAATCCAATGTCAGATCCTGGCTCATGCACTTGCCGGATAACTCCATAACCTCCTGGACAGACTTGTGCCATCAGTTTGTTGGCGCCCTGACGGGCGGCCACAAACCCCATGGCCAAGCGAGCGACCTTCACCTACTCGTCCAGAAGGAAGGGGAATCCTTGCGCAAGTTCATCCAGAGATTCAGCCGCGTGCACTACAACATCCCAGACGTCCACCCTGTCGCGGTCATCAGCGCGTTCCATCAGAACGTGCGTAACCGCAGGATGCGGGAGGAGATGGCGATGTGCAAGATCAAAGACGTCAGCGAGCTATATGCCCTGGCCGACAAGTGTGCACGCGCCGAGGAAGGAAGGAAACTCCCCGGAGAGAACACTGGAGCGGGAGAATCTGACAGTGAGGATACCGCCCCGGCAAGGAAGAACCGGCGGCGGAGCAACAGGAAGAAGAAGAGCCAAGAAGTACTGGTTGTTGAGCAGTCCGGCGATGAAGGCGCCGCCAAGAGGGCCCAGGCTGGTAGCTCCGGCAAGGAGGTTGCCGGATGCGCCAACTGCTAGGCTGTGGCGGTCGTCGACAAGCGGGACGGCACCAACAAACAGTACTGCAAGATCCACCACACCAAGGGCCATGATCTCCAGAGCTGCAAGCAGGTCGAGCGGCTCGTCGAGCTGCAAAAGGCCGAGTACGAGCGGCGCGACAAGGAGAGAGCCCGGGGAGGTGGCGGAGGATCAGGCACGAAGCGCCCCGGCCAGGGAGGACGCCGCGACAAGGACAAGCAGCGGCAAGCGGACAGACCTCCCCGCGGCCGCGACGAAGACGACGACGAAGACGAAGACATGGATGACGTCGAGACCAGTGAGCAGGAGTTTCAGAAAGCCACAGAGGTCTTATGCGTAGACGGCAGTGCTTCCCTGCATACTTCTCACCGCCAGCTCAAGCAGTGGGCGCGGGAAGTCAATGCAGCGGAACCACCCGTCGAGTCGAGCAAGCCTCTGAAATGGTCCAGCACGCCTATCATCTTCGATATTGAGGACCACCCTGACCGCACAACTGCGATCGGGTGCTTGCCGATGTTGGTCTCGCCAATAGTCCGCAACCTCAAGGTCACCAAGGTGCTAGTCGACGGCGGGGCCGTCTTGAACCTGATCTCCTCCGCTGTGCTCCGGAAATTCCAAGTCCCCGACAGCGAGCTCGAAGAGACCGGCACGTTCAAAGGAATCAACCCGGGAAGAAGCAAGCCGAAGGGGAAGATAGCGTTGCCAATAACATTTGGCAGCGAGCTGAACTTCAGGACAGAGAGGATCACTTTTGACGTTGCCGATTTTCCGTTGCCCTACAATGGAATTCTCGGCCGTCCAGCGCTCGCCAAATTCATGGCGGCCTCTCACTACGCATACAACATGCTCAAGATGCCAGGCCCGATAAGCGTCATCTCTGTCCCCGGCGACAAGAAGGACGCCCTTATCTGCACCGACAAGATCTACCGGGAAGCAGCAGCCGCAACGGTTCACTAGCCACTTGCCGCTGAAGCTCCCAGAGGGAAGAAGAAGACCAAGCCCGGCAAGTGCTCTGGTGCCCACTCCGGCAAGCGCACCTCTTCGGAGTGCTGCGCTACCATCGAGGACGCGCCATCGAGCTCCACCGGCAAGAGTAAGAAGTCAATGGCAGCCTCGCCAACGACCAAGAAGGTGTCCGCCAAGGAGGACGGCACTGGTGGTACCTTCACCATCAGTGCCACCCTCGACCCCAAATAGGAAGGCGCGCTCGTTGCTTTCCTGCGGGCGAATGTCGATGTGTTTGCCTGGCAACCATCTGACATCCCCGGCGTTCCCAGGAAAGTGATTGAGCACCACCTTGCCGTCTGTCCTCATGCGTGGCCCGTCAAGCAGAGAGTTAGGAAGCAAGCGGTGGAGCGCCAAGAGTTCATCGCAGAAGAAATCAAGAAGTTGGAAGCGGCAGGCCTTGTCAGAGGCGTGCTCCATCCGACGTGGTTGGCCAATCCTGTTGTCGTGCGCAAAGCAAATGGGAAATGGAGGCTTTGCATCGACTTTACTAATGTTAATAAAGCTTGTCCCAAGGATCCCTTTCCCTTGCCGCGCATTGACCAGATTGTTGACTCCATGGCCGGATGTGACCTGCTTTCGTTTCTTGACGCATACTCAGGGTACCATCAGATCTTCATGGCTGAAGAAGATGAGGAAAAGACCGCATTCATCACTCCATGTGGCACGTACTGTTTCGTACGGATGCCTTTCGGTTTGAAGAATGCCGGTTCGACGTTTGCAAGGGTTGTCCATGCCGCTTTTGAGCCGCAAATCCATAGAAATGTGGAAGCCTACATGGATGACATAGTGGTCAAAAGCAGGAACGGGGCAACCCATATTCAAGATTTAGAAGAGACCTTTGCGAACCTGCGCAGGATCAGCCTCAAGCTCAACCCCGAGAAGTGCGTGTTTGGAGTCCCTTCCGGCAAGCTTCTCGGGTTCTTCGTGTCTCAGCGAGGAATCGAAGCCAATCCAGACAAAATCAAGGCCATCGAGCAAATTGAAGCACCAACACGCGTCAAAGATGTACGAAGGCTTGCCGGCTGCATCGCGGCTCTCAGCAGGTTTATTTCCAAGTCTGCAGAACGCGCCCTGCCATTTTTCAAAGTTTTGAAAAAGGCGGGTCCAGTAAAATGGACTCCGGAAGCGGAGGCTGCGCTGCAGGACTTGAAGAAATACCTGTCCTCCGCTCCAATACTTGTCGCGCCTAAACCACAAGAGAAGTTGCTGCTGTACCTGGCGGCAACCAATCAAGTGGTTAGTGCTGCGTTAGTAGCGGAGAGGGAGGCAGATGATGAGCTAGCAACCGCGGCAAGCGCGTCCAGCGACAAGCAAGAGGCTTCCCCGACCAGCTCTGGCCCCGACAAGGATGAATCTGCGCAGGAGCGAGTGGAGGTGCAGAAGAAGAGAATGGTGCAGCGCCCAGTTTACTTTGTCAGCTCCCTGCTGCAGGGGGCTAGGTCAAGGTACTCTGGTGTGCAGAAATTGCTTTTCAGCCTTCTCATGGCCTCGAGAAAGCTGCGCCATTACTTCCAAGCACATGAGATTACAGTTGTCACCCGCTTTCCGCTGAAGAGGATACTGCAGAATCCAGAAGCAACAGGCAGGATTGTCGAGTGGGCACTAGAGCTGTCAAGCTTCGGTCTCAAATTCGAGAGCAGTTCAACTATCCAAAGCAGAGCATTGGCGGAGTTCATAGCAGAGTGGACACCGACACCAGACGAAGAGATCCCGGAGACGAGCATCCCCGTCAAGGAAGCAAGCAAAGAGTGGCTGATGTATTTTGATGGTGCTTTCTTGCTGCAAGGCGCCGGTGCTGGCGCGTTGCTTATCGCGCCCACCGGAGAGCATCTCAAGTACGTAGTCCAGATGCACTTTCCTAAGGAGCAAGCAACCAACAATACTGCAGAGTATGAAGGTTTGCTCGCCGGTCTCAGGATCGCGGCGGAACTTGGGATCAAGAAGCTCATTGTCAGGGGTGACTCGCAGCTTGTCGTCCGCCAAGTGAACAAAGATTACCAGAGTCCGTTGATGGAAGCGTACGTTGATGAAGTGAGAAAGCTAGAAGAGTGCTTTGACGGCCTGCAAATGGAACACGTTCCAAGAGCTGAGAACGACATTGCTGATGGCATGTCAAAGTGCGCAGCACTTAGGTTACCTGTGGAACCAGGAACCTTTGTGCTCAAGCTGACTCAGCCATCCGTGACACCATCAACCGGACAGAGCAATAAGAGGAAGTTGGTCTCCGGCGACTATCTTCCGGCAGAGCTCCCCGGAGCCGCTGCCAAGAAGGTCCCCAAGATCGACGCCAAGAGCGCTGAGGAGGCGTCTGCTCCGGCAAACCCCAGGGTTTGTTCCGTAGAAGCAGGCGCTCCCGACAAGTTTTGCCCCGGCAAGCTTGACGGGGAACGTCGAGCTCCGGCTGAGCCCCAGATCCTCGCCGTAGAAGCGGACGTTCCCGCAGTAGCAGATGTGCCTTCAGTCCTTGTTGTCGAGCCACAGGCTCCAGCATGGGCGCAGCAGACTGTCCATTTCCTCCAGAACGGAGAACTTCCCGAAGAACAAGAAGAAGCGGAAAGAGTAGCCCGGCGCTCGAGTATGTACCAGTTCGTCGACAACACGCTGTACAGAAGAGGGCGCAACGGTGTGAAATTGAAGTGTATTTCCCGGGAAGACGGACAAAAGCTGTTGGCAGAGATACATGGAGGCATATGTGGTCACCACATTGGCGCCAGAGCACTTGCCGGCAAAGCGTTCCGGCAGGGTTTCTTCTGGCCGACAGCCCTCCAGGATGCAACTGCACAAGTAACCAAGTGTGAAGCGTGCCAGTTCCATTCCAAGCAGATACACCAGCCAGCTCAAGCTCTCCAGACAATCCCTTTATCCTGGCCATTTTCGGTCTGGGTGCTCGACATCCTCGGCCCCTTCCCCCGAGCTGTCGGGGGCTTTGAGTACTTGTACGTCGCAATCGACAAGTTCACAAAGTGGCCGGAAGTGGAACCAGTGAGGAAGGTGACAGCACAGTCAGCAGTCAAGTTCTTCAGGTCGATTGTTTGCCGCTTCGGGATCCCCAACAGGATCATCATCGACAATGGTACGCAATTCACAAGCCGCGCCTTCATGCAATACGTCCAAGATCTCGGCGCCAAGGTCTGCTTCGCTTCTGTTGCTCATCCCAGGAGCAACGGTCAAGCGGAGAGGGCCAATGCCGAAGTGCTGCGCGGGCTCAAGACCAGAACTTTCGACAGGCTGCACAAGTGCGGAAGAAACTGGATCGAGGAGCTGTCGGTGGCTCTTTGGTCGATCAGAACGATGCCCAATCGAGCCACTGGCCAGACACCATTTGCTCTAGTCTATGGAGTAGAAGCTGTTACCCCCACGAAACTCGTATACGGGTCACCTCGAGTGCTCGCTTATGATGAGCTTGAGCAAGAGCGGCTGCGTGAAGATGACGCGCTGCTCCTTGAGGAAGATCGTCTTCAGGCTGCTGTGCGAGCCTCTTGCTACCAGCAATCTTTGCGTCGCTACCATAGCCGCAAAGTTAAATCCAGAAGCTTCGAGGAAGGCGACCTTGTTCTTTGGCGCGCTCCGTCCGCCAAGAATCATAACAAGTTGACGCCGAAGTGGGAAGGCCCTTACCGGGTGAGACGAGTCACGAGGCCCGGCGCTGTCCGCCTCGAGACCGAAGATGGCACTCCGGTGAGCAACTCCTGGAATATTGAGCATCTTCGTAAGTTTTACCCGTAAGGCGCGGTTGTCGGGCCCCGTCCGGCAACCAACCTTTTGTACAAGTCTTGCCGCTGTTGCATGTAATCCTTTGTACAAAGCCAGGCGCAGACCCTGAGCAGCAGTAAATGAAGCGCTGGCGCCCTAAGTTTTAGCATGCATGCTGAGTCGAGTCTCGTCCTTGGTTAGGGTTGATAGTGCCTAACAGCTGCTAACCCCTAGCTTAGAGGTCGGGTCTGCGTCCTTTTTTCCTGTTCTTTCGTTTTCTTTGGTTCGCACAGTTTTGCATATCCTGGCCAGACCGCTTAAGGACAAAGAAGGGAAGAAGGGCGGACCAGCATCTAGTCCCCGGCAAACCAGTGTTGCCGGGGGTATCAAGCATAAAGATTCGCCCGCGGCAAGCCAAAGTTACTGGGGGCTGCAATCCCAGATAAGTCTTTCATCCCTTGTCATGCATTCTCTTATGGACTGAGGAATGCGAAAACCTTGTTCCTTCCTAAAAAGCTGCCGTGCTCCCTTAACTCTGGGCCCCAGAGCGCGTTCCTGGGGCCAGTTTCGGTAGTAGCCGCGGCGGCAAAGGAACGGAATGAGGAGCCCGAACCCGCCTCATCCCTGCCTCCGCCAAAGGCATGAGGAAGGTCGAGTGGCGCGGGAAGACGGCAGGGCCTGTTGCCGGGCAAAGAAGTGTCTGAAGGAAATATGCCCTAGAGGCAATAATAAAGTTATTATTTATTTCCTTATGTCATGATAAATGTTTATTATTCATGCTAGAATTGTATTAAACCGGAAACATAATACATGTGTGAATACATAAACCTACAGAGTGTCACTAGTATGCCTCTACTTGACTAGCTCGTTAATCAAAGATGGTCATGTTTCCTAACCATAAACAAAGAGTTGTTATTTGATTAACGAGGTCACATCATTAGTTGAATGATCTGATTGACATGACCCATTCCATTAGCATAGCACCTGATCGTATAGTTTGTTGCTAAGTGCTTTTCTTCATGACTTATACATGTTCCTATGACTATGAGATTATGCAACTCCCGTTTGCCTGAGGAACACTTTGGGTGCTACCAAACGTCACAACGTAACTGGGTGATTATAAAGGTACATTACAGGTGTCTCCGAAGGTACATGTTGGGTTGGCGTATTTCGAGATTAGGATTTGTCACTCCGATTGTCGGAGAGGTATCTCTGGGCCCTCTCGGTAATGCACATCACATAAGCCTTGCAAGCACTGCAACTAATGTGTTAGTTGTGAGATGATGTATTACGGAACGAGTAAAGAGACTTGCCGGTAACGAGATTGAACTAGGTATTGGATACCGACGATCGAATCTCGGGCAAGTAACATACCGATGACAAAGGGAACAACGTATGTTGTTATGCGGTCTGACCGATAAAGATCTTCGTAGAATATGTAGGAGCCAATATGGGCATCCAGGTCCCGCTATTGGTTATTGACCGGAGAGGTGTCTTGGTCATGTCTACATAGTTCTCGAACCCGTAGGGTCCGCACGCTTAACGTTTCGATGACAGTTACTATGAGTTTTATGATGTTGATGTACCGAAGGTTGTTCGGAGTCCCGGATGAGATCACGGACGTGACGAGGAGTCTCGAAATGGTCGAGACATAAAGATTGATATATTGGAAGCCTATGTTTGGACTCCAGAATCACTCCGGGTGAAATTGGGAATTTTACCGGAGTACCGGGGGGTTACCGGAACCCCCCGGGGGGGGGGGGGTCAATGGGCCTTGATGGGCCTTAGTGGAAAGGAGAGAAAGGGGCCCAAGTGCTGGCCGCACCTTCCCCCCTTCCCTAGTCCTATTAGGATTAGGAGAAGGGGGCGCCCCCCTCTCTCTCCCTTCCCCCTTGGTCAAACCCTAGTTGGACTAGGATTGGGGGGAGGAATCCTACTCCTAGTAGGAGTAGGACCCCCTGGCGCGCCCCTTGTTGGCCGGCCAGCCCCTCCCCTTCCCTCCTTTATATACAGGGGCAGGGGGCACCCCATGACACAAGTTGATCCTTGAGATCTTTCCTTAGCCGTGTGCGGTGCCCCCTTCCACCAAATTACACCTCGATTATACCGTTGCGAAGCTTAGGCGAAGCCCTGCGTCGGTGGAACATCATCATCGTCACCATGCCGTCGTGCTGACGAAACTCTCCCTCAACACTCGGCTGGATCGGAGTTCGAGGGACGTCATCGAGCTGAACGTGTGCAGAACTCGGAGGTGCCGTACGTTCGGTACTTGGATCGGTTGGATCGTGAAGAAGTACGACTACTTCCTCTACATTGCGTCAACGCTTCCGCTCCTGGTCTACGAGGGTACGTAGACAATACTCTCATCTCGTTGCTATGCATCACCATGATCTTGCGTGTGCGTAGGAAATTTTTGAAATTACTACGTTCCCCAACAGTGTCTATCTTAACGACATAAAGGATTCGCTCCTTGGCGTGGGTTTTACCCACGGGACAAATGGCCCGGCAAACATCCCCTTTTCATTAAAAACATTCCGCTCAGGTACAGTTGAGAGAGAATGAAAAACATGAAAGATGGGATTACAAGTTTTAAACACAGCTAAGGCCCGAGGGCCTACAGATTGAAAAAAGATAAGATGCCCATAATCCCTTTCTTGTCTCTCTCCTCAGGAGGTAGGACAAGGAGGCGAAGAGGGCAAAAGGGCCGCCTAGGCGAGCTACGGGTGGCAGAAGACACCAACAGAACGCCCGGAGGGCCGTCCGGGGGCTCCGGAGGCTGGATGGTGACGGCGGCGCCGGAAGTGGAGCTCGAAGATGAGGCAGCGGGACGTCAACATGCTGTCGAGGGCATCTAGGCCTCGTACTCCGAGTTGACGGCCTTGCCGCCAGCCCTCTTCCTCTTTTGCAGCCTCGCCACTCCAGCCGCCCAAGAAGACGATCCCGGGAAGCTCAAGCAGCCGGCGACACGGATGATGGGGTCGCTGGTGCCACACGGAGCCGCGGCCGACGCCTAGTCTGACCCGTCATCCCGACGACCACTACCCTCGTCGTCGCTGTCGCTCCCCTCCTTGTCACTCTCGCTCGAGGAGGAGCTTTCGCTGTCGGAGGAGCTATCCACGCAGCACCGGGCCCGGATCCCGAAGCACCCGAAGACCTTGGCGGAGAGGAGGTCGCCCTCCATCAACTTAAAATGGAGGGTGAACCCCTCCATCAAGCTGTGGATACGGGCGAATGTCTTCCACCCTCGACCAAGATACATCACGCCGGGGGCTGGGGACTCAACGTGGACCCGCGTGCCGCTGATCCCGCAGCCCCTCATGCGCAGTCTTAGCGTCTCGGGTTGTTCCACCTCCATCATGCTTGCAAAGGGGGCCGGGAGGTGGAGGCGGCGACGAGGCGCCCGGCGCAGCCTGACGAAGAACTCGCAGGGGTCGTCCCCGATGTGGACTGCCGTGAGAAGAGGGGCCGCTGGCGGAGGCGAGGCCGGCGCGTCGCCCCGTCCGCCTCGTCCCTGAGCGCCTCGGCCTCATCCACGACCTCGCCCCCTCCCCCTTCCCCTTACGGTTGGCTCTGCCACCGCGGGTGCAAGGGAAGGAGGGGCGCGTTGCCTAGCGGCGACCCTCGCCACCACCGATGAAGGACCAGGATTCCCTTTCTCCATGGCAAATGGAGAGAGGGGATCAGAAGCTGAAGAGAAGCGAAGATGGAGGAGTGTGGGTTTTCATCGCCCCCCCCCCTCTTGCTCTTTATAAAGGAGCAGGGTGGGGGCTCGGCCGCCCCGCTCAGCCAATCAAGACGCAGGGAGAGCAGGCGACTGGGACCGGCCTGCTGCCTCGGCCCGCGAAGGCCCGGTTTCCTGCCTCCATCGTCCGCGACCCCAGGTGCATGGAAGCCACGTGGCTGGCGTGCAGGACCGAGGCGACGGATGAGGCGACCTCCCCTCGCCCCGTGATCGTGGGGAGCGGGCGCCTCGGAAACCGTGCCTCGGCCCCGTCCAGCAAACGAGCCGCGCCTCCACGCCTCCCTCCACTTATGGGGATAGCGCGAACCATCCCCCTTTATTGCGACATGACGCATGCCTGCGGGGCTCAGCCCCGCGCACGCCGCCCACGTCACGCACGCCTCTCCCCACGATGCCGCGTTCGACGCGTGCCGTTCGGGGAGGGCGTGGTGGATACAGAAGAAGATGCAGCGTGACCCAGGCCACGCGTGCCCGTGCACTTTTTGGGCCTGGCCCAACAGCGCTCGGCACCATGTATGGCCCAGGCCCGGGGGCTCCTGTCGGTGTACTAAAGTAGGGGTACCTTAGTACCCCAAACTTGTGCACGGGCAGTCGTAGCACCCCGCGGCAAGGCTTGCCAGGCGACCGCCAAAACTCTCCATGGTCCCTTTTTGGGCCATCCAAGAACAAAGTATTTGAGCCGAGGCCCCGGCAGGAGGAGCTTGCCGGGAAGGCCACCCGAAGAGAGCAAGGCCCCGGCAAGAGGAGCTTGCCGGGACGGCCGCTCGAAGCACAAGGCCCCGGCAAGAGGAGCTTGCTGGGAAGGCCGACCAAGGCACGACAAGAGACTTGCTACGACGCGCCATGCGTCCCGGCAAGGACCGGTGAGCAACAAGCTCCCGGGCGCGACAAGACATCGACCGCGGCAAGGCGCTTGCCGCGCCTGCGTTCCAGCTCATCCACCCACGCATCGCTCTGGGGCCGTTCCGGGCGTATGTGGCGAGAGGCTGCGCAGCCAGGGGCATGCGATGGCAAAGCGACGCTGACAGGGTAGCCGTCGTGGCAAATGGTGACGCCCCTGACGGCCCCTTTTCTGCACTGTTTGGGCGACCCGGACGGGCATTTAATGCCCTTGTCCCCTGCCGTCAGAGTTAGGTATGATAGCACTGTGCAAACAGCTGTACCCAACACAGCGTTTTCCAGTTTTACCCCCGCCTACGTTGCCACCTGTGGGTAACCCCTTGCACATATAAAAGGAGGCCCCATGCGCAACGAGGGAGGGGGAGAGGGAGGAAGGGAGGCAGACCACCCACGCTCGGTCTGATTAGTTGCCTGAGTGTGCTGTAGCACTCAGCGCTCCCAAGAACACAATACAAACCACAAAGCAGCAGTAGGGTTTTACGCATCCGTGCGGCCCGAAGCTGGGTAAATCCCCTTGTGTGCATCGCCTCGATCCGCTCTTCGCGCGACCTCCGCCCCCGCCGAACCAGAAAGGGGCTCGGTCCCCATAGGTGTTCGTGGAGGCACATTTCCCCCGACAAGAGGTCTTTCGGACGAGCTTGAATCAAATGAGTTTTGCCACCCATGTTTGACGCCCACCGTGTCGGAATGGGCTCAGCGGCGGTCGTGTCACGTCTAATTGAAGTTACTTACCTACCCCTATTTAGAGCAGTGGAAATCGGGCCGATGGATTGTCCAAGTAATGGGTAGACAGTAATTTCCATCTCCCAAACACTTGGCTTCGGGCAGCCGACGTGGGAGTGGACATTTGCTGCTTCTTTCGAATTTTGGGACAATAAGCATCCACGTTTACCCTGGCAACTAAATTCGAATCCATTTTGTGTTCCTATATGAATCTTTATAAATCATTCTATGCGTTTTTATATATCTTCAAAAGGACGACAAAGATGTATTCCACTGTCATATATGAATATGGTTTACAAATGCCGATACTCAAATTCAGAAACTAGAATCCAGTTTAAGGTGAATTCGAATATTTGGAACACTTCATGTCCAACTCAAATGTCACACGCAGCATAATGTGTACCCCCATTTAGATATGTACACAAGCGATGTATCAAGATTCAAATACCGAGTCAATCAACCAAGAATGTACAGAACTAACAGACGTATAAACACTTATAGAGTATATGGATCAATAATATCAACTAACATACATAAGCCAGGCCGCTGTACTTTTTTTGGCTACAACAGCATCCTTTTTTTAGCCAGCATCTTGGCCCTTTCCGATGCATGCCACTTATGGTCCATCTATACTACTACTATTGGTGAATGCACATTCAGCCCAATTGGCATATTTGTAGGTCTGGCACAGCAATCCAAACCAAAATATTACATGATCAATTAAAACAGACTTGTGCTCAAATAAAATTACAAACCAGAAAACAAAAAAACAATTATTACATGATCTTTAAAACAAATGGTTTGATTGATTACATGAACAGACAACACAAAGGTTATTCAACTATGGAAAGAACATTTCACCTATGATTTACCAAGTAGGAATTTAATTTCCTTTTTTCCTTCAGGACCTTAACAATCTGGTCAGTCTCAGCTTACTTCATTTTGAAATCCACCAAATATTTAATGGTTGTCTTGAGTACTGCTTGTGATTGTGCTGTTTGCTTCCTCAACATGTCAACTTCATCTCTAAGTGCAGAAGCAGAATCTCTTTCTACCACTAGTTTTGCCTCTAGAGCATCAGCAGTTGGCAATTCATAATGCACGATTGGGCCGGTGCCACTGCTGTGGGATGATGCAACGTCCATGGGGACCTTGCTTTTTGATCTTGAGCTAACCTGTTTTGCCATTAAAGTTCCGATTGGATTCAGAAAAGTTGAAGTTAGCAAAACATCTCAACTGGGAGTTATAACAGCAAACCAGTTAAACAAACAAGGAATTAAAGAGTTTCAATTGGATGCTGAAAAGTAGTTATTAACATCAGTGTAACCCGTTGTTATAGCAGCAAAGCAGTTAAACAAACAAGTAGATATTTAAGTTAAGGCAAACAGGTAATTCTTAACAGTAGTATCAAACACATAGATAGGCGGAGTCTACAATATGATTAACAGGTTGTGCCATTATGTAATCAGTAGCAAACTAAATTAAGCCAAGCAACATAATTGAACAATTTTGCAATAAGTGGCTAACTAAAATTCCGAGAAGCAGGTAACTGAACTTACGCTAGTTCTTTGTATAGGCACACTATAACTTCTTTTTCTCTTAAGGGGTTGTACGAAGGAGTCCATGGCATCAATTGCTTAGATACGCAGTCCCAATACTTCTTTCTTCCCACAATGCATGGGTAAGTCGAATGGTTAATCTGGTAAGATGGTGCGTCCTTGATATGTTATATGAGGACGTGTAGTCAGACTAGTTGTAGCCAAACACATCACACTGGCTTTTACTGTATATTTCATGCGATTACTTTTGGCATATCGAGATCTAAGCAATCTACAATAGGATGAAAAGACTGGCATCCTTCACATTATTGGTGAACTCAGTTCATAGAAACAAGCAATTCAACCATTATGTGGGTAAATCAAAAGCGCCACTGGAATATTTTCACTATCCAATCATACACGCAAAAAGGGGCAACGCCACCATAGGGGCTGGTATGGGAGGCTGCCTCAGGTGGTTGGAAAGTGTGCACCTAGTTTGAGTCATCCAGGTTGGCCCACGCTAGTTTTGTTCGTCCCAACGCACGAGCAGGCAATGTAAAAAATGAAGAAAAATGCTTCAATTTGGATGGGCCAATAACATAAGTGCAAGGCAGGCCCTATAGCAGGCTCGCGGCCCAAACGAGCGCCTCCCATATCGATCGACAGCAGGAAAAATCCTAATTCATTCGCTCCTAACCTAGCCGCCGCTGGACAGATCGAAACAACACTTCCTCGCGCCCTCGTTGGAGGGCGGTCGCCGGGCTTCAAGCGGACGGAAGGACAAGAAGATGAAGATCCAACCATGGGTGTAGCCTGCGTGGGAAGCAGCGGCGGCAGCACGGGCATGGCATCGAGCTTGCGCAAACGACAGTTGTAGCTTGCAAGAGTAGCATGTGCGACGAGCAGGTACATCACATCCCTAATTATATCTAATTCAACTCTTCAATTTCTGGCCAATAGTTAAACCTGACGGTGTTGTAAAACTGCTTATATGTAGGGAGTCTATGATAAAATGAAACCAATTTCTACTTATTTTATAACTCCCCCAATCAATACTGAACTGACTGAATCTGATGTATCTAATCAAGTTTCTGGTGCAAACATACAAGCTCATGTTGTTATTGAGCGTGAAGTGTCTAATGAACAAACTGCTAATGAAGGATTTGATGCAAACATTTTACATGCTCCTGGTGATGAACATATAGTGTCTAATGAGGGATCTCATGCAAGCATTTTGCAAGCTCATTGAAGGATTTAGTGTCTAATGATCATCTACTATGTTGAGAGAGACATAGATTTGCAGGCATTGATGACAAGCAAATTATAGTGCATTTTCATAGCTTGAGGAAACATCGAGGCCATCCACCAGAAAGTCACCGTATCACGACAACATAGCATAAATACTTTTCTAATCTGTTGTTTGAAACTATTGGCATACTTGTGCAGGATAGATATATTGATATGCAGTTTGCGCACTGGTTATACGTGCAATTACACTTTGATATTTTCAGCCAGAGAACGAATAATTCAAGCAGGTACAGATCATGTTTGTAGTCCTTGTACAACATGTTGCATTTTGTGTTTTTGGTGCTTGCATCATTTAGTGTTTATAATCTGAACTACTTTGGATCATTAGCTGGTTTTCAAAGTGCATGTAGCTTCACATTTCTCAAGTTATGTTGATTTCCGGAGTGCAAGTGCCTTCGTATTTTTTAAGTTAAATGTTCGCCCCTGGTAACTTGAATTCGTGGATCAGCCACTGCACACAAATCATACACGAATGCCAGTACGAATTAAATGAAATGCAGGGACTTACGCTAGCTCGTTGTACAGGCTCACTGCAGCTCTGCTTGCGCTTGGGATGTTCCATGTACAAGTCCATGTTACCACTTGCTTGGATGTGCAGGCCTTGTGCTCCTTGCATCCCCCTTTGCATTTTTGACACAGCGAATGGTTGATCAAATAAGAGGAATCGACCTTGATTTTGTACCGGAGGACAGATACTTACAAGGTTATACGGGTGTGCAGGATGTGTACCAGATCCCATAGCGCCGTCATCCCTCGCTAAAAAATGGATTTGCTTGTTTCAGATGATATCTCCAGAAGAAATAAGAGTTAAAGTCAGAGTTGCATAGGCGTGTAAGCTAAGAGAGCAGTGAAAGGATATCCAAACATCGTCGAAACAGTGCACAAGGGAGTGATGTGTGGATACCTAGTTCGGGCCAGCATTTGGGCATGCTCGCCTAGCTAGAGTGTGGGTCACTTCAGACCCGTTGAGGGTGATGCGCTGGCGTTGGCTGGCCGCGCACGGATGCAGATCTTGAGTGGCAGCGGAGCGCTACGATGCGGTGGATGAGACCGTTGGTGAAGCCCCAACGGCCTCGGGGGGGCGGAGGTGCGACGATGTGCTCGGTGAAGTAGCCCCGATGAGCTGGGAGACGGCGTCGGTGAAGCGCAGCTGATGCGGCGGAACTCGGTGCCTGTGAGGCACGTCGGTTGCGGCGGCCGACGTTGTCGGTGGACCACCCGGTGCGGTGGACGAGGGCGTAGATGAGGTAGCTCCGGTGCGGTGGTGAAGCGCGACCGTCGTCTTTGTTGTCGTCGTCCGGCACAGAGGTGGGGAACAGTGGGAAAAGAGACGGGACGAGGGGCGATTCGAGGGTTGGCGGCGAATTAGGGATTTGAGCAATCTGGGCGCGCAAGGGGACGGTGGAGAAGAGAGATTTTGCAGGGCTGGAATTGGGGCCACCAGATATTTCAATCTAAAACGTGGAAGCGCGAACTTATATTGTCGTCGTCCTTTTTTGGGGGGGAGGGGGTGGGTGGCTGGGTGCCATGCGTCCGTCCGACACACGCGACCACCCCGACAGGACTATGCTTCGGTGCCTTAAGGCACCTGCCTTTGTGTCCATGACATGTGGGCCCAACAGGTGGCTGGCTCACATGTCAGTGACCCAAAGGCAGTTGCCTTTAAGGCACCGAAGCAGCGTCCACCCCGACACGACCCTGGTCTGCCTAGTGCGCCTACATTTGAGAATGCAAACGAATCTTCTTTCATTTGCAAACGAATCTGTATGTATTACCATGCCCGTGTTTTCCTTGCAATAATTAGTCATTCGAAACGAGATACTCCATCAGTTCACTTTTGTAAGTCGTTTCAGACAACTTAAAATGAACTGTTTTGCACATTGTCTGAAATGTCTTCAAGGTCTTATAAGAGTGAACAGAGGGAGTACTATAAATTAATTAATGAGGAATTATTTGAAAAAAATCAAAACGGTACCCACGCTAACATGGATTAGAGCGTGTGTCACATAATTAGTTATTTGAATTAGAGTGTGTGTCACGTAGTTAGTTATTTGAATAAGAGTGTGTGTCACGTAGCGATCTCCAATTCTAACGTGGATTTCGCATTTCACTGTATCCACGCTACTTTTTTTAATACAAATTCATATGTATATGATGAACACCATGGTAGTGAGAAAACATTTGGATGGATTCAAACATATGACCTACAAAATAGCACAACAAACTGAGTCAATGTCAACTTTTCGAAACTTAGTATGGCACGAATTCGAAATAATTACCCGTATGTCTGGTCCTCGGTTCAAATCTTACAATGTAGACCGAATTGAAACATCGATATTAAGTCTCGTACTATGTACATTCAAATGTTGTTTTTAGCCCCCCCCCCCCCCCCCGCACAAACGCTACATACTTCCTGTATCGGTCAATCTTCCTCTCCTAACCACCTTAGGAATCTATCGGTTTCCAACACACGTTCATTCTTTCTCTCCATGTTTCGATCTCTAGGTCTCTCAACTACACAACCCATTTTTTCACTCTGTTACCAAATGTATTTACCTCACACACCCGCCATTGCACCCCATGCCAAGCTCTCTCTCTCTCCCCCCTCTCCCTCTTACCCTCTCGCGCTAAATACATGCATTGTTTATCTAGCCCCCGCAACCTCTCGTGCGCACGCAGGCACGTTGTATATCTAGGTCACTCCCTCAAGACTGTCTCACTCATCCTTCCGCACGGCGGGCCACACTTGCTCAATCTCGCTCTCTTTATCTGAGTCTCGTTTAACCTCATTTTCTTTCACACACAAATGATATATCTCCCTGTTCGGGCCTCGATCGACACACTCTATACTCTCTCACGCAGATTGTATATCTAGGTCAGTCCATCCAAGCCGCCGCCACTCTTTCGACCTCATGGTGGGCCACGCTCACTCAATCTCTCTCTCTCTCTCTCTCCATATGTCTCGATTGACCTCGCTCTTTCTCGGAAAAAACGATATATCACCATGTTTGAGCCCAATTCGACCTATTCACATTGTATACTCTCTCACGCACATCGTCTATCTAGGTCACTCTCTCCAACCCGTCTCACTCTTTCGATCGCACGGCGACCCTATGTGATCGGTTGACCTTGCTTCCTCCCACGCACAAAATATATCTACACGTCTGTGACTGGATCATCACTCAAGCTCTATCTTACAGCCCTCACCCTTGCCAAAAAGCTCAATCGGACAATATCTCTCCAGAGCATATATATTTGTTCAATGAATGTCAGACCACACTCACTTTGTCTCTCGATTGACCTTGCTTTCTCACACCGTATCTTCCACGCGTTGAAGCTACTACCTCTCCATCCCTCGCAAAGCCGGAGCTATTTACATTGCAAGGGGCACTCCAACCTTGGACTAATTCGTGTAGGCTTTTATTCCGGTCAGTTTAGATTATATTTTCGTAGCATTCGGCCCACAACTACTCCAAACACCGTTGCAACCCACGCAACTCCCCTAGTTGATTTCCCTCGGGCTCGGTCATCGCTCTCTCACACGTCCTTTCTCGCCTTCAACGTCGCACCATGGTATTATTGAAAAAACTATGTTGTTCTCTTTAATTATTACAAATAAGCTACAAGACTACACACCGATAGTCCACTCAGAATGGAACAAATTTCGACCCACAAATTAAAGTGCTACAAACTTCACACCGAGTGGCCCACATGTCATGAAACAAATTTGGACCCATATACAAATTAAAAAATAAAGGACGAGGAACGAACATGCGACCGGGCCTTCAAGCCGCACGTCAATAGGCAACATACGTAGAATAGCAATGTTTGTTGTACCCCCTTTGTTCACATAATGATTTTATAATACCACAGCCTAATTAATGGATAACATGTAATATTATTTTTAGTACTATTCGCCTTCACTTACTGGTGGGTTCCATGTGTGCTCTCTCTCTCTCCTCCCCTTCTGCGTTTAGACGCATGGGCAAACAGGAAGAACTCGCGGGCGATGTTGCCGTTGACCATATCTGGACGCGTTCACAAGTCGCGGCACCAGTTTCACGTACTAGCAGCACTACTCAGTGTGTATGTGCAATGCACGTTAATTTGGAAGTACATTAAGTGCATGCGGATATTAACTACTAGGATATTATTTGCGTGTTGTCATGTGATTAGCACTATTTTTGGCATGAAATTAACTGCACGCTAAACGTGTTGAGCGCTCGACATTGAAGCAGTCTAGGTCGTTGGAGGACAAGGAATACATGTGCCTTGATGACGTTTTATATTTAATTTGATACGGCTCTAGCAGAACATTCAATCGATCAAACCATACATTTCGTTCAGTCTGACTCCGACTTTAAATTATACGATGATCGATATAAAGTAAACGGAAATGATGAATGTTCGGATTTTAAGCATGGCAATCCGAACGTTTTTCATGGCAAATTTAGATTACGCGGCGGCGGCGGCGGCGTCTCGCGGTGGGAAGCGGCTCCTCTGTCGTGCTCTGTGTGTCGTTGGGCCACTGACCGACGGCGACGGCGACGTCTTGCGCCGTTGTTGGCGTACTCCTGGACGTTGGCCTAGCTTCAAGGAAGGCCAAAATGTTCTGGACTTCGGAGCGAGTCAACTAGCAGGAGGAGGCGACTGGCGTTGGTGCAAGGAACCGGTCGACGGCGGCCATCCATGCCGCTGAGGGGGGCACTGACACCCGCGCAGGGACAGGCGCTCTCAAGGAGCGGGGGAGACATTCATGTGCACGGGCACCGGCACAGGCGCGCACGTTAGTGCACACGTAAGCGCATGCGCTGGCAGGTGCATGAGCACCGGCACGGGCGTGCGCGTCAGTGCACACGCAGGCGCATGCGCTGGCAGGTGCACGGGCGAGTGAAAGTCGGCAGGGACCTCGTGGAACCCCGTGGGATCAAGCTCGGTGGCAATGTGTGGCTCCCAGCCCATCAATGCCACGGGGATGGGCGTTGGCGCAGTCGGGGCGACGGGAGCCGGAACGGGAGCGGGGATAGGCGCGGCGTCTTCCTGCAAGGCCAGTTCAAGCTCGTCCCAAAGCGCCTTATGTTCTTGAGACTCCGGCTGGGTGTCTTCCTAGGGAAACTGGAACACTAAGAGCAGACCATCGTGATGCGGCATGGCGTACATTTAGGTCAGGCTAGTTGGAGGCAGACGACAGGAGAATCGGAGAGGAAGAGAGAGGATTGTAGCGATACCAGGTAGTGCGGGGTTGATTTTAAACTGCGGTGCCAGCAACATTAAAAGTGGGAGCAGTTGGGACGACGGTGGGCGGCGGAGCCTGGTCAAAGGGCTCGCCTCCCGGTGAGCCTGCACAGCAGTCTGCTCGCACGCCTCCCTGACAGCCGGCGCAGCGGTCTGCTCGCGCGCCTCCCGTCGACTCACACGCTTGCTCGGACGGCATGTGCCGATGAGAAGCGGGGACTCGTGGCGGCACGTAAACGCCCACGGTTTCAATAGTGAAAGCGTTCGCCTTAACATGACAGGTCTTTGTTCCAAAATATCTTGGCTCTTCATTTGTGCAACTTGTCATAAGCACCTTGTCTCAAATTGAAGAGTTTCTTATGAAGTAATATTTGTGCCATATCACGTGACCATGCTTAGTTTCAAGAATTTATGCTCACTTTTGGATTTTCTGAAATTTAAGATCCAGGATTCGAAACAATATCATAACCTGCATCATGCAATAAATTTTCAAGCCGTACATCTGTCCTGTTGTATTTCTTAAGAAAGGATTTGGTCAAACATTTTTCTTAGTTAGACTTCAGGCAAGTTATATATGCAGAGTAAAAGGATAATCCCTCCATACCAGTGCATTGCCTGATATATTAACTCAAGCACCAGGCATGAACAAACGGGCTCAATTTTGTGCTCATCTTGGTGTAGTAGTAGTAGTACTAGGCAATGCAGTTGACGGGTGACCTTGACGAGCGGCGAACGAGGGAATTGAACCGTGCTCGGCACGGTAGGTAACGTTGTCTAGTTACTAAAGAATCCCTCCGTTGTTCATCGGTAGTCATTATGGACCGGGGACATGAGGGGAATTTCCTAGGGCTGGAATTCTGGCCGCCAGATATTTCGACTGGAAACGCTAAGGCTCGACTGGTTGGGGTTGCCTAATGTGCGTACCACGCACGCCACCGAAGGACACGGGCCCGGGTTTTTTAGGATCAACACGAGCCAAGGTCTGGCTGGTACGCCGTTGGGTCCTACCATTCGAGAATACGAAAGGAACCTTTTAAATTGCCGAATGAATCTATGTGTATTACAATACCCGTATTTTCCTTGCAAATACTAATCTCAACGTGGTAATCGATTTATGACGAGTTGTTGAATTAGAGTGAGCTTGTGATATAGTGATCTCAATGTGGATTTCACATTTCATGGTATCCCTAGTAAGTTTTCCAATGCAAATTCAAATTTAAAAGATGAACAATATGGAGGTGAGAAAACTTTGTATGTATCAAGCATATGACCACACAGAGAGAGAGAGAGACACACACACACGAACACAACAACAATCCAATAAGTATAGTGCATCTATTTTTCCAAACCATGCATGTATGACACGAATTCAAAAATACTCCTTCTATTCCTAAATATTAGTCTTTTAGAGAGTTCAAGAAGTGACTACATACGAAGCAAAATGAGTGAATCTAGACTCTAAAATATGTCTATATACATCCGTATGTGCCAGTCCATTTGAAGCCTCTAAAAAGACTAATATTTAGGAACGAAGGGAGTAAAATGTAAGACATCCATGGTCCTCAGTTCAATATTTAAAATGAACATGAAACTGAAACATGAATATTAAGTCTAGTACTACAGTACATGCAAATGTTGTGTTTAGGCGGAGCTATGATTGTCGGGGGTGAACCCCTCGACCTTAGATAAAATTGTGGAGCTCTGTTTAGGGTTGTTTAGATTATATTTGTCCCCACCCTCTCAACCACCGATTGGTTGTGCACCCCCACCCCTCCTCCCCGGCAGAATATCATGTGCCCCCATACCTTAGATGCTATATGCCGATACGAGTTGCTTTGAGCTTGTAGATCTGAGATATAGCAGCTCACATGATGTGTCTTAATATTTTTGCAGGAAACCTTGATGAGTTTGAGAATTGCACACAATTTGTACAAAAACTACTTAGATGCCCTTTGATCCCATATCCAACGACCTCGAAGCTCGTATCACCGTAGCATCTAAGATGAAGGAGGACATCATATTCTCCTGTGTGTAAGAATATCATGTGCTACCACACCTTAGATGCTTTGGTGATACAAGCTCTTCGAAGGCGTTGGATTTGTGACCCAACACCTCCTCGGTGGTTCGAATGGTTTTTTGTAGAAAAGCCCCAAAAGAGTTCGGCCACTGCTTACAAGCACAAAGACTGCTCAGATGCCATTGGATCTCAGATCAAACGACATCCAAGCTTGTATCACCGTAGCATCCAAGCTGCGAGAGCACCTTATGTTTTCTCGCACGGGAGAGAATGAGGTGCTCCCGCATCATAGATTCTATGGTGATACGAGTTCACTGAGATCTAACGGCCCACAGTAGGAGGTTTGAATGTTTTGCAATATACGGCTGATAGAGTTTGGGAAATGCGCAGAAAGTACAAGTACTACACATATGCCATCTGATTACTGATCATACGACCTAGATGCTCATATCACCGAGCGGGTAATTAAGCTATGGGGAGCACCTAATATGAGCACCGGGGAGCCGTTGGATCGAAGATGCAGCGGCACACACGAGGCCTGAATGTTTTATTTGCAAAAAAACCTTAGGAGAGTTTGGAAATTGCGCATAATTACAAAGACTACTCCCAAGCCATTGGATCTCACTTCCAACGGTGTAAAAACTCGTATCACCATAGTATTTAAGCTGCGGGGTGGATGTGATATTCTATGCCGCTGTCATTTTTGTTCGTAAACTTGCAAAATACGTCTAACTCATGTCGTTACTTGTCTAACCGCGCAAAGTGTTTGTTCAGAAAAACCATCCTACACTGAAATATCGGAACAACACACGGGGGTCCCACTTGTCATTAATCAAATTTGGACCTAAAACTAACAAATCTAAAAGACGAGATTCGAACTGGCAACCTGGACTACAAAGCGTAAGTTGATAGGCTGAAAAAACAAACGGTTGTTGGATTTGTCCCATAACTTGATTTTATATAGTACTTGTGTTGAGTAGAGTAGAGGGAGTGCCTCGTCAACACGTGCATGACCGTTGTCTCACTTACTGGTGGGTTCCAGGTCTGCGATCTTAATCTCTCTTCTCTCCATCGTCTAAGCTTTGCACGGGAACACACAAAGAGCGGCGCTAGCTTGCTGTGGTGTTATTACAACTAAAAAAGCTTGGAAAATAGAAGAATCTCCTAGAACAAGAGACGTTGTGGCTGGTTGAGACGGAGCTAACCACATCTATCCTCCGTGCCACGTTTGCATGATGAAGCTGTGTGGCTAGTGGGGTGTTTTCAACCAACTGGCTGGGTCCCGAGGTCGAACCATAGGTACTACGTCTGATACAGTATATTTTTACACGCACATTTTTCCTCCGTGCCGAGACGTGGCACACCCTACCGCGCGGTTTTGGGGTCCTCCCGGGTGGTGCACGCATATATTCTTCCTGACGTGGGACGCCCTACCACGCATTTTCTGGGTCCTCCTCGGTCGTAGCACCGAAGCAAGTAAATGAGTCGTCAAATCACAAAAGACCACCTTTCCCGCCGAGTACATCAGTGAAGCACGGTGGCTAGCTAGTTGGGCTAGTTCGATAGATTAGCTAGGGCGCCGCCACATTTGTTTTTTCACCCCTTTTTTTATCTACTTGCCGGCAGGTAAATTTAAATATCCACCACGGCGTTGCTTTGGTGTTTGGGTGCGGCAGGATTTTAATTTTTTGATTGACGGGAGCAGGCGCGGCAGGATTTTTAATTTTTTGATTACCGGGAGCAGGCGCGGAAGCAATTAGTCACGATGACTCCTCCTGTAAAAACCCACTGCTCCCTGATGTGAGAAGTCGTCGACTGGTGTTTTACCGTGGTGAAAATCAAAAGATTCCCTACTCCCTCCACCCGTAGATTGCATTGCCTTTCAGCCGTTTCGCCCACTTTGCTTCCTCTCCCCATTGCTTCTACTTGGTGCCATGGCGGCGCAGCAGATCACGGAGTCCGAGGTGAGGCGCCTGACACAGGAGCTCCATGCCAAGTATGCGGAGCTCAGGGCCAAGGACGTGGAGCTCCGTGAGCTCAAGGAGGAGAAGAGTGCCATGCTCCTCCGTTATGTGCGGGAGTTCACGGAGCTTCAAAAGTGGCAGGCGTCCACCACAAAGATGCTCGAGGCGTCGGCAGCGTTGCTGCAGAAAGCGAGAGATACAATAGGCCGTCAGGGGAGCCGGCTGGAGCGCGAGCGGGCCGATCGTGACGAGGTCCAGGATCGCCTCAGCCACTTGGTGAACCAAGTTTCCACACATGTGTTGAGGTTGTGCAATGCCTACCGTCGTGCCAGCGCGACGATGCCGGCCGTCGGGCTAAACCCGTTCAACCACCCGGTCGACTTCAACGAGCTGCGGCTTCCTGACCTGGTCTCCTTCTTCACCTATATCTCCAAGGAGCTGAGCCGTCTCCGTGCGATGGTGGGGACTGAGCTGGACAAGGAGGGGTTACGGGCTGCCATCGCCGTTGCCGCGCGAATCCTTTCAGGGCTCCGTCACCGGAATCCACGTGCCATTGGACGCCGTCTTTGATGAGCTGGCTCCCATCGACCCGGAGCGGGCTCCGCGGGCGGTTGCACCCTGCATCACCAATGTTGTGCGCCTCGAGAAGCAGAGGGACTTCGGTGCTGTTTAGGCGCCCTCTGCATGGGCATGTCCATGTCTCAGCGCAACATGACCGTTAGATCAAACTCAGACGGTGCAGATCAGTCACTGTAGCACAAAGCGTGTGGGTGTGCTTGGTTGCATTCTCATCTCAATATAGTTGTTTCCTCTTCGTGTATTTTTGTCAACCTACTAGTGTGGAATCATGCACCCTTCATGCACTCTGCCAAACACCCAAAAGTGGGTCGAGAAGGGAACTTTTGCTCCCGTCCCGTGCACCCTTGATACACCCTGCCTAACACTATTCGTGCTTCGTATGGTCCATGTTTCGTGGAGTGCTGTAGCACCGTACTCTCCGTGCGTTGTGGACCTAGTTCTGTTAACATTAATCTCACCGTTCATTCTCGACCGGACAGTCAAAAGAGCGGTACTATGTTACATATAGGAGTAGTTGACATGTGCACAACATCATTTGTTATCGTCATATCTTACTACACTAGCAACAAGATTGTGTAGTACTGACGTATGAACCACTGCACATGCCTAGTAGTAGGAGCACTGTGTATGTTCAAGTGGCTGCAGTGTTTCGCACTCCTCTGTTGTAAGAGTGGAAACGCTTGCTGTAATCATTTTTTTTTCTTCAGAAAAATAGTGGACACGCTCTACCGTGCGGATCCTCCTCCAGCCATGCACTAGATTACTCACTTTCGCCGACGTGTGGGACAGCTAGCACCTGGGTCCACCAGCCATGCACTAAATTACTCCGTAGTAGAGTGATGGTAGACTACCCCGATCGAACCGCCGCAGTAATGCCCAATGAGCCGTCAAATCACAAAACCCCCTCCTTTCCAGTAGTAAGTTGGACGGACGAAGCAACCGTAATTTCACTCTTCTCTCTCAGCTTCCTCTCTTGAAAAAAAACCACTCGCTTCGCTTCTCCCTCATCTCGTTCCTACTTTCACTCTTCTCTCTCACCTTCCTCTCTTGCATGGACGTCGGAGCACTGGCCGACGTGATGTCTATGGCTCTGTCCAAAACCGTCGAGGCTCATGGTACGAAGAAGCGCAAGCAACCCGCCGAGACTACCGCAGACAAGCTCAAAGCCATCGCCCTATCCAAGCCCCCCTCTCCGGGGTCCCTCATTAAGCAAGTCCAGGTAATGTCTCTTGTTGACGATCTTTTTCTCGATCTTGATCGTGTTTTTTCATCTAACATGCAGTACTAGTACTGGTAGTACAACTTTCTGGGTGATCTTGCATGTGATTTTAGTGTGCCACATGACGGTTCTAAATTCCACTTTTGACCAAAACATGCGAGAGGTTGACACTGATTTCTTATAGATTACTTTCAACTACTCCCTCTGTCCCAAATTTCTTGTCTTAGATTTGTCTAGATACGGATGTATCTAATACTAAAATGTGACTTGATACATCCGTATCTAGATAAATCTAAGACAAGAATTTTGGGACGGAGGGAGTACTTTATGAACATCAATGCTACCTTTTAAGAGGGTATATTTGCCTCAGTAACTTGTGTTATGGATATTGCATGTAATCCCTCTGCTCTCATGCCTTTGAAGACATGTTCTAGTGTCTTAGTTCACTCATTTCTGTGCGTATATGTAGTCATATATGGAGTATAATATCGAAAATCATCTTATATTTCTGAACGGAGGTAGTAATAAAATATTGTTTTTGTTGGAATTAGAACCAGGTCCGCGGAGGAGATGAAGTTCTCAAAGTCATGTCGTGTGAACTGGAAGACCTGATGATGAGTTCTACTGCTGAACTATCCAGCTGCTGTGTCCTTGTCGCCACGTGTCCTGAACTAGTGTTTTCCTATAGCATTGTTGTCAGGCGTGTTCTCAAGGCTGTACTCGACCACAACAATTTCCTGGCTATTCCTTCGATTACGAAGGGTGTGGTTCTTGTAAAGCTTCCCAACAAATCCGATGCGGCATGTCTTCATCGTCATGTTTATGAGTGGAAAGACCACTCTGTTAGGTTCTCCAAGGTTGACAAGATGGTGATGGTGCATGTAGACATCTCACACGAAGTCCATGGCCTAGTCAGTTATGCGGGGTTCATCCCGTAGGTCGGTGGCAAGAAATAGTCTGCAGAGTTTAGTTAGTGCAACTTTGCTTGTCTGTAGTAAGTACTATTGTTCAGTACTTGATTTGTGTTTGTGAACCCTGTATTGTTTATTAGTACTGCCGCTTTTGGTGTGTGGCCAGTCCTGAGAACGGTCTATGTTAATGTCTGTCCACTCAATTCAGTCTGTATATTTTGAAGTATCCAGATCATATTTTTGTGAGGACGGTTTATCAATTATGGTTACACTCCAATATCTGTATGCATTGCAGGGTTTATCGCACCCACCAGGATTTCCAGTCCCATGGATGTTCGGTCCATACGATTTGTCATGACCTTTGGACTGTCCTGCTTGTGGGAGTAGGCGGGGCCCCTGCATGCCAAGCGTAGTTGGACGATCAATCTTATGTTTAGTACTTCAACATAGTGATTTCCTGGTAAGGATTCACTCGTGTCACATCAAGTAAATCTTATTGATTTATTGTCTAAATCTTATTGATTTAATGTCATGTTTTCTTTCCTTTCCCGCAATTTTACAATGCAGGTTTTGCCATGTGACATTCATCATAGAATAAACCGTTTGGTTTGCTCTACGCTGGCTATTTTTGCAGGTTTCACTTCTTATGTCGTGTCAGTAACGAAGGCACTGTCCATCACTTATATTACTGGAAAAAATTGGATCAGTATGTTGTCTGAGTACAAGCTGAATCCCTATGATGAACTGTAGTTTGGTTTAACAAAAATGCCAAAATTAGTCCTTCTCGCGTTTAAAAGAAATGAAGAAAAAAACTGGATCACGGTCACGGATCCTAGTCAAGTTAGAAAGCTGATCATAGCAGACCGGACACGATCGCCACTGTCTCGCACAGATCGAGCACCGGCAGTTGCTGTAGCACTGACAGCGGCAGCAGCTCAGTCTGATCTAGCTGAGGATTGGGCACCGACCGCGTCAGCGGATCAGTATGATCTTCCGGAGGATCGGGCATCGACACCGGCACCTGCTCTACAAGGAGCACCATCTCTGGCAGCAGCAGCGGCTTCGGCACCTGCACCAACACTTGCACTTGCATCTGCTCCGGCCTATGCTGTTGCACCGACAACAGACTGGGCTGCAGTTCGCACTTCATATACCAAAGTCCTTACAAAAAACCGACATGTCCACCTTCTTGGTAAGCATTGGCCGCCCAAGTGCTTCGTTCTTTTTTCTTTCCATGTTGTTTCACATGATTCACTGTGTTGATCTAACTGTTTGGGTATGTCTTCTTCTTTGCAAACAGAGAATTCCTGGAGCAACGAGGGAGTCGTTCAACAATCCGGGCGACCGCGGCCAAGTTTCTCTTACCATGCGCAGCCTTGGTGTGAATGAACCTGCTCAATATACCGTAAGTACAAAGGATGGTCGCATGATGATTGATGCTAAAGGATGGTCAAGGTTCAAATCTAAATCATATCTTGCGGTAGGGGATGATGTCAAAATCGAACTTTCTCGGCAAGGAGAGCTGGTCCAAATCAACTTTGAAATTCTTCAGTAGCAGCACGCAAGTGCCAAACTGATCTATCCTCCGAGAGATTTTGATGTAATAATCTGGCATGGTGAAACAAGTGTCATGTGTGTATAAGTAGTACGACAGTATTATTTATCACATGGTATATCGTTGATAGAATTGCAACTCTGATTGCTTGTTAGGAACTGTCGTTCGATTTCATTCCAACAGCTGCGGTGCTTTATTCAATTTTGTGTATTCGCCTTGCGACAGCATCTAAAACCAGCGCCGTACTGATCGCTTGCAATATGAAAAAGCGCCGAGGTAGAACACATGGGCCCCCAAACATGCAGGGTCGGCCTGCGGCCCAAAGTCCAGGACCGTGAGCCTATCTGAGTATTATATTCTCAGCTGAACCCGCATAAGAAAAGCAGAACCCCCATAATGCCCATGCGTTGCAGAGGGAGTATATTTCTCGGCAAGGTGAGCCTGTGATATAAAAGATTTATATATTTCTTTACAGAGGGAGTATCTCTCTGTCAAAAAATATATTTATGTGTAACTAGTTACTCCTGTCTTTCTACTTCCTTTCGCTAATATGTGGGGCAATCGGCAACGGGGTCCACGTGCCATATGCACAAATTAGAGTGCACAACTTCACGGTAGACACACCCCGGTCGTAGCGCAGCAGTAATGCCTAATGAGCCATCAAATCACAACCCCCCTCCTTTCCAGCTTTAGTAAGCTGGACGGACGAAGCGGCAATATTTCACTGGGCCTGAATCCCCTTCTTCAGAGAAAACCCCCTCTCGGCGATTGCATAGGGTTTTCTCATGGAGAACCAGGTACGAATTCTTCATCCATCCCCGATAAATCCAAGTCCCTTGGTCGCAGGTAATCCTAGGATGGCAGCCGCCGCCGTTGATGCATTTTTCTTCCTACTGAATCTAGTGTGTTTCATTTGTAGTGCCCAAAGTGCGAGTACCCTACAGGTTTCTGCGCCCTCGGTGAGACGCCACACTTGTTCCTTCTCATCCTAACACAGCATTTTGAAACGCGCACAGTATGTTCCTAGAATCCTCTTTTCTATCCGGGAGGGTGGGGTTTTTTTCAACATGCTGTGCTCTCATATTATTTTTCCTGCAGTGTATTATTTGCTCAGCCAGAACACATGTACTCAAGATGCTCGGCCTTGCCATAACTGAATACACTAGTTTAATGGTCACAGTGAAGACAAGCCATGGATATAAGTTCTGAGTTGGGTTCATGAACCAAGAAGATCGCTGCTTTTTATGGACGAACTTGGATAAACTTTCTCAGGTGTTACGGACCGAAAGTTGGCGCACGAATGTTGATGGAAATAGCAGAACCTGGTCTCATCTTCACTGTGATCTTCCACCCCGACGTCGTTCCAATTGTTCATCCATGTTAGTTTTGTATCTGGTTCTTGCTTGTTGCCTCGATTACTTCTTAATCCACCTATTTTGTCTAACTAATCACAATTTAACTTTAGAAGTAGCAACGAATCTCTCACGAAGATGCTACTTCTAACTAATATTTTCTTATAATTGGTGGCACGTGTAGGCTTTTTCAGAGTTAAGCAGTCTGCTCGTTTGTTACTCTGTAATAACTCGGCTGTTACTAATGGAACTGAAGTTGACTGGATCGACATCCACAAGTTCCTACACTTTATTGATCGTCTTGAGGTCCTTGTGGGGCGTTTCAATGGTGGAAGGCCACGTGGGATATGTGTGCCACTACTGCACTCGTTGAACAGGTCCAACTGTGTCGAGAAACTTATGGTACGAGTTGTTTTCTATTATATATGTTGTTCATAAACTATTGCTTATATACAGTTTTACAGCAGTGATCTTCTTGAAACAGGAACTGCCGAGTTCTATTGTTCCTATACAGATGCCTGACCATGGTTGGGTCAGACTTGCGCTTGGACACAACTTGATGTTTATGTCGACCTACTCAATTCCCCTTGGAGGTGAAAAGATACTTATTCATGGGTGGTCTCAAATAATGAAGGCCCGTCCATCTTGGAGAATAGAACAGAAGATTATGTTCATGCTTTTCCATGGCTCTAAAGCGAATATCCTGTTATTGACCACGTTGCGAGATGAAGCCGCTTTCAGAAGGTTGTGGATGCGCGGGGTGGCGCCTGGGCCTTGTCCTGGGGCTTGGCGGCCTCACCCTTGGTTAACTGTAGGCAAAGTAGCACTGTTCGAGGCGTGCTTTGTATGTTTGAACCTGTATAAGTACTCATACTGCTTTCAGCTTTGGTTGTTAAGTGCCCCTGCTGGTTTCAGTTAAGGTTGTTAAGTACTCCTGCTGCTTTTACAGTCTGTCGTGTTTCTTCAGTCCTGTCTTCCTCCAGCCGCCAAAACCAAACCAGCGCCGGCGGGGCCGCCTGCTTCCGCCTCCCACGGCTGGCTGCGCCTCAGCGCACGCATCGCCGCCCCACCGTCTCCTAAATCGTTAACGCCGACGTCCTCCACGCGCTTTGGTGCGCTCGCCGCGGCGCCGCCCTCTCGCGTTGTCAACATGGTCAACAAACAACAGGAATCGGCAGAAGTACGTGGAGAGGATGACAGTAGGGGCCCACCACGTCAGCGTATGGAAAAATAAAATGCTTCCTCCTAGTGTTTTCCTGACATCTGGGACCCACGACATTGTGAACGTATATAGTCAATAGACAAGAGAACAGCACAAGATCGGCTGACAACTGGGACGTAGCTACTCGAGCAGTATTTTTTTTGTTTGGTATTGTTGAGACGGAGCAGGGTTTGAATTGTCTGTGGCCCGTCTAGCCCAGGCTTATATTTTATGTTCACCATGTGACCAGCCCAGCTATTTTTTTCTTTGTGAAAATGAGCCCAGTTTATTTTTTCTGAAGAATACCCAATCCAGGCCTACTTATTTTTCTATGCCATGATGGGTTGCAACTCTTTCAAGACACGAGCAAATCTTGAAAGTAATATGAAATGGGTTGTAAATATAAAAACATATGACAAATTGGCAATTACTTTATAATTTCTTATTTTTTTCACATTTTCAGATTCCTATATCACTGGGCATTAACCTAATTTAAATATATCTTCAAAGTACTTTAAATATGGCTCGACATTTTGGTATTAAATATAGCTTGGAACCCATAGAAATATGTGAAATTGGCCCTGGCCAACCAAAAAACAACTGCAATAAATTGCATAAGAAGCTTCCACGAGCTATATATAAATCATTAAAAAAAAGAGGGAGTGGTCTGACTTGTGGTCCTGTTTAGTTGACGCGTATGCAAGATTTTTTTTAGTTATTATATACGTCAACAAACGATTCTAGCAGACGTAACCGTTGGATGTCAATCCAATGGCCGTCGTGTTTCTTCAATCTCTGATCTTCTTTCTCCAGTCGACAAAGCAGCGCCAGCGGGACCGCCTACTCCCGCCTCTCGTGGCCGGCTGTGCTATCGCGCAGGTCCCAGCGCCCCCTACTACTCCCACCGCTGGCCAGGGCATCCCTCTACTCACCACACCCCCTGTTATTCTGCGGTGACGGCAGCCTCACACCGCAGCCCAACCGGTGAACCCTCGTACTCCTCTCCGCTCGGGCTTCCACTGCCGCATCTTCCCCGGCTCCGCGTCGTCCCCTTCCTAGGCCTCGCCGTGGTGCTCTCGGCGCGGCATGGTCAATGTGGTCAACGACCGACTTCCATCGGAAGAGTACTGTACGTGGAGAGGCTGACAGCTGGGTCCACGGCAGCAGCAAGGAAGTGCCTCCTTATTACGCGGAAAATAATTATTCCTCCACCTGACAGCAGGGACCCACCGGACGGGTCACCAGTATTTCACAAAAAAATGTTTCCCCCTGACTGCTGGGACCCACAGGACGGGCCACCGTATTTCCTGAAAAAAAACGTTCCCCCGCTGTCAGCTCGGACCCACCGGAAGTGCCTCCTTATTACGCACAAAAAAATGAATACCCCCTGCTAGCTGGGACCCACCTTGGTGGGAGGCTGACTTGTGGGCCTACTAAGTTGACTGGGACGGAGGCCTTTGTCAACTTTAGTCAATATATGAACGATTCTAGCTCCAGTGACCGTATGATGTCCATCCAACGGCCGTAGTGCTTCTTCAACCTCCGGTCTTCTTGCTCTAGCCGTCCAAAGCAGCGCCGGTCATGCCGCCTGCTCTTGCCGGCTGTGATGCCGCGGAGGCCTCACCGCCCCCTACTACTCTCACCGCTGGCCAGGCCATCCCTCTATGCACCCACACCCCCTGTTATTCTGCGGCGACGGCAGCCTCACACCGCAGCTGAACGAGTGAACCCTCATACTCCTCTACGCGTGGGCATCCACTGCCGCGTCTTCCCCGGCTCCGCGTCGTCCCCTTCCTAGGCCTTGCCGTCGTCCACCGCCCTAGTGCTCTTGGCGCAATGTGGTCAACGTGGTCAAGGAATCGCTTCCATCGGACGTGGACTGTACATGGAGAGGCTGACAGTTGGGTCCACGGCCGCAGCAAGCAAGTGCCTCCTTATTACGCGCAAAATAATTATTCCTCCACCTGACAGCGGGGAACCACCGGACGGGCCACCGTATTTCGCAAAAAAAACATTTCCCCTTGACTGCTGGGACCCACCAGCTACATCTTCGCACGCAAGGAAGTGCGTCCGAAAAAACGATTTTCCCCCCTGACTGCTGGGACCCACCACCTACATCTTCGCACGCAACGAAGTGCGTCCAAAAAAACCGATTCGCCCCCCTGACTGTTGGGACCCACCAGCTACATCTTCGCACGCAAGGAAGTGCGTCCGGGCAAAAAAAAACTAAACGATTCCCCCCTGACTGCTGGGACCCAGCAGCTACACCTTCGCACGCAAGGAAGTGCGTTTGGGCAAAAAACAAAACAATTCGCCCCCCTGACTGCTGGAACCCACCCACCAGCTACATCTTCGAAGGCAAGGAAGTGCCTGACAGTCGAGACCCACCTGGTTGAAGCGTACGTAGCGTTGTCATTCTGGTCGCGAAAGTCTACGTACATATATACTGGTCAATGTAGAGGCACACACGTGTCGTAGTAGAGGCGCGTATGTGTCGTAGTAGAGGCGCGCACGTAACATGTACACGCGCGTACATCGGCCAGGGTGCAAGAAAGAAAATACGGCCACGTACGTACATACGGGCAGGGTCTCGAACGCCTACTCGCGCGTACGTACGGCCAGGGCTCGTGTACATGGCTGGGTCGAAACAGAGAAACAGCGTCGTCGTCGTGTTCATGGGGAGGCAACGGAATGCGTCGTGTTCATGGGGAGGCAACGGAATGCGTTGTGTTAATGGGGAGGCAACGAATGCGTCGTGTTCATCGGGAGGCAACGGAACGCGTGGGAGCCAACCGGCTGGGTCGGAACGGAATGCGTGGTCGTGTTCATCAGGAGGGCTTGGACGGAACAGGCGATGGAAACGAGGCCTAGCGTACCGCAAAATGGAGGAAACAGCCTTGTGTTCGACCGGCCACGTTCGAAACGGGATCCTGTTCATCGGGAGGGGTTTGGCGTACCGCAAAACGGAGGAAACGGACCTGCTACGGTCTAAACGGGGGTCCTGTTGATCGGGAGGGGTGTGGCGTACCGCAAAACGGAGGAAACGGACTTGTGTTGGAGCACTACGGTCGAAACGGGGTCCTGTTGATCGGGAGGGGTGTGGCGTACCGCAAAGCGGGACTCCACGGGATACTGTTCATCTCCACCGTCGACCTCCTCCAGCCTCCACGGGCTACCGTCGACCTCCTCCAGCCTCCACGGGCTCCTGTTCATCCAGCTTCCACCGCGCGCTACTCCACCGGCTACTGTTCAACCACCCCTCCACGGGCACCCCTCCATCGTCTACTATTCATCCAGCCCTCCACACCACGGGGTCCTGTTCAACCACCCCTCCACGGGCACCCCTCCACCGTCTACTGTTCATCCAGCCCTCCACACCATGGGGTCATGTTCATCCAGAGGCAACGCCACCGCTCACTGTTCATCCAACCCCCCCCCCCCCCGCAACGCTCACTGTTCATCCAATCGATCGGCTTCAGTTAGCAGCAGTAGCGAAGGAATCGCTCGATCGGGTTCAGTTAACAGCCATCGATCAATCGCTCGGGTTCAGTAACGCGTAGCCTGCAGTGCAATCGCTCGGGTTCAGTTAGAGCCCAACGCCTCGCTCGGGTTCATTTAGAGTCAACGCCTCGCGCACACACACGCGTACGTGTACGAGAGAAACGCACATCGCTCGGCCCCCGACCTCCCACCGTAACCGGGAACTCCCCGAAATTTTCCTCCCTCTCGCTTCTACCACGGTTTTTTCCATCATGGACGGCCAAAGAATGTCATGCAGCTGCGTCTCCGGCCCGCCCAGGACGAAAAGCCCATTTTCTATCATGATTTTTTGTCATAGAAGTAGGAGCCCACCACATCTATGATGATACCGGGTTTTGTCACAATTATCGTCATAGAAGTGTCATATGTATGACAGAAATTTTTTTCGTTAGGCCCAAAATGTCACGGATGTCTCTTTTTTTGTAGTGAAGTATGTCGGTGGAGCAACAGGGGGCCCACGAGGGTGGAGGGCGCGCCCAGGGGGCCCCCTACCTCATGGCCTCCTGGTTGATGTCTTGACGTAGGGTCCAAGTCCTCCGGATCACATTCGTTCCAAAAATCACGTTCCCGAAGGTTTCATTCCGTTTGATATTCTTTTTCTGCGAAACTCTGAAATAGGCAAAAAACAGCAATTCTGGGTTGGGCCTCCGGTTAATAGGTTAGTCCCAAAATAATATAAAAGTGTATAATAAAGCCCAATAATGTCCAAAACAGAATATAATATAGCATGGAGCAATAAAAAATTATAGAATGTTGGAGACGTATCAAGCATCCCCAAGCTTAATTCCTGCTCGTCCTCGAGTAGGTAAATGATAAAAACAGATTTTTTGATGTGGAATGCTACTTGGCATAATTTCAATGTAATTATTCTTAATTGTGGCATGAATATTCAGATCCGAAAGATTCAAGACAAAAGTTTAATATTGACATAAAAATAATAATACTTCAAGCATACTAACTAAGCAATTATGTCTTCTCAAAATAACATGGCCAAAGAAAGTTATCCCTACAAAATCATATAGTCTGGCTATGCTCTATCTTCACCGCACAAAGTATTTAAATCATGCAAAACCCCGATGACAAGCAAAGCAACTGTTTCATACTTTTGACGTTCTCAAACTTTTTCAATCTTCACGCAATACATGAGCGTGAGCCATGGACATTGCACTATATGTGGAATAGAATGGTGGTTGTGGAAAAGACAAAAAGGAGAAGATAGTCTCACATCAACTAGGCGTATCAACGGGCTATGAAGATGCCCATTAATAGATATCAATGTGAGTGAGTAGGGATTGCCATGCAACGGATGCACTAGAGCTATAAGTATATGAAACCTCAACAAAAGAAACTAAGTGGGTGTGCATCCAACTCGCTTGCTCACGAAGACCTAGGGCATTTTGAGGAAGCCCATCATTGGAATATCAAGCCAAGTTCTATAATGAAAAATTTCCCACTAGTATATGAAAGTGATATCATAAGAGACTGTCTATCATGAAGATCATGGTGCTACTTTGAAGCACAAGTGTGGTAAAAGGATAGTAGCATTGTCCCTTCTCTCTTTTTCTCTCATTTTTTTATTTGGGCATTTTCTTCTCTTTTTTTATGGCCTCCTTTTTTTATATTTCGTCTAGAGTCTCATCTCGACTTGTGGGGGAATCATAGTCTCCATCATCCTTTCCTCACTTGGGACAATGCTCTAAGAATGATGATCATCACACTTTTATTTACTTACAATTCCACAATTACAACTCAATACTTAGAACAAAATATGACTCTATGTGAATGCCTCCGGAGGTGTACCGGGATATGCAATGAATCAATAGTGACATATATGAAAGAATTATGAACGGTGGCTTTGCCACAAATACAATGTCAACTACATGATCATGCGAAGCAATATGACAATGATGGAGCGTGTCATAATAAACGAAACGGTGGTAAGTTGCATGGCAATATATCTCGGAATGGCTATGGAAATGCCATGATAGATAGGTATGGTGACTATTTTTAGGAAGGTATATGGTGGGTGTATGATACCGGCGAAAAGTGTGTGGTATTAGAGGCTAGCAATGGTGGAAGGAAGAAAAGTGCGTATAATCCATGGACTCAACATTAGTCATAAAGAACTCATATACTTATTGCAAAAATCTACAAGTTATCAAAGCAAATTATTATGCGCATGCTCCTAGGGGGATAGATTGGTAAGAAAAGACCATCCCTTGTCCCCGGCCGCCACTTATAAGGAAGACAATCAATAAATAAATTATGCTCTGACTTCATCACATAACGGTTCACCATACGTGCATGCTATGGGAATCACAAACTTTAACACAAGTATTCCTCAAATTCAAAACTACTCAACTAGCATGACTCTAATATAACCATCTTCATATCTCAAAACAATTATCAAGTATCAAACTTCTCATAATATTCAACACACTCATAAGAAAATTTGTTTTTACTAATCTTGGATGCCTATCATAGTTAAAGCAAACTACCATGTTGTTTTGTAGGGCTCTCAAAATAATCTAAGTCAAGTATGAGAGAACAATAGTTTCTATAAAACAAAAGTTACCACCGTGCTCTAGAAGATATAAGTGAAGTACTAGAGCAAAAACTATATAGCTCAAAAGATATAAGTGAAGCACATAGAGTATTCTAATAACTTCCGAATCATGTGTGTATCTCTCAAAAGGTGTGTACAGCAAAGATGATTGTGGTAAACTAAAAATCAAAGACTCAAATAATACAAGATGCTCCAAGCAAAACACATATCATGTGGTGAATAAAAATATAGCTCCAAATAAAGTTACCGATGGAAGTAGACGAAAGAGGGGATGCCTTCCGGGGCATCCCCAAGATTTGGCTTTTAGGTATCCTTAGATTATATTGGGGTGCCATGGGAATCCCTAAGCTTAGGCTCTTTCCACTCCTTGTTCCATAATCCATCAAAACTTTTACCCAAAACTTGAAAACTTCACAACACAAAACTTAACAGAAAATCTCGTGAACTCCGTTAGCGAAAGAAAACAAAAGACCACTTCAAGGTACTGTAATGAACTCATTATTTATTTATATTGGTGTTAAACCTACTGTATTCCAACTTATCTATGGTTTATAAACTCTTTTACTAGCCATAGATTCATCAAAATAAGCAAACAACACACGAAAAACAGAATCTGTCAAAAACAGAACAGTTTGTAGTAATCTGTAACTAACGCAAACTTCTGGAACTCCAAAAATTCAGTCAAAATAGGAATACCTAGAAAATTTGTTTATTGATCTTCCTCAATTGGAATCAATATTTTATCACGTTCTGGTGATTTTTAAAAATTATTTTCGTGAACATAAAATTTCTGCAATTTTCAGCAAGATCAAATAACTATCATCCAAGAAGATCCTATAGGTTAAACTTGGCACAAACACTAATTAAAACATAAAAACACATCTAACCGGAGGCTAGATCAAATATTTATTCCTAAACATAAGAAAAAAGCAAAAAACTAAAAATAAAATTGGGTTGCATCCCAACAAGCGCTATCGTTTAACGCCCCTAGCTAGGCATAAGATTTCAACGATGCTCACATGAAAGACAAGAATTGAAGCACAAAGAGAGCATCATGAAACAAGTGACAAACACATCTAAGTCTAACATAATTCCTATGCATAGGCATATTATAGGCAAACAAATTGTCAAGGCAAGCAAAAACTAGCATATGGAAGGAAGAAGAAAGAGACGATAGCAATCTCAACATGACGAGAGGTAATTTAGTAACATGAAAATTTCTACAACCATATTTTCCTCTCTCATAATAATTACATGTAGGATCATAAGAAAATTCAACAATATAGCTATCATATAAAATATTTTCAACATGATCCACATGCATGCAAAGTTGACACTCTTTCGAAATAGTGGGATTAACATTAACTAAAGTCATGACCTCTCCAAACCCACTTTTATCAAAAATTTCATAAGATTGAATATTCTCCAAATATGTGGGATATAAAGTTGACACTCTTCCAAGCCCACTTTCAATATTATTGCAAACAATATTATCAATCTCATATTCATCATGGGGATTAAATAAATTTTCAAGATCATAAGAGGAATCACCCCAATCATGATCATTGCAACAAGTAGTAGACATAGCAAAACTAACATCCCCAAGCTTAGGGTTTTGCATATTATTACCACAATTGACATCAAGAGAATTTATAGTAAAATCATTGAAATCATGCTTTTCATTGAAGGAACTATCAAGCATGGGTGCAATAGCAACGATCTCATTTTTAACATAAGGAACTATAGCAAATTCGTCTTCATAAATATTGGCATCATGGCCACAAGAATAACAAGCATCATGTTCATCAAGGGATATTTCAACCAAATCATCGGAATCATCATTATCTGTAGATTCATGCATATCATTATTTTCTTCCAAAGCAACGGTCATTCTTTCAATAAATTCTTGGACGTAGACATTATGAGCAAAGTTTTCATTGCAATATTTAAGTATGATGGAATTTTCAGATTTGTTGAGAGTAAAATCATACTTTTCAATCAAAGAAGCAACTTCATGAGCACCGTTAAAAACGACAAATTCTTCAATTTGTTCGATATCATAGTAACTATAAACACCCTTTGCATAAGAAGATAAGATTTCATTCTCATTGAACTCACATAGGTAGGGAAGGTGTATTTTAGGGTTCTTAGAGCAACAAGTAAAATCACAAATTTCACAAAGATTACAAGCATAGCATAGCAAACTATTTATATGATACCATAAGAGCTTCCCTTTTTCAGACAAACGATGACGCACAAAATGAGCATGCTCATCTAAAGATTTCCCATCAACTAGGCTAGTTGGGGTTTCAGCACGAGCGCATAAGGATCGAAGATGATCCAAGTAGAACACTTTAAGTGGATCCATATCGATAGATATTTATCAAGCAAAGATGCAAGCAAATAGAAGGCACAAGTAAACGCAAACAAAGATACATATGGGAAGAAGGCGAACGAAAAAAAAGGCGAATAAAACGGCAAGGATGAAGTGGGGGAGAGGAAAACGAGAGGCAAATGGCAAATAATGTAATGCGGGAGATAAGGGTTTGTGATGGGTACTTGGTATGTTGACTTTTGCGTAGACCTCCCCGGCAACGGCGCCAGAAATCCTTCTTCCTACCTCTTGAGCACTGCGTTGGTTTTGCGTTGAAGAGGAAAGGGTGATGCAGCAAAGTAGCATAAGTATTTCCCTCAGTTTTTGAGAACCAAGGTAACAATCCAGTAGGAGACCACGCAAGAGTCCCTTGCACCTACACAAACAAATAAGTCCTCGCAACCAACGCGATAAGGGGTTGTCAATCCCTACACGGTCAGTTACGAGAGTGAGATCTGATAGATATGATAGGATAATATTTTTGGTATTTTTATGATAAAGATGCAAAGTAAAATAGAAGCAAAATAAAAGGCAATAAAAATAACTAAGTGATGGGAGATTAATATGATGGAAAATAGACCTAGGGGCCATATATTTCACTAGAGGCTTCTCTCGAGAGCATAAGTATTTACGGTGGGTGAACAAATTACTGTGGAGCAATTGACAGAATTGAGCATAGTTATGAGAATATCTAGGTATGATCATGTATATAGGCATCACGTCCGAGACAAGTAGACCGACTCCTGCCTGTATCTACTACTATTACTCCACACATCAACCGTTATCCAGCATGCATCTAGAGTATTAAGTTCATAAGAACAGAGTAACGCTTTAAGCAAGATGACATGATGTAGAGGGATAAATTCATTCAGTATGATATAAACCCCATCTTATTATCCTCGATGGCAACAATACAATATGTGCCTTGCTGCCCCTACTGTCACTGGGAAAGGACACCGCAAGATTGAACCCAAAGCTAAGAACTTCTCCGATTGCAAGAAAGATCAATCTAGTAGGCCAAACCAAACTGATAATTCGAAGAGACTTGCAAAGATAACCAATCATACATAAAAGAATTCAGAAGATTCAAATATTTTTCATAGATGAACTTGATCATAAACCCGCAATTCATCAGTCTCAATAAACACACCGCAAAAAAAGATTACATCGAATAGATCTCCACGAGAGAGGGGGAGAACATTATATTGAGATCCAAAAAGAGAGAAGAAGCCATCTAGCTAATAACTATGGACCCGAAGGTCTGAGGTAAACTACTCACACTTCATCGGAGAGGCTATGGTGTTGATGTAGAATCCCTCCGTGATCGATGCCCCCTCCGGTGGAGCTCCGGAACAGTCCCCAAGATGGGATCTCATGGATATAGAAAGTTGCGGCGATGGAATTAGGTTTTTGGCTCCGTATCTGGTAGTTTGGGGGTACGTAGGTATATATAGGAGGAAGAAGTACGTCGGTGGAGCAACAGGGGGCCAACAAGGGTGGAGGGCGCGCCCAGGGGTGTAGGCGCACCCCCCTACCTCGTGGCCTCCTGGTTGATGTCTTGACGTAGGGTCCAAGTCCTCTGGATCACGTTCGTTCCGAAAATCACGTTCCCGAAGATTTCATTCCGTTTGATATTCTTTTTCTGCGAAAATCTGAAATAGGAAAAAACAGCAATTCTGGGCTGGGCCTCCGGTTAATACGTTAGTCCCAAAAATAATATAAAAGTGTATAATAAAGCCCAATAATGTCCAAAACAGAATATAATATAGCATGGAGCAATCAAAAATTATAGATACGTTGGAGACGTATCACCTACGATCACGCAACATCTATCTAGGAGAAGCATGGCAACGAGCGGGGAGAGTGTGTCCACGTACCCTCGTAGACAGAAAATGCAAGCGTTCAGTAACACGGTTGATGCAGTTGAACGTCTTCGCGATCCAACCGATCAAGTACCGAACGCACGGCACCTCCGCGATCTGCACACGTTCAGCTCAGTGACATCCCTCGAACTCTAGATCCAGCTGAGGCCGAGGGAGAGTTTCGTCAGCACGACGGCGTGGTGACAGTGATGACGAAGTTACTGACGCAGGGCTTTGCCTAAGCACTACGACAATATGACTGAGGTGGAAAACTGTGGAGGGGGCACCACACACGACTAAAGATCAATTTGTGTGTCTTGGGGTGCCCCTTGGCCATGTATATAAAGGAGGGACGAGGAGGAGGCCGGCCTAGGAGGGGCGCGCTGATAGGGGGAGTCCAACTAGGATTCCCAATCGTAGTTGGAGTCCCCTTCCTTTTCCAAGAGGGGAGAGAGGGAAGGAGTAGGAGAGGGAGAAGGAAAGAGAAGCGGGGCTGCCCCCTCTCTAGTCCAATTCGGACTTGCCATGGGGGGGACCGGCCACCCCTTGAGGCCCTTCTCTCCTTTCCCGTTTGGCTCATAAGGCCCACTACTTCCTCCGGCGAATTCCCGTAACTCTCTAGTACTCCAAAAAATACTCGAATCACTCGGAACCTTTCTGATGTCTGAATATAGCCTTCCAAATATATCGATCTTCACATCTCTACCATTTCGAGACTCCTCGTCATGTCCCTGATCTCATCCGGGACTGCGAACAACCTTTGGTACATCAAATCACATAACTCATAATACAAATCGTCATCAAACGTTAAGCGTGCGGACCCTACGGGTTCGAGAACTATGTAGACATGGCCGAAACACATCTCCGGTCAATAACCAATAGAGGAACCTGGATGCTCATATTGGCTCCTACATATTCTACGAAGATCTTTATTGGTCAAACCGCATAACAACTTACGTTGTTTCCTTTGTCATCGGTATGTTACTTGCCTGAGATTTGGATCATCGGTATCACCATACCTAGTTCAATCTCATTACCGGCAAGTCTCTTTACTCGTTCCATAGTGCATCATCCCGCAACTAACTCACTAGTCACATTGCTTGCAAGGCTTATAGTGATGTGCATTACCGAGAGGGCCCAGAGATACCTCTCCGACAATCGGAGTGACAAATTCAAATATCGATCTATGCCAACCCAACAAACACCTTCGGAGACACCTGTAGAGCATCTTTATAATCACCCAGTTATGTAGTGACGTTTGATAGCAAACAAGGTGTTCATCCGGTATTCGGGAGTTGCATAATCTCATAGTCAGAGGACCATGTATAAGTCATGAAGAAAGCAATAGCAATAAAACTCAAGGATCATAATGCTAAGCTAACGGATGGGTCTTGTCCATCACATCATTCTCTAATGATGTGATCCCGTTCATCAAATTACAACACATGTCTATGGTTAGGAAACATAACCATCTTTGATTAACGAGCTAGTCAAGTAGAGGCATTGTGACGCCCCCGATTCAACCGTACACTAATCATGCACGCAAATGTGTACGATCAAGATCAGGGACTCATGGGAAGATATCACAACACAACTCTAAAAACATAAATAAGTCATACAAGCATCATAATACAAGCCAGGGGCCTCGAGGGCTCGAATACAAGTGCTCGATCATAGACGAGTCAGCGGAAGCAACAATATCTGAGTACAGACATAAGTTAAACAAGTTTGCCTTAAGAAGGCTAGCACAAACTGGGATACAAATCGAAAGAGGCGTAGGCCTCCTGCCTGGGATCCTCCTAAACTACTCCTGGTCGTCGTCAGCGGGCTGCACGTAGTAGTAGGCACCTCCGGTGTAGTAGGAGTCGTCGTCGACGGTGGCGTCTGGCTCCTGGACTCCATCGTCTGGTCGCAGCAATCGGGTCGAAGGGAAAGGGGAAAAGAGGGAGAAAAGCAACCGTGAGTACTCATACAAAGTACTCGCAAGCAAGGAGCTACACTACATATGCATGGGTATATGTGTAAAGGGCCATATATGTGGACTGAACTGCAGAATGCCAGAATGAGAGGGGGATAGCTAATCATGTTAAAGACTACGCTTCTGGCAGCCTCCGTCTTGCAGCATATAGAAGAGAGTAGACTGAAGTCCTCCAAGTAGCATCGCATAGCATAATCCTACCCGGCGATCCCCTCCTCAATGCCCTGTTAGAGAGCGATCACCGAGTTGTATCTGGCACTTGGAAGGGTGTGTTTTATTAAGTATCTGGTTCTAGTTGTCATAAGGTCAAGGTACAACTCCGGGTCGTCCTTTTACCGAGGGACACGGCTATTCGAATAGATTAACTTCCCTGCAGGGGTGCACCACATAACCCAACACGCTTGATCCCATTTGGCCGGACACACTTTCCTGGGTCATGCCCGGCCTCGGAAGATCAACACGTCGCAGCCCCACCTAGGCACAACAGAGAGGTCAGCACGCCGGTCTAAACCTAAGCGCGCAGGGGTCTGGGCCCATCGCCCTGAGCACACCTGCATGTTGCGTGGGCGGCCGGAAGCAGACCTAGCCTAGTGGCGTTCCAGTCCAATCCAGCGCGTGCCGCTCAGTCGCTGACGTCACGAAGGCTTCGGCTGATACCACGACGCCGGGATACCCATAACTACTCCCGCGTAGATGGTTAGTGCGTATAGACCAAATGGCCAGACTCAGATCAAATACCCAGAACTCGTTAGGCGTGTTAAGAATCCGCGAACGCCGACCAGGGCCAGGCCACCTCTCTCCTAGGTGGTCTCAACCTGCCCTGTCGCTCCGCCACAAAGTAACAGTCGGGAGCCGTCGGGAACCCAGGCCCACCTCTACCGGGATGGAGCCACCTGCCCCTTCAGCCCCCATCTCCGAACAGTATCACTGGTAATGTAACAGTGTAAAGTATATAGTATATGCCCGTGATCACCTCCCGAAGTGATCACGGCCCAGTAGTATAGCATGGCAGACGAACAAGAGTGTAGGGCCACTGATGGAACACTAGCATCCTATACTAAGCAGTAGGATAGCAGGTAAAGGTAACAACAGTAGTAGCGAGGACAGGCTATGCAGCAGTATAGGATTAACTGAAAGCAGTAACATGCTACACTACTCTAATGCAAGCAGTAGAGAAGAATAGGCGATATCTGGTAATCAAGGGGGGGCTTGCCTGGTTGCTCAGACAAGAAGGGGGGTCGTCGGTGACGTAGTCGACCATAGGGGCATCAGCATCGTCACGGGGCCTACCGGAAAGAAGTAATGGAGGGGGAACACAATAAATAACAGAGCAATCAAAGTATAACATGGCAATGCGCAGTGCTAGAGGTGACCTGACGCGGTAGTAAGTGATACTGGTGAAGGGGGAAACATCCGGGAAAGTATTCCCGGTGTTCCGCGTTTTCGGGCAAGGGAGCCAGAGGGGGAAAGTTGCGAGTTTGATATGTCAGGGGTGCGTGGCGGACGAACGGGCTGCGTAACTGGGTTCGTCTCGTCGATCTGAGAAACTTTCATGTACAAAGTTTTTCCATCCGAGCTACAGTTTATTTTCTATTAATTTTAAAAGATTTTAAATCATTTTAGGATTTATTTAATTATTTTAATTCGAAAATTAGAGGTTAAATGCTATGGATACACATAAGTGTACCCAGAGGTGTACACATGGGGCTGACTAGTGGGGACAGGGGGCTGACTCAACAGCCCAGTCAGCAGTCAAAGTTTAACTGTTGACTGGTCAACCTGACAGATGGGGTCCGTTGACTGGGTCAACTATGTGTGGGTCCCGCATGTCATTGATTGATTAGGCTAATCAGGGTTAATTAAGTTAACTAGTAATTAGGTTAATCTAATCAAGATTAATTAATTTAACTAATTAATTAATTATCATTTTATTTAATTTTAATTATTATATATTAATTCATTTTTTAATTAATTTAATTACTATTATTATTTTTTTGTTTTCGTTCACAAGGGGGTGGGCCCCGTTTGTGTGTGGCGCAGAGGCCTTGCGGGTCGGGCGCTGGGTGCGGGCGTGGGCGCCGGGCGGAGGCCGTAGCCCACCCGGTTGCGGGATGAGGCCGTGGCCATCCGGCCGCGGGGTTGCCGGCGTGGGGCTCCGGCGGAAGCAGGCGGCGCGCAGCGGTGGTGAGCGGAGCGTGGCGAGGGAGGCCGTGGGTGCGCGCGCGCATGCGGGCGCGGCATAGGGCGGTCCAGTGCATGCGGGAGCACGGCGGTGGCGCGCGCGGACGCAGGTGGCCGCGGGCGCCAGCGGCAGATGCGGCATGGGCGCGCGGGGGCAGGGACGCGACGGCGCAAGCAGAGGTGAACGGCGGGCGTAAGCAGGTGGCTGGTAGGCAGCGAGCAGAGACGTCGCGAGCTCGCGTGAGGTCAGCAGGCGTGCGACCAAGGCGTTGGAGGGACCGTGGCGGGCGGTGCGAGTGCACGCACATGAGCGGAGCTCCGATGTGGCCACGAGAGGATGTGGGGCGAGGGAGAGAGGAGGTCGGGGCCTCACTGTTCGGTGTAGGGACAAGACAGCGGGGCGCGGGGAGGAGATGGAGACGACGGGGACGGAGAGGAAGCAGTCCGACGACGGGGGGCTCTGCGCGGCAACGTCGTCCTCGGGGCCTGCGGGTGTCTGCGGCGAAGCGGCAAGATGACGGCGAGGAGGCCCGGCGTGTCGAGTCCATGAGCCGCCGTGGCGACGAAGCAACGCCGGGAACGGGCGCCGGCGTCGTGGGGGGCGCGGGCGTCGGGGTGGATCCCCGATCCAGATCGGGAGGGAGTGGGAGGAGCGAGGGGGTCGTGGGAAGAGTGGGGTGGATGGGGTTAGGGTTTCGGGAGGGGGGAGTGGATAAGGAGGACTGGGAGAGGCCGGCTGGGCCAGGTGGGCTGTGGCCCAAGGAGGGGGGGCTTGCGGCCTGCCGGGCCGAAGCCCAGGGGGCAGGGGGTTCCCCCCCCCCCTCTTCCTTTTTTTAGTTGTTTTGTTTTCTGTTATTATTTAATTTTCTTTTCTATTTTTAGTTTTACAAAATTACCACTAGTGCCCAAATTTGTATTAATCAACAAACTACTGTAAGATTAATTCTTAACCCGTAATAAAATAGTTTTAGCATTTTATAAATTCGATAGGCATTTGTTTAATTGTTCTCACTACTATTTTAATTGTTTTAGATCATTTAAACATTTTATCAAAGTTTGGTTTCTCCACCATAATTACTTACGATTTATTTGACACAACCCGAACATTTTAGTTTTGATTTTTGAAAAAATTACTGTTTGCCTATATTTTAAATTTTAAATTTGAATCGTTTTTGAACTGACTCGAGTTTATCAACAGTAACCGAGGTGACGTGGCACCATTAGAAGAGGTTTACTGTAGCTCGATTATCCGGGCGTCACAAATCTCCTCCACTACAAGAAATCTCGTCCCAAGATTTAAGCGGTGGAGTAAGGGGGGAAGGTGTTGGTAGCGAAAAACCTAACGAGTCTTCTCTGTCTTGGCTGCCCTTTCGAAGAGGTTGATCCCTTTCGTTGATGTCTTCAATTCTTTATTCCAATGCATCATGATAAACTTGTCATTATTTCTTCAGGAACTCCATCGTACTTATGAAAGGATAAGGGGCAGCTCAGCTACGACAGAATGCTTTTGAGGGAAACAATCTGGGGTTAACCCATGATTGAGTATAAGATTATCTCTCGAGTTGAACATATGAAATACATCGAGAGTAAGGTACGAAGGTACAATAAGAGGTTCCAAGCGGATAGATAGTTGCTCGAAGTCTGAACCAGGGTGAGAAAGGGGTTCAGAGTGGCGAGAGTAAGTATTGCGTCTGATTCCAGAATAGATCACTAGGGCGGTGGCCCGTGAATTACATATGAGGCCACGCGCGAGGAATAACTTTGGGAATAGGGGGTGTACAGGATAGTCAGGTTTCGATCCTCTAGAACTAAGGGTTATGGGCCCACCATGTGGGTTTTTTTAATAGGAGCAGTGACATCTTGCACGGTTATGATAGCAAGGCATGTCAGAGTGTACCATGTCAGTTATGTCGGCGACAACGTTGGTACCAAGGGCGAGGGACGAAGAGAACCATTTTCCTGCTCGTTGCAACGAGGCGGACCAATAGGCAAAGTTCTCGTCCATCGGTGGTTACCGGAATGTCATCAACAAAAGTAACAGGGTCTTACTGACAGAATTGTACACGAGGGGTCTACCTAAGCAGGGAATTAATACTGCTTAGACCACAATGATCACCAGAAAGGTTAAACAAATCAATGGAAGGAGAATGTGATCATCAGATCAAACAGAACAATGGAAAGGAAAATGTGTTTAAACACAATTTTCAGGGGGTATATCCTTCCCAAGGACAAACAGAGCATGATAGCCATGACAGGATATAACGTAGAAAGCCCTTTAGGAAAGGGGAGAGAAATTTCATGACATTACCCATACAGCGGTGTTTGGATAATTGAGCTGGAAATATTTAGCATTGGACTTCAAATGGTCTTGTTGAAAACCGGAGTACCACAGTCATGCTTCGAGATAGCATTGACATGGTCTTCAAGCAAAGGTCGGACATTGGATACTCAAGGGATGCATCAGGAATAACTTATAGAATAAGTATTACAATTTCCTAATGGAAGAATGGATAACCTTGCTGAAAAGGAATCTATAACAATAGGGCCTCCGGCCAGGTGTGCTAGGCACGACATCACCTTACCGGGTCACATAAAGACCATTGTTATAACTCTTGGAAATATGTTTTTAACCATCATATCTGACCGAGATTCAGATCTGATTGGTGTAAGGATAACTCAGACTCAGGATACCTGAGAAGAAAAGGGCAACACAAATTGACGAGATGACAAGGTAAGATTCTCGGGAAATGAACTATGGGAGCGAGTTCCGAAACAAGAGCTCATCATTAAATCAAGGAGAGGATGAGGGGGTAGCTGATGGAATCAGCGACAATTTATCGAGATTTCCCAAAAAAGATGAATTGCCACAATTATGTGAACAAGGAGATAATATTGGACACATCGAAGTAGACAACGAGGTATGTTCAAGGAAAACATACACAATTAAACATTGGTTGAAAGGTGCGCCCGGAATATGGGCTGGGTTGCACAACCAACGTCGGAATGGCGATTGAGCTACCAATACATTAAATTGGAATTATTGTCCAATAACTCTGAAGCAATAGGGTTGCTAGAGATATTAAATTTGCACAACAGAGTTAACCCAACACGGGGACCAAGAAGGGAAGGGTGATGGTGAGAAGCATCACTGTATCACAAATTGTTAAGAGGTGGTTTAATTCTCACAACCTTGATGACATAAGAGACGGTAATGTTCCCAGTAAAGAAGAACAATTGCTGGATGGCAGGGAACTCAAGGTATACCACCAAACACGAACAAGATGTGTTAGTGGGGAGGAAATAAAGTGGTCGATGACAACACAAATCATCGAGGGCAAGGATGGTATTTCTCATCATGAATTCAATTGATATCCAGGAAGGAGTCAAGATGTTGATGATGATCACGATAAATTTTGTCGAGAGGCTCCACGAAGATGTAATAGATCGGCGATGACATCAAGTCAAAGGAATGATGAAGCAAAAGGTTAATGGAACCAAGGGTACGAGACAAACTCCAAAGCAAGCTTGTTGTCCAAAGTGAAATGATATGATGAGGAAAGATCGACGTAAGCTTAGCTCATCGTCAAAAGTTGTGTTCCGAGAGGAAGGACAAGGTAGCACAGTTAAAAAGTTGCACGATAATGATATAGCCGATCAGGCTAGGAGTGACTCGAAGGATTAATAAACTCATGAGCAATGAAGATTACTTACATTGAATCAGAGTGTGGAATTGATTCACTTATCGGTGTTCTCGGTTGACGACAACCCAAAACCCAGAAAAATTGGAATTGGTGAGAAATAACAGTTGATGAAGAATCCATAAGAAGTTATGCAGTTTCGTGATAATCTCGAGATACCAGGGGGTAATACTCGACGGTAGATCAAAGTAAAGGTTGGACTGGGGTACTGATCCACAGAAGACAAGTGCTTAAACTTGCCCGAGAAATGGGATCAAAGAAGAACATATGGTCGGAACCATGATTGCAAAGGATCAATTCGACGAAACCAAAGGATATTATATCAAGGAAATAGTTATTATTACAAGAAGCTTCCAGGATAGGATCTACATCATGTCCATGGGCATGAACACAAAGTTCATGGTCGACTCCCACTTCTTCAATGTATAACCTTCCATTCACTCCTCGCTTTGATAAAGGCATTAGTGTTGAAAGTTTTACCTGGTGAAATACCAGATGAGTATGACTCGTGAAAACTTCTGAGTTCACACATATAAAGGAAGGCATCGGATCAACCCGTTAGGGTATCGTGGAAACATATACCACAATATTCAAGAGTAGATATCACCAGCTCGAAAGCAGAGCATGGTTGGCAAAAGGGGAGGATACAATTTACCAAAGGCATTATGTATCGGAGAAAGAACTCACAAGGTGATTAATTATGAAGGACACCGTCGGACAATAATCCAACAGTGGATATGGCGGTCCACAATGGAGCTGATGTGAGTATCGATACCCAATCAGAGGAAGAAAGAATGCAAATGCATCGGTTTATAGGACATCTGAATAATTCAACGTTTAAATAGCAAAGGAATTATGATTTTTAAATCAAGGGATCAGGAGCAACGCTCTGATCAAGGATGGATAAGTTGAATAGACTTAGGGGTACCATCGATGGCAATCTGATTAGCCGAGAACCAGCTCATGTTCGAAAGACGTCTGAGCGGAAAGATAATTTATAAGGATCAACTGATGATTGCGTGCATTCGCACACATATAGAATCAACGGACTTAAATGATAGTGACAAAGGATGCCAATAAGATTACTAGACTCATGGGATTAACCAAAATGTAAGCAAGCAAGAATTTCAAGAGCAATAGGATCCTGAGGATTTTTGGAAGATAAGAATGGTATTTCGAAGATTGATGACATACATGAATCAACTGGGGATGAGTGGATACTCGGTAAATGTGAGAAATTATCCATAGGGATATTCATGTGTCAAGAACTGCAAGGCAGTAAGCTCAAAGGATTATCGAAACAACAACGAGTGTTTCATGGTATCTTGTAATAACAAGACCAACTGGGGATGAATGTAAGAATAACAACTGTAAGTAGTTATCCTTAAGGGTCTACGGTGGAAGGGGAATTGCAAGAGGGATGGCACAAAGTATCGAGGGAACATCCGAGAGTATTGTCAGAATCTTCCGTTGAAGCAGTCGATCATCCGTATTAAAGGGCTCTCCGGCAGGAAGTGGTAACGAGAACCGAGAGTTAGATTTTAGCAAAATCATTTAACCCGAATAGAAGAGATGTCAGAGTCCCAGAGTATAGGTCAAGGAGTAAAAGATCCTACTACCACCCGATGGCGATGTGTGCCCGTAAGACACACAGCCAAGTTAGTAAAAGTTTTGCAATGCCTAGACTCGAGTTCGGCCAAGGAGTTGGAAAGGGGGATTCCTACAGGCAGTCGGCTCTGATACCAACTTGTGACGCCCCCGATTCAATCGTACACTAATCATGCACGCAAATGTGTACGATCAAGATTAGGGACTCACGGGAAGATATCACAACACAACTCTAAAAACATAAATAAGTCATACAAGCATCGTAATACAAGCCAGGGGCCTCGAGGGCTCGAATACAAGTGCTCGATCATAGACGAGTCAGCGGAAGCAACAATATCTGAGTACAGACATAAGTTAAACAAGTTTGCCTTAAGAAGGCTAGCACAAACTGGGATACAGATCGAAAGAGGCGCAGGCCTCCTGCCTGGGATCCTCCTAAACTACTCCTGGTCGTCGTCAGCGGGCTGCACGTAGTAGTAGGCACCTCCGGTGTAGTAGGAGTCATCGTCGACGGTGGCGTATGGCTCCTGGACTCCATCGTCTGGTCGCAGCAATCGGGTCGAAGGGAAAGGGGAAAAGAGGGAGAAAAGCAACCGTGAGTACTCATCCAAAGTACTGGCAAGCAAGGAGCTACACTACATATGCATGGGTATATGTGTAAAGGGCCATATTGGTGCACTGAACTGCAGAATGCCAGAATGAGAGGGGGATAGCTAATCCTGTCGAAGACTACGCTTCTGGCAGCCTCCGTCTTGCAGCATATAGAAGAGAGTAGACTGAAGTCCTCCAAGTAGCATCGCATAGCATAATCCTACCCGGCGATCCCCTCCTCGATGCCCTGTTAGAGAGCGATCACCGGGTTGTATCTGGCACTTGGAAGGGTGTGTTTTATTAAGTATCCGGTTCTAGTTGTCATAAGGTCAAGGTACAACTCTGGGTCGTCCTTTTACCGAGGGACATGGCTATTCGAATAGATTAACTTCCCTGCAGGGGTGCACCACATAACCCAACACGCTTGATCCCATTTGGCCGGACACACTTTCCTGGGTCATGCCCGGCCTCGGAAGATCAACACATCGCAGCCCCACCTAGGCACAACAGAGAGGTCAGCACGCCGATCTAAACCTAAGCGCGCAGGGGTCTGGGCCCGTCGCCCTAAGCACACCTGCACGTTGCGTGGGCGGCCGGAAGCAGACCTAGCCTAGTGGCGTTCCAGCCCAATCCGGCGCGCGCCGCTCAGTCGCTGACGCCACGAAGGCTTTGGCTGATACCACGACGCCGGGATACCCATAACTACTTCCGCGTAGATGGTTAGTGCGTATAGACCAAATGGCCAGACTCAGATCAAATACCCAGAACTCGTTAAGCGTGTTAAGAATCCACGAACACCGACCAGGGCCATGCCACCTCTCTCCTAGGTGGTCTCAACCTGCCCTGTCGCTCCGCCACAAAGTAACAGTCGGGAGCCGTCGGGAACCCAGGCCCACCTCTACCGGGATGGAGCCACCTGCCCCTTCAGCCCCCATCTCCGAACAGTATCACTGGTAATGTAACAGTGTAAAGTATATAGTATATGCCCGTGATCACCTCCCGAAGTGATCACGGCCCAGTAGTATAGCATGGCAGACGAACAAGAGTGTAGGGCCACTGATGGAACACTAGCATCCTATACTAAGCAGTAGGATAGCAGGTAAAGGTAACAACAGTAGTAGCAAGGACAGGCTATGCAGCAGTATAGGATTAACTGAAAGCAGTAACATGCTACACTACTCTAATGCAAGCAGTAGAGAAGAATAGGCGATATCTGGTGATCTAGGGGGGGGCTTGCCTGGTTGCTCAGACAAGAAGGGGGGTCGTCGGTGATGTAGTCGACCACAGGGGCATCAACATCGTCACGGGGCCTACCGGAAATAAGTAACGGAGGGGGAACACAATAAATACTAGAGCAATCAAAGTATAACATGTCAATGCGCAGTGCTAGAGGTGACCTGACGCGGTAGTAAGTGATACTGGTGAAGGGGGAAACATCCGGGAAAGTATTCCCGGTGTTCCGCGTTTTCGGGCAGGGGAGCCCGAGGGGGAAAGTTGCGAGTTTGATATGTTAGGGGTGTGTGGCGGATGAACGGGTTGCGTATCCGGGTTCGTCTCGTCGTTCTAAGAAACTTTCATGTACAAAGTTTTTCCATCCGAGCTACGGTTTATTTTCTATTAATTTTAAAAGATTTTAAATCATTTTAGGATTTATTTAATTATTTTAATTTGAAAATTAGAGGTTAAATGCTATGGATACACATAAGTGTACCCAGAGGTGTACACATGGGGCTGACTGGTGGGGACAGGGGGCTGACTCAACAGCCCAGTCAGCAGTCAAAGTTTGACTGTTGACTGGTCAACCTGCCAGATGGGGTCCGTTGACTGGGTCAACTATGTGTGGGTCCCGCATGTCATTGATTGATTAGGCTAATCAGGGTTAATTAAGTTAACTAGTAATTAGGTTAATCTAGTCAAGATTAATTAATTTAACTAATTCTTTAATTAATTAATTAATTAATTATCATTTTATTTAATTTTAATTATTATTTATTAATTCATTTTTTATTAATTTAATTAGTATTATTTTTTTCGTTTTCGTTCAGAGGGGGGTGGGCCCCGTTTGTCTGTGGCACAGAGGCCTTGCGGGTCGGGCGCTCGGTGCGGGCGTGGGCGCCGGGCAGAGGCCGTAGCCCACCCGGCTGCGGGATGAGGCCGTGGCTATCCGGCCGCGGGGTTGCCGGCGTGGGGCTCCGGTGGAAGCAGGCGGCGCGCAGCGGTGGTCAGCGGAGCATGGCGAGGGAGGCCGTGGGTGCGCGCGCGCAGGCGGGCGTGGCATAGGGCGGTCCAGTGCATGCGGGAGCACGGCGGTGGCGCGCGCGGACGCAGGTGGCCGCGGGCGCCAGCGGCAGATGCGGCATGGGCGCGCGAGGGCAGGGACGTGACGGCGCGAGCAGAGGTGAACGGCGGGCGTAAGCAGGTGGCTGGTAGGCTGCGAGCAGAGACGTCGCGAGCTCGCGCGAGGTCAGCAGGCGTGCGACCAAGGCGTTGGAGGGACCGTGGCGGGCGGTGCGAGTGCACGCACATGAGCGGAGCTCCGATGTGGCCACGAGAGGATGCGGGGCGAGGGAGAGAGGAGGTCGGGGCCCCTCCGTTCAGTGTAGGGACAAGACAGCGGGGCGCGGGGAGGAGATGGAGACGACGGGGACGGAGAGGAAGCAGTCCGACGATGGGGGGGCTCTGCGCGGCGACGTCGGCCTCGGGGCGCCGCGGGTGTCTGCGGCGAAGCGGGGAGATGACGGCGAGGAGGCCCGGCGTGTCGAGGCCGTGAGCCGCCGTCGCGGCGAAGCAGCGCCAGGAACGGGCGCCGGCGTGGTGTGGGGGCGCGGGCGTCGGGGTGGATCCCCGATCCAGATCGGGAGGGAGTGGGAGGAGCGAGGGGGTCGTGGGAAGAGTGGGGTGGATGGGGTTAGGGTTTCGGGAGGGGGAGTGGATAAGGAGGACTGGGGGAGGCCGGCTGGGCCAGGTGGGCTGTGGCCCAAGGAGGGGGGGCTTGCGGCCTTCCGGGCCGAAGCCCAGGGGGCATGGGGTTTCCCCCCCCCCCCTTCCTTTTTTTTTAGTTGTTTTGTTTTCTGTTATTATTTAATTTTCTTTTCTATTTTTAGTTTTACAAAATTACCACTAGTGCCCAAATTTGTATTAATCAACAAACTACTGTAAGATTAATTCTTAACCCGTAATAAAATAGTTTTAGCATTTTATAAATTTGATAGGCATTTGTTTAATTGTTCTCACTACTATTTTAATTGTTTTAGAGTCTTTAAACATTTTGTCAAAGTTTGGTTTCTCCACCATAATTACTTACGATTTATTTGACACAATCCGAACATTTTAGTTTTGATATTTGAAAATTTTACTGTTTGCCTATATTTTAAATTTTAAATTTGAATCGTTTTTGAACTAACTCGAGTTTATCAACAGTAACCGAGGTGACGTGGCACCATTAGCAGAGGTTTACTGTAGCTCGATTATCCGGGCGTCACAGGCATACTAGGGACACTAGTATAAGGTACTTGCTATGTACGTGGTGTTAATTGCTGGAGTTTAAAATTGTTTATCAGGTCTTTTATCATTTTGTAACCACGTATATACGTTTGGTTTTGAGTGTTTTGACATGTACAAACTGCTCATTGATAGTGACTTGAAAGGAATTTTTCTCTCAACAGCACCAGGCCGCTGGGTGCAGGCGTGCCGCACCGTGATGAGTGTAGAAGGATCCAGCTGGGAGCGTTTTGGCGCGCGTCCGTACATGGCGAATCCAAGAAACATCAGCCGTTGGATCATTTGAGCTTTGTATTGATGAAGAATGGAGATTCACCCTGTGTAACAAATCAACGGCTAACAGTTTGCTTCTACAATGTTCTGGATGGCTAGCCCAAGTTCAAAAATTGCAGTACTATAGCAGTAGAGATTTTGTTTTGTCTATGTATTCACACATGTACTAAGTTTCCGGTTAATACAATTCTAGCATGAATAATAAAAATTTATCATGATATAAGGAAATATAAATAACAACTTTATTATTGCCTCTAGGGCATATTTCCTTCAGTCTCCCACTTGTACTAGAGTCAATAATCTAGTTCACATCGCCATATGATTTAACACCAATAGTTCACATCACCATGTGATTAGTTCACATCGCCATGTGACTAATACCCAAAGGGTTTTACTAGAGTCAATAATCTAGTTCACATCGCTATGTGATTAAGACCCAAAGAGTACTAAGGTGTGATCATGTTTTGCTTGTGAGAGAAGCTTAGTCAATGGGTCTGTCATATTCAGAGCCGTATGCATTTTGCAAATTTTCTATGTATACAATGCTTTGCATGGAGCTCCTCTAGTTAATTGATCCCACTTTCAATATGTATCCAGATTGAGACTCGGAGTCATGTGGATCGGTGTAAAAGCTTGCAACGTCGTAACACTTTATGACAAACTCTTTATCACCTCCACAACTGAGAAATATCTCCTAGTCTTCTAAGGATAATTTTGACCGCTGTCAAGTAATCCACTCCTGGATCAATATCGTACCCACTTGCCAAACTCATGGCAAGGTACACAAAAGGTTTGGTACACATCATAGCATACTTTATAGAACCTATAGCTAAGGCATAGGGAATGACTTTCATTCTCTTTCTATTTTCTGCCGTGGTCGTGTTTTGAGTCTTACTCAACTTTACACCTTGCAATACAGGCAAGAACTCCTTCTTTGATTGTTCCATTTTGAACTACTTCAAAAATCTTGTCAAGGTATGTACTCATTGAAAAATCTTATCAAGCATCTTGACCTATCTCTATAGATCTTGATGCCCAATATGTAAGCAGCTTCACCGAGGTATTTATTTGAAAAACTCCTTTCAAACACTCCTTTATGATTTCCAGAAAATTCTACATCATTTCCGATCAACAATATGTCATTCACATATACTTATCAGAAAGGTTGTAGTGCTTCCACTCACTTTCTTGTAAATACAGACTTCACCGCAAGTCTATATAAAACCATATGCTTTGATCAACTTATCAAAGCATATATTCCAACTCCGAGATGCTTGCACCAGTCCATAGATGGATCGCTAGAGCTTGCACACTTTGCTAGCACCTTTAAGATTGACAAAACCTTCTAGTTGCATCATATACAACTCTTCTTTAAGAAATCCATTAAGGAATGTAGTTTTGACAACCATTTTCCATATTTCATAAAATGTGGCAATTGCTAACATGATTCGTACAGACTTAAGCATCGCTACGAGTGAGAATATCTTATCGTAGTCAACACCTTGAACTTGTCGAAAACTTTTTTGCGACAACTCGAGCTTTGTAGATAGTAACGCTACTATCAGCGTCCATCTTCCTCTTGAAGATCCATTTATTCTCATGGCTCGCCGATCAGCGGGCAAGTCAATCAAAGTCCATACTTTGTTCTTATACATGGATCCCATCTCAGATTTTATGGCCTCAAGCCATTTCGCGGAATCTGGGCTCATCATCGTGTCATGGTCAAGTAACATGACCTCCAAAACAGGATTATTGTACAACTCTGGCGCGGATCTTACTCTGGTTGACCTACGAGGTTCGGTAGTAACTTGATCAGAAGTTTCATGATCATCATCATTAGCTTCCTCACTAATTGGTGTAGGAATCACTGGAACTGATTTCTGTGATGAACTACTTTCCAATAAGGGAGAAGGTACAACTACCTCATCAAGTTCTACTCTCCTCCCACTCACTTCTTTCAAGAGAGACTCCTTCTCTAGAATGGATCCCGTTTTAGCAACAAAGATCTTGCCTTTGGATCTGTGATAGAAGGTGTACCCAATAGTTTCTTTTGGGTATCCTAGGAAGACACATTTCTCCGATCTGGATTCGACCTTAGCAGGTTGAAGCTTTTTCACATAAGCATCGCAGCCCCAAACTTTGAAAAACGACAACTTGGGTTTCTTGCCAAACCACAGTTCATATGGTGTCGTCTCAACGAATTTAGATGGTGCCCTATTTAACGTGAATGCAACTGTTTCTAATGGATAACCCCCAAAACGATAGTGATAAATCGGTAAGAGACATCATAGATCGCACCATATCTAATAAATTACGGTTATGACGTTCGGACACACCATTACACTGTGGTGTTCCAGGTGGTGTGAGTTGCGAAACTATTCCACATTGTTTCAAATGAAGACCAAACTCGTAAGTCAAATATTCGTCTCCACGATCAGATCATAGAAACTTCATTTTCTTGTTACGATGATTTTCCACTTCACTCTAAAATTCTTTGAACTTTTCAAATGCTTCAGACTTATATTTCATCAAGTAGATATACACATATCTGCTCAAATCATCTGTGAAGTCAGAAAATAACGATACCCGCCACGAGCCTCAACACTCATCGGATCGCGTACATCAGTATGTATTATTTCCAATAAGTCGGTTGCTCGCTCCATTGTTTCGGAGAACGGAATCTTAGTCATCTTGCCCATGAGGCATGGTTCGCAAGCATCAAGTGATTCATAATCAAGTGATTCCAAAAGCCCATCAGCATGGAGTTTCTTCATGTGCTTTACACCAATATGACCTAAACGGAAGTGCCACAAATATGTTGCACTATCATTATCAACTTTGCATCTTTTGGCATCAATATTATGAATATGTGTATTACAACGATCCAGATTCAATAAACCATTCACCTTGGGTGTATGACCACAGAAGGTTTTATTCATGTAAACAGAATAACAATTATTCTTTGACTTAAATGAATAACTGTATTGCAATAAACATGATCCAACCATATTATGCTCAATGCAAACACCAAATAACATTTATTTTAGGTTCAACACTAATCCCGAAGGTAAAGGGAGTGTGCGATGGTGATCTTATCAACCATGGAATCACTTCCAACACACATCGTCACCTTGCCCTAAACTAGTCTTTGTTCATTTTGTAACTCCTGTTTCGAGTTACTAATCACAACAACTAAACCAGTATCAAATACCCAGGGGCTACTATGAACACTAGTAACGTACACATCAATAACATGTCTATGATATATACTTTTGTTCACTTTGACATCCTTCTTATCCGCCAAGTATTTGGGGCAGTTCCGCTTCCAGTGACAATTTCCTTCGCAGTAGAAGCACTCAGTTTCAGGCTTGGGTCTAGGTTTGGGCTTCGTCATGGGAGTGGTAACTTGCTTTCCATTCTTCTTGAAGCTCCCTTTCTTTCCCTTGCCCTTTTACTTGAAACTAGTGGTTTTGTCAACCATCAACATTTGATGCTTTTCTTGATTTCTACCTTCATCGATTTCAGCATCACGAAGAGCTCGGGAATTGTTTTCGTCATCCCTTGCATATTATAGTTCATCACGAAGTTCCAGTAACTTGGTGATAGTGACTAGAGAACTCTGTCAATCACTATTTTATCTGGAAGATTAACTCCCACTTGATTCAAGCGATTGTAGCACTCACACAATCTGAGCACATGCAAACTGGTTGAGCTATTCTCCTCCATCTTGTAGGCAAAGTACTTGTCAGAGGTCTCATGCCTCTCGACTCGGGCATGACTCTGAAATACCTATTTCAGCTCTTGGAACATCTTATATGCTCTGTGGCGTTCAAAACGTTTTTGAAGCCCCGGTTCTAAGCCGTAAAGCATGGCGCACTAAACTATCAAGTAGTTATCATACCGAACTTGCCAAACGTTCATAACGTCTGCATTTGCTCCTGCAATAGGTCCGTCACTTAGCGGTGCATCAAGGACATAATTCTTCTGTGCAGCAATGAGGATAATCCTCAGATCACGGACCTAGTCCACATCATTGCTACTATCATCTTTCAACATAGTTTTTCTCTAGGAACATATCAAAAATAAACGGGGAGCTACATCGCGAGCTATTGATCTACAACATAGTTATGCAAATACTACCAGGACTAAGTTTATGATAAATTAAAGTTCAATTAATCATATTACTTAAGAACTCCCACTTAGATAGACATCCCTCTAATCATCTAAGTGATCACGTGATCCATATCAACTAAACCATGTCCGATCATCACGTGAGATGGAGTAGTTTTCAATGGTGAACATCACTATATTGATCATATCTACTATATGATTCATGCTCGACCTTTCGGTCTCAGTGTTCCGAGACCATATCTGCATATGCTAGGCTCGTCAAGTTTACCCCGAGTATTCTGCGTGTGCAAAACTGGCTTGCACCCGTTTTATGTGAACGTAGAGCTTATCACACCCGGTCATCACGTGGTGTCTCGGCACGATGAACTGTCGCAACGGTGCATACTCAGGGAGAACCCTTGTACCTTGAAATTTAGTGAGAGATCATCTTATAATGCTACCGCCGTACTAAGAAAAATAAGATGCATAAAGGATAAACATCACATGCAATTAATATAAGTGATATGATATGGCCATCATCATCTTGTGCCTTTGATCTCCATCTTCAAAGCACCGCCATGATCACCATCGTCACCGGCTTGACACCTTGATCTCCATCGAAGCATCGTTGTCGTCTCGCCAACTATTGCTTCTACGACTATCGCTGCCGCTTAGTGATAAAGTAAAGCAATTACATGGCGTTTGCATTTCAAACAATAAAGCGACACCCATATGGCTCCTGCCAGTTGCCGATAACTGTTACAAAACATGATCATCTCATACAACAATTTATATATCATCACCTCTTGACCATATCACATCACATCAAGCCCTGCAAAAACAAGTTAGACGTCCTCTACTTTGTTCTTGCAAATTTTACGTGACTGCTACGGGCTTAGCAAGGACCGTTCTTACATACGCATCAAAAACACAACGATTTTTTGTCAAGTGTGATGTTTTAACCTTCAATAAGGACCGGGCGTAGTCACACTCGATTCAACTAAAGATGGAGAAACAGACACCCACTAGCCACCTGTGTGCGAAGCACGGCGGTAGAACCAGTCTCATGAACGCGGCCATGTAATGTCGGCCTGGGCCGCTTCATCCAACAATACCGCCGAATAAAAGTATGACATGCTGGTAAGCAGTATGACTATTATCGCCCACAACTCTTTGTGTTCTACTCGTGCATATAACATGTACGCATAGACCTGGCTCGGATGCCACTGTTGGGAACGTAGTATTTCAAAAAAAATTGCCTAAGATCACGCAAGATCTATCTAGGAGAAGAATAGCAACGAGCGGGGAGAGTGTGTCCACGTACCCTCGTAGACCAAAAACGGAAGCGTTTAGTAACGCGGTTGATGTAGTTGAACGTCTTCGCGATCCAACTGATCAAGTACCGAACGCACGGCACCTCCGCGATCTGCACACGTTCAGCTCAGTGACGTCCCTTGAACTCTAGATCCAGCTGAGGCCGAGGGAGAGTTTCGTCAGCACGACGGCATGGTGACGGTGATGAGGGCTTCGCCTAAGCACTAGAACAATATGACCGAGGTGGAAAACTATGGAGGGGGCACCGCACACGGCTAAAGATGAACTTGTGTGTCTTGGGGTGCCCCTTTGGCTACGTATATAAAGGAGGGAGGAGGAGGCCGTCCTAGGAGGGGCGCGCCTATAGGGGAGTCCAACTAGGATTCCCAATCCTTGTTGGAGTCTCCTTCCTTTTCCAAGAGGGGAGAGAGGGAAGGAGTAGGAGAGGGAGAAGGAAAGAGGGAGGGCAGCCCCCTCTCTAGTCCAATTCAGACTTGCCATGGGGGGCGGGCGCGTCCCCCCTTGAGACCCTTCTCTCCTTTCCCGTTTGTCCTATAAGGCCCACTACTTCCTCCGGCGAATTCCCGTAACTCTCCGGTACTCCGAAAAATACCCATATCACTCGGAACATTTCCGAGGTCCGAATATAGCCTTCCAATATATCGATCTTTACGTTTCGACCATTTCGAGACTCCTTGTCATGTCCGTGATCTCATCCGGGACTACGAACGACCTTCGGTATATCAAATCACATAACTCATAATACAAATCGTCATCGAACGTTAAGCGTGCGGACCCTACGGGTTCGAGAACTATGTAGACATGACCGAGACACATCTCCGGTCAATAACCAATAGCGGAACCTGGATGCTCATATTGGCTCCTACATATTCTACGAAGATCTTTATCGGTCAAACCGCTTAACAACATACGTTTTTCCCTTTGTCATCGGTATATTACTTGCCCGAGATTCGATCGTCGGTATCAGCATACCTAGTTCAATCTCGTTACCGGCAAGTCTCTTTACTCGTTCCGTAATGCATCATCCCGCAACTAAGTCATTAGTCACATTCCTTGCAAGGCTTATAGTGATGTGCATTACCGAGAGGGCCCAGAGATACCTCTCCGCAGGGGCGGAGCCAGGATTTGAACATGAGGGGGGCGAAACACTATTTGACGTAAAAGATTGTATATCACCGTATGTTAAATTCTCAGTGATAGCATCGATGATAAAGCATAAAATTATGGTCTGTAACTACAATTTTTTTATAATTCTCAACAAACTTTTGGAAGTTGAAGTTGAAGCAATTGGTTCGAAAAATATTTACCCCATGAGTTGTTGTCTTTCACTTCATCTTTAACTACTATAAAAAGGACGCATAATTAGTAACATAATTTACTATTTTATATGAAGCACTAATTAAGTACATTAAGTTTGTAAGTTATAAAAAATCATATTAGCATCGTTCCAAAATAATTTGAGTTTTAGGTTGATCCTAAGTTAAACTTCTTCAAATTTGTGGAAAAATATACCAATGTGTGAACACCAAATTAGTTTTGTTAGAACCTTTAAAAAATATTCATGTTATGTACTTTTAATGTAGATATTATTATATTTTTTATAAATTTGGACAAATGTAAATTGCTCGGCAAACATAAAACAATAATTATTTTGGAACGGTGGGATGTAGTATGTAGTGTATCTGCATCAGTTTTGCTCACCGGCATCTACCCTTATTGATCTGGCTGCTTCTAGCCCTCCCCGCACGTCGACATCAGACTGTAGATCAATGGACGGTGTTGTTGCTGTGGTGAGTAGCGGCCAGCGGCAATGGTGAACGCCCTAGCCCCTAGCAGGACATTTGATGAAAAGTGGCGGTGACGGTGGCGAATGCCCTTGCAGATGTGCAGCACATACGTACGTCCGCACATATCGATCGATCGATCTGAATGGATTAGACACTGGCCCATGGCAAAATAATAGCCAGCCACAACCACCGTACATGGGTTATTGTGTTATATGGGCTTCTCTGCTTCGGTGATGTTTAAATCAATTGCTAACATATGGGCTGGGCTAATTATGCGATTATTTTTTGCCATTAGGCATATACAGTACACACTACCTACACGAATTGTTGAGGGGGGGCGAGCGATTGGCAAGGGTCTGACCCCTGCTCGCCCCTCCCTGTCTCCGCCCCTGCCTCTCCGACAATCGGAGTGGCAAATCCTAATCTCGATCTATGCCAACACAACAAATACCTTCGGAAACATCTGTAGAGCATCTTTATAATCACCCAGTTGCGTTGTGACGTTTGATAGCACATAAGGTGTTCCTCCGATATTCGGGAGTTGCATAATCTCATAGTCAAGGGAACATGTATAAGTCATCAAGAAAGCAATAGCAATAAAACTCAACGATCATAATGCTAAGCTAACGGATGGGTCTTGTCCATCACATAATTCTCTAATGATGTGATCCTGTTCATCAAATGACAACACATGTCTATGGTCAGGAAACATAACCATCTTTGATTAACGAGCTAGTCAAGTAGAGGCATACAAGGGACACTCTGTTTTGTCTATGTATTCACACATGTACTAAGTTTCCGGTTAACACAATTCTAGCATGAATAATAAAAATTTATCATGATATAAAGGAAATATAAATAACAACTTTATTATTTCCTCTAGGGCATATTTCCTTCAGAAGGGGGCGTCGCCCCCCTTTCCTTCTCCTTCTCCCTCTCCTTCCCCCTTTCCCTCTGCGGTAAAAGGAAGGGGTGCCGAATTGGACTTGGAGTCCTAGTAGGACTCCTCCCCACTTGGGGGCGCGCCTTGGCCGGCCTCCTCCCCTCTCCTTCCTTTATATACGGGGGCAAGGGGGCACCTCTAAGCACATGAATTATTTCTTAGCCGTGTGCGGTGCCCCTCTCCACCGTTTACTCCTCCGGTCATATTGTCATAGTGCTTAGGCGAAGCCCTGCGCAGATCACATCATCATCACTGTCACCACATCGTCATGCTGACGAAACTCTCCCTCGACACTTTGCTGGTTCAAGAGTTCGAGGGACGCCATCGAGCTGAATGTGTGCAGAACTCGGAGGTGTCGTACGTTCCATGCTTGATCGGTTGAATCGAGAAGACATTCGACTACATCAACCGCGTTAAGCTAATGCTTCCGCTATCGGTCTACGAGGGTATGTGGACACACTCTCCCCCTCTCGTTGCTATGCATCTCCTTGACAGATCTTGCGTGATCGTAGGAATTTTTTTGAAATTGCATGTTATGTTCCCCAACTAACAAACAACAAAGTCATTTTGGAACAAGAGCTGCCACGTTACAATCGGAAACAAAAGTATTATTGAAATCGTGGGCGTTCTACTGACAATATAGGTGCCGCCATGCATCCCCTCTTTTTATTGGCTTGGCGGCGTCGTGCGTGGTAGCTATTTGAGTACGGGAGGCGTGCGAGCAGACGCATGCGCGTGCTTATCGGGAGGCGAGCCCTTTGACCTCCATCCATCGCCCAATTATCTCCCAACTTCTCCATTAATGGCGCCCGAGCCCTTGTTTTATGGTGTGGCTATGTCTTACTCGACTGAGATTTAAGAGAGAGAAATAAATCTGAAAAGAAAATTTTGCACGGATCTTGATGTAAGATCTGACGGACATATATAGCATTGACTGAGACTTATAGCAAGACTGATATACATATAATGATGATGGCAGTGGATAATAATTGTCTTACAAATTTAGGAAGATAATTAAAAATGCCACATGCGGCAACGCTCAAAATACACAAGGGCAAAAGAAGAATGAAGACACATACAATAATCTGGGTCACTACTCTCTACTTTCTTGATGTGTTGCTGCAGGGCGTGAAGTTCCTCCAACACCATTCATCATCTCCTCCACGACTAGTTCTCACGGCGAGCGGCGATGATTTCTTTCATGTCCTCAATACGTTGCTTGGCAGCATCCACGGATTCTTCCACCAGCCTTTCTTTCTCGATGCGGAGCATGGCATTCTCATCCATAAGTTTCTTGACAATGACACCTGTCTTCTTCAACAAGGCAGTGGTCTCCTCGTGCTGCTTCCCCCTTCCGGCGATCTTCGCCCTCAGCAGGTCGCGCTCAGTGCGGAACTTCTCCTTGTCCTCCTTAGTCCCCGGATGACGCCGGTAGCATTTTCAAACGAGGCATTCATCTCGTCCTGCAGCTTCGCCCAGCCGGAGATCCGATCCATCAGGTTGTCGAGCATAGCGCGCATGCGCCTGTGAGAGTCCCTGCCTGCATGCGAGAGATCTTCCTAGGCTGCCGCAGCGCGGGAGGACCTCTTTGCTGCATCCGCGGCATAGTGGGACATCTTTGTTGCTTCCACGACGCGGTCGGACCAAACTGCTGCTTCGACGGTGTGTCGGGACCTCTGTGCTACTTCGGTGGCGCGGTGGGACCTCTGTGCTGCTACGGCGATGCGGCGGCACATATCGGCTGCTTTCGCAACGAGGCGAGACATCTCTCGTGTTTTCGCTTCCATGCTCGCCTCTCCCTGGTAGTAATTTCTCGACCCAGAACTCATGCGGGCCATGGCAGACGCAAGGGAACAACGATGAAAGACTTGTTTGTTTTTGTTGATGAGGAGTTAAGGAGGAATGTGCAGTCATCTTGGAGTGGGTAGTATTTATAACCGAGTAATACGCTGCTAAGTAGGAAACCATTTAGGTTTTGATCGGTGTGAATTTGTAGTTAATATAACGTGGTAATTTGGAATGTGACGGAAAGCAAGCTCAAAATTTATTGACGGTTCTAGTTTCGAAATGTGGCACGACTCCCTGGTGGTGTAACGTGGCTCGACCCCACCTGTCAGGAGATAATTATCAAAGGCTTTAACTAGACGGCAGTGCTTCGTTTGAGTTTTTGTGAGCAAGTGGAGGAGGAGGAGGGGAAATGTGAGCAACGTTAGTTGCCTCGGGTAAAACCGTTGTTCAGGAAATCGGTAACTAGTGGTTGCTTGGTCGGCTTGGGAGTAGTGACTAATCGGTGAATCGGCCTATTACCTGGATTAATTGGTCGGCCATTAATAGATAGATTAAACAGGAATTGCCAACATATATCTAGATTTTTTTATGTATTGTACCATACTCTCATGCTCTTAACTATGTAATATACCAAAATATGCTACTGGTCCGTCGAACCCTAGCTATTGAGGAGCAAGAGAGGGATGGGAGGGGTTACATGAAAACTTATTGGGCTTTATTTGCCCACAAGTTAATGGGTCAGCAACGATTAATCGGTCTAACAACCAATTAATCGGTTTAACTGGCCAATTGATCGTCCTGACAAGTTAACACGATGAATATGTGCTATTTGAATCGGTCACCCTACGAGTAGCGATTAACTGGCCCATTAACTGATTAATCAGACGAATTCTTGAATAGTGGCTAAAAGTGAGGATAACTAAGCAACCAAAGGGCACGAAAGTAGAAATACCTTTAGATATACTCCCTCCTTTCCGGTTTGAAGGGCCAAGCTCAAAAAAGGTTTGAAGGGCTAAGCTCAAAAATCGCTTTAACCAAGATAGATGATGAGTGTTGGAGCAAATTTTGTAGGTTGCAAAATTAACATGCTCATTTAAATAAACGTGCTTAGTCTGCAAGTGTATGCATTTGGGACCACTAAATTAGCAAAAACGGCTACATGCACAAGTAAGCTTCCTGTTAACGCGCCTCGGAATTAAAAGGATGATGAAGAGGAGTGAAAATAGGATTAACAAAATGAAATAACAAAAAAAAAGAGGTAGTGTCAATAAATCGGAAATGAGACTGTAGACTTTAGCAAGACAACTCATAATTTTTTTGTCACAAAATATTTTTTTAGAACTACGAAATACATTAAATATGGGCTGCTTTAACGGAAATGGTTTTTGTACGACAATTTTTTGTGCGAAGCTTGTACGACCATACGCAGAATATATATGCTTCATGCTATGGCTCACGCGCCGATTGTCTCTGATGGAGTTTCATCGTAAGTATTGCATTGCTCTTGTTTTAATAAATAAAAACAGTAAGATATATTGTACCGGAACTACTATCTCTAACCACTACACTACTATCATTAGATACAGCTTCCTCCAAAAAATCATTAGATATGACTTAAGATATAATGAACTGAAACTGTTACAGGAGTATCTAAACATCTACAGTAATATCATTGGATATAGCTTAAGACATAATGAACTGGAACTGCCGATATGACCAAAGTTACCTTTGATCTATGCCAAAAAAAAAAACGTGTCTATCAATATGCATTTCGTGCTGGGAAAAATGCGGAACGGACTTGTTCGTTTTTTGCACACCAAACAAAACCAACCCAATACGCCTTCCATCATCTAACACGGTCAATTAAACAAGAGTGCGAAATCCCTACTTCGTTGACTCTTTACTAACCCACCCCCAAAACAAAAACAAACAACGCACCCCCTCTTCGGCTCTTCCCCGGCCCCATGGCCGCCGGCCTTCGCTTCTCTCCCCCTTCCTCCTCCTCCTCCGCACTATATAACCCCGCCCTCGCCTTCCCCTGTCACCCAAAACCCCACGCCATTAGCGCCGGCTCACGTACACGGGCTCCAAGAAACGCAGCGCACGACCCAGAGAGAAGAAGAACGACGCACCGTCGTCTCCCGCCCTGCCCGCTCTGTTTCAAGAAACAAGAAACAGGGGAGCCGAGCCGAGCCAACCACGGCGGCAATGGGGGACGAGATGGAGGCGGCGGCGTGGGCGTGGGCATGGCGCGGCTGGGTGTCGTGGCGCGCGGCGGCCGTGCTGCTGTCGGCGTGGGTGGCGCTGCACGTGGCGGCGCGGGTGGCGGACGCGCTGTGGTGGCGGCCGCGGCGGCTGGAGGCGCACTTCGCGGCGCAGGGCGTGCGCGGGCCGCCGTACCTCTTCCTGCTGGGCTCCGTGAAGGAGATGGTGGGGCTCATGGTGGAGGCCTCCTCCAAGCCCATGTCGCCGCCCACCTCCCACAACGCGCTCCCCCGCGTCCTCGCCTTCTACCACTACTGGCGGAAGATCTACGGTGCGTCCCTCCCTCCCTCACTACTCGCCGCCGCTTATGCATACATACACGTATACGCATGTGTTGTGCAAGAATAGTATCTCAGCCAGCCAGCCAGCATCACCTGCCTGCGTCTCTGCGTGGCTTAATTGCTCATCGTTTTGGGCGGTTTTGGTTGCATCTGCTTGTTGATCTGTTCCCTCCCCTCCCTGTCCAATTTTCTGTTTGGCTCCTCTCTCTGTCCCTCTGCGCGTCTGCTTGTGACCAGGGCTCAGCTTTTGTCTCTTGTTGTCAGCTCAGCTCAGCTCACCTAGCTTATCTCTTTCGTTTACGCATATGGGGTTTATGGCATTTACTTCGCTTCTTCCTCCTCACAGACACCTTTGGTTCTTGCATCGAATGGCAATTTCCGTCCTTTTGGGCCATCACTAATGTTTTTGGTGACGATGCAGGTCCGACGTTCTTGATATGGTTCGGGCCGACGCCGCGGCTCACGGTGGCGGAGCCGGAGCTGATCCGGGAGATCTTCCTGACCCGCGCCGACGCCTTCGACCGCTACGAGGCGCACCCCGTCGTGCGCCAGCTCGAGGGGGACGGCCTCGTCAGCCTCCACGGGGACAAGTGGGCGCTCCACCGCCGCGTCCTCGGCGACGCCTTCTACCCCGACAACCTCAACGTACGAACGCCGTGCTGCTCCCCTGTTTTCTTCTTGTTCGTGGCCGCGCTGGCGGTCCGTGCGACGTTTCGATGTACGGATGTGCTGACGGCGACGTGGTTCGATTGTGCAGCGCCTGGTGCCGCACGTTGGCAGGTCGGTGGCCGCGCTGGCGGAGAAGTGGCGGGAGATGGCGGCGGACGACGGCAGCGGCGAGGTGGAGGTGGACGTGGCGGAGTGGTTCCAGGAGGTGACGGAGGAGGCCATCACGCGCGCCACCTTCGGCGGCAGCTACAACGACGGCCGGGTGGTGTTCGGCATGCAGAGCCAGCTGATGGCCTTCGCCTCCGAGGCGTTCCGCAAGGTCCTCGTCCCAGGCTACCGGTTCATGCCGACCAAGAAGAACTGGCTGTCGTGGAAGCTGGACAGGGGTATCCGGCGGAACCTGACCAGGCTCATCGGCCGGCGCAGCGAGGAGGCGGCCGCCGCCGTGCAAGCCGCCGAGGGTGAGAAGGCCGACACCGGGAGCTTCCGCGACTTGCTCGGGCTGATGATCAATGCCAGCCAGAGGACGACGAAGGCGATCCCGGTGCATGACATGGTGGAGGAGTGCAAGACGTTCTTCTTCGCCGGGAAGCAGACGACGACCAATCTGCTGACGTGGGCCACCGTGCTCCTCGCCATGCACCCAGAGTGGCAAGAGCGCGCCCGGCGCGAGGTGCTCGACGTGTGCGGCTCCGACGACCCCTCCAAGGAGCACCTCCCCAGGCTGAAAACGGTACGTCCCCTCCCCTCCCAGCACAGCTCTGCCGCCACGATTCCGATTCGTTTCCGTCTGCAGCAGGAGAAATAGAAATTTCAAACCCGTCGCACGCAGAAGGGCGTTTCGGTCATTTCATTCAAGCGCTGACACACACTCTGCATGTTCCATGTGTTTTTCTCACGACAGCTGGGCATGATCATCAACGAGACGCTCCGGCTGTACCCGCCGGCGGTGGCGACGATCCGGCGCGCCAAGGCGGACGTGCGGCTCTCGGACGGGTGCATGATCCCGCGCGACATGGAGCTGCTCATCCCGATCATGGCCATCCACCACGACGCGCGGTACTGGGGCCAGGACGCGGCGCAGTTCAACCCGGCGCGGTTCGCCGGCGGGGCGGCCAGGGCGGCGAAGCACCCGCTGGCCTTCATACCCTTCGGGCTCGGGGCCCGGATGTGCGTGGGCCAGAACCTGGCGCGCCTGGAGGCCAAGCTCACCATGGCCATCCTCCTGCAGCGGTTCGAGATCCGGACGTCCCCCAACTACGTGCACGCGCCGACGGTGCTTATGCTCCTCTACCCGCAGTACGGGGCGCCGTTGATCTTCCGCCCGCTGGCATCGCAGCCGTCCTCCTGTCCTTCCAACCCCGACTTCTTGTGTCAAAACTGACACAACAGAAGGAGATGTTTCCACTAGGCTAGTACTCGTAGAAAAGAAGAAGGGCGGGAAGAGCCGTGGGTCAAGCCCAGGATGACCCAAACGCCCCTCCCCCTCTAGTGTACATATGTGAGTCCAAGTGATAGAAAGAGCCAAGAATCGCTAACTTTTTGTCCTGGCCTGTGTGTGGCCCTACCTGGGACCCGCCAGGTTGCCAAAAATGCCCTCCTTAACAGACCGGATCAGGCCAGCCCCCTCTTTTTTAAGATTTGATGGCACACAGGAGGAGAAAGGCCCCCACCTCTTCTTGTTGTGTTGCCCATGGCTTCTGGTGTGTGTATTTGTACAGATGTTTATTCCATCATCATCATCATCACCGGGAAGGAAAGAAGTGAAAATGGTGTCGTGTTTATAATAATTTCCTTGGAACCCTGTGTCTACCTTGCGCGCGGCATTCTCTTCCTTTTGCCGGTCTCTCCAGTGTGTGGTCGGTGATCCTGCCTCCATTATACTGTATACAAAGAAGAAACAACTCGCCTAATTAACATTCCTGGTCCTGTCTAATGACTCGCTTTTGATAAAAAAAAAGTCTATGGAAAGTAGGAAATCCGAGCAAATTCAAAGCCAAGCAGAGGAGTCTTAATTGTGTGCTTGTGCGGCCCACAGAACATTCATACGAAAACCAGATAGATACTAGGATTTAGTACTCCATTTGTGAAGGAAGAGAGGCTGAATCGAGAGTGGACATTTGGGGTGGGGCCGGCAGCCAAATCCCGGTGGGCACAGGAGCCAGGGGCTGCCTCTGCCTCTGCCTGTGGTTGGGTGCTAGCTGTCACTGGCGCAAGGAGCATTCCCAACGGTTACGCAAACGGACAACGGAGGAAATACTACTACGTACGTGGCTGGGCCGGAGGGAGAGCCACGCAGCAACTCTCGTGCTGCCCACCGGAAAAAAATAGGTGAGCGTCTGTGGGTTTTTACCGGCCCGACCGATGCGGCCATGCCAAACTGATTCGCGAGCTGAGCCGTTCTGCGCCCCGCAGTGGGAACGTGTGCGCTGAGTTTTTTTTTTCTTTTTTCTTTAGATTAGAGAAGATGGTGTGCGCTGAGTTAGGCGAGCTACTGCGTTGAGATTTACTACCTGGAACGCGTATTAGACCTTTTATTAGGTGCATTTGTCGCAATCGACGTCCTTGTTGTGGATTCGAAGCGTATGCACGCGATTTAGACTGCGTTCGGTATCAAGGTAGATTATGATAATTCAGTTTTCCAACCAGCACATCGAAGAAAGTTTGTCGATAAAACAAGAGTCATAAAACGGTGCATCAGCACCGATGAACCTTCGTCTGCCAAGACGTCATTGCGATGCTTCATTTGTCCTTACTTGGAATGCTGGGATTTCCTAATGTTATTTGTACGTATGTGGACTGCTCAATGAGTCATTGAGTGAAGAAGCGGGAAGCCTATTATGTCTAAACGCGGAATTTTGCACTATGCATATTTGGTCCTGAAGTTGCTCTCGGATGACCACTGGGTTCCATAGAAAATAAATGGAAATGTGGCCCAACTCCCTCCTACTCCCGCCGTCGGCCACCGGCTGCCAAGTTAACGTCGTTGTAGCATGGATCCTACTCATGTCACTCTGCCACCACATTTTATACTACCCAACGCTATCGCGTGCATATATTGCGTCCCTTTGTAAGGTCACCTCCGACGCCGACCCACAAACCTTCCGTAATGCGGTCCTGTATCAGTCCGCTAGACGGTTCGGACGCGATTCCTCTCGCAAACCGGTGACGGGAGGTGGGGGTGGCACTACTAGGGAAAAGCCTAGCAGTAACGCGGGTTAAATGCTTAGCAGTAGCGCGGGTGGCCGCGCTACTGATACGACGCCACAGCTAACTTTTATCAGTAGCGCGGTTTGACCCGCGCTACTGCTATCGAGGGATAGCAACAGCGTCTGTCTCCAACACGCGTTGCTGCTAATAGCTGTAGCGCCCTTGAACAAAGAGCGCTACTGCTAAGAACTCGCTGCTACTAAAGCCATACCCCGCGTTATTGTTATTAGTTTCTGTTTTTTTTTCTGCTCCATATTTTGTGCTGCTGAATTTTGTTTAGAGCTTTATACAATAATCTCTAGAATATCATACACATACAAATGTAATCATAGCATATACATACAAATAGTCTCATCAAATCATGTCATCATCATAATAATCATCCGACATAAAGTGGTCTCTCGTCATCATCTCGAAAATAGCGATACAAGTCTTGAATACTTGCAACTACATCGTCATCCATCTAAACAATGATATATGCAAGAAGAGCTATCACTATGAGTGAGAGCAGAACTATGCAGTACATGAGGCGGCGGTTACGAGTCCTCTCTCGCGCTAGCGTGAACCTCAAGTAACTAGCTTCTGCTTCTTGTCTGCTTTTGAAGCCTTTATGGCTGGCGCCCGAGACCCCATCCACTTGCCCCTGACACTCGGGACACTCGTCGTACACTCCCGAAACCTTCCCTTTGTACACGAGATAGCACTGCTTCTTCACCATCAATAATCTAGGTGCATGTTAGAGATGCATCTTCATCAAAAGAATGTACAATCATATGCAACAAAATATACTAGAGCAACATGAAAAAGAAAGGATTAGCAACTAGATGCAACATATAGTACGCAAACTAATTAACTAGAGGTACGCAGGTCATCGTATCCAAACTAACAAAGTAGTGTTACGCAAGTTCGGCAGGGACCATGGACATCACAAAGTCTCATTGCTACAGAAAGTATACACGTTCAACCGACACATATCATCATCATCGGCGTCGTAAATCACTAGAAGTTCCATCCTTCCATATCATCAAGGATGGACCTTAACTTCTTGAACGGCGTGAGGTCCTGACGTTGCATGCCTATGCGAGTTCGGACGTCAGCTCACGATATAGGGCCGTGGTGGAACATCCCCTTCTCATCGACGACTTGATGATCGTCGCAATGTCCCTCTGGATGCGAAAGAAGTCGTCTCTAAGTTTATAATCCGCTTCTCCATGAGATTCTACCCACTTGCGGATATGTCATCGTTTCTGCTTGTCATGCGAAGCTTAAGGTGATCCGTTCTGAACTCCATCATGAGATGGAGGAGGTACAATCCATCATTCTTGCTTGATTTTGGGACATGGATGCAGCAGAAGTTAGTTTTATGCGAGAAACCCAACTTCTTGTTCCTTTGTTTCCTGATCTGCAGGTGGCCACCCCTAATGTTGAAGCCTTGGAGAGCATCATCTAGAATATTCATTATGTGGGTGTAGTTCTTATTCTCGTAGTTTCTGGTAGGGTCAAAATACACGGCGTGGGAGACTCGCGGGTAAAGAACGATAAGGACGGCGCACCCGTTGCTGCAGGGAAAAACACCTCAAATTATTCTCCTTATGAGTGAGAAGGAATGATTGAAATGTACGAAAGGATTGTCCAGCACTGGCTTACTTTGGATGATAAGGCAGGAGGATAATTTCCTGGTCCTTATTCTGTACTAGGAAGTTTTGGAGGTACTCCCTAGCATTTTCACGCTCAAAGTCGCCAAGACTCAAGAAGGACTCGTACATGTAGTATGGATTCACCACACAGATTTGCGGGACTTCTTCTCTCTTCATGACGGAGCTCATATGTAGCGTAAAAAGGCGGACGATTGTAAAATCGAGCAGCCTTGTCAGAAACATCTCAGAGATATGGTCAAACCGCAGGAAGAACACCTCCGCAGGCCGTGTGTCGACATAGGACTTCCCCTCAGGCACACGAGCCACGTATGTCGGATATCCTAGATCCTTCGAGGCTAGTAGGCCTTTCTCAATCGACAGCACATAAGGAGATACAAAGATCCAAAGTCAACACAAGAGGATACAAAGGGTAGTTAGTTCATCCCAATCCTTGAAGGAGAGAGGTCTTGAATCCTAGAAGGATCTTCCCATGAAGGGGTCTTGAATCTACTTGGGGGGATCTTCTCACGTGGAGGCCTTGATCTCCATGGGAGAGGTAAGTGGATGACCTAAGCTCTATCTCTATCTTGAGCTAATCCTTTTCTAACCCTAAAACGTCCAAGTGAAGGGGTATATATAGTCTAGGGAGAGAGAGGGGGATACATGGGCCAAGGCCCGCGGGCTGTGCAAAGACAGGTGTTGGGCGTCCGGTAGTTACCAGTTGTCCGGTGGCTCACGAGCGTCCGGTCGTCCGGAGGGCGCTGGACATTTGGTGATTTGGCTCTGGACAGGTGTCGCCGGATGTCCGATGAATGTTGGACGTCCGGTACTTGCCGGTCGTCCGGCCGCTATAGCGTTCGCCGGCTGTATCTTTTGGCTGGCTGATCCTCGAGGCGTCGGATGTCCAGTATGGATCGGTCGTCCGATGGCTGTGACTTGCTGTCAGCCCTTTATCTTGTTTCTCGCACTTGGTGTCCTCGCCATCTTCTCCATTGGTGGTAGCAACTTCATGGCTTTCCTCCAAGTACCTGATCACACACAAGGTCTCTACTTGAGGTAGTAGCAATGTCTCACATGTGGAGTATGTAAGTTCGGAGAGGAGCGAGTTCACCTCGGCTTCGATAGCCCTTGCATGAGCTCTAGTCATTGGTCCGCGTGTTCTCTTGGGAGACAAAGGTAGGTCCATGGGGATGACCGTAGGATGCTCCGCACATCTCCCACTCCCTCCCCCCCCCCCCCCGCTTGGGAAAGATCCAACCTCGGATCGAAATCCTCATCACCATGGAAGGGAGATAGGTCCTTAATTTTGAAGATGTCGCTCACGTTGTACTTGTCGCATGGAATGTCGATCTTGTAGGCGTTGTTGTTGTAGCGTGTTGGCTCCTTGAAAGGTCCATCGGCGCGAGGTAGTAGTTTGTACTTGCGCTCGTTGGGGAAGCATTCTTTGCGAAGGTGTATCCATACAAGATCAGCGATGTTGAATACCATGGGGTGCTTGTCGACGTTGAGCTTGGTCGCGAGTCATTGTACTTGACGCTTGATGGTGTGCCTTGTATCTTCATGCACCTTCTTGAGATAGCTCGCTCGTGCACTCGCGTCCATGTTAATGCGCACTTGTAGTGGTAGTGGTAGAATGTCCAATAGGGAGAACGGGTTGAATCCGTAGATGACCTAGAAGGGGGACTTGCCGGTAGTAGAATGTCGTGCTTGATTGTAGGCGTACTCAGCGATAGGCAGACATTCCTCCCACTCCTTGATAATCTTCTTGATCAAGACTCAAAGAACTGTAGATAGGGTTCGACTGGTGACCTTTGTTTGGCCGTCGGTTTGCAGATAGTATGCGATGAGAAGAGTAGCTTGATTCCAAGCTTGGCGCATAGTGTCTTCCAAGAGTAGCTAAAGAACTTGACATCGCGGTCCGACACAATAGTCTTGGGCACTCCATGCAATCTCAAGATTTTCCTACAAAAGAGATTTGCAACATGTGAAGCATCGTCTATCTTGTTGCAAGGAATGAAATGTGCCATCTTAGAGAAACGGTCCACAACGTCAAATACCGAATCTTTTTCACTTTGAGTTTTAGGCAAACCAAGCACAAAGTCCATACTAATATATTTTCATGGGTGATACGGAATAGGAAGTGGCATATAGAGACCATGGGGTTCATCTTTAGACTTAGCTTTATGGCATGTAGAGCACCGGTTGGTGTAGCGTGAGACGTCATGAAATATCTTAGGCCAAAAGTAGTTCTTGGAAAGTGTGGTGAATGTCTTGTCGCGTCCAAAGTGTCCCATAAGTCTTCCATGGTGAGCCTCTTGCAAAAGCAACAAATGAAGAGAAGACTCGAGGATACAAAGCTTGTTAGCTCGCATTAGATAATCAGCCTTAATATAATATCGCTCCCAAGATGTATGCGCTAAACATTTGGCATAAGGACTAGCAAATGAAGCATCATGCGCATACAAGTCTTTAATGTGCTCGAATCCTATGACATTCAATTCAAGTTGAGTTACAAGCAGGCATTTGTGGGAAAAACCGTCCGCCACCTTACCCTTGATATACTTGATAACATAAGGAAATGGCTCAATGAACTCACTCCATTTGGCATGTTGCTTATTCAATTTTGTTTGATCCTTAAGGTATTCAAGTGTTTCATGATCCGTATGAAGAACAAATTCATGAGGACCAAGATAATGCTCACCCCATTTGTTGCGGTCACCAGCCATCAGCGGGAGCACCGGATCGAGGTCCTCCTCCTTGGCAATGGAAGAGGGAGAGAGCGCCGGCGCGTGGGAGGAGGAGATCGTGGTCGGGGTGACGGGCTTCATTTTTCCGGCGGGCGCCATTCGCGAGATCGCTGGCACCGGCAAGGAAGCAAGGGCGACGCTCTACCTGGATCTAGAGGGGCTTCACGAAGGGAAGGGGATCGCGGCCGGATGAGGAAGACGCAGGACGGGGGAGATGCAATGATGGCCCCGCGATGTGCGCCAGGCTTTTTGTCAGCCTGGGCAGTTGCCGAGGCGACGTGGAGAAGTGGGAGCGCCGATGCCCCTTCGTGCGCCACACGTCGAGCCTGGCCCGCAGGCGGTTGGGGCCCGCGTCGCTTCGCTCTATCATCTTCGCCTTCGCTCCTAAGCAAGGCCGAGCATGTCGTGGGCCCGGGGGTTACTGTTGGGGTTCTGGGACCGGGGGTACCCAGACCCGTCTGCCTGCGGCCCATCGCATGGCATCGCCAACGGCCCGGCGCGGCCCATCGTCAAGACTTGGTGAGCAAGACCCTCACGAGGGAGCCCTGGCCTCGTGAGGCAAACTACGTCAGGGCCTCCTGCAGGATGGTCCCCTGAGGCCGCCTCCTGAGGGGCGGACATCTCTAGGCTCGGCGCCCAGCCTCACGAGGCGCATGGTGACGTGAGCCATGACGAAGGGAGCCAGAAGAGCGCCAGCGGGCGCAATCCAGGACAGTTTCCTCTTTGGTGCTAAGGAGGCAAGGACGTACACAGTTTCCCAAGGAATCCCCCAAAGGTTTCCATTCCGGTGCAACAAGACCAAGACCACGGGCTTGGCAGGACGGAGGTCATCTTCGAGCCCACCTACACGTCACGACCAGGAGCTTTGCAACCGAAGACCACCTTTAGTCAAAATAGGTTGTACTCCTGTCCCCCTTCAAATTTGGCCGCCATGGTATCCCTTCCCACCTAAGCCTTGGGGGAAGAGGATCGGGCCAGTATAAATATAGGCTAATCTCCATCGTAGAGGAGGATCCGATCCATTCACCCCTCGAGCCCTCATGAGGCAGTTCATCCCTTGTACCAGTTCATATTCATCCTCCTCGTGAGGCAATCCACCACAAAGCAGTAGTAGGGTCTTACACCGCAAGCTGGCCCGAACCTGGGTAAATCTCGTGTCCCATTCCCCTCTCATCTCTCTCGAACACGTCGGAGCTAGGCCGTGAGGCAGTGAGCAGCAAGCCATAGCTTGGTGGAGTCCTTCACACATGCCCCATAGTTCGAACCTTGTTTGGGTCAAGTGGAACCCCAATTCTGACACACACCTTTTCACGAAGACGCCACAAAGGAGTTTTCTCTTGGATCATTTTTTACATCTTGAGCTAAGATCACTTAGACCTTGCCCAATCACTCCTAGATACGTCTTCAAAGTAGATCTCCAAACCATCTTCTAGGTAGATCACCAAAATTACTCTTGGATGCTCTGACACCTAACCGCCTAGAATATCAAAGTCTTCAAAGAGTAACAAGTCTTCACTGGACTCAGACAGATTCTTTGGTGTTGCTTAATCACTTTGGCTATTAGGCACTGTTTTTTCTCACTTGGGATTCACTCCAATTCATCGATAGGATGGATTGCTTAGGCAACACTTGTCTAAATTTCACACGAAGCAACCAACGAACTTATGGTGGAGGGGCTCGCTATTATAGCCGGTGTTGCAACCCGAGGACTAATATGACGGTTGGAAAGGATGCACCTACCAAACTTTGTTGCCAGCTGACACAACTCTCAATTTCCACCTGATAGGAAAACCAAACCGCTAGTTTCCTAACTCTTCGACGAGGGCTTCGACTACAACGTCCCGAAGAATATCATCTTGGACATTGAAGAAAAAGATCATGCACTCAAAGAGATTTTTAAAGTATTCACTCAAAGAAATAGGTTTGAATTTAGAACACTTCAAAAAAATATTGTTTTTGTATCGCCTTGACACCCCTTAACAGCATGGAGCACACTTCGAAAAATACTGCCTTTGTATCGCGTGGACGCCCTAGGAACGAAAAAACATAAAAAGAACTAGTGAAGAGCTAAGTCTTCACGCTCCAATTATTCGCCTTGCACCAATGTCTTCATGTTTCCTTCACATCTTTAGGGAGGGTTCATGTAAAAATCATCTTTTGGGGTCACTATAATTGGTTAAACCAAAACTTCAAAGACTTTCACCTATGTATACCCGCAAACACATTAGTACCTTAACCACTTTTGTTGTCAGTACTCCAAAACACAAAGGGGGCAACAAACACACTTATAGGGGCGGAGACACGGGTGGTTAGCCAGGGCCAGGGCCTGCCCTAAGAATTGGACTTTGCTTGTTGAAACAAGCTGAACAATAGTTTTTTTTCTCAATTTTTCCTATAGTTGTCCTCCTCAACATTTGGATTTCAGCAATCCTGCCTCCTCCACCACACACTTACACCCTTCCTTCTTTGGTTCCCATCCTCGGTCAATTGTAGTGCCTCCATCGACTTTGCTAAATGGAGCATGTCTATGGCGTCACAACGCTGAACAAGAGGTGGAGACATGGTGTCGAGTAGTTGCAGTCCAACGTTCCATTGGTGTTTTTCTTTTGCAGGGAAACATCGGGATGTTGTTGACTGGTTGCTTGTTCACGGTCGATGTCCTAGGTAATCAAGAGTTGTGTCTTGCCCTTTTAATATATAAGGGGAAATCGGGTCCTTACGAAATACATTTCCCTTATTATTTTGTCATACTTGAGTTGAAGTAACCATAATGACTGACATCTGGTAATACATCTAATGGTTGTAATGTCATTTTCCACAAGTACAACAACTTTTTTGTCCTATTTATCAATTTTCCGCCATAGTGGTGCTACTATATGGAATCAAATCTTTCCTTCCATCTTGAAAACATATATTGATGTCTTTTTACAGATACTGCACTTGATATGAGCCAAAAGGCACCATCATGAAAGTGAAATGTGCATCCTTATTTACTAACATGGCCCACGAGAGAAGGTAACAAAAATAGATGATTTTATTAAGCAGTCATGTTTAAATAAATTATGTAGTCATGTTTAAATAAATTATAGTACAATATTGTCGGTAGGATGGGGCAAAAGAGGAACTAACTAATATTCATTTTAAGTTCATAACTAAAATGTTAGATGTCCCTTCGCATTGCATGCAAATAGTCTTTTTAGCTACTTTTTGGAGTACTATGTAAAGCAGTGGTTTATTCGTGCGCGTAAAATCAGAAGTAAATTTCCCCGCAAAAAAGAATCAGAAGTACATTAACGTGGCAATGTTCTCTTTCAAATTACCGTTGGAATGGTTGGTAAGAAAATCCAAATGTGAAGGAAAAATATCATATATGCCATTGCATGATGATGAGCAAACTAATAAGCTGTACGGGGGGTGGCGACATGCGTAGACTAGTCTGGATTGCGATGTTCCCCTCGGGATAGGCTGCCAGAAAGACGGACGGTCCCAAGGGTAGGAGGGGTGCCTGCCCATATTTGCCAGCAGCCCGAGGCCCAAGTCCATCATCATCATCTTACACATGGTGCACCAAAGGAAACGCCGTCTTCTTCCCTGGCATTCCAAACCACTGGTCCAATGGAAGCACCCATCCATCAATCATTGAAGATAATGAGCAGGGCGCAGAGGCCAGGCCGGCCTCGCTGCGCACACTGCCGCCCCAGCAGGACAAGGCCGCCACAATGGCGATGATGGCATTGGCCGCTCGCTGCTCACCGGCTTCAGCAAGCAGGTGATGATCCTGGCAACCGTGGATCCAAACGCAAAACGGTGCAACGCAAAAGCCGACTCGTTCGGTTAATGCCGCTGCGCAAATCCTTGCGAGGGAAGGGAAGGGGGTGGTGCCGCATCTTTGCTTTTTGGGGCGTCTCCAATAATTTGCATCCTGTGCTGTGAGACGATGGATCATGGGGTGTGCTCCCTGTTTGTCATGTGTGTAAATTCTGGTCCCCTGGAAGGGCATGTGGGAGACGGAGAGGAGAGATTCTTTCTTGTGTTGTTACCTTGATGCAGTTACTGCAGCCGCTTCTATTCTCCTTCGCATGCAACAAAATAGAGTAAAAGGGATCTCTCCTTCATGCTACAAAAGGTTTCACGGGCCAATGCACAATGACTACGCCCTCGACCGGATAAACAACACATGCGTGGTACGGCCGACGACCATTATGGACCGCCTAATCACGCGCTTTGCTCGCAACCATGGCCTTAAAAGATGCGAGAAAAGAGCAGTTTGGGCCTATGCGGATTGCGGATGCACCAACTTTCTGTTCTGCTACTAGGCAACAGTAATCTGAAAGGGTACAATTCGTTCTCTAGCATGCATGCATGCATAGCCCTATTCCCTTGCTTTAGGGGACAGCCCCCTCCTACCAATGACAGAGGCATGATAAGCCGCATCATTGCTCGCCTTCCAGTGAGATTTTTCTAAGAAAAGATGAGGCCGCGAGACGAAACAACAAGGCACGGCCTGCATTATTGTTCACAGTAAGCAAGCAGAGGAGATGGATGGAATGGTGCTTTCAGATGCAAGGAGATGGTAGCAGCTCATCTGCTAGCCCCTTGATGGCAGGGAAGGGATGGCTGGTAGGAGGCAGGGGCTCGCCTTGGCGCCTCGCAAGCAGGCAGGCACCACCATTTTGTCCTACTCCGAAGGGCCATTAGTTTTATCCACCCCTCTGACCCTGATGCTCCTCCGAGGCCCAACACCATCGCAACCCCCTTGCAATTGTATATTCCATGAGCATCATGGCCTTCCCCAAGTTCAACCACGGCAGATGAGGGCGCACAGCACAGACACTGAAGAAGATGGTGCTGATATATATTCCGTCCGTCCCGTCCATGAGGCAGCTCACCGGTATCCCCAGTTATAAATTGCTTGCTGATGCTCACACACAGACACAGCTGCCGTGCAGCGCATTGTGCCGCGTCGGCCAAGACATGACATGTACAAACAGGCATTAATGAATGAATGAATGATGCCGCAAGTAAAATAATTCATCAGACAAACTCTGGCGAGTGAACGAGTCACGCTGCGATCGACTGACTAGGCTTGTGCAGAATTCAGCAAACGGAATGACACCTACCTATCATCGGCAGAGTTTACTATGATATCCAGGATGAACTGAATTTATGCGCAGATTAAAAAGAGGAGAGGAACAGCATTTTCTGCGTGAAGGTTTGTCCACCCAAGTCTCAGTTTCCTTGTGCAGCCTCAGATCATGGCATGGCTCTGCAAGGAAGGAGGCAGAGTTTGACTCGACAAGATTTTAGTACCAACAATAGGGGGATGGCAACATGTGCAATTAAGGAGATTGATGTCTTAGTTATATATATTTCAGCCCTAACTTCCACTGCAATCATCTGCGGAGAGAAGAAAGGTCCCGCTGTTGCAGATGCAGAATGAAGGGGGGACACACACACACACGGCACAGCACACCAACCAGGTGGCGCCTGAAGAAGAAGAAGAAGAAGAAGAAGAAGAAGAAGAAGAAGAAGAAGAGGAAGAAGAAGAAAATGATTCACTTGCAAGCAACTGGATTGGTATGCATGCTTAGTCAGCACACCAGGGCCAGACAATGAACTGGCAAATGCATGATCAGGCCGCGGGAGAAGGATTCTGGATCACTCAAAAACCAGCCCATGGTATCGGGAACCGGGATCTTCCAAAGGTCAACTCTAGGAATGATTAGCGGTATTAAATGGGCGCTTAACCGACAGATATCGGAGGTTGAGCCCACAACTTCAACTTTGATTCTGCACTTATGAAGCTCCTATAATTAATTGACTGCTTAATAATAAGATTATTGCTAGTACGTGGAGCTGGAAATGCATCAGAGAGTGGCAGATATTTCTCGACCGTGCGCTATAGCTATGGTGGGCAAAAGCCGGGCTGAACCCACTTTCCATAAAACTCAGAGTAGACACAAATCACCTTAATCCTGCGGTATCTCAATGCTGCCCTCGCACGAGATAAACGCCAAGAGAGGTCAGCTTTATAAAACGAATGTAAGCCTCTCTCTGCACATTGACTTACTGGTTCGAAGCCTCGCATTAGCATAAAACTTAATCGATTGAAGAAAATGCGGATTATGCTCTCAAGCTCAGCCGAAGAACAGAGACGACAGTTCTTCGACTCTGAACTCTGAAGTCAACCATTATTTAAAAATCTGAGATCACCAAGCTGGTAACCAACATTAGAGTCTTAGAGATGAGTAGCGCAGCTGTACTTACCACGACATGTTCTGACAACTTGCTTTACTATCTCCATTACATTAGCTCTGCGTGTTCTTGATCAAGCAATAATCTATGTGTCAGCTTGCACCGTACTTTCAGAATGATTTAGAATTACCCATGCCTCGAGAATCGAGCATCCAAGTTGCTGCTATATCTTTCTCTCCATCCTGATCAAATCTCGAGATCAAACAGCTGTCTCAGACGTTCTTTGCTTGTTCATGAGAGAACGCCACGAGATGGCAGCTCAGAAGCTTCCCAGTGCAGCATCAGGAACGAGATCCACTGCCCTTTTCCATTGCTTCCTGGAAGGTACTGCGTGCGAGTGCCACTGTGCGATATATAATCCAAAAAAGTATTGAGCGAGCAGCACAACCATATTGCATTCCATCAACATGTACAATTTGTGTTACTGCGCTTGAGGAAATCAAGATCCCGAAATTAAAACAAGCTCGCATCCATCCCCAGAACAACATACGTCCGTGGCTGGCCTCTCCCAGATCGGGCGCGCGATCTCGGCTTGCTAATAATTGCGCAATCGGCGGTATGATACACCTCCGACGAGGTTCACTTATTTTTACCATGACTCAGCTAGCCAAACATATAGGCCATGCCCCTATTAGCAAACCAGTAAGATTCGAAGCACATGATCATGCATGCAATGCGACCATGAAATCTTTCCTTCTAAATTCAAGTTCCTTTCAATAATTCAAGCTACCTCCATTACGGCGTCCCCGTTCCGTTGCGCGCGGAACGGAATGATTAAGAAAGGGCCCTTTGGCACATGGCGCCAAGCGGGCATGACACAAACTTGCACCCCGCCTCATGGTTTACAGCTCGACGCGAGAGACATCCAAGATCCAATTAATAGGCCACATGAGCAACTAACCACTTGATTATGATCCCCCACTAGTGTACTGATGGCGCAATCTCCCAAGTGAATCCTATAATTCCACGTTTGCAGCTCAAGCTACCTCTCATCCATCACGTACAGGGCTAGCTAGCTTAGCCAGCTCCGTTTTTTGCTGCTTTGTTTACTGGATTTCAGGCATGGCTCCCTCGCTCATCTATGCTGCTATAACTTACTTTACTCTTTTCTCTTCGAAATGGCCCCCTGATGCTGCATTGAGCCGCCCTCTATTCGTGCCGATCTGCCCCGAAAAGCGCGGCAAATGGTCTATTCCCATGATTTTAACATAAACCTCTGCTGCAATCCTATGGAATGAGAAGCATCCATACCATACTATATATATGTCCGTTTCTGCCCGGACGATTCCTTCAAATAAATAAAAAGAAAAGTGAAGAGGAAAATGCATAACCAGAAGAAAAAGATATCGTGATGTAAAATGATCATGGGGGAGACTCATTTTAGGACTGCTATTTCCTGCACACATACATATATTTGAGATATATAGATAGCATCTGGTTTCGTGTCACGACATCCACACCACACTTGCTCTCCTTTAGAGGAAGAGCCTGTTGTTTACGTGGCCAGAGGTTCATCGGAGCGCGGATTGACAGCAAATACAATCACCGGGTTAGCCCCAAAAGCGTGGCGCGAGGAGATATTTTTCATATATATGTATATATCCGGTCGATCCGCGCGCAGCTTGCGAGAGAGGGTATGAGAAAGTAACATGGAAAGCAAACATATGTTGCTTGACTAGGTTCCTGTGTTTCAGGTTTCCAATGAACGGAATTGTTGCCACCACCAGAGGCAGGCAGAGGGTGATATCTATGCATATCTACCTACACTTGGTTAATCAGTTAAAGAACTAATTAGAGGTCAGTGCTGTAACAATGTTTAGTACTGTGCATGGTGGTGCACTAGTAGTACTATATATAGTTGGTGACTCTTAATTACTTGTAGCTTATGCACACTCGCTGAGAGAGAGAGAGAGAGAGAGAGAGAGAGAGAGAGAGAGAGAGAGAGAGAGAGAGAGAGAGAGAGAGAGGGGAAAGGAGAAAGGACAGCACATCTGGTGGAAATCTGGTGGGCACTACGAAAAAGGCAATGTTGCAGCTGCCAAAACGCCAAGCCTGTGTATGGTGGTGGCAAGGTGGCAGAGAGTAAGATCCCAAGAACAATAAAGGAGAGGCAGGTAGGCCAGTGTGTTTGCCTGCCTCCCTCCCTCTTCATCTTGAGCACCACTGCTCTACACCACTACACTACACTACACATGACTAAGCTGGTGCTTCATACAGGTGGTTAAGCTGCTATAAGCCCTGCTACTGCCATTACTCACTGCTGGTTACAGGGCGGCAAACATGTACCCCTCTGTAACAAAATATAAGAGCGATTTAGTGATCTATACGCTCTTATATTTTTTTCTTTACAGAGAGGAGTAGTGAATAATGAATTGAAGTGAGGCAAGTTGTTAATGGAATGATCGCGCTTAGCAGCTAGCCTCATGGGATGGCAAGCTTAGCGGCCTCGATGGTAGGATGGCGAGCTAGCAGTAGCAGGCCAGAGGGCACAGGCTATGAAGAATGTACCAGGCAGGCATCATCTATGACATGCCCAGCACATGAGACGCTGCACCAGCACCCGCCGGCCGGGATGCAACAATCTGTGGCATGCATAACCGTATGCCGCAGCAGATTGAGATCCTCTACACGACAGTCATATCTTGTACGTACTACGTACTAAGGATACACACACGAGAAGGAGATGATGATGATGATGAGAAGGAAGAAGCATCAGAGTTTCTGGTGGCCTCTCCTCTTGGGAAGGAAGCTGCCGCGTTTCAAACAGGCCATGAGTGAGTTACGAATCAAGGTGGCATGCATGAGGGCCTGCCTCTCTTGCATCCTGCTATGCCCATTGCATGCAGATGCAGTGGATGAAAGTCGAATGTTGCTAATACCCATGATGCACTAGTGCAGCAACCACATGCATCAAGAGTGGAGTGGCCATGAATGAATGCGATGGACGGCCAGGCCAGAGCAAGGTACGTAGTACGTAGGTGCATGCATACATGGACATGGGTGCGCAGCCAGCAGCCAGCCAGCTTTTCTACTCCATCTCCATGGCACAAGGATAGATACACTATACATACATAGAGATAGAGATGGAGATAGTGAAGCGAAGGTCATTCCCGTCCACTGCATGCGATCACATTGGGGCAGATGATGAAAAAATAAAGCCAGGCCTGCTCAAACTGCAAAGCATATGTGATATGCCCCTGCGGTGCAGTAGCGGTGGAGACGAGCAGAAGATTCATGTGGGTGTAGTGCAGGCAGGGTACGTACTGTAGCGTACGTACGTACGTACGCAGCCACCAGCGGCGGCAGCAGAAGCAGCTCATTTATCTCCATCTCCATCGCTTTATGTTTCATCAGGCAGAGCTCCACCAGGAACGACATCACCATCAGCAGCAGCAGAGCGAGGGAAGCCCATACATGCGTACATACGCACAGGCAGAGGCAGAGGCAGAGGCAGCGGCAGAGAGAGTCAGCCACCAATGGCTGGCACACAATACAATGCGACGCGACACGACACGACAGGACGCGAGGCGATGTGACGCGATGCGATGGCAGGAGCGGCGCGCAGTGCCATGATGAGTGATGAGGTTCGTTACGCTGACATGCATGGCAGTGGCAGTGGCAGTGGCAGCGCTGGCGGATGAAGGGAGGGAAGGGAAGGTGATGGATGGGTCCCCGGCTTGGTCGCGTCCTTGTCCGGCGGCTAGTCGGCTCCGCGCACCCCTCCCATTTCCGTGCATACTCACAAAAATGAGAGAGCCTATTTTCATCTTGTATAATAACACAAGGGAGGCCGCAGGGAGTTCCGACCCCAATCCTCACTATTCACCATTTCGACCGGCATTGTCCACCATTCTATGCATTTAACATCAAATCTGACCCCATCCCTCCTCAGGCCAACTCCACGGCACGACCTTAAACGGACGTCCGATTTGGCTGGATTTTGTCCTTTTGAGACAGCAATGGATTTGCTCATGTCCGCGTCTGTCCGATGGGTCAATCTTGTCCGTGTTGGACGTGTTTAAAAAAATATAACAATTTAAATAAAATGACTTGATAAATAAATAAACGCAGTTTAAAAAACTTAAAACTTAAGTTAGGGTCCATGGCCACAAAACGGCTCAGTTTCACGTCCAACTGGACATAATTAAACATAAAAAAGAAAATAAAAGGCCGCCGCCAGCGTGCTCCTGCCCGTGCCCGTCGATGCCGTCGTCGTCGCCGTCTTCAATGGCCGCCGGCGTCGTCGTCGTCGCTGACGAGGTCGACGTAGGCCGGCGGCGTCCAGAGGTGGGCCAACGGTGCGTGGTAGACGGGGGCGGGCTGGACAGCGGGAGGTGCATGCACGACCTCCTCCCGTGGCGACGCCTCTCGCTTCGGTGACCGCGGCGGAGTGACGCACCAGTTCACGCCCACGGCGGCGGCCATCTCCGGAGCAGTGCACGACCAGCCCCACCCTAGCCCACCAGGCCCGGGAGGAACGCGGCCACCGGCTCCTCCTCCATCGCCTCCTCCGCTGCCACCATCTCCAGCTCAGGGATGGCAACCTTGCCGGTGGCGGAGCGGGCCATCATCTCCTTGAGGCCCTCCCATTGGCGCTCATCGTGCGTGTACATGGAGTCCTCCATGACACGTGCCATGAGACGGGCCTCCTCCTCTGCTGTCATGCGAGGAGGTGGTGGTGGCGATGGAGATGGCGAAGGCGAGGGCGTGGGCGTGAGGCCGCACACCAGCCTACGCCCGCGCTCCTGGGGAGCAGGCGCTGCGTGCTCCCGACGTGGCCGCCGCGGCCCAGACGTCGTGCCGACGAAATAGGAGGCACACCACACGTCGTGCTCGTCCCTGAGCCAGGTGTCCCAGAGGACGGAGTCCGGGGCGTACCTGTCGTCGTAGTACAGGTCGTCGGGGAGGAGGCGGCGGCGGCGCTTGATCTCTTCACGGCACGCACGGCTGCTCACCGGGACCGGCGGGATCGGCACACGGTCGGCGGATAGGTGCCAGTTGTTGGGGAGGTGGACGTCGCTCTAGGGGAGTGGCGTCCTTGTCTCCCAATAACGGCGGCACACCTTCGCGCGGATGTAGTGCCGGCCGCGCTCGTCGGCGGACGTGGGGGCAATGGAGAACACGGTCGACGCGAGGCCCGGCGTGGTGGTGATGCGGGATCCTCCTTCTTCATGGAGCCGGGGCGGCGCCCCGACGAGGAGCCGGTCTCGCGGTCGTGCTTCCCCTTGCGGTTCCAGAAGCCCATGGCTTCGAGGTGGCCGGCCGGCGAGCTCGAGGATGGGGGAGGCTAGGGTTTCGCGTTGTCGGGTTTCGAGGAGGCCGCGGGATGGAGTGGGGCAGTGTGGACGACGACCGGTCAACTGGTTCCCCATTTAAGAAGGACGACGACCTTCCATTAGGCCGATGACAGGTGGGGATGGCCGCCCGTGCGCATTGATGTTGGCGGGTGGGAGGTAGGTGGCCGCCCCGCCACGCAGCCAGACGCGGACGAGCGGCGCGTCCGTTCGATATTCGCGGCGACCCAAACCCGGTGCAATTTTGCGCTCGAAATGGGTCGGCCCGGACACAAAACGGACCAGATGGGTCCGGGCCGTCGCGTGCTGGGCCGCCTCGTTTGTCCGTTTTACCTCAAATGGACGGGGCCAGACAGAATGGGGTCGCGCGGTGGAGTTGGCCTAAGCAATCCGCATCCGTAACCATTGTTGGGGAACGTTGCAGAAAAAAAAAATCCTACGGTTTCACCAAGATCCATCTATGAGTTCATCTAGCAACGAGTGATCGGATGCATCTACATACCTTTGCAGATCGCGAGCGGAAGCGTTCAAAAGAACGGGGATGAAGTAGTCGTACACGACGTGATCCAAATCACCGGAGATCCTAGCACCAAACGGACGGCACCTCCGCGTTCAACACACGTACGGTCAGCGTAACGTCTCCTCCTTCTTGATCCAGCAAGGGGGAAGGAGAGGTTGATGAAGATCCAGCAGCACGACGGCGTGGTGGTGGATGCAGGGCGTCACAACAGCAGGGCTTAGCCGTGCACTGCGAGAGGGAGAGGTGTAGCAGGGAGAGAGGGAGGCGCCAGGGGCAAGGGGTGCGGCTGCCCCTCCCTCCCCCCCTTATATAGGCCCCCTGGGGGGGCGCCGGCCCCTGGAGATCCCATCTCCAGAGGGGGCGGCGGCCAAGGGGGGTGGAGTGCCCCCCAAGGCAAGTGGGCGCCCCCCCCCACCCTAGGGTTCCAACCCTAGGCGCAGGGGGTGGGCCTTGGGGGGCGCACCAGCCCACTAAGGGCTGGTCCCCCCTCCCACTTCAGCCCATGGGGCCCTCCGGGATGGGTGGCCCCACCCGGTGGACCCCTGGGACCCATCTGGTGGTCCCGGTACAATACCGGTGACCCCCAGATCACTCCCGATGGCCGAAACTGCACTTCCTATATATAATTCTTCACCTTCGGACTAATCCGGAACTCCTCGTGATGTCCGGGATCTCATCCGGGACCCCGAACAACATTCGGGTTACTGCATATACATATCTTCACAACCCTAGCGTCACCGAACCTTAAGTGTGTAGACCCTACGGGTTCGGGAGACATGCAGACATGACCGAGACGGCTCTCGGGCAATAACCAACAGCGGGATCTGGATACCCATGTTGGCTCCCACATGCTCCACGATGATCTCATCGGATGAACCACGATGTCGAGGATTCAATTAATCCCGTATACGATTCCCTTTGTCAATCGGTATTTTACTTGCCCGAGATTCGATCGTCGGTATCCCAATACCTCGTTCAATCTCGTTACCGGCAAGTCACTTTACTCGTACCGTAATGCATGATCCCGTGATCAAACACTTTGATCACATTGAGCTCATTATGATGATGCATTACCGAGTGGGCCCGGTGATACCTCTCCGTCAAGCGGAGTGACAAATCCCAGTCTCGATCCGTGTCAACCCAACAGACACTTTCGGAGATACCCGTAGTATACCTTTATAGTCACCCAGTTACGTTGTGACGTTTGGTATACCCAAAGCACTCCTACGGTATCCGGGAGTTACACGATCTCATGGTCTAAGGAAAGGATACTTGACATTGGAAAACTCTAGCATACGAACTATACGATCTTGTGCTATGTTTAGGATTGGGTCTTGTCCATCACTTCATTCTCCTAATGATGTGATCTCGTTATCAATGACATCCAATGTCCATAGTCAGGAAACCATGACTATCTGTTGATCAACGAGCTAGTCAACTAGAGGCTTACTAGGGACAAGTTGGTGTCTATTATTCACACATGTATTACGATTTCCGGATAACACAATTATAGCATGAATAAAGACAATTATCATGAACAAGGAAATATAATAATAATGCTTTTATTATTGCCTCTAGGGCATATTTCCAACAGTCTCCCACTTGCACTAGAGTCAATAATCTAGTTACATTGTGATGAATCGAACACCCATGGAATTCTGGTGTTGATCATGTTTTGCTTTAGGGAGAGGTTTAGTCAACGGATCTGCTACATTCAGGTCCGTATGTACTTTACAAATATCTATGTCTCCATCTTGAACATTTTCACGAATGGAGTTGAAGCGACGCTTGATGTGCCTGGTCTTCTTGTGAAACTTGGGCTCCTTGGCAAGTGCAATAGCTCCAGTGTTCTCACAGAAGAGTTTGATTGGCCCCGACGCATTGGGTATGACTCTGAGGTCGGTGATGAACTCCTTCACCCAAATTGGTTCATGTGCTGCCTCCGAGGCTGCCATGTACTCCGCTTCACATGTAGATCCCGCCACGACGCTCTGCTTGCAACTGCACCAGCTTACTGCCCCACCATTCAAAATATACACGTATCCGGTTTGTGACTTAGAGTCGTCCAAATCTGTGTCGAAGCTAGCGTCGACGTAACCCTTTACGACGAGCTCTTCGTCACCTCCATAAACGAGAAACATTTCCTTAGTCCTTTTCAGGTACTTCAGGATATTCTTGACCGCTGTCCAGTGTTCCTTGCCGGGATTACTTTGGTACCTTCCTACCAAACTTACGGCAAGGTTTACATCAGGTCTGGTACATAACATGGCATACATAATAGAACCTATGGCTGAGGCATAGGGGATGACACTCATCTCTTCTATATCTTCTGCCGTGGTCGGACATTGAGCCGAGCTCAATTTCACACCTTGTAACACAGGTAAGAACCCCTTCTTAGATTGATCCATATTGAACTTCTTCAATATCTTACCAAGGTATGTGCTTTGTGAAAGACCTATGAGGCGTCTTGATCTATCTCTATAGATCTTGATGCCTAATATATAAGCAGCTTCTCCAAGGTCCTTCATTGAAAAACTTTTATTCAAGTAGGCCTTAATGCTATCCAAGAGTTCTATATCATTTCCCATCAAAAGTATGTCATCTACATATAATATGAGAAATGCTACAGAGCTCCCACTCACTTTCTTGTAAATGCAGGCTTCTCCATAAGTCTGCGTAAATCCAAACGCTTTGATCATCTCATCAAAGCGAATGTTCCAACTCCGAGATGCTTGCACCAGCCCATAAATCGAGCGTTGGAGCTTGCACACCTTGTCAGCATTCTTAGGATCGACAAAACCTTCCGGCTGCATCATATACAATTCTTCCTTAAGGAAACCATTAAGGAATGCCGTTTTGACGTCCATTTGCCATATTTCATAATCGTAGAATGCGGCAATTGCTAACATGATTCGGACGGACTTCAGCTTCGCTACCGGTGAGAAAGTCTCATCGTAGTCAACCCCTTGAACTTGTCGATAACCCTTAGCGACAAGCCGAGCTTTATAGATGGTCACATTACCATCCGCGTCTGTCTTCTTCTTGAAGATCCATTTATTTTCTATGGCTCGCCGTTCAACGGGCAAGTCAGTCAAAGTCCATACTTCGTTTTCATACATGGATCCTATCTCGGATTTCATGGCTTCCAGCCATTTGTCGGAATCCAGGCCCGCCATCGCTTCTTCATAGTTCGAAGGTTCACCGTTATCTAACAACATGATTTCCAAGACAGGGTTGCCGTACCACTCTGGTGCGGAACGTGTCCTTGTGGACCTACGAATTTCAGTAGGAGCTTGATCAGAAGCATCTTGATCATCATCATTAATTTCCTCTCTAGTCGGTGCAGGCACCTCAGAAACGTTTTCTTGAGTTGCGCCATTTTCCGGTTTAAGAGGTAACACTTCATCAAGTTCTACTTTCCTCCCACTTACTTCTTTCAAGAGAAATTCCTTCTCTAGAAAGGATCCATTCTTGGCAACAAAGATCTTGCCTTCGGATCTGAGGTAGAAGGTATACCCAATAGTTTCTTTAGGGTATCCTATGAAGACGCATTTTTCCGACTTGGGTTCGAGCTTTTCAGGTTGAAGTTTCTTGACATAAGCATTGCATCCCCAAACTTTTAGAAACGACAGCTTAGGTTTCTTCCCAAACCATAATTCATACGGTATCGTCTCAACGGATTTCGACGGAGCCCTATTTAAAGTGAATGCGGCAGTCTCTAAAGCATAGCCCCAAAAAGATAGCGGTAAATCGGTAAGAGACATCATAGATCGCACCATATCTAATAGAGTGCGATTACGACGTTCGGACACACCATTACGCTGAGGTGTTCCAGGCGGCGTGAGTTGTGAAACTATTCCACATTTTCTTAAGTGTGTGCCAAATTCGTGACTCAAGTATTCTCCTCCACGATCTGATCGTAGAAACTTGATCTTTCTGTCATGTTGATTTTCAACCTCAGTATGAAATTCCTTGAACTTTTCAAAGGTCTCAGACTTGTGTTTCATTAAGTAGATATACCCATATCTACTCAAGTCATCAGTGAGGGTGAGAACATAACGATAGCCACCGCGAGCCTCAACACTCATTGGACCGCACACATCAGTATGTATGATTTCCAATAAGTTGGTTGCTCGCTCCATTGTTCCTGAGAACGGAGTCTTGGTCATTTTACCCATGAGGCATGGTTCACACGTGTCAAATGATTCATAATCAAGAGACTCTAAAAGTCCATCTGCATGGAGCTTCTTCATGCGTTTGACACCTATGTGACCAAGGCGGTAGTGCCACAAGTATGTGGGACTATTGTTATCAACTTTAACTCTTTTGGTATTCACACTATGAATATGTGTATCATCACGTACGAGATTCATTAAGAATAAACCAATAACCATCGGATCATGACCATAAAACATATCACTCATATAAATAGAACAACCATTATTCTCGGATTTAAATGAGTAGCCATCTCGAATTAAACGAGATCCAGACACAATGTTCATGCTCAAACTTGGCACTAAATAACAATTATTGAGGTTTAAAACTAATCCCGTAGGTAAATGTAGAGGTAGCGTGCCGACGGCGATCACATCGACCTTGGAACCATTCCCGACGCGCATCGTCACCTCGTCCTTCGCCAGTCTCCGCTTATTCCGCAGCTCCTGCTTTGAGTTACAAATGTGAGCAACTGCACCGGTATCAAATACCCAAGAGCTACTACGAGTACTGGTAAGGTACACATCAATTACATGTATATCACATATACCTTTTGTTTTGCCGGCCTTCTTGTCCGCTAAGTATTTGGGGCAGTTCCGCTTCCAGTGACCACTTCCCTTGCAATAAAAGCACTCAGTCTCGAGCTTGGGTCCATTCTTTGGCTTCTTCCCGGCAGCTTGCTTACCGGGCGCGGCAACTTCCTTGCCGTCCTTCTTGAAGTTCTTTTTACCCTTGCCTTTCTTGAACTTAGTGGTTTTATTCACCATCAACACTTGATGTTCCTTCTTGATTTCTACCTCTGCTGATTTCAACATAGCAAATACTTCAGGAATGGTCTTTTCCATCCCCTGCATATTGAAGTTCATCACAAAGCTCTTGTAGCTTGGTGGAAGCGACTGGAGGATTCTGTCAATGACCACTTCATCCGGGAGATTAACTTCCAGTTGAGTCAAGCGGTTGTGCAACCCAGACATCTTGAGTATGTGTTCACTGACAGAGCTATTTTCCTCCATCTTACAGCTGAAGAATTTGTCGGAGACTTCATATATCTCGACCCGGGCATGAGCTTGGAAAACCATTTTCAGCTCTTCGAACATCTCATATGCTCCATGTCTCTCAAAACGCTTTTGGAGCCCCGGCTCTAAGCTGTAAAGCATGCCGCACTGAACGAGGGAGTAGTCATCGGAACGTGACTGCCAAGCGTTCATAACGTCTTGTTCTGCAGGGATAACAGGTGCGTCACCCAGCGGTGCTTGTAGGACATAATCTTTCTTGGCAGCTATGAGGATGATCCTCAGGTTCCGGACCCAGTCCGTATAGTTGCTGCCATCGTCTTTCAGCTTGGTTTTCTCTAGGAACGCGTTGAAGTTGAGGACTACGTTGGCCATTTGATCTACAAGACATATTGTAAATATTTTAGACTAAGTTCATGATAATAAAGTTCATCTAATCAAATTATTTAATGAACTCCCACTTAGATAGACATCCCTCTTCTAGTCATCTAAGTATAACATGATCCGAGTCAACTAGGCCGTGTCCGATCATCACGTGAGACGGACTAGTCAACATTGGTGAACATCTTCATGTTGATCGTATCTTCTATACGACTCATGCTCGACCTTTCGGTCTTCTGTGTTCCGAGGCCATGTCTGTACATGCTAGGCTCGTCAAGTCAACCTAAGTGTTTGCATGTGTAAATCTGTCTTACACCCGTTGTATGTGAACGTTAGAATCTATCACACCCGATCATCACGTGGTGCTTCGAAACAACGAACTGTCGCAACGGTGCACAGTTAGGGGGAACACTTCTTGAAATTATTATGAGGGATCATCTTATTTACTACCGTTGTTCTAAGTAAACAAGATGCAAAACATGATAAACATCACATGCAATCAAATAATAAACGTGACATGATATGGCCAATATCACATAGCTCCTTTGATCTCCATCTTGGGGCTCCATGATCATCTTTGTCACCGGCTTGACACCATGATCTCCATCATCATGATCTCCATCATCGTGTCTCCATGAAGTTGCTCGCCAACTATTACTTCTACTACTATGGCTAACGCGTTTAGCAATAAAGTAAAGTAATTTACATGGCGTTTCCATTGACACGCAGGTCATAAAAGAATAATGACAACTCCTATGGCTCCTGCCAGTTGTCATACTCATCGACATGCAAGTCGTGATTCCTATTACAATAGCATGAACATCTCATACATCACATATAGATCATTCATCATTCATCACAACTTTGGCCATATCATATCACAAAGCACTTGCTGCAAAAACAAGTTAGACGTCCTCTAATTGTTGTTGCAAGTTTTACGTGGCTGAATTAGGGTTCTAGCAAGAACGTTTTCTTACCTACGTGAAAGCCACAACGTGATTTGTCAACTTCTATTTACCCTTCATAAGGGCCCTTTTCATCGAATCCGCTCCAACTAAAGTGGGAGAGACAAACACCCGCCAGCCACCTTATGCAACTAGTGCATGTTAGTCGGTGGAACCGGTCTCACGTAAGCGTACGTGTAAGGTTGGTCCGTGCCGCTTCATCCCACAATACCGCTGAAGCAAGATAAGACTAGTAGCGGCAAGAAAGTTGACAAATCTACGCCCACAACAAATTGTGTTCTACTCGCGCAAGAAGAACTACACATAGACCTAGCTCATGATGCCACTGTTGGGGAACGTTGCAGAAAACAAAAATTTTCCTACGGTTTCACCAAGATCCATCTATGAGTTCATCTAGCAACGAGTGATCGGATGCATCTACATACCTTTGCAGATCGCGAGCGGAAGCATTCAAAAGAACGGGGATGAAGTAGTCGTACACGACGTGATCCAAATCACCGGAGATCCTAGCACCAAACGGACGGCACCTCCGCGTTCAACACACGTATGGTCAGCGTAACGTCTCCTCCTTCTTGATCCAGCAAGGGGGAAGGAGAGGTTGATGAAGATCCAGCAGCACGACGGCGTGGTGGTGGATGCAGGGCGTCACAACAGCAGGGCTTCGCCGTGCACTACGAGAGGGAGAGGTGTAGCAGGGAGAGAGGGAGGCGCCAGGGGCAAGGGGTGCGGCTGCCCCTCCCTCCCCCCCTTTATATAGGCCCCCTGGGGGGGTGCCAGCCCCTGGAGATCCCATCTCCAGAGGGGGCGGCAGCCAAGGGGGGGTGGAGTGCCCCCCAAGGCAAGTGGGCGCCCCCCACCCCTAGGGTTCCAACCCTAGGCGCAGGGGGTGGGACTTGGGGGGCGCACCAGCCCACTAAGGGCTGGTCCCCCCTCCCACTTCAGCTCATGGGGCCCTCCGGGATGGGTGGCCCCACCCGGTGGCCCCTGGGACCCATCTGGTGGTCCCGGTACAATACCGGTGACCCCCAGATCACTCCTGATGGCTGAAACTGCACTTCCTATATATAATTCTTCACCTCCGAACTAATCCGGAACTCCTCGTGATGTCCGGGATCTCATCCGGGACCCTGAACAACATTCGGGTTACTGCATATACATATCTTCACAACCCTAGCGTCACCGAACCTTAAGTGTGTAGACCCTATGGGTTCGGGAGACATGTAGACATGACCGAGACAGCTCTCGGGCAATAACCAACAGCGGGATCTAGATACCCATGTTGGCTCCCACATGCTCCACGATGATCTCATCGGATGAACCACGATGTCGAGGATTCAATTAATCCCGTATACGATTCCCTTTGTCAATCGGTATTTTACTTGTCCGAGATTCGATCGTCGGTATCCCAATACCTCGTTCAATCTCGTTACCGGCAAGTCACTTTACTCGTACCGTAATGCATGATCCCGTGATCAAACACTTTGATCACATTGAGCTCATTATGATGATGCATTACCGAGTGGGCCCGGTGATACCTCTCCGTCAAGCGGAGTGACAAATCCCAGTCTCGATCCGTGTCAACCCAACAGACACTTTCGGAGATACCCGTAGTATACCTTTATAGTCACCCAGTTACGTTGTGACGTTTGGTATACCCAAAGCACTCCTACGGTATCCGGGAGTTACACGATCTCATGGTCTAAGGAAAGGATACTTGACATTGGAAAACTCTAGCATACGAACTATACGATCTTGTGCTATGTTTAGGATTGGGTCTTGTCCATCACATCATTCTCCTAATGATGTGATCTCGTTATCAATGACATCCAATGTCCATAGTCAGGAAACCATGACTATCTGTTGATCAACGAGCTTGTCAACTAGAGGCTTACTAGAGACATGTTGGTGTCTATTATTCACACATGTATTACGATTTCCGTATAACACAATTATAGCATGAATAAAGACAATTATCATGAACAAGGAAATATAATAATAATGCTTTTATTATTGCCTTTAGGGCATATTTCCAACAACCATCACCCTCAAATCCATGTAACATGATCAAAATGTTGACGTAGGGACAAGAACATAGCAATAGCAAACACATTTATTGGGGAATAGGAAGTTCATCACAAGACACAAAATGTTTATAACCGGGATTCGAATAAACGAAACTATATAGACATTAACTATGCGGATGGGGGAGGCGCCGGACTTCACCATTTTCTCGCCGGTTCCTTCCCCTTGTAGTCATTGGAGCGACAATAGTAATCCTCCGCATAGGTGTTGGCGGCCGGCCAGGCATCTCGTCGTTGGTGCTAGCCAGACCACTGTCCGAGAAGGTCGAGATGAAGCCCACGAGACGACGAGCGGCATGGGTCTGATACTCACAAGCCCGAGCGCTTTCGTGTCACCCGCCACCCTCTCCGTCGCCACACGCTTAGACTCCTCGATGCTGATCCCGAGCATCTTCACGCTTTGCGGTGAAGGCACCTCGCGGAACTACCGACACGAGCGCGGGCATGCGCGGCCTGCGGAAGGAACTTACCTCTGCCGCTGCTACCCTCTCCCTCACCCACTATCTCTTGCAGCATGCGGTTCACACCTCCGATTCAGGCATCCTTTTACCGGGGTCTAGGGTTCGTCCGAAGTGGGTATATGTGGGGACAGGGTGGCCCGGTGAGGGAGTCCTGAACTAGGGGTCCTCGGGATGCCGGCCTATCTCACATGGGCCGGACAGCTGGACCGCACTATGGCTGCTAGTGGACCGAACTATGGAGCGGCATTGTATCCGGGCGGGAGATCTTTTGTGCCTTGGTGTGTACTCCAAGTCAAGATAGAAGATTCTGCATGTTTATTCACTTGACGTGACCGATTATGTGTAACCCTAATACCCCTGATGTCTATATAAACCAGGGGACTTAGTCCGTAGAGACCAGAGAACAATCACCATCCTACTACACTAAAAAAATACACTTCCGTGATGATACGTGTTTGTCATAGTAGGTCGCATCTTTGTCATGCATGTACATCCATGACAAATTTATGACAGAATCAAGATAGTCATACCTGTGCTGTCGTAGAAGTATTCCATGACATTACCAAAATTATCATCACGGAAGTGTCCACTTCCATGATGATAAATCGTGCGTCACAGAAGTGCTTTCGTCAAGGGTGACCAACATGTGGCATCCATCATAACGGAACGCCGTTAAGCTGTCGGGTCGGGTTTTGGATCCGATAACCCGTTAACAACCCCGACCAATGGGGATTTTCCACATGTAAAATCATCATTGTCTGGAGGTAACACGTGTCGGCTCATCGTTGGGACAGATGTCATCCACTCATTGGACGGAAGGCGCCTATGATACGTCGACACGTGGCACGACCCAACAGAGGCCCATTCCTGTGAAAGGGCCGGCCCGTTTGACTTGGTCAAAAGCTGGCGGGCCGGCCCATGGAAAGCCTGTTAACAACCTGTTTGCATATAGCCCATTTACAACCCGCTAACCCAAGGCCCGTTACGCCATATCCGAATTAGGCCTAGTAGCTTCATTTGGGCCATCCAATATGATTCCAGCCCGTTTTCACTTCTGGCCCATGTATGGCCCATGACGTCTTTCGGCCCATATGAGGCCCTATGTAACTCTTGGCCTATTAACGGCCCGTGGTGAAATTGGGCCGTAATGAACAGTGTATCACTTTACACCCATTAACGGCCTGTGGTGAAACTGGCCCGTAATGAACAGTGTATCACTTTATACCCATTAACGGCCCGTTATTCCGTTGGGCCATTTCCAGCCCATGTTATCTTCGGCCTTCTCAGAGCCCATTTAATCTTGGGCTCATTTCCAGCATTCGTTTACTTACGGCCTGTTACTGTCATTTTCTGCTTGTGGGCCAAATTCAGCCCGTGGTTACAGTCGGCCCATTTGTGGTCCGTTAATTTGTTGGACCGTTTTCATAGCGTCATCAAATACAGTCTATTAACGATGGCCCATTATGGTCGGCCCATGAACGGACGATTCCAAGTCTAGCCCGTTTACGGCCATAATGCGGCCTGTTATTGGCCCATGTTTGGCCAATCGATCATACGGCCCGTATAAGGCCCATTGATGATACGGCCCGTAGAAGGCCCATTGTTTTTACGGCCCTAGAAGGCCCATTGTTTCTACGGCCCGTAGAAGGCCTACTGTTTCTACGGCCCGTAGAAGGCCCACTGTTTCTACGGCCCGTAGGAGGCCCAGTGTCACTACAGTAAATATTAGCCCATGGTTATGGTGGCCTAGTTTTAAAAAATAGGTTATTGCAGCCACTAGCAAACCGCGGAAAAAGAACTGCACTGACTACAAGCAAACAAATAAACAAGACAACAAGGAAATAAATAAGCAAGCAACTTATGCTAGGCTATCACGGCTATTACACATATTACATCCACTGGGCATCAAAGTTCGCCACCAGTGCAAATATAGGGAACACGGCAGCATATAAACGCCGTAGCAAAACAAGTCCAGAACTAAAACCACTTCAGAAGAGCTCAAGAAACAATATCCTGGGTACCCATAATGCTGGCAAGATGCTTAGCAAGCTTATTAATTTTCTCTTATTTGGCGCTTAAATCCTCCAGCGCTTGTTGTTGCACAAGAAAGTACGCATCTGAATTCTGCAGGGACTTCCTTAGTCCTTCGGCTTCTTGCCGCAGCACAGCTGACTGATGCCTTTCAGCTTGTAGCTGAGACTAAAGAAGCCGAAGTGATTCAGACAGCGAGTTCGAAGAGCTTGTGCGAGTGGTACTGGCCAGTAACTCGAACACTACATCAACGCGGGACTGTGGGGTTTTCTCACTGTCTACAAGATCGTTTTTATCACCTTTCTTGGAGATTAACAGGGTTGTCTCACTATCTTGAACCTTATCTGCATTACTTTCTCTACCATTGCATAGTGGGGTGCAAACACATCAGAGGTTTAGCTTGTAGTATACGAAACTCATTTTGGTAAACCGGTTCAGTAGTAAGGTGGACAGGATAACAACATGAAACAAACATATATCTATGTACTATGGTCACTGTATTGTCCATATCATTCTAGTTTGTGTTCCCTAATCAAGATAGAGACACAGTTCAACTCATATATTTTTAAGACACAGTAGCATAGACAGAATATAAGTGTGAGAAACTACACAGCATTGGCAGCACTTGTAATGTGCATTGACGGTGTCCTGGACTAGGGTGTACTCACCACGTCGTCTCCCAATCTATTAGATTGGGCCGAGGACCCCCGTGGCCATATACTCATGGGCCAGTTCGGACAGCTGCCGCATACAAGGAAGATTCCACACGACTTGGCGATCAAGACAAGGACTCCTCCCCACCGGCGTATTCGGCTAGGACTCTTGTTATCCTAGGCCTCTGATGCATTATATAAACCGAGGCCAGGCTAGTCGATAGATCATATACAATATACAACATACAACAATCATACCATAGGCTAGCTTCTAGGGTTTAGCCTCCTTGATCTCGTGGTAGATCTACTCTTGTACTACCCATATCATCAATATTAATCAAGCAGGAGCAGGGTATTACCTCCATCGAGAGGGCCCGAACCTAAAAACATCGTGTCCCTTGTCTCCTATTACCATCCGGCCTTGACGCACAGTTCGGGACCCCCTACCCGAGATCCGCCGGTTTTGACACCGACATTGGTGCTTTCATTGAGAGTTCCGCTGTGTGATCGACAAAAGGGTCGATGGCTCGCCTGCAAATCAACTGCGACTTCGGCATCTTCGTCACCAGCTCGACTGGTCACCTTGGTTCGACCAAGAATTGCGCCCCGTGTTCGGATCACCATGTTCGGACGAGGGCCTTCATCAAACATCAACTCCGATCTCTATCAAGATCACGGAGGAATCATCCATGGAGCTCGGGGGCTCAACGTCAACATTGCCCTCAAGCGACCGTGCTGTTTTTCTGGACAGCGAACTCGTATCTGCTGCCACCACCTCCTCGAGTATCGCTTTGACGATCGCTTTGGTGGAATTGTGCGGAATTGAGTCTACAACAACCCTGGAAAATGTCGTCGAGTTCCGATGGAGGAATCTCTGGCAATCCACGATGTACCAGAGCCCTGTCAAATCTGGACGGGAATTTGGATGTGTTTAGGGCATGGTGTCCAGCTTCTAGCTCGGACGTCCTTTGGAAGATCCAACCGTTGATCGGCTGTGGAATTCCTGTATCTACCACCTCTCAAAATTTCAGCTCGATCCGACCATCCAAACAGTGCATCACTTTTCGGATCTGTTTTCTGCGTGAAAACGAATCCGACCCGAGTTCATCTTTCCTATGAACGGGATTTCGGACATCCCTTTTGAAGGAAGTTTTCTATGGGGTATTGTGTTTTGTTCCCAAACACATCCCACTAACTTTAAGATCTTTTGGACATGATCTTCAACATCATGCTGGTGTCAAACCAGTCTGGCAATATTACTCCACGGCTGCCGACCTGCGCTAAGACACGGCGTCACTTTGTTGAGCCGAGCTCAACTTCTTCGGATCATCATCTCGGCAAGCCGAGCAAGAGTCCGGCATTGCGAAGGATAAATCATCACCAACATCGCCGCCCCACGGATTACCCGGAGCGGGCATACCGGCATCACCGCACAGTTGCTTCATCAAGCCGGCATCGACCACATCACGACCTGCATCGACAGGGCCGCACTATCGCTTCTTCAAGCTGGCGTCCATCACGCCGACCTACTTCGTCATCTCGGCTGGACCGGGGGCTTCGCCATCTCTTCATCAACCTACTATGGACACTTCGGTGTCACTAGCCGACCAGCTCCATCACGTTAGCTGGGCCGAGGGCTTTGCCTCGGTGAGCCAACCTTTACCAGCATTGCCATGCCGTCGTTTTATCGTCCATCAGGCAATGGGTGTGTGGAGCGAGTCCCAATTTTGGGAATCATCTTCCTTCGGATTGCTACAACAAATAAACCAGGTGCTATCAATCCCTAATATTTTTTGCTTGTTTGGGTTCATTTTTCCCAAGGAAATATTACTCTGGTTTGTCCATCATATATACACAGGTCTATCAAATGGTGGCCGCATTCACGACGGTCGCATGGTGGTTCGGTCAGTTTCCGTACAAAGTCCGGCGAACGCCGCATCCGGAGCTCGGACCGACCTGCGAATTCAGGCTTTGCCACGCCTTTACCGCATCACGCCGACGCCCTGCATCGACATTGACTTCGGCGCCAGGCCATATTTCTTTTATTACTCACTTTGCATAAATTATTCATTATGCAACGATTTTTTTAAATTATCATTAGTACTATTATCTCCCGTTTGCACTATTTTTGTGCACAGGAAAATGATCCGGGGACTTCGGCGTCACTCTGCCGGTCTGCATCGACCGTGCTATGTCACCACTTTGGCGTGTCGAGCTCTCCGCTCCGGCACCTCGGGACCGGCTTGGGGGATAGAACCTTGTCCCGCATCAAGCTCGGACTGCGAACACATTAACCAGGTAAGTCGCTTTCATGCTCAAAGCTTTAATTTCTAACTTGTGTTCGGTTCGACCAAGCATTATACTTTTTTGGAAAAAAGTTGCTTGTAAATTTTTTTCCCTTGTCCAAACTTTGTTTGTGACGCATAAATTCAAATACCCCATTTACTTGGGGGCTTCCTTTATGAAGCTTTTCCTGTTGCATATGATTATACTTGTACGGCTTCGTTCCTTGTTCATGTATTACGCCACAATATGCACCATATTGACTTAAGCGATTTGCAAGCTGGGTTGCCTCGCTCCTGTGTTTCCCCCTACGTTCCCGATTGTTCGGCTAGGGAGTAAAGGGAGCACCTCTGCGATTGTCACGATCGGTTCGCCCGAGCCGGACCTTAGACTGGGTGAAGCCGGAAGCTAGCGCTCTTATAGTTTTCAATGATGGTCGGCACACAACGGAACTCATGAGTACAAAAAATCTATTGCACAAGTCTCATAATAACAATGAGCACCGAAGAAAGGTATCGGTGGGGGTACTATTTTCTTTGAAGATGCTTCTTACTCTTTGCAGTAATATAGCATAAGTTCCCTGAGCGCGCTTTGTCTGTTACAGCCTTATGGCCTGATTGCCTGGTTATTGGAAACACCGTCGATATTCTCGACCGATGGAGTACATAACACTTTTCGGTCCTTGACCGAAGAGGGAGAAGCCGACGGTCGGTTAAGACGCGTTTAAAGTTCGGTTGAACATAGATATGATATAAGTACTTCGGTACATGCAATCATTCTCCTAGCCAAGTCACTTGGGGGCTCTTAAGTTCATTTGAGCCGTTTTATAATAAGTGTTCTTCTTCTTAGTCGCTGCAAAGTTTTATTATTATTATTTATCACTCCTTTTTTCGACACGAGTGTGCGGTCACTAGCCGGGGAGCCTAATTTCTCTCTCAAAGCCGCTAGAGTTTAGTTTGCTAAACTGGCCTGATGAGAAGTACTCCGCCCTCGGGATAGGAGGTTGAAGCCGTAGGCTGACCCGCTCAAAATCTTGAGATAGGATGTATCATGTTAAAGCAAGACAGAAGCACTTCTTTTTTCTAAGACCAATTTTTGAATTGGCACCGAACACTTGATATTGTTCGGACGTCATGTTTTTACTGACGTTTCTTGGTTTTCCAAGCGTTTTGGCACATTTAAACTATTTGTGCTTTTCCAGCATTAGTCTCGCAGTGCAACGCCGAACACCTTTTAGGGATTCGGCAAAAACATTCTCAGATATTGCTATATGTGCATCGGTTTCGAATTGTGTCTTTGGTCAATAGTTGGGTTGCCCGGCTCCTGCAGTTGTTTCCTACGTTCGTTTTGTTCGGCTAGGCGTGCAAAGGGAGAACCACTGCGATTGTGCTTCCATCTCACATGGTTAAGCACCTCAGTGGAGAAAGCCGAAAACTAACTGTCACAATAAGCGTAAACTGGTCAGCGATCCGATGACTATGTTAAATAACAGGCCGTTCTTAACATTGGCCAAAGTGTTTATGGCTTGACCTCGACTGTCGCCGAACACTATCGGGGGCTATTAACTAGCCTCCCAAACTAAATCTTCGATATTTTGCTCTTACATTGGAGCTGAGGTTTTATGATCATGCTTAGCATGACAAACCAAAGAAAGGAACCGATAGTGGGACTATTTTCTTTGGAAGACATTTCTTCTGTTAAACAGTAATATAACATATCTCTCCGCGTACCTTTGTTTATAAAACCGTATGGCCAGATTGCCTTGTTTGTCGTAAATCTTTGCCCTCATAAAGGCTTTATAAAGTAAGACAAACACTCCTCGGCTACTAGCCGAGGAGGTGGAAGCCGATGGCCGGTCAACAAAGTTTTGTACAATGCAGATCCGAGCATTAAATGACGTAAAGTACTTGGATACATAGAGTCATTACACACAATTTGTGATTTTACTATGGATATCGATCCTTAATTCGTCCACCCGTGCCCGCATAAAGGCTCGGGGGCTACTGGGCTTCGGGCTTATTATTTAATTATATTAAAGGGGCACATCGATCCCCTGATCTGGTGTTGCCACCCGACCAGTGTCTCGGGGGCTACTGCATTGCTTGTCCAATGCAGAAAATTTTATGTGCAATATAGTTTCCGAGGAGATTTTGATCCTCAGGTTGGTCGGCCGCACCCAACCTGAGTCTCAAGGACTGAGCACGCCGCTTTTAGTGACCCGAAGTATTCGGCCGAGCTAGGACTTGATCCTCAGGCCGATTTTGCAAATCGACCTGAGTCTCAGCGGCTACTGGGTCAGCGGTCTTATGTCATCCTTCATGTGCATATCGGGTTTTTGACCGATACCCACCTTGAGGGCTACTGGCTATATATCTCGGCAGAGAATAAATTGCACCAATCAAAAATATTGACAAAAATCGGCCCACATTCGGGGTGGTGCACCACCTCGGAAGCTGTCCGGCATAAAGCTCGGGCGCTAGTGGCTGGCTCCATAGAGGGCATTTCCAGCATTAAGCTCGGCTAAACTCCTTCAACTTTTCTGAACCAAGGTGATCTATGACACCTCGGATACAGTCCGGCGTTGGGGCTTGGACATAGTCCGGCGTTGGAGCTCGGATACAGTCCGGCGTTGGAGCTTGGACATAGTCCGGCGTTGGAGCTCGGATACGGTCCGGCGCTGGAGCTCAGATGCAGTTCGGCGTTGGAGCTCGGCTGCAACAATACTCCTCGAATACAGTCTGGCGTTGGAGCTCGGACGCAAGAGGACGCAGCCACCCGGGGACAACTTCAAACCCGATGTGTGGCATAAAAATAAACAAGGCATTAATAAAGGCAGGAAACTTAAAGGGGCTCCTCGGATACTCGACGTGTAAACCCGTCGAGCGCGTTTTGGCGATCCTCAAGATCGAAGATAAAGAAGATTTGTTCAACCAGTTTTCAAGACCGACGACCGAAGATGAATAACAGTTCGGAAAAATCGAGGAGCATCCCTAACTTGAAGACCGGTTCAGGGGGCTACTGACGGTGTCCTGGACTAGGGGGTACTCACCACGTCGTCTTCCAATCTATTAGATTGGGCCGAGGACCCCCATGGCCGTATACTCATGGGCCAGTTCGGACAGCTGCCGCATACAAGGAAGATTCCACAAGACTTGGCGATCAAGACAAGGACTCCTCCCCACCGGCGTATTCGGCTAGGACTCTTGTTATCCTAGGCCTCTGATGCATTATATAAACCGAGGCCAGGCTAGTCGATAGATCATATACAATATACAACATACAACAATCATACCATAGGCTAGCTTCTAGGGTTTAGCCTCCTTGATCTCGTGGTAGATCTACTCTTGTACTACCCATATCATCAATATTAATCAATCAGGAGTAGGGTATTACCTCCATCGAGAGGGCCCGAACCTGGGTAAAAACATCGTGTCCCTTGTCTCCTGTTACCATCCGGCCTTGATGCACAAATCGGGACCCCCTACCCGAGATCCGCCGGTTTTGACACCGACATGCATCACATGAGAACATAGCTGTTTATACAACTTAAACAGAAATCAACATAAAGCAAGAAGTTAGAACAACAATCCAGTTAAAGAAATAGGTTTAAAACATACCTGTTGCACCATTGGAGTTTCAATTGGATACTTCAAATTCGAAAGTAGTTGGTATGAGTAAATATAGTGATGCAACAGCAAAGGAGTATGGACAAATTGCTCGTGTGGGGGTACTCTGTGGTGGACATGGTGCTTTGTCAACTATAAGTGGGTTACTATCCGCTGGGGTTGCGGTTAGATGGGTTGTAGCTGGTTCTCTGCCCAACGGTGTAAGTGTGCAATCTGGAAGAGTCTCGATTATGTGTGGTGGGGCTAGTTTGTGGGCCAGTACAACCATGGTTCTATCTGCATCGACGGGTAGCACTATCTTTTGTGAAGAACGGGTTTTTGCTCCCTTAGATACTGCCATCACCCTCTCCAATTCAAATGGCTGATAAACAAGAAAAGAAATTGAACGTACAGACATTGTATGATAGACAGATGTGGTAATTCACATGTATGTTGTCTAACCAAACAGGACAGCATGACATAATTTCACATGTATGATGCCTAACTAAACAGGATAGCATGACACAGTTTCAGATATATGATGGATAACTTAACAGGATATAATGGCATAATTCAACATATGATGAGTACCTAAACAGGATGACATAACAAAACTATGTGATGTCTTTCTAAAATAGGTTGGGATGAAATAATTCACATACATGTTGTCTAAGTATACAGGATGACATGATACAATTGACATAATTGATTCATATACTAAGCGGCTGGCACTCGCATGTATGATCTCTAAACTAAGCAGATAGAATTCAATAGTGTGCATATAATGTCTAAGCTAAGCAATGCAAGACACCATATGCATCATATGAGAAATATAAGCATTGCAACTTAGAGCATACACCTCAGGTGGGATATAGGACTGGTCATCCTAACACTTATGCATAATTGATGACTTAGATGTGCAACACATGAAGAAACGTTTTTCTTCAATCAATGAAGAATAACACTCTAAGTGTGAAGAAATTAATGAAGAATTTGATTCTCAGAACCCTACGACAATTGTACGCGGTGTCTGAAATCATCATTCTTACACGGTGGGTCACGCCACCACAAAAGTTGAAAATCTTCAATTTGAGTTTTTCCTCAACTTTTGAAATTCTTCAGTTTTTTTCTAAATTCTTCAAACTTTACAAAGTCTTCACTTGTGCCGTCGTTTTTCTTCATTCGCTATATATATATATATATATATATATATATATATATATATATATATATATATATATATATATATATATATATGAGTTTATGTCCTCTACAGCATTCACTTATAGCTATTTCTTCAAGTTGGTATTTTTTTTGCTAAGTGAATGTGATCGGACCCTTCCCCTCTATGCTATACTCAATCCAGTCTATTCACAAAATCTTCATGTGCATTCTATTTGAAACTCGTTCAAATTCTTCACTGTGTCCTTGTCAGCTGAAGAAATTGCGAACGGAACGTTAAAACTAATCTTATCCAAACTTTCGGTTTTGCCGCGCAATCCGTTCCACTTCCCACGATGGATTATTTTACTAACCCACGATCTTACACGATCTCCACTACACAGTACGTGGGTGACACATGTCAAGTGAAGGAGAACGGCCAGGGGCATGTTAGTCCTAAATCTTCGGACGAGCAGTTTTTACTGCGGCTATAAATACCCCTCCGTTGCCATCCTCACTTCCTTTACCTCGCTCGAGCTCTCCAAACCCTAGCGCCGTCGCTACTCCATCGTCGTCGGTGAGGAAGAGCTTCACTGCCTCGACCTCGTCGCCGACGTACTCGCGCCGACTGCGGAAATCTTCACCTCCGCCGCCGCCGTAGACGTCTTCCTCCGCCAAGTTAAGGCGTGGAAGATCTGCATTGACGAACTTCTCTGTTCCAACTCATAGTTCGTCGTGTTCTTCATTCAGGGTAATTAAAAGCTATTTTTACTGCCCTCTTTGATTCGATGCTTTTCTACAAAATCTTCAAAGGTGTTTTTATTCTTCAGACCCTCACACACAAAACACCTCACTTATTCTCTGTTCTTGATTCATTTCCCTAAGTCTAAATTTCTTCAAGATTCCTCAATTGTGTGGATTCTCAATCTATACAACTCTGGAACCTAAGATATATATGGAGCTTAGTGAAATTCCTCAAGACGAATCTGGTCAAATTCCTCAAAACTTGTTCTTTATGAAAAACCCTCTGAGAACGCATATGACCTCTTCAAATTCCTCGCAACTATACTCTGTTCACAGGTACACATGTCCGCTGCTGAATCCTTAGGTTCTCATCAACTTAACTCATTTGCAGCGTTCCTCGAAGAAAAGTTGCATACTTCTTCAGAGAATTCCATTGTTCAAATTCCTCATCTGAAGAAAATGGCTGAAGGTAAAAGGCCGCAGAAAGGAGGAAAGAGACCAGAGGTCATGACTGCATTTGAAATCCCTGAGGACATTTATGCTGGGTATTGCACACCTGATGAATCCAAATTTGGTAAAGAAGACAAAAATCAGCGCAAGGTGCGCATCCAAAGGATTGAACGGAGATGGGCACGTGAGTGGAGGGAGTACAGATACGTCACTCCCAAGTACATGAAGAAATTCGCCGTAAACCCTCCATGCCCAAGACCTCCATTGGCACCTGGCCAAGTGGCTGATCCCACAAGCATCAGAAGAGGAGAGGATTTTCCTCAAGAATGGGCCAAGCGCCAGCGTAAACTGCAAAAGCAAGCAAAAGAAGTAGTGAGGAAATTTAATGAAGAATCTGCTGCTGCTGCCACTGAGGCTTCTGCAAAGCCGAGGAAATCAATGATGAAGAAGCCTGCTCGTAAGCCAAGTGCTTCACCTTCAATGCCCTCACGGCCAAGTTCCTCAGCTGCGCCCTCACGGCCAGAATCTTCAAAATCATCGAAGCAAATTCCTCATGCTGCTCCTGCTACATCAAAATCCTCAGCACCTCCGACAAAGTCTTCAGCTATCCCCACAAAGTCCTCAGCTCCCGTGCATCTGGCCTCATGCCAAAGGACAACTGGCATCACTATTGCCTCTGGTGTCTCAGCTAGTTCCTCAGCTGCACCAAAATCCTCAGCTGGACCCTCGTTACTGAAGAAAAAGGCTACCGCTGGACGCGACACTCGCCCAAGTCCAAAGAAGCAAGTGGTCTTCACTATGCCATCTGATGATGATGAAGCTGATGAAGAAGAACTCGCTGAGATCATCAGAGACCGCCAAGAAAGGGCTGCTAAAGCCAAAGGCACTCCTGTGCCCCTGCTTTTGGATCCAAGGGCGATCCTAGACTATATTGATCTCTGGCACAAGGATCCCAACACTCCTATGCCTGATTTCAAGCTGACACCTGGCCAAAGTCACATGCTGACTCACTTCATCCAAGAGGAGAAGTGGAAATATGATAGGGCCAGAGAGATCAAGAAATCCCAGTACCGCAAAGAGAAGCTGCTGAAGAAAAATGTTCTCAAAATGAAGCCTGAGGAACTTGTCAAGATGCAAGCTGAGATCAAAGCCCTCAGCGACAACTTTGACTCGTACTACGCTGATTGGCAAGGAGCCAAGGTCAGATTTGTGAGGCTGACTGATACCTTCACCAAGGGTACTGCCTCAAAGCAACAAATTCCTCAAGCTGAAGCATCTGTTCAGCAAACTGAAGAACATGCCAGCACCGCTGATGAAGTTCAGGCTGCTGAAGAAAATGCTAGTTCCAAGGCTGATGACTCTGCTCCAGCCGTTGATGAAATTGCCAGGGCATCTACTAGTGATGCGCGTGAAGAAAATGAAGAGACCAGGGCAACTGCATCAGTTGTGCCTGAAGAAACTGAACCAAATTCCTCAGCTCCACCTGCACCAACTCCAACTCCAATTCTTCCCTCTGCTTTATATGTGAAGAAAACCAAGGCTGCAGAGCGAGCTGCAGTGAAGAAAAGGAAAGCATCAAGTGCTTCAGAATCTTCAGTCCCAAAGAAGATGAAGCCCATGACCAGCTCATTTGCCAATCCAATTGATGTTGTTCCTATCTCCTCCATGCCATCAAAGGACCTTGTTCCTTTTGGTGAAGATTATGAGATCCCAAGTGGATCAGATGAAGAAACTCAGTCTGCGGCTTCCTCAGAGCAGATTGATGAAGAAATTGAAGTGGATACAATCCCTTCAACCCCAATAGTCTCATCACCAATGCCTCAGTTTGATGCTGAAGAGGCTGGTGTTGAAGAAATTGATGATGAAGATGTGGATATTGGAAGCACAACTCCAGTAATGAATGACGACTTTTGGGAAAGTCAGCATCCCAATTCCCCACTCTTCACTCCCCTGCAGCAAATTCCTCACTCTTCTTCACCAACCATAAAATTGGGCTCTGATGCAACTCATCCCACTGCTTTTGTGAATGAAGAAATTCCAGCCACTAGTGCCGAAAAAACTGCTGCTGAAACAGACAAGGTGACTGCACCTGAGGAAAATCCTGAAATTCCTCAGCCTGAAGAACCTGAGCTTGTGATTCCTGAGGTCGTGATGCAACTCACTGACACTCCTCTGCCAAGGCCAAAGGATCCATTCTCACGCAAACAGAAATTCAAGGCTGAAGACTTCTATGGCGAACACGTATTCTTCACTGAATACAATCCTTATGACTCTGCTCGCATAAGCAAGAGGCGTTTCTGGACTGCCAGCCAAGCAAATTTCTATTCCTCAGTACTTTACAACAAAGACAAAGTCTTCGACCATGCTCATATTCCTCACGTGGATATGGAGTCTTTGCCGTGCTTCACGCCAGTGCTCAGTGTTCTTCATGACGCTGGGCTACTCAACTTCTGCACAGATATATGCGATTGGAATGAAGAACTTATTCTTCAGTTCTATGCTACACTGCACATCACCGGCAACTCTGAAGACGTCAATTCATGGGTTCTAGACTGGATGACTGAAAATACACATTACAAGGCCCCAGCAACTGAATTGCTTCGCTGCCTTTCTCTTAGTCCACCCACTGAAGATGCGCGTTGCGTGTATGATGAACCTGAACTATCGAACCACTATATGCAAGTGCTCATGAAGCCTCTGAAGCCAGGGCAATCACCTCGTACCAAATTCCTCATCAAGGAATTGCTGTATGTGCCTAGGACTGTCTATCGCATTCTGACGAAGACAATATGTCCCATCAAAGGACATGATTCTTCCGATGAAGAAATTGTTGGCATCATGAAGAATATGCTTTTCAATATCATACATGGCGTTCCCATAAACTTCCATGATTTCTTCATGAGGACTCTGGCCAACATTGCTATGTCACCATTTGAGCTGAAGCCTTATGCACCTTGGATTATGAGATTCATCAGGACAAGGTCTTCACTCAACTACAAGGCTGAAACTCTCAATCACTGCAGCTACTTGCCTCCTATTGAAGTCCTCAAAAGGACATTTTCCTCAGCTGATGAAAAGGGCAAGGCCACTGCTGTGATAGATGAAGGCATTCGTCCATTGGATGGTCAATTTCGCAAGGCTGCTTCTTATTCCACCAATGATGACTCTGCCACACACGACTCTGCTGCTAATACTGCCAAGACAAATCCTCAAGCCACAGCACCCAGGGTGATGACTGATCGTGAGTTACTCCTCAGTCTTCATCAAAAGGTTGATCGCAATCACAAATGGGTCAAGCGTCAGTTTGGTTCAATTCTTCACAACATGACTGCCACATATAATGCAGTGAAGAAAAACCATTACTACCTTCATGAAACCTTCAACCGCACCTGGGCTGTTCTGTCTCAAGTATATAGTGCTGAAGATTTGGAGAACATGGGCCTCAAAGAAGAATTTGCCTGGTCGGCACCTCCGCCGAAGAAATTCAAGAAGGTCAAGGTTCCTTCTCTGGTGGCCAGTTCCTATTCTTCATCACGTGACACTGATGAAAATGAAGACTTGGACGACACTGCAGCAGGCCCTACTTCAACAACCGACCCCAACAACCCTGGCGCTCCTCCATCAACTTGAATATCTTCAGGGGCGTTAGTCCTCAGTTCGATCCTTTTGGTCATTTGATGACAAAGGGGGAGAAATCTGAGTTAGTCTTCAAGCGGGTCTATTATAAGGGCATATTTTTTTTAAGTTGCAACTCTCATTCTTCCGAAACTTTTATTGGATCGAGTTGTAATCTTAAACCCTATGGTGCTCGGTGCTCTGATACTTTTGTCGATCTATGCTCTGATATTTCGATACATGCTTGAGCTCTGATACTTTCGATGTACTATCCTGCATGCTTATTCCTCACTAATGTTATCGCACGCATGCTGAATTGCATCAGGCATCATATTTCATCATGCATTTCAAATTCTTCATATCATATATCAAATGCGTGTATGAATTACAAGATATAGGGGGAGATCTCCATGATTTAACTCTTCAAGTGTGCAATGCTTCAAAAGCAAATTCCTCACTATGCACAACTTCAGGGGGAGTTCTTCTATATCTTGCAATCAAATTCCTCAATATTAGTTTCTACACTTCACATATTTATCCCCGTTGAAAACTTAACCTATATTGTCATCAATCACCAAAAAGGGGGAGATTGTAAGTGCATCTAGTGCCCCTTAGTGATTTTGGTGTATTGAAGACTTATAGGTTAAGCATATGATGTGTTTATGAGTGTACACAGGTCTATAAGTCTAAGAGGAGTTTGATATTTACAGTAAAAGTCGACCCCTAAAAATGAAGTTCTTCGACTGAAGACTTTGATATTCTGAAGACTTTCTGAAGATTTTGAAAGTGAAGAAATTGGTGTGATCTTGAAGACTTGGTATTCGTTCGAGGAACGTGAAGCGTGAAGACTTTTGTTTTCGTAGTTTCATTTTTCTCTTTCTTGAGTCATAGGAAACACCGTACTGTTAAAGGGGGTCGAGGAAATACTAAGGAGAAAATTTCCATGTGATGCTCAACTCAAATCCTACACCTACCAATCCCTTCGAGTGAAGCCATTGGAAATCTCATACAGTTCAGTCAATTTCTTCAGTGACAGAGACACAGTTCTTCTGGTCACTGAGGACTTTGCTCTGACTGAGGAGTTAGGAATTCGCCAGTGCGAATTGCCTACACAGTGAGGAACATGATAGCCCTGAGGAATTTGTACTCCAAATTTCCGACCGTTGTTGTGCCTCGCGCCAGCTGTCCTAAAATATCTTGTCCACCTAACGGTCATATCATTGAAGGGCATTTATGTCTTATCATGTCGGGCTGCTCCCTAGGCTATAAATAGCCACCCCCTTCAACCACTAGCTGGTTGGCTGCTCCGCGTGAACTTGACACTTGTCATTTGAGAGCAACCCATCCTCCGAGGACTTTGAGCAAAATCATCAAGTGGAAAATCCAAATCCAAACCTAGAACACCTACAAACCCAAAGTGATTGAGCATCACTGAAGAAATTGATCCTGCGTGGATCCGACGCTTGTTACCTTTGAAGACTGTGCTTCTTCCAGACGGTTAGGCGTCAAGGTCTAGAGCATCCAAGAGGAATTGTGGATCGCCGAGTGACCAAGTCTGTGAAGGTTTGGAAGTCACCTGAAGACTTACCATGAGTGATTGGACGAGGACTGTGTGTCCTCAGTTCAAGGAGAATACGGTGAGGACTTGGTGTCCCGAGCTGCGTGCTCAGGACTGGGTGTCCGGGACTGTGTGTCCTCGAGTTTAAATACTCAGCCGCTCCAACCAGACGTACAACTGAGACAGCAGTTGGAACTGGTCTACCAAATCATTGTCTTCACCAAGCTTACTGGTTCTATTTCCTCAACACTTTCATTTCCTCATTACTATGTTGTCTGTTTGTTCATATCTGTGTTTGAGGACTTTGACTGAAGACTTCCACAAATTCCTCGGTTCAATTTCTTTAGTCTGTTTGTCTTCATCTAGAGTTATCATGTGCCTACGCTTTCTGTACTCTGTGTTTGTCTTCATTTCATCATGATGACCATGCATGTAATCTGTTATGTTTACTTCTGAGTACTTATTCCGCTGCTAGTATTTCTTCGCTAAGGAATTTCCTCACGAGCAAATTCCTCAGTGAAGAATTTCATAAGAATCGCCTATTCACCCCCCTCTTGTCGATATAACGCACTTTCAATTGGTATCAGAGCAAGGTACTCCCTTGTTCTGTGTGATTTTGGTTTAACCGCCTGGAGTTTTAGTTATGTTGACCGCAGGTATGATCAAGGTCTCTGCTGGGTGTCCTACCTTTGATGGGACGGACTACCCCTACTGGAAGAACAAGATGCACATGCATCTTGAGGCAATTGATAACGATCTCTGGTATGTTGTGGGAAATGGTGTTCCCTCCGTCTCACCCTCACTGAACGCTACCGATGTGAAGAGATTCAAGCAACTTGACTCCCAAGCAAAGAATATCATATGTGGCCATCTGAGCAAAGGACAGTATGGTAGAGTGAGTGCTTTGGAAATTGCTAAGCTTATCTGGGATAGGCTGTCCAAAGTCAATGAAGGAGTTTCAACTCAGCGTGATTCTCGAGTTGATGTTCTTCGCAATCTCTTCAACCGCTTAAAAAGACTCGACAATGAAAATGTTCAGCAAACCTTCGATCGCCTCACTGACATCTCAAATGAGCTTCAAGCACTTGGTGCCACTGACATCACCGACCATGAGGTGGTGAAGAAATTGCTGAGATCGCTTGATTCCTCATTTGACACTCTGGCACTAATGATTCAAGAGCGTGCTGATTACAAGTCACTTGACCCCGCTGATATCCTCGAGAGGCTAAACACTCATGAGTTCCAGCTTGCTGAGAAGAGAGATCTCTACGGTTCGAGCTATGGCAGATCACGTGCACTGAAGGCCAGGGTAGTATCTGAGTCCGAAGATGAAGACTCTGATAGCAGCCTTGGTGATCCTGAAGAACTAAGTCATGATCTGGCACTGCTTGTGAAGAAATTCCAGAAGTTCTCAAGACGTGGTCGTTGTGGAAAATCCTCAAGGAGCAACGATTCCTCAACCAGTGACTATAAGAAGAGGCTTTGTCACAAGTGCAAGAAACCAGGACATTACATTCATGATTGTCCTCAGTAGGAAAGGAATCAAAGAAGAAGAAATACAAGGATTACAGTTCTGATGATGCGAAGAAAAAGAAGAAATCCTCAAAATCTTCATCATCAAAATCCTCGAAGTCTTCGTCTCACAAGAAGAGCAGCTCCAAGAAGGCTCGGGCATTCATTGGCAAGGAAATGGACTCTAAGGCTGAATCTGAAGAAAATGAGGAAGAGGAACAATCTGAAGACTCTGAGTCTGGTGTGGCGAGCGTAGCCCTCGCTACTGCATTCGTCAGCAAATCCATCTTCAACGCTGAAGAAAGTGAACTCATCAACAAGGCTGACAAAGACAGTGATGACTACGCTCCCACCTATTGCTTCATGGCAAAGGGTGCCAAGGTACTCAAATACGCCTCCTCTGAATCTAGTGATGATGAATCTGATGAAAATCTTAAGCCTAGCTACTCTAAACTTGCTAAGATTGCTGTGCAACAACAAAAGGTTTTTGAAAAGGTTCAAAACATGCTAGACAAAAGTGATGATATGTTGGGTGAAGAAATGCATCGCACTAAGGCCTTGACTGAAAATCTTCAGAGACTTCAGACTAAGCTTGACAACCTTCAAAATCATCATAACACTCTCTTATCTGATCATGAGAAGCTTTCCTATGAATATCTTCAAAAGAAGCAAGATCTTGAGAAGCTAAGAGAAAGTTATGAAGATCTTCAGAAGGAGCGTGATTCATTACTTGCTCAACAAATCAGCGCTGCTCAGGAAGAATTTATTCCTCCATGTTTAAAATGCATTGAACGAGAATCTGCTAATTCTTCACCTGAATGTTCAAATGCTTCAAATGTTACAAATTCTTCACCTATCTCTGCTATCACTAATTCCTCATCTGAGTACATTGCTAGTATCACTGACGATGCAGGGCTGAAGGAATTGTACATGACAGGCATGTACAAAAGCCTCAAAGGGCATCAGGCTCTTTGTGATGTGCTTAAAAAGCAGATCCTCAACAGGAACCCTAGGAAAGAGGGTATTGCCTTTGAGAGGAAACTCAATGCGGATGGTACTTATTGAAAGCCTGAGAAGTACCCCAAAACCTCATGGGTTGCTCCAAAGGGACCTCCAGTTGATCCATCTGATTTATCTGGCTATACATGTGAATCTTCTCATTCTTCTGATGAGTCATTTGACTCCAACTATAAACTGTTCAAAAATCAGAATGGTGAAGTATTTGCTAGATATGTTGGCACTAACTGCAGGAACGGTTCCCCTATGAAGAAAATCTGGGTTCCCAAAAGCTGCCTTGAAAGTCTTCAGGTGAATGTCCTCATGACACCACCTGTGAAGAAAAGGAACCCCAGATCTAATTCTTCATATGGACCAAATTCTTCATATGGATCCAAGTCCTCATACAGACCAAATTCCTCAAGAGGATCAAATTCCTCACATGGATCAAAGTCCTCATATGAACATCATCGTGCTAACAACTCTGTTTCGCAGGGAAGAGCCAAGGGCTATGAATATGAGCATTATTCTTCAAGTTATTATGTTCATAAGTCCTCGAAGAATTTCTCTGCTTATTCATATGCTTATCCTAACCCCTCTTATGTGAAACGAAATGGTTTGGCTGCTTTGCCACCATTCTCATATGGAGCTCGCTGAGTGATGAACTCTTTGCCACCCCTTCAGATGTGGGTGGTGAAGAAAAAGAACTAATCTCTTCTGCAGGGTCAGGTCTCCAGACGTGCTGTAACGTTTGAAGAATTTGCTGGGGACCTGACAGAAATGCCTGAAAGGACGCAGGCTAACCATGATGAAATGAATTTTCATTTCACACGTCCTCCCTCTGTTTTATCGGTTCTACTGCTTGATAAAATTGATCTGATGAATTGTGATATCATATTCTTCACTACTGAAGTATATGAGGTTCGTAAGTTGCACTAATTCATCTGCAGGATGATCAACCCAAAGCCACTGAATGGGTACTTGATAGTGGATGCACAAATCACATGACCGGTGACAAGAATCTATTGATGGATGCTCCCTTATCAGCATCACACATGAAGCATATCATCTTCGCTGATAAAAGCAAAAGTCAGGTATTGGGTCTAGGTAAGGTTGCTATCACAAAGGATCGACACATGGACAAAGTCATGCTTGTTGAGTCCTTAGGATACAATCTTATGTCTGTCTCAATGCTCTGTGATCTAGATATGGTTGTTGTCTTCGGCAAGTATCGTTGTGTTGTGATTATGGAATCTGACAAATCCAAAGTCTTCGAAGGCTTTAGGAGAGGAGACTTGTATATTGTTGATTTCTCTGCAGATTCACAACCTGCCGTGTGCCTACTTGCAAAAACTTCAGAAGGATGGCTATGGCATCGACGACTTGGTCATGCAGGCATGAGGAATCTGCACACACTCGCGAAGAAGAAGCATGTCATTGGCATTGAGAATGTCAAATTCCTCAAGGATCACTTATGCGGTGCCTGTGAAGCTGGAAAGATGACCAAGGCCAAGCATCCAGCGAAGACTATCATGACCACTACTCGTCCATTCGAATTGCTTCACATGGATCTCTTCGGTCCTAACCATTATTCCTCTGTCGCTAATGAAGCATCTCAATATGGTTTTGTTATTGTTGATGATTACTCTCGTTACACATGGGTGCACCTTGTCTCTTACAAAACTGAAGTGCAGGAAGTCTTCAAACGATTTTCCTCGAGGGCTTCAACTAACTTTGGTGTGAAGATCAAGCACATCAGAAGTGACAATGGCACTGAGTTCAAGAATTCGGGTCTCGATGACTATCTTGATGAACTTGGTATTACTCATGAATTATCTGCTCCTTATACTCCTCAACAGAATGGCGTCGTGGAGCGCAAGAACAGGACTCTTGCTGAGATGGCTCGCACTATGCTCGATGAGTACAAAACCCCTCGTCGTTTCTGGGTTGATGCAATTGATATTGCGTGCCATATCATCAACAGAGTATATCTTCACAGATTCTTCAAGAAGACTGCCTATGAACTCCTCACTGACAAGAAACCCAATGTGAGTTATTTCAAAGTCTTCGGTGCTAAATGTTGGATTAGAGATCCTCATCACAACTCTAAATTTGCACCGAAAGCACATGAAGGTTTCATGCTTGGTTACGGAAAGGACTCGCACACCTACAGAGTCTTCAACAATGTTCTTCACAAGATTGTTGAAACTGTAGATGTGCGGTTCGATGAAACTAATGGCTCGCAAAGAGAGCACCTACCTTCTGTGTCAGATGAACCAGCACCTGAGGAATCAATCAAGCACAAGGCTACTGAAGATATCATTCCTACTGAAGAATCTGCTGAAGAATTCATTACAGAACGTGAAGAACGTCGAACTGATGCACCTGAAGAAAATGCTGATCAAATTCCTCAACGACAATCAACTCACCCTCGCATTGCAAAAGAAGTGCAAGTGGAGAAGATCATCAATGACATTAGAGCACCAGGTCCTCTCACATGCTCAAAAGCTTCACATCTATCTAACTTTTGTGGGCACTTTGCTTTTGTCTCTATCACAGAGCCCACTAAGGTAGATGAAGCATTTCTGGAGCCTGAGTGGATTCAGACCATGCAAGAAGAATTACATCAGTTCAAGCTCAACAATGTATGGGAACTGGTCAATCGTCCCGATCCTCGCAAGCATAACATCATTGGTACAAAGTGGATCTACCGCAACAAGCAAGATGAAAATGGTGTTATGGTGAGGAATAAGGCACGACTAGTAGCTCAAGGCTACACACAGGTTGAAGGAATTGATTTCGATGAAACTTTTGCACCTGTTGCTAGACTTGAAGCTATTCGCATATTACTTGCTTATGCTAACCATCATGATATCATCTTATACCAAATGGATGTGAAAAGTGCATTCCTCAATGGTAAGATTGAGGAAGAAGTATATGTTGCTCAACCACCAGGTTTTGAAGATCCAAAACATCCTGACAAAGTCTTCAGACTTAACAAGGCCCTCTATGGACTCAAGCAGGCCCCACGGGCGTGGTATGACACATTGAAGAATTCTTCATGAAGAAAGGCTTCACACCCGGTTCACTCGATCCCACTCTTTTTACTAAATCATATGATGGTGAACTGTTTGTGTGCCAAATATATGTTGATGATATCATCTTTGGCTGTACTGACCAACGTTATAGTGATGAATTTGCCTATATGATGAGTGAAGAATATCAAATGTCTATGATGGGAGAATTGAAATTTTAGGTCTACAAATTCGTCAACAGCACAATGGGATATTCATATCTCAGGAGAAATACCTCAAGGATGTCCTGAAGAAATTCGGCATGCAAGATTGCAAAGGTCTCAAAATTCCTATGCCCACAAATGGTCATCTATGCACTGATGAAAATGGTACTGACTTCGATCACAAGGTATACCGCTCCATGATTGGCTCTTTATTGTACTTATGTGCATCTAGGCCAGATATAATGCTTAGTGTTTGCATGTGTGCAAGATTTCAAGCTGCACCGAAGGAATCACACCATTCGGCTGTGAAGCATATTCTTCGATATCTAGCTCACACACCAACACTAGGATTATGGTACCCCAAGGGCTCAGACTTTGACCTCATTGGATATTCTGATTCTGACTATGCTGGTGACCGTGTGGATCGCAAGTCAACATCTGGTACTTGTCATTTCCTCGGACGATCCTTGGTCTGTTGGTCCTCGAAGAAACAGAACTGCGTATCACTGTCTACTGCTGAAGCTGAGTACATTGCTGCTGGTTCTTGCTGTGCTCAACTACTATGGATGAAGCAAACACTCAAGGACTATGGAGTCAACGTGAAGAATGTGCCTCTCCTCTGTGACAATGAGAGTGCCATCAAGATTGCTCACAACCCAGTTCAGCACTCGAAGACAAAGCACATACAGATTCGTCATCATTTTCTTCGTGATCATGTGTTGAAGGGCGACATTTCTATTGAGCATGTGAAGACTGAAGAACAGCTAGCCGATATCTTCACTAAGCCCTTGGATGAGAAGAGATTTAGCAAGTTGCGGTGTGAGCTAAATATCTTAGAATCTTCGAATGTACTTTGAAAATGCACTCATCCTAACACTTATGCATAATTGATGACTTAGATGTGCAACACATGAAGAAACGTTTTTCTTCAATCAATGAAGAATAACACTCTAAGTGTGAAGAAATTAATGAAGAATTTGATTCTCAGAACCCTACGACAATTGTACGCGGTTTCTGAAATCATCATTCTTACACGGTGGGTCACGCCACCACAAAAGTTGAAAATCTTCAATTTGAGTTTTTCCTCAACTTTTGAAATTCTTCAGTTTTTTTTAAATTCTTCAAACTTTACAAAGTCTTCACTTGTGCCGTCGTTTTTCTTCATTCGCTACATATATATATAGGGTTTAGGGTTTTATACATATATATATATATATATATATATATATATATATATATATATATGAGTTTATGTCCTCTACAACATTCACTTATAGCTATTTCTTCAAGTTGGTATTTTTTTTGCTAAGTGGATGTGATCGGACCCTTCCCCTCTATGCTATACTCAATCCAGTCTATTCACAAAATCTTCATGTGCGTTCTATTTGTAACTCGTTCAAATTCTTCACTGTGTCCTTGTCAGCTGAAGAAATTGCGAACGAAACGTTAAAACTAATTTTATCCAAACCTTCGGTTTTGCCGCGCAATCCGTTCCACTTCCCACGATGGATTATTTTACTCACCCACGATCTTACACGATCTCCACTACACAGTACGTGGGTGACACATGTCAAGTGAAGGAGAACGGCCAGGGGCATGTTAGTCCTAAATCTTCGGACGAGCAGTTTTTACTGCGGCTATAAATACCCCTCCGTTGCCATCCTCACTTCCTTTACCTCGCTCGAGCTCTCCAAACCCTAGCGCCGTTGCTACTCCATCATCGTCGGTGAGGAAGAGCTTCACTGCCTCGACCTCGTCGCCGACGTACTCGCGCCGACTGCGGAAATCTTCACCTCCGTCGCCGCCGTAGACGTCTTCCTCCGCCAAGTTAGGGCGTGGAAGATCTGCATTGACGAACTTCTCTGTTCCACCTCACAGTTCGTCGTGTTCTTCATTCAAGGTAATTAAAGGCTATTTTTACTGCCATCTTTGATTCGATGCTTTTCTACAAAATCTTCAAAGGTGTTTTTATTCTTCAGACCCTCACACACAAAACACCTCACTTATTCTCTGTTCTTGATTCATTTCCCTAAGTCTAAATTTCTTCAAGATTCCTCAATTGTGTGGATTCTCAATCTATACAACTCTGGAACCTAAGATATATATGGAGCTTAGTGAAATTCCTCAAGACGAATCTGGTCAAATTCCTCAAAACTTGTTCTTTATGAAAAACCCTCTGAGAACGCATATGACCTCTTCAAATTCCTCGCAACTATACTCTGTTCACAGGTACACATGTCCGCTGCTGAATCCTTAGGTTCTCATCAACTTAACTCATTTGCAGCGTTCCTCGAAGAAAAGTTGCATACTTCTTCAGAGAATTCCATTGTTCAAATTCCTCATCTGAAGAAAATGGCTGAAGGTAAAAGGCCGCAGAAAGGAGGAAAGAGACCAGAGGTCATGACTGCATTTGAAATCCCTGAGGACATTTATGCTGGGTATTGCACACCTGATGAATCCAAATTTGGTAAAGAAGACAAAAATCAGCGCAAGGTGCGCATCCAAAGGATTGAACGGAGATGGGCACGTGAGTGGAGGGAGTATAGATACGTCACTCCCAAGTACATGAAGAAATTCGCCGTAAACCCTCCATGCCCAAGACCTCCATTGGCACCTGGCCAAGTGGCTGATCCCATAAGCATCAGAAGAGGAGAGGATTTTCCTCAAGAATGGGCCAAGCGCCAGCGTAAACTGCAAAAGCAAGCAAAAGAAGCAGTGAGGAAATTTAATGAAGAATCTGCTGCTGCTGCCACTGAGGCTTCTGCAAAGCCGAGGAAATCAATGATGAAGAAGCCTGCTCGTAAGCCACGTGCTTCACCTTCAATGCCCTCACGGCCAAGTTCCTCAGCTGCGCCCTCACGGCCAGAATCTTCAAAATCATCGAAGCAAATTCCTCATGCTGCTCCTGCTACATCAAAATCCTCAGCACCTCCGACAAAGTCTTCAGCTATCCCCACAAAGTCCTCAGCTCCTGTCCATCTGGCCTCATGCCAAAGGACAACTGGCATCACTATTGCCTCTGGTGTCTCAGCTAGTTCCTCAGCTGCACCAAAATCCTCAGCTGGACCCTCGTTACTGAAGAAAAAGGCTACCGCTGGACGCGACACTCGCCCAAGTCCAAAGAAGCAAGTGGTCTTCACTATGCCATCTGATGATGATGAAGCTGATGAAGAAGAACTCGCTGAGATCATCAGAGACCGCCAAGAAAGGGCTGCTAAAGCCAAAGGCACTCCTGTGCCCCTGCTTTTGGATCCAAGGGCGATCCTAGACTATATTGATCTCTGGCACAAGGATCCCAACACTCCTATGCCTGATTTCAAGCTGACACCTGGCCAAAGTCACATGCTGACTCACTTCATCCAAGAGGAGAAGTGGAAATATGATAGGGCCAGAGAGATCAAGAAATCCCAGTACCGCAAAGAGAAGCTGCTGAAGAAAAATGTTCTCAAAATGAAGCCTGAGGAACTTGTCAAGATGCAAGCTGAGATCAAAGCCCTCAGCGACAACTTTGACTCGTACTACGCTGATTGGCAAGGAGCCAAGGTCAGATTTGTGAGGCTGACTGATACCTTCACCAAGGGTACTGCCTCAAAGCAACAAATTCCTCAAGCTGAAGCATCTGTTCAGCAAACTGAAGAACATGCCAGCACCGCTGATGAAGTTCAGGCTGCTGAAGAAAATGCTAGTTCCAAGGCTGATGACTCTGCTCCAGCCGTTGATGAAATTGCCAAGGCATCTACTAGTGATGCGCCTGAAGAAAATGAAGAGACCAGGGCAACTGCATCAGTTGTGCCTGAAGAAACTGAACCAAATTCCTCAGCTCCACCTGCACCAACTCCAACTCCAATTCTTCCCTCTGCTTTATATGTGAAGAAAACCAAGGCTGCAGAGCGAGCTGCAGTGAAGAAAAGGAAAGCATCAAGTGCTTCAGAATCTTCAGTCCCAAAGAAGATGAAGCCCATGACCAGCTCATTTGCCAATCCAATTGATGCTGTTCCTATCTCCTCCATGCCATCAAAGGACCTTGTTCCTTTTGGTGAAGATTATGAGATCCCAAGTGGATCAGATGAAGAAACTCAGTCTGCGGCTTCCTCAGAGTAGATTGATGAAGAAATTGAAGTGGATACAATCCCTTCAACCCCAATAGTCTCATCACCAATGCCTCAGTTTGATGCTGAAGAGGCTGGTGTTGAAGAAATTGATGATGAAGATGTGGATATTGGAAGCACAACTCCAGTAATGAATGACGACTTTTGGGAAAGTCAGCATCCCAATTCCCCACTCTTCACTCCCCTGCAGCAAATTCCTCACTCTTCTTCACCAACCATAAAATTAGGCTCTGATGCAACTCATCCCACTGCTTCTGTGAATGAAGAAATTCCAGCCACTAGTGCCGAAGAAACTGCTGCTGAAACAGACAAGGTGACTGCACCTGAGGAAAATCCTGAAATTCCTCAGCCTGAAGAACCTGAGCTTGTGATTCCTGAGGTCGTGATGCAACTCACTGACACTCCTCTGCCAAGGCCAAAGGATCCATTCTCACGCAAACAGAAATTCAAGGCTGAAGACTTCTATGGCGAACACGTATTCTTCACTGAATACAATCCTTATGACTCTGCTCTCATAAGCAAGAGGCGTTTCTGGACTGCCAGCCAAGCAAATTTCTATTGCTCAGTACTTTACAACAAAGACAAAGTCTTCGACCATGCTCATATTCCTCACGTGGATATGGAGTCTTTGCCGTGCTTCACGCCAGTGCTCAGTGTTCTTCATGACGCTGGGCTACTCAACTTCTGCACAGATATATGCGATTGGAATGAAGAACTTATTCTTCAGTTCTATGCTACACTGCACATCACCGGCAACTCTGAAGACGTCAATTCATGGGTTCTAGACTGGATGACTGAAAATACACATTACAAGGCCCCAGCAACTGAATTGCTTCGCTGCCTTTCTCTTAGTCCACCCACTGAAGATGCGCGTTGCGTGTATGATGAACCTGAACTATCGAACCACTATATGCAAGTGCTCATGAAGCCTCTGAAGCCAGGGCAATCACCTCGTACCAAATTCCTCATCAAGGAATTGCTGTATGTGCCTAGGACTGTCTATCGCATTCTGACGAAGACAATATGTCCCATCAAAGGACATGATTCTTCCGATGAAGAAATTGTTGGCATCATGAAGAATATGCTTTTCAATATCATACATGGCGTTCCCATAAACTTCCATGATTTCTTCATGAGGACTCTGGCCAACATTGCTATGTCACCATTTGAGCTGAAGCCTTATGCACCTTGGATTATGAGATTCACCAGGACAAGGTCTTCACTCAACTACAAGGCTGAAACTCTCAATCACTGCAGCTACTTGCCTCCTATTGAAGTCCTCAAAAGGACATTTTCCTCAGCTGATGAAAAGGGCAAGGCCACTGCTGTGATAGATGAAGGCATTCGTCCATTGGATGGTCAATTTCGCAAGGCTGCTTCTTATTCCACCAATGATGACTCTGCCACACATGACTCTGCTGCTAATACTGCCAAGACAAATCCTCAAGCCACAGCACCCAGGGTGATGACTGATCGTGAGTTACTCCTCAGTCTTCATCAAAAGGTTGATCGCAATCACAAATGGGTCAAGCGTCAGTTTGGTTCAATTCTTCACAACATGACTGCCACATATAATGCAGTGAAGAAAAACCATTACTACCTTCATGAAACCTTCAACCGCACCTGGGTTGTTCTGTCTCAAGTATATAGTGCTGAAGATTTGGAGAACATGGGCCTCAAAGAAGAATTTGCCTGGTCGGCACCTCCGCCGAAGAAATTCAAGAAGGTCAAGGTTCCTTCTCTGGTGGCCAGTTCCTATTCTTCATCACGTGACACTGATGAAAATGAAGACTTGGACGACACTGTAGCAGGCCCTACTTCAACAACCGACCCCAACAACCCTGGCACTCCTCCATGAACTTGAATATCTTCAGGGGCGTTAGTCCTCAGTTCGATCCTTTTGGTCATTTGATGACAAAGGGGGAGAAATCTGAGTTAGTCTTCAAGCGGGTCTATTATAAGGGCATATTTTTTTTTAAGTTGCAACTCTCGTTCTTCCGAAACTTTTATTGGATCGAGTTGTAATCTTAAACCCTATGGTGCTCGGTGCTCTGATACTTTTGTCGATCTATGCTCTGATATTTCGATACATGCTTGAGCTCTGATACTTTCGATGTACTATTTTGCATGCTTATTCCTCACTAATGTTATCGCACGCATGCTGAATTGCATCAGGCATCATATTTCATCATGCATTTCAAATTCTTCATATCATATATCAAATGCGTGTATGAATTACAAGATATAGGGGGAGATCTCCATGATTTAACTCTTCAAGTGTGCAATGCTTCAAAAGCAAATTCCTCACTATGCACAACTTCAGGGGGAGTTCTTCTATATCTTGCAATCAAATTCCTCAATATTAGTTTCTACACTTCACATATTTATCCCCGTTGAAAACTTAACCTATATTGTCATCAATCACCAAAAAGGGGGAGATTGTAAGTGCATCTAGTGCCCCTTAGTGATTTTGGTGTATTGAAGACTTATAGGTTAAGCATATGATGTGTTTATGAGTGTACACAGGTCTATAAGTCTAAGAGGAGTTTGATATTTACAGTAAAAGTCGACCCCTAAAAATGAAGTTCTTCGACTGAAGACTTTGATATTCTGAAGACTTTCTGAAGATTTTGAAAGTGAAGAAATTGGTGTGATCTTGAAGACTTGGTATTCGTTCGAGGAACGTGAAGCGTGAAGACTTTTGTTTTAGTAGTTTCGTTTTTCTCTTTCTTGAGTCATAGGAAACACCGTACTGTTAAAGGGGGTCGAGGAAATACTAAGGAGAAAATTTCCATGTGATGCTCAACTCAAATCCTACACCTACCAATCCCTTCGAGTGAAGCCATTGGAAATCTCATACAGTTCAGTCAATTTCTTCAGTGACAGAGACGCAGTTCTTCTGGTCACTGAGGACTTTGCTCTGACTGAGGAGTTAGGAATTCGCCAGTGCGAATTGCCTACACAGTGAGGAACATGATAGCCCTGAGGAATTTGTACTCCAAATTTCCGACCGTTGCTGTGCCTCGCGCCAGCTGTCCTAAAATATCTTGTCCACCTAACGGTCATATCATTGAAGGGCATTTATGTCTTATCATGTCGGGCTGTTCCCTAGGCTATAAATAGCCACCCCCTTCAACCACTAGCTGGTTGGCTGCTCCGCGTGAACTTGACACTTGTCATTTGAGAGCAACCCATCCTTCGAGGACTTTGAGCAAAATCATCAAGTGAGGAAAATCCAAATCCAAACCTAGAACACCTACAAACCCAAAGTGATTGAGCATCACTGAAGAAATTGATCCTGCGTGGATCCGACGCTTGTTACCTTTCAAGACTGTGCTTCTTCCAGACGGTTAGGCGTCAAGGTCTAGAGCATCCAAGAGGAATTGTGGATCGCCGAGTGACCAAGTCTGTGAAGGTTTGGAAGTCACCTGAAGACTTACCATGAGTGATTGGACGAGGACTGTGTGTCCTCAGTTCAAGGAGAATACAGTGAGGACTTGGTGTCCCGAGCTGCGTGCTCAGGACTGGGTGTCCGGGACTGTGTGTCCTCGAGTTTAAATACTCAGCCACTCCAACCAGACGTACAACTGAGACAGCAGTTGGAACTGGTCTACCAAATCATTGTCTTCACCAAGCTTACTGGTTCTATTTCCTCAACACTTTCATTTCCTCATTACTGTGTTGTCTGTTTGTTCATATCTGTGTTTGAGGACTTTGACTGAAGACTTTCACAAATTCCTCGGTTCAATTTCTTCAGTCTGTTTGTCTTCATCTAGAGTTAACCTGTGCCTACGCTTTCTGTACTCTGTGTTTGTCTTCATTTCATCATGATGACCATGCATGTAATCTGTTATGTTTACTTCTGAGTACTTATTCCGCTGCTAGTATTTCTTCGCTAAGGAATTTCCTCACGAGCAAATTCCTCAGTGAAGAATTTCATAAAAATCGCCTATTCACCCCCCTCTAGTCGATATAACGCACTTTCAATTGGTATCAGAGCAAGGTACTCCCTTGTTCTGTGTGATTTTGGTTTAACTGCCTGGGGTTTTAGTTATGTCGACCGCAGGTATGATCAAGGTCTCTGCTGGGTGTCCTACCTTTGATGGGACGGACTACCCCTACTGGAAGAACAAGATGCACATGCATCTTGAGGCAATTGATAACGATCTCTGGTATGTTGTGGAAAATGGTGTTCCCTCCGTCTCACCCTCACTGAACGCTACCGATGTGAAGAGATTCAAGCAACTTGACTCCCAAGCGAAGAATATCATATGTGGCCATCTGAGCAAAGGACAGTATGGTAGAGTGAGTGCTTTGGAAACTGCTAAGCTTATCTGGGATAGGCTGTCCAAAGTCAATGAAGGAGTTTCAACTCAGCGTGATTCTCGAGTTGATGTTCTTCACAATCTCTTCAACCGCTTAAAAAGACTCGACATTGAAAATGTTCTTCAAACCTTCGATCGCCTCACTGACATCTCAAATGAGCTTCAAGCACTTGGTGCCACTGACATCACCGACCATGAGGTGGTGAAGAAATTGCTGAGATCGCTTGATTCCTCATTTGACACTCTGGCACTAATGATTCAAGAGCGTGCTGATTACAAGTCACTTGACCCCGCTGATATCCTCGAGAGGCTAAACACTCATGAGTTCCAGCTTGCTGAGAAGAGAGATCTCTACGGTTCGAGCTATGGCAGGTCACGTGCACTGAAGGCCAGGGTAGTATCTGAGTCCGAAGATGAAGACTCTGATAGCAGCCTTTGTGATCCTTAAGAACTAAGTCATGATCTGGCACTGCTTGTGAAGAAATTCCAGAAGTTCTCAAGACGTGGTCGTTTTGGAAAATCCTCAAGGAGCAACGATTCCTCAACCAGTGACTATAAGAAGAGGCTTTGTCACAAGTGCAAGAAACCAGGACATTACATTCAAGATTGTCCTCAGTGGGAAAATGAATCAAAGAAGAAGAAATACAAGGATTACAGTTCTGATGATGTGAAGAAAAAGAAGAAATCCTCAAAATCTTCATCATCAAAATCCTCGAAGTCTTCGTCTCACAAGAAGAGCAGCTCCAAGAAGGCTCGGGCATTCATTGGCAAGGAAATGGACTCTGAGGCTGAATCTGAAGAAAATGAGGAAGAGGAACAATCTGAAGACTCTGAGTCTGGTGTGGCGAGCCTAGCCCTCGCTACTGCATTCGTCAGCAAATCCATCTTCAACGCTGAAGAAAGTGAACTCACCAATAAGGCTGACGAAGGCAGTGATGACTACGCTCCCACCTATTGCTTCATGGCAAAGGGTGCCAAGGTACTCAAATACGCCTCCTCTGAATCTAGTGATGATGAATCTGATGAAAATCTTAAGCCTAGCTACTCTAAACTTGCTAAGATTGCTGTGCAACAACAAAAGGTTTTTGAAAAGGTTCAAAACATGCTAGACAAAAGTGATGATATGTTGGGTGAAGAAATGGATCGCACTAAGGCCTTGACTGAAAATCTTCAGAGACTTCAGACTAAGCTTGACAACCTTCAAAATCATCATAACACTCTCTTATCTGATCATGAGAAGCTTTCCTATGAATATCTTCAAAAGAAGCAAGATCTTGAGAAGCTAAGAGAAAGTTATGAAGATCTTCAGAAGGAGCGCGATTCATTACTTGCTCAACAAATCAGCGCTGCTCAGGAAGAATTTATTCCTCCATGTTTAAAATGCATTGAACGAGAATCTGCTAATTCTTCACCTGAATGTTCAAATGCTTCAAATGTTACAAATTCTTCACCTATCTCTGCTATCACTAATTCCTCATCTGAGTACATTGCTAGTATCACTGACGATGCAGGGCTGAAGGAATTGTACATGACAGGCATGTACAAAAGCCTCAAAGGGCATCAGGCTCTTTGTGATGTGCTTAAAAAGCAGATCCTCAACAGGAACCCTAGGAAAGAGGGTATTGCCTTTGAGAGGAAACTCATGTACTTATTGGAAGCCTGAGCAGTACCCCAAAACCTCATGGGTTGCTGCAAAGGGACCTCCAGTTGATCCATCTGATTTATCTGGCTATACATGTGAATCTTCTCATTCTTCTGATGAGTCATTTGACTCCAACTATAAACTGTTCAAAAATCAGAATGGTGAAGTATTTGCTAGATATGTTGGCACTAACTGCAGGAACGGTTCCCCTATGAAGAAAATCTGGGTTCCCAAAAGCTGCCTTGAAAGTCTTCAGGTGAATGTCCTCATGACACCACCTGTGAAGAAAAGGAACCCCAGATCTAATTCTTCATATGGACCAAATTCTTCATATGGATCCAAGTCCTCATACAGACCAAATTCCTCAAGAGGATCAAATTCCTCACATGGATCAAAGTCCTCATATGAACATCATCGTGCGAACAACTCTGTTTCGCAGGGAAGAGCCAAGGGCTATGAATATGAGCATTATTCTTCAAGTTATTATGTTCATAAGTCCTCGAAGAATTTCTCTGCTTATTCATATGCTTATCCTAACCCCTCTTATGTGAAACGAAATGGTTTGGCTGCTTTGCCACCATTCTCATATGGAGCTCGCAGAGTGATGAACTCTTTGCCACCCCTTCAGATGTGGGTGGTGAAGAAAAAGAACTAATCTCTTCTGCAGGGTCAGGTCTCCAGACGTGCTGTAACATCTGAAGAATTTGCTGGGGACCTGACAGAAATGCCTGAAAGGACGCAGGCTAACCATGATGAAATGAATTTTCATTTCACACGTCCTCCCTCTGTTTTATCGGTTCTACTGCTTGATAAAATTGATCTGATGAATTGTGATATCATATTCTTCACTACTGAAGTACATGAGGTTCGTAAGTTGCACTAATTCATCTGCAGGATGATCAACCCAAAGCCACTGAATGGGTACTTGATAGTGGATGCACAAATCACATGACCGGTGACAAGAATCTGTTGATGGATGCTCCCTTATCAGCATCACACATGAAGCATATCATCTTCGCTGATAAAAGCAAAATTCAGGTATTGGGTCTAGGTAAGGTTGCTATCACAAAGGATCGACACATGGACAAAGTCATGCTTGTTGAGTCCTTAGGATACAATCTTATGTCTGTCTCAATGCTCTGTGATCTAGATATGGTTGTTGTCTTCGGCAAGTATCGTTGTGTTGTGATTATGGAATCTGACAAATCCAAAGTCTTCGAAGGCTTTAGGAGAGGAGACTTGTATATTGTTGATTTCTCTGCAGATTCACAACCTGCCGTGTGCCTACTTGCAAAAACTTCAGAAGGATGGCTATGGCATCGACGACTTGGTCATGCAGGCATGAGGAATCTGCACACACTCGCGAAGAAGAAGCATGTCATTGGCATTGAGAATGTCAAATTCCTCAAGGATCACTTATGCGGTGCCTGTGAAGCTGGAAAGATGACCAAGGCCAAGCATCCAGCGAAGACTATCATGACCACTACTCGTCCATTCGAATTGCTTCACATGGATCTCTTCGGTCCTAACCATTATTCCTCTGTCGCTAATGAAGCATCTCAATATGGTTTTGTTATTGTTGATGATTACTCTCGTTACACATGGGTGCACCTTGTCTCTTACAAAACTGAAGTGCAGGAAGTCTTCAAACGATTTTCCTCGAGGGCTTCAACTAACTTTGGTGTGAAGATCAAGCACATCAGAAGTGACAATGGCACTGAGTTCAAGAATTCGGGTCTCGATGACTATCTTGATGAACTTGGTATTACTCATGAATTATCTGCTCCTTATACTCCTCAACAGAATGGCGTCGTGGAGCGCAAGAACAGGACTCTTGCTGAGATGGCTCGCACTATGCTCGATGAGTACAAAACCCCTCATCGTTTCTGGGTTGATGCAATTGATACTGCATGCCATATCATCAATAGAGTATATCTTCACAAATTCTTCAAGAAGACTGCCTATGAACTCCTCACTGACAAGAAACCCAATGTGAGTTATTTCAAAGTCTTCGGTGCTAAATGTTGGATTAGAGATCCTCATCACAACTCTAAATTTGCACCGAAAGCACATGAAGGTTTCATGCTTGGTTACGGAAAGGACTCGCACACCTACAGAGTCTTCAACAATGTTCTTCACAAGATTGTTGAAACTGTAGATGTGCGGTTCGATGAAACTAATGGCTCGCAAAGAGAGCACCTACCTTCTGTGTTAGATGAACCAGCACCTGAGGAATCGATCAAGCACAAGGCTACTGAAGATATCATTCCTACTGAAGAATCTGCTGAAGAATTCATTCCAGAACGTGAAGAACGTCGAACTGATGCACCTGAAGAAAATGCTGATCAAATTCCTCAACGACAATCAACTCACCCTCGCATTGCAAAAGAAGTGCAAGTGGAGAAGATCATCGATGACATTAGAGCACCAGGTCCTCTCACATGCTCAAAAGCTTCACATCTATCTAACTTTTGTGGGCACTTTGCTTTTGTCTCTATAACAGAGCCCACTAAGGTAGATGAAGCATTTCTGGAGCCTGAGTGGATTCAGACCATGCAAGAAGAATTACATCAGTTCAAGCTCAACAATGTATGGGAACTGGTCAATCGTCCCGATCCTCGCAAGCATAACATCATTGGTACAAAGTGGATCTACCGCAACAAGCAAGATGAAAATGGTGTTGTGGTGAGGAATAAGGCACGACTAGTAGCTCAAGGCTACACACAGGTTGAAGGAATTGATTTCGATGAAACTTTTGCACCTGTTGCTAGACTTGAAGCTATTCGCATATTACTTGCTTATGCTAACCATCATGATATCATCTTATACCAAATGGATGTGAAGAGTGCATTCCTCAATGGTAAGATTGAGGAAGAAGTATATGTTGCTCAACCACCAGGTTTTGAAGATCCAAAACATCCTGACAAAGTCTTCAGACTTAACAAGGCCCTCTATGGACTCAAGCAGGCCCCACGGGCGTGGTATGACACATTGAAGGAATTCTTCATGGAGAAAGGCTTCACACCCGGTTCACTAGATCCCACTCTTTTTACTAAATCATATGATGGTGAACTGTTTGTGTGCCAAATATATGTTGATGATATCATCTTTGGCTGTACTGACCAACGTTATAGTGATGAATTTGCCTATATGATGAGTGAAGAATATCAGATGTCTATGATGGGAGAATTGAAATTCTTCTTTGGTCTACAAATTCGTCAACAGCACAATGGGATATTCATATCTCAGGAGAAATACCTCAAGGATGTCCTGAAGAAATTCGGCATGCAAGATTGCAAAGGTCTCAAAATTCCTATGCCCACAAATGGTCATCTATGCACTGATGAAAATGGTACTGACTTCGATCACAAGGTATACCGCTCCATGATTGGCTCTTTATTGTACTTATGTGCATCTAGGCCAGATATAATGCTTAGTGTTTGCATGTGTGCAAGATTTCAAGCTGCACCGAAGGAATCACACCATTCGGCTGTGAAGCATATTCTTCGATATCTAGCTCACACACCAACACTAGGATTATGGTACCCCAAGGGCTCAGACTTTGACCTCATTGGATATTCTGATTCTGACTATGCTGGTGATCGTGTGGATCGCAAGTCAACATCTAGTACTTGTCATTTCCTCGGACGATCCTTGGTCTGTTGGTCCTCGAAGAAACAGAACTGCGTATCACTGTCTACTGCTGAAGCTGAGTACATTGCTGCTGGTTCTTGCTGTGCTCAACTACTATGGATGAAGCAAACACTCAAGGACTATGGAGTCAATGTGAAGAATGTGCCTCTCCTCTGTGACAATGAGAGTGCCATTAAGATTGCTCACAACCCAGTTCAGCACTCGAAGACAAAGCACATTCAGATTCGTCATCATTTTCTTCGTGATCATGTGTTGAAGGGCGACATTTCTATTGAGAATGTGAAGACTGAAGAACAGCTAGCCGATATCTTCACTAAGCCCTTGGATGAGAAGAGATTTAGCAAGTTGCGGTGTGAGCTAAATATCTTAGAATCTTCGAATGTACTTTGAAAATGAACTCATCCTAACACTTATGCATAATTGATGACTTAGATGTGCAACACATGAAGAAACGTTTTTCTTCAATCAATGAAGAATAACACTCTAAGTGTGAAGAAATTAATGAAGAATTTGATTCTCAGAACCCTACGACAATTGTACGCGGTGTCTGAAATCATCATTCTTACACGGTGGGTCACGCCACCACAAAAGTTGAAAATCTCCAATTTGAGTTTTTCCTCAACTTTTGAAATTCTTTAGTTTTTTTTTAAATTCTTCAAACTTTACAAAGTCTTCACTTGTGCCGTCGTTTTTCTTCATTCGCTATATATATATATATATATATATATATATATATATATATATATATATATATATATATATATATATATATATATATATATGAGTTTATGTCCTCTACAGCATTCACTTATAGCTATTTCTTCAAGTTGGTATTTTTTTTGCTAAGTGGATGTGATCGGACCCTTCCCCTCTATGCTATACTCAATCCAGTCTATTCACAAAATCTTCATGTGCGTTCTATTTGAAACTCGTTCAAATTCTTCACTGTGTCCTTGTCAGCTGAAGAAATTGCGAACGGAACGTTAAAACTAATCTTATCCAAACTTTCGGTTTTGCCGCGCAATCCGTTCCACTTCCCACGATGGATTATTTTACTCACCCACGATCTTACACGATCTCCACTACACAGTACGTGGGTGACACATGTCAAGTGAAGGAGAACGGCCAGGGGCATGTTAGTCCTAAATCTTCGGACGAGCAGTTTTTACTGCGGCTATAAATACCCCTCCGTTGCCATCCTCACTTCCTTTACCTCGCTCGAGCTCTCCAAACCCTAGCGCCGTCGCTACTCCATCATCGTCGGTGAGGAAGAGCTTCACTGCCTCGACCTCGTCGCCGACGTACTCGCGCCGACTGCGGAAATCTTCACCTCCGTCGCCGCCGTAGACGTCTTCCTCCGCCAAGTTAGGGCGTGGAAGATCTGCATTGACGAACTTCTCTGTTCCAACTCACAGTTCGTCGTGTTCTTCATTCAAGGTAATTAAAAGCTATTTTTACTGCCATCTTTGATTCGATGCTTTTCTACAAAATCTTCAAAGGTGTTTTTATTCTTCAGACCCTCACACACAAAACACCTCACTTATTCTCTGTTCTTGATTCATTTCCCTAAGTCTAAATTTCTTCAAGATTCCTCAATTGTGTGGATTCTCAATCTATACAACTCTGGAACCTAAGATATATATGGAGCTTAGTGAAATTCCTCAAGACGAATCTGGTCAAATTCCTCAAAACTTGTTCTTTATGAAAAACCCTCTGAGAACGCATATGACCTCTTCAAATTCCTCGCAACTATACTCTGTTCACAGGTACACATGTCCGCTGCTGAATCCTTAGGTTCTCATCAATTTAACTCATTTACAGCGTTCCTCGAAGAAAAGTTGCATACTTCTTCAGAGAATTCCATTGTTCAAATTCCTCATCTGAAGAAAATGGCTGAAGATAAAAGGCCGCAGAAAGGAGGAAAGAGACCAGAGGTCATGACTGCATTTGAAATCCCTGAGGACATTTATGCTGGGTATTGCACACCTGATGAATCCAAATTTGGTAAAGAAGACAAAAATCAGCGCAAGGTGTGCATCCAAAGGATTGAACGGAGATGGGCACGTGAGTGGAGGGAGTACAGATACGTCACTCCCAAGTACATGAAGAAATTCGCCGTAAACCCTCCATGCCCAAGACCTCCATTGGCACCTGGCCAAGTGGCTGATCCCACAAGCATCAGAAGAGGAGAGGATTTTCCTCAAGAATGGGCCAAGCGCCAGCGTAAACTGCAAAAGCAAGCAAAAGAAGCAGTGAGGAAATTTAATGAAGAATCTGCTGCTGCTGCCACTGAGGCTTCTGCAAAGCCGAGGAAATCAATGATGAAGAAGCCTGCTCGTAAGCCAAGTGCTTCACCTTCAATGCCCTCACGGCCAAGTTCCGCAGCTGCGCCCTCACGGCCAGAATCTTCAAAATCATCGAAGCAAATTCCTCATGCTGCTCCTGCTACATCAAAATCCTCAGCACCTCCGACAAAGTCTTCAGCTATCCCCACAAAGTCCTCAGCTCCTGTGCATCTGGCCTCATGCCAAAGGACAACTGGCATCACTATTGCCTCTGGTGTCTCAGCTAGTTCCTCAGCTGCACCAAAATCCTCAGCTGGACCCTCGTTACTGAAGAAAAAGGCTACCGCTGGACGCGACACTCGCCCAAGTCCAAAGAAGCAAGTGGTCTTCACTATGCCATCTGATGATGATGAAGCTGATGAAGAAGAACTCGCTGAGATCATCAGAGACCGCCAAGAAAGGGCTGCTAAAGCCAAAGGCACTCCTGTGCCCCTGCTTTTGGATCCAAGGGCGATCCTAGACTATATTGATCTCTGGCACAAGGATCCCAACACTCCTATGCCTGATTTCAAGCTGACACCTGGCCAAAGTCACATGCTGACTCACTTCATCCAAGAGGAGAAGTGGAAATATGATAGGGCCAGAGAGATCAAGAAATCCCAGTACCGCAAAGAGAAGCTGCTGAAGAAAAATGTTCTCAAAATGAAGCCTGAGGAACTTGTCAAGATGCAAGCTGAGATCAAAGCCCCCTCAGCGACAACTTTGACTCGTACTACGCTGATTGGCAAGGAGCCAAGGTCAGATTTGTGAGGCTGACTGATACCTTCACCAAGGGTACTGCCTCAGAGCAACAAATTCCTCAAGCTGAAGCATCTGTTCAGCAAACTGAAGAACATGCCAGCACCGCTGATGAAGTTCAGGCTGCTGAAGAAAATGCTAGTTCCAAGGCTGATGACTCTGCTCCAGCCGTTGATGAAATTGCCAGGGCATCTACTAGTGATGCGCGTGAAGAAAATGAAGAGACCAGGGCAACTGCATCAGTTGTGCCTGAAGAAACTGAACCAAATTCCTCAGCTCCACCTGTACCAACTCCAACTCCAATTCTTCCCTCTGCTTTATATGTGAAGAAAACCAAGGCTGCAGAGCGAGCTGCAGTGAAGAAAAGGAAAGCATCAAGTGCTTCAGAATCTTTAGTCCCAAAGAAGATGAAGCCCATGACCAGCTCATTTGCCAATCCAATTGATGCTGTTCCTATCTCCTCCATGCCATCAAAGGACCTTGTTCCTTTTGGTGAAGATTATGAGATCCCAAGTGGATCAGATGAAGAAACTCAGTCTGCGGCTTCCTCAGAGCAGATTGATGAAGAAATTGAAGTGGATACAATCCCTGCAACCCCAATAGTCAGCATCCCAATTCCCCACTCTTCACTCCCCTGCAGCAAATTCCTCACTCTTCTTCACCAACCATAAAATTGGGCTCTGATGCAACTCATCCCACTGCTTCTGTGAATGAAGAAATTCCAGCCACTAGTGCCGAAGAAACTGCTGCTGAAACAGACAAGGTGACTGCACCTGAGGAAAATCCTAAAATTCCTCAGCCTGAAGAACCTGAGCTTGTGATTCCTGAGGTCGTGATGCAACTCACTGACACTCCTCTGCCAAGGCCAAAGGATCCATTCTCACGCAAACAGAAATTCAAGGCTGAAGACTTCTATGGCGAACACGTATTCTTCACTGAATACAATCCTTATGACTCTGCTCGCATAAGCAAGAGGCGTTTCTGGACTGCCAGCCAAGCAAATTTCTATTCCTCAGTACTTTACAACAAAGACAAAGTCTTCGACCATGCTCATATTCCTCACGTGGATATGGAGTCTTTGCCGTGCTTCACGCCAGTGCTCAGTGTTCTTCATGACGCTGGGCTACTCAACTTATGCACAGATATATGCGATTGGAATGAAGAACTTATTCTTCAGTTCTATGCTACACTGCACATCACCGGCAACTCTGAAGACGTCAATTCATGGGTTCTAGACTGGATGACTGAAAATACACATTACAAGGCCCCAGCAACTGAATTGCTTCGCTGCCTTTCTCTTAGTCCACCCACTGAAGATGCGCGTTGCGTGTATGATGAACCTGAACTATCAAACCACTATATGCAAGTGCTCATGAAGCCTCTGAAGCCAGGGCAATCACCTCGTACCAAATTCCTCATCAAGGAATTGCTGTATGTGCCTAGGACTGTCTATCGCATTCTAACGAAGACAATATGTCCCATCAAAGGACATGATTCTTCCGATGAAGAAATTGTTGGCATCATGAAGAATATGCTTTTCAATATCATACATGGTGTTCCCATAAACTTCCATGATTTCTTCATGAGGACTCTGGCCAACATTGCTATGTCACCATTTGAGCTGAAGCCTTATGCACCTTGGATTATGAGATTCATCAGGACAAGGTCTTCACTCAACTACAAGGCTGAAACTCTCAACCACTGCAGCTACTTGCCTCCTATTGAAGTCCTCAAAAGGACATTTTCCTCAGCTGATGAAAAGGGCAAGGCCACTGCTGTGATAGATGAAGGCATTCGTCCATTGGATGGTCAATTTCGCAAGGCTGCTTCTTATTCCACCAATGATGACTCTGCCACACATGACTCTGCTGCTAATACTGCCAAGACAAATCCTCAAGCCACAGCACCCAGGGTGATGACTGATCGTGAGTTACTCCTCAGTCTTCATCAAAAGGTTGATCGCAATCACAAATGGGTCAAGCGTCAGTTTGGTTCAATTCTTCACAACATGACTGCCACATATAATGCAGTGAAGAAAAACCATTACTACCTTCATGAAACCTTCAACCGCACCTGGGCTGTTCTGTCTCAAGTATATAGTGCTGAAGATTTGGAGAACATGGGCCTCAAAGAAGAATTTGCCTGGTCGGCACCTCCGCCGAAGAAATTCAAGAAGGTCAAGGTTCCTTCTCTGGTGGCCAGTTCCTATTCTTCATCACGCGACACTGATGAAAATGAAGACTTGGACGACACTGCAGCAGGCCCTACTTCAACAACCGACCCCAACAACCCTGGCGCTCCTCCATCAATTTGAATATCTTTAGGGGCGTTAGTCCTCAGTTCGATCCTTTTGGTCATTTGATGACAAAGGGGGAGAAATCTGAGTTAGTCTTCAAGCGGGTCTATTATAAGGGCATATTTTTTTTAAGTTGCAACTCTCGTTCTTCCGAAACTTTTATTGGATCGAGTTGTAATCTTAAACCCTATGGTGCTCGGTGCTCTGATACTTTTATCGATCTATGCTCTGATATTTCGATACATGCTTGAGCTCTGATACTTTCGATGTACTATTCTTCATGCTTGTTTCTCACTAATGTTATCGCACGCATGCTGAATTGCATCAGGCATCATATTTCATCATGCATTTCAAATTCTTCATATCATATATCAAATGCGTGTATGAATTACAAGATATAGGGGGAGATCTCCATGATTTAACTCTTCAAGTGTGCAATGCTTCAAAAGCAAATTCCTCACTATGCACAACTTCAGGGGGAGTTCTTCTATATCTTGCAATCAAATTCCTCAATATTAGTTTCTACACTTCACATATTTATCCCCGTTGAAAACTTAACCTATATTGTCATCAATCACCAAAAAGGGGGAGATTGTAAGTGCATCTAGTGCCCCTTAGTGATTTTGGTGTATTGAAGACTTATAGGTTAAGCATCTGATGTGTTTATGAGTGTACACAGGTCTATAAGTCTAAGAGGAGTTTGATATTTATAGTAAAAGTCGACCCCTAAAAATGAAGTTCTTCGACTGAAGACTTTGATATTCTGAAGACTTTCTGAAGATTTTGAAAGTGAAGAAATTGGTGTGATCTTGAAGACTTGGTATTCGTTCGAGGAACATGAAGCGTGAAGACTTTTGTTTTCGTAGTTTCATTTTTCTCTTTCTTGAGTCATAGGAAACACCGTACTGTTAAAGGGGGTCGAGGAAATACTATGGAGAAAATTTCCATGTGATGCTCAACTCAAATCCTACACCTACCAATCCCTTCGAGTGAAGCCATTGGAAATCTCATACAGTTCAGTCAATTTCCTCAGTGACAAAGACGCAGTTCTTCTGGTCACTGAGGACTTTGCTCTGACTGAGGAGTTAGGAATTCGCCAGTGCGAATTTCCTACACAGTGAGGAACATGATAGCCCTGAGGAATTTGTACTCCAAATTTCCGACCGTTGCTGTGCCTCGCGCCAGCTGTCCTAAAATATCTTGTCCACCTAACGGTCATATCATTGAAGGGCATTTATGTCTTATCATGTCGGGCTGCTCCCTAGGCTATAAATAGCCACTCCCTTCAACCACTAGCTGGTTGGCTGCTCCGCGTGAACTTGACACTTGTCATTTGAGAGCAACCCATCCTCCGAGGACTTTGAGCAAAATCATCAAGTGAGGAAAATCCAAATCCAAACCTAGAACACCTACAAACCCAAAGTGATTGAGCATCACTGAAGAAATTGATCCTGCGTGGATCCGACGCTTGTTACCTTTGAAGACTGTGCTTCTTCCAGACGGTTAGGCGTCAAGGTCTAGAGCATCCAAGAGGAATTGTGGATCGCCGAGTGACCAAGTCTGTGAAGGTTTGGAAGTCACCTGAAGACTTACCATGAGTGATTGGACGAGGACTGTGTGTCCTCAGTTCAAGGAGAATACGGTGAGGACTTGGTGTCCCGAGCTGCGTGCTCAGGACTGGGTGTCCGGGACTGTGTGTCCTCGAGTTTAAATACTCAGCCGCTCCAACCAGACGTACAACTGAGACAGCAGTTGGAACTGGTCTACCAAATCATTGTCTTCACCAAGCTTACTGGTTCTATTTCCTCAACACTTTCATTTCCTCATTACTGTGTTGTCTGTTTGTTCATATCTGTGTTTGAGGACTTTGACTGAAGACTTTCACAAATTCCTCGGTTCAATTTCTTCAGTCTGTTTGTCTTCATCTAGAGTTATCCTGTGCCTAAGCTTTCTGTACTCTGTGTTTGTCTTCATTTCATCATGATGACCATGCATGTAATCTGTTATGTTTACTTCTGAGTACTTATTCCGCTGCTAGTATTTCTTCGCTAAGGAATTTCCTCACGAGCAAATTCCTTAGTGAAGAATTTCATAAAAATCGCCTATTCACCCCCCCTCTAGTCGATATAACGCACTTTCACACATATATGATGCCTGGCTCCATGGCGGTGCATAATTCACATATATGATAACTGGCTGAAAAACATGGCATTGCATAATTCACATATCTGATATAGAAAGCAAACAGGAGGCATTCACACAAAGCATGTCTAATCTAAGCAGATGGCATGGCAATGCAAGCCACCATATGCATGATATGAGCAATATAACCCAGCCAAGTTAGAGCATGCACCTCGGGAGGGGAATACGACTGGTCATCTCTCTCTGGATCCGCCTCCGAGGAGCTATCTGTAACCAGCAAGAAATCTGCATCGACAGGTAGCACTGACTGCTCAGAAGACCTTGTTTTCACTCCAGATTTTCCCATGACCGACTCAAATGGCTGATGCACAGGAAGAGTAGATGAATGTATAAAGATTGTTGACAAATGGAATACATTATGGAAAAAAATATGGCACGATACAATTCACATATACGATGACTGGCTAAACAGGATGGCATTGTATGATTCACGTATATGATGCCTGGCTAAAGAAGATGGCATTGCATAATTCCCATATACTCCCTCCGTTCCTAAATATTTGTCTTTTTAGAGATTTCAAATGGACTACCACATACGGATGTATAAAGACATATTTTAGAGTGTAGATTCACTCATTTTGTTCCATATGTAGTCACTTGTTGAAATCTCTAAAAAGACAAATATTTAGGAATGGTGGGAGTATGATATAGAATCCAAACAGGTGGCATTCACACAAAGCAAATCTAAACTAAGGTGATGACATATAAGATGTATAATGTAAGCAATGCAAGGAGCCATATGCATGATATGACCAACATCAGCATGCCAGGTTAGAGCAAACACATCAGGTGGTAAACAGGCATGGTCGGCTCCTTCTGAATCTCCATCTGAACAATTATCTTTCTCTGGAATACAATCTGGAAATGCAGGAGGGGGCCACTTCGCCCACCATGGAGCGGCGTCTGCATGACATTATATTCGCACGCAACGGTCTTCTCTTTTTCTCTACATGTTCAGTACGATTGTGTACAATATCTGACATGCATAATAAAAAAATAGTTAGATTTTGTAAGGCCTAAGGGGTGCATGCAAAAATCAAGACTGATGGTAGCAACGAGTGGATGGATCCAAAACTAATGATAGCAGGTAGATTATAGCTTCGGTTTAAAAAGATAGACAATGGATCATCTATTGTATGTTGCCCACCCAACATGAACCACATAGAAGCCCCCAGATGAACCAGATAGTAAACAGATACTAGTCGTTGATGGCTCGATATGAGACCCATGGGCAATTCAAAACTCAAGATTGAACGATAAAGTAGCAGGTAATAATAACCGATGTATAACGTAAGCAAACACGAAAGCCTGCGACCTCTCTTCCGGAACTGTGTAGTCCTCAGGTTCATCTGCTCAGTCGATGATGGTAATGCGGTTGGCATGGCTGCCGGCAACGGGGAAGATGATCTGAGGCGGTGAAAGGAAGTCTGCAGGGGGGATCTCTGCTGCAGTGAACGCTTCTGTCGATGGTGCACCTCAGGTGGGGTGGATGACGACACGGCAGGAGCAGGACATAACACACAGAGTTTTGTTTGACGCCTATCTGAAAATGAAGTAAATCTGTAAGGGCTCCTTAGAATTGGAGGATTCTATAAACGCAGGGACAGGAAAAACACAGGAATAGGATAGGAATGCACGTGCAAAACAGAGCATTTGGAAACATAGGATTTCAGTCAACCTGTGTGTTTGGCTCACATGAATTGGAAGAACAGAGAAATGGAGAAACAAAGTGATACGACGACTATACAACCTCTTTGGCATAGCCTTGTGGACCTCAGCATCATTGGGTTGGACGTGGAGGATGGTGATGATGCTGGTGTGACTGTCGGAGGCGGGGAAGAAGATCCGAGGCCTCTGGAAACGGCGCCGAGGGTACTGCTCCGCTGTGATGGACGGTTCCGTCGTTGGAGCAGCTCCGCTAAGGTGTACGGCGACGAGGCTGAAGCATGACAAGACAGACAACGTTAATCTGAAGTGGGACCCTAATATCATCTGCAATAGATGATGTAAAATACATCACCAAAAAGTGCTAGATGTAAAACGCATCAGCCGCGCTACAGCCGCTCCGACAAATGTTGTATGTACTGTTCACTATGAACTTAACTGAAGAAAATGAACTTCACAGTCGAAACTGAATTTTACTATCGAAACTGATTGAACTAGTAACAGAGCATTGCAATAGATGTTTAGGGCGTTCGAGCACTAGTAGCAGGGAAACAGTGATCTAAATCAGCAGACGCTCGAGAAGGGAACGCACTAGCAGAGAGCAAGTCGTATAGTAGCACCGCGAGCGAGTGCTAAAGCAGCAACTCCTGTAGCTGCCGGAGGTCATGCAGCAGCAGCAGCAGCGCAAGCGAGAGCAAGAGCGGAGCAGCACGAACGAAAGCAGGAGCAGTGCAGCAGCGCGACCGACAGCAAGAACAGAGCCGCAGCGCGAGCGAGAGCCGGAGCAGCTGCAGCTAGTGCCGTTGTGGAAGTCGCCGCCGAGGAAGCAACAACATAGGGGAGAGACGCCGTGGATGATGTGGCCGGCAACAGCGCCATCGATGGAGACACGCCATGTCTGCTCGGTATCGAGCACCAGCAGCCCCGTGAGATCGAATAAAATATAAAATGCAGCGGCAAGTGCGGAACCTCCTTGGTGGCGCCGAGTTGGCCTCGGCTTCATTGGAGGAATTGGTGAGGGTGCTGCGGTTCCGGTGGGGCAGGTCAAGACGACGCTGTGTGGATTGAGGTGGCGCGATAGACGAGGCGAACGTCGGGGCAGCTCCTTCAAGGTGGATGACGGGGCGGCTGATCCGGCGGGACGGCGATATCAACAATGGATCCTCATCCAGTGCGGTGGATGAGGGACGGCGAGCTGTTGCGGTGGACGACGTAGTCAGGGAAGATTCTCCGGCTGGGCGGCGATCGGGAGGCCGACGGAGGAGGGTGGGGTTTCGCGGGTTTTGGCGGCCTCGGTGTACGAATGGGGGGCGAAGGGGAGGAGCCAAGCTTAGGGTCGCGCTTGTCCGAAATGTAGGGTAAGTTACCAGCGTACCCCCACCGGTTTTGACACCGCGACGTGGAGCTTCATTTCCGACTGATGGGTAGAAGGGGGATTTCGCGTGTCTGGGCTGCAGGAGCGATTTCGGATGAGGAGGGAGTTCTTGCGCGCGTCCAAATTTCGGGATAACAAGGCGCCGCACAGGTTGAAGAAGCGGGAGTTTCAAAGCAGGTGAGACAAAAGATATTCGAGCTTGAAAATTTCGGCATAACAAGGTGCGGCGCGGGTTGAAGAAGCGGGAGTTTCAAAGCAGGTGAGACAAAGATACTCGAGCTTGAAAATTTCGAGATAAAAAGGTACGGATTCCTTGTTCGGCAGAACAAACTTAACATGTAGAAAAACAATTCATACAAGACACAAGAGAGTCATGTCCCATTTTACTATATTGTTATAGATGCCACTGAAAAAACTACAAGAAAAATGTAAAAGAAATCGGGAGAACAAGATTACCCTGCACAGTACCAAATCGATTCAGACTTCCCTCAACAACAACAAAAAACAAATTAATTCCCACAAAAGAAAGAGTAATGTCCCTTTTTATATGATTACAGATGCCATGATCTCGAATTTCAATTTTTGAATCCACGTTATGTTGAATTCGAATATATCGTTAGGTGACCTTGCGGTTTATAATTGATGTAGTCGTACATTTTGATCTTCCATCATATATGAACATTTTACTCCACCATGTGAACATATATATTGTCGTCTACCATATGGACTAAATTTGAATCAATTTTCCTTATTTGAATACGATTGTTGTCAGGTTATACAATAATTTAAATATTATCTTGATAACAAAAAACATACATATAGCAGTAATCATATTTCACTATGAACTACATGTACCATACGCTCTCCAATTCAAATATTTGTATCCATTTCATGTTTAATTCAAATCATAGTACATTATTGGTCTAGGTAGCGAGATGTTTGGGATAATCTAAACCCTGTTTTCATACGGATAATTTTTGGCTGAATTGGGACAAGTTTTGGTATAAGCCTCTTGCAAAACCGGAGATTCTCTCAACAAGCCTCGTGGTTCCGAGAGGGAACGTGTCACCTTTGTGTGTGAGATGATATACGCTGCCCCCCTGATTTTATTTACAAAGGCAACATAGAACTATATGAGTGCCCTGTTAAATTTTGGAATTATTTCGGGTTCATTTGGCCTTTTTATACATTAATTGAGTTTCTGGACTTTTCTCCGGTGCACCAAAGTGGGTCGAAAAATCACATGTGTGTCCTTCGTTGAATTTTTAGGTCCCATGGAAGAAATGAGAATGAAATTCAAACATCTGGGCGTCATGACTCGGCCGAGAACATCGAGAAACTTTGATTTTAAATTCATGTAAATCCAAAACTCGCCTGGAAACCATGAAACTTGGCATGGTGTCATGTCATGGCACTAACATGTTGTGGTAAAAAATTGGCCCGATTTGGAAGCTCGTGGTTCTAAGAGGGAACGTGCCACCTTTGAGTGTGAAATGATATACGCTGCCCCCCCCTTGAGTTTCTTAACAAAGGCAACATAGAACTAAATTAGTGCCCTATTAAATTTTGGAATTATTCCGGGTTCGTTTGTCATTTTTTATACATTAATTGAGTTTCTGGTCATTTAATGTGCATAAGTCAAATTTGAACTACAAGCACATGCTCTCATGCACCAAAGTTGGTTGAAAAATCACATTTGTGTCCTCGGGTGAATTTCTAGGTCCCATTAAAGAAATGAGAATAAAATTAAAACATCTGGGCATCGTGGCTCGACCGAGAACATTGAGAAACTTGGTTTTAAAATTCTTGTAAATCCAAAACACGTCTGAAAATCATGAAACTTGGCATGGATGTCATGTCATGGTACTACCATGTTGTGGTAAAAAAATTGGCCGAATAGGAACAGATTTTGGTATAAGCTTCTTGCAAACCGAAACTTCTCTCAAGAAGGCTCGTGGTTCTGAGAGGGAATGTGCCACCTTTGAGTGCGAAACGATATACGTTGTCCCCCTTGAGTTTATTTACAAAGGCAACATAGAACTACATGAGTGCCCTGTTAAATTTTGGAATTATTCCGGCTTCGTTTGGCCTTATTTACATTAATTGAGTTTTTGGTCATTTAATGTGCATAATTCAAATTTGAACTACAAGCACATGCTCCCGTGCACCAAACTTGGTTGAAAAATCACATTTGTGTCCTCGGGTGAATTTCTAGTAGGTCTCATGCAAAAAATGAGAATAAAAATCAAACATCTGGGCATCGTGGCTCGGTCGAGAACATTGAGAAACTTGGTTTTAAAATCATGAAACTTGGCATGGTGTCATGTCATGGTAGTACCATGCCGTGGTAAAAAAATTGGCCGAATAGGAACAAATTTTGGTATAAGCTTCTTGCAAATCGGAGCTTCTCTCAAGAAGGCTCGTGGTTCTGGGAGGGAACGTGTCACCTTTGTGTGCATAATTCAAATTTGAAATACAAGCACATGTTCTAGTGCACCAAAGTTGGTTGAAAAATCACATGTGTGTCCTCGGGTAAATTTCTAGGTTCCATGCAAGAAATGGGAATGAAATTCAAAATTCTGGGCGTCGTGGCTAGGTTGGAAACATTGAGAAACTTAGTTTTTTAATCCTGTAAATCCAAAACACGCATGAAAATAATGAAACTTGGCTTGGTGCCATGACATGGCACCAAAATGTTGTGGTAAATTAACAGTCTGATTTGCGAAGGCGCACACATTAACAATCAACAAAGTCATTTTGGAACAAGTGTTGTCAGGTTATAATCGGAAACACAAGTATTGTTGAAACCGTGGGCGTTCTAGTTACTAGTACCATTTACGTGCCGCCGTGCGTCCCCATTTTTTATTAGCTAGGAGGCGCCGTGCAGGGTAGCTATTTGAGTACGAGAGGCGTGCGATCAGACCCCTGCGTGTGCTTATCGGGAGGAGAGCCCTTTGCCGTCCATCTGCCGTCCACCTCTCTCCCAAGGTCTCCATTAATGGTGCTCGAGCCTCTGTTTAATGGCGTGGCTATGTCTCACTCGACTGAGATTTAAGAGAGAAAAAAGAAAATCTGAAAGCACGGATCTTGATGTAAGATCCGGCGGACCTATATAGCATCTACTGCGACTTATAGCAAGACTGATGAATATATAAGGACGATTATTTTTTTTGATCAAAGAAGGGCTTGTCCCTTCCAATTTTCATTACTGAAAACCACCACAATTCACAAGAAGTTCAGCACAACTCCAGCCTAACACGAAGGACTAAAAGCTACCAGATTGAAATCGCAACATCCCAAGAGGCCAACAAAGGCCAAACATCCGCGCTAGAACCCAACATTTCACAACCGATGACACAATCTACATCCTAAACCGACTATTACATCAAAAGAAACCAGGAAACTGAAGGAAGCCTAACACCAACTAGAAGAACAACAACGCCAGGGTCGCCACAGCAAGAGTTTTCTTCATTCCAGCCTCGCAACATTGATCTTCCAAAAAAAGATAAGGACGATAAATTGTCTTACATAATTAGAAAGATAATTAAAAAAGTCACATGCGGCTATGCCCGAAATACATAAGGGCAAAAGAAGAAGGAAGACAAGGATCTGGCTCGCTGATCTCTACTTTCTTGATGTGTTGCTGCACGCCGCGGGAACTAGTCTCCGTGGCGAGCGGTGATGAGCTCTTTCGTGTCCTCAAGACGCTGCTTGAGAACATCCACGGATTCCTCCACCAGCCTTTGGCGCTCGTTGCGGAGCATGTCATTCTCATTCATAAGTTTCTTGATGATAACGCCGGTCCTCTTCAACAAGGCACTGGTCTCCTCCTGCTGGTCTGCACTTCGGACGATCTTCTCCCTCAGCAGGTCGCGCTCGGCCCGGAGCCTCTCATTGCCCTCCCTTAGCACGCCGATAGCCTGTTCAAACGAGGCTTTCATATCGTCATGCAACCTTGCCCAGCCGGAGATCTGCTCCATCTGGCTATGGACGATCGCATGCATGCGCCTGTAACAGTCGTCGCCTGACCGCGAGAAATTTTCCCAGGCTGCCGCGGCGGGACATCTCTGCTGCATTCATGGTGCGGGGGACATCTCTGTTGCTTCTGCGGCGCGGCCGGACCAGTCTGCTGCATCGACGGTGCGGCGGGACCTCCGTGCTGCTTCAGCGGCGCGACAAGACCTCTATGCTGCTACTTCCGCGCGGCAGGACATGTCGGCTGCTCTCGCAGCGAGGCGGGACATCTCTCGTGCTTCCGCTTCCACGCTCGCCTCTCCCTGGTGGCAATCTCTCGACCCAGAACTCACGCTGGCCATGGCAGACGCAAGGGAAGGATGTTGAATGACTTGTTTGTTTTTGTGGATGAGGAGTTGAGGAGGAATGCACAGTCATCTTGGCATACTAGTATTTATAACCGAGTACTAATACGCTCCTAAGTGGGAAACCGTTTAGGTTGTGATCGGTGTGAACAGGTTGGCAATTCAATATAGTGTGGAGTAATTTGGAATGTGACGAGACGCAAGCTCAAAATTTATTGACGGTTCTAGTTTCGAAGTGCGGCACTATTCCCGGATGGAGTACTTCTTTTTCTACTCCCTCCTTTCCGGTTTTATAGGGCTTATCTCAAAATTTTAGTTTTTCTATTTTATAAGTCTCAATTTGGTTGTTCCCCAACACATGTTCAGATTCCAAGGTGCATTAAATCATTGCATGCAAGTATTAAGAGAAAATTGACCAATGCATGTACTTTATACATGCATGCATTGCAATTAATACATTGATAAACATATTTTTTTATCGCCACCAAAACCCACCATTTCTTAAGCTAAAGTAGAGCAAGGTAATCCCTATATTAGCATATTACTAAGATAAACAGAAGGCACTATAGAAACATTTAGGACGTGAGCTTGTCAATCTGAATGTGGAGGGACACAAGCTTAGCCCCGGCCAGCAGCTTGGGCGGAACTGTCAAGAAGGTCAGCTACTGCACGTCGTCGTCGCCGGGATCCTTGCTGCTTGTCACCTCCATTTCCACCTTGACGGCGTCGGTCGTGCCTTCGGGCTCCCCCGGCGGGCCGTTCGTGTTGGGGAACGTAGTAATTTCAAAAAATTTCCTACGCACACGCAAGATCATGGTGATGCATAGCAACGAGAGGGGAGAGTGTTTGTCTACGTACCCTCGTAGACCGAAGCGGAAGCGTTGACACAACGTAGAGGAAGTAGTCGTACGTAGAGGAAGTAGTCGTACGTTCTCCTCGCGATCCAACCGATCACAGCACCGTTACTCCGGCACCTCCGAGTTCTTGGCACACGTTCAGCTCGATGACGATCCCCGGGCTCCGATCCAGCAAAGCGTCGGGGAAGAGTTCCGTCAGCACGACGGCGTGGTGACGATCTTGATGTGTTACCGGCGCAGGGCTTCGCCTAAGCACTGCAACGATATAATCGAGGTGGAATTTGGTGGAAGGGGGCACCGCACACGGCTAAGGAACGATCCGTAGATCAACTTGTGTGTCTTTGGGGTGTCCCCTGCCCCCGTATATAAAGGATGAAGGGGGGGAGGCTGGCCGGCCAAAGGAGGGAGGCGCAGGAGGAGTCCTACTCCCTCTGGGAGTAGGATTCCCCCCCCCCCCCAATCCTAGTTGGACTAGGATTCTTCAAGGGGGAGAGAGAAGGAGAGGGGGGCGCCCACCTCTCCTAGTCCTAATAGGACTAGGGGAAGGGGGGAGGCGCGCAGCCCCTAGGGCTGCCCTCTCACTTCTCCTCCAAGGCCCATGTTGGCCCATTATGCTCCCGGGGGGGTTCCGGTAACCCTCCCGGTATTCCGGTAAAATCCTGATTTCACCTGGAATGCATCCGATGTCCAAACATAGGCTTCCAATATATAATTCTTTATGTCTCGACCATTTCGAGACTCCTCGTCACGTCCGTGATCACATCCGGGACTCCGAACTCCTTCGGTACATCAAAATGCATAAACTCATAATAACTGTCATCGTAACGTTAAGCGTGCGGACCCTACGGTTCGAGAACAATGTAGACATGACCGAGACACGTCTCCGGTCAATAACCAATAGCGGGACCTGGATGCCCATATTGGCTCCTACATATTCTACGAAGATCTTTATCGGTCAGACCGCATAACAACATACGTTGTTCCCTTTGTCATCGGTATGTTACTTGCCCAAGATTCGATCGTCGGTATCCAATACCTAGTTCAATCTCGTTACCGGCAAGTCTCTTTTCTCGTTCTGTAATACATCATCTCGCAACTAACTCATTGGTTGCAATGCTTGCAAGGCTTTATGTGATGTGCATTACCGAGAAGGCCCTGAGATACCTCTCCGACAATCGGAGTGACAAATCCTAATCTCGAAATATGCCAACTCAACATGTACCTTCGGAGACACTTGTAGAGCACCTTTATAATCACCCAGTTACGTTGTGACGTTTGGTAGCATACAAAGTGTCCCTACGGTAAATGGGAGTTGCATATTCTCATAGTTGAAGGAACATGTATAAGTCATGGATAAAAGCAATAGCAACATACTAAACGATCGGGTGCTATGCTAATGTAATGGGTCATGTCAATCAGATCATTCAACTAATGATGTGATCTCGTTAATCAAATAACAACTCTTTGTTCATGGCTAGGAAACATAACCATCTTTGATTAATGAGCTAGTCAAGTAGAGGCATACTAGTGACACTCTGTTTGTCTATGTATTCACACATGTATTATGTTTCCAGTTAATACAATTCTAGCATGAATAATAAACTTTTATCATGATATAAGGAAATAAATAATAACTTTATTATTGCCTCTAGGGCATATTTCCTTCAGTTCGCCCACAGCTTGGCCATGTAGTGTGGCAGTGGGGACGCCCCCGCTCTGATGCAGACGACCGACACGGTGATAGGCGCGCCGATGTCGAGCACGCCGCCGACCAAGAAAAATGTGCGACGGTCCTCCTCCGCGAACAGCAAGAGCCGTGGCTCCGACAGTGGCACTTGCAGCTGGAGCACCTTGTCGTACTGGATCCTGTGCACGGGCATGGGATGCGCGATGCTGATGTGGTGGTAGAGCGCCGGCGGCGGGCCTTCGTAGCCGCAGACGGGCACGGGGCATTTGCAGGGCGCGAGCGGACAGACGCTCTGGTGATCGGCGATCTTGTAGTAAGTGACGTAGAGCCCACAGCCTTCATGCGGGCACTCCACCCTCACCGACGAAAGGACGGAGTCCACCGCCGTGTTACGCACGTTGAAGCCACCGCCGTGCTCGCACTTCTGGCACTGCCGCTGGTTCCCGGGGCGCTCGACGCGGCAGTCCGCGCAGGCCAGGTGCCCTCCCTTGCACTGCAGAAATCAATCGAAGAGCACATCAATCAAGAAACCTGCACCTTACTCAATCAGCCGAACGGACGAGGTATATTCGAACCTCATACACTGGAGACGTCAAGGGGCGGAGGCACAAGGGGCAGTGGAGCACGGTGAGGTCCATCGAGACCTTACAGAGCTCCATCGTCGGGTCATGTTCGGTCTGCATGATCTCGCCCTCCTCGTGCACAACCATCTCTCGACTTGGGCCGGGGTATTACAAAGCAAATATCAAAAGGAGAGTCACGGCATGCATGCATGTGTTGTAATTAATGCATCGGTAAACGCAAATTATTGAAATATATCGAGTGCAGTGCTTTGATGTGTCGCGTCAACTCGTACATCAACGAGAAGTTTGATTATCCTCTCCCTCGCGGACTTAACTGCACCTGCCTTTGGCTGTATGACAGGTTGGCCACACACCTGTCGGGCCCACCTATCATACACGCAAAGGCAGGGCAAGACTAGGAGAAGTTTTTGCTACACACTCTCCCTCCCGCACGCGGTGGACATGCAGTAGTTCAATCGGTGTCAGATGGCCAGAAGCGTACTGTAGTACTCCTCGAGTGCAGTAGTACTCCATCATAGTTCGACTTCCCGAAGAGGCGAAGAGCCAAGCGCAGCCCGAACGCTCGTGTGGCAGTTTCATGTGTAGAGTAGTCTAGGAAAGCGTGTATCGTGCCTGTAAGCTTAAAATCGTTGGGGTCGGCTCCATGCTATGTGGTCGTCTCGAAGTTTAAAAAAAATAGTCTTCTGGACCTACCTGACACCCTGGTGATTGTAGTTTGCACGCTCATCTGGTCAAGATAGGAATATATATTTTAATTTGTTTTTTTTAAAGGGGGACTCCCCGGCCTCTGCATCAGAACGATGGATACAACCACATATATTTTAATTTGTGGTGGGTAAATGTTAGAGGTTGCAGCAAATATATTGTACACTGCGGGTCTTTCAGCCAAGTTTAGAGGCAAGCATGTGGGGCTAGTGCTATGATGTGTCGCGTCAACTCGTAAAACGAGGAGAGGCTTGATTTTACTACACGCCTTCTCCCTCACCCATGCGCGCGGTTGCTCGCAAACGAGGACAGGCTTTTGCTTAGCGGAAGTGTTGTGCGGACGACACACCATGCACGACAACGGGACGATGGCAAATCCAGCCGTAAACTGCACTTTATCCATATGCATGGACGGGCGGATATACATTGTCGTTCACAAATCGTTCACCCACCATCGTGTGCTTAGCATCGCTCTTTGCTTAGTAGTACTTCTACAACAAGCTATCCGCCCCGCTCGCGGTGGACGGACATGCAGCAGTGGATTCGACACTGTAGAAGCAGTAGGAGTAACATCATTGTTCGTCTTCTCGAAGAGGCGAAGAGCCAAGCGCAAACCAAACGTTGCAGTTGCGAACATTGGAGCATGCATATAGCCAGGCTGTTGCATCAAACAAAATTGCTATGTGAGCCCACTATTGTACTAGTACGTACAACTACTTGCTAGTATAGCCCTGTAAACCAGAAAGGAGTATTTGCCCTTCTAGAGATTTCAACAAGTGACTAGACTACACCGAGACGGAGTACATATGGAGCAAAATGAGTGAATCTGCACCGTAAATAAATACGTACTAGTTCTATCGTTTTCCTCTCCGAGGTGCACAATATTGAGCATACTGACTAGGCTCTTTTTGACACGCATTTACATTTTTTTACACAGTACAGACGCAAGCGCTCATATACACGCGCATACACTCACCCCTATGAACGCACACATGCACGACACTATCATCTTGAAATTTACGAAGTCGCCATAGGCACCTCGTCGTCGACGGGTCCATAGGTGCTTGAATGCCAAGGAGGGAGAGGGTAGCTGTCGGCGTTCTGGGAACGGGGGTCCCCACACTTGCCTGCCTGCGGCCTGCGGCGTGGCTCAAAGGCGGCCCAGCACGGCCCATCTTCATCAACACAAGACCCAAGACCCTCGCGAGGGGCCAAGCCTCGCGGGGCGGACGACGTGGAGCTTCCTCAGGTGCAGCCTTATCAGGCTGGCTCACGAGGAGGCGGAGAGATCAAGGCGGGGTACCTCACGAGGTGCCCATGACGCAAGCCATGACAACCAAAGGCGTCAGGCGGGCGCCAGCCCACGCAGTGTCCTCCCTTTCCTCTTTGGTGCAAAGGGAGCAAGCGCAGGCGGGAGGATCAAGCAAAGGCACCCATTTCGGTGCAACGAGACCAAGACCAGCTCCGCGACAAGGAGGAAGTCACTGTGGAGCCCAAGCCAGCGTCATCACCAGAGCCTTTGGCAGGCGAGGACCAACTTTAGTCAGGATAAGTGTACCAGATGTTCCCCTTTAAAATGGCCAATTGTTGGCTCCCTTCCCGCTCAATATTTGGGAAGAGGCCCAGGGCCTTTGCCTATAAATAGGACTAGGCACCCCCAGGGAAGAGGGACAGAGCAACCGTGCAATCTAGACATCTAGCAATTGAATCAGTAAGAGAGAGAGAGAGAGAGAGAAGGGCAGCTGAACTCCTCCTGGCAGTTCATCCCCCAGACCAAGAACAGACCCTCGCGAGGCTGTTCTACCTTGTAGTGTTCATCATCATCAGCCCAAGAGGCAATCCACCACACCACACTGGAGTAGGGTATTACACTGCATCGGTGGCCCGAACCAGTATAAACTCTGTGTATCTTGTGTTGCTCCTTTGGTAGTTTAGATCTTTGTGAGACGGAGAGGTAGAGGGCGTAATCTCCGCGCGCACCCCAGAGTTCGAACCTCAAGGGTCTGCCGGAACCCCATATCCGACATTTGGCACGCCAGGTAGGGGTGCGCCAGAATTTGTCTTCCACCGCTCCGCTCTCCTCCGACCGTCGCGTCCATGTCCGACGCTCGTCGAGCCCGCGCCGAGCGCCGGGCCGCCATCGCTTCCCGCGTCGCCCAGACGGCTCCCGTTGGCGGGCGTCCTCGTCGTTCCCCGTCGCCCGCCATCAACGCCGCCACCGGCCCGGTGGGCAACGAGCCGCAAGCATCGTCTCAGCATCCGTCCGTGCGGCAAGACGGCCGCACCGCAACTCCATCGCTCGCACCAGCTGGTTCTTCATCCCGCGCGCTCCGTGCACCCTTGGAGGCCCGGGCTGCGCTCATCGCGGCAAACGAGCTCCTGCGCTACCGTCCCGTCGACGACGTCTACAAAGAGTGGCTCGACCGTGTCGCCGAGCTCGTCCGCGCCGCAGGGGGCTCTCCCGCGCCGTCCGTTCCGCTGCGCCGCACCCCGCCCCGCGCGGGCAACGAAGCTCCGGAGGCGTACCAGCCGCCTCCTCTTCAAGAAGACGCCATGGCTCCAAGGCGTGCGGCCCCTGGCCGGAACCTGCTCCGTCAGGCGCCGGCGCGTCAAGAGCAGAGCTGCCAAGAAGTCCCTCGCCCGCAAGAAGCTGCTCGGGCGCTTCCTGCTCCGGCACGTCGCGACCCTGCTCCTGCTCCCGCGCGTCAAGACCCCGCGCTGCTCCCAGCTGCAGCACATGGGGACCCGCAAGACCAAGCTCTCCACCAGCCAAGGCCCCCGTGGCCACCGCAGGCTACCGTGCCTACACCACCGAGCTGTGTAGCGTCACATGGCCCGGCAAGTTCAAGCCAGACCTGCCTCCCCGCTACGACGGCACGACCGACCCTGCAGAGTTCCTCTAGCTCTATGAGATGGGCATCGAAGCACCCAGCGGGGACGAGAAGGTCATGGAGAACTGGTTCCCCATGGCACTGAAGGAAGGAGCTCGCACCTGGCTCCTGAATCTGGCTCCAGGCACGATCTCTTCCTGGGACCAGATGCGCACCCGCTTCATCGCCAACTTCCAAGGTACTCGCGACCGGCCGCCCGCTGTGAGCGACATGCGCCGCATCAAGCAACAACCCGGAGAGACCCTGCAAAAGTACATCCAACGCTTCAACAGTGCGCGCCTCAAGATTCCCAAGGTGTCCGAGGAGGCCATCATCTCAGCCTTCTCCGATGGAGTGCGCGACGTCAAGATGAAGGAGGAGCTGGCGATGCATGAAGACCTGTGCACCTCCCTGGAGCTATTCAACTTGGCGACCAAGTGCGCCAGGGCTGAGGAAGAGCGTCTCTCCCTCCTCGAGCTGCCTGCCGCAGACCCAGAAGAGAAGAAGCCCAAGACCAAGGACGTGAAGCGCAAGGGGGTTGTCGTGCTCGCGGCAGAACCAGACACCAAGCTGGCAAAGATCTGCCCGAATCCTCCAGGGGCAGCCGGTACTGTGTGTACCACGACCTCCACACCCACAACACCAACGAATGCCAAGAACTCCGCGCCGTGCAAGAAGGAAGGATCGGCCGTCGTCCCGACCGTGCTGACCGGGGCTACGGCCGAGGAAGAGGAAGAAACGCAGGACGCTGGGAAGACCGCGGCCCGCGCCAAGGATGGCGCGATCAACCTCGCGAGGATCGCTGGCGAGACATGCCTCGCGAGGGGGACTGAAGGGATCATCCTCGTGAGGACCGCCCACAAGGCAACGCAGGCCTCCCTCCACTGCCACCGCAGCCAAGGAGGAACGAGGATCGCCATCAAGACGAGGGGGCTGGGGGCTTCCAGGAGCCACGCGCGATCGCCTGCATCCTGGGCGGAGCTCAAGCCCCTGCCTCCCAACGCATCTTCAAGCAGTTTGCCCGCGAGGTGAATGCAGTCCTCCCCAAGCTCGAAGCAACGCGCCCTCTCAGGTGGTCGGCGTGCGCCATCACGTTCAGCTCTGCGGATCAGCTCAAGTGTGCGGCCACAGCCGGAGTCCTCCCGATGCTTTTCTCCCCAGTCATCAGCAACGTACTGGTCACCAGGACCCTCATCAATGGTGGGGCAGGGCTCAACGTCCTATCCGTGGAAACGTTCAACAATCTCCAAGTGCCCTATGACCAGCTTCAGCCAACCAAGCCTTTCTCCGGAGTCACCGACGGTTTCACGGTCCCGATTGGGCAGGTCCGCCTCCCTGTCACCTTCGGAGCACGCAACAATTACCGCACCGACCTCATCGACTTCGACGTCGCCCACATCCGCCTGCCGTACAACACCATCCTTGGGTACCCAGCGCTGGCCAAGTTTATGGCTGTAACTCACCATGGCTACAACGTCCTCAAGATGCCAGGAAGTGGCGGAGTCATCACTGTGCCCTCTGAAGAAAAGGATGCGGTGTGTTCCCTGGAGCGAGCCTTTCAGGGCGCATCACTGGAAGACCCGGATCGCGGAAGTAGGAGGCTTCCCAAAACAACCCCCAAGAAGAAGAAGACATCATCTGGACCGGCCCTCAGGAGGCGGGCCCCTCAGGGCCCGCGTCTACCCAAGGGGAACCTCCTTTCATCGCATAGGAAAGCGCGCCCGGCGCCCTCCTCAGGCAGGGCTCGGGGGCTCTCCCCTGGAGGGCCACCGACCTGGCCAAGGTCACGAGGGAGGCGCTTGGGCACCACGTGGAGGCGTGTTTCGATGCACGTTTCCCTCAAGAAGGAGCAAGGCAAAGAAGGTCAGACCAGCAGGAGTTCGTCAACAAGGCCGTTCAAGAACTACAGGAATCAAGAGTCATGAGAGGCTGCCGCCGTCTACCGGCTGTGGCTCCCCATTCAGGCGAGGATGGTGGGCTGCGCGTCTGCATCGACGTACCAGGGCTCAACCGAGTCGCCACTCTGGATCACCTCTGGCCCTCGCGAGTGGGGCGCTGCGAAGGTCCACCCCACAGCTACGCTCGCATGCCCTACGGCTTGCCGAGCACGGCTGCTACGTACCAGCGCCTCATGAGGGGCATCACGGAGGCTCAAGAGGCCAGGCGTTTCACAGCCTTGGCGGAGATGGAGAAGGTCCGCGAGGAGCCACCGGAGCCTCCCGAGGCCCCAGGGCCTGGGGGCTCATGAGGATCGGCTTCTGCAGCCCACCTAGTCTGCTGCACCAACACTCGTCCGTCCTCAACATCATCAGGTGACATCTTTCAAGTTTCATTTCTAGCTGGGAGCACCCTCCCTGGGCTGCATCGTTCCCGGGCCGCGTGGGTCCGTCCCTGCGGCATGTGTCCCTTTCGTTTTCATGTTGTTAGCTTACCCTGTTGGGGGCGCCCCTCGGGCTGCATCATCCCCAAGTCGCTCGGGCCTGACCCAGCGATGTCTACCTTCCCAGCATTTATTTGAATGAATCCACTCATGCGCGGCTAACGTGTTTGATCTAGTTGCCTGCTCAACTGACGCCAACGAACGGAACTGCTCCCGCAGCGGCACGACGCTTGCGCATGGGTCCGTCCCTGCAACGCCGACAAACCTGAATGGCTGAGCTCTGGACGCGGCAGCCCCGCATGGCGCCACCTCGTCAAGCCTTCAGTGCCCCATCTCCCCTGGAAGCAACTAACAGCTGGCTGTCAATCGTCATGGCAATCCCTTTTTCCTTCTATGACGAGTCTACAGGATCTCCCAAGAGAGCTGCGCCGGGTAAGGCCCTTGCGGCGTCTCCTTCACTCTCGTCCGCGCAAACCGCTTGCACGTTAAAGGGGGGGTGCCTGAGCATCGCGACTCAGGGCTCCTACTGGCTCTCCAGCCCTCACCCTCTGGCCTTGACCACGGCATCGCGACCTGGCATACCAGCGACGGCTGAGACTCGCTCGAGGGCCGGGACCCGAGGACGTAGAGCAGAAAGGGGAGCAAAGACGAGGGGGAAAGGGGGCGCGAGGTCCTTGTCAAGCGATTCCGCTTCTACCGACACGTGGACCCGACGACACACCAGGAACGATCCCCTACTCTCGAGATAAGTCACCACCCTAAAGCACCGGCTACCGAGGCGCCACCCACGCAGCTAACGCAATTCCGTGCTAGCGATGCCGCTCTCCTTTCTCACCGAGCGATGGCTGCTTGCGCGCCAAAGGGGACCTCCTGAGCATCGCGACTCAGGGGCTCTTACCGGACCCCGGGTCGCTCACCTCCTGGCCTTGACCACAGCTTCGCGACCTCGCATACTAGCGACGGCTGACGCCGCCTTGGGACTGGGACCTGTCGACGCAGAGCACCAAGCCCTCGCGAGGTTCAAAAGGGAAAACTGAGCTAGGACGGAATCCGCAACTCACACAATTCTGTGACAAGGGTTATATATTAACAAGAAGGATCACAGGCACCTTACAAGCCCCCATGGGGCGCATTTTGATTCCTCACAGGGAACGGATCCTAAAGAATGCTAACTACACGCGCCCCCGCAAAAGACGCCATCATCAATAGTGGGCCGTCAAGCACCGGCGCCAACCTCATCCAGATCAGAGCCGGCGACGGCCAGACGAGCCCGCCCTGCTCCAGGAGCGGCGCCGGCTCGTGGGCTCGTAGCTATCGTCGCTCGTCTCCAGAGTCGCGAAGATCCGCTGGAGTCGCTGTATCCTCCGGCGCCTCCGTCGCCTGTGGAGCCGCCAAGGGAGCGGTGGACGGGCCTAGCCCTCACCGTGGCGAGGCCCTGGCCACCTCTCCCGGGGCAGCACTCCAGCCGGCGCCCGTTCGCGTCGAAGACCTTGAAGAACATCACCGAAGCACCATCGTACTCCAGGTGGATCATGAAGGCGCCTCTAGTCTTGCAAGCCCGGGCGATTTCACCCCAGCCTCGAGTCATGAAGACCTCGCCCGGGGCAACCACCGCGACCTCTGCCTCGGTTGCGAGGGTGCTACAGCCGGCGTGCTGCAGCCAAAGCTCCAGGAGCTCTCCCTGTGGGATGATGGAGGCGAAGAAGGGGGGAAGACGAATCCAAGACCGAGGAGGGATGGCGGCGTGAAGCACGAACTCTCGAGAGGAGCCCTCGTTGTGAACCCCAGGGGGACGACCCACACCTTCGTGACCCGTCGGCGCCTGCGGCGGCGCCACCCACGGCGATCGGCATCAGCTCCTTCATGAAGGAAATATGCCCTAGAGGCAATAATAAAGTTATTATTTATTTCCTTATATCATGATAAATGTTTATTATTCATGCTAGAATTGTATTAACTGGAAACATAATACATGTGTGAATACATAGACAAACAGAGTGTCACTAGTATGCCTCTACTTGACTAGCTCATTAATCAAAGATGGTTATGTTTCCTAGCCATGAACAAAGAGTTGTTATTTGATTAACGAGATCACATCATTAGTTGAATGATCTGATTGACATGACCCATTCCATTAGCATAGCACCCGATCGTTTAGTATGTTGCTATTGCTTTTATCCATGACTTATACATGTTCCTTTAACTATGAGATTATGCAACTCCCGTTTGCCTGAGGAACACTTTGGGTGCTACCAAACGTCACAACGTAACTGGGTGATTATAAAGGTACATTACAGGTGTCTCCGAAGGTACATGTTGGGTTGGCGTATTTCGAGATTAGGATTTGTCACTCCGATTGTCGGAGAGGTATCTCTGGGCCCTCTCGGTAATGCACATCACATAAGCCTTGCAAGCACTGCAACTAATGTGTTAGTTGTGAGATGATGTATTACGGAACGAGTAAAGAGACTTGCCGGTAACGAGATTGAACTAGGTATTGGATACCGACGGTCGAATCTCGGGCAAGTAACATACCAATGACAAAGGGAACAACGTATGTTGTTATGCGGTCTGACCGATAAAGATCTTCGTAGAATATGTAGGAGCCAATATGGGCATCCAGGTCCCGTTGTTGGTTATTGACTGGAGACGTGTCTCGGTCATGTCTACATTGTTCTCGAACCGTAGGGTCCGCACGCTTAAGGTTACGATGACAGTTATTATGAGTTTTATGATGTTGATGTACCGAAGGTTGTTCGGAGTCCCGGATGAGATCACGGACGTGACGAGGAGTCTCGAAATGGTCGAGACATAAAGATTGATATATTGGAAGCCTATGTTTGGACTCCGGAATCACTCCAGGTGAAATTGGGAATTTTACCGGAGTACCGGGGAGTTACCGGAACCCCCCGGGGGGGTCAATGGGCCTTGATGGGCCTTAGTGGAAAGGAGAGAAAGGGGCCCAAGTGCTGGCCGCACCTTCCCCCCTTCCCTAGTCCTATTAGGATTAGGAGAAGGGGGCGCCCCCCTCTCTCTCCCTTCCCCCTTGGTCAAACCCTAGTTGGACTAGGATTGGGGGGAGGAATCCTACTCCTAGTAGGAGTAGGACCCCCTGGCGCGCCCCTTGTTGGCCGGCCAGCCCCTCCCCTTCCCTCCTTTATATACAGGGGCAGGGGGCACCCCATGACACACAAGTTGATCCTTGAGATCTTTCCTTAGCCGTGTGCGGTGCCCCCTTCCACCAAATTCCACCTCGATTATATCGTTGCAGTGCTTAGGCGAAGCCCTGCGCCGGTAACACATCAAGATCGTCACCACGCCGTCGTGCTGACGGAACTCTTCCCCGACGCTTTGCTGGATCGGAGCCCGGGGATCGTCATCGAGCTGAACGTGTGCCAAGAACTCGGAGGTGCCGGAGTAACGGTGCTGTGATCGGTTGGATCGCGAGGAGAACGTACGACTACTTCCTCTACGTTGTGTCAACGCTTCCGCTTCGGTCTACGAGGGTACGTAGACAACACTCTCCCCTCTCGTTGCTATGCATCACCATGATCTTGCGTGTGCGTAGGAAAATTTTTGAATTTACTACGTTCCCCAACAGTGGTATCAGAGCCTAGGTTTTTATGGTATGATGTTATATGCACGAGTAGAACACAAGTGAGTTGTGGGCGATACAAGTCATACTTCCTACCAGCATGTCATACTTTGGTTCGGCGGTATTGTTGGATGAGATGACCCGGACCAACCTTACGCGTACGCTTACGCGAGACCGGTTCCCTCGACGTGCTTTGCACATAGATGGCTTGCGGGAGACATCTCACCAACTTTAGTTGAACCAAGTGTGGCTACGCCCGGTCCTTGAGAAGGTTAAAACGGAGTCTATTTGACGAACTATCGTTGTGGTTTTGATGCGTAGGTAAGATGAGTTCTTGCTTAAAGCCCGTAGCAGCCACGTAAAACTTGCAACAAACAAAGTAGAGGACGTCTAACTTGTTTTTGCAGGGCATGTTGTGATGTGATATGGTCAAGACGTGATGCTAAATTTTATTGTATGGGATGATCATGTTTTGTAACCAAGTTATCGGCAACTGGCAGGAGCCATATGGTTGTCGCTTTATTGTATGCAATGCAATCGCGATGTAATGCTTTACTTTATTGCTAAGCGGTAGTGATAGTCGAGGAAGCATAAGATTGGCGAGACGACAACGATGCTGCGATGAAGATCAAGGTGTCGCGCCGGTGACGATGGTGATCATAACGGTGCTTCGGAGATGGAGATCACAAGCACAAGATGATGATGACCATATCATATCACTTATATTGATTGCATGTGATGTTAATCCTTTATGCATCTTATCTTGCTTTGATTGACGGTAGCATTATAAGATGATCCCTTACTAAATTATCAAGAAGTGTTCTCCCTGAGTATGCACCGTTGCGAAAGTTCTTCGTGCTGAGACACCACGTGTTGATCGGGTGTGATAGGCTCTACGTTCAAATACAACGGGTGCAAAACAGTTGCACACGCAGAATACTCAGGTTATACTTGACGAGCTATGCATATAAGATATGGCCTCGGAACACAGAGACCGAAAGGTCGAGCGTGAATCATATAGTAGATATGATCAACATAGTGATGTTCACCATTGAAACTACTCCATCTCACGTGATGATCGGACATGGTTTAGTTGATTTGGATCACGTGATCACTTAGAGGATTAGAGGGATGTCTATCTAAGTGGGAGTTCTTAAGTAATATGATTAATTGAACTTTAATTTATCATGAACTTAGTCCTGGTAGTATTAGCATATCTATGTTGTAAATCAATAGCTCACATTGTTGCTTCCCTGTGTTTATTTTGATATGTTCCTAGAGAAAACTGTGTTGCAAAATGTTAGTAGCAATGATGCGGATTGGATCCGTAATCTGAGGTTTATCCTCATTGCTGCACAGAAGAATTTTGTCCTTGATGCACCGCTAGGTGACGGACCTTTTGCAGGAGCAGATGCAGACGTTATGAACGTTTTGCTAGCTCAATATGATGACTACTTAATAGTTTAGTGCACCATGCTTAACTGCTTAGAATCGGGACTTCAAAGACGTTTTGAACGTCATGGAGCATATGAGATGTTCCAGGAGTTGAAGTTAATATTTCAAGCAAATACCCGAGTTGAGAGATATGAAGTCTCCAACAAGTTCTATAGCTAAAAGATGGAGGAGAATCGCTCAACTAGTGAGCATGTGCTCAGATAGTCTGAGTACTACAATCGCTTGAATCAAGTGGGAGTTAATCTTCCAGATAAGATAGTGATTGACAGAATTCTCTAGTCACCATCACCAAGTTAGTAGAACTTCGTGATGAACTATAATATGCAAGGGATAACGGAAAATATTCCCAAGCTCTTCGCGATGCTAAAATCGGCGAAGGTAGAAATCAAAGAAAAACATCAAGTGTTGATGGTTGACAAGATCACTAGTTTCAAAAGGGCAAAAGGAAAGAAGGGGAACTTCAAGAAGAACGGCAAGCAAGTTGCTGCTCAAGTGAAAAAGCCCAAGTCTGGTCCTAAGCCTGAGACTAAGTGCTTCTACTGCAAATGGACTGGTCACTGGAAGCGGAACTACCCCAAGTGATTGGCGGATAAGAAGGATGGCAAAGTGAACATAAGTATATTTGATATACATGTTATTGATGTGTACTTTACTAGTGTTCATAGCAACCCCTCAGTATATGATACTAGTTCAAATTGCTAAGATTAGTAACTCGAAACGGGAGTTGCAGAATGAACAAAGACTAGTTAAAGGGCAAGGTGACGATGTGTGTTGGAAGTGGTTCCAAGATTGATATGATCATCATCACACACTCCCTATACTTTCGGGATTAGTGTTGAAACTAAATAAGTGTTATTTGGTGTTTGCGTTGAGCATGAATATGATTTGATCATGTTTATTGCAATACGGCTATTCATTTAAGTAAGAGAATAAATTGTTGTTCTGTTTACATGAATAAAACCTTCTATGGTTATACACACCAACGAAATAGTTCATTGGATCTCGATCGTAGTGATACACATATTCATAATATTGAAACCAAAAAGATGCGAAGTTAATAATGATAGTGCAACCTATTTGTGGCACTGCCGTTTAGGTCATATTGGTGTAAAGCGCATGAAGAAACTCCATGCTGATGGGATTTTGGAATCACTTGATTATGAATCACTTGATGCTTGCGAACCATGCCTCTTGGGCAAGATGACTAAAACGCCGTTCTCCGGAACAATGGAGCAAGCAACAGATTTGTTGGAAATCATACATACTGATGTATGTGGTCCGATGAATATTAAGGCTCGCAACAAGTATCATTATTTTCAGAACTTCACAGATGATTTAAGCAGATATGGGTATATCTACTTAATGAAACATAAGTCTGAAACGTTTGAAAAGTTCAAAGAATTTCAGAGTGAAGTGAAAAATCATCGTGACAAGAAAATAAGGTTTCTACGATCTGATCGCAGAGACGAATATTTGAGTTACGAGTTTGGTCTTCAGTTAAAACAATGTGAAATAGTTTCACCACTCACGCCACCTGGAACACCACAGAATAATGGTGTGTCCGAACGTCATAACCGTACTTCATTGGATATCGTACAATCTATGATGTTTCTTACCGATTTACCAATATCGTTTTGGGATCATGCATTAGAGACAGCTGCATTCACGTTTAATAGGGCACCATCTAAATCCGTTTGAGATGACACCGTATGAACTATGGTTTAGCAATAAACCTAAGCTGTCGTTTCTTAAAGTTTGGAGTTGCGATGCTTATGTGAAAAAGTTTCATCTTGATAAGCTCGAACCCAAATCGGAGAAATGCGTCTTCATAGAATACCCAAAGGAAAATGTTGGGTACACCTTCTATCACAGATCCAAAGGCAAAATAGTTGCTTAAGAATGGATCCTTTCTAGAGAAGAAGTTTCTTTCGAAAGAAGTGAGTGGGAGGAAAGTAGAAAACTTGATAAGGTAATTGTACCTTCTCCCTTATTGGAAAGTAGTTCATCACAAAAATCTGTTCTTGTGACTACTACACCAATTAGTGAGGAAGCTAATGATGATGATCATGTAACTTCAGATCAAGTTACTACCAAATCTCGTAAGTAAACCAGAGTGAGATCCGCACCAGAGTGGTACGGTAATCCTGTTCTGGAAGTCATGTTACTAGACCATGACGAACTTGCGAACTATGAGGAAGCGATGATGAGCCCAGATTCCGCGAAATGGTTAGAGGCCATGAAATCTGAGATATGATCCATGTATGAGAACAAAGTATGGACTTTGATGGATTTGCCCGGTGATCGGCAAGCCATAGAATATAAATGGATCTTCAAGAGGAAGACGGACACTGATAGTAGTGTTACTATCTACAAAGCTAGAATTGTCGCAAAAGGTTTTCGACAAGTTCAAGGTGTTGACTACGATGAGAGTTTCTCACTCGTATCTATGCTTAAGTCTGTCCAAATCATGTTAGCAATTGCCGCATTTTATGAAATCCGGCAAATGGATAAACAAAACTACATTCCTTAATGGATTTATTAAAGAAGAGTTGTATACGATGCAACTAGAAGGTTTTGTCGATCCTGAAGGTGTTAACAAAATATGCAAGCTCCAGCGATCCATCTATGGACTGGTGCAAGCATCTCGGAGTTGGAATATACGCTTTGATAAGTTGATCAAAGCATATAGTTTTATACAGACTTACGGTGAAGCCTGTATTTACAAGAAAGTGAGTGGGAGCACTACAACATTTCTGATAAGTATATGTAAATGACATATTATTGATCGGAAATAATGTAGAATTATTCTGTAAAGCATAAAGGAGTATTTGAAAGGAGTTTTTCGAAGAAGGACCTCGGTGAAGCTGCTTACATATTGAGCATCAAGATCTATAGAGATAGATCAAGACGCTTGATAAGTTTTTCAATAAGTACATACCTTGAAAAGATTTTGAAGTAGTTCAAAATGGAACAGTCAAAGAAAGAGTTCTTGCCTGTATTACAAGGTGTGAAATTGAGTAAGACTCAAAGCCCGACCACGGCAGAAGATAGAAAGAGAATGAAAGTCATTCCCTATGCTTTGGCCATAGGTTCTATAAAGTATGCCATGCTGTGTACCAGACCTATTGTATACCCTACCCTGAGATTGGCACGGGAGTACAATAGTGATCTAGGAGTAGATCACTGGACGGCGGTCAAAATTATCCTTAGTGGAATAAGGATATGTTTCTCGATTATGGAGGTGACAAAAAGGTTCATCGTAAAAGGTTACGTCGATGCAAGTTTTGACACTAATCTAGATGACTCTAAGTCTCAATCTAGATACATATTGAAAGTGGGAGCAATTAGCTAAAGTAGCTCCATGCAGAGCATTGTAGACATAGAAATTTGCAAAATACATAACGGATCTGAATGTGGCAGACCCGTTGACTAAACTTCTCTCACAAGCAAAACATGATCACACCGTAGTACTCTTTGGGTGTTAATCACATAGCGATGTGAACTAGATTACTGAATACTAGTAAACCCTTTGGGTGTTGGTCACATATCGATGTGAACTATGGGTGTTAATCACATGGTGATGTGAACTATTGCTATTAAATCACATGGCGATGTGAACTAGATTATTGACTCTAGTGCAAGTGGGAGACTGAAGGAAATATGCCCTAGAGGCAATAATAAAGTTATTATTTATTTCCTTATATCATGATAAATGTTTATTATTCATGCTAGAATTGTATTAACTGGAAACATAATACATGTGTGAATACATAGACAAACAGAGTGTCACTAGTATGCCTCTACTTGACTAGCTCATTAATCAAAGATGGTTATGTTTCCTAGCCATGAACAAAGAGTTGTTATTTGATTAACGAGATCACATCATTAGTTGAATGATCTGATTGACATGACCCATTCCATTAGCATAGCACCCGATCGTTTAGTATGTTGCTATTGCTTTTATCCATGACTTATACATGTTCCTTTAACTATGAGATTATGCAACTCCCGTTTGCCTGAGGAACACTTTGGGTGCTACCAAACGTCACAACGTAACTGGGTGATTATAAAGGTACATTACAGGTGTCTCCGAAGGTACATGTTGGGTTGGCGTATTTCGAGATTAGGATTTGTCACTCCGATTGTCGGAGAGGTATCTCTGGGCCCTCTCGGTAATGCACATCACATAAGCCTTGCAAGCACTGCAACTAATGTGTTAGTTGTGAGATGATGTATTACGGAACGAGTAAAGAGACTTGCCGGTAACGAGATTGAACTAGGTATTGGATACCGACGGTCGAATCTCGGGCAAGTAACATACCAATGACAAAGGGAACAACGTATGTTGTTATGCGGTCTGACCGATAAAGATCTTCGTAGAATATGTAGGAGCCAATATGGGCATCCAGGTCCCGTTGTTGGTTATTGACTGGAGACGTGTCTCGGTCATGTCTACATTGTTCTCGAACCGTAGGGTCCGCACGCTTAAGGTTACGATGACAGTTATTATGAGTTTTATGATGTTGATGTACCGAAGGTTGTTCGGAGTCCCGGATGAGATCACGGACGTGACGAGGAGTCTCGAAATGGTCGAGACATAAAGATTGATATATTGGAAGCCTATGTTTGGACTCCGGAATCACTCCAGGTGAAATTGGGAATTTTACCGGAGTACCGGGGAGTTACCGGAACCCCCCGGGGGGGTCAATGGGCCTTGATGGGCCTTAGTGGAAAGGAGAGAAAGGGGCCCAAGTGCTGGCCGCACCTTCCCCCCTTCCCTAGTCCTATTAGGATTAGGAGAAGGGGGCGCCCCCCTCTCTCTCCCTTCCCCCTTGGTCAAACCCTAGTTGGACTAGGATTGGGGGGAGGAATCCTACTCCTAGTAGGAGTAGGACCCCCTGGCGCGCCCCTTGTTGGCCGGCCAGCCCCTCCCCTTCCCTCCTTTATATACAGGGGCAGGGGGCACCCCATGACACACAAGTTGATCCTTGAGATCTTTCCTTAGCCGTGTGCGGTGCCCCCTTCCACCAAATTCCACCTCGATTATATCGTTGCAGTGCTTAGGCGAAGCCCTGCGCCGGTAACACATCAAGATCGTCACCACGCCGTCGTGCTGACGGAACTCTTCCCCGACGCTTTGCTGGATCGGAGCCCGGGGATCGTCATCGAGCTGAACGTGTGCCAAGAACTCGGAGGTGCCGGAGTAACGGTGCTGTGATCGGTTGGATCGCGAGGAGAACGTACGACTACTTCCTCTACGTTGTGTCAACGCTTCCGCTTCGGTCTACGAGGGTACGTAGACAACACTCTCCCCTCTCGTTGCTATGCATCACCATGATCTTGCGTGTGCGTAGGAAAATTTTTGAATTTACTACGTTCCCCAACAGTGGTATCAGAGCCTAGGTTTTTATGGTATGATGTTATATGCACGAGTAGAACACAAGTGAGTTGTGGGCGATACAAGTCATACTTCCTACCAGCATGTCATACTTTGGTTCGGCGGTATTGTTGGATGAGATGACCCGGACCAACCTTACGCGTACGCTTACGCGAGACCGGTTCCCTCGACGTGCTTTGCACATAGATGGCTTGCGGGAGACATCTCACCAACTTTAGTTGAACCAAGTGTGGCTACGCCCGGTCCTTGAGAAGGTTAAAACGGAGTCTATTTGACGAACTATCGTTGTGGTTTTGATGCGTAGGTAAGATGAGTTCTTGCTTAAAGCCCGTAGCAGCCACGTAAAACTTGCAACAAACAAAGTAGAGGACGTCTAACTTGTTTTTGCAGGGCATGTTGTGATGTGATATGGTCAAGACGTGATGCTAAATTTTATTGTATGGGATGATCATGTTTTGTAACCAAGTTATCGGCAACTGGCAGGAGCCATATGGTTGTCGCTTTATTGTATGCAATGCAATCGCGATGTAATGCTTTACTTTATTGCTAAGCGGTAGTGATAGTCGAGGAAGCATAAGATTGGCGAGACGACAACGATGCTGCGATGAAGATCAAGGTGTCGCGCCGGTGACGATGGTGATCATAACGGTGCTTCGGAGATGGAGATCACAAGCACAAGATGATGATGACCATATCATATCACTTATATTGATTGCATGTGATGTTAATCCTTTATGCATCTTATCTTGCTTTGATTGACGGTAGCATTATAAGATGATCCCTTACTAAATTATCAAGAAGTGTTCTCCCTGAGTATGCACCGTTGCGAAAGTTCTTCGTGCTGAGACACCACGTGTTGATCGGGTGTGATAGGCTCTACGTTCAAATACAACGGGTGCAAAACAGTTGCACACGCAGAATACTCAGGTTATACTTGACGAGCTATGCATATAAGATATGGCCTCGGAACACAGAGACCGAAAGGTCGAGCGTGAATCATATAGTAGATATGATCAACATAGTGATGTTCACCATTGAAACTACTCCATCTCACGTGATGATCGGACATGGTTTAGTTGATTTGGATCACGTGATCACTTAGAGGATTAGAGGGATGTCTATCTAAGTGGGAGTTCTTAAGTAATATGATTAATTGAACTTTAATTTATCATGAACTTAGTCCTGGTAGTATTAGCATATCTATGTTGTAAATCAATAGCTCACATTGTTGCTTCCCTGTGTTTATTTTGATATGTTCCTAGAGAAAACTGTGTTGCAAAATGTTAGTAGCAATGATGCGGATTGGATCCGTAATCTGAGGTTTATCCTCATTGCTGCACAGAAGAATTTTGTCCTTGATGCACCGCTAGGTGACGGACCTTTTGCAGGAGCAGATGCAGACGTTATGAACGTTTTGCTAGCTCAATATGATGACTACTTAATAGTTTAGTGCACCATGCTTAACTGCTTAGAATCGGGACTTCAAAGACGTTTTGAACGTCATGGAGCATATGAGATGTTCCAGGAGTTGAAGTTAATATTTCAAGCAAATACCCGAGTTGAGAGATATGAAGTCTCCAACAAGTTCTATAGCTAAAAGATGGAGGAGAATCGCTCAACTAGTGAGCATGTGCTCAGATAGTCTGAGTACTACAATCGCTTGAATCAAGTGGGAGTTAATCTTCCAGATAAGATAGTGATTGACAGAATTCTCTAGTCACCATCACCAAGTTAGTAGAACTTCGTGATGAACTATAATATGCAAGGGATAACGGAAAATATTCCCAAGCTCTTCGCGATGCTAAAATCGGCGAAGGTAGAAATCAAAGAAAAACATCAAGTGTTGATGGTTGACAAGATCACTAGTTTCAAAAGGGCAAAAGGAAAGAAGGGGAACTTCAAGAAGAACGGCAAGCAAGTTGCTGCTCAAGTGAAAAAGCCCAAGTCTGGTCCTAAGCCTGAGACTAAGTGCTTCTACTGCAAATGGACTGGTCACTGGAAGCGGAACTACCCCAAGTGATTGGCGGATAAGAAGGATGGCAAAGTGAACATAAGTATATTTGATATACATGTTATTGATGTGTACTTTACTAGTGTTCATAGCAACCCCTCAGTATATGATACTAGTTCAAATTGCTAAGATTAGTAACTCGAAACGGGAGTTGCAGAATGAACAAAGACTAGTTAAAGGGCAAGGTGACGATGTGTGTTGGAAGTGGTTCCAAGATTGATATGATCATCATCACACACTCCCTATACTTTCGGGATTAGTGTTGAAACTAAATAAGTGTTATTTGGTGTTTGCGTTGAGCATGAATATGATTTGATCATGTTTATTGCAATACGGCTATTCATTTAAGTAAGAGAATAAATTGTTGTTCTGTTTACATGAATAAAACCTTCTATGGTTATACACACCAACGAAATAGTTCATTGGATCTCGATCGTAGTGATACACATATTCATAATATTGAAACCAAAAAGATGCGAAGTTAATAATGATAGTGCAACCTATTTGTGGCACTGCCGTTTAGGTCATATTGGTGTAAAGCGCATGAAGAAACTCCATGCTGATGGGATTTTGGAATCACTTGATTATGAATCACTTGATGCTTGCGAACCATGCCTCTTGGGCAAGATGACTAAAACGCCGTTCTCCGGAACAATGGAGCAAGCAACAGATTTGTTGGAAATCATACATACTGATGTATGTGGTCCGATGAATATTAAGGCTCGCAACAAGTATCATTATTTTCAGAACTTCACAGATGATTTAAGCAGATATGGGTATATCTACTTAATGAAACATAAGTCTGAAACGTTTGAAAAGTTCAAAGAATTTCAGAGTGAAGTGAAAAATCATCGTGACAAGAAAATAAGGTTTCTACGATCTGATCGCAGAGACGAATATTTGAGTTACGAGTTTGGTCTTCAGTTAAAACAATGTGAAATAGTTTCACCACTCACGCCACCTGGAACACCACAGAATAATGGTGTGTCCGAACGTCATAACCGTACTTCATTGGATATCGTACAATCTATGATGTTTCTTACCGATTTACCAATATCGTTTTGGGATCATGCATTAGAGACAGCTGCATTCACGTTTAATAGGGCACCATCTAAATCCGTTTGAGATGACACCGTATGAACTATGGTTTAGCAATAAACCTAAGCTGTCGTTTCTTAAAGTTTGGAGTTGCGATGCTTATGTGAAAAAGTTTCATCTTGATAAGCTCGAACCCAAATCGGAGAAATGCGTCTTCATAGAATACCCAAAGGAAAATGTTGGGTACACCTTCTATCACAGATCCAAAGGCAAAATAGTTGCTTAAGAATGGATCCTTTCTAGAGAAGAAGTTTCTTTCGAAAGAAGTGAGTGGGAGGAAAGTAGAAAACTTGATAAGGTAATTGTACCTTCTCCCTTATTGGAAAGTAGTTCATCACAAAAATCTGTTCTTGTGACTACTACACCAATTAGTGAGGAAGCTAATGATGATGATCATGTAACTTCAGATCAAGTTACTACCAAATCTCGTAAGTAAACCAGAGTGAGATCCGCACCAGAGTGGTACGGTAATCCTGTTCTGGAAGTCATGTTACTAGACCATGACGAACTTGCGAACTATGAGGAAGCGATGATGAGCCCAGATTCCGCGAAATGGTTAGAGGCCATGAAATCTGAGATATGATCCATGTATGAGAACAAAGTATGGACTTTGATGGATTTGCCCGGTGATCGGCAAGCCATAGAATATAAATGGATCTTCAAGAGGAAGACGGACACTGATAGTAGTGTTACTATCTACAAAGCTAGAATTGTCGCAAAAGGTTTTCGACAAGTTCAAGGTGTTGACTACGATGAGAGTTTCTCACTCGTATCTATGCTTAAGTCTGTCCAAATCATGTTAGCAATTGCCGCATTTTATGAAATCCGGCAAATGGATAAACAAAACTACATTCCTTAATGGATTTATTAAAGAAGAGTTGTATACGATGCAACTAGAAGGTTTTGTCGATCCTGAAGGTGTTAACAAAATATGCAAGCTCCAGCGATCCATCTATGGACTGGTGCAAGCATCTCGGAGTTGGAATATACGCTTTGATAAGTTGATCAAAGCATATAGTTTTATACAGACTTACGGTGAAGCCTGTATTTACAAGAAAGTGAGTGGGAGCACTACAACATTTCTGATAAGTATATGTAAATGACATATTATTGATCGGAAATAATGTAGAATTATTCTGTAAAGCATAAAGGAGTATTTGAAAGGAGTTTTTCGAAGAAGGACCTCGGTGAAGCTGCTTACATATTGAGCATCAAGATCTATAGAGATAGATCAAGACGCTTGATAAGTTTTTCAATAAGTACATACCTTGAAAAGATTTTGAAGTAGTTCAAAATGGAACAGTCAAAGAAAGAGTTCTTGCCTGTATTACAAGGTGTGAAATTGAGTAAGACTCAAAGCCCGACCACGGCAGAAGATAGAAAGAGAATGAAAGTCATTCCCTATGCTTTGGCCATAGGTTCTATAAAGTATGCCATGCTGTGTACCAGACCTATTGTATACCCTACCCTGAGATTGGCACGGGAGTACAATAGTGATCTAGGAGTAGATCACTGGACGGCGGTCAAAATTATCCTTAGTGGAATAAGGATATGTTTCTCGATTATGGAGGTGACAAAAAGGTTCATCGTAAAAGGTTACGTCGATGCAAGTTTTGACACTAATCTAGATGACTCTAAGTCTCAATCTAGATACATATTGAAAGTGGGAGCAATTAGCTAAAGTAGCTCCATGCAGAGCATTGTAGACATAGAAATTTGCAAAATACATAACGGATCTGAATGTGGCAGACCCGTTGACTAAACTTCTCTCACAAGCAAAACATGATCACACCGTAGTACTCTTTGGGTGTTAATCACATAGCGATGTGAACTAGATTACTGAATACTAGTAAACCCTTTGGGTGTTGGTCACATATCGATGTGAACTATGGGTGTTAATCACATGGTGATGTGAACTATTGCTATTAAATCACATGGCGATGTGAACTAGATTATTGACTCTAGTGCAAGTGGGAGACTGAAGGAAATATGCCCTAGAGGCAATAATAAAGTTATTATTTATTTCCTTATATCATGATAAATGTTTATTATTCATGCTAGAATTGTATTAACTGGAAACATAATACATGTGTGAATACATAGACAAACAGAGTGTCACTAGTATGCCTCTACTTGACTAGCTCATTAATCAAAGATGGTTATGTTTCCTAGCCATGAACAAAGAGTTGTTATTTGATTAACGAGATCACATCATTAGTTGAATGATCTGATTGACATGACCCATTCCATTAGCATAGCACCCGATCGTTTAGTATGTTGCTATTGCTTTTATCCATGACTTATACATGTTCCTTTAACTATGAGATTATGCAACTCCCGTTTGCCTGAGGAACACTTTGGGTGCTACCAAACGTCACAACGTAACTGGGCTCCTCATTGCCTGCCACCCTCATCGGCCTCCATGGTGACGAACTCTTTAAAGCCCTGGTGGCCCTGCAGGTGCCGGAGGTCGGGACAAAGAATGTGCACCTCGAGGCCGCGCTCGCCGCGCAGCGCCTCGCCATGCAAGAAACCGTCGACCTGCACATCCACGTCTACGAGGAAATCGTCTACATAGGCCACTACAAGGCAAGCGAGGACAGAAAGACGTTGGCCTTCTTCCAACGGCTGGAATCTTTGGACGCCATTGTTCAGAAGCACGTCGACCTGGCCACGAAAGCCGCTGCTACTTAGGCGTCGTTCGATGGGCCGGCGCCCCGAGTCGAGGAGGTGGACGTCGTCGATGGATGCATCTCTTCTTCTTGCCTCCTGTAACCAGCACTGCATCGCCTCGTGTCCTTAATGTTTTATTAGTATAGTACTCCCTCCGTTCCCAAATATAAGTCTTTCTAAAGATTCCAGCAAGTGACTACTACATACAGAGCAAAATGAGTGAATCTACACTCTAAATTATGTCTACATACATCTGTATGCTGTATTCCATTTGAAATAGTATCTAAAAAGGCTTATATTTATGAACAGAGGGAGTATATGGCATTTTTATTCCAGTCGTAACGTTTTCACTGTGAGGTGGGCCGCAGTTGACAAACCCACCCCGCCCACCGGGCGTCGCCCGAGTTTAGAATTAGAAGAGAGAAACGAGGGAGGAGAGCTAGCTGTAGCACGGACGTTGTTGTCAGATGGGACTCGTGTTTATAGAATAGGAGTACTGAGCACTCGTGCCTCTTTTTTTTGAGGGAAAAATTAGTCGTATGTCTAGTACCACTAGTTGGGTGCGTGCGACCTATAGCTGTCATCACTTTAGGTCTCCTTTTCGAACTGCGGCTACGCTTCACAGTACATATTATTTCACGCATTTATCCTCCTATATGTACTCCTAGGCTATTTCCACGTGCTCCCATTCGCCGACATGTAGGACATAGAGCATCTGGGTCGTAGTGCATGCACGACTCGGAGCATATGCCGGGGTACTTTACATTTCAGACCTCACGAATTACATGCAAACCCCCCGCAGAAGAATAAATAAATGAATGAATTACTACATGAAACCGGATTATTTTTGTGGAAACCGGAGCACGTTCATTAAATTTTGGACATAACACGTTTATAAAAAATGACCGGACCGAAACCATTCTAAGGGCCTCTTTGATTTTTCCCGCAAAAAAGGGCCTCTTTGATTCGCAGGATACTCAAAACACAGGAATGGGGAAAGTGTGACGGGGATGAACCGAGACGAGGAGAACTCTAACTCAGTTAGAGGTTAAAGTTAGATTCTAACCCTGAACTAACTCTAAACCAAAGAGGTGTATGGATGGCAGGGTTAGATTGACAATAAATGCTCTATCTCAATCATTTGACTACTTTGGACCCTATTTCCTGCCGGATTTGGAGGGTGCTTGGATACATTTTAGTTCCATGACTAAAAGTAGTGAGACTAAAACTTGCTAGCCTCACCCATGCTTGGATCCAAATACTAAGGAGACTAAAATCAAGTTAATGATCATTTATTATCCTCCAAACCCTCCAATCCAGAACTCATCTGTGTTAAAGGAGAGGAGTTAAATGAGGAGAGAGAGGACTAATCCACATTTTAGTAGGGGTACCCCTGACTAAAAAAAATTTAGTATCAAGACTAGTTTTAGCCCCTCTTTAGTTAGGGGTGCTTGGAACTTTAGTCTCTTAAAGAGACTATTTTTAGTCAGACTAAAATAAATCCCTTAGATCCAAGCACCCTCTTGGTGTGGCCGGCTCTTCTATGGCCTCCACCTGCTCACAATTGACATAAGCGAACCATCTATACAAATGAAGCATGCAAAACATGATAATTTTTACTTTGTCCATACAAATGAGATATCCCACTTAAACATACAAGTCGTCAATCAAGCTTCACAAAATAAAAAAACACTTCATGAAACAAAGAATGAGCTAACTCATCACGGAAGTCATTCACGATAGGGAGGGAGCCCGGAGCCCCTCACGCACCGAGGGAGGAGCTCGCCATTGTCGCTCTGGAGGAAGGCTCTGTAGAGCCCAAGCCCCGGGAACCCCTCCGACGCCGGCCCTTGCGAGTTGAGGTCGACACCGGCATGGGTAGCAGGGCCGCTTGCCGCCGACTGGGAACTTAATCTTTGGGCCTCTAGAAATAATGCAAGCCTGTAACTAAAATACCTAGAAAGGTGAACTGAATCTTTGGGCCTCTAGAAATAATGCAAGCCTGAAACTCAAATACCTAGAAAGGTGAACTGAATCTTTGGGCCTCTAGAAATAATGCAAGCCTGAAATTGAAATACCTAGAAAGGTGAACTGAATCTTTGGGCCTCTAGAAATAATGCAAGCCTGAAATTGAAATACCTAGAAAGGTGACCTGAATCTTTGGGCCTCTAGAAAGATTTATTACCTCCTCAAGTAGCATCAAACAATTCCATGCGTGCACCACAAATCTATACCAAGTTTGATCAGGATCTACTTTTCCAAATCAGAATTAGCGCTGGAGCAAGCAAGATCACTGATATGGTCGTGAGACAGAGAAGGAATGAACAAACTCACCCCTCTCGCGACCTCCCTGGTAGATGTGCCGCTGCCACGCACGAAAGAGGGAGAAAAACAACTGGTCAAGGGGGAGCGGGGCGACCTTCGAAGGCCGGAGGGAGAGGGCGGCCGGAGTAGGGCGGCGGAGGCCAAAAGGAGAGGGCGGCCGGAGGAGAGAGATAGCGAGCGGCCCTATGGGGAACAGAGAGGTGTCGTGCGAGAGGGGGAGAGATCTGGTGCGGGCAGGGGAGATTTTTTTAGTTCTCTTTTAGTGGGCCCGAGGATAACTAACCCAATTAGAACCTCTCCGCCGGGCTAGTTTTTTTAGCTGGGTTAGGGCAAACTAGCTCAAACTAACCCCTCTTGTTTCAATAATTTGAGGTTATTTCAACCCAAACTAGCTCTAACTCAGGGATCCAAACAAAGAGGAGTGTTACTGTACATGCTACAGTGTGGACCGTAGCACATTGTTTTTATGGCCATATCACCACATTGTTTTCTACTGCTGGTTCACTGGGCTACCGTGGTTCGCACTGCTGGTTCACTGGGCTGCCGTGGTTCGCACTCCTCCGACCTGAGTAGTACTCCCTCCATTCCTAAATATAAGTCTTCGTAGATATTTCACTGTGGACCACATACGGATGTATATAGATGCATTTTATGTGTAGATTCACTCATTTTTCTCCGTATGTGGTCCATAGTGAAATCTCTCCAAAGACTTATATTTAGGAACGGAGGGAGTAGTATAGTACTAGTATATACTGCATCATTCTTTGCTCCTTCTTACTACTCCGACATGTGGGAGAGCCAGCATCCGGGTCGACGTGTCATGCACCAGATTAGAGCGCGGAACGGAAGGGGGGCATCACCCCGGTCGGAGCACCAGTAATTCATGACTATAGTGAGTGGTCATATCACAAGTCTTTCCAGCAGTAACGCGTCGTCAAATCGCACAGCCCCACTCGCTCACCCTCCTCGCCTCTCTGTCAAACCGCCTACCCGAAAACTGCCGCACGTACTGCCCGGGAAAAGCCCCGCCCTCAACTTTTAACTACGCGAAAATAGTTCGAGCTTGTCCGTTCTATATAAATACAATACTTACTGTATGTTTATTCACCCGTGGGGTTGTTCAATGAATGGAGGGGCGGGAAGCACATGTGAACAATACTGTAGTACTACTAGTAGTAAGTAGGAGTCATACAGTAGTCACCTTAAATAGAGAGTTTCTTTTCTTTAATGCCACGTACACAAATTGAAATGCTTGTTGTGGAGAGAAAAAAGATAATCACTCCACTATATATGAACGCAGGGGCCTGAGCGCTTGCTTTACTAGGGTTGCTCTCTTCATTCTCTCATCCTCTCCAGATATAAACAAGACAGCGGTAGCGACATTTTCTCTCTGCTCACCGCTGGTCACAGATCCGGCCAGATCCCTTCGGCCGGTGTGTGTAGAGGACTAAAAGGTGCATCGTTCACGCGGTCATCGCCGCCGAGGGAGGAAACCCACAGCTGCCGGAGGGGCCCGATCCTCTGCCCGTGTCGTTCTCTCCGACACAGCGCCGGCTCGGGAGGTCCTCCGACCCTTCTTCCTCCCTGCCGTATTGTCCGCAGATCTGACCTGCCTCCGCCAACATCCCGGCGACCCTCAGGTATAAGTTCTTCAAAAGCGGCCTTGCTCTACTGCCCCAGCCCCCCATGTGTCTGCATGTGCATCTTTTTCTACTCCCATCAGCTCTTCCAAAGCCACCTAAATTTTTAGTATTATTAGAGGTAAAGCTACTTCATGCATTCGAATCTAGGGCTTTGTTCAAACAAAGAAAGGGGGGAAAGTTCTAGCATGAATCTAGGACTTGATTCAAAGAGGAAATAATATGGTGAAAGTAGTAGAGACCGGATACCCAACCTGTCTCTTGGTTGAAAAGGGAAATAATGGGAAAACTCAGTACAACTGGATAAGGAACAGATTTATTATTGGTTGAAAAAAGGATAGAAAGTGGCGGCTGGTGGACAAGTCAACAGAGTATGTCCAAGATTAGATTTGCTGCCATCACATAGTAAAAGGTCTACAGAATTAGATTTGCTGCCCTCACATAGTAAAAGGTCTCAGGATTAGATTTGCTGCCCTCACATAGTAAAAGGTCTCAGGATTAGATTTGCTGCCCTCACATAGTAAAAGGTCTCCAGGATTAGATTTGCTGCCCTCACATAGTAAAAGGTCTCCAGGATTAGATTTCCTGCCCTCACATAGTACAAGGTCTCCAGGATTAGGTTTGCTGCCCTCACATAGCATGAACAAACTCGGCATCACCACTTTATGCCTCCTTGTAGGTACATTGTGCTGATGCGTCCACTGTCGCATGTCCTTATACCAACCTTTTGCTGTTGTTAATGTAAGGGCACATGTAAAATGAAGCGATCACACCGTTACCTTAGGGACATGTCTAACCAGTGTTATTGCTAATCTAATGCCTCCAGTTATAAGATGCAATTAAACTGTGTTACAAATGGCACTCTTGTTGTTTTCCCGAGTATGATAAGTAAGTTCCTCCTTTACGCTGCTGAGTGTCCTGGTGTCCCCATGGTCCCATGCCCTTAAACCAACTCTTTAGCTGCTGTTGATTTACCGTGTCTGGTAAACAAGCAATGCCACTGACGGTGTCCTGGACTAGGGAGTACTCACCACGTCATCTCCCGATCTGTTAGATTGGGCTGAGGACCCCCATGGACGTATACTCATGGGCCAGATCGGACAGCTGCCGCATACAAGGAAGATTCCACAAGACTTGGCGATCAAGACAAGGACTCCTCCCCACCGACGTATTCGGCTAGGACTCTTGTTATCCTAGGCCTCTGGTGCATTATATAAACCGAGGCCAGGCTAGTCGATAGAATATACAACAATCATACCATAGGCTAGCTTCTAGGGTTTAGCCCCATTGATCTCGTGGTAGATCTACTCTTGTACTACCCAAATCATCAATATTAATCAAGCAGGACGTAGGGTTTTACCTCCATCAAGAGGGCTCGAACCTAGGTAAAACTTCATGTCCCTTGTCTCCTGTTACCATCCGCCTAGACGCACAGTTCGGGACCCCCTACCCGAGATCCGCCGGTTTTGACACCGACATTGGTGCTTTCATTGAGAGTTCCGCTGTGTGATCGACAAAAGGATCGATGGCTCGCCTGCAGATCAACTGCGACTTCGGCATCTTCGTCACCAACTCGACTGGTCACCTTGGTTCGACCAAGAATTGCGCCCCATGTTTGGATTACCATGTTCGGACGAGGGCCTTCATCAAACATCAACTCCAATCTCTATCAAGATCACGGAGGAATCATCCATGGAGCTCGGGGGCTCAACGTCAACATTGCCCTCAAGCGACCGTGCTGTTTTTCTGGATAGCGAACTCGTATCTGCTGCCACCACCTCCTCGAGTATCACTTTGACGATCACTTTGGTGGAATTGTGTGGAATTGAGTCTACAACAACCCTGGAAAATTTCGTCGAGTTCCGATGGAGGAATCTCTGGCAATCCACGATATACCGGAGCCCTGTCAAATCTGGACAGGAATTTGGATGTGTTTAGGGCGTGGTGTCCAGCTTCTAGCTCGGACGTCCTTTGGAGGATCCAACCGTTGATCGGCTGAGGAATTCCTGTATCTACCACCTCTCAAAATTTCAGCACGATCCGATCTTCCAAACTCCGGGAACCTTCCGATTAGTGCATCACTTTTCGGTTCTGTTTTCTGCGCGAAAACGAATCCGACCCGAGTTCATCTTTTCTATGAACGGGATTTCGTACATCCCTTTTGAAGGAAGTTTTGTATGGGTTATTGTGTTTTGTTCCCGAACACATCCCACTAACTTTAAGATCTTTTGAACATGATCTTCAACATCATGCTGGTGTCAAACCAGTCCGGCAATATTACTCCACGGCTGCCGACCTGCGCTAAGACACGACGTCACTTTGTTGAGCCGAGCTCAACTTCTTCGGATCATCATCTCGGCAATCCAAACAAGAGTCCGGCATCGCGAAGGATAAAACATCACCAACATCGCCGCCCCACGGATTACACGGAGCGGGCATACCGGCATCGCCGCACGGTTGCTTCATCAAGCCGGCATCGACCACGTCACGACCTGCACCGACAGGGCCGCACTATCGCTTCTTCAAGCTGGTGTCCATCACGCCGACCTACTTCGACTCATCGGCTGACATCGAGGCTTCGACATCTCGGTTGGACGGGGGCTTCGCCATCTCTTCATCAACCTACTCCGAACACTTCGGCGTCACTAGCCGACCAGCTCTGTCACGTTAGCTGGGCCGAGGGCTTTGCCTTGGCGAGCCAACCTTTACCAGCATTGCCACGCCGTCGTTTTATCGCCCATCAGGCAATGGGTGTGCGGAGCGAGTCCCAATTTTGGGAATCACCTCCCTTCGGATTGCTACAACAAATAAACTAGGTGCTATCAATCCCTAATAATTTTTGCTTGTTTGGGTTCATGTTTTCCAAGGAATTATTACTTTGGTTTGTCCATCATATGTACACAGGTCTATCAAATGGTGGCCGCATTCACGACAGTCGCATGGTGGTTCGGTCAGTTTCCGTACATAGTCCGACGAACGCCGCATCCGGAGCTCGGACCGACCTGCGAATTCAGGCTTTGCCACGCCTTTACCGCATCACGCCGACGCCCTGCATCGACATTGACTTCGGCACCAGACCATATTTCTTTTATTACTCACTTTGCATAAATTATTCATTATGCAATGATTTTTGTTAATTATCATTATTACTATTATCTCCTGTTTGCACTATTTTTGTGCACAGGAAAATGATCCGGGACTTTGGCGTCACTCTGCCGGTCTGCATCGACCGTGCTATGTCACCACTTCGGCGTGTCGAGCTCTTCGCTGTGCCACCTCGGGACCGGCTTGGGGGATAGAACCTTGTCCCGCATCAAGCTCGGACCGCGAACACATTAACGAGCTAAGTCGCTTTCATGCTCAAAGCTTTAATTTCTAACTTGTGTTCGGTTCGACCAAGCATTATACTTTTTTGGAAAAAAATTGCTTGTAAATTTTTTTCCTTGTCCAAACTTTGTTTGTGATGCATAAATTCAAATACCCCGTTTACTTGGGGGCTTCCTTTATGAAGCTTTTCCTGTTGCATATGATTATACTTGTACGGCTTCGTTCCTTGTTCGTGTATTACGCCACAATATGCACCATATTGACTTAAGCGATTTGCAAGCTGGGTTGCCTCGCTCCTGTGTTTACCCCTACGTTCCCGATTGTTTGGCTAGGGAGTAAAGGGAGCACCTCTGCGATTGTCACGATCGGGTCGCCCGAGCCGGACCTCAGACTGGGTTAAGCCGAAAGCTAGCGCTCTTATAGTTTTCAATGATGGTCGGCACACAACGGAACTCATGAGTACAAAAAATCTATTGCACAAGTCTCATAATAACAATGAGCACCGAAGAAAGGTATCGATGGGGGTACTATTTTCTTCGAAGATGCTTCTTACACTTCGCAATAATATAGCATAAGTTCCCTGAGCGCGCTTTGTCTGTTACAGCCTTATGGCCTGATTGCCTGGTTATTGGAAACACCGTCGATATTCTCGACCGATGGAGTACATAACACTTTTCGGTCCTTGGCCGAAGAGGGAGAAGCCGACGGTCGGTTAAGACACGTTTAAAGTTCGGTTGAACATAGATATGATATAAGTACTTCGGTACATGCAATCATTCTCCTATCCAAGTCACTTGGGGGCTCTTAAGTTTATTTGAGTTGTTTTATAATAAGTGTTCTTCTTCTTAGTCGTTGCAAAGTTTTATTATTATTATTTATCACTCCTTTTTTCGACACGAGTGTGCGGTCACTAGCGGGGAGCCTAATTTCTCTCTCAAAGCCGCTAGAGTTTAGTTTGCTAAACTGGCCTAACGAGAAGTACTCCGCCCTCGGGATAGGAGGTTGAAGCTGTAGGCTGACCCGCTCGACTCTTGAGATATGATGTATCATGTTAAAGCACGACAAAAGCACTTCTTTTTTCTAAGACCAATTTTCGGATTGGCACCGAACACTTGATATTGTTCAGACGTCATGTTTTTACTGACGTTTCTTGGTTTTCCAAGCTTTTTGGCACTTTTAAACTATTTGTGCTTTTCCAGCATTAGTCTCGCAGTGCAACGCCGGACATCTTTTAGGGATTCGGCAAAAACATTCTCAGATATTGCTATATATGCATCGGTTTCGAATTGTGTCTTCGGACAATAGTTGGGTTGCCCGGCTCCTGCACTTGCTTCCTACGTTCCGTTTTGTTCGGCTAGGCGTGCAAAGGGAGAACCACTGCGATTGTGCTTCCAGCTCACATGGTTAAGCACCTCAGTGGAGAAAGCTGAAAACTGACTGTCACAATAAGCGTAAACTGGTCAGCGAACCGATGACTATGTTAAAAAACAGGCCGTTCATAACATTGGCCGAAGTGTTTACGGCTTGACCTCGACTGTCGCCGAACACTACCGGGGGCTATTAACTAGCCTCACAAACTAAATCCTCGATATTTTGCTCTTACATTGGAGCTGAGGTTTTATGATCATGCTTAGCATGACAACCCAAAGAAAGGAACCGATAGCGGGACTATTTTCTTTGGAAGACATTTCTTCTGTTAAACAGTAATATAACATATCTCTCCGCGTACCTTTGTTTATAAAACCGTATGGCCAGATTGCCTTGTTTGTCGTCCTCATAAAGGCTTTATAAAGTAAGACAAACACTCCTCAGCTACTGTCCGAGGAGGTGGAAGCCGATGGTCGGTCAACAAAGTTTTGTACAATGCGGATCCGAGCATTAAATAACGTAAAGTACTTGGATACATAGAGTCATTACACACAATTTGTGATTTTACTATGGATATCGATCCTTAATTCGGCCACCCATGCCCGCATTAAGGCTCGGGGGCTACTGGGCTTATTATTTAAACATATTAAAGGGGCACATCGATCCCCTGATCTAGTGTTGCCACCCGACCAGTGTCTCGGGGGCTACTGCATTGCTTGTGCAATGCAGAAAATTTTATGTGCAATATAGTTTCCGAGGAGATTTTGATCCTCAGGTTGGTCGGCCGCACCCAACCTGAGTCTCGAGGACTGACCACGCCGCTTTTAGTGTCCCGAAGTATTCTGCCGATCTAGGACTTGATCCTCAGGCCGATTTTGCAAATCGACCTGAGTCTCAGCGGCTACTGGGATCAGCGGTCTTATGTCATCCTTCATGTGCATCTCGGGTTTTAGACCGATACCCAGCTTGAGGGCTACTGGCTATATATCTTGGCAGAGAATAAATTGCACCAATCAAAAATAATGACAAAAATTGGCCCACATTCGGGGTGGTGCACCACCTCGGAAGCAGTCCGGCATAAAGCTCGGGCACTAGTGGCTGGCTCCATAGAGGGCATTTCCGGCATTAAGTTCGGTTAAACTCCTTCAAACTTCTTTGAACCAAGGTGATTTACAACACCTCGGATACAATCCGGTGTTGGAGCTCGGATACAGTCTGGCGTTGGAGCTCGGATACATAGTCCGGCGTTGGAGCTCGGATACATTCCGGCATTAGAGCTGGGAAGCGGTCCGACGTTGGTGCTCGGCTGCAAAAGATACCTCGAATGCAGTCCGGCGTTGGAGCCCGGACGCAAGAGGACGCTGCCACCTGGGAACAACTTCAAACCCGAGGTGTGGCATAAAAATAATAAGGCATTGATAAAGGCCGGAAACTTAAAGGGGCTCCTCGGATACCCGACGTGTAAACTTGTTGAATGCATTTCGGCGATCCTCAAGATCGAAGATGAGAAGATTTGTTGAACCAGTTTTCAAGACCGACGACCGAAGATGAAGAACGGTTCGGAAGAATCGAGGAGCGTCCCTAACTTGAAGACCGGTTCAGGGGGGCTACTGACGGTGTTCTGGACTAGGGGGTACTCACCACGTCATCTCTCGGTCTGTTAGATTGGGCTGAGGACCCCCATGGCCGTATACTCATGGGCCAGTTCAGACAGCTGCCGCATACAAGGAAGATTCCACAAGACTTGGCGATCAAGACAAGGACTCCTCCCCACCGGCGTATTCGGCTAGGACTCTTGTTATCCTAGGCCTCTGGTGCATTATATAAACCGAGGCCAGGCTAGTCGATAGAATATACAACAATCATACCATAGGCTAGCTTCTAGGGTTTAGCCCCATTGATCTCGTGGTAGATCTACTCTTGTACTACCCATATCATCAATATTAATCAAGCAGGACATAGGGTTTTACCTCCATCAAGAGGGCCCGAACCTGGGTAAAACTTCGTGTCCCTTGTCTCCTGTTACCATCCGCCTAGACGCACAGTTCGGGACCCCCTACCCGAGATCCGCCAGTTTTGACACCGACAACCACCATTAAAGTAATCCCATATTTGAGGAATCTCATTGTTGATCGTAATGCTTCTGGTAACATGAAGCATTGCTGACGTTTTAAAATTTCTACTGTCCTTGCGTGATTGCCATGAATATAATTAAGATGCTTCTTTTCATTTTGTATATGTTTCGTATATTCTTATTGACCAGCAACTGTTTACTTTCTATCTTTTTGTAGAGATAGGGATATCCATTTCACCTTGTTACTATTATGACCTTTTGGTGAACTGCACAAAATTTGGAATGAGTGTCTTATGCAGTTCAACTAAAATGTCACGTGGGCAACATCTCTCAATTTTGGTGGAACTGCACAAAATGGTGATTGGAGTTTCCAAAATCTCCGTCAAGTTTCTGCTGGTAATCTCGTGCAACATTTGATTAGCCTTTGCAAGATGGAGCCGTCACTGTCACCACAATGGCACTTTATTTTAGTGGAACTGCACAAAAGGATAAGAAAATTATAGTTGCACCTTACATGAGCCCGGGCAGCCAACCTTAATGTTCCTCAATTTTAGTGCAACTACTAAAGAAGAACCTGCCAGCTCACAAGAGCAAGTACTTCTTGCTAGCTGAATGATGCAATCTTTGCTTCATTTCAGGTGAACTGCAGAAAAAGGCGCATGAATTGAATCATGGAACTCCAGGCCGACCTCATCCAAGTTGAGCTGGAGGTTGAATTCAAGGAGGCCGCTATTAAAGCGAAATCATGCTCTCCTGTCTCCTTGTTTGTGCTGTGCAAACAGGAATACTCAACTACAGATGTTGTGACGGTCAAGAGCATTCGCCAAGTTCTTCGATTGTATGACATGGCTAGTGAAGATGGATTTAATCCCGATATTCACTTTATCAAAAGGCTCTAATGGGTTGGTTCTGAATCTTGCAAGCTGGGAATCAGTGAGATGTGTAGGCATCTTTGTTGTACTTATTATTTGAATCTTATTTGTTGGCTCTGAATCTTGCAAGTTGGGAATCAATGAGATGTGTAGGCATGTTTGTTGTACTTATATTTGGATCTTATTTGTTGGTTCTGAATCTTGCAAGCTGGGAATCGATGAGATGTGTAGGCATCTTTGTTGTACTTATTATTTGGATCTTATTTGTTGGTTCTGAATCTTGCAAGCTGGGAAACACGACATGATGATGCAGAGGACAACAACCATAACAAATAGTTCAAACTTGGTAGTATTATCTTTGTGAAAGTGCGACAAATGTGCTGATCGTGTGCGTCCTGAGAATAATAATTCTAATTGTTGTGCATGTTGATCCTGTGGCACTGATAGAACGAGCGAATGCATTGCTTGTTTTATAAATTTCTGTTAAAGCTAATTAAATTTAAGTAAAGTGACCACTAACTCCTGTTATTACAATACCAATACAAACCCGCTCGTGAACCGACGTGTGGCCGAGGGTGCATCTTCTGCCGGGCATGCAGCGAACGAGGGAGGGGTAGTAACTGTTATCGCTTGTACACACTCAGCTTACTGTTGAATCCAGTTCCCCAGGAGCTGAAAAACGAACTGTTGCCGCCGCCTACACACTCGTTCACTCGAAGAGACTCCAATGGCGATCCGAGGGGTGAGCCTGCTGGATATGGACTTCAGCAAGGAGTTCCCTTTGAGTTTGCCTTCAGTCCTATGGCTGCACCAAGTTGAATGTGATGTACACCAACGATGCGGACTCGGTGAAGCTCTGCCTCGCCTCAGTCCTATGGCGGCACCAGGTTCTGGAGCATTCGCCCGTTTCATCGGCAGCGCCGACTGCACCTTCGCTACGGTGGAAAGAAGGAAGAATGCGACTATTCAGCCATCTGGTGCAACAAGCTTGTCGACATCTAGAAGCAATAGAAGATCATCAGCAACGGGCACGAGAAGGACTCCGTGGTTGACCTTGCTGAGACCATCATCGACCCCTGATACGCCAACATGAAAAAAGACGACTTGAACACGTGGGAGGTACCTCTGAATCTAGCCTACATAACCTACGCGGCCAAGGACGCATACGCATGCTACGACATGTACAGGAAGATCTTGGACATGAGGGCGTGTCTGCTTCCCCTAACCGACGAGTACACGGACAGCCGCAGCATCATGATCAAGCGTGCCGAGAAGGTCTAGATGTTGTACTTTATCTGTTTATAAGTACATTTATCATCTGAGCGTTTCATGCATTAGCCTATGTGTCGTAATTATCTGTTTTGTCCGAAATATTTCTTTTAAGAACCCATTAACCTGATTGCTTTTTTCACTGGCTATTTGCTTATGTATGTAAACTAGTTCACTTGTCCATAAAAAAACTAGTTCACTCGGCTGTCGTGCTTTGAATCTCCTTCCTCCCAACATATTCCCCTCCTTAGGTGGACCCAGGAGGTCTCTGAATTTTCTCCCACTTTCTTTTTCGGTGTAAACTGAGTTTTCTCCCAGTATTTTCCCCTAGAACCAACTCAACTATCCCACATCTAGCCTAAAAAATAATAATACCCCACGTACTATTAACTCATCAAATTAAAATGATATTTTATTTCGTAAGTTGAAAGTTCTTACAAAATAATAATAATAATTGTTTATATATAACTTGGCAAGTTAACTCCTAGTGATTGCGTACATAAGCTTGCAAAGATTTTACTGACGTGCAATCATGTGTTTATGTTTTTATAACATTTCTCCGTCTAGCCCAACATGATATTTTCACCCAATCCAGCAAGTCTGCGGATTTCGAGAAAAATGCAAATGGGATTTAAACGGGCTGCATAGATGCTACATCATTGCTTCACCCAGCCCACCAAATGGACTAAAAAACGTTCGCCCCGCTGACAGGTCGGACCCACCAGTTATATCTTCACACGCAAGGAAGTGCCTCCTTATTACGCACCAAAAAATGAATACCCCCTGCTAGCTGGGACCCACCATAGTGGATGGCTGACTTGTGGGCCCACTAAGTTGACGAGAACGGAGGGCTTTGTCAGCTTAGTCAATATGAACGATTCTAGTTCCAGTGACCCTACGATGTCCATCCAACGACCATAGTGCTTCTTCAACCTCTGGTCTTCTTGCTCCAGCCGCCCAAAGCAGCGCCGGTCGTGTCGCGTGCTCCTGCCTCTCGTGGCCGGCTGTGATGCCGCGGAGGCCTCACCGCCCCTACTACTCCCACCGCTGGCCCAGGCTATCCCTCTACTCACCGACACCCCCTGTTATTCTGCGGTGACGGCAGCCTCACGCCGCAGCCGAACCAGTGAACCCTCGTACTCCTCTCTGCGTGGGCATCCACTGTCGCGTCTTCCCTGGCTCCGCGTCGTCCCCTTCCTAGGCCTCGCCGTCGTCCACCGCCTTGGTGCTCTCGGCACGGCGTGGTCAATGTGGTCAACGACCGGCTTCCATCGGAAAGTACTGTATGAGGAGAGGCTGATAGCTGGGTCCACGGCCACAGCCCAGTTTTTTGTGATTTGCCAAGTAAGTCGCTTTGTCAAGCCTGTTGGGCTGTAAATCTTTCAAGACGAGGAGAGCTTCATTCGGCTGGCCGAGAAAATGGCCTATCAGTAATGAGAAATGGGCTGTACATTTTTAAAACACATCAAACCGGCAATTAGTTTCAAATAATTTTTTATTTCAAGATTTTAAATTACATTAATTTTTATGCATGGAGAATTTGTTGGATTTTATATTGATATACATTTATTTTTAAAATCAGTTTGAATGTGAGTCAAAATTTCGGGATTAAAAACAGTTCGGACCGCACCGAAATATGCAAAATTTCGTATAATTTTTTAACCGTGGCCAGAATATGGGCTGTAATGCTAACAAAAAGAATATGGGCTCCAAAAAACCTTAAGAATTAGCAAATGGGCTGTAAATTATTAGAAATAATGGCAGATGGGCTGTATGTTGTTTTCCACAGATTTGAGGCTTTCCTAAAAAAGGTTGACGCACAAGCAGTGATTGTTGGATGTCCATCCAACGGCCGTCGTGCTTCTTCAATCTCTGCTCTTCCTGCTCCAGCCGCTCAAACAAGCGCCGGCGGGATTGCCTGCTCCCTCCTCCCCGCGGTTGGCTGTGCTGCCGCGCATGCCTCACCGCCCCACCGTACTCCCATCGCTGGCCTAGCCATCCCTCTACTCACCCACACCTGCTGTTATTCTCCGGCGACGGCAGACGAACCAGTAAACCCTCGTATAGTCGTACTTCCCTCCGCGTGGGAAACAACTGCCGAGTCTTCCCTGCCTCCGTGTTGTTCCAATCCTAGGCCTCGCCGTCATCCACCGCCCTGGTGCTCTCGGCACGGCCTGGTCAACGTGGTCAACGACCGACATGCATCTGAAGTGGACTGTACGTGGAGAGGCCTGACAGCTGGGTCCACGGCCGCACGCAAGGAAATGCTTCCTTATTACGCGCAAAATAAGGATTCCTCCACCTGACATCAGGGACCCACCGAAAGAGCCTCTGTATTTCGCGAAAAAACGTTACCGCCGCTGACAGCTCGGACCCCACCAGCTATATCTTCGCACGCAAGGAAGTGCCTCCTTATTACGCACAAAAAAATGAATACTCCCCCTGTTAGCTGGGACCCAGTATAGTGGCAGGCTGGCTTGTGGGCCTACTAAGTTGACGGGGACGGAGGGCATTGTCAAGTTAGTCAATATGCACGATTCTAGCTCCAGTGACCGTACAATGTCCATCCAACGGCCGTAGTGCTTCTTCAACCTCTGGTCTTCTTGCTCCAGCCGCCCAAACCAGCGCCGGTCATGCCTCGTGCTCCTGCCTCCGTGGCCGGCTGCGATGCGGCGGAGGCCTCACCGCCCCCTACTCCTCCCACCGCTGGCCAGGCCATCCCTCTACTCACCCACACCCCCTGTTATTCTACGGCGACGGCAGCCTCACACCGCAGCAAACTAGTGAACCCTCGTACTCCTCTACGCGTGGGCATCCACTACCGTGTCTTCCCCGGCTCCGTCGTCCCCTTCCTAGGCCTCGCCGTAGTCCACCGCCCTGGTGCTCTCGGCGCGGCGTGGTCAACATGGTCAAGGAACGGCTTCCATCGGACGTGGACTATACGTGGAGAGGCTGACAGCTGGGTCCACGGCCCAGCAAGGAAGTGCCTCCTTATTACGTGCAAAATAATTATTCCTCCACCTCACAGCGGGACCCACCGGATGGGCCACCCTATTTCGCAAAAAAAACATTTCTCCCCTGACTGTTGGGACCCACCAGCTACATCTTCGCACGCAAGGAAGTGCCTGACAGTCGGGACCCACCTTGTCGAAGCGTACGTAGCGTTGTCATTCTGGTCGCGAACGTGTACGTACATATATACTGGTGGATGTAGAGGCGTGCACGTGTCGTAGTAGAGGCGCGTACGTGTCGTAGTAGAGGTGCGCACGTAGCATGTACACGTACGTACAATGGCCAGGGTGCAAGAAAGAAAATACAGCCACATATGTGTACATACGGGCGGGGTCTCAAACGCCTACTCGCGCATACGTACGGTGAGGGCTCGTGTACATGGCTGGGTCGGAACAGAGAAACAGCGTCGTCGTCATGTTCATGGGGAGGCAACGGAATGCGTCGTGTTCATGAGGAGGCAACAGAATGCGTCGTGTTCATCGGGAGGCAACGGAACGCGTGGGAGCCAACCGGCTGGGTCGGAACGGAATGCGTGGTCGTGTTCATCGGGAGGGCTTGGACGGAACAGGCGATGGAAACGAGGCCTGGTGTACCGCACAACGGAGGAAACGGACCTCCTATGGTCGAAACGGGGGTCCTGTTGATCGGGAGGGGTGTGGCGTACCGCAAAACGAAGGAAACGGACCTCCTACGGTCGAAACAGGGGTCCTGTTGATCGGGAGGGGTGTGGCGTACCGCAAAACGGAGGAAACGGACTTGTGTTGGAGCGCTACGGTCAAAACGGGGGTCCTGTTCATCGGGAGGGGTATGGCGTACTGCAAAACGGGACTCCACGGGATACTGTTCATCTCCACCGTCGACCTCCAGCCTCCACGGGCTACTGTTCATCCATCCTCCACAGGCTCCTGTTCATCCAGCCTCCACGGGCTCCTGTTCATCCAGCCTCCACCGCGCGCTACTCCACCGGCTACTGTTCAACCACCCCTCCACACCACGAGGTCCTGTTCAACCACCCCTCCACGGGCACCCCTCCACCGTCTACTGTTCATCCAGCCCTCCACACCACGGGGTCCTATTCATCCACCCCTCGACGGGCACACCTCCACCGTCTACTGTTCATCCAGCCGTCCACCACACCACGGGGTCATGTTCATCCAGAGGCAACGCCACCGCTCACTGTTCATCCCCCCATCCCCCGCAACGCTCACTGCTCATCCCAGAGGCAGCATCGATCGGCTTCAGTTAGCAGCAGTAGCGAAGGAATCGCTCGATCGGGTTCAGTTAACAGCCATCAATCAATCGCTCGGGTTCAGTTAGAGTCTGACGCCTCGCTCGGGTTCAGTTAGAGCCAACGCCTCGCACACACGCGCGTACGTGTACGAGAGAAACGCGCATCGCTCGGCCCCCGACCTCCCACCGTAACCGGGAACTCCCCAAAATTTTCCTCCCCCTCGCTTCTACCACGGTTTTTTCCGTCATGGACGGCCCAAAGAATGTCATGCAACTGCGTCTCCGGCCCGCCCAGGACGAAAAGCCCATTTTCTGTCATGATTTTTTGTCATAGAAGTAGGAGCCCACCACATCTATGATGATACCGGGTTTTGTCACAATTATCGTCATAGAAGTGTCATATGTATGACAGAAAAAAAATTCGTTCGGCCCAAAATGTCATGGATGTGTCTTTTTTTTTGTAGTGCTAGCTTCGGGTTTAGTTCATCTGATCTCATGGTAGATCAACTCTTGTAATCCCCATATACACAAGCAATATAATCAAGCAGGACGTAGGGTATTACCTCTTAGAGAGGGCCCAAACCTGGGTAAAATATCGTGTCCCGCGTCCCTTATTCCCCATTGATCCAAGATCCGCAGTTCGGGACCCCCTACCCAAGATCCGCCGGTTTTGACACCGATATTGATGCTTTCACTGAGAGTTTCTCTGTTGGATCGTCGAGGGATCGATGGCTCGCCTGATCATCAGAGACGACATCAACACCGGGGACATCTTCGTCCCTGGCCAGCTTTTCGCGTTCCGCAGCATTGTCCTGCAGGCCGACTCGACCGGTCATCTTAACCAGGTCGACAGTTTCGCCCCTGAGCGTCAAATCAAGTTTGGTTATTTCGAGTACGTCACTGACGCTCAGGGCAATCTGATCTTCACCATCTTCTCGGCCTTACCTGGAACGACCATGGCCTCCGAAGCTCTAACTTCGGGGCCTCTCCTCGATCCAATCTCCGGGTCGACCCTTACCGCACTATCGGCTTCGAGCTCGGAAGCAACTCTAACGCCCGAAGACCAGGGGCCAACCCTGTCCGTACATTTCCTCCTTACCATGGACCCGGCCTTGAGCCTTAACGGGAGTTCGGCGTCCGAAGACAGAGTCAACCCCAGCCGGACTCGACCTCCTCATCATAGATTCGGCTTAGAGCCTCGACATAAGTACAACATCCGAAGACTAGGATTTCATCCTGGCCGGACTCGTGCCTCGCCCAATTGTGACGACGGAGGTCAGCTCCGAAGAAACCTCATACGACAATCTAGCCGGCCTCGCCCTGCTAAACGAGGCGCTCAATCGGATCCAGATGATGACTATTGTTGATGGCCCGCCCTCGGCTCACGCTCAATGGAGCCTTGAGGCAGGCCACATGGAATTTTACGTCCCACCCACCATCCACTTAGTAGCCACTGTTGAAGACTTAACCAACATGCTGGACTATGCCTCCGAGGGGCCCGACGGCATGGACGACGACAGTGAGGCCACGACCCACGTAGACGCCACCCCTCCCGTCACCAGCCGATGGACGACCACATCCACCTATAACGTTTACATGGTGGAAACCCCCAAGGACGACGGCGATGGCACCGATGGGGACGACACCCCCAGAAGGGACAGTAACAAGTCAGGAGAGGAGCCCCCCAAGCGCCGAAGACAGCGCCGACGATCCAAGGGGCGACGGGGCAAGGAAAGCAACATGGGCACCGGAGAAGGTGACACCCCGGACAACGCGGAAGACCTCGGCGACCCTGCCCCCGAGCATGAGTCTGATGGCTTGGAAGGGCATGAGGGTCAGAACAACCCCAAGGACCCCAACGATTCCGAAGATAGCAATTACATGCCTCTCTTCGAAGAAGAGGTCCGCCTTGGATCTGAAGATTTTATTGTCCCAGAAGATCCATTGGAACAAGAGCGGTTCAAGCAACAGCTCATAGCCACCGCGCGGAGCTTGAAGAAGCAGCAACAACAGATAAAAGCCGAACAAGACACCCTCAACGACAGATGGACGGAAGTCCTAGTAGCCGAAGAAGGGTACGGCTATGAACGGCAGACAAAGAGCTACCCCAAGCGCAAATTGTTGCCGCAATTTGATGACGAGGCCTTCGAGCCCACACCTCCTAGATGAACTCAAGGCGACCAGCCCGACCGCCCCCTCGTGAAAGGAACAGGGCGGCTAACGAGGCCGAATACCCACTTGCCCCTCCTCATCGTAAAGGCAAGGAGGCGACACAGTCAGAATATCAATATGATCTTCGACACGACCTGGCTGCTAGAGCAGGTCAGTCAAGGTCTATCTATGGATCAAGGGGTTACCCTCCCAATAGAAGAGACGGATACAAAGCATAGCTTGACCGAAATGATAGAGTTCAGGATCAACGCTGGGCCAAGCTAGAAACCGAGGTTCGACGTGATGTGGCCTGAATAAGGGGCGCCGCTCACCCAATGTGCTTCACGGATGAGGTGATGCAGCACCAATTCCCAGAAGGGTTTTAACCCGTATACATCGAGCCATACGACGGAACCACAGACCCGGCCGTGTGCATTGAGAATTTTCTTCTCCACATTTATATGGCAAGAGGAGATAACCTCCACGCTATCAAATATCTGCCATTAAAGCTCAAAAGACCAAGCCGGCATTGGTTGAACAGCCTCCCCGAAGACTCCATAGGGAGTTAGGAAGACCTCGAGGATGCTTTCCGAGCCAACTTGCAAGGCACCTATGTCCGGACTCCAGATGTCGACGATGTGAGCCAGGTGGTCCAACAGCTCGGTAAGTCGGTTTGGCCGCGTTCAAACATGGTATCCAGGACTAATGGCTCGCACGCCAGCTCGGCCAAGACAAGCCGAGGACAATGGCGGCCCTTGCCTCCCTCATGGCCCGCTTTTGCGCTGGTGAGGATAGTTGGTTGGCTCATAGAAGCACCAACCCCGAAGACCCCGACACTTCGGAAGCCCAGGACGGCAACGGGAAGCCACGACGCAATAAAAACAAGCGTCGGCACAATGACACCGATATTGATGACACAAAAGTAAATGTCAGATTCCGTAACTCCAAATCAGGGCCGCGGAATAAGCCTTCTAAAGGAAACCAGGACAAACCCACCAAGTTGGATGCCATCCTGGATAAGCCGTGCCAGATCCACGACACTCCCGACAAGCTTGCCAACCACACCAACCGTAATTGTCGGGTCATTAAACAAGCCGGCAAGCTCACAGCCGAAGACATGGGCATGATACGTCTCCAATGTATCTATAATTTTTGATTGTTCCATGCTGTTATATTATCAATCTTGGATGTTTTATAATCATTTTATATCATTTTTGATACTAACCTATTGACATAGTGCCAAGTGCCAGTTGCTGTTTTCTGCATGTTTTTTACATCGCAGGAATTCAATACCAAACGAAGCCCAAACGCAACGAAACTTTACGGAGATTTTTTTGGACCAGAAGACACCTAATAGGCCCTGGCTGCGCATGGGGGTGCTCCGAGGAGAGCACAACCCACCAGGGCACGCCAGGAGGCCCAGGCGCGCCCTGGTGGGTTGTGCCCACCTCGGGTGCCCCCGGACCGCCCCTTTGCTCTATAAATACCCTAATATTCCCAAAACCCTAGGGGAGTCGACGAAATATTGATCCAGCCGTCGCAGAGTCCAGAACCACCAGATCCAATCTAGACACCATCTCGGATGGGTTTCACCACCTCCATTGGTGCATCACGTCCAAGATTAGTAGACCGACTCCTGCCTGCATCTACTACTATTACTCCACACATCGACCGCTATCCAGCATGCATCTAGTGTATTAAGTTCATGGAGAAATGGAGTAATGCAATAAGTACGATTACATGATGTAGACAAGATCTATTTATGTAGAAAATAGACCCCATGTTGTTATCTTTAATAGCAACGATACATACGTGTTGGTTCCCCTTCTGTCATTGGGATGAAGCACTGTAAGATCGAACCCATCACAAAACACCTCTTCCCATGGCAAGAAAAATCGATCTAGTTGGCCTAACTAAACCAAAGATTCAAAGAAGAAATACGAGGCTATAAGTAATAATGCATATAGGAGATCAAAGAAACTCAAATAACTTACATGGATAAAACATGGATCTGATCATAAACTCAAAAGTTCATCGGATCCCAACAAACACACCGCAAAAAGAGTTACATCAAATAGATCTCCAAGATAACATTCTATTGAGAATCAGAAGAAAGAGAGGGAGGACGCCATCTAGCTACTAACTACGGACCCGTAGGTCTACAATGAACTACTCACGCATCATCAGAGAGGCGCCAATGAGTATGATGAACCCCTCTGTGATGGTGTCTAGATTGGATCTGGTGGTTCTGGAACTTGCGGTGGCCGGAATTAATGTTCGTCGACTCTCCTAGGGTTTCTGGAATATTGGGGTACTTATAGAGCAAAGAGGCGGTGCGGGAGGCCACTGATACGTCTCCAACGTATCTATAAATTTTGATTGTTCCATGCCGTTATATTATCAATCTTGGATGTTTTATCATCATTTTATAGTCATTTTATATCATTTTTTGGTACTAACCTATTGACATAGTGCAAAGTGCCAATTCGCATTTTCTGCATGTTTTTACATGGCAGGAAATCAATACCAAACAACGTCCAAATGCAAAAAAAAAACTTTACGGAGATTTTTTATGGACCAGAAGACACCTAATGGGCCAAGGCTGCGCCTGGGGGGTGCTCTGAGGAGAGCACAACCCACCAGGGCACGCCAGGAGGCCCAGGCGCGCCCTGGTGGGTTGTGCCCACCTCGGGTGCCCCCCGGATCGCCTCTTTGCTCTATAAATACTCCAATATTCCAGAAACCCTAAAAGCATCAACAAAAATCAATTCCAGCCACCGCAGAGTCTAGAACCACCAGATCCAATCTAGACATCATCTCGGATGGGGTTCACCACCTCCATTGGTGCCTCTCCGATGATGCGTGAGTAGTTCTTTGTAGACCTTCGGGTCCGTAGTTAGTAGCTAGATGGCTTCCTCTATCTCGCTGAATTCTCAATACAATGGTCTCTTGGAGATCCATATGATGAAACTCTTTTTGCGGTGTGTTTGTTGGGATCGATGAACTTTGAGTTTATGATCAGATCTATCTTTTTATATCCATGAAAGTATTTGAGTTTCTTTGATCTCTTTTATGCATGATATCTTATAGCCTCGTATTTCTTCTCCGATATCTGGGTTTAGTTTGGCCAACTCGATCTATTTATCTTGGAATGGGAAGAGGTTCTTTGTAGTGGGTTTGATCTTATGGTGCTTCATCCCAGTGATAGAAGGGGAACCATCACGTATATATTGTTGCTACTAAGGATAAAATGATGGGGTCTATCTCTACATAGATAGATCTTGTCTACATCATGCCATCGTTCTTATTGCATTACTCCGTTTTCCCAAGAACTTAATACACTAGATGCATGCTGGATAGCGGTCGATGTGTGGGGTAATAGTAGTAGATGCAGGCAGGATTCGGTCTACTTATCTTAAATGTGATGCCTATATAATGATCATTGCCTCGATATCGTCATGATTATTTGAAGTTCTATCAATTGCCCAACAGTAATTTGTTTACACATAGTTTGCTATTTTCCTCGAGAGAAGCCACTAGTGATAGCTACGGCCCCCTGGTCTCTTTCTCATATATTTGCCTTTGCGGTCTACTTTTCCTTTGCATTTATTTTCAGATCTATTAGACCAAAAATACAAAAATACTTTGCTGCACTTTATTTTATTTTCGATCTATTTATTCAATCTATTACAACTTTCTCACGTCCGTTTGCCAATTTCTGGTGTCGTTACCCAAAAGGAATTGACAACCCCTTTAACACGTCGGGTTGCGAGTGGTTGTTATTTGTGTGCAGGGGTTGTTTACGTTGTGTTGCTTGGTTCTCCTATTGGTTTGATAACCTTGGTTTCATCACTAAGGGAAATACCTACCGTCTTTGTGTTGCATCAACCCTTGCTCTTTGGGGAAATACCGACGTAGTCCTAGCCAACATCAGGGCAAAAGCCCACGCAGCGAGGACGATGAGGAACCTCGCAGGCCGAACAATGGAGGCCAGAAACAATTCCCTCTTGAGGTCAAAACAGTAAATATGATCTATGCCACTCATATACCCAAGAAGGAGAGGAAGCGGGACGTCTACGTCATAGAGCCTGTAGCCCCGAAATTTAATCCATGGTCAGCATGTCCGATCACCTTCGACTGCAAGGACCACCCGACCAGTATTCGTCATGGAGGGTCGGTTGCTTTGGTCCTAGATCCCATTATCGATGGATACCACCTTATCAGAGCACCAGTATTCGTCATGGAGGGTCGGCTGGTTTGGTCCTAGATCCCATTATGGATGGATACCACCTTACCAGAGTCCTCATGGATGGTGGCATCAGCCTCAACTTGATCGATGAAGATATAGTAAGGAAAATGGGAATTGACCCGTCAAGGATCAAACCTAGCAGCACCACCTTCAAGGGGGTCATCCCCGACGTTGAAGCTCGCTGTTTGGGCACTATCACTTTGGAAGTGGTATTCGGCTCTCCGGATAACTTCCGGACCAAAGACTTGATCTTCGACATCGCCCCCTTTCATAGCGGCTATCACGTCCTCCTAGGACGAATGACGTTCGCTTTCTTCAACGTTGTCCCACATTATGCCTACCTCAAATTAAAAATGCCCGGACCAAGAGGCGTCATCACAGTCAATGGCAACATAGAGCACTCTCTCCGGACCGAGGCACACACTGCGACCTTGGCGGCCGAATATGAAGGGCCGAAGTGCCAGCCCGCCGTCAAGGCCCGAGAGGCAAGTAAGCGATCACGGGCCCTATCTCCAGCCAAGGAGCCTCCCTGCGTTCGACGCACATAGGGATACGATCCACATCATGCCCACCCCAACAGCACATTACATGCCTCGACATCACAACTTCGCGCTTAAAATACCATGGGCAGCTGTGGGGCTTAAGCACCAAGAGTTCGGTTCAACTGTACCATGGAACAATGCGTCTTAGGATGACGAACAGGTACCATCTAGGACCTATCAGGCATCAAGCCCCACGAATGCAGCAACATCTCGAAGCTCCTTGTTAAGGACCCATCATAATCACCCTCCCTTTGGATTTGTTCCTTCCAACAGAAGCAAAGGCGCAGACGTGCAGTAGGGCACAATAGGGTGTTAACCCACACATCAAGGCCCTACGTAAACCTTTCATCTGTAAATTTATCTTTTTCTTTTTACAACGTATCCCCACCCGAGGCTTTGTTCGGTAGTTTGAATTGTACGGCTAGACATCATGAGCTTATTGGAAATAAAGTAAACCTTTTACGGTTCCTTTACAGTTGTCCATGCTATACTTTTCCCTTTTTTCTGCTCTTCGAATCTGTCTCAATCAAGTATGATACACATCTGATTTCATATATAAACCAGCTATTAGACCGGCGGCTTGACCTAGACGCCCGCCCTATACATCAAAGACCGACACCTTTCTTTTCCCTATGTTCGGCGTCTCAGATATTGCATTATATGCACCGATTTCGAATTATGTCTTGGGTCAATAGTTGGGTTGCCCCGCTTCTGTGCTTACCTCCTTACGTTTCGCACGTTTAGCTAAGAAGGTAAAGGGATAACCACTCCGATTGTACTTCTGCCTAGTTCAGTCAAGTACCTCAATGGAGAAAGCCGAAAACTGACTGTCATAATACGCGAGAACTGGTCGGCGATCCGATGACAGGTCTTCGAACTAAAAATCGTTAGCGATATGTCCCATGTACTTGGAAGGATTTGTCTTCGAACAAATCAAGTGATTGATGCCTGGCCCTGGGGTTCGCCGAACATCTCACCACACTGGGGGTTGGTAAGTCAAGCTCCTATGGCTAAGTGAAAGTAATAAAGCCGCATAATCTGATTGCCTTGATCCCCTCCTACACTACCACCTCCGGGCATCCAGACGTCAGCTAAAGGTTACAGTGCGGAGGATGGAACACCCCTTGTGGCATCTACGCGGGGCTGAAGTCGAGGACTGGTAACTTTCAGAGTGAAACAGCCGCACAGGAGTCAAAATTAACATAAACACATGCAAATATGATAACCCATACAAAACACAACCGCATTATCAAAATAAGGTCCGACCACAGTTTATTACATAGACGGCACAACTACTCAAGGAGTGAATCCTTTGAACACAGCGCCTCTACAGCCCAAGCACCGTCCATGATGGCGAACAAGTATTTCTCTAGGCGCCTATGCTCCTTTCCAGCTGGAGGATGTCCGGTGGCCATCTCGACGGGCTTGATCTTCGGCCAATGCACCATGGTCTTCGAGAACGACATCCGAGGCCCCTCAATACACAGCGAGCGCTTCATGGTCTAAACACGAGCAGCAGCGTCACACAGCTTCGCCAACCGACCGAGATAGCTGCTCGATATGTGCTCGGAGGGCCATAGCCGGATACAAAGGTCCTTCATAGCCGGTTCCGCCATTTGGTGTCGCTCCATAAATTGCTTCATTTGATTAACAAGGAGAGGAGGGTGCTCGGGCGCCTCGAACTGCTCCCAAAATAGCCTCAGCTCTGAGTCACCCTCCCGAGCCACATAGTGCCTTGATGCTTCGGCCTCACTCTTCGGGAGCTCCGCAAATGCGCCTAAGGAACGCCATACATGGGTGAGCAAAGTGAATCTCTGACCATCAAAGACACTCTGCAGTAAGTGCTGCTTACCATTTACTTGTAGGAGCTCTTCCCGAGCGCCTCACATTTCCGTTCGCGCCTCCTGGACCTCCGTCTTCATCTTCGCCAGCTTGGTGGCATGATCTTTGTATTTTTGCTCAAGGTCCTCACATTTAGTGATGGCATCCTTGAGCTCCTGTTGTACTTCGGCCACTCTGGCCTCATATGCTTCTCGCGGTCGGATTTCACCAATGCGAGTTCGGCAGCCGCCTTCTGTTCGGCTGCTTCCTTCTTGGCCTTCAGCAGCTCGGCCTTAAGGGCCTCGGCCTGTGTGGCGGCAGCTGTAAATCACATCTTGCTTAGGGATAATCCTGAATACTTTGCTCAACAAAGAAAATCAAGAAATCACGTTTTGAATGGACTAACCTTGTGCCTCGTTAAACCGCTTGTTGACAAGGTCGAGCTCCTCATTGGAGCTCTTGAGCTTTCGATTCATCTCGACCAGCTCTGCGGCATTGGCGGCTGCCACCAACGTCGAGGCCTGGAAAAAACGAACCAGGCATTACATTTAGTCTATTGTTTCGACGGTTTGTGAGCCTCGGACAGGTTTTTTCAAAACCTGCTAGAGTCTCGGGGGCTGCTACATATAAGGATTGCTTCAATCCCATCCACATAATACATTTTTATGAAGAGAAAGCATTACTTTGTGTACCTCAAAGCCTGTTAGGAGGCCACCAAAAGCTTCTCTCAGTCGGATTAACGGACCGAACGCTTTGGAAAACCATGCCCATCAGGGCGCGGTGTTCCACGACTATTGAGGAGCTATTCACAGCCTCCTCCATTATGTCCGGCAACTCAGCCACAACCCGCCCCCTGGTGTTCGTCACAGGGGAGGGGCCCCGGCTCCCCCTTTGGTGGAAGGAGGATGTGATCCCTCAGAGGGCCTTGGGGCCTCCGGAGCCGCCTTTTGAGAGGGCTCGGCTTGCCGAGCTCCTTCTCCTGGTCTTCGACGGTCGAAGCGTTAGCCTCAGCCATGTCAATGTCACCATCACTCCCAGTGTTCGGCACGGGTGGGGTCCTTTGGGACAGCACCTCTCCGGTCTCCTCGATGACCGGAGGAGGCGTAGATTGTGATGTGCCTTCACTCTCTGCCAAATCGGTTGGCGGAGAAGTGTCCTCTGAGATCTAGTCGAAGGGAAGGTCATGCGGCGGGCTGCAGCACGAGAGCGTACACGCTTTTAGCAATGGGTTAGTAAAGCCAGCATCCGGGCAATATTAGATTCTCACCTCACAGCACGGGCTTCACCCTAGGAATCCTCTCCGGGACCTTCTCGGACGCTGCAGACTCCTCATCGGAGTCTGAACTATCGTCGAGCAGGGCCAATTTTCCCCTGCTCCTCTTCTTCGAAGCGGGTGCCCTTCCTCGGCTTTGGCGGATGCCGCTCTCTTCCTGGTGTGGGAGGATTCGCTCTCCTCCTCCTCTTCTTCTTCCTGCCCCCCCCCCCTTCCCTCATGTGCGGAGGGGGCGTGGGTGTCCCCGGACTTGGTGTCCAAAGGGACTCATGACCGGAGGCCCTCCCTGGCCTCCCTCGTGGGGTTCTTCTCCTTTCTCTCTGGCGCCTTGTAAGGCACCACGGTCAGCATCTCCTCTAGTAGAGCCGACCTGGGGTGTTCGGGCAGCGGGGCCGGACTATCCATCTGCACGGCCCTCTTAAGCCAGCCCTATGAAAACGAGAAGAAGGGAGTGGAGGATCATAGTAGGGGATGCGAATATCCGAACATGAAATGAATAATACTACATTACCTCCTTCGGGGGATTCCTGGCGTCGAGGCCGATGTCCTCCTCCGCCGGCCATGTCTTCTGCGGCTTGAACATCACCTCCCACAGCTTCTCATGGGTGGTGCCATAGAAGTGTTGCACGGTGCGGGGGTCTTCGGGCTTCCAGGACCACATTGGGGTGTCCCGAAGCTGGCAAGGTAGGAGACGGCGGTGGGGCATAATTTGGACCACGTTGGTCAGCGTGGCCGCCACCTTTATCATATTGGAGACACACTTTTGTAGCGCCTCCACCCCGCTAGTAGAACCCCAGTCAAGGCCTTTCTTGGTCCACGAGGTTAACCTCACAAGGGGGTCCGGATCTGAACTCCGGGGCGGCTGCACAGGCCACGTCACGGGGCTCTGTGATGTAGAACCATTCTTTTTGTTAGATTTTGATCATGTCTATGAACACGCCCGCCGGCCACCCGAGTCGGGTGGGCCTACTCACCATGGCACCCCCGCAATCCGCGTGCCGGTCGTCGACGATCTTCGGCTTGACGTTGAATTCAGCCATAGGCCAAAGTGCGGCTGGACTCGAAGAAAGGCCTCGCAAATGGTGATGAAGGCGGAGATGTGGACGAAAGAATTCGAAGCCAGGTCATGGAAGTCGAGCCCATAGTAGAACATCAACCCCCGAACGAACGGGTGGAGTGGGAAACCCAGTCCCCGGATAAAGTGGGGGATGAATACCACCCGCTCGCCGATGCGGGGCTTCGGCACGACCTGGCCCTCCTCGGGGGCCCGATGAGCAATGTTGGGGGAGAGGTAACCCGCTCGCTTCAGTTCCTCGATGTCGTTGTTGGAGACGCATGAGTCCTCCCACTTGCCCTTCGCTCTGGATCCAGCCATGGCCGAGCACAGGAAAGGGGGATCTTTCGAGGGGAGTTGAGTTGGGAAGCTGGTGCTTTGCGGAAGGCTGTGGCGAAAGGAAGAAGGCGTCGTGAAGATACGACTGCGGCTGGTCTCTTTTTATAAGCGGTCGTGATACCAAGAGTCATTTAAACACGTCGTTGGCCTTGCCACTTCTCGATATACTCATGACATTATGCGTGAGTGGGATACTAGGAATCATTGATCAACTCCCTTAAAAAGCGAGACATGATCTCCGCCTCGATGAGACATGCCATTGAAGGGGCTGCCTCGAGCCGCGCATCGAGTTCTCATGTTTATGACCGGCCACGGCCCCTTCACCAAAAGTTGTCAGTTAAGGATACCGTGTATATTTGAGCGGATGGCCTTTAAGGTTAAGTGGAATCGATAGTTCGGATATCGGATACGACGGCACGTGGACCGGATACCCTCTAAAAGCTCAGGTGGAAAAGAGTACTTTGAATACACAGGAGGAACTCGCCTACAAGCCGGAGGCTACGGATCAGGGAGTTATGAGAAGCCGGCGTTGGAGGCTAGTTCAGGGGCTACTGAGGGAGTGCTGGACTAGGGGGTCCTTGGGATGTCGGCCTATCTCACATGGGTTGGACAGCTGGACCGCACTATGGCTGCTGGTGGACCAAACTATGGAGCGACATTGTATCCAGGCGGGAGATCTTTTGTGCCTTGGTGTGTACTCCAAGTCAAGATAGAAGATTCAACATGTTTACTCCCTTGACGTGACCGATTATGTGTAAGCCTAATACCCCTGGTGTCTATATAAACCAAGGGACTTAGTCCGTAGAGACCAGAGAACAATCACCATCCTACTAGCTTAGGGTTTAGTTCATCCGATCTCGTGGTAGATCAACTCTGTAATCCCCATATACACAAGCAATATAATAAAGCAAGACATAGGATATTACCTCTTCGAGAGGGCCCGAACCTGAATAAATATCGTGTCCCGCGTCCCTTGTTCCCATCGATCCAAGATCCACAGTCAGGACCCCCTACCCGAGATCCGCCGAATTGACACAGACACCCAGTTCGATGTGACAGACGCATTCAGGCGACCCCATATCCGCCCCAGATATGGGCTAGATATGGGGGTACCAGTCATCTGATGAGTCCAAATTATGTGAAGTTTTTTATCTCTATTTTGTGCCTACACGGTAAGCTTTGAGGAATTTTACCATGTTCGCGCAGTGCTTTTTATCAATTCCCTCGGGATGCGTTTTTGGAAGCAATCAGAGCACTATGGAAAGAACTCCAGGAATAGGTGGAAAATCACGTTAATTAATGTGATTAACAATTTCTATAAAATAGAAAATACGAGAAAGCCGGAAGTTGCGCAAGATGTCCAGAGCAAGACGACATCTACAAGTGCACACGTTTGTAAGAACACTCCTACCAGCAGCCGCAGCCTCCTTTTCATCGACTATTTTAACCCCCCACCCCCCCGAATCGGATCCCCCCTGGAATCGGATCGGAGTACAGATGCGCACAGACATCAGAAACTCGTCGAGAACACAAAACCCTGGCCTCCGAAAGGCATCTGAAAGGGGAATCGGCAAGGAGGAGATCGTTACCTTCACCACCTCGTGCAAGGAGGCGACGGCATCAACCATCTCCATCATCTACCATCACCATCATCCATCTCCATCTTGTTGTACTCCCTTCACTCCTAAATATAAGTCTTTTTTAGAGATTGAATATGGACTACATACGGAGTAAAATGTGTGAATATATATTCTAAAATAGGTCTACATACATCCGTGTGTAATTCATATTGAAAACTCTAAAAATACTTATTTTAGGAATGGAGGGTAATATCAAACCTTTCGTGGATTGCTATTCGTATGATGTTTACCATTGTTTGATCAAACCTTTCGTGGATTGATTGCTATTCGTATGATCGTTATTTTACTTGTTTGATCAAACCATGTTTACCATTGTTGTTCGTATGATGTTCGTCGTAATGTATGAGTAAAACCCTTAGTTCTCGAGAATATGGATGACCTTGGTATGCACGCATGAACTTGAAGAACGTGGGGCGACCAAGGAGAGCATGGCAACCCCCCTTGAATGGGGCCACCTTGAAGCATAGGGTTTCAGACCAGAAGTTACTCTTAGGCCAAAGATGACTTCTTGGTTAATTTGCATGAGGGGCTCCGCCTTTTTCGTTGGCACAATGTCGCGGAAGTGCGTTAGGGATGGGGGCGGTTAAAAGGAGGCCCATATTGCGCACGGTACTAGCGTAATGATGTTTATGCCACTGCCCCCATCCATGGAGCACCTTCATAAGCGGACAATCTCCAATTATTAGATCGAGGATGAGTGCAAATTTTCCAAGGTTATGGATGAACTCTGGGTGGCCGGTCATATTATGGAACATCGCGCAACACTGGCGGAGGCCAGTGGCGACGGGTTCCTATCATCGTCGTCTTTCGACCTGCCCTTTTTTCCGTTTGCCAGCTTGTTGTTCAGGGCGCAATCTCTTTGACTGCCAAGCCTTGTAGTTATTCTGGCTATGTGCAAAGGCCGCTCATAATCTCCTCGTAAGTGTGACCTTGCCTTTTTGCCACGAGATCCAGTCTTGTTGGTGGCTGCTAAGATCGGATTCCATGTCATTATCCTTTCTCTTTTTGTTCCAGTTTGCGGTTTTTGTTCCTTATGGGTTCCGGCCTCCGCTTCCATGGACTCCTGGATTTCCGAAGCCGACATCTCGCAGCAGCGTGCGCGGGCTATCTCCTCGTCCGTCGCATAATCATTTGCCACCTTCATCAGTTGTGCCATTGTAATGAGCTTTACCATCTACTTGTTTCTTGCCGAGCTTGTGATGTAGGAGCAGGTCCTAGGCTTTGTTGATGAAGGCGTGTATGGCCTACTCGTCAAAGATTGTTGTCAACGTATTGCACTTCTTAAGCCATCAGGAGATGAAGTTGCCTACTAGCTCTGTCACCTGGATGCACCTATGGAGGTCATATGCACTGTCGCGGCGCTAGTACGTTTCTTCAATATTATTGATGAAGGCCCTCTCAAAGTCGGTCCGGTTGTGAATGGAGCTTGGTGGAAGCTCATTCAGCCATGTGTGTGTCAATCCTGTGAGGCAGAGGGGTGTGAGGCAGAGGGATACGTATCTGAAAGCGTTGCCAATGTCGCCTCCCGCCATGTCCTACGTTGTAAGGCTTTGAGTCTCCCTAGTATTTATCGATGCCGCATACGATAAATGGCTTTGGGAAGGGATGGGTTATCACCCCGTAGGCAAAGCATGGAGGGGCGATACTGGCGGTCAAGGGTGCTGAACATGGCACCAGGGGCTCATAGTTGTATCCATACAGCTCCTTCTCTCAAACCATGATATGATTGTGGAGGTCGGGATGATAACCAAGGCGTTCGTGCATAGGGAGGGGGGTCATGACAGGGTTGACGAGTGTCGCCCTGTGATGGCTGAGACCGGTTGGCGTAGGATCCTGGCCTCCTCCAATGGTGCCATCTCCCTGGGCTGGGAGCCCTAGCGATTATGTTGTCGTGGATAACCTGCCGCGAAGAGGATGTCGTTGATGTTGCCTTGATTCGCTCGCATTTTCTTGGAGCTCGACGGCGTTCCACAACACGATTCAGAGTTGGTTGATGACGTTTGCGACCGAGGCGCTCGGGGTAGCTTAAAGCCAATCGACGAGTACTACAACTGTCTGGAGGTTTCTAGCCGCAGTTCGAATGAACTCGGGTTCCTCAATATTGTCGATGTCGTTACCAATCTCTTGCTCATGAGCTGCAAGGGTGTTGGTGGTTGAACATGTTTGGCATCGAGGTCGTTATCGCTGCTCATTGGCCATGATTTCTCGCCAGCGCGACGGCCTCCTCTTTGTCCTTCTACAGTTGGATGTGGGCAGCTACAATAACCTACCTGATGGCCTCCATGGCCCTTATGGTGGGGTCATCCGCTGGCAACGACGTGCTAGGATCGATGGTCATAGTAGTGATGACCGGGGGTGATAAAGCCGACGCAACATTGCAACCCTCTGGCTTGTGGTCGTTGATGAGTGCACAGTTGGTGCATACCATGGCGACCAGATGGGATACATGTGTGGGCTGATGGGTTAGCATGGTGTCGGTGCCGTCACATATCGTGATCTTGGCCTCGATTGTGAAGCTTGCTGGTGAAGAATCGTCGTTCTTTAGGTCAAAGGCCAGAGATGGTGTCGGCGGGTATTTCATGGAAGCAGCGCTTGTAGCTTGGGGAAGCGGTGGAACGCAAAGTGCCAAAGTCAGAGGTCGTTGTAGCGATCGACGATGAATGCGAGCAAACCGAGGATGGTTCGGGGGCAGGTGGCGTGTCGATGTTGCCTCGTTCGCGATAAAGGTGAGACCCGAAAATAAAGCTCTGGCACGACGTGTCACCGAGCATGATCATAGATCCGATTTGGAGTCAATCTCCGGCCGATACATTCCTTGACTGGGGCGCCAACCGCCAGTTTTGGCCGTGGAGGCCGGATGCTTGCTCGTGTTGTGGCCGCCTTCCTTCGACCTTGAACGAGGGGGAAGACCCGTGCTCAAAGGAGGTGGTCCTGGCGGTTGACACCGCCGCCTCCGGGTTGGGGATGGCGGACATCGTCGTCGACAAGGGCGACAATATCCCTGACCTCTCGATGGAGAGGGGAGCAGCTCCGCCTCACCATGGAGGCAGAGGTGCACCTCGATGCGGAGCACGCGGACATTGTCACCCCCACCAAGCTCTACGCCGACCCGGCCTTCGTTGTGGAAAACCACACGGGCCTCGAGGCAGTGATGGCAATAGCCACAAGCTCTTCATCCGCAACCGAGAGCGAGAAGAGACCTTTGTGGATGAGGACGAGCAGATGCCTACCGCCACCAATGACCATGAGGCCGACGGCTCCGGCTAGCAACTCGTCAAGGAGTATAGACTTTAGTATGTAGTTTGCAATTTTATTTTCAAATGTATTTGCATATCGTTTTTATCTATGCATGCATGTATGAAATCTTCTCATTTTACGTTGCTGGCTTTTGTATGGTTTTGAGGGTTCGTTAATAAGGGGCATGGTTGCACAGGCGGACAAATGGGAGCGACCGGCTGCCCAGTTCGGTTGGAGATGCACTTACTGATTAGATAAGCATTGTCAAGTTATAAACACCTATTATAATTACATTTAGTCCATCTTTTAGTTTGAGTGTGGCCCTTCAAAAAGAATTAGCTTGTGGTTAATCTAGGGAGCACCAAGTCCATAAAACTTTGGAGAAATTCTAAGAGGGGCAAAATCTTGTATAATTTCAGTTGAACATTTAAAGATCTATTTGTACAACGTTGTGTGCTTTCGTTTAGGATACAAGGTTTTATGTTCCTACGTTTCGGAATCCTGAATTTCAGAGGGGTCTTATAGTTACTCCTTGGGCCTCAGCAGTAAATGAATAGGACAAGGATCACTCCAGAGCATCTATCTTCTTTCCATGAGTTTTTTTTCCTGCTCCTATCTATGAGCCAATCTGAAATCCGAATCTCATGGACAGGCTTGAATTTAATCACGTGAAATGCGTGAAAAAGGACAGATGTCAAATCAATAGAAAAGACAAGTATGGCCAGTGATCTTACTTCACAATTCCACATCTTACCCGCAGGCAGGCTGCAGAAACCCCATAATACTAGCAAATAAGAATCATCAATTTTGTGAGAAGTAGAAGACTTTTGCACTCCATCCAGAGAAACCATACTGTGTCTGATCTCCCTTTTTCTTCATTGGGCATGGATACATACATATAACACTACATAATGCTGATCACCTGAAAAAGCATTAATGTACTAAAATGAGTGCACCTTCAAGCTAAAAGTAGTATATTTTGTCAAGGGTTAGAATTACTTACTATCAGAGATGTTGTTGCATGTACGGGTCATGATGTCAATTTATGTACAAGCATAAGACAGTTAAAAACATCAGGATGCTTTTATTACCCCTCATCATGAATTTAGTACTAAATCTCAGTGTCAATCATTCCTTCCTTCTTTCGTTATTATGCTTTTTTATGAAGTTATCCAGGGCTAGCCTTCTGTGTCAATGCCAGCTTTTCTAAAGAGAGAAAGATTTGTCATCCATGATTACAAATATATGGGCACAAATGCAAGTCATGTACTCACGTATATCATCATATCATCCAGACAAGTTGGGTCATACCCAAATCTGAAATGTTCCTCCGTGTCCAACATTACAGCTTAACCTTAGGAGCAACTGTGGATGTGCGTTCAGTCATGAACCTCAACAGCCATATCTGAACTTGTGGACGACTTGGTGGATACCATAGCATCCAAAGTATGAGAACCATCAGATGGATAAGCACCGTGGTAGAAACAACCTCACCGTACACTGATAGATGCCTGATGGCTGACTTCACAAAATTCAGATCATAGTGCTCCCCAGCCATATGGCGGGTCTCCTTGGATCTGTATGCAGCTGCTTTTTCTGTGTCATTGACATCCCCGATGGCTGAGCCACTGAAAAAGAAGCGTTGCATGATGAACAGCACCGCTCCAGGTGCTGTGCTAATGCATCAGAATAATAGATCCAGCCGCAAGGATACAAAACACGCATCCCAAGAAAAGCAGAGATGGATCATCTGAAACAGTGATTCTAACTACTCATTTCATTTCAACTCGTTTCTAGGAAAGAAATAATCATGCCATGTACCAGGATTCCAATTGATGAAACAAGTGGAGGAATATGCTCCACACCAAAAGGGACAGATCACGGATTAGACAGGAAAAGCTTCCTTTCTTACTCAGGGTACTCAGACCAATGACAAGGAATAAAGCTGCCATGAGAAATGGATTGTTACTATTACTCAAACATTAACAATACATATATTTTAAAATATCAAACCTCAATTCCAGAAGCTATTCATAGAATAGTAGTACAAACACCATCGAAGAACAAGTAAAAAAACAAAATACTGAATAGGTCACTCCAAGCCTTTGGGCTGACCTGAGAAAGCGGAGCTGTGACTCAATCAGTTGAGCCATCAGAATAAGACCACCTGAACAATAGTACATACCTTTGCTAGAAAGCCTGTGAATGGGTTACCAAAACACAGCAGAGTGTGCCGTAAAAATAAAGCTGCAATGGACCAGCATCAAGCCTGTTATATCCACATGTCGACTGAAAACATACAGAAAGTTCCCATTTTCTTTGCACGTCAATATCCTGATAAGATCTCCTGAGATCAACTATGGCATTGCATCCAAGAGCACTTTTATCTATAGATGATCCCCAAACAGTTCTAGCTGGCACAATTCCAAGGGAACCACAGCACCTCAATCATCTGTTAGTTTTGTTTTCTCAGTGAACATCGTGTGCAAAATTAAGTTGTAAAGGAAAAGAATAAGGATAGCATTATTCAAAAAGAGAAGTTACTATCATATTATAAAGAACATCAGAATTTTTGAGTCCTAACAATTTTTTTTTATAGATAGAGTACAAAAAATTTGCGCAGACCTTGTCGTATACCATTATGACGTTAGTATGTCTTGTAGACAGAATAAATAATTCTTTCACTATGAAAATGAAATGTATTAAATAAATATTCTATTGACTCCTAACTTACGATGTCGCCTAGGTGAAAACTACAAGTCAGTAAATGAGAACAGCCAAGTAGCGTTTTGGCACCAGATTGAGATCATCTGGTCTGTCCCTCTAAGCTAATGTTCCATACCAGATGGCTTATAATCAAGGCGAGCAAATAAAAACTATAAAGTTCTTAAAAATGATAAAGATCAATCTTGGTTAGTTTAGATTGGTTTTAGCCAACAGACCAGAAGCAAGCACTCTCCAGTTTTCCTTTCTGCAATATGTTTTCTGAACTCATTGTCATCAACTACAAAATAAAGATTCTGCAGCTTGTCTTTTCGTACAAAAACTGAGGTCTTACCAATCTAACAAAGAACTGCTGTAGTGAGTCATGTCGGGCCTAGTTGGCTAGTACATCAACTTCTTCCATACAAAAAACAGTCAGAAAATAGTCTCCATGACCCAAACTTCAAAGATTTTTTTATATAATCAAATATTGCTGTCAGGAAAAAAAATCCTGGCTAACAACAAGGTGCTATCTGCATGCTGCTTCATACAGAAGTTATACATCAAGAAATGTTTTGCACCGTATAAATGAGAGTTTGTAAATATGAGTGGAAAAGTTTTTGCACATAGCCTTCTCAGCATACTGCATTTCCAATATGTAACAACCTTGATATCTAAAAAGCTTCGTATCATGATGGTTGGAATATATATACATGTTTCTGTTGAATATTTTGCATTATACTAGCCAAGCATACTGCAAATTACAGATTCATTTCACAAAAATTCATCCAACACATTAAATGTTAATTAAATATTTTGAATTGTTACTAGCCAAGCATACTACAAATTACAGATTTATTTCACAAAAATTCATCCAACTCATTAAATGTTCAGACAAGTTTGAAACATAAACTGTGCCGGTTGCTCTGGGACTGGTATACTGAATGGCGTGCTTCGTATCACACAGACTGAACCATTAGTGTCACAACACCACGCACAAACATAATTACATAGTGCGACGAAAAAAAGAATATCTGTAATATGGACAACATGACTGTAGGAGGATTAACAAGTGTTGCTATTACACACAGAAGTCATAAGAACATCCCAATGTTTTTGAATACAAAAGTGGCATTAGGACACAGACTAGGATTTTATATTGAGAAACTACAAGGGACATGTAGGTAAATCCATAGACCCAACCTCATCCACACAGCAGTAAGAAGGCCAAAATAAGCATTACTTGTCAGGTAAGTAATTTTACATTTATGAAATACGAAGGTAGTCTCCACAACTCCTTATAAGGAAAAGAAGATCATGTAGTAACACATCTGAGTCAGCACTTTTCAGAGAAATACTTTACACTTGCAATATCTATCATGTATGAGAGAATTAAGAAACCTACCGTAGAACTGCTGAGCCTGAGGATAAACAATATGCCTACTAACCTACTAACTTACCTCTCAATATCCACATCAAGTAAGTTGCAGGTGTAGCTCACTGTAAATGCCAAAAACCAATAAATCTACCTAGGGATAGTCTCCCTCATTCCCCAGAATGCGCCAAATAATCATTTAGCTGACATGAACTCTTGCAAAGCAAAAACCAGCTATTAACTTCAATAGATGAGCTTCCGAGACCTAGCATTTGAAGAGTACTGTCGCCAAGATAAATATCTGAAAACTACTTTAACAAATCACATGTGCTATGACTACTATCTACTTTAACAAACCATACATATATTTATTGAGCTTTTCAACTTAAACAACATAATTTTTATACTAATTTAGCGATTAATCGCATAGAGCGCAATGTGCAATTATGATATCCAGTTCCTTCCTTTCCCAACAGAGCAACATATCCAGATTATTGCACACTTAACTACTCCTTTGTTTTCCTTGTTCAGGAAAGGACATGGTCAGAATATCCAATAAATGCTGTAGTAGTTCTCTGTACTGACATAAGCATTCTTTTTTGCAAACATGCTGCATGTTGGATTTTACCATTAACTTATTTGTTCATTAATGCCAAGCCAAATTCCTGTCCAGTATCCTTGCAAAAGCTAGTAGAGCCCTAAAAGAAGCTAAAAAAAGGAAGATATAAAACAAACAAAAAATGGATACGAACCAAAATTTGATGGAAATTGCCACATTGGTCACCAAGTAAACCATGTGACAAACTCCTCCATCAACACAGACCTACCGAAGGATGCTTTACAAGCCTCCAACTTCGGCCCTGAAAATGCATGAGAAGCATCAGATGACATCTTTTCCTATTATTTCTGTTGCAATTGCACACCATCGGTGATGGCTTCTAATGCTATGAGCAAAGGTGTTTAACAAGCTAGGATGTTGGTCAACTGTCAGGTTACACATCTATAAGATGTAGGAGAAGTTGAAAATACACCAGCATATTCAAAATGGACAGTTGAAGTAACATACTGAATACATGAAACTTGTTTGCTGAGCATGCAGAATAATAGAACAGAAATTTCATTGCCATCTTAAGTCACTCAATTACAACCACGTAGCAGACTGGGGGGATTCAATTACCACATATCAATGGCTTTGTCACAGCAGCAAAAAAACAACACAAGATAGTATGAATTAAGAAGACAGCTGATTCAATTAAAGAAAGAGACCTTTGACTCAGTGGGGGCAAAAGTTGTACTGAAAAGTTTAATAAATCTATCATACAAAAATTCCCCCTTTCTACATGGTTAATACAGAGCGTCAAGTACGCCAACAAGTGACTGGTATCTTCAGAGTCCACACTAACCAGAAATCCACTATTCTAAAGTAAGCGATATGACAACATAACAAACAAATTCTAAGCCTCTTCACTCATAACTTTTAATGGCTATCTAGAACAAACTGCAGAGTTAGCCAAATTCCTTAACTCTGATAAATGTTCATCAGTAGAGATGTTCAGTGTAAGCCTCAGATTAGTCATCAAAGCCTCTTGCTCCCAGCTAATTGATCCATAAGCATATAGTGCCATCATTGTTGCACGATAAGCATGCAACTCAAGCAGATGGGTTTCTTCCCCCAGACCACCTTTAATTGGATGAGGTGATTCAGTTCCAGATACAGAAGCTTCATCATCATCAGTCCTACTACAAATATCTCCACTGTCGTACTCTTGAGGATGTGCTTGTCTATAGGGGCTACCGTAGGGATTGCAACTACCAACAGAGGATGCGGCACTATCAGTATCACTATCTTGAGTTGTTACAGAGGGATACTGATAATCAACATTAGCATTAACCACTGCAAGGTTTGTTTTAGGAAAGCCATTTGCTCTGTTATTTAAGGAATCATGCATGCATTTTTCACCCAGCATTAAGCATGGGGAATCAACAGCATCTACCTTATCCATCAAATGAAGAGAATCTCCAGGACCAAGATGTTGGCGTCTTCCATCTCTTCGAGAAGTCTGAAATCTCTTAGTACCTTCACTGCGCTGCATAGGGAAAGCTGATGCAGCAGAGGTTTTCCTCTTCATGCCTCGAGACATATTGTCTTCAAACACATTCTTGTTCTTTAATAGAAGATGACTGCCCCCTGAATTTCCACCTTTTGTCCGACTCCTGTGTGAACCAGCAGCACATCTTGCAGAATCCTGAAAGTAATAACCATGGTGTTAGCGAGTTATTACTATTTACCAGACACTGAAGACTTTCTTCAAGCACTATAGTGTAGACTATTTAAAATGGAAATAAATAAGGCTGTGTCAACTGCTTGCCATAAGTTATCCATAATTTCCATAACAGACATAACATAGAAGCTTGTGCAAAAATAATAAGTATTGGATAATTTGAAAGGGTGAACTGTACCTTTGGAAGAGCAACCCATTTGCCATCATGCCAAAGCTGCCTTGTCCTAAGATTGGACGCATCTACCTTCAATTCTAGGGAGGATCCGAGGAGCCTGACAAGATAGTGCTCATGACCAAGCAATCTCACAACTTCCACAACCTTCCATGAATAGCTGTCGAAGACTTCAAGGATGTCGCCTGGGACCCAGCATACCGGACCATCTGGGGATGGGGGAGAAGGCCTTATCACCTTTCTTGGAACCCTTTCAATGGCCAGACTACCGTCAAGCAGACATGGATCATAGCTTACAAGATAGGTGTGTCCATTGCCAGAAAGGATCTCGGCAGGCCTCCAGGAACCGAAAGGTGCCTCCGCCTTCTGCAGTACCTCCACCTTGCCCCCTTTGCGGAATTTCATTGCGTCTTGCTATTTGCCAAGCACTGTTGCAGATAGATCACAAATTTTAGTAATTGAGCCAACGTGTTCTTAAAAACAAGATAATAAAAGATTTAAACTTGTCAATTAGTATTGAACAAGATATAAACTAATAAACATAACACGGATGATACCATCACATTCGAAAACAAATTCATCATAGATCAGAATGGGATTTCTGAAGTGTATTATGCTGCAACCAATTTTTTTATGTTATCTTGCACATCAGAACCTTACAGTAAACTGCAACGGTTGCACGTGCAGATTCAGTGCAATCGGATGCATCGAATCACCAATCCATAGGACAACAGATAGACGAACTGACTGGTTTAATTACTAGAGTAGTCGGACGAGAATACTTGACATGAGAAATTGCTGCGGGCACAACTATCCTCTGCAGCAAGTAATCAAGGAAGAGATTAACCGACGTATCGTCCACCAGATCAACAATAATCCATGGCGGACAGTTCAAGCAGACTCGCAATCTGGATTACCAGGCCAGAAATACTCATAGAAGAATTGCGGGCTCGTGCATCGACGAGAAACAGATCGAAGAAACTAGGAAATCCGCGCAGCAGAATGATCTGTCTATTCTAGTGAGTTCCCGAACAAGCACCTTCGAACTGGGGGCCAGGAAACTATGGCGCTTAGTCAACCAGCTAATCAATCAATGCGATTACTCTCGCCGCCGCCTCCATCCCCGCATCAAAAACAACGCCCGCCCCAAACCTCTAGAACGAAGAAAAAATTCAAAGACGGAACAGGAGGAAGGGGGCGCAAACCTTGCGATGCCGACTGCCGCCGCGGCCGGGAAGAAGCACGGAGAGAAAATCCGAGGAAAGGCTCCGCCACGCGCCCAGAACTCCGCCCTGATTCTCCGCCCCGCGAGAGGAGATTAGACGAAGGAGAAAACCGGAGAGAAATCGTGAAGCGGAAGAAAAAAGGGAATCCGGAAATTAATTTTCTTTAATTAACCTGGGAGGGTTGCGGATTTTATACGTGTGTATCGAGGAGGGGGGAGGTTGCGTTGCGTGGTGGCGCTTTCCAGAGCAAGGCGACAACTGAAGGCGCATCTCGGCCGTCGGATCGGAACTGCCATCCACTGCGCTCTCGGTCCACAGCCTCGGCGTCCGGCCCTTTCCGTCCGATGCGGATCGGGCGGCTGGGATGGGTCGCGCCCTTCCGTGGTAAATTACCAACCCTTTCTTTTCCTTATTTTTATTTAATTAAGATGAAAATTACCAACCCTTTCTTGGGCTGTCGGTTACGGTGCGTATGGTGTGCGTGGCTGGCTGCCTTGTGGCGTCCAAGAAGAAGAACAACGTTTGAAATGCATAAACATGTTTTGGATTGTGCGCGATTTTTGTTAGGGATGTGTAATCATATGGATCAGATGCATGTCAAAGTTTGGACAGGGAAAATGCTAGTCCCATGATAGCTGCTCCCAGGGCTAGAATATGGGATGAAGTGAAAACTGCTTGTAAATTTCGGGTAACAATTAGTATACTTGTAAATTTCGGATGAAGTGAAAACTGCTTGTAAATTACATCAATACAACGGATTGGCAATGGCTCCTAGGTGCATATGCACCCATTGTCTAAATACACATTTTCAAAAGTTGAAAAATTCCAAACAAAAACCCCGCATGTATATCCGGACATTGTATGTGCGTGCATAAAGTTTTCGGTGAAAAACGAGGTTTTTTATGGCTTGTGTAAAAAAGACAATTTCTGATGCTTCATTACAACTATTTATTTTGCATTTCTTACATACAACCTTATTCATAAGTAGCACGCTCTCGCGCATGCGCTAGCTAGCTTCCCCTCCCCCACGCCGCTGGCCGTGGCGGCCACCTACCGGCCTTTATGGCAACGACTACCCCACCCTCGCCGGCTGCGGGCTCAAGCTCCGGACCGGATCCAACCGCGTGGGATACCCCTGTTTCCCCCGGTCCATCCGAGGTGCCGGAAACGCAGCTCGAGGTTTCCCCATATCCAGCCGGCACGCCGCAAATCCCGCAACAGGCCTCGCTGCTGCTGGCCGAGACGCCTTCCAGCGCGGCCAAGCTACCGCCGCCCCCTACCCAGCGCCTTAAATCCATCATCGTCGCCCCATCCCTCCCCAGTTGCCCAGATTTCCGATTTGGGGATGGACAGTGGGTGGACCGAAGTCAGCCACCAGAAGAGCAAGCGCCCTGCCTCCGATCTGCCGGGCTCCGGGGTGCGCCCGGGGTGCAGCGGCTGGACCGCCGTAGAGGCTTCAATGCGGGCGCCGCTCGCGAGGCCTTCTTAAGCCGCTTCCGCGGCCGCTGCTTCCGCTGCCTCGGCAAGAAGCACCGCCACGCCGACTACCGAGATCCCATCCACTGTATCCTCTGCGAGCAGCCCGGGCACACCGGAAAGCAGTGTTCCCAAAACCCCGCTCCAGATGTAGTGCAGGTAGTCTAGTAGCAGGCCAGGTCCAGCTGCTCCGCCGGTGCCAATCCATTCGCGCCTCTGCTTCCCGCCACCCGCTGCGTCCACCATGCCCACCGCCACCCCCGCCATGCTACGCCACATCGACCCCTCGCGCCGCCCCAGAGAGAGCCGCTCGCTGACCATGTCCTCCCCAGCGACGGAGCAGGCCATCTTCTTCCTGCGCAACCATGTCGTCACCATGTACGCGGCCAACGGTGTGAACGCCGCGTCCCCCATGGCGGTGGGTCGCGCGCTGGAGGCGCAGCTCGCCATCCCGGTGAGCCAGTTGCGCTTTACGGCTCACCACCCGGAGCACTACCTCGTCATCTTCAGCCAGCCAACGCACCATGTCAACGTCGTCCGTCGAGGCTCCATCAGGGTCAACGGTGCCGTCTTCAACATCGCGCCGTGGCACGAGCATGACCATGCCTCCTTCTGTTCGGTTCTACGGTAGGGTGTGTTGACTGCAAATTAAAAATTCCTACGCGCTGAACAACCAAGAACATGCTACGGGAGATGGATCACGGTTCGATACCACTAGACGCGCAGTGCCGTGCAGCGGAAGAAGAGTTGGGGCAGAGCGTCCGCGTGGATCGTCTCCTCCCTGTCTGATCTCCCTCGAACAACCGGTTGTCGGTTCCCACGTACAGGTTCGCCGGAGCGGCGCAAGTGCACCGCCTCTAACAGTATCCGCGCGTGCAGGAGGAACGTCGTGCGGCGGACTACTAGGTCCGATCACACAACCAGCGGTGAGTGGAGGTGTCTATTCGCAACACATGCAAACCCTAGTGACAGCGCCGAAGCGATCAACCGCATGAGTGTGCTGCACCCCACTTTATATAGGCGTCCGTCGCAGGCTCAACATTTGGGCCTCGCACGGACCCTAAAGCCCATAAGTCTACTCGGCCACAATCCGAATGCAGCTCGGATCACATCTGACCAGTGTCCTCGGATCCGACCTCGTAGGTTCCTTCCCTTAAGCGTGCGACCCCTTAGGTTCATGTCGGCTCGGTCGCAGTTTGGATCACCTCCGGACTACATGGCTGGTAGCGTCCTCTAGCAAGGCGTACTGACCACCAAGCAGACGATGAAGCTAGTTAGGCGAACTTGTACATCATACTTCCATTCCTTTTGCCACACGATATATGTTGTCGGGATCAAGGCGAGTCTGTCATCTTTGTGCTAGCCCGACCTCTTTCTCGTTTCAGTGATGCCGACCATAAACCAGATTATCTCATAATCCTTGTCGCATGGCCATGCTTATCCTGGTCGGATCACACGAGGGCCCCAGAGTATATCTCTCCTGATCGGAGGGGCAAATCCCATCTTACTCGACCATGTCTCGCAGCATGGGTCTGGACAAACCTGAAACCTACCTTTGTAATTACCCAGTCACGGAGTAGCATTTAGTCGCCCAAAGCAGGTCTGTCACCATCCCGAGTACATGTGCCAGCTCAGGTCTTAGGACATAGAACGTATGTTGTACTAGAGACTCACAGATGACATATCGCTGCGTAACATAGTTGGGTCTGTCCGACTCGGACCTTATCTCGACTCGGATCCGACTACGTCGAATCCGACCAGATCGTTCCAAGTCCATATTATCCGGTTAGCATCCAATGCTCCATGGCAACTAAGACCAAGCCATCGACCGTGTCATATGCTAGTCTAGTTGGCTGCGCGTCCACACAGCCCTTTCGACTAGGGACCTTTTAGGACAGTCATCATATAATGCATAGTCCCACAAACAAGTCACGTACTTGCTGATACACATCATTGATAATGTCCAAGGATTATCTTTATTCATAAACACATAGGAAATATCATCATACATGATTGCCTCTAGGGCATATCTCCAACACCTTCAACACGCTCCAGCTCCACGTCCGGGTCATCATCGATAAGGTGCCCATGCAGTACTGGGCCTTGGAGGGGGTGGAGGAGATCCTTGGGAAGAAGGTGTGCGTCGACCGCCTCGATAGTAGGACGCAAGAGCACGGCCACACGACGACGTTCGCCTGCTGATGACCCACAAGTATAGGGGATCTATCGTAGTCCTTTCGATAAGTAAGAGTGTCGAACCCAACGAGGAGCAGAAGGAAATGATAAGCGGTTTTTAGCAAGGTATTCTCTGCAAGCACTGAAATTATCGGTAACAGATAGTTTTGTGATAAGGTAATTTGTAACGGGTAACGAATAATTAGTGTAAATAAAGTGCAGCAAGATGGCCCAATCCTTCTTATAGCAAAGGACAAGCCTGGACAAACTCTTATATAGAGAAAAGCGCTCCCGAGGACACATGGGAATTATCGTCAAGCTAGTTTTCATCACGTTCTTATGATTCGCGTTCGGTACTTTGATAATTTGATATGTGGGTGGACCGGTGCTTGGGGTGCTGTCCTTACTTGGACAAGCATCCCACTTATGATTAACTCCTATTGCAAGCATTCGCAACTACAAAAGAAGTATTAAGGTAAACCTAACCATAGCATGAAACATATGGATCCAAATCAGCCCCTTACGAAGCAACGCATAAACTAGGGTTTAAGCTTCTGTCACTCTAGCATCCCATCATCTACTTATTACTTTCCAATGCCTTCCTCTAGGCCCAAACAATGGTGAAGTGTCATGTAGACGACGTTCACATAACACCACTAGAGGAGAGACAACATACATCTCATCAAAATATCGAACAAATACCAAATTCACATGACTACTAATAGCAAGACTTCTCGCATGTCCTCAGGAATAAACGTAACTACTCACAAATCACATTCATGTTTATAATCAGAGGGGTATTAATATGCATAATGGATCTGAACATATGATCTTCCACCAAATAAACCAACTAGCATCAACTACAAGGAGTAATCAACACTACTAGCAACCCACAGGTACCAATCTGAGGCTTTGGGACAAAGATTGGATAGAAGAGATGAACTAGGGTTTGAGAGGAGATGGTGCTGGTGAAGGTGTTGATGGAGATTGGCCCCCTCCCGATGAGAGGAGCGTTGGTGATGACGATGGCGATGATTTCCCCCTCCCGAAGGGAAGTTTCCCGGGGAGAACAGCTCTCCCGGAGCCCTAGATTGGTTCCGCCAAGGTTCCGCCTCGTGGCGCCGGAGTTTCTTCCCGAAAGCTTGCTTATGATTTTTTTTTCTCGGACAAAAGACTTCATATAGCAGAAGATGAGCACCGAAGGGCCACCAGGGGGCCCACGAGGCAGGGGGCGCGCCCCCACCCTCGTGGCCAGGGTGTGGGCCCCCTCTGGTATTTTCTTCGCTCAGTATTTTTTATTATTTCCAAAAATAACTTCTGTGGAGTTTAAGGACTTTTGGAGTTGTGCAGAATATGTCTTTAATATTTTCTCCTTTTCTAGCTCGAGCTGCCGGCATTCTCCCTTTTCATGTAAACCTAGTAAAATAAGAGAAATTAGGCATAAGTATTGTGACATAATGTGTAATAACAGCCCATAATGCAATAAATAACAATATAAAAGCATGATGCAAAATGGACGTATCAACTCCCCCAAGTTTAGACCTCGCTTGTCCTCAAGCGGAAGCCGATAACGATAAATATGTCCACATGTTTAGAGGTAGAGGTGTCGATAAAATAAAATACGGACATGAGGGCATCATGATCATTCTTATAACAGCAACATATATAAAGTATGTCATATGATTTCTTATGCTCAAGTAATAATCTATTCACAGTATAAAGTATGAATCAGAAACTTCATTGAGAACCAGCAAACTATAATCTCAGTCATTGAAGCAATTCCAATTTATCATAACATCGGAAAGAGTCTATGTAAGAGCTTTTCAGCAAGTCCACATACTCAACTATCATTTAGTCTTTCACAATTGCTAACGCTCACGCAATACTTGTGGTTACGGAGTTTTAATCGGACACAGAGAAAGATAGGGGCTTATAGTTTCGCCTCCCAATCTTTTACCTCAAGGTTAATGTCAACAATAATAGTTCATGCTAACTTACATCCAATTGGATATATATATCAGGATCTTTCCAACACAAGGTGCTTGCCAAAGGATAAAATGTAAAAAGGAAAGGTGACGATCACCATGACTCTTGCATAAGGGTAAGAGATAAAAGTAAAAGATAGGCCCTTCGCAAGGGGAAGCGGAGGTTGTCATGCGCTTTCATGGTTGGATGCATGAAATCTTAATGCAAAAGAATGTCACTTTGTATTGCCACTTGTGATGTGGACCTTTATTATGCAGTTCGTCGCTTTTATTTCTTCCACATCACAAGATCGTATAAAGCTTATTTTCTCCACACTAATAAATCATACATATTTAGAGAGCAATTTTGATTGCTTGCACCGATGACAACTTACTTGAAGGATCTTACTTAATCCATAGGTAGATATGGTGGACTCTCATGGCAAAACTGGGTTTAAGGGTATTTGGAAGCACAAGTAGTATCTCTAGTTGGTGCAAAGAATTTGGCTAGCATGAAGGAGAAAGGCAAGCTCAATATGTTGGATGATCCATGACAATATACTTTATTTCAGATGCAAGAAAACATGACCCATTATGTTGTCTTCCTTGTCCAACATCAACTCTTTAGCATGTCATATTTTAATGAGCGCTCACAATCATAAAAGATGTCCAAGATAGTATATTTATATGTAGAACCTCTCTTTCCTTATTACCTCCTATTAATTGCAACGATGACCAAAGCTATGTTTGTCAACTCTCAACAACTTTTAATCATCGTACTCTTTCTATGTGAAGTCATTACTCTCCATATGATCAATATGATCTCTTTATTTCTTTTTATTCTTTGTCTTTCTCTTTTCTTTTATTCCCTCAAGATCATGGCAAAATAATCAAGCCCTTGACTCAACACTAATCTTTATTATATAACTCACGGACTTGATTACATAAAGGGATCATAAAGCAAAACTCAAAACTAAATCATACTAAAATTTTATTCTACTAGATCAAGATATTACCAAAAGGATCGAACTAAGAAAAACGGTAAAGATAGGAGTGTGATGGTGATACGATACCAGGACACCTCCCCCAAGCTTGGCAGTTGCCAAGGGGAGTGCCCATACCCATGTGATTATATCTCCTTTGCTGGTGAAGAAGATGGTGGAGTTGTTGATGATGTGGGCTTGTCGTCCATCTTCCAAGGCATAGGCTCACCATCATAGAAGGATGAACAAGTCTCTGGGATCCTCAAATATGCAGCCAAACTCATCCTCTTGAATCTATATTCATACTCATAATTTTGGTTTTGCTGGTCATAGATTTGGGCTTGGAGATGCTCGATCTTCTCATGAAGCTTGAAGATGGTCTCCCTAATGTTCTTGGCATCCAGCTTGTGGTTGTTGGTGAACTCTGCGATCATCATGTGGTTGGCGTTGAGTCCACGTTCCACCATCCCCTGGCACTTGAAAACTTGTTGTTCCATTGCTTCGAGCCTCGTCTCCACGCTTCCGGTCCTCCTTGGTCCCTCAACATCACGGTTGTGCAGCAACCCATCACGCATCTCAATGGTTTGAGGGTGTTGCAGCACCTCTACAGGGTAGGGGTTGATGACCTTCTCAAAGAACTTATCCTTGGGGGCGCTTGGAGACGTCATGGTGATCTAGATCTGTCAGAAAAACAGCTCAAAAACAAAAACAGAGGATAATTGCGTGATACAGTGGTCAAAATCTTCGGGAGATTATATAATGAATTTTTCCCGACCGAAAGAAGTATCGTGCAAGAAAACGGAGTCCGGAGAGCACACGAGGTGCCCACGAGGTAGGGGGTGCGCCCAGGGGGTAGGGCGCGCCTCCCACCCTCGTGGAAGCCTCGTGTCCTTCCCGGACTGCTTCTTCTTTTCCTATTTTTCTAAATATTCCAAAACGGAGAAAAATTGCCATTAGAACTGTCTTGGAGTCGGTTTACTTACCGTACCACGCACCTATTCCTTTTTGGAGTCTGAAACGTTCTGGAAAGTGTCTCTTATGTATTCCTCCGGGGTTACGGTTTCAATAATATTAGTTTCAACATTTATAGGATTACCTAAGATATAATGTTTGATTCTTTGATCATTCACCACCTTTGGATTTGTGCCTTTGAAGTTGTTGATTTTTATGGCGCCGGAACGATAGACCTCCTCGATAACGTAAGGACCTTCCCAATTACAGAGAAGTTTTCCTGCAAAAAATCTTAAACGAGAGTTGTATAGCAACACATAATCACCTACATTAAACTCACGCTTTTGTATCCTTTTGTCATGCCATCTTTTAAGTTTTTATTTAAACAACTTGGCATTCTCATAGGCTTGGGTTCTCCATTCATCAAGTGAGCTAATGTCAAATAGCCTCTTCTCACCCGCAAGTTTGAAATCATAATTGAGCTCTTTAATGGCCCAATATGCCTTTTGTTCTAGTTCGAGAGGTAAGTGACATGTTTTTCCATAAACCATTTTATACGGAGACATACCCATAGGATTTTTATATGCAGTTCTATAGGCCCATAATGCATCATCAAGTTTCTTGGACCAATTATTTCTAGATCTATTAACAGTCTTTTGCAAAATTAATTTGAGCTCTCTGTTACTCAATTCTACTTGACCACTAGACTGTGGGTGATAAGGAGATGCAATTCTATGATTAACATCATACTTGGCAAGCATTTTACGAAAGGCACCATGAATAAAATGTGAACCACCATCAGTCATTAAATATCTAGGGACTCCAAACCTCGGAAAAATAACTTCTTTAAGCATCTTAATAGAAGTGTTATGATCAGCACTACTAGTTGGAATAGCTTCTACCCACTTAGTAAAGTAATCAACAGCAACTAAAATATGTGTATACCCATTAGAGGAAGGAAAAGGTCCCATGTAATCAAAGCCCCAAACATCAAATGACTCAATAACAAGTGAATAATTCATAGGCATTTCTTGACGTCTACTAATATTACCAATTCTTTGACATTCATCACAAGATAAGACAAACTTACGAGCATCCTTGAAGAGAGTAGGCCAATAAAATCCGGATTGCAACACCTTATGCGCAGTTCTATCTCCAGCGTGGTGTCCTCCATAAGCTTCGGAGTGACACTTGCGTAGGATCTGTTCCTGTTCATGCTCAGGTATACAACGTCTAATAACACCATCTACTCCTTCTTTATAAAGGCGTGGGTCATCCCAGAAGTAATGTCTTAAATAGTAGAAAAACTTTTTCTTTTGCTAGTATGTGAAACTAGGTGGTATAAATTTAGCAACAATGTAATTAGCATAATCAGCATACCATGGAGTAGTACGAGAAGCATTTATGACAGCTAATTGTTCATCGGGAAAGCTATCATCAATAGGTAGTGGGTCATCAAGAACATTTTCTAACCTAGACAAGTTGTCTGCAACGGGGTTCTAGGCTCCCATTCTATCAATAATATGCAAATCAAATTCTTTTAGCAAGAGAACCCATCTAATAAGTCTAGGCTTAGCATCTTTCTTTTCCATAAGGTATTTAATAGCAGCATGATCTATGTGAATAGTTACTTTAGAATCAACAATATAAGGTCTGAACTTATCACAAGCAAAAACAACTGCTAAGAATTCCTTTTCGGTAGTAGCATAATTTCTCTGGGCATTGTCTAGGGTTTTAATAGCATATTGAATAACATTTAATTTCTTATCAACCCTTTGTCCTAGAACAACACCTACAACATAATCACTAGCATCACACATAATTTCAAAGGGTAAATTCCAATCAGGTGGCTGAACGATAGGTGCAGAAATCAATGCTTTCTTAAGTATTTCAAATGCTTCTACACAATCATCATCAAAGACAAAAGGGATATCTTTTTGTAATAGATTAGTCAGAGGCCGAGAAATTTTTGGGAAGTCCTTAATGAACCTCCTATAAAAACCGGCATGACCAAGGAAACTTCTTATACCTTTGATGTCCTTGGGACATGGCATCTTTTCAATAGCATCAACTTTAGCTTTATCAACTTCAATGCCTCTTTCAGAAATTTTATGCCCCAAGACAATACCTTCATTAACCATAAAGTGGCACTTCTCCCAATTCAAGACAAGGTTAGTTTCTTCACATCTCTGCAAAACTCGATCAAGGTTGCTCAAGCAATCATCAAAAGAGGATCCATAAACGGAGAAATCATCCATGAAAACCTCACAAATCTTTTCATAAAAATCGGAGAATATAGCCATCATGCATCTTTGAAAGGTAGCAGGTGCATTACATAAACCAAAAGGCATACGTCTATAAGCAAAAGTACCGAAAGGGCAAGTAAAAGTGGTCTTTGCTTGATCATCAGCTGACACAGGTATTTGAGAGAAACCAGAGTAACCATCTAGAAAGCAAAAATGTGTGTGTTTGGATAATCTTTCTAGCATTTGATCAATGAAAGGCAAGGGGTAATGATCTTTTTTAGTAGCTTTATTTAATTTACAGAAATCAATTACCATCCTATAACCTGTAATAATTCTTTGCGGGATCAATTCATCTTTATCATTAGGAACGATAGTAATACCTCCCTTCTTAGGGACAAAAATGAACAGGAGTTACCCACTGACTATCAGCAACGGGATAGATTATACCTACCTCAAGGAGCTTTAATGTTTCCTTTCTTACCACTTCTTTCATCTTAGGATTTAACCGTCGTTGATGATCAATAACTGGTTTGGCGTCTTTCTCCAAATTTATTTTGTGTTGACATAGAGTGGGACTAATGCCCTTAAGATCATCAAGAGTATATCCAATAGCAGCACGGTGCTTCTTCAGAGTTTTCAATAATTTTTCTTCCTCCTTCTCTGAAAGGTTAGCACTAATAATAATAGGATATATCTTCTTTTCATCAAGATAAGCATATTTAAGAGTATCAGGCAATGGTTTAAGCTCAAACACGGGATCACCCTTGGGTAGAGGAGGATCCCCTAGGATTTCAACAGGCAAGTTGTGTTTTAGAATAGGTCCCTGTTTAAAGAATACTTCATCTATTTCCCTTCTTTCATTCATAAACATATCATTTTCATGGTCTAGAAAATATTGTTCTAAAGGATCATTAGGAGGCACAACAATAGAAGCAAGACCAATAATTTCATCCTTACTAGGAAATTCCTCATCACGGGATTGTCTACGAAATTTAGAAAAAATAAACTCATGAGACATATCATCCAAACCAATAGTAACAACATCCTTTTCGCAGTCTATCCTAGCATTGACAGTATTCAAGAAGGGTCTACCAAATATAATGGGACAAAAACTATCTTGTGGGGAACCAAGAACAAGAAAATCAGTAGGATATTTAAATTTCCCACACAAGACTTCAACATCTCTAACAATCCCGATCGGTGAAATAGTATCTCTATTGGCAAGCTTAATGGTGACATCAATTTCTTCTAACTTAGTGGGTGCAATATCATGCATAATTTCTTGATATAAAGAAATAGGTATTGCACTAGCACTAGCACCCATATCACACAAGCCATGATAACAATGATCTCCTATTTTAACAGAAATAACTGGCATGCCTACCACAGATCTATGTTTATCTTTAGCACCAGGTTTAGCAATTCTAGCAGTTTCCTCACAGAAATAAATAACATGCCCATCAATATTATCAGCCAAGAGATCCTTAACCATAGCAATATTAGGTTCAACCTTAATTTTCTCAGGAGGTGTATAAGTTCTAGTATTACTCTTACGAACCACAATTGAAGCTTTAGCATGATCCTTTATCCTAACAGGGAAAGGTGGTTTCTCAACATAAGCAGTAGGAACAATAGGATCATTATAAGTGATAGTATTTTCTTCAACTTTAATAGGTTCAACTACTTTTACTTCTATGGGAGGATGATATTTAAACCAGTTCTCCTTAGGGCGATCAACATGAGCAGCAAAAGATTCACAAAAAGAAGCTACTATCTCAGAGTCAAGTCCATATTTAGTGCTAAATTTACGGAAAACACCGGTATCCATAAAATATTTAACACAATCAAACTTAGGTGTTATACCTGACTCCATACCTTCGTCGAGATCCCAATCTTCAGAGTTGCGTTTAATTCTTTCCAATAAATCCCATTTGAACTCAATAGTCTTCATCATAAAAGAGCCAGTACAAGAAGTATCGAGCATGGAGCGATTGTTGTCAGAAAGCCGAGCATAAATTTTTTAAATAATCATTTCTCTTGAGATCTCATGATTGGGGCATGAATATAACATTGACTTAAGCCTCCCCAATGATTGGGGCATGGATAAAACTTCTGATGAAATTCCAATTTCAATCGCTTGTAGTCCCATGATCCCATATCATCACATAGCCTATACCATGTCAATGCATCTCCCTTCAAAGATAAAGGGAAGACCTTCTTCTTGATAACATCATCGGGCATACCTGCAAGCTTAAATAATCCACAAACTTCATCCACATAGATTAAGTGTAAATCGGGATACAATGTTCCATCTCCTGCAAACGGATTAGCTAGCAGTTTCTCTATCATACCTGAAGGAATTTCAAAGTAAACATTTTCAATAGGTTCAGTAGGTTGAGGAGAAACTATTTGCTCTACCGGTCGGGGTGAAGATACCCCGAACAAGCCCCTCAAAGGATTACTTTCCATAGTAACAAGTGATAGTAAATTTCAGCACACTTTATAAATTTTTCCTTACCAAATTCCACCTACCAAAGGCGCTTCACTCTCCGACAACGGCGCCAGAAAAGAGTCTTGATGACCCACAAGTATAGGCGATCTATCGTAGTCCTTTTGATAAGTAAGAGTGTCGAACCCAACGAGGAGCAGAAGGAAATGATAAGCGGTTTTCAGCAAGGTATTCTCTGCAAGCACTGAAATTATCGGTAACAGATAGTTTTGTGATAAGGTAATTTGTAACGGGTAACGAATAACAAGTGTAAATAAAGTGCAGCAAGATGGCCCAATCCTTCTTATAGTAAAGGACAAGACTGGACAAACTCTTATATAGAGAAAAGCGCTCCCGAGGACACATGGGAATTATCGTCAAGCTAGTTTTCATCACGTTCTTATGATTCGCGTTCGGTACTTTGATAATTTGATATGTGGGTGGACCGGTGCTTGGGGTGCTGTCCTTACTTGGACAAGCATCCCACTTATGATTAACTCCTATTGCAAGCATTCGCAACTACAAAAGAAGTATTAAGGTAAACCTAACCATAGCATGAAACATATGGATCCAAATCAGCCCCTTACGAAGCAACGCATAAACTAGGGTTTAAGATTCTGTCACTCTAGCATCCCATCATCTACTTATTACTTTCCAATGCCTTCCTCTAGGCCCAAACAATGGTGAAGTGTCATGTAGTCGACGTTCACATAACACCACTAGAGGAGAGACAACATACATCTCATCAAAATATCGAACAAATACCAAATTCACATGACTACTAATAGCAAGACTTCTCGCATGTCCTCAGGAACAAACGTAACTACTCACAAATCACATTCATGTTTATAATCAGAGGGGTATTAATATGCATAATGGATCTGAACATATGATCTTCCACCAAATAAACCAACTAGCATCAACTACAAGGACTAATCAAGACTACTAGCAACCCACAGGTACCAATCTGAGGCTTTGGGACAAAGATTGGATACAAGAGATGAACTAGGGTTTGAGAGGAGATGGTGCTGGTGAAGATGTTGATGGAGATTGGCCCCCTCCCGATGAGAGGAGCATTGGTGATGACGATGGCGATGATTTCCCCCTCCCGGAGGGAAGTTTCCCTGGCAGAACAGCTCTGCCGGAGCCCTAGATTGGTTCCGCCAAGGTTCCGCCTCGTGGCGGCGGAGTTTCTTCCCGAAAGCTTGTTTATGATTTTTTTCTCAGATGAAAGACTTCATATAGCAGAAGATGGGCACCAGGGGGCCCATGAGGCAGGGGGCGCGCCCCCACCCTCGTGGCCAGGGTGTGGGCCCCCTCTGGTATTTTCTTCGCTCAGTATTTTTTATTATTTCCAAAAATAACTTCCATGGAGTTTCAGGACTTTTGGAGTTGTGCAGAATAGGTCTCTAATATTTGCTCCTTTTCTAGCCCAGAATTCCAGCTGCCGGTATTCTCCCTTTTCATGTAAACCTTGTAAAATAAGAGAGAATAGGCATAAGTATTGTGACATAATGTGTAATAATAGCCCATAATGCAATAAATAACTATATAAAAGCATGATGCAAAATGGACATATCACCTGCTGGGTCTGGACCAACGACGTCGCCCACATCCCCACCAAGCACACGCGCGGGTCCTGCCGCGCGGCGCGGGGCGCGTCGAGGAGATGCAGGGCTACTCTTCGCTCGACAGGCGCGTCGCCCCGCCGTGGGGCACCATAGACTACACCATGCCCATCCACGTCGATGGGGTTGAAGACTGGACGCCACCATCGCCGCGCCGCTCCCACTCCACCCAAAGTGGGCTGCCGTTGTCCGACTCCGACACCGACGACCGGCCCCGCTTCGCTGTGATCCCTGCCACTTGGACAATGGAGGTTGAGGACGGCCAGCGGGGCGATTGCCTCCAGCGCCTTGGGCGTGCGCCGGTGGCCGGCCTGGGCTACCGCGGCCTACCACGTGGCGGGCGCGACCACGACGACGCTGGTGGTGCTGGAGGCAGGGGGCGCCGTTCCTCGAAGGATGCCCTGCTGCACAGGGGACGCACGCCGGCCCCGCTGGCGCCGGTGCCCGCTCTACGTCACCGCAGCCGCTCCCCTCCTGCCAGGCACCACCACAAGAACGCAGGGCCGCCGTATGAGTGGCTGAAGGCTGTCAGCGGGCGATGTTCGGCCCCATCAACGACGGCCATCCGCTCCTCGATCCCCGCGGTCGACGTCAGGCACCATGGCGACAGAAGGCATCAGCAACAACAACAAAGGGAAGGACCCGGTCGACGACTTCCTCAGGGCGGCAAGGCGGCCCATCCTCGCATCGGTGATCGTCGACAACTCAGCGACGGACGTCCAAGCTGCTGCTGACACTTCGGTGGCGGCTCCCCTTGACTTCGACAGTGGCACGCAGATGGAGGCCATCGAGACGGAGGCACAACTGGACGCGTTCGGTCCCACACTCACCGCCACCCCCCAGGCCACCGGCCGGTTCAACAGACGCACCCCCACGCCTGCTTGTACGTTGGAGATGCAGCTCGGCGTGGTCACCACCCACGTCTGCCAGCTCGAGATCAGCAACGACAATGAAGAAAGCACCCCCCCGCCACTCGCCGCCAGTTCCACGACGCCCCTGCGCCGATCATTGCCAACGCCCCCTGCGCCGAGCATTTGCACCACCTAAGTCATGTGCGGCTGCAGTACCCACCAGGCAGAGCGCTCGCCAGGCCGCCTGCACCTCCAAGACGCCGGCCTCGCAGCGCGCTTCCCTCCGCATCGTCAAGGAGCTCGGGCTACTCGGGCCCAAGGAGAAGATGACCAAGGAGGTCGCTGACGCTCTCATCCACCGCTTCGATGAGCCGCTCACCCACAACAACATCGCCGTCATCGCCAAACTGACGCATCTCGACAAAGACTCCCTCCTCGTCGCTGCAGGCCTCACAGGGCCTGAGGGAGGAGCCGCTGTGGACAATGTTTAGTCATGTTAGTACACCTATGTTGTAGCCTCTGGTGGCGGTCGGCGTGTCGTCGGGTAGGTTTCCTTTCCTCCATTTCAGTAGAGTGGACCGCTTCTCGCTGGCGTGAGTTCGGTGCTACTGGTGGACGCTGGCGTGCCCTTGCTAGTTTGGTTGTGTCTGCACTCAGCTTGAGGCCATTTAGAATCTTTCAGTCACCTGAGCAACCCCTATTTCCAAAAGAGTGAAAGCTTCTGCCTGATCATGTCGTGGAATGTCCGCGGCCTTAACCAGCTGGCGAAACGCGCGGCGATTTGCGAAGTAGTTATGGCGAACAAAGTGGCAATCCTCTGTTGCAGGAAACTAAGATAGATATCTGGACACCGAGCATCATTAGGGAAATCGGTGGTGCTGCTCTGGCTGAATGCGTCATCCTCCATGCGATCGGCTCCCGCGATGGAACTGCTATCTTCTGGAACATGGACCTAGTCAGCATTGCGTCCCATGCTATAGGCGAGTTCGCGATCACCGCAAAAGTGACACTCCTCCGCCAATCCAAAAGATTCTGGCTTACTATTGTGTATGGCCCAGCAGACGACTCTGGAAAGACTACTTTCCTCGCTGAATTAGCTAGAACGGCCCCCCACCAACTGATCTGTGGCTCATCAACGGAGATTTTAATCTCATTTACGAGGCAAGGGACAAGAACAACCATCATCTGAACCATAGGATCATGGGCAAGTTCAGGCAAGCCATTGACAACGCCGACCTGAAAGAGATTAAGTACAAGAATCGTCATTTCACCTGGAGTAACGAGCGCGAAAACCCGACGCTTGTCAGCATCGATAGATTCTTCTGCAACTGCAGCTGGGAAGACCTGTTCCCCTCCAGCATGCTAATGGCGGCGTCCACGGCGTGCTCGGACCACTGTCCTTTGCTCCTAGTTGATGCAGCTACCCCCCGCCGTCGCACTCAATTCAATTCGAAAGCTTCTGGCCGCGGTTCCCGCGCTTCCATGAGACGGTTGATCATGCATGGAACAGACCAGTGCACAACGCCTGTGCTTTCAAGCGCCTGTCGATCAAGATGGCGTGAACTGCTAGAGATTTGAAGATCTGCATCTCCTCCCTCTTCAGCGACGCCAAGCTACAATTCCACATAGCAACATAGATTATCCTGTGCCTCGATGTAGCCCAAGAATGTCGCAACCTCTCCACGCCTGAATTCAATCTCTGGGGGCTCTTCAAGAAGAGATTGCTCGGCCTCGCTGCGATCAAGCGCGCGCGCAAACGTCAAGCATCCCGGCTGACCTGGCTCAAGCTGGGCGACGCGGAAACTAAAATTTTCCATGCAACGATTCGCTCGCGCCGAAGGAAAAACTTCATCCATAGCCTACAGACGAACAACGGGATTGCCACTTCACATGAGGACAAGGCGGCAACCATCTTCGAGCATTTCAACTCCGTCCTCGGTTCCAAAGGAGCACGCCCAAGAACCATTGATTGGAGCCAGCTCCAGCTGCCCACAATCACTGGGGGCGGCCTGGACAACCCCTTCTCCAAAGACGAGGTCTGGAAGGCGATCAAGGCCTTGCCGGCAGGAAAAGCTCCAGGCCCGGACGACTTCATAGGAATTTTCTTCCGTAGTTGTTGGCAAACTATCAAACACGACATCATGAAGGCATTCTACTAGTTCTACTGCATGGCCGGCGACGACCTTGTTGCACTCAACTCCACCCTGGTAGTTCTGATCCCAAAGAAAGACAACGCAACAATAGTTTTAGATTTCAGACTAATTAGTCTAGTCCACTCCATAGCTAAGCTGATCACCAAAGTTCTCTCCATGCGGCTCTCCAACGTCATCAACTCCATAATCTCGCCAGCGCAATCTGCCTTCCTGACAAAGTAAAGCACGCATGACAGTTTCCTCCACGTCCAAAATGCAGTTACATCACTGCACAGAAGAAAGACGCCTGCGCTCCTGCTCAAACTTGATATAGCAAAAGCATTCGACAATGTCTCCTGGGAATATCTACTTGAGCTCCTACAAGCCCTAGGCTTCTCAGCTAGATGGCGTGATTGGATCGCCATGCTGCTGGCGACATCAACCTCCTCCTTCTTGCTTAATGGCGCGCGGGCAAGCAAATTATACACTGCTAAGGACTCAGGCAGGGTGACCCCCTGTCCCCGCTCCTCTTCATCATCGCCATCGACCCCCTGCATCGTCTCCTCAAACATGTCATGGAACTAGGCCAACTCGACTCGCTACCAGGCAGGGACCTCTCGCTGCGTGTGAGTCTTTATGCGGACGATGCCATCATTTTTGCCAACCCAGTGAAGGAGGAGATCGATACTCTGATGAACGTCATTCACAATTTTGGGCAAGCATCAGGGCTGAAAGTGACCTTCTGAAATCATCAGTCGCTGCTATCAGGTGCGACCACATTGACCTGCAGCAGGTGCTCCAGAATTTCGGAGGACAACAAGCTCAGTTCCCTCTGCGGTATCTTGGACTGCTAGTCACCATCTCTAGGCTGCTCATAGTCATCTTGAGTTCATCTTGGACCAGATCAGAGCTTGCCTGGCAGGCTGGAAAGGATGGCTCATGTCCATAGCAAGGAGGAGAGTGCTAGTCAGAAGCGTTTTAAGTGCGCTCCCAACTTTTTCCCTGACTGTTTTGAAGGTGCCGAAGAAGCTCCTAGCCGAGGTGGACAAGATTAGGAGACGCTTTTTATGGGCTCAAGAAGAAGAGGTCAGTGGCGGAAATGCAAAGTAAGATGGCCGGTGGTGTGCACTCCGTTCGACAACGATGGACTGGGCATCTCAAATTGCACTGCTTCAGCCGTGCACTCAGACTCAGGTGGCTGTGGTTCTCTTGGATCACACCCAATAGGCCTTGGGTGGGCATGCATGTTGGGGAACGTAGTAATTTCAAAAATTTCCTACGCACACGCAAGATCATGGTGATGCATAGCAACGACAGGGGAGAGTGTTGTCCACGTACCCTCGTAGACCGAAAGCGGAAGCGTTATAACAACGCGGTTGATGTAGTCGTACGTCTTCATGGCCCGATCGATCAAGCACCAAAACTACGGCACCTCCGAGTTCTAGCACACGTTCAACTCGATGACGATCCCCGGACTCCGATCTAGCAAAGTGTCGGGGATGAGTTCCGTCAGCACGACAGTGTGGTGACGACCTTGATGTTCTACCGTCGCAGGGCTTCGCCTAAGCACCGCTACGATATGACCGAGGTGGAATATGGTGGAAGGGGGCACCGCACACGGCTAAGGAACGATCACGAAGATCAACTTGTGTGTCCAGGGGTGCCCGCTTGCCCCCGTATATAAAGGAGGGAGGGGGAGGTGCGGCCGGCCCCTAGGGGTGCGCCTGGAGGAGTCCTACTCCCACCGGGAGTAGGACTCCCCCATCTTGCCTTGTTGGAGAAGGAAAGGGGAAGGGGGAAAGAGGAAAGGGGGGCGCCGCCCCCCTTCCTTGTCCTATTTGGACTAGAGGGGAGGGGCGCGCGGCCTTCCGTGGCCGGCCCTCCTCTTCTCCCTTATGGCCCATGTAGGCCCATTAACCCCCCCTCCCGGAGGGGGGGGGGTCCGGTAACCCCCCGGTACTCCGGTAAAATCCTGGTTTCACCTAGAACGATTCCGATATCCAAATATAGGCTTCCAATATATCAATCTTTATGTATCGACCATTTCGAGACTCCTCGTCATGTCCGTGATTACATCTGGGACTCCGAACAACCTTCGGTACATCAAAACATATAAACTCATAATGAAACTGCCATCGTAACGTTTAAGCGTGCGGACCCTATGGGTTCGAGAACAATGTAGACATGACCGAGACACGTCTCTGGTCAATAACCAATAGCGGAACCTGGATGCTCATATTGGCTCCCACATATTCTACGAAGATCTTTATCGGTCAGACCGCATAACAAACTACGTTGTTCCCTCTGTCATCGTATGTTACTTGCCCGAGATTCGATCGTCGGTATCTCAATACCTAGTTAAATCTCGTTACCGGCAAGTCTCTTTACTCGTTCCGTAATACATCATCTCACAACTAACTCATTAGTTGCAATGCTTGCAAGGCTTATGTGATGTGCATTACCGAGAGGGCCCTGAGATACCTCTCCGATAATCGGAGTGACAAATCTTAATCTCAAAATACGCCAACCCAACATGTACCTTCGGAGACACCTGTAGAGCTCCTTTATAATCACCCAGTTACGTTGTGACGTTTGGTAGCAAACAAAGTGTTCCTCCGGCAAACGGGAGTTGCATAATCTCATAGTCATAGCAACATGTATAAGTCATGAAGAAAGCAATAGCAACATACTAAACGATCGGGTGTTAAGCTAATGGAATGGGTCATGTCAATCACATTATTCTCCTAATGATGTGATCCCGTTAATCAAATGACAACACATGTCTATGGTTAGGAAACACAACCATCTTTGATCAACGAGCTAGTCAAGTAGAGGCATACTAGTGACACTCTGTTTGTCTATGTATTCACACAAGTATTATGTTTCCGGTTAATACAATTCTAGCATGAATAATAAACATTTATCATGATATAAGGAAATAAATAATAACTTTATTATTGCCTCTAGGGCATATTTCCTTCAATGCAGCTGCCATGCGGCCAAGGAGACAGAGATCTCTTCAACACCTCAACAACAGTGACGCTGGGGGATGGAAAAACAGCCAACTTCCGAGACAGCTCCTGGACTGGTGTGGGAACACTGAAAATGGAATTCCCAGAGCTCCACAAGCACATAAGAAGAAAGAACAGAACAGTTCAAGCGACACTTCTCAATGACACTTGGATTGCGGACCTGGCTCATGGGAACATGCAGCAGCTATGGGCTGAGGTGATCCGCCTGAATAGATGGCTCATCTCAAAGAACATAAGCCTAAATGACCAAGTACGAGACGCAATTCAGTGGAAGCACACGACCTCGGGGTCCTTCCCAACCAGCTCGGCATACAACTGCCAATCCCAAGGGATGATGAAGACTAACTTCAGAAAGATGCCATGGCAGGTGTGGGCACTGGCCCGACTAAAATTTATGGTCTGGCTGCTGCTCAAGAGCAGATTATGGTGCAATGATCGGCTCCAGAGAAGAGGATTGCCAAATGAGTATTTCTGCCAGTTTTGCTTTAGAAACTTGGAAACCTCGCAACACCTGTTCTGGCAATGCCCCTTTTTATCTTCAGTCTGGGCAAGAGCTGCTCAAGGAAATGGCTGCAGCTCCATGCGCCCTGCAAATTGGCAGCACAAGAACAAAGCTGTGGAGACCATAACAGAGATGATAAACGGACTAAGACCCAAGCACAAGAAGGGAGTCAGGACAATGATCATCATGGTGCTGGGACACATTTGGCAGCAGCGCAATGGGTGCACCTTCAGACACAAGATAACAAACCTGACCGAAACCATGGCAAGCATCAAAAGGACCTTCGAATTATGGCGCCAAGCAGGAGCAACCCACCTAGATCACCCGTTCTGGGACCCTCCTTGAGGAGTTAACTTGCTAGTCTATCCGCCAACTAGGTTGTTTTTCATCTCTTCTTTTTCCTCCTTGATCGCAAGATCGAACACCACCTTTGTTTTCCCGCCTGCTTCCTGCTATGAAATCTATATATGCCAGCCATGAGTTGGTCCGTTCAAAAAAACAATTAGTATAATTTAATTTAATAATTTTGTGTGATCTGTGATTATCTTTTTGTGATTATCTTTTTATTGTTTTCAGTTGCTGGAATTTAGTCTATTTTGGGATAGCCCAATAGAAATTTCAGAAATTCCTAATAAATTTTAGAGGCCCACTTAGTCCATTCGTGCAAGGCAAGGGGTCCTACTAAAGTTTAGTCCTTATAAGGGAGGTTGTTTCCCCACATGTATGTGCATGAGAACAAGAGAGACATTCATGTGCGCTCCTCCTCCGCTGCCCGCCTCAGGTTGCGGGAATGGGCCGATGTCTAAATTTTTACCACGCACGACAGGTATACGAATGGTCACACGGGAGCTGAAACATTTTGCCGTAGTGGAGATTGAATCCTAAAGGGGCACCTCTTCGGCTGTAGGTTGTTCGCTTCGTCTCCTTCTTTTGCTTCACTTCCCGTCGCAGCCTGCTCGCCTCCTTCTCATGTGCCTATAAAAGAGAGGTTGCTCCTCTCCAGAGAGACACATCAGAACATCATCTTCCTCTCGCCACCGAGTTCCTGAGCACTCAGCTACTGCTACGATCTTCCCCATCCAGGCTTGTGGTGTGCATCAGAGGTCAGGACAGTAGGCCTCTGAAACCCCACCTCTTTGAGTCTTGTACGGGAGAAGGGTGATAAGGTTGTTGGGGAGTTCTCCCCGCGACTGCTGACCTGTTCATCATGGACCCCCCGGACGCCGACGACCACTTCCCCAACGACTACTTCTTGCCCTACGTTGACAACCTCTTCGACAACATGGCCGGCAAGGACGTCGACCCCAAGACCGGTGCTTCTGCCGCTACTCCATACATCTTTGTATTGTTTATGTTTAAGATGCTACCACAATTTCTTATTCTAGCATCGATTCTACATATGTTCTCTTGTAGTTCACATGTGCAGATGCTATTTGCCCTCACTCTGCTAGATTACATGACTTTCATCTGTACTATAATAGTCATGTTTTAACTACTTTTTCTATTAATAAATCATATGGTAAATTTCTCATATTTCCAACAATCCAAAAACCTTATTATAGGCAATTTACCCCAAGTGGTTTTGCTGCATCCATGAGGCCTCCTATGTTTGAGGGTGTGCACTATAAGAGGTGGCGAGGGAGAGCAGTCCTATGGTTTCAAACCATGACTTGCTATGACCACTCTTGGCAAATCTGAAGGAGATCTTGATCCTCAACAGGAACAATCTTTTTTAGAAAATGGATACCCTGTTCAAGGCTGCTCTCTCCAGTGTTCTTGGTGAGAACATAGTTGATGCTTATACGTTAATTGATAATGGAAAATATATGTGGGACGCACTCGAGGCCAAGTTTGGGGTCTCGGATGCCGTCACTGAGCTGTGCATCATGGAACAATTCTATGACTACAGGATGACTGATGGGTGCTCTGTGGTTGAGCAAGCTCATGAGATACATTCATTTGCTAGAGAACTTGAGCACTTCATTTGTATGTTACCAGAAAAGTTTGTTGCCGGAGGCATCATCACTAAGCTTCCTCCCTCGTGGAGGAACTTTTCTGACTCTCTGAAACACAAGAGACATGAGTTTTTCGTTCCGGATCTCATTGGTACTCTTGATGTGGAAGAAAAGGCGAGAGCAAAAGACACACGTGCTCGAGGTATTGAGGGAGGATCTAGTGCCAATCTAGTACAGAAGAAAAACTTCCAGCCCCACAAGTTCAAGAACAAGGGAAAGTTTGATGGTAAAGCAAAGTTTGATGGGAAGAACCAGATTGTACAACACACCAACTTCAAGAAGAAGAATGACAAGAAGAAAGGTGTTTGTCATGTATGCGGAGATCCTGATCATTGGGCTCCTAGTTGCCCTAATCGTTATGACAAACGTTGTCGGTGTCAAAACCGGCGGATCTCGGGTAGGGGGTCCCGATCTGTGCGTCAAGGTCGGATGGTAACAGGAGACAAGGGACACTTTATTTTACCCAGGTTCGGGCCCTCCCGATGGAGGTAAAACCCTACTCCTGCTAGATTAATATTGATGATATGGGTAGTACAAGAGTAGATCTACCACGAGATCAAGGAGGCTAAACCCTAGAAGCTAGCCTATGGGTATGATGATGGTTATGATGTGTTCGTCCTACGGACTACAACCCTCCGGTTTATATAGGCACCGGATAGGGTTAGGGTTACACAGAGTCGGTTACATTGGTAGGACATCTTGAATATCCGCACGCCTAGCTTGCCTTCCACGCCAAGGAAAGAACCTTCCGGACACGGGACGAAGTCTTCAATCTTGTATCTTCATAGTCCTGGAGTCCGGCTGAAGATATAGTTCGGCTATCCGAACACCCCCTAATCCAGGACTCCCTCAGTAGCCCCTGAACCAGGCTTCAATGACGACGAGTCTGGCGCGCAAATTGTCTTCGGCATTGCAAGGCGGGTTCCTCCTCCAAATTCTTCAAGAAGATAATAAACACCAAAAAATAGTGTCCGGCTCTGCAAAACATGTTTCCACGTATTGCCATATAGAGAATAATACAAACACAAATCAAATCTGCTGACGTATTCCGCAGTGCGTCATAACACTGCGACCAAGCCTTCTGTATGGATTATTTTTTCTTGTTCCACTGCAGCACGTTCAACGAGGCGGTTTCCTTGGCACGTCTTGTCGAAGCAGAGATCGTGTGCCCCCTTTAACGGGATTCTCATTAATACGGACGTGGCTAACCCAACCGTGCCCGTTAAGCACGTCCTGCCTTGATTAAAGGCTAGTCCAAGACGGTTACGGGGAGGGCTCTTGATATTCTGCCTCTTATAAAGAGACCGAGACCTTGCTCCCCTCTTGTGTTCTCAAAACAAGCTCGCCCATAGCCTCGAGTTCCAACACCCCAGGCTTTTAGATTCTAGGCGCACCGGACCATCGACAATGTCCGGCTCCGGCCTTCAAGGCCAATGGATGCCCTCCTCCGTTACGGAGGAGGACGTATCAAGGTTGAGGGAGGCTAGGTTCCTGACCAGCGAGATCCCACACAGGTTGCCTGCTCAAGGACAAGCGATCCCAAGCCCTCAGCTTGGTGAGAGCGTAGTATTCATCTCCCACTTCCTTCGGGGATTAGGCTTCCCAACGGATCCTTTTGTAAGGGGGCTGATGTTTTATTATGGGCTGGAATTCCATGACCTAGCTCCGGAGTCCATCCTCCATATCTCCTCCTTCATTGTTGTGTGTGAAGCGTTTCTCCATATCACTCCTCACTTCGGATTATGGCTCAAGACCTTCAAGGTAGAACCGAAGATAATCGAGGGGCGTCACGTAGAGTGCGGAGGTGCTGTTATAAAAAGGAATACCGATGCTCCATGGCCCGAGGGCACTTTTCAAGAGGAGCTCGGCTTATGGCAACAGGAGTGGTTCTACATCACCTCTCCTCGGGGCACCACTTGGGTAGCGCCTCCCGCCTTTCGCTCGGGCCCCCCACCATGTTTAACATCGTGGATCAACACAGGGTTAGATCGGGGCTTGCCCAAAGATGTTCCTCTGTTGCAGGGCCGCATAAAGGATCTCCTAAAATGAGACCTCAACCTGGTCAAGGTGACACAAGTTATGCTGATTCGTCGGACACTGCCCGGCCAACGTCGCCCCCTCCGCTTGTGGGAGTTCAACCCAGAGGGGCCGCGAGTTCTCCAAAATTTCATGGGCGTGACGCCTACGGAGATGCATAGACTGTTCTTCGGACCACAAGGAGTGAGTCCGGATTTGACCAAGGATGCTGGTTTAAGCCGCAACCGCCCGGATACATAAGTAGGTGACCTTGCGCCCGGACCTTCTATCCGTACAATCGACTTATTTTTTAACAGTACTTCTCCTTTTTACGTAGGAGTGGATAGCGAAGGCGAAGCTGGTCCGGTGTCCGGCTCCCCTTCCCGAGACCAGGCTAGATCCTGTGCTAGTCAGGATGTTGGAGGTGGCGCCTCTGGAGGAAAATGAAGGGGCGGACAAGGAAACCGTGGCCTCTTAGAAAGGGGCCATCCCAAATGGGGGAATCGACAACTCCTCTCCAAAGGGGAAGAAAAGGGCCGCCTCTGACGACCCGGGAGCCGTAGCTCCAAAACGGGGGAAAGAATCCGCGTCAGAGGACCCGACGCCGGGGAGCCCCTCGGCCGAACTAAATCCTCAAAAGGAGCAGTCCTCCAACGAGCCGTAAGTAGAAAGAGAGTCATTATTTTAAGAGAAATCCTTAATTTATATCTGAGGAGTTTTAACCGAAACCTTACCTTGTAGTTCGGACCTCGACCCTTCTCGGCAGAGCTCGTCATCGGGGGATCTTCTTCCGGAGATGATGGAGAGCGGAACGCCTCCTCCTTCATCGCCTAGCAAGGCGGGCGACGCCGAAGTGTCGTCGCAGAGGATTTCTCCGAATCTGCTAGAGGCAGAAGGTGATCATGCGGCCCCCCGGGGTTCTCCGTGTCCGGCCTCCGAAGAAGGCCATGGGACGAGTCCGGCACCATCTGGTGTTTGGTCGGAGGAGCTGAAGGTTCTGCTGGGCCGAGCCTCTGTTTCAGAGGAGCATCGTGCGTTGATGCACACGGTGATTGAAAAGATTTCATCCGCGGAAAGCGGACTGAACGAGGCCGTCAAGAGTTTACTGGCAGGCCTTAAGGTACGTTTTGAATAACGAACATTAGTGTTAATTGCGCATAATAACATGCGCCCTGTATAGATAGTAGCCCCTGAGACTCTGTGTGCCGCAAAGATTAGCGGCGCGCAGAGGATCTTAATCCCAGGTCCTTTAAGTGGCACCTTTGTATGTAGGTGGCAGGTTGTCCAGAGTCGAGCCGGACTCGAGATTTTGCCGAATGAAACGGCAACTCGATGAGGCAGAAGCCGACATCGTGCTTGTTAACAAGCGGCTTGATGATGCTCAAGGTATTGAGTTTATTTGGCGATTGTTAGTAAGAGGAGCTTTATGTCAATATCTTAGCTTGTGTATGCTTGATGCAGATGGTGCGGCGGCCGTAGAAGGACTTAGGTCCGAGCTCGCCAAAGCAAAGGAACAAGCCAGAAAAAGCGATGCGGCTGCCGGAAGAGCCCATGAAGAGCTAAAAGCCGAACAGGCTTCCCATTGCCGAAGCAAGGAGGAGATGGCTGATATAGCCGTGAAGTTGAAAAGTGCTACTGACCGTTGCAAACTTCTTGAAGAGGAAGGTCGAGCCCGGCAGACAGATTTAGAGAAGGCCGTCGCCGACGCCAAGGACGCCCGCTCTGGTATGAGAGCGTCAAGGGAAGAGCTGCGTCAAGCCGGACTAATTGCGAATGGAAAGCCCTTCCTGCTGCGGAGAAAATTCTGTGATCCGAAGTTCGCCCCGTTGGACCGAGCATGGAGCATAGAGGACACCTATCTGGATTTGTCGGCTAGTGCCGCTGATGCGACCAGGTACTTTCAAGATAAGAAAGATCATGAAGTGGAAAAGCTCTTCGGGTCGCAGTTCACTAATCCAGAGCATCCACTATCAGTGGATGATCGCCTGGCCCAATGGGCCGAGCTGAATAGGTTGTCCGGACTTGCCATGAAGTATGCCATGGACCGCCTGTGTCCGGGGAGATCGAGGCCGAGAAGCTATTTCAGTTTGGTGCAGCAATTTCTTGACGTGGTGCCTCGGATTGAAGCTCTAAAGAGGTCCGCTTGCATAGAGGGCGCGCGGCTGGCTCTTGCCCGTGTCAAGACATACTGGGCAAATATGGAGCCCACCGTTGTTGCATCCCGTGATTCGGATAAAAGCCGAATTCCTTCCGAGCACTATTTTGAGGAAGTCCTCGCGGGCGCTCGTATAATAGAGACGCAGTGTTCGAAAGATGCTATTTTATGACAGCATATGTAATCGTAGATCAATATTTTTATAAATTGTAATGGCGTAATTTAGACTTGTGCCTTCAAGTATTAATAACACCTCCTGTGCGGCCGTTTTAATATATAAATTCTGAAAGATTGCAGTCGTTGGCTTCAGCCCCCATGCACATAGTGCGGGGGTGCGCGCGGAGAACGCATTTGCACACTTAACCCAACGTCTTGGTCCTACAAAGGAGGTGATAGCGCCGCGGGCTAGGCAACCGGACTATAATGCTTTAACACTTTCACTTAGCCATAGGAGCTTGACAGTGGGACTCTTTATGTAGCCCTTTAATGGCGACTGCGTTTACCCGAGTTCGGGACGCATATGTGCCTGACCGGGAAGCGGCCCTTCGTCAAAACGGAGGAATTCGATAAATTCCTATAAGTCATCGAGTGGCGACCAGTCTCGCGCTACATCATGACAGTCGGTTTTCGGCTTTCTCTACTGAGGTGCTCACCCGGCCGAACCGGGGCACAATCGCAGTAGTTCTCCTGGTGCAACCTTAGCCGACAGAACGGAACGTAAGGTGGCCGAACTCAGGAGCCGGGCAACCCAACATGTGACCAAAATCATGACTCGGAGCTGATGCATATAGTGCCAAAACTCGCGACGCTGAACACTCCCTAAGGTGTTCGGTCTTTGTGGGTGCGTGTGAAACGACACCCTTGAAAAAGAAAAAAGCCCCTTGTGTCCAGGTACGGGCAAGAATTCTGGCGTGGCCACATGCCAAAACGCCAGTCTCCCCCATGGTTATAGTGAGGTAAACCAGGGGATGTATAGCAGCAAGAGACAGTAAAAAAGGTTTACGCAGGGTCTTAATCTAAGAAGAATCCTTTGGGGCGGGTCCCTACTGCACGTCTGCGCCTGTGTCTCTGCTGTGCCGTGTCCTGGACGGGCGCCGTACGACGTTCATCTGTAAAAGGGAAGAACTAAATTGAAAAATGGGTCGTGCGGATCAAAAAGAATAATAAATAAAATGTGAAGTGAGAAATAGATACGGTCGAGTTTTATTGTCTCTGCGTACAGCCCCTGGTGAGGCGTACCAAGCCTATAACGAAAATGTGCTTGTGCCGAACTCATTGAGTCCGGGTCCGCGGACTTTTGTGACTTACATCGAAAAAGTCTTTTCGCTGGCGAGGCCATTTTGTTGGGCGGCCGTTTAGGCGGCCGCACAATCCTCCGTTTGGGGGAGATGTAGTTTAGTATGCTCCCTTTAAAGAGATGATGCCTCGAGGACCGGGCATCTTTAGCGTGAGGGATGCATAATGCGGTATTGTGTTAAAGCGAGTGAAAGCTCCGCGTCCCATTAGTGCTTGATAGCGACTAGAAAACAGGACTATGTGGAAGATAAGCTTTTCGCGACGAAAGTTATTGGCAGAGCCAAATATGACCACAAGCCAGAGAAAACCCATACAGTGGGTGTCTGGGCCTGGTGCTACTCCTTGAAAGGAGGTTTTACTGTGACGGATTCGTGCTGGGTTTATGCCCATGCGGTGAATTGTATCCTGATATATCAGATTTAGTCCACTGCCACCGTCCATAAGGACGTTGGTAAACTGGAATCCGTCTATTATTGGATTAAGCATCAGGGCAGTCCGGCCTGCGTGTTTGATATTGCGAGAATAATCTAGCTGATAAAAAATGATTGGCTTTAGTGACCAGTGGCCAGACTCCTGAGGGATAGGCTTGAATGTGCGGACCTTTATGGGTGCCTCATGCCTTGTTATGTGAAGTGAGTTCACTGTTTTGACTTCTTGCGGGAAGTTCTTTTGCTTCCTGGTGTTCTGCTTTTGGGGTTCGTCCTCTTCCTCACTTGGTGTGTCGAGACCCTTGTGTTCGGCGTTAAGCCTTCCGGATTGTTTGAAAACCCAACAGTCTCTGTGGGTATGATTAGCAGGCTTTCCAGGAGTACTGTGTATCTGACATATCCTGTCCATGATTCTCTTTAGACTGGACGGATCTTCCCTATTATCCTGAGGGGGTGATTTTGTCTGATTTTGCCGTGAGCATTTGAATCCGGCATTGACTGTCGTGCTCTTCGGACTTTTTCTTTTGATTCGGCGAAGGTCCTTATATCGCCGTGGTTTCCCGTTTCCATCCCTGATTTCTGATGTACTTGGGTCGCTGGGGCTGCATCGTGCCAACCAGCTGTCCTCTCCTGCGCAAAAGCGGGTCATGAGGCTTGTGAGTGCGGCCATTGTTCTTGGCTTTTCCTGGCCGAGGTGTCTGGCGAGCCATTCGTCTCGGACATTGTGCCTGAAAGCCGCTAGGGCTTTGGCGTCCGGACAATCCACTATTTGATTCTTTTTAGTGAGGAATCTGTTCCAGAACTGCCGAGCTGATTCTCCGGATTGCTGAGTTATGTGACTGAGGTCGTCTGCGTCCGGGGGACGGACGTAGGTCCCTTGAAAATTTGCTCGGAAAGCGTCCTCGAGCTCTTCCCAACTTCCAATTGTGTTTTCGGGAAGGCTTTTAAGCCAGTGCCAGGCTGGCCCTTTAAGCTTAAGGGGTAAATATTTTATGGCATGGAGATCATCTCCTCTAGCCATATGTATGTGGAGGATATAATCCTCGATCCAGACTCCCGGGTCTGTTGTTCCATCGTACGCCTCTATGTTAACGGGTTTAAATCCCTCTGGGAATTCATATTCCAGGACCTCATCGGTGAAACATAGAGGGTGTGCGGCACCCCTATATTTGGGTGTGCCGGATTCTGATGGTGGATTTTTTGCATTGCATACGAGAGCTTGCTTTCTTGGCCCGTAAATGGACCTGGCTGGGCCATGATGCGAGTCTTTGATTGTGTCGCATGCCGCATTGAGTGCGGCGCCGTTTGCCGTATTGTAGTGGCCGAGAGGTCGTTTATTCGACCGTGTAGCCTTTTTGTTTTTCGAGTTTGGGGGCTCTAGGGCCTCCTGGTCGAATTCGGGCAGTAGCTTTCTCTTTGGATAGCTTTTGGTGCGGCGGCTGCCGCCGTATTTGTCTGCGGTCTTGATTACTTTGCTCCATCTTGTTTTGAGTGCAGCTTCTGCTTCTTCAGGCTTCATGCTGTGGCGACGAGCCTTTCTTGGAGATTCTTCTGCTCCATGATTTTATCCGGCGTGGTATCGTCCGGAGTTCTGTTATGACCGGGGGAGGACTGTTCGTCCTCTCTGCCCGTGTTACCCTGTTTGGACGGCTGTTCTGGGATGTGTTCGTCATCTGCCGGCTCGTCCTGCTCTATGGCTTGGTCTTGGTCGAGGCGGGGCTTCGCTCGGCGTTTACGTCGCCGCTTTGAGTGCTTTTCGGAGGGTTTACCCTTCTTTTCGCCCCCTTCTTCCTCATCATGAGTTTTTTCAGGTGTATCCACCATGAATACGTCATTAAGTGGGGTGGAGGTCCAGTGCCCTATGGGCGCTGGTTCCCGTTCGTCTCCGTCTTCGTCGTCCATACCGTCGAAGTCTTCGGAGCCGAAGTCGAGCATGTCGGTTAAATCGTCGACAGTGGCTATTAAGTGGGTGGTGGGTGGGCTTTGAATTTCTTCGTCGTCCGAATCCCAACCTCGCAGGCCATAGTTCGGCCTGGGCTCTCCTGAAAAAGAGAGAGACTTGAGAGATTTCAGAATATCACCGAAAGGCGAATACTGAAAGATGTCCGCGGCAGTGAACTCCATTACCGGCGCCCAATCTGATTCGATTGGCAGGGGCGCGGGAGGTTCGGAGTTCGGAGAAGAGTCCGGCTCCTTGGAGTCATGTGCCATGCGGAGTGTAGAGCTTGCGTTTGGCTCAATGGCCTTTAAGATCGCAGCCCCCGAGGTGACGTCCAACCGTTCGTCCTCAAAGAACGCAGCGGGCTCCGGATCGAGGATCGGGGCCGGAGCGTATGCGGCCTCCAGGACACTGTTCGGAGGCAGAGCTATATCATGCCCCTCGAGATAGTGCGGCGCGCTTGGCTATGGCTTGAACCCGTCGAAGATCAGGTCTCCGAGGGTATCTGCCGTGTAGTTTAAGCTTCCCCACCTGGCTTGATGGCCAGGGGCGTGGCTTTCGACCTGCTCTAGATGGCCAAGCGAGTTGGCCCGCAGAGCGAAGCCGCCGAAGATGAAGATCTGTCCGGGGAGAAAAGTCTCACCCTGGACCTCATCGTTGTTGATGATCAAAGGAACCATCGGGCCTAAAGGCGACGACACAGAGGAACTCTCAATGAAAGCACCAATGTCGGTGTCAAAACCGGCGGATCTCGGGTAGGGGGTCTCGATCTGTGCGTCAAGGTCGGATGGTAACAGGAGACAAGGGACACTTTATTTTACCCAGGTTCGGGCCCTCTCGATGGAGGTAAAACCCTACTCCTGCTAGATTAATATTGATGATATGGGTAGTACAAGAGTAGATCTACCACGAGATCAAGGAGGCTAAACCCTAGAAGCTAGCCTATGGGTATGATGATGGTTATGATGTGTTCGTCCTACGGACTACAACCCTCCGGTTTATATAGGCACCAGATAGGGTTAGGGTTACACATAGTCGGTTACATTGGTAGGAGATCTTGAATATCCGCACGCCTAGCTTGCCTTCCACGCCAAGGAAAGAACCTTCCGGACACGGGACGAAGTCTTCAATCTTGTATCTTCATAGTCCTGGAGTCCGGCTGAAGATCAGCTATCCGAACACCCCCTAATCCAGGACTCCCTCAAGCGTCATCATGGGAAAAGCGGCAAGACCTCTATTCATTCATATATATTTGGGCCACATGCTGGTGTGATTATATTCTGACCCTCTATCATGTTCTTTTGCTGCCAAATGGTGCTATATATGAAGACTCAAATGACGCGCAACCGAAACAGGTGCATTGGCTTAAGCGTGTGCGATGCTAGTGCGTTGTAAAATCACCATGATTGCGCAAGTGTGAGCAAGGGTGGAGGTACTAGCTTAAGCGTGTGCGATGCTAGTGCGCTGTAAAATCACCACGACCACACAAGCACGAGCAAGGGTGGAGGTACTGGCTTAAGCATGCGCGATGCTAGTGCGCTGTAAAATCACCACTACTGCGCAAGCTCAAGGTGGGTAGTTTATTTAGGATGAATTCCACATCTGCGTCTGAAAATTAGGACGAACCGTGAGCGATAGACGAACTAGCTAGAAATCTAAAAACAAACTACCTGCCTTGAGCGATGCAAAAATCAGCGGTTCCGCCGCTTTTCCTTATTATTATACACACATATTCTTTTTTGACCGTGTGCGATCTTGGTTGCTCCCGCCCCGCTTCAATTTCTTTACCAAAATTTTAGTAGTCACGGTATTTCAACCGTCGCCCCCACTCCTCCACCACCGACCTTATAGTAAAATTCTAGTAGTCGAGGCATTTGAATCGTCGCCCTCCCTTGTCCACCACCATCTCCACCCACCATTACTAAAATTTTCAATAGCCATTGCATATCCTCAAGCACCACCCCCTCCACAGTCCACCCACACCCTCCCCCCCGCTTGAACCCTAGCTCGTTTTCATCGCCGCCAACCCCTGATGGTCTGCTCGTGCCTCCTAGCTTAGATAATAAAGTTCAGGTTACCCAATGATTCTGATACCATCGCCCCCCTGAGTTTTGAGATGAGGTCTGCGGTGTCGTCCCTCCCTGCCAGATCCACATCCCCTACTCCAGAGAGTCGCAGTCTAAGCCCGACCATGTATCCCAGGGAGCCCAATGAGCGTATGGCTAGAAAGAGGTTTATCATGGCCTCTCAGGCGGACGATGGCGAGGTGTCCGTCGTTCGTCCTGACCTGTCGATCCCAGAGCAACACCTCGTGCGAAAGCCGATGAGGGCGTTGACTATGTTGCCATGCTGAAGGCTTCACGTCAGCATGCTTGTGTATTACTATATCTCGGGAAAGCTGGCTACGACATCAAGCTCATCAACAGTGACGGCTTCACACGGGCCATGTCATATAGGTTAAGTGGTCCATCCCCAACCCATATGGTTCAACCGCCGTCGATCTCTTCAAAGGCCCTACCGCTGATCTCCTCCGCCAAATAGTCAAGGATTTGAGATCCTTGTACGCCATCAAGCCCATTTTGTCATTTCTGAAGGACATGTTCTACGGTGGCAGCTTGGGACCCTCAATTGCCAAGTTAGATCTCATCAACCAAGACCACAAGGAGGGCACCCACAAAGAGTCTTCCAAGGCCAAACAGCCCATCTGCAATATTAGGAAGCACACTATTAAATAGCCCATTTGTGATATTAGGAAGCACACCATGGGTCTGTGCTATCCCAACTAGAAGGATCCTGCCCATGAAGAGTGAGGAAATATTCTATCAGCAAATCTTACTTTTTCTAGCTAGCCAACCCGTACCCTTTGTTGTAGTAGATTTTTGCGGTGTTTTAACTGTGCCATGTTTAATTATTCCAGTTATGCAAAAATGTGATGTTCAATAGGGCTATGTGATGTTTAAGTATGAATTGTCCACTTTAGTTTCACGAATGGCTATATTTGGTTGCTTATAGTGAGTAGATGCCTTGTTTATCTATATTTGGTTGTTAGGTTGGTTGCCGTGAGCATTTGTCTAGTTGTCAAGCAGATGCCTTGTTTATCTGTATTTGGATGTTAGGTTGGTTGCAGTGAGCATTTTTTAGTTATCAAGAAGATGCCTTGTTTATCTGTATTTGGTTGTTAGGTTGGTTGCAATGAGCATTTGTCCAGTTTTCAAGCAGATGCCTTGTTTTTCTATATTTGCTTGTTAGGTTGGTTGCAGTGAGCATTTGTCAAGTTTTCAAGCATATGTTCTATTTATATGTATTTGCTTGTTAGGTTGGTTGTAGTGAGCCTCTGTCCAGTTTTCAATGGCTATATTTGGTTGTTATATTGATCCTATATGCCTTGTTTATTTCAGTTATTCATAATGTGATGTTCATTATGTGCTAGTCGAAACTGTGCAGTTCGATTTCATCAATACCTGTTTAAACGACTATATTTGGTTCCTGTTATGCCTGGGGTAGTTAATGCATGCCCTTTATTTCAGGTTTACACATTTGTCCAGTGTGATGTTTAAGCATGAGCTACGTTCTATTCATTTTCAACAATACCAGTTTGAATTACAATTTTTTTCTTGAATACGCTACTATGAGCGTATCATTGCATTGATAGAAGGGGTTAGAACATACAGGGTGGCATCATGGTCACGTACACAACAAGGCATGCCCACGATACAATGGGAGCATGAGATGGGTTTCTCAGCCCAGACAACCTAGGCTACATTGCAGGGATGATGTTGCTGAGTCCTTTGACTCCTGCGAGGGTGTTGGGGAACGTAGTAATTTCAAAATTTTCCTACGCACACGCAAGATCATGGTGATGCATAGCAACGAGGGGAGAGTATGATCTACGTACCCTTGTAGATCGCAACGGAAGCGTTTGACACAACATAGAGGAAGTAGTCGTACGTCTTATTCCCGGTTCGACCGATCCAAGCACCGTTACTCCAGCACCTCCGAGTTCTTAGCACACGTTCAGCTCGATGATGATCCTCGGGCTCCGATCCAGCAAAGCGTCGAGGAAGAGTTCCGTCAGCACGACGGCGTGGTGACGATCTTGATGTACTACTGACGCAGGGCTTCGCCTAAGCACTGCGACAATATGACCGAGGTGGAATTTGGTGGCAGGGGGCACCGCACATGGCTAAGGAAAGATCTCAATGATCAATTGCCTGTCTAGAGGTGCCCCCTGCCCCTGTATATAAAGGGGCAAAGGGGGAGGGGCGCGGCAGCCATAGGAGGAGTCCTACTCCCGCTGGGAGTAGGACTCCCCTCCAATCATATTCCTAATAGGACTCCCCAAGTGGGGAAAGAGAGAGGGGCTGGCCGGCCACCTTCCCTAGTCCTAATAGGACTAGGGGAAGGGGGGAGGCGCGCAGCCCATGAGGGCAGCCCTTTCACCTTTCCACCAAGGCCCATGTTGGCCCATTTGGCTCCCGGGGGGTTCCGGTAACCCTCCCGGTATTCCGGTAAAATCCCTATTTCACCCGAAACACTTCTGATGTCCAAACATAGGCTTCCAATATATCAATCTTTACGTCTCGACCATTTCGAGACTCCTCGTCATGTCCGTGATCACATCCGGGACTCCGAACGACCTTCGGTACATCAAAATGCATAAACTCATAATAACTGTCATCGTAACGTTAAGCGTGCGGACCCTACGGTTCGAGAACAATGTAGACATGACCGAGACACATCTCCGGTCAATAACCAATAGCGGGACCTGGATGCCCATATTGGCTCCTACATATTCTACGAAGATCTTTATCGGTCAGACCGCATAACAACATACGTTGTTCCCTTTGTCATCGGTATGTTACTTGCCCGAGATTCGATCGTCAGTATCCAATTTCAATCTCGTTACCGGCAAGTCTCTTTACTCGTTCCGTAATACATCATCCCGCAACTAATTCATTAGTTGCCATGCTTGCAAGGCTTAAGTGATGTGCATTACCGAGAGGGCCCAGAGATACCTCTCCGACGATCGGAGTGACAAATCCTAATCTCGAAATACGCCAACCCAACATCTACCATTGGAGACACCTGTAGTACTCCTTTATAATCACCCAGTTACGTTGTGACGTTTGGTAGTACCCAAAGTGTTCCTCCGGCAAACGGGAGTTGCATAATCTCATAGTCATAGGAACATGTATAAGTCATGGATAAAGCAATAGCAACATACTAAACGATCGGGTGCTAAGCTAATATAATGGGTCATGTCAATCAGATCATTCAACTAATGATGTGACCTCGTTAATCAAATAACAACTCTTTGTTCATGGTTAGGAAACATAACCATCTTTGATTAACGAGCTAGTCTAGTAGAGGCATACTAGTGACACTCTGTTTGTCTATGTATTCACACATGTATTATGTTTCCGGTTAATACAATTCTAGCATGAATAATAAACCTTTATCATGATATAAGGAAATAAATAATAACTTTATTATTGCCTCTAGGGCATATTTCCTTCAGTCTCCCACTTGCACTAGAGTCAATAATCTAGATTACACTGTAATGATCCTAAAACCCATGGAGTCTTGGTGCTGATCATGTTTTGCTCGTGGAAGAGGCTTAGTCAACGGGTCTGCAACATTCAGATCCGTATGTATCTTGCAAATCTCTATGTCTCCCACCTGGACTAGATCCCGAATGGAGTTGAAGCGTCTCTTGATGTGTTTGGTCCTTTTGTGAAATCTGGATTCCTCATTGGACCCGATGCACTAGGTATGACACCTAGATCGGATATGAACTCCTTCATCCAGACTCCTTCATTTGCTGCTTCCGAAGCAGCTATGTACTCCGCTTCACATGTAGATCCCGCTACGACGCTTTGTTTAGAACTGCACCAACTGACAGCTCCACCGTTTAATGTAAACACGTATCCGGTTTGCGATTTAGAATCGTCCGGATCAGTGTCAAAGCTTGCATCAACGTAACCTCTTACGGTGAGCTCTTTGTCACCTCCATATATGAGAAACATATCCTTAGTCCTTTTCAGGTATTTCAGGATGTTCTTGACCGCTGTCCAGTGATCCACTCCTGGATTACTTTGGTACCTCCCTGCTAAACTTATAGCAAGGCACACATCAGGTTTGGTACACAACATTGCATACATGATAGAGCCTATGGCTGAAGCATAGGGAACATCTTTCATTTTCTCTCTATCTTCTGCAGTGGTCGGGCTTTGAGTCTTACTCAATCTCACACCTTGTAACACAGGCAAGAACCCTTTCTTTGCTTGATCCATTTTGAACTTCTTCAAAATCTTGTCAAGGTATGTGCTTTGTGAAAGTCCAATTAAGCGTCTTGATCTATCTCTATAGATCTTTATGCCTAATATGTAAGTAGCTTCTCCGAGGTCTTTCATTGAAAAACTTTTATTCAAGTATCCCTTTATGCTATCCAGAAATTCTATATCATTTCCAATCAGTAATATGACATCCACATATAATATTAGAAATGCTACAGAGCTCCCACTCACTTTCTTGTAAATACAGGCTTCTCCGAAAGTCTGCATAAAACCAAATGCTTTGATCACACTATCAAAGCGTTTATTCCAACTCCGAGAGGCTTGCACCAGTCCATAAATGGATCGCTGGAGCTTGCACACTTTGTCAGCTCCTTTTGGATCGACAAAACCTTCCGGTTGCATCATATACAACTCTTCTTCCAGAAATCCATTCAGGAATGCAGTTTTGACATCCATCTGCCAAATTTCATAATCATAAAATGCGGCAATTGCTAACATGATTCGGACAGACTTAAGCATCGCTACGGGTGAGAAAGTCTCATCGTAGTCAATCCCTTGAACTTGTCGAAAACCTTTTGCGACAAGTCGAGCTTTGTAGGCAGTAACATTACCATCAGCGTCAGTCTTCTTCTTAAAGATCCATTTGTTCTCAATTGCTTGCCGATCATCGGGCAAGTCAACCAAAGTCCATACTTTGTTCTCATACATGGATCCCATCTCAGATTTCATGGCTTCAAGCCACTTTGCGGAATCTGGGCTCACTATCGCTTCTTCATAGTTCGTAGGTTCATCATGATCTAATGTCATGACCTCCAGAACAGGATTACCGTACCACTCTGGTGCGGATCTCACTCTGGTTGATCTACGAGGTTCAGTAGTATCTTGATCTAAAGTTTCATGATCATCATCATTAGCTTCCTCACTTATTGGTGTAGGTGTCGCAGAAACAGTTTTCTGTGATGAACTACTTCTCAATAAAGGAGTAGGTACAGTTACCTCGTCAAGTTCTACTTTCCTCCCACTCACTTCTTTCGAAAGAAACTCCTTCTCTAGAAAGTTTCCGAATTTAGCAACAAAAGTCTTGCCTTCGGATCTGTGATAGAAGGTGTATCCAACAGTTTCCTTTGGATATCCTATGAAGACACATTTCTCCGATTTGGGTTCGAGCTTATCAGGTTGAAGCTTTTTCACATAAGCATCGCAACCCCAAACTTTAAGAAACGACAACTTTGGTTTCTTGCCAAACCATAGTTCATAAGGCGTCGTCTCAACGGATTTAGATGGTGCCCTATTTAACGTGAATGCGGCCGTCTCTAGAGCGTATCCCCAAAACGATAGCGGTAAATCAGTAAGAGACATCATAGATCGCACCATATCTAGTAAAGTACGATTACGACGTTCGGACACACCATTACGCTGTGGTGTTCCGGGTGGCGTGAGTTGCGAAACTATTCCACAATTTTTCAAATGTACACCAAACTCGTAACTCAAATATTCTTCTCCACGATCAGATTGTAGAAACTTTATTTTCTTGTTACGATAATTTTCAACTTCACTCTGAAATTCTTTGAACTTTTCAAATGTTTCAGACTTGTGTTTCATTAAGTAGATATACCCATATATGCTTAAGTCATCTGTGAAGGTGAGAAAATAACGATATCCGCCACGAGCCTCAATATTCATTGGTCCACATACATCGGTATGTATGATTTCCAACAAATCTGTTGCTCTCTCCATCGTACCGGAGAACGGTGTTTTAGTCATCTTGCCCATGAGGCACGGTTCGCAAGTACCAAGTGATTCATAATCAAGTGGTTCCAAAAGTCCATCAGTATGGAGTTTCTTCATGCGCTTTACACCGATATGACCTAAACGACAGTGCCACAAATAAGTTGCACTTTCATTATCAACTCTGCATCTTTTGGTTTCAACATTATGAATATGTGTATCACTACTATCGAGATTCATCAAAAAAAGACCACTCTTCAAAGGTGCATGACCATAAAAGATATTACTCATATAAATAGAACAACCATTATTCTCTGATTTAAATGAATAACCGTCTCGCATTAAACAAGATCCCGATATAATGTTCATGCTCAACGCTGGCACCAAATAACAATTATTTAGGTCTAATATTAATCCCGAAGGTAGATGTAGAGGTAGCGTGCCGACCGCGATCACATCGACTTTGGAACCGTTTCCCACGCGCATCGTCACCTCGTCCTTTGCTAGTGTCCGCTTATTCTGTAGTCCCTGTTTCGAGTTGCAAATATTAGCAACAGAACCAGTATCAAATACCCAGGTGCTACTGCGAGCATTAGTAAGGTACACATCAATAACATGTATATCACATATACCTTTGTTCACCTTGCCATCCTTCTTATCCGCCAAATACTTGGGGCAGTTCCGCTTCCAGTGACCAGTCTGCTTGCAGTAGAAGCACTCAGTTTCAGGCTTAGGTCCAGACTTGGGTTTCTTCTCTAGAGCAGCAACTCGCTTGCCGTTCTTCTTGAAGTTCCCCTTTTTCTTCCCTTTGCCCTTTTTCTTGAAACTAGTGGTTTTGTTAACCATCAACACTTAATGCTCCTTCTTGATTTCTACCTCCACAGCTTTTAGCATTGCGAAGAGCTTGGGAATAGTCTTGTTCATCCCTTGCATATTATAGTTCATCACGAAGCTCTTATAGCTTGGTGGCAGTGATTGGAGAATTCTGTCAATGACGCAATCATCTGGAAGAGTAACTCCCAATTGAATCAAGTGATTATTATACCCAGACATTTTGAGTATATGCTCACTGACAGAACTGTTCTCCTCCATCTTGCAGCTATAGAACTTATTGGAGACTTCATATCTCTCAATCCGGGCATTTGCTTGAAATATTAACTTCAACTCCTGGAACATCTCATATGCTCCATGACGTTCAAAACGTCGTTGAAGTCCCAGTTCTAAGCCGTAAAGCATGGCACACTGAACTATCGAGTAGTCATCAGCTTTGCTCTGCCAGACGTTCATAACTTCTGGTGTTGCTCTAGCAGCAGGCCCGACACCTTGCGGTGCTTCCAGGACGTAATTCTTCTGTGCAGCAATGAGGATAATCCTCAAGTTACGGACCCAGTCCGTGTAATTGCTACCATCATCTTTCAACTTTGTTTTCTCAAGGAACGCATTAAAATTTAACGAAACAACAGCACGAGCCATCTATCTACAATCAACATAAACAAGCAAGATACTATCAGGTACTAAGTTCATGATAAGTTTATGTTCAGTTAATCAAATTAATTAAGAACTCCCACTTAGATAGACATCCCTCTAATCCTCTAAGTGATCACGTGATCCAAATCAACTAAACCATAACCGATCATCACGTGATATGGAGTAGTTTTCAATGGTGAACATCGTTATGTTGATCATATCTACTATATGATTCACGCTCGACCTTTCGGTCTCTGTGTTCCGAGGTCATATCTTATATGCATAGCTCGTCAAGTATAACCTGAGTATTCCGCGTGTGCAACTGTTTTGCACCCGTTGTATTTGAACGTAGAGCCTATCACACCCGATCATCACGTGGTGTCTCAGCACGAAGAACTTTTGCAACGGTGCATACTCAGGGAGAACACTTCTTGATAATTTAGTGAGAGATCATCTTATAATGCTACCGTCAATCAAAGCAAGATAAGATGCATAAAAAGATAAACATCACATGCAATCAATATAAGTGATATGATATGGTCATCATCATCTTGTGCTTGTGATCTCCATCTCCGAAGCACCGTCATGATCACCATCGTCACCGGCGCGACACCTTGATCTCCATCGTAGCATCGTTGTCGTCTCGCCAATCTTATGCTTCCACGACTATCACTACCGCTTAGTAATAAAGTAAAGCATTACATCGCGATTGCATTGCATACAATAAAGCGACAACCATATGGCTCCTGCCAGTTGCCGATAACTCGGTTACAAAACATGATCATCTCATACAATAAAATTTAGCATCATGTTTTGACCATATCACATCACAACATGCCCTGCAAAAACAAGTTAGACGTCCTCTACTTTGTTGTTGCAAGTTTTACGTGGCTGCTACGGGCTTAAGCAAGAACTCATCTTACCTACGCATCAAAACCACAACGATAGTTTGTCAAATAGACTCCGTTTTAACCTTCTCAAGGACCGGGCGTAGCCACACTCGGTTCAACTAAAGTTGGAGAGACAGTCTTCCGCAAGCCATCTATGTGCAAAGCACGTCGAGGGAACCGGTCTCGCGTAAGAGTACGCGTAAGGTTGGTCCGGATCGTCTCGTCCAACAATACCGCCGAACCAAAGTATGACATGCTGGTAGGCAGTATGACTTATATCGCCCACAACTCACTTGTGTTCTACTCGTGCAAATAACATCAAACCATAAAACCTGGCTCTGATACCACTGTTGGGGAACGTAGTAATTTCAAAATTTTCCTACGCACACGCAAGATCATGGTGATGCATAGCAACGAGGGGAGAGTATGATCTACGTACCCTTGTAGATCGCAACGGAAGCGTTTGACACAACGTAGAGGAAGTAGTCGTACGTCTTATTCCCGGTTCGACCGATCCAAGCACCGTTACTCCGGCACCTCCGAGTTCTTAGCACACGTTCAGCTCGATGATGATCCTCGGGCTCCGATCTAGCAAAGCGTCGAGGAAGAGTTCCGTCAGCACGACGGCGTGGTGACGATCTTGATGTACTACTGACGCAGGGCTTCGCCTAAGCACTGCGACAATATGACCGCGGTGGAATTTGGTGGCAGGGGCACCGCACACGGCTAAGGAAAGATCTCAATGATCAATTGTCTGTCTAGAGGTGCCCCCTGCCCCCGTATATAAAGGGGCAAAGGGGGAGGGGCGCGGCAGCCATAGGAGGAGTCCTACTCCCGCTGGGAGTAGGAGTCCCCTCCAATCCTATTCCTAATAGGACTCCCCAAGTGGGGAAAGAGAGAGGGGCTGGTCGGCCAGCTTCCCTAGTCCTAATAGGACTAGGGGAAGGGGGGAGGCGCGCATCCTATGAGGGCAGCCCTTTCACCTTTCCACCAAGGCCCATGTTGGCCCATTTGGCTCCCGGGGGGTTCCGGTAACCCTCCCAGTATTCTGGTAAAATCCCTATTTCACCCGGAACACTTCTGATGTCCAAACATAGGCTTCCAATATATCAATCTTTATGTCTCGACCATTTCGAGACTCCTCGTCATGTCCGTGATCACATCCGGGACTCCGAACGACCTTCGGTACATCAAAATGCATAAACTCATAATAACTGTCATCGTAACGTTAAGCGTGCGGACCCTACGGTTCGAGAACAATGTAGACATGACCGAGACACATCTCCGGTCAATAACCAATAGCGGGACCTGGATGCCCATATTGGCTCCTACATATTCTACGAAGATCTTTATCGGTCAGACCGCATAACAACATACGTTGTTCCCTTTGTCATCGGTATGTTACTTGCCCGAGATTCGATCGTCAGTATCCAATACTTAGTTCAATCTCGTTACCGGCAAGTCTCTTTACTCGTTCCGTAATACATCATCCCGCAACTAATTCATTAGTTGCAATGCTTGCAAGGCTTAAGTGATGTGCATTACCGAGAGGGCCCAGAGATACCTCTCCGACGATCGGAGTGACAAATCCTAATCTCGAAATGAAGGAAATATGCCCTAGAGGCAATAATAAAGTTATTATTTATTTCCTTATATCATGATAAATGTTTATTATTCATGCTAGAATTGTATTAACTGGAAACATAATACATGTGTGAATACATAGACAAACAGAGTGTCACTAGTATGCCTCTACTTGACTAGCTCATTAATCAAAGATGGTTATGTTTCCTAACCATGAACAAAGAGTTGTTATTTGATTAAACGAGATCACATCATTAGTTGAATGATCTGATTGACATGACCCATTCCATTAGCATAGCACTCGATCGTTTAGTATATTGCTATTGCTTTTATCCATGACTTATACATGTTCCTTTAACTATGAGAATATGCAACTCCCATTTACCGTAGGAACACTTTGTGTGCTACCAAACGTCACAACGTAACTGGGTGATTATAAAGGTGCTCTACAAGTGTCTCCGAAGGTACATGTTGAGTTGGCATACTTCGAGATTAGGATTTGTCACTCCGATTGTCGGAGAGGTATCTCAGGGCCTTCTCGGTAATGCACATCACATAAAGCCTTGCAAGCATTGCAACCAATGAGTTAGTTGCGAGATGATGTATTACGTAACGAGAAAAGAGACTTGCCGGTAACGAGATTGAACTAGGTATTGGATACCGACGATCGAATCTCGGGTAAGTAACATACCGATGACAAAGGGAACGACGTATGTTGTTATGCGGTCTGACCGATAAAGATCTTCGTAGAATATGTAGGAGCCAATATGGGCATCCAGGTCCCGCTATTGGTTATTGACCGGAAACGTGTCTCAGTCATGTCTACATTGTTCTCGAACCGTAGGGTCCGCACGCTTAACGTTATGATGACAGTTATTATGAGTTTATGCATTTTGATGTACCGAAGGAGTTCGGAGTCCCGGATGTGATCACGGACGTGACGAGGAGTCTCGAAATGGTCGAGACATAAAGAATTATATATTGGAAGCCTATGTTTGGACATCGGATGCATTCCAGGTGAAATCAGGATTTTACCGGAATACCGGGAGGGTTACCGGAACCCCCCGGGAGCATAATGGGCCAACATGGGCCTTGGAGGAAAGGTGAGAGGGCAGCCCTAGGGGCTGCGCGCCTCCCCCCTTCCCTAGTCCTATTAGGACTAGGAGAAGTGGGGCGCCCCCTCTCTCTCTCTCCCCCTTGGAGCAATCCTAGTCCAACTAGGATTTGGGGGGGGGGGGAATCCTACTCCCAGAGGGAGTAGGACTCTCCTGGCGCACCAAACCTGGCCGGCCAGCCCCTCCCCCTTGGATCCTTTATATACGGGGGCAGGGGGCACCCCAAAGACACACAAGTTGATCTACGGATCGTTCCTTAGCCGTGTGCGGTGCCCCCTTCCACCAAATTCCACCTCGATTATATCGTTGCAGTGCTTAGGCGAAGCCCTGCGCCGGTAACACATCAAGATCGTCACCACGCCGTCGTGCTGACGGAACTCTTCCCCGACGCTTTGCTGGATCGGAGCCCGGGGATCGTCATCGAGCTGAACGTGTGCCAAGAACTCGGAGGTGCCGGAGTAACGGTGCTGTGATCGGTTGGATCGCGAGGAGAACGTACGACTACTTCCTCTACGTACGACTACTTCCTCTACGTTGTGTCAACGCTTCCGCTTCGGTCTACGAGGGTACGTAGACAAACACTCTCCCCTCTCGTTGCTATGCATCACCATGATCTTGCGTGTGCGTAGGAATTTTTTTGAAATTACTACGTTTCCCAACAGTGGCATCCGAGCCTAGGTTTTATGGTTTGATGTTATTTGCACGAGTAGAACACAAGTGAGTTGTGGACGATACAAGTCATACTGCCTACCAGCATGTCATACTTTGGTTCAGTGGTATTGTTGGATGAGACGATCCGGACCAACCTTACGCGTACGCTTACGCGAGACCGGTTCCCTCGACGTGCTTTGCACAGAGATGGCTTGCGGAAGACTGTCTCTCCAACTTTAGTTGAACCGAGTGTGGCTACGCCCGGTCCTTGAGAAGGTTAAAACGGAGTCTATTTGACAAACTATCGTTGTGGTTTTGATGCGTAGGTAAGATGAGTTCTTGCTTAAAAGCCTGTAGCAGCCACGTAAAACTTGCAACAACAAAGTAGAGGACGTCTAACTTGTTTTTGCAGGGCATGTTGTGATGTGATATGGTCAAGACGTGATGCTAAATTTTATTGTATGAGATGATCATGTTTTGTAACCAAGTTATCGGCAACTGGCAGGAGCCATATGGTTGTCGCTTTATTGTATGCAATGCAATCGCGATGTAATGCTTTACTTTATTACTAAACGGTAGTGATAGTCGTAGAAGCATAAGATTAGCGAGACGACAACGATGCTGCGATGAAGATCAAGGTGTCGCGCCGGTGACGATGGTGATCATGACGGTGCTTCGAAGATGGAGATCACAAGCACAAGATGATGATGGCCATATCATATCACTTATATTGATTGCATGTGATGTTTATCCTTTTATGCATCTTATCTTGCTTTGATTGACGGTAGCATTATAAGATGATCTCTCACTAAATTATCAAGAAGTGTTCTCCCTGAGTATGCACCGTTGCGAAAGTTCTTCGTGCTGAGACACCACGTGATGATCGGGTGTGATAGGCTCTACGTTCAAATACAACGGGTGCAAAACAGTTGCACGCGCGGAATACTCAGGTTTAACTTGACGAGCCTAGCATATACAGATATGGCCTCGGAACACAGAGACCGAAAGGTTGAGCGTGAATCATATAGTAGATATGATCAACATAGTGATGTTCACCATTGAAACTACTCCATCTCACGTGATGATCGGACATGGTTTAGTTGATTTGGATCACGTGATCACTTAGAAGATTAGAGGGATGTCTCTCTAAGTGGGAGTTCTTAAGTAATATGATTAATTGAACTTTAATTTATCATGAACTTAGTCCTGGTAGTATTAGCATATCTATGTTGTAGATCAATAGCTCGCATTGTTGCTTCCCTGTGTTTATTTTGATATGTTCCTAGAGAAAATTGTGTTGAAAAATGTTAGTAGCAATGATGCGGATTGGATCCGTAATCTGAGGTTTATCCTCATTGCTGCACAGAAGAATTTTGTCCTTGATGCACCGCTAGGTGACGGACCTTTTGCAGGAGCAGATGCAGACGTTATGAACGTTTTGCTAACTCAATATGATGACTACTTAATAGTTTAGTGCACCATGCTTAACTGCTTAGAATCGGGACTTCAAAGACGTTTTGAACGTCATGGAGCATATGAGATGTTCCAGGAGTTGAAGTTAATATTTCAAGCAAATACCCGAGTTGAGAGATATGAAGTCTCCAACAAGTTCTATAGCTAAAAGATGGAGGAGAATCGCTCAACTAGTGAGCAAGTGCTCAGATAGTCTGAGTACTACAATCGCTTGAATCAAGTGGGAGTTAATCTTCCAGATAAGATAGTGATTGACAGAATTCTCTAGTCACCATCACCAAGTTAGTAGAACTTCGTGATGAACTATAATATGCAGGGGATAACGGAAAATATTCCCAAGCTCTTCGCGATGCTAAAATCGGCGAAGGTAGAAATCAAAGAAAAACATCAAGTGTTGATGGTTGACAAGATCACTAGTTTCAAGAAAAGGGCAAAAGGAAAGAAGGGGAACTTCAAGAAGAACGGCAAGCAAGTTGCTGCTCAAGTGAAAAAGCCCAAGTCTAGTCCTAAGCCTAAGACTAAGTGCTTCTACTGCAAAGGGACTGGTCACTGGAAGCGGAACTACCCCAAGTGATTGGCGGATAAGAAGGATGGCAAAGTGAACATAAGTATATTTGATATACGTGTTATTGATGTGTACTTTACTAGTGTTCATAGCAACCCCTCAGTATTTGGTACTAGTTCAGTTGCTAAAATTTAGTAACTCGAAACGGGAGTTGCAGAATGAACAAAGACTAGTTAAAGGGCAAGGTGACGATGTGTGTTGGAAGTGGTTCCAAGATTGATATGATCATCATCACACACTACCTATACTTTCGGGATTAGTGTTGAAACTAAATAAGTGTTATTTGGTGTTTGCGTTGAGCATGAATATGATTTGATCATGTTAATTGCTATACAGTTATTCATTTAAGTTAGAGAACAATTGTTGTTCTGTTTACATGAATAAAACCTTCTATGGTAATACACACCAATGAAAATAGTTCATTGGATCTCGATCGCAGTGATACACATATTCATGATATTGAAACCAAAAAGATGCGAAGTTAATAATGATAGTGCAACCTATTTGTGGCACTGCCGTTTAGGTCATATTGGTGTAAAGCGCATGAAGAAACTCCATGCTGATGGGATTTTGGAATCACTTGATTATGAATCACTTGATGCTTGCGAACCATGCCTCTTGGGCAAGATGACTAAAAACGCCGTTCTCCGGAACAATGGAGCAAGCAACAGATTTGTTGGAAATCATACATACTGATGTATATGATCCGATGAATATTAAGGCTCGCGACAAGTATCATTATTTTCTAAACTTCACAGATGATTTGAGCAGATATGGGTATATCTACTTGATGAAACATAAGTCTGAAACGTTTGAAAAGTTCAAAGAATTTTAGAGTGAAGTGAAAATCATCGTGACAAGAAAATAAGGTTTCTACGATCTGATCGCGGAGACAAATATTTAAGTTACGAGTTTGGTCTTCAGTTAAAACCGTGTGGAATAGTTTCACAAATCCATGCCACCTGGAACACCACAGCATAGTGGTGTGTCCGAACGTCATAACCGTACTTTATTGGATATAGTACAATCTATGATGTTTCTTACCGATTTACCAATATCGTTTTGGGATTATGCATTAGAGACAGCTGCATTCACATTAAATAGGGCACCATCTAAATCCGTTGAGACGACACCGTATGAACTATGGTTTAGCAATAAACCTAAGCTGTCGTTTCTTAAAGTTTGGGGCTGCGATGCTTATGTGAAAAAGCTTCAACCTGATAAGCTCGAACCCAAATCGGAGAAATGTGTCTTCATAGGATATCCAAAGGAAACTGTTGGATACACCTTCTATCACAGATCCGAAGGCAAGACTTTTTGTTGCTTAGTTCGGAAACTTTCTAGAGAAAGAGTTTCTTTCGAAAGAAGTGAGTGGGAGGAAAGTAGAACTTGATAAGGTAATTGTACCTTCTCCCTTATTGGAAAGTAGTTCATCACAGAAATCTGTTCCTGTGACTACTACACCAATTAGTGAGGAAGCTAATGATGATGATCATGCAACTTCAGATCAAGTTACTACCAAATCTCGTAAGTAAACTAGAGTGAGATCCGCACCAGAGTGGTACGGTAATCCTGTTCTGGAAGTCATGTTACTAGACCATGACGAACTTGCGAACTATGAGGAAGCGATGGTGAGCCCAGATTCCGCAAAGTGGCTTGAGGCCATGAAATCTGAGATGGGATCCATGTATGAGAACAAAGTGTGGACTTTGGTTGCCTTTCCCGATGATCGGCAAGCAATTAAGAATAAATGGATCTTCAAGAGGAAGACGGACACTGATAGTAGTGTTACTATCTACAAAGCTAGAATTGTCGCAAAAGGTTTTCGACAAGTTCAAGGTGTTGACTACGATGAGAGTTTCTCACTCGTATCTATGCTTAAGTCTGTCCGAATCATGTTAGCAATTGCCGCATTTTATAAAATCCGGCAAATGGATAAACAAAACTACATTCCTTAATGGATTTATTAAAGAAGAGTTGTATACGATGCAACTAGAAGGTTTTGTCGATCCTGAAGGTGTTAACAAAATATGCAAGCTCCAGCGATCCATCTATGGACTGGTGCAAGCATCTCGGAGTTGGAATATACGCTTTGATAAGTTGATCAAAGCATATAGTTTTTATACAGACTTGCGGTGAAGCCTGTATTTACAAGAAAAGTGAGTGGGAGCACTACAGCATTTCTGATAAGTATATGTAAATGACATATTATTGATCGGAAATAATGTAGAATTATTCTGTAAAGCATAAAGGAGTATTTGAAAGGAGTTTTTTCAAAGAAGGACCTCGGTGATGCTGCTTACATATTGAGCATCAAGATCTATAGAGATAGATCAAGACGCTTGATAAGTTTTTCAATAAGTACATACCTTGAAATTTTTTTTTGAAGTAGTTCAAAATGGAACAGTCAAAGAAAGAGTTCTTGCCTGTATTACAAGGTGTGAAATTGAGTAAGACTCAAAGCCCGACCACGGCAGAAGATAGAAAGAGAATGAAAGTCATTCCCTATGCCTCAGCCATAGGTTCTATAAAGTATGCCATGCTGTATACCAGACCTATTGTATACCCTACCCTGAGATTGGCAAGGGAGTACAATAGTGATCTAGGAGTAGATCACTGGACAAGCGGTCAAAATTATCCTTAGTGGAATAAGGATATGTTTCTCGATTATGGATTTGACAAAAAGGTTCGTCGTAAAAGGTTACGTCGATGCAAGTTTTGACACTAATCTAGATGACTCTAAGTCTCAATCTAGATACATATTGAAAGTGGGAGCAATTAGCTAAAGTAGCTCCGTGCAGAGCATTGTAGACATAGAAAATTGCAAAATACATAACGGATCTGAATGTGGCAGACCCGTTGACTAAATTTCTCTCACAAGCAAAACATGATCACACCGTAGTACTCTTTGGGTATTAATCACATAGCGATGTGAACTAGATTACTGAATCTAGTAAACCCTTTGGGTGTTGGTCACATATCGATGTGAACTATGGGTGTTAATCACATGATGATGTGAACTATTGATGTTAATCACATAGGTGATGTGATCTAGATTATTGACTCTAGTGCAAGTGGGAGACTGAAGGAAATATGCCCTAGAGGCAATAATAAAGTTATTATTTATTTCCTTATATCATGATAAATGTTTATTATTCATGCTAGAATTGTATTAACTGGAAACATAATACATGTGTGAATTCATAGACAAACAGAGTGTCACTAGTATGCCTCTACTTGACTAGCTCATTAATCAAAGATGGTTATGTTTCCTAACCATGAACAAAGAGTTGTTATTTGATTAAACGAGATCACATCATTAGTTGAATGATCTGATTGACATGACCCATTCCATTAGCATAGCACTCGATCGTTTAGTATATTGCTATTGCTTTTATCCATGACTTATACATGTTCCTTTAACTATGAGAATATGCAACTCCCATTTACCGTAGGAACACTTTGTGTGCTACCAAACGTCACAACGTAACTGGGTGATTATAAAGGTGCTCTACAAGTGTCTCCGAAGGTACATGTTGAGTTGGCATACTTCGAGATTAGGATTTGTCACTCCGATTGTCGGAGAGGTATCTCAGGGCCTTCTCGGTAATGCACATCACATAAAGCCTTGCAAGCATTGCAACCAATGAGTTAGTTGCGAGATGATGTATTACGGAACGAGAAAAGAGACTTGCCGGTAACGAGATTGAACTAGGTATTGGATACCGACGATCGAATCTCGGGTAAGTAACATACCGATGACAAAGGAAACGACGTATGTTGTTATGCGGTCTGACCGATAAAGATCTTCGTAGAATATGTAGGAGCCAATATGGGCATCCAGGTCCCGCTATTGGTTATTGACCGGAAACGTGTCTCGGTCATGTCTACATTGTTCTCGAACCGTAGGGTCCGCACGCTTAACATTACGATGACAGTTATTATGAGTTTATGCATTTTGATGTACCGAAGGAGTTCGGAGTCCCGGATGTGATCACGGACGTGACGAGGAGTCTCGAAATGGTCGAGACATAAAGAATTATATATTGGAAGCCTATGTTTGGACATCGGATGCATTCCAGGTGAAATCAGGATTTTACCGGAATACCGGGAGGGTTACCGGAACCCCCCGGGAGCATAATGGGCCAACATGGGCCTTGGAGGAAAGGTGAGAGGGCAGCCCTAGGGGCTGCGCGCCTCCCCCCCTTCCCTAGTCCTATTAGGACTAGGAGAAGTGGGGCGCCCCCTCTCTCTCTCTCCCCCTTGGAGCAATCCTAGTCCAACTAGGATTGGGGGGGGGGGAATCCTACTCCCAGAGGGAGTAGGACTCTCCTGGCGCACCAAACCTGGCCGGCCAGCCCCTCCCCCTTGGATCCTTTATATACGGGGGCAGGGGGCACCCCAAAGACACACAAGTTGATCTACGGATCGTTCCTTAGCCGTGTGCGGTGCCCCCTTCCACCAAATTCCACCTCGATTATATCGTTGCAGTGCTTAGGCGAAGCCCTGCGCCGGTAACACATCAAGATCGTCACCACGCCGTCGTGCTGACGGAACTCTTCCCCGACGCTTTGCTGGATCGGAGCCCGGGGATCGTCATCGAGCTGAACGTGTGCCAAGAACTCGGAGGTGCCGGAGTAACGGTGCTGTGATCGGTTGGATCGCGAGGAGAACGTACGACTACTTCCTCTACGTACGACTACTTCCTCTACGTTGTGTCAATGCTTCCGCTTCGGTCTACGAGGGTACGTAGACAAACACTCTCCCCTCTCGTTGCTATGCATCACCATGATCTTGCGTGTGCGTAGGAAATTTTTTGAAATTACTACGTTTCCCAACACGAAATACGCCAACCCAACATCTACCATTGGAGACACCTGTAGTACTCCTTTATAATCACCCAGTTACGTTGTGACGTTTGGTAGTACCCAAAGTGTTCCTCCGGCAAACGGGAGTTGCATAATCTCATAGTCATAGGAACATGTATAAGTCATGGATAAAGCAATAGCAACATACTAAACGATCGGGTGCTAAGCTAATATAATGGGTCATGTCAATCAGATCATTCAACTAATGATGTGACCTCGTTAATCAAATAACAACTCTTTGTTCATGGTTAGGAAACATAACCATCTTTGATTAACGAGCTAGTCTAGTAGAGGCATACTAGTGACACTCTGTTTGTCTATGTATTCACACATGTATTATGTTTCCGGTTAATACAATTCTAGCATGAATAATAAACCTTTATCATGATATAAGGAAATAAATAATAACTTTATTATTGCCTCTAGGGCATATTTCCTTCAGAGGGACCAGGAGCAGGCGTCGTCCATGATTAACGTCAGGAGGGAGGCGGAGGAGGGCACGATCTTGTCGAAAATGGCTGCATTGTGGTGGCGCCAGATGGACCAAGCCGTAAGGGCAGAAATAGTGGAGAGCCCTCGTTGTTTCTCCGGTGCGACAACGTCAGTAGCGCTGCTGAGCCAGCTCAGGAAGTCAGTGGAGCCATCTGGCACGGGGATCGCCGAGCAGCACCAGGAGAGGATGCCGTGCCAGATGACGCGGGAGAAGACACACCCAACCAGGAGGTGGTGAAGGGTCTCGTCTTGCTGGGAGTATAGGACGCAAACGGGCTCATGTTGAAGACCACGCCGTGCGAGCCGATCTGCTGTCCAGCATCGGTTTACCGAGGCAAGGTAGAGGAAGAACTTCACGGAGAGGGGGGCCGACGATTTCCAGATTAGCTGCCAATGCATGGAAAAAGTGGAGCCAGTGAACAAGGCATTGTAGCAAGAGGAAGCGGAGTAGATACCACTCTCCGTACAATGCCAGGAGATGGTATCAGGCTCCTTGGAGAGGACGATGGTCTGCAATTGGCGCCATAGGTCAAATACTCGAGAGCAGCAGCCAGGCTGAGATGACCGTGAATGTCGCTGATCCACGTGCGATCCTGAAGGCCCGAGGCAATAGTGCGCAAGCGACGGCGACGGCTCGGAACAAGGGCTGTGAGGCTTGGTGCGAGCTCAGTGATAGAGTGTCCCTGAAGCCACTTGTCGGTCCAGAAGCAACAAGTGAGGCCGTTGCCCAGGGACCATGCCGTCGAAGCACGGAAAAATCGGAGGGCCTCCGGATCCGAGGGCGGCTGAAGATGAGACCACGGCCGAGAAGGGTCAGAGGCATGGAGCCAAAGCCAGCACACCCGAAGAGAGATGCCGGTGCGGTGCAGATCGCGGATTCCAAGCCCACCAAGCTCGATCGAACGACAAACGCATGCCCAGCTAACAAGGCAGGATCCAGAGCGGGCTTCTTTTCGTCCATGCCATAGGAAGTCTCGGATGATTCGATTGGCTTTCTTGAGGATTGGTGGGGGCAGAGACATGGCCAGCAAGACATGGACTGGCATGGCCGTGAGTACTTGCCGGACGAGGGCAAGTCGTTCGCCGTGCGAGAGGAGGGCTGCTTTCCAGGTGGCCAGCTTGTGCAGCAGTTTGTCAATGAGGGGTAGCAAGCTGGTGACTGGCGCCTTGCAGAGAGAGAGAGGGGGAGGCCGAGGTACTGAATGGGGAAGGCCACCACCAGGCAGGACAGGGAGGATCCCACAACTTGGGAGACCTCCGGAGTGCACTGAATTGGAGCCGCCGCGCACTTGGCGAAGTTGGTGCGCAGCCCGGACACCGCCCCAAAGAAATCCAGGAGTGAACTAACGGTAGCCATCTCAGAAGGATCTGGGTGGCAGAAAATGACCACATCATCCGCAAAGAGAGAAATACTCGATGCATCCATCCTGTCAGTGAGGCGCCGAATGATGCCCATGGTCACCGCATGCTGCAAGAGCGAGCTGAGGGCATCGATCATAAGGACGAAGAGCATAGGTGAAATGGGGTCGCCTTGCCGAAGGCCTTGGCAGTGGGCAATGGGGGGGCCGGGCACACCATTGATCATCACGCGAGTAGAGGCCGTGGATATGAGGATGGAAATCCACTCACACCATCGGGGCCCGAGGCCAAGATGCTGAAGGATCTGGAGAAGAAACGACCATGAAACAGAGTCGAAGGCGTGTGCAATATCCAGCTTGAGGAGGACTCGGGGGAGCCGGAGTCGGTGGAGTTGCCGCGCCGTTTGCTGGGAAAGGAGAAAGTTGTCATGAACACTCCGGCCCGCAATGAAGGCGCTTTGGTTGGAGGAGACCATCTCGCCAAGTCTAGGAGCCAGCCGCAAGGAGAGAACCTTGGCAAATAACTTGTCCACGATGTGAATAAGACTGATAGGGCGGTAATCAAACAACGTGGCGGCATCGGGCTTCTTGGGGATCAGGGTGATCAGAGCCTCGTTCAATCTCTGGAACGCCTGCCAATTGAGTGAGTAGAGCTTATCAAAGACAGTGCATAGGTCGTGCTTGATGATGTCCTAGCAAGAGCGAAGAAATTCAGCGGTGAATCCGTCCGGGCCTGGCGCCTTGCCCAAAGGGAGCTTTTGATCGCCTCCCAAATTTCATCAGAGGTGAACGGAGCCTCAAGCTCACTCAGAAGAAAGGAAGGGTGGCCGATGGCCTGCAGATTAAGCGTGGCAGCGCGTCCATCCTGAGATCCGAGGATGGCGGAGAAATGATCAAACGCGGCGCGAGCAAGGTCGGCCTCTCCAGAAACCCGTGTCCCGTTGACAGCGAGGTCGACAATCATGTTCTTCTTTGCGTGGTGCGAAGCGTGGATCTTGGAGAAGGCCGAGGACGGCTCCCCTTCTTTGAGCCAGCACAGACGCAGACGCTGACGCACAATGGAGCGATGAAGGGACGCGAGGCCGAGGTATTTGTGTTTAAGCTCGTGCCGGAGCCAGGCCTCGGCGGTAGACAAGGGGCGCAAGTCTTGGGCAGCATCAAAACGTGCAATGAGCTCCCGGGCCACACCAAGCTGCGTGTAGAGGCTATTAGTGACCCGCGAGTTCCACCTTTGAAGACAACACGCCGTAGCTTTAAGACGCGCGAAGAAGCATCGGAAGAGGTCTGGGTCGGGGGCGACCGAAGCCCAAGCTTGCTCAACGGTGTGCTGAAAACCTTCCAGAGCTGGCCAAAACCTTTGGAAGTGAAAGCGCCTGCCTCCAGCGGAGCGGACGACACAGTCAATAAGCAGAGGGCAGTGATCAGAGGCCACAGAAGAGAGGCATCTCAAGAGGCAGTGGGGGTGTGAAGATTCCCAATAGGGGGTGCAAAGAACACGGTCATTGCGAACAAGGGTAGGGTTCGCTTGCTCGTTGGTACAGGTATAATGTCTGCCATGCATGTAGATATCATAGAGTCCATGATCAGTGATGAAGCGGCGAAAGCGGTTCATCGTTCTGCGGGAGACACGATCATTGTTCTTATCAACCAGCAAGGTGATCATATTGAAGTCGCCACCAATGATCCAGTGGCCGGAGATGCTAGAGCGCACGTCATGGAGCTCAGAGAGGAAGGCCAGTTTTGCATCATCTCCCTGGGGACCGTACACGCCAGTGACCCACCAGTGCTGCCCGCCCAAGGGCGAAGAAGCCACCACAGACACATGATGGTCACCAATCATGGGGTTGGAGAGAGAGATTTGGCAACTTTGCTAGGCAAGAATGATCCCGCCCCGGGTAGCAGTCGCCGGGAGGAAGTAGAAGCCGTCAAAGGAGCCACCAAGAGTCTCGAGGATGAGAGCCGGCGAAACCATCGAGAGCTTGGTCTCTTGTAAGCACACGATGGAAGGGGACGTAGAGGAGATCACAGTGCGAACCGCCGTACGCTTAGCCCGGCTATTGAGTCCACGGACATTCCAAAACATGATCTTGAGGTTTACATCCATAGAAACAACATTGTTACACGGGAATCCGGACAGGAGAGCACAATCATGCCGAGAGCTGGCACGACTGGTTGGGGGGAGCCAATCCATCGATGACGGCCTGGGGTAGGCGCCATCCGTAGAAATCGGCAAAGGCGCAGACCACCTCGGTCGCAAGAGGGTGCTCGAAGAGCTTGTAGTAGCGATCCAAGATGGCATCTGAGACTGGCTCATCATCCTTCAAAAGGCCCAAGCGGAGGAGCAAGACACGATTAGCCTTGGTTTCCAAGTCAAGGCCACGATCGGTCTTCGCGATCCGTATGCTTCGGTGTGGGGTGAAGTTGGGAGGCGCCGCGCATCGTCCTCGTCGTGTAGGGGTGGGCAGGACGGGCTGCACCGCCGAGCTGATCGAGTCCAGGAAACCATGTAGAGGGGTGACGTGGGCATCCACATGTTGCATGGCAGTGCATGGGGAGGGGGGATGTGGCATATCCTGGGCCACAGTCACGAGCGGATCAGCATGCATGGGCGCAGGATCCGCCACATGCCGACAGGAAGTGTCTGCCAAGGTGGTCTGGGTATCCGTAGCAGGGGTGACAGGGAGAGGATCTTCCTCGTAGACCGCGCAGGGAGGGGAGTAGGTGGGCTGCGAGGCCGAGGCCCCAGGCGGACCCGAGGCGGGCCTAGGGACAGGGTCAGCAGGCCGATCCAGCGCCGGGGTTGGGGGATCACATCCACCACCAGAGGTGAGACAGGTGGGGTTGCCTCGGGATCCTCGGAAGGTGCAACTGTCAATCGGGCCAGATTGGCCGTTGTTGCGACCTGGGAAGGTTCCGGAGACACGGGGATTTCACGTGTCGCATGCGGAATGGGGGGAACGCGTGTCGGGGACGCGGGGCGCGTGGCCAACTGCAAACTTTGAACGGACGGCGTTGAAGACGGCCCACGTTTGGTCGTTGCTTGGTTAAAAGGCGTAGCGGGCCATGTCAGGCAGAGGGCAGGCGGGACCCGCGTGGCAGGCGGTGAGGTGTCAGGGTGCGGGCCCAGCACGCCCAGCCAACCCCAAAAGGGAAGCGCGCGGTGGCGGGAGCCAGCGCCACCACCGGAGACGGAGCACCGTCGGCGTCGAGGAGCAGAAACACTAGAGCCCCGGGGGGTGTTCATGTCGATGCGGCCACGGGCTAGGGACCAGGGGGAGTCGCGGTCGGATTTGTCGCCACCGTCAGGATCCAGGCGCGGCAACAACGGGGAGGGAAAGCGGTAATCTTCTGTCTCCTCGACGTGGATGGAGACGGGGTAGCGGATGAGCGGCCTGGCGAAGCGAGAGAAACAGTCAGGGTCGACACGGTGGTCTACACCATCGCGCGCCGGTAGGAGCAGCTCGGAAGAGCGCGGAATGCAGTCCGGGTTGGCCGTCCAGGCGAACAGGCGAAACACCGAGAGGTCTCGGCCGGAGCTCGTCTCCGGTGCCAAATCCTCAATGAGACAGAAGGGAGTGAGTAGAAATTCGGCAGAGGAGCGTGACCAAGCGTGATCCGGAATGCCGCGGATCGAAATGCGCATGCGGAAGCGCGCGGTCACCGGCTCACCGCCCGTCAGGTGGCACCACGGGCTGAACAGGAGACGGAAACGCGGGGCGTGGAGGCTGCCGGCCGCAGCCCGGGCGCGGTCATCTCTGGAACGAAACCAGATGAGGAAGTCGCCGGGGAAGTGGGGATGGACAGAGAAGTCACCATGGCGAAAACCAAAGGACGCGGAGAGGGCTGCCGTGACCTCGTCGACGGAGACGCCGCTCCGGTTGCCCGCAATGGTGGCCACAAGGGCAGACTGCAGGGCGAACTCAGCCTCGTCCATCTCTTCACTCCAGGGGAGGTAGCACACCGTGGACGCCGGTCACAGAGAGGGGTGTCCGGACATGGGGGATGCCGAACAAGGAGGCAGGCTTGAACGAGACGCCGGGAGCGACGCCGAGGGGGCGGGGGACGGAGCAGCACCAACCACGGGGGGGGGGGGAGGGGAGTTGCTGGCCGAGGCCGCGGGGGTGGGCGAAGCCGAGCGGACGACGAGATGCGCGGGGGTGTTCGGCCCGACGACGCTCGCCGCCGACGACCCTGGGGAGCAGGGGCGATGGCGCTTGGGTGGCGGAGAGCCGGACGGCGGAGGAGAGCAAGGAACAGTGCAGAGACGGGCGATGTGGCCGTAGTGTCGACAGCGACGGCAGCGAACATCCCGGCGGCACTTGGAACTCCGATGGTCCGGGCTGGGGCTGAGGCATCGCGGGCACTCCGGAGCACGCGGAGAACGCGGAGAGGCCTGGGCCCTGCACGGGCGAGCGCAGTCGCGTCGCGGCGGCCGCGGACGGGGACGACGATCTCGACCACGCACCTCCGTCCAGCCGGCCTCAGCGTGCGGGACCACGGGCTCATCCGCCGGAGAAACGCGGTGGATCTCAGAGCGGGGCCATGCACGGGCGGCGGGAGGGGAGGGCGGTGAAGGGGAGGCCAGCATCCGGGCGTAGGAGGCAGGGGAAGGCGAGGCAGGGGATCTGGCCGGGCTGGAATCTCGCCAGCGCAGGGCACGGGGATGCCCAGATCCGCCTGGGGGGTGGCCATGGGAGGCTGGGGAGGGGCTAACGGACCAGAGGGGTGGGCGCCGGGGCCGAAATGGCCACCGGCGAGGTGGGGCTGTGGACGCCTGGGCTGGAGTGGCCGCCGGCGGGCTGGAGCGTGCTGGGAGCGGAGAGGCTAGAGCGGAGCGGAGCGTGCTGGGAGCCCGCGTACACGTGGATTTCGGCTTGAAAATGGTTCTAGCGATGCATTTGGTGATTGTTAAGCCTGTTGTAGTTAACATTCCCTTCGATTTTATATCCGCTTTAACAACATGCTGAAAGCAACACATTCAAGCTATCATTTGGAGATGATGTTATTTACCTTGGATATATTTGTGTGATTTTATGGTTGATGTACTTATCATGCCTTTCCATGTACTTATTTATGACAACAACGGGAGTGGCCAGCATTTTCCGCCGAGGTTAGTTTCATCCCTCGGCTTGTACCCCCCCTCGTCGTTCCATAATGTAGTGCATAGAGATCCATGCCTAGTCACTTTTTAGCTTCTAATGTTGACTTGTTTCTTGTAGGTACATATGTCTTGGCAAAGATCCACACATCGACCCTTTTTGCGTATGGAGCAATGAGATATTCATGAACCAACATCGAGTGAGGAAACTGATAAGGATTATTAGCAAAAAGATATGAACGGTGGCAATCAGATTATTTGTTTACGCTCTATCCAACACAACAGTGAGTTGTAGGATGATAAGTACGAACTATGTAGCCTTCTCTTTTTACTGCACATAATGAGTTGTTAGACAACAATGTTTGAATCTTTTTCGTTTGCAGTGGTTTCCAAAATAGTTCACTCAAGATTACCTCGCAAAGTACGTGATTGGTGGGCATGCAATGAAGGTTAAAGTATTTCATTGAGACTACAATGATCATCAAGAAGTCCTAATGAAGACAATGAAGGATGGGTGGGCAACCATCACAAGGGGTTAGCCCAGAGTCGTGCACGCATTACGCATGGAGGAGGGCACAATATGGGCATTCTGCTTCACCTTCTCCAGCAACCAGAATGCTTTTCGCCTCTCTTTACATTCTTTAGTACAACTGTGGTTCATCAATCTTTAGTTGGTGCTTCTGTAGTGCTTCAGTATATGTAACTGTGCATTGAATTATGCATTCGTGCTTGAACCTAAATTTGTAATGAACATGGTCTGATATGAAATAAGTGATTGCCTACTTTCAAATTCAAAATATGTGATTTTTAAATGCATGGATTAAATTAGGGATAAACTATGTTCGACAGGCCAGTACACTGCACATGGTTTGCGAAAGCAAAACGTCTGTGATAAGCATCAAGATCGGACATGTTTCTGAGATCCCTACGTGTGCGATGAATCTCTGTTTCACACACGATCAACCAAGATAAAACGTGTGAGATTAACAACAGCAGAGCACATAGTTCCTTCTTATTAAATGTTTACGAAAGTCACCTTATCACACACGCTTGGCAATTATGGACTGTTTGTGATGTCGTGCGCATCATAAACGTTTGCTCATAGAATAACATGTGTGATAGGCCTTCATCAGGCGCGGGTACGATGGATGAATCATGTGGGATATATTCAAGCTTCGCATACAGTTTTGCAGGGACAACCGTATGCACTCTTACATCAAATCACATACAGTCGAGGAAAAGTAAATGTGTGTGATTGTCTGCTTATCAGGCACGTACTACAATCGTGAATTGTTTGTGATGGGGTGTGCATCGTAAATATAGCACCACAGAATAACGACTCCAATGTAATGCGAGCACAAACGAGTAGCAATGATGGAGTGTTTGGGATATTCGAGATATCACAAACAGTTATTTGAAGACTCGCATTTGGGATAGATGCCGACATCACATACACTTAGTTATGCAAAATGTATGCATTGCTAGTCCCTATCCCCGATGGTTTCGGAGTCGTGCGGGAAGGGCCCCCTTATCGCCCACACTGGCAAGGCGACGGTTTAAAATGACATCGCGGAAAGGGTTAAAAACCGTTTGTATAGCAGCTCGCTTTACTGGTGATAATATCTCTCCCAATAAGTGTTAGTTTGTCATTTTTCATAAGGAATCGCAAACGAAGGATCATGGACGCCAATAACATCAATTCAAGTTGAGTAACTAACATGCATTTGCGGAAAGAGCATCTGCCACAACATTTTATTTGCCCTTAATGTACTTGATCACATAAGGAAAAGACTCAATGAATTCACTCCATTTCGGATGTCGTTTATTGAACTTGGTTTGACCTTTACGGTATTTAAGCGTCTCATGATTGGTATGTATGACAAACTCACGTGGGCAGAGATAATGCTCCCAAACATGCAAGACACACACTAAATCATATAAATCTTTGTCATAGATGGGATAGTTAAGTTGTGCGCTAGAAAGTTTCTTGCTAAAATATGCAATGGGTCACTTTTATTGCATTAACACGCCACCTATACCATTGTCACTAGCGTCACAATGCATTTTTTTGTCAAAATTAGGCAATGCAAGTATTGGAGCAGGTGTAAGTAAAGATTTAAGCTCATGAATCGTGGCATCTTGGGAAGGTCCCCAAACTAAAGGCACATTCTTCTTGCTCAAAGCATGTAACGGTGAGGCAATAGTGCTAAAATCCTTAACAAAGCAGCGATAAAATCTGGTTAGGTAAATGAAACTATGCACTTGAGCAAGATTAGTTGGTTGTGGTCAAGTTTTAATAGCGTAAATTTTAGATTCATCAACTTCAACACCCATAGAAGAGACTACAAAACCCAAGAAAACAAGCTTGTCAACACCAAAAGTGCATTTTTCCATGTTTGCATAAAGGCGCTCATTTCTAAGAACTTGCAAGATGTCTCTATGATGTGTGACATGATCTTCAAGAGATTGGATAAACACAACAATATCATCAAAATAGACCACAACAGAAATGCCAATGTATTTTCGAAGAACATAGTGCATGAATCTCATAAAAGTGCTAGGCACTTGAGATAATACCATAGGCATGACCAACCATTCATATAGACCAAATTTTGTTTTGAAAGCCATTTTCCATTCATCACCCTCTTGCATGCGAATTTGATAGTAACCACTTTTAAGGTCCATTTTTGAGAAAATGGTGGCACCACAGGTTCATCTAGCATGTCAACGATCTAGGCATGGTATGGGGGGACGATATCTAATGGTGATAGCATTGATGGGATGGAAATCAGAACACATGCAAAAACTACCATCTTTCTTAGGCACAAGTATGACCAGAATGGCACATGGACTTAAGCTCTCGCGTACATATCCGTTTTCCATGAGATGTTGTACTTGCCTTTGTATCTCTTTTGTCTCGTCTGGGTTGACGCAGTAAGGTGCCTTGTTCGGTAGAGGTTGATACGTCCATTTTGCATCATGCTTTTATATCGATATTTATTGCATTATGGGTTGTTATTTCACATTATGTCACAATACTTATGGCTATTCTCTCTTATTTTACAAGGTTTACATAAGGAGGGAGAATGCCGGCAGCTGGAATTCTGGGCTAGAAAAGGAGCAAATATTAGAGACCTATTCTGCGCAACTCCAAAAGTCCAGAAACTCCACGGAATATCTTACAGTAAATAATGAAAAATACCTGCCAAAGATGAAGGCCAGGGGGCCCACACCCTGTCCATGAGGGTGGGGGGCGCGCCCCCCTAGGGCGCCCCCCCAGGGCGCGCCCCCTACCTCGTGGGCCCCCTGGTGGCTCTCCGATGCCCATCTTCTGCTATATGAAGTCTTTTGTCGAGGAAAAAACTAGAAGCAACCTTTCGTGACGAGACTCCGCCGCCACGAGGTGGAACCTTGGCGGAACCAATCTAGAGCTCCGGCAGAGCTGTTCTGCCGGGGATACTTCCCTCCGGGAGGGGGAAATCATCACCATCGTCATCACCAACGCTCCTCTCATCGGGAGAGGGCAATCTCCATCAACATCTTCACCAGCACCATCTCATCTCCAAACCTTAGTTCATCTCTTGTATCAAATTCTTGTCTCCAAGTCCGGGATTGCTACTAGTAGGTTGCTAGTAGTGTTGATTACTCTTTGTAGTTGATGCTAGTTGGTTTATTTGGTGGAAGATCATATGTTCAGATCCTTTATGCATATTATTACCCCTCTGATTATGAACATGAATATGCTTTGTGAGTACTTACGTTTGTTCCTGAGGACACGGGAGAAGTCTTGGTATTAGTGGTCATGTGAATTTGGTATTCGTTCGATATTTTGATGAGATGTATGTTGTCTAGCCTCTAGTGGTGTTATGTGAACGTCGACTACATAACACTTCACCATTATCTGGGCCTAGAGGAAGGCATTGGGAAGTAATAAGTAGATGATGGGTTGCTAGAGTGACAGAAGATTAAACCCTAGTTTATGCGTTGCTTCGTAAGGGGCTGATTTGGATCCATATATTTCATGTTGTGGTTAGGTTTACCTTAATACTTTTGTTGTAGTTGCGGATGCTTGCAATAGTGGTTAATCATAAGTGGGATGCTTGTTTAAGTAAGAACAACACACAAGCACCGGTCCACCCACATATCAAATTATCAAAGTACCGAACGCGAATCATATGAACGTGATGAAAACTAGCTTGATGATATTCCCATGTGTCCTCGGGAGCGCTTTTCCTTATATAAGAGTTTGTTCCGGCTTTTCCTTTGTTACAAAAAGGATTAGGCCACCTTGCTGCACTTTATTTACTTTTGTTACTTGTTGCTCGTTACAATTTATCCATCACAAAACTATCTGTTACCACTTATTTCAGTACTTGCAGAGAATACCTTGCTAAAATCTGCTATCATTTCCTTCTGCTCCTCGTTGGGTTCGACACTCTTACTTACCGAAAGGACTACGATAGATCCCCTATACTTGTGGGTCATCAAGAATCTTTTCTGGCACCGTTGCCGGGGAGTGTAGCGCCTTTGGTAGGTGGAATTTGGTAAGGAAAAATTTATATAGTGTGCTGAAATTTACTGTCACTTGTTACTATGGAAAGTAATCCTCGGAGGGGCTTGTTCGGGGTATATTCACCCCGACCAGTAGAGCAAAGAGTTGCTCCTCAACCTACTGAACCTATTGAAAATGAAGTCCCTTTTGAATTTCCTTCGGGTATGATAGAAAAACTGCTAGCTAATCCTTTTACAGGAGATGGAACAAAGCATCCTGATGAGCACCTAATATATGTGGATGAAGCTTGTGGATTATTTAAGCTTGCAGGTATACCCGATGATATTGCTAAGAAGAAGCTCTTACCTTTATCTTTGAAGGGAGATGCATTTACATGGTATAGGCTATGTGATGACACGAGATCATGGAACTATAGAAGATTGAAATTGGAATTTCATCAAAAGTATTATCCTATGCAACTTGTTCATCGTGATCGCAATTATATATATAATTTTTGGCCTCGCGAAGGAGAAAGCATCGCTCAAGCTTGGGGGAGGCTTAAATCAATGTTATATTCATGACCCAATCATGAGCTCTCAAGAGTGACAATTATTCAAAAAATTTATGCTCGGCTTTCTGAAAATAATCGCACCATGCTCGATACTTCTTGTGTTGGCTCTTTTATGATGAAGACTATTGAATTTAGATGGGATTTATTGGATAGAATTAAACACAACTTTGAAGATTGGGATCTCGACGAAGGTAAGAAGTCAGGTATGACACCTAAGTTTGATTGTGTTAAATCTTTTATGGATACCGATATTTTCCGTAAGTTTAGAGCTAAATATGGACTTGACTCTGAGATTGTAGCTTCCTTCTGTGAATCTTTTGCTACTTATGTTGATCTCCCCAAGGAGAAGTGGTTTAAATATCATCCTACCATAGAAGTAAAAGTAGCTGCACCTATTAAAGTTGAAGAAAAGACTGTCACTTATAATGATCCTATTGTTCCTACTTCTTATGTTGAGAAACCACCTTTCCCTGTTAGAATAAAGGATCATACTAAAGCTTCAACTGTCGTTCGTAAAAGCAATATTAGAACTTATACACCTCCTGAGCAAGTTAAAGTAGAACCAAATATTCTATTGTTTAAGATCTCTTGTCTGATAATATTGATGGGCACGTTATTCAGTTCTGCGGTGAAACTGCTAGAATTGCTAAACCTTGTGCTAAAGATAAACATATACCTGTGGTAGGCGTGCCTGTTATTTCTGTTAAAATAGGAGATCACTGTTATCATGGCTTATGTGATATGGGTGCTAGTGCTATTGTTATACCTTATACTTTTTATAAAGAAATTAAGCATGAAATTGCACCTGCTGAGTTAGATGATATTGATGTCACAATTAAACTTGCCAATAGAGATACTATTTCAGCAGTGGGAATTGTTAGAGATGTTGAAGTCTTGTGTGGAAAAACTAAATACCCTGCTGATTTTCTTGTTCTTAGCTCCCCACAAGATAGCTTTTGTCCCATTATATTTGGTAGACCCTTCTTGAACATTGTTAATGCTAGGATAGATTGCGAAAAGAATGTTGTTACTATTGGCTTGGATGATATGACCCATGAGTTTAATTTCTCTAAATGTAGTCAAGAACACCGTGAAGAAGAATTGCCTACTAAAGATGAAATTATTGGTCTTACTTATATTGCCGTACCTCCTAGTGATCCTTTAGAACAATATTTGCTAGACCATGAAAATGGTATGTTTATGAATGAAAGAAGGGAAATAGATGAAGTATTCTTTAAACAGGAACCTATTCTGAAACACAATCTGCCTGTTGAAATCCTAGGGGATCCTCCTCCACCTAAGGGTGATCCCGTGTTTGAGCTTAAACCATTGCCTGATAATCTTAAATATGCTTATCTTGATGAGAAGAAGATATATCCTGTTATTATTAGTGCTAACCTTTCAGAGCATGAAGAAGAAAGATTATTGAAAACTCTGAAGAAGCATCGTGCTGCTATTGGATACACTCTTGATGATCTTAAGGGCATTAGTCCCACTCTATGTCAACAAAAAATAAATTTGGAAGCAGATGCCAAACCAGTTCGTGATCCTCAAAGACGGCTGAATCCTAAAATGAAAGAAGTTGTAAGAAAAGAAACACTAAAGCTTCTGGAGGCAGGTATAATTTATCCTGTTGCTGATAGTCAGTGGGTAAGTCCTGTCCATTGTGTCCCTAAGAAGGGAGGTATTGCTGTTGTTCCTAATGATAAAGATGAATTGATCCCACAAAGAATTATTACAGGTTATAGGATGGTAATTGATTTCTGCAAATTAAAAAAGGCTACTGAGAAAGATCATTACCCCTTACCTTTTATTGATCAAATGCTAGAAAGATTAGGCAAAAATACACACTATTGTTTTCTAGATGGTTATTCTGGTTTCTCTCAAATACCTGTGTCGGCTAAAGATCAATCAAAGACTACTTTTACATGCCCTTTTGGTAGTTTTGCTTATAGACATATGCCTTTTGGTTTATGTAATGCACCTACTACCTTTCAAAGATGCATGATGGCTATATTCTCTGACTTTTGTGAAAAGATTTGTGAGGTTTTCATGGATGACCTTTCCGTCTATGGATCTTCTTTTGATGATTGCTTGAGCAATCTCGATCGAGTTTTACAGAGATGTGAAGAAACTAATCTTGTCTTGAATTGGGAAAAGTGCCACTTTATGGTAAATGAGGGTATTGTCTTGGGGCATAAAGTTTCTGAAAGAGGTATTGAAGTTGATAAAGCCAAGGTTGATGCTATTGAAAAGATGCCATGTCCCAAGGACATCAAAGGTATAAGAAGTTTCCTTGGTCATGCAGGATTTTATAGGAGGTTCATTAAGGACTTCTCAAAAAGTTCTCGGCCTCTGACTAATTTATTACAAAAAGATGTACCATTTGTCTTTGATGATGATTGTGTAGAAGCATTTGAAATACTTAAGAAAGCATTAGTCTCTGCACCTATTGTTCAGCCACCTGATTGGAATTTACCCTTTGAAATTATGTGTGATGCTAGTGATTATGCTGTAGGTGTTGTTCTAGGGCAAAGAGTTGATAAGAAATTAAATCTTATCCATTATGCTACTAAGACTCTAGACAATGCTCAAAGAAATTATGCTACTACTGAAAAAGAGCCTTTAGCAGTTGTATTTGCTTGTGATAAGTTCATGCCTTATATTGTTGATTCTAAAGTAACTATTCACACTGATCATGCTGCTATTAAATATCTTATGGAAAAGAAAGATGCTAAACCTAGACTTATTAGATGGGTTCTCTTGCTACAAGAATTTGATTTCCATATTGTTGATAGAAAAGGAGCTGAGAACCCCGTTGCAGACAACTTATCTAGGTTAGAGAATGTTCTTGATGACCCACTACCTATTGATGATAGCTTTCCTGATGAACAATTAAATGTCGTAAGTACCTCTCGTAGTACTCCTTGGTATGCTGATTATGCTAATTAAATTGTTGCTAAATTCATACCACCTAGTTTCACATACCAACAAAACAAAAAGTTCTTCTATGATTTGAGACATTACTTTTGGGATGACCCACATCTTTATAAAGAAGGAGTAGATGGTGTTATTAGACGTTGTGTACCTGAGCATGAACAGGAACATATCCTATGCAAGTGTCACTCCGAAGGTTATGGAGGACACCACACTGGAGACAGAACTGCACATAAGGTATTGCAATCCGGTTTTTATTGGCCTACTTTCTTCAAGGATGCCCGTAAGTTTGTCTTGTCATGTGATGAATGTCAAAGAATTGGTAATATTAGTAGACGTCAAGAAATGCCTATGAGTTATTCACTTGTTATTGAACAATTTGATGTTTGGGGCTTTGATTATATGGGACCTTTTCCTGCCTCTAATGGATATACACATATTTTAGTTGTTGTTGATTATGTTACTAAATGGGTAGAAGCTATTCCAACTAGTAGTGCTAATCATAACACCTCTATTAAAATGCTTAAGGAAGTTATTTTTCCGAGGTTTGGAGTCCCTAGATATTTAATGACTGATGGTGGTTCACACTTTATTCATGGTGCTTTCCGTAAAATGCTTGCTAAGTATGACGTTCATCATAGAATTGCATCTCCTTATCACCCACAGTCTAGTGGTCAAGTAGAGTTGAGCAACAGAGAGCTCAAATTAATTTTGCAAAAGACTGTCAATAGGTCTAGGAAGAATTGGTCCAAGAAACTTGATGATGCATTATGGGCCTATAGAATTGCATATAAAAATCCTATGGGTATGTCTCCGTTTAAAATGGTTTATGGAAAAACGTGTCACTTACCTCTCGAACTAGAACATAAGGCATACTGGGCTATTAAAGAGCTCAATTATGATTTCAAACTTGCCGGTGAGAAGAGGTTGTTTGATATTAGCTCACTTGATGAATGGAGAACCCAAGCTTATGAAAATGCCAAGTTGTTTCAAGAAAAAGTTAAAAGATGGCATGACAAAAGGATACAAAAGCATGAGTTTAACGTAGGTGATTATGTATTGATATACAACTCTCGTTTAAGATTTTTTGCAGGAAAAATTCTCTCTAAATGGGAAGGCCCTTACGTCATCGAGGAGGTCTATCGTTCCGGTGCCATAAAAATCAACAACTTCGAAGGTACAAATCCGAAGGTGGTGAACAGTCAAAGAACTAAACACTATATCTCAGGTAATCCCATAAATGTTTAAACCAATATTATTGAAACCGTAACCCCGGAGGAATACATAAGAGACACTTTCCAGAACGTTTCAGACTCCGAAAAGGAATAGGTATGTGGTATGGTAAGTAAACCGACTCCAAAACAATTTTTAAGGCAATATTTCTCCGTTTTGGAATATTTAGAAAAATAGGAAAATAAGTGGCAGTCCGGGAAGGACACGAGGGCCCCACGAGGGTGGTGGGCGCGCCCCCCTACCTCGTGAGCACCTCGTGTGCCTTCCGGACTCCGTTTTCTTGCACGATACGTATTGTGGTCGGTAAAAAATCACTATATATTCTCCCGAAGGTTTTGACTCCCGTATCACGCAATTATCCTCTGTTTTTGTTTCGAGCTGTGCTGCTACAGATTAGATCAACATGTCGTCTCAAGATTCGGAGGAGGATTGCCCGGTTTCTTACCGGCCTTTGGATAAAAACATATTCAAGGATACCTATCCATATATATGGTACCCCGATGAGGAAGATGAAGATGAACCAGTCCCCCCTCGTTTCAAGCAAGAAAGCAAAGAGGCGTTATGCAAAAGGATAATAAAGCTTGAGATAGAGAATGATGACTTGAAGATTGATAATTTCACCCTCCGACGCAAGTTGGAGAAAGAGAAGGGCATGCTCACCACTACTTCATCACCATCCTCTTCACCAACAAAGGAGATATAATCACATGGGTATGGGCACTCCCCTTGGCAACTGCCAAGCTTGGGGGAGGTGCCCCGATATCGTATCACAATCACAACTCCTATCCTTACCGTTTTTCTTAGTTTGATCCTATTAGTAGTATCTTGATCTAGTAGAATAAAGTTTATGGCATGATCTAGTTTCGAGTTTGCTTTATGATCTCTCCATGTAATCAAGTCCGTGAGCTATATAATAAAGATTAGTGTTGAGTCAAGGGCTTGATTTTCTTGCTATGATCTTGGGTGAATAAAAGAAAAGAAGAAAAAGAATAAAAAGAACAAAAGTTCATATTGATCTTATTGAGAGTAATGACTTCACATAGAAAGAGTATGATGATTTAAAGTTGTTGGGAGTTGGCAGACATAGCTTTGGTCATCGTTGCAATTAATAGGAAGTAATAAGGAAAGAGATGTTTCACATATAGATATATTATCATTGACATCTTTTATGATTGGGAGCACTCATTAAAATACGACATGATAAAGAGTTGATGTTGGACAAGGAAGACAACGTAACGAGTTATGTTTTCTTATATCTGAGATAAAGTATGTTGTCATGGATCTTCTAACATGTTGAGCTTGCCTTTCCCCCTCATGCTAGCCAAATTCTCAGCACCAAGTAGAGATACTACTTGTGCTTCCAAATACCCTTAAACCAGTTTTGCCATGAGAGTCCACCATACCTACCTATGATTGAGTAAGATCCTTCAAGTAAGTTGTCATCGGTGCAAAGCAATAAAAATTGCTCTAAATATGTATGATTGATTGGTATGGGAGAAATAAGCTTTATACGATCTTGTGATGTGAAAGTAATAAAAGCGACGGACTGCATAATAAAGGTTCATATCACAAGGGGCAATATAAAGTGACGTTCTTTCACATTGAGATTTTGTGCATCTAGCCATAAAAGCGCATGGCAACCTCTGCTTCCCTCTGTGAAGGGCCTATCTTTTATTATTATCTTCTACCTTATGCAAGAGTCAGGGTGATCTTCACCTTTGCTTTTTCATTTTATCCTTTGGCAAGCCCAGCATGTTGGAAAGAACCTGATATATATATATATATATATCTAATTGGATGTAGGGGAGCATGAGCTATTATTGTTGACATTACCCTTGAGGTAAATGGTTGTGGGGCGAAACTATAAGCCCCTATCTTTCTCTGTGTCCGATTAAAACTCCGTAACCACAAGTATTGCATGAGTGTTAGCAATTATGAAGGACTAGATGATAGTTGAGTATGTGGACTTGCTTTTTAGCTCTGACATAGACTCTTTCTGATGTTATAACAAATTGCAATTGCTTCAATGACTGAGGTTATAGTTTGTTGGTGCTCAATAAGGTTTCTGATTCATGCTTTTGCTTTGTGAATAGATCATCACTTGAACATAAGTAATCATATGACAAAATCTATACATGTTGCTGTTATGAGAATAATCATGATGCCCTCATGTCCGTACTTTATTTTTATCGAACCTCTACCTCTAAACATGGGGACATATTTATCGTTATCGTCTTTCGCTTGAGGACAAGCGATGTCAAAGCTTGGGGGAGTTGATACGTCCATTTTGCATCATGCTTTTATATCGATATTTATTGCATTATGGGCTGTTATTTCACATTATGTCACAATACTTATGGCTATTCTCTCTTATTTTACAAGGTTTACATAAGGAGGGAGAACGCCGGCAGCTGGAATTCTGGGCTGGAAAAGGATCAAATATTAGAGACCTATTCTGCGCAACTCCAAAAGTCCTGAAACTCCACGAAATATCTTACAATAAATAATGAAACATACCTACCAAAGTTGAAGGCCAGGGGGCCCACACCCTGTCCACGAGGGTGGGGGGCGCCCCCTACCTCGTGGGCCCCCTGGTGGCTCTCCGATGCCCATATTCTGCTATATGAAGTCTTTCGTCGAGGAAATAACAAGAAGCAACCTTTCAGGACGAGACTCCGCCGCCACGAGGCGGAACCTTGGTGGAACCAATCTAGAGCTCTGGCAGAGCTGTTCTGCCGGGGATACTTCCCTCCGGGAGGGGGAAATCATCACCATCGTCATCACCAACGCTCCTCTCATCGGGAGAGGGCAATCTCCATCGACATTTTCACCAGCACCATCTCATCTCCAAACCCTAGTTCATCTCTTGTATCCAATTCTTGTCTCCAAGTCTGGGATTGGTACTAGTAGGTTGCTAGTAGTGTTGATTACTCTTTGTAGTTGATGCTAGTTGGTTTATTTGGTGGAAGATCATATGTTCAGATCCTTTATGCATATTATTACCCCTCTGATTATGAACATGAATATGCTTTGTGAGTAGTTACATTTGTTCTTGAGGACACGGGAGAAGTCTTGCTATTAGTAGTCATGTGAATTTGGTATTCGTTTGATATTTTGATGAGATGTATGTGATCTAGCCTCTAGTGGTGTTATGTGAACGTCGACTACATAACACTTCACCATTATATGGGCCTAGAGGAAGGCATTGGGAAGTAATAAGTAGAAGATGGGTTGCTAGAGTGACAAAAGCTTAAACCCTAGTTTATGCGTTGCTTCGTAAGGGGCTGATTTGGATCCATATATTTCATGCTATGGTTAGGTTTACCTTAATACTTTTATTGTAGTTGCGGATGCTTGCAATAGAGGTTAATCATAAGTGGGATGCTTGTTCAAGTAAGAACAGCACCCAAGCACCGGTCCACCCACATATCAAATTATCAAAGTACTGAACGCGAATCATATGAACGTGATGAAAACTAGCTTGATGATATTCCCATGTGTCCTCGGGAGCGCTTTTCCTTATATAAGAGTTTGTTCCGGCTTGTCCTTTGTTACAAAAAGGATTGGGCCACCTTGCTGCACTTTATTTACTTTTGTTACTTGTTGCTCGTTACAATTTATCCTATCACAAATCTATCTGTTACCACTTATTTCAGTACTTGCAGAGAATACCTTGCTGAAAACCGCTTATCATTTCCTTCTGCTCCTTGTTTGGTTCGACACTCTTACTTATCGAAAGGACTACGATAGATCCCCTATACTTGTGGGTCATCAGAAGTGCACCGGGGATGAGGTCAATGCGGTGTTTGATTCAGCGCAAAGGAGGTAGTCCGGGGGGTAGCTCATCGGGGAACACGTCTATATTGGGTGAGGAGATTGGAGTAAGGTTGGAAGTCAGAAATCTTCTTTATTGGGTGATTTAGGCCATTTGAGAAGCGCGCCATAGTTTGTTCATCATCTTCCTTGACATTGGCTCGTATCATGGCGATCTTCATATCTTGATAGTATTCTTCCGTCGTCTTGGTGCCTTGCTTGAGAAGTTGCAACTTCTTGAAGAGATCGCCGCTATAGTGTGTAGGCACAAAGCAAGATCTCGTGACATCCTTTATTTGTGTCCAAGTCGTGATGGGTGGTTTGCCTTTCTCCCTTTGTCGCTCGATCACTTTTTCCCACCAAATGAGGACATATTCTTGCAACTTGAGGGAGGCCATGGCGATTTTCTTTTCCTATTCATAATTGTGAAGATAGAATATCTTGTCGACCTTCAATGCCCATGAGAGATATTCTTCAGGATCGGTGCTTTCGGAGAACTTGGGCATGCTGAACTTGAGCTTGTCGTAGCGTTGTTCTTCATCATAGTGATGAGGTGATGTCGCTCTTTGCATGGAGGAGGGTCCTCCATCTCTCGCTCCACTTGATGTACTTGATGTTGAGGTCGAGGGATTCGTACCCAATTCCTTCTCTCTTGTTGCTCCTTAAGGAGAGCGGCTTCTTCTTGTTGCTCTTGGTGAAGTGCTTCTTCTTCTTCTTCTTTGTGCACTCGGCGGTTGCACTCTTCGATGGCATGAGTGGCGTCTCGGAGTGCTTGTTTTCCTTCAAGAACTTGTTCCTCACAGTGTTGTGCTCTTGCCGGAGTGCGTCGCCGTCTTGAGTTGCTTGACATTGTGATTGTCGAGGTTGCTCTTGGTCCATGGCATCTTGTTCTTGGCGGCGATGCCATTCGCGCTCTAGAAGTCGGTCTTGCAACCCATTGTCATGGAATGGATTGTGATTTTCATCGCGGCGATTTGAACGAGCTCGAGGAAGGCTTGTGTCAGAAGATGTCGGGGGAAACTGATCCACGAGAACCTATGGGGACCGAGCCCCTTTTGGTTCGGCGGGGGGAGGAGGCCGCACGAAGAGCAGATCGAGGCGGAGGCACACGAGCAGTTTACCCAGCTTCGGAGCTCTCCGGAGAGATAATACTCCTACTGCTGCATTGTGGTTTGTATTGAGTTCTTGCTCGGGAGCGCTGAGTGCTATAGTACACACCAGCAGCTAACGAGACCGAGCGTGGGTGTTCTACTATTCGTCCCCCCCCCCCTCTACATTGCGCATGGGCCTCCTTTTATATGCTCAAGGGGTCACCGACAGGTGGCAACGTAGGCAAGGGCAAAAATGGAAAAGTGTTGTGGTTGGTACAGCTACCTATACAGTGTATAATACCTAACCCTGACGGCAGGGGACAAGGGCATTAAATGCCCGTCTGCGTCGCCCAAACAGTGCACAAAAGGGACCGTCAGGGACGCCACCGTTCGCCACGATGGCAATCTTGTCAGCGCCGCTTGCCACCGCGTACCGCTGGCTGCACAGCCTCCCGCCACGTACGCTTGGAAGAGTCCCAGAGCGACACGTTGGTGGATGTGCTGGAGCGTGGGTACGGAGTGATATCTTGCCGCGGCAAACGCCTTGCCGCGGTCGTTGTCTTGTCGCGTCCGGAGGCTTGCCACTCACCGGGCCTCGCCGGGACGCGTGGCGCGTCGCGGCGAGTTCCTTGAGATGCCTTGGTTGGCCTTCCCGGCAAGCTCCTCTTGCCGGGATCTTGTGCCTTGAGTGGCCTTCCCGTCAAGCTCCTCTTGCCGGGGCCTTGTCTCCTTGGCTTGAATACTTTGTTCTTGAATGGCTCCAAAGGAACCGCAGAGGACCTTGGCGGTCACCCGGCAAGCCTTGCCGCGGGGTGCTGCGACTGCCCGTGCACAAGTTCGGGATACTAGGGTACCCCTACTCTAGTACACTGACAGGAGCCCCCGGGCCTGGGCCATACACGGTGCCGAGCGCTGTTGGGCCAGGCCCTAAACAGGGCACGGGCACGCGCGGCCTGGGTCACGCCGTATCTTTCTCCGTATCCACCGCCCCCTCCCCGATCAGCACGCGTCGATTGCGGCGTCGTGGGAGAGATCGTGGGTGGCTTCTTTATTCGTAAAGGCGGAACGTCCGCCCCTTCCCTCCTTATAAGCAGGGGAAACAGGGGCAGTTCGCCCATCCGCCCGTTGCTACTCCAATCCTCGAAAATCTCCGCCACTCCCCTTCTTCCCAAAGCCGAAAGAGAGCAGCGCTCCGCCCCCCGTCGCCTCCAGCACCAACACGAACGCCGTCGACCTCCCTCACCACCTCCGCCATGGCTCCGAAAGCCGATAAGGGGAAGGTCGTGAAGTCGGCCGAAGCGCAGCGGCTCGCGGCGCTGCGAAAGGAGCGGGCCATCTTCCCCCCAAGCTTACCGCGGGGGATCTGAGGGAGTACTACTACCTCTTCTGGTCGACGGAGACGCGGGCGCACCCGCGCACGAAGGTACTCCCAGCCGCCGCTTGGAAAATGGCTCCAACTGGGTACCCCTTCTTCGCCTTGTTCTTCTATTGCGGGCTTTGCCCGCCTTTCTCTGAATTCTTCTGTGATATTATGAACACCTACGGGCTCCGCCTCCTTGACTTCACCCCCAATGCTGTCCTGACCATGGCAGTTTTCGCACATCTTTGCGAAAACTTTGTCGGAGTCCATCCAAATGTAGCCCTTTTCCGCCACTTCTTTTCGCCCCGAGTTGAGAAAGGAGAGCCCTTATCCGGCGGAATCGCCTGGATCTCAAAAGCCGGCAAGAAGGATGCTTATCTGGAGGGAGAGTTCCGCAGCAAGTGGGAGGAATGGAGGGCGGACTGGTGCTGGATTGTCGAGGCGAACCCGCAGCCGTTTACTGCCCGGCGCCAAACTCCAATAGTGCGCGGCAGCGATTGGAGCAACGTGGCCCCGGAAGACGACAGGCTGAAGATTGCCGTCGCCCGGATCCAACGCCTCAGGCTTGTCGGGCTCACTGTAGGCGCAGTTGGCGCAGATTTCCTTCGCCGCCGTATCGCCCCCCTGCAGGAGAGGAGGAGACCCGCCTGGGAGTTCAAGAACGCGGCGGATATCATGAGGCTGCGTCCGGGCCTCAACTTTAACTTCACTGTCCTGGAGCTCAACGCGATGCTCCAGGAGCTGTTCAAGTACGACCCTCAACATCCCGAAGTGTTCAGGTTGCCGAGGGGCATCGTTCCGCTGTGCAACAACTCCTCGCTCGACCGCATCCGTGCAATGATGCCGCTGTGCGACTCGCATGGAATTGATCCAGCTTGGATAGAGCCTGCAGACGATGTCATGCAGGCGTTCTTCGATGGCTTGGTAGAAGTGCCGATCCGCTCCGACGAGCAAAAAGGCCTCACCCGGGACACCACCGACGAGGAGATCAAACGCATCGCCACTAGGCTGGAAGAGGCGGCGGCAGCCGCAGCCGCGGGCGAGTTTGGATTCACCATGGAGGAGGCAGAGGCAGCAGAGGCGGCAAGCCTTGCCGAGCGAGAGGGGCTTGCCGGCAAGGAAGAGCCTGTCGGGCCTGACGTCGGGCCGGGCGAGCCTGCCGAGGATACGAGCGGCTCGTTGGAGATCGGCTCCTCTTCCTCCTCATCTTCGGGCAGCTTGCCGCAAGCAGAGCCCCCGGCTCCACAAGCAGAGCCCCCGGCTCCACCAAGAAGGCGTCTCCGCAAGGCCGGGGACGCAGCGGAGCGGCAGACGAGTCGACCCCCGCCGCGCCGCACGACACGCTCCACCGCGGCAAGTTCCGTTGCCGCGGAAGCACCTCACGCTGCTGCTGCAACTAGAGCGGGGTCCTCCCGGTCTGCCGCTCCAGCTCCCGCCAAGCGGCCAAGGGATCCTACTCCTCCGCCTCCTCGCACCGGAGGTGAGCTAGGCTTCGACTTCTCCGCGCTCAGCTCCGACGAGGAAGAAGAAGAGTAAGATTCTTGTTGTACTTGTATTTCTTCAATTCTTGCTATTTTGTCTTGTATCTCATTTGCTTTACTCTGAACTCATCCCTTTTTAGGACTCTGGCCCAGAGAGCGGCAAAGAGAGCCAAGGTCCCAGTGATTGTCATCGAGGATGACCCCACCGTGTCAGCAGGGGGTGCGCCCGAGACAAACTTGCCGGACCCGGCAACTGTTCTTCAAAGCAGCCCCCAGCGCAGTCCCCAACGTAAGTATATGGTTCGCTTCCCGCTGTTAGGCGCGCATGGATACTCTTTGTTTGCTGATATCTGACTGTTGGTTTGTGTAGGAGTAGAGCAGCCCCACCAGGAGCGTCCGGAGACCGCCCCCGACATGCCATCTGCTTCGACCACACCGCCAAGGGAGAGTTCTCCGGCAAGGGACAATCCTCCGACAAGGGAGAGATCTCCGGCAAGGGGGAGCTCTCCGGCAAGGGAGAAGTCTCCGGCAAGGGACAGCACCAGCGGCCCCCCGGCGGCGGAGACCACAACCGCAGAGCCCGGTACAGGTAATCCTCTTGCTTCGAAACTTCCCTTGGGTTCTTCTTCGTTTGATCTTCTTTTTGGATATTTGCTTGACTTTTCTTCCTTTTTTCGGCCGTCAGACCCATCTACTGCAGAGCCGATGGAGATCGAGGTTGCTGTTGACGACGCCGCCGCCACCGAAGAAGCGGCCGGCGCTGATGATCCCGCCGGCGAAGAGGCCGCCAAGGCTGCCGCCGCAGTAGCTGACGAGGGGTCTGGCGATCGCACTGACGGCCCTGAGGCCGCAGGAGCGCCAGGCGCTACGCCGACCGCCGACCCTTCCGCCGCTGCCACAGCGCCAGGCTCCGAAGAGCCCCAGCCAGGCATCTACTTGAAGGCCGGTGATGGCGTCTTCATCAACCTCCCCTGGGCGTCAAGGTCCAGGGCGCCGGTCAAAGGAGAAAGCTTCGACGTAGAGGTGCTCGTCTCCGCTGGGCTGACGCTGGTTGACGCGCCAAGCAGCAGCAGCGGTGAGCCCGAGGAGGAGCGGCTGCTGCGGAAGCTGTTGTCGCTCTACCGCGCCCGGCAAGCCAAACTGGAATCCCGCGAAGCGCTGGCCGCGAAGGCGGGAGCAGACATTGAGAAGCGCGCGGAGGAGCTCCGGGGTATCAACCAGGCAGCTCTCCGGTCTCTGGCGGAGGAGCGGGAGCGGCTCGACGAGGAGAAGAAGGCCTTCCTTCTCGAGAAGGCTGACGTCGAGGAGCAGCAGCGGCTTGCCGCTGAGAAGCTGTCTGCGCAGGAGGGCGAGCTGGCGCAGCGGAAGGTCAACCTTGATAGCCACGAGGAGGAGCTTGCCGTGCGCGAGCGAACACTCGGCGGAGCTATCAAGCAAGCGGAGGACGCTGCCACAGCTGCCAAGGCCGCCAAGAAGGAGCTGGAGACGAAGGTGGCGCAGCTGGAGGCCGATCTCAAGGCGAGCGGCGAGGATCTTACCGCGCTCAAGCGTGAGCGGGAGAAGGACGCCCACAGCCACTCAGAACTGCAGGCGCCTCGCCGAGAAGGACAAGGAGCTCAGCGCCGCCAAGGATTCCAACGCAGATCTTGAGTTGAAGCTGACCACTTTGACCAAGGCGCTGGACGGCGCCAGGGAGTAGGAGGTGGCCTTGAAGGAGGAGATCAAGGCCGACAAGGCGCTGCTGGAGAGTATTGCTGTCACCCAGAACACTTTTAGGGAGACCGTGGAGCACTGGACGGAGAGTCTTGTGAACGCTGCCGCAGATATTGACAGGGAGCTGGCGCAGCTGGGGATGGAGGATCTCGAGTATCCCTCCGATGAGAACCTCCAATCCAGCGCCAAGCTCACCTTGTTCTTCAAAGGCGTGGAGACGGCCCTCCAGCGACTCCGGGAGAGGATCCCAAAGCAGCTGGCCGACGAGTCACGCAAGATCTGCGCGGGAGCTCTTCAAAAGGTGTTGGTGAAGGTGGCCTTCCGCAACCCGGGCCTCAACCTCACCAACGTCCTCAAGACCCTGCCGCCGGAAGCTGATCTGGATGCGCTCAAGGCCCTTGTCGCACCCATTGTGGACAAGGTGAGCGGGATCAAGAGGGTTGAGGGCGATCGCGTAGATTAGGCCGCCCGTCTTCTTCTTTTCTTGTCGCTGCTGATCACGTTATGAAAACAATCTATTAGAGCCGCGTCAAGCTATCTTGTAATATAACTCTATTTTGGGTAGTGATTGCAATGTTATTTCCTTTATTTGATTCCTTCCTTTGTATGTTTTTGCCCTACGCTTTTAGGGAACTTGCCGGCACAGGCACCCTTGCCGCGAGCGCTGAGTGCGGGACGTCAGCAGCCTGCCGGCGGTGCCGTTACCGACAAGAAACCTTGTCGCAACTAGTCACAACTCACTTAAGTTGTTGAGCGGACTCAAAACAAAGTAAGGGCGCGACTCTAGTCGCAGCACACTTAAGTTGTTGAGCGGACTCGAAACAAAGTAAGGGCGCAACTAGCCACGAGCTAGTTCCTTCGCGCATAGGTTTTCCATACAAAGCATGGTCGTTCAAGGAAGATAACTTAAAAATTTAAAAAATCTGATTGCTCAAACTTTGGCAACTTAGCTTTTCTGTTGTTTGCTTTCCGGCAAGACGAAACTTTCTTGAACGACGCCTGGTCCATACCATTATCTTCTCCTTCCCCCCGACAAACTTGTGGGTGAGGGAACCTTCCTTTCCTTGAGAAAAAAGAGAGAAGAGAAAATAAAGATATGGAGCCTTATGGCTCGTTATTGCTTACCGGGGGTTGGCGCTGCACAAAGTGTCAGATAACTCATGCAAAAAATAAAAAGCATGAAATTGACAAGATGTGCGGAGCACATGAGTTTTATTTATGCACAGGGTCTGCGCCTGGCTTTGTACAAAGGATTACATGCAACAGCGGCAAGACTTGTACAAAAGGTGGTTGCCGAAACAGGGTCCGGCAACCGCGCCTTACGGGTAAACTTACGAAGATGCTCAATGTTCCAGGAGTTGCTCACCGGAATGCCATCTTCGGTCTCAAGGCGGACAGCGCCAGGCCTAGTGACTCGTTTCACCCGATAAGGGCCTTCCCACTTCGGCGTCAACTTGTTGGAATTCTTGGCAGACTGAACGCGCCGAAGAACAAAGTCGCCTTCCTCGAGACTTCTGGCGTTAACTTTGCGGCTATGGTAGCGGCGCAAAGCTTGCTGGTAGCGAGCAGCTTGTACAGGAGCCTGAAGACGATCTTCCTCAAGGAGCAGCGCGTCATCTTGTCGCAGCTGCTCTTGCTCAAGCTCATCATAAGCGAGCACTCGAGGTGACCCGTATACGAGTTCCGTGGGGAGAACTGCCTCTTCTCCATAGACTAGAGCGCAAGGTGTCTGGCCAGTGGCTCGATTTGGCGTCGTCCTGATCGACCAAAGAACCACCGACAGCTCCTCAATCCAGTTTTTTCCGCACTTGTGTAGCCTGTCGAAAGTCCTGGTCTTGAGCCCATGCAGCACTTCAACATTTGCCCTCTCCGCTTGACCGTTGCTCCTGGGGTGAGCAACAGAAGCGAAGCAGATCTTGGCGCCAAGATCTTGGACGTACTGCATGAAGGTGCGGCTTGTGAATTGTGTACCGTTGTCAGTGATGATCCTGTTAGGGATCCCGAAGCGGCAAACAATCGACCTGAAGAACTTGACTGCTGACCGTGCTGTTACCTTCCTCACTGCTTCCACTTCCAGCCACTTTGTGAACTTGTCGATTGCAACATACAAGTACTCAAAGCCCCCGATTGCTCGAGGGAAAGGGCCGAGGATGTCGAGCCCCCAGACCGAAAATGGCCAGGATAAAGGGATCGTCTGGAGAGCTTGAGCTGGCTGGTGTATCTGCTTGGAATGGAACTGGCATGCTTCACACTTGGTTACTTGTGCAGTTGCATCCTGGAGGGCTGTCGGCCAAAAGAAACCTTGCCAGAATGCTTTGCCGGCAAGTGCTCTTGCGCCAATGTGGTGACCACATATGCCTCCATGTATCTCTGCCAACAGCTTTTGTCCGTCTTCCCGGTGAATACACTTCAATTTCACACCGTTGAGTCTTCTTCTGTACAGTGCGTTGTCGACAAACTGGTACATACTTGACTGCCGGGCTACTCTTTCCGCTTCTTCTTGCTCTTCGGGAAGTTCTCCTGTCTGAAGGAAACGGGCAATCTGCTGTGCCCATGCTGGAGCTTGCGGCTCGACAACAAGGACTAAAGGCACATCTACTGCTGCGGGAACATCCGCTTCTACAGCGAGAACCTGCGGCTCAGTCGGAGCTTGGCGTTCCCCGACAAGCTTGCCGGAGCAAAACTTGTCGGGAGCGTCTGCTTCAACGGAACAAACCCTGTGGTTTGCCGGAGCAGACTGCTCCCCAGCACTCTTGGTGTTGATCTTGGGGACCTTCTTGGCGGCGGCTTCGGGAAGCTCTGCCGGAAAATAGTCACCAGAAATCAACTTCCTCTTCTTGCTCTGTCCAGTTGATGGTGTTACAGACGGTTGAGTCAGCTTGAGCACAAAGATCCCTAGTTCCACAGGTAACTTAAGTGCTGCGCACTTTGACAGGCCATCGGCAATGTCGTTCTGAGCTCTTGGAACATGTTCCATTTGTAGGCCGACAAAGCGCTCTTCTAGCTTTCTCACTTCATCAACGTAGGCTTCCATCAACGGACTCTGATAACTCTTATTCACTTGGCAGACGACAAGCTGCGGGTCACCCCTGACAATGAGCTTCTTGATCCCAAGGTCTGCCGCGATCCTGAGACCGGCAAGCAAACCTTCATACTCTACAGTATTGTCTGTTGCTTGCTCCTTGGGAAAGTGCATCTGGACTATGTACTTGAGGTGTTCTCCGGTGGGTGCGACAAGCAGCACGCCAGCACCGGCGCCTTGTAGCGAGAAGGCGCCATCAAAGTACATCAGCCACTCTTTGCTGGCTTCCTTGACGGGAATGCTCGTTTCTGGAATTTCTTCATCTGGTGTTGGCGTCCACTCTGCTATGAACTCTGCCAATGCTCTGCTTTGGATAGTTGAAGTGCTCTCAAACTTGAGGCCAAAGCTTGACAGTTCTAATGCCCACTCAACAATCCTGCCTGTTGCTTCTGGATTTTGTAGTATCCTCTTCAGCGGAAAACGAGTGACAACTGTGATCTCATGTGCTTGGAAGTAATGGCGCAGCTTTCTCGAGGCCATGAGAAGGCCGAAAAGCAATTTCTGCACACCAGAGTACCTTGACCTAGCCCCCTGCAGAAGGGAACTGACGAAGTAAACTGGGCGCTGCACCATTCTCTTCTGTATCTCCTCATGTGCCTGCGCAGATCCATCCTTGCCGGGACCAGAGCTTGTCGGGGAAGCCCCCTGCTTGTCGCTGGATGCGTCTGCCGGGGTTGCTGGCTCATCATCTGCCTCCCTCTCCGCTATTAACGCAGCACTAACCACTTGATTGGTTGCCGCCAGATACAGCAGCAACTTCTCTTGTGGTTTAGGTGCGACAAGTATTGGAGTGGAGGACAGGTATCTCTTCAAGTCCTGCAGCGCATCCTCCGCTTCCGGAGTCCATTTCATTGGACCTGCCTTTTTCAATATTTTGAAAAACGGCAGGGCGCACTCAGCAGACTTAGAGATAAACCCGCTGAGAGCTGCCACGCAACCAACAAGTCTTCGTACATCCTTGACGCGCTTTGGTGCTTCAATCTGCTCGATGGCCTTGATCTTGTCGGGATTGGCTTCAATTCCCCGCTGAGACACGAAGAACCCGAGAAGCTTGCCGGAAGGGACTCCAAACACACACTTCTCGGGGTTGAGCTTGAGGCTGATCTTGCGCAGATTTGCAAAAGTCTCTTCTAATCTTGAATCAGAGCTGCTTTGTCCTTGCTCTTGACCACTATGTCATCCATGTAGGCTTCCACATTTCTGTGTATTTGTGGCTCAAAAGCGGTATGGACTACCCTTGCGAATGTTGAACCAGCATTCTTTAAACCGAAAGGCATCCGTATGAAACAGTACGTGCCACATGGAGTGATGAATGCGGTCTTCTCCTCATCCTCTTCTGCCATGAAGATCTGATGGTATCCTGAGTACGCATCAAGAAATGAAAGCAAGTCACATTCGGCCGTGGGGTCAACAATCTGGTCAATGCGCGGCAAGGGAAATGGGTCTTTGGGACAAGCTTTGTTAACATCGGTAAAGTCGATACAAAGCCTCCATTTACCGTTTGCTTTGCGCACGACTACAGGATTGGCCAACCACGTAGGATGGAGCACTCCTCTGACAAGGCCTGCCGCTTCCACCTTCTTGATCTCTTCTGCGATGAATTCTTGGCGCTCCACTGCTTGCTTCCTGACTTTCTGCTTGATGGGTCGCGCATGAGGACAGACGGCAAGGTGGTGCTCAATTACTTTCGTGGGTACACCGGGGATGTCAGACGGTTGCCACGCAAACACGTCGACGTTCGCCCGCAGGAAAGCAATGAGCGCGCTTTCCTATTTAGGGTCGAGAGTGGCACTGATGGTGAAGGTACCACCAGTGCCGTCCTCCTTGGCGGACACCTTCTTGGTCTCTGGCGGAGCTGCCATTGTCTTCTTACACTTGCCGGTGGAGCTCGATGGTGCGTCCTCGACGGTAGCGCAGCACTCCGAGGAGGTGCGCTTGCCGGAGTGGGCATCAGAACTCTTGCCGGACTTGGTATTCTTCTTCCCCCCGGGAGCTTCAGCGGCAAGTGACTTGCGATCCGTTGCGGCTGCCGCTTCCCGGTAAATCTTGTCGGCACAGATAAGAGCATCCTTCTTGTCGCCAGGGATAGAGATGACACTTATTGGGCCTGGCATCTTCAGCATGTTATATGCATAGTGAGAGGCCGCCATGAACTTGGCGAGCGCTGGACTGCCGAGAATCCAATTGTAAGGCAATGGAAAATCAACAACGTCAAAAGTGACCCTCTCAGTCCTGAAGTTCAACTCGCTGCCTAATGTCACCGGCAACGTGATCTTCCCCTTCGGCTTGCTCCTTCCCGGGTTGATTCCTTGGAATGTGCCGGTCTCTTCGAGCTCGCTGTCAGGGACCTGGAGTTTCCTGAGCACAGCGGAGGAGATCAGGTTCAAGCCGACCCCGCCGTCAACTAGCATCTTAGTGACCTTGAGGTTGCGGATAGTTGGTGAACCCAACATCGACAAGCACCCGACCGCAGTTGTGCGATCAGGGTGGTCCTCAATATCAAAGATGATAGGCGTGCTGGACCATTTCAGAAGCTTGCGTGACTCAACGGGTGGTAATGCCGCATTGACTTCCCGCACCCACTGCTTGAGTTGGCGGTGTGAAGTATGCAAAGAAGCACCGCCGTCAACGCACAAGACCTCTGTGGCTTTCTAGAACTCCTGCTCACTGGTCTCGACATCATCCATGTCTTCGTCATCGTCGTCATCTTCATCCCTGTCGCGGCCGCGGGGAGGTCTGTCTCCTTGCCGCTGCTTGGCCTTGCCGCGGCGTCCTCCCCGGCCGGGGTGCTTCGTGCCGGATCCTCCAGCACCTCCTTGGGCTTTCTCCTTGTCGCGTCGCTCGTATTCGGCCTTTTGCAGCTCGACAAGCTGCTCGACCTTCTTGCAGCTCTGGAGGTCATGGCCCTTGGTGCGGTGGATCTTGCAGTACTGCTTGTTGGTGCTGTCCTGCTTGTCGGCGGCCGCCACGGCCTGGTAGTTGGCGCATGCGGCAACCTCCTTGCCGGAGCTACCAGCTTTGGCTTTCTTGGCGCCACCTTCGTTGCCGGACTGCTCAAGAACTAGCACATCTTTGCCTTTCCTCTTCCTGTTGTTCCGCCGCCGGCTTTTCTTTGCCGGGGCAGCATCCTTGCTGTCAGATTCTCCTGCTCCTGTATTCTCTCCGGGGAGTTTCCTCCCTTCTTCAGCACGCGCACACTTGTCGGCCAGGGCATACAGCTCACTGACGTCTTTGATCTTGCACATCGCCATCTCCTCCCGCATCCTGCGGTTACGCACATTCTGATGGAACGCGCTGATAATCGCGGCAGGGTGGACATCTGGGATGGTGCGCTGTACACGGCTGAATCTCTGAATGTACTTGCACAGGGGCTCTCCTTCCTTCTGGGCGAGCAGATGAAGGTCACTCTCTTTGCCATGAGGTTTGTGGCCGCCTGTAAAGGCGCCGACAAACTGATGGCATAGGTCTGCCCAGGAGGATATGGAGTTGTCCGGCAAGTGCATGAGCCAGGACCTGACGTTGGGCTTGAGCACCAGCGGGAAGTAGTTGGCAAGGATCTTGTCGTCCCGCCCCCAGCAGCTTGCGCCACGATGGTGTAGATGCTGAGGAACTCCGACGGATGCGACTTGCCGTCGTACTTCTCGGGTACGTCTGGCTTGAAATTCTTCGTGCTAGGCCACTGGACTTGCCGCAGCTCACGGGTAAACGCAGGGCAACCTACCGCGTACGGCAAGTCGCCTGGTTCCCCTGGCGCATGCATGTCGACAGAGGGCCCAGCGCGCTAGTCCGATTGACGCCGCGCTTCTCTTCGGCGCTCGATGCGAGTACGAGCGTCTTCTTGCTGTCGTTCATGAAGAACTTGGCGTTGATCGCGACGAGCTCGTGGATCCGATGACGCGGTGGAGTCGCTGTCGAGGTGGATCCGGTGAGGTGGCGATCTTGGCCTTCGCGGCGGGGAGTGCACGGTGGTTGCACCCCCACCGGTCTTGTCGCCATCGGCCCGTGCCTGGCTGGCTCGCCGCGGCTGCGATGTACTCGGCTGCCGTGGAGTGTCGCCGTTGGCAAAGCCGATGAGACTCTGAATGGTGGCCCTCCAGTCGTCGATCTTGTCCGCCGTTGGAGGGTAGTCTAGGAGCAGTTGAGCTCGCGCCAAAGCTTCTGCTGGAGTGGCGGGTAGCGGTGGCGAACGGTGTGTGGAGCGGGATATGCTCGAACTTCTAACTATGTTAGAAGGAGCAGTATCCCGTCCAGGCGACCGTGCCTCGCTCGTGCCAGCATGTTGGCGCGCATGCTGGCCTTGAGCATCCGAGATCCACCAGCTCGATCTGGGTCCAACGAGCGTATGGTACCTTGAGTACCATGATGCGGCCGGTTCCGCGCCTCCTGAGATGAGCACGATGGATGTACGGACGCCGAGGTCTGCGCGGCCTTATCCTTGGACCTGGCGGCACCGTGAGCTCCCTCGTCGACGCCCGTTCCTCCGCCGGCGTCCACCCCACCAGCCATTTGCTCCGGCGGTGGTGGGTTTGTCGCGGACGGAGCAGCCACTTCCGAAGCCTTCTTCTTCGGTGGCATGTTGATGAAGATGATGAAGATCTAGCTCGTGTGAACGCCGGATCAGGTTCACACAACCTCGACGCCCCCTACCTGGCGCGCCAAAGATGTCGGGGGAAACTGATCCACGAGCACCTATGGGGATTGAGCCCCTTTCGGTTCGGCGGGGGGCGGAGGTCGCACGAAGAGCAGATCGAGGCGGAGGCACACGAGTAGTTTACCCAGCTTCGGAGCTCTCCGGAGAGATAATACTCCTACTGCTGCATTGTGGTTTGTATTGAGTTCTTGCTCGGGAGCGCTGAGTGCTACAGTACACACCAGCAGCTAATGAGACCGAGCGTGGGTGTTCTACTGTTCGTCCCCTCCTCTACGTTGCGCATGGGCCTCCTTTTATATGCTCAAGGGGTCACCGACAGGTGGCAACGTAGGCAAGGGCAAAAATGGAAAAGTGTTGTGGTTGGTACAGATACCTATACAGTGTATCATACCTAACCCTGACGGCAGGGGACAAGGGCATTAAATGCCCGTTTGCGTCGCCCAAACAGTGCACAAAAGGGACCGTCAGGGACGCCACCGTTCGCCACGATGGCAATCTTGTCAGCGCTGCTTGCCACCGCGTAGCGCTGGCTGCACAGCCTCCCGCCACGTACGCTTGGAAGAGTCCCAGAGCGACACGTTGGTGGATGTGTTGGAGCGTGGGTACGGAGTGATATCTTGCCGCGGCAAACGCCTTGCCGCGGTCGTTGTCTTGTCGCGTCCGGAGGCTTGCCGCTCACCGGGCCTCGCCGGGACGCGTGGCGCGTCGCGGCGAGTTCCTTGAGATGCCTTGGTTGGCCTTCCCGGCAAGCTCCTCTTGCCGGGGTCTTGTGCCTTGAGTGGCCTTCCCGGCAAGCTCCTCTTGCCGGGGCCTTGTCTCCTTGGCTTGAATACTTTGTTCTTGAATGGCTCCAAAGGAACCGCAGAGGACCTTGGCGGTCACCCGGCAAGCCTTGCCGCAGGGTGCTGCGACTGCCCGTGCACAAGTTCGGGATACTAGGCTACCCCTACTCTAGTACAACGACAGAAGAAGTGTCTGAAGAGTGTTAACTTGAGTGGCACTATCTTGAAGAAGATGAAGTGGAGGACGCACAGTTGACTATCATGTGACGAAATTCTTCCATTTGAGTGGCAAGCTAGGCGTCAAGATAGTTTCTCGATGGCTAATTGTTCGATGCGGTCGCCCAAAGCTTCACTTTCTTGATGTAGAGCTCGTTGAACGTCGAAGAGGTGATTTTTGGTGACGTAGTCATGGGCTTCATCTAGATTCTCAGAGAGCGGGTTTGAATAAGTGCTCGGCCTATCCATCATAGTCATGTGGTGGTGAGTAGGAAAATGAGAGAACAATACGAAATTTACCTTTTACAAAGATTGGGGATGTATCGAGTACCACTCAATGTAATGTCATATAGTATAATTGGTACTGGATTCTGTTTCTCACACCTATAATGTAAAGGCTTGTCGAGGAGCTTTGTTAGGATGATTGGCACAAATTGAAGCAAGTGTCAGACAAGATATTGATAATGTTGAAGAGATGCACAAAATGCAAGTAAGACAAATAGATCAAACACTAGGATATTGATAACCCACAAGTATAGGGGATTGCAACAGTTTTCGAGGGTAGAGTATTCAACCCAAATTTATTGATTCAACACAAGGGGAGCCAAAGAATATTCTCAAGTATTAGCAGCTGAGTTGTCAATTCAACCACACCTGAAAGACTTAATATCTGCAGCAAAGTATTTAGTAGCAAAGTAGTATGGAAGTAACGATAATAGTGGCAAAAGTAACAGTAGCAGTTTTGTAGTAATCGTAACAGTGGCAACAGAAAGGTAACTAAGCAAAGATCAATATGTGAAAAGCTCGTAGGCAATGGATCAATGATGGATAATTATGTCGGATGCGATTCATCATGCAACAGTTATAACATAGGGTGACACAGAACTAGCTCCAGTTCATCAACGTAATGTAGGCATGTATTCTGAATATAGTCATACGTGCTTATGGAAAAGAACTTGCATGACATCTTTTGTCCTACCCTCTCGTGGCAGCAGGGTCCTATTGGAAACTAAGGGATATTAAGGCCTCCTTTTAATAGAGTACCGGACCAAAGCATTAACACTTAGTGAATACATGAACTCTTCAAACTACAGTCATCATCGGGAGTGGTCCCGATTATTGTCACTTCGGGGTTGCCGGATCATAACACATAGTAGGTGACTATTGACTTGCAAGATAGGATCAAGAACTCACATATATTCATGAAAACATAATAGGTTCAGATCTTAATTCATGGCACTCGGGCCCTAGTGACAAGCATTAAGCATAGCAAAGTCATAGCAACATCAATCTCAGAACATAATGGATACTAGGGATCAAACACTAACAAAACTAACTCGATTACATGATAAATCTCAACCAACCCATCACCATCCAGCAAGCCTACGATGGAATTACTCACGCACGGCGATGAGCATCATGAAATTGGTGATGGAGGATGGTTGATGATGACGACGGTGACGGATTCCCCTCTTTGGAGCCCTGAACGGACTCCAAATCAGCCCTCTCGAGAGAGATTAGGGCTTGGCGGCAGCTCCATATCGTAAAACGTGATGAATCCTTCTCTTTGATTTTTTCTCCCTGAACGTGAATATATGGAGTTGGAGTTGAGGTCAGTGGAGTCCCAGGGGGCCCATGAGGCAGGAGGCGTGCCCTAGGGGGTGGGCACGCCCTCAACCCTGGTGGATAGGGTGTGGGCCCCTGATGCTGATTCTTTCTCCAGTATTGTTTATAAATTCCAAAAATATTCTCTGTGAAGTTTCAGGTCATTCCGAGAAATTTTATTTCTGCACAAAAATGACACCATGGCAATTCTACCAAAAATAGCGTCAGTCCGGGTTAGTTCCATTCAAATCATGCAAGTTAGAGTCCAAAACAAGGGCAAAAGTGTTTGGAAAAGTAGATACATTGGAGACGTATCAACTCCCCCAAGCTTAAATCTTTGCTTGTCCTCAAGCAATTCAGTTGACAAACTGAAAGTGATAAAGAAAAACTTTTACAAACTCTGTTTGATCTTGTTGTTGCAAATATGTAAAGCCAGCATTCAAGTTTCCAGCAAAGATTATGAACTAACCATATTCACAACAACATTTAGGTCTCATGTTTACTCATATCAATGACATAATCAACTAGCGAGCAATAATAATAAATCTCGGATGACAACACTTTCTCAAAACAATCATAATATGATACAACAAGATGGTATCTCGCTAGCCCTTTCTGAGACCGCAAAACATAAATGCAGAGCACCTCTGAAGATCAAGGACTGACTAGACATTGTAATTCATGGTAAAAGAGATCCAGTCACAGTCGTACTCAATGTAAATTAATAGTAATGCATGCAAATGACAGCGGTGCTCTCCAACTGGTGCTTTTTAATAAGAGGATGATTATTCAACATAAAAGTAAATAGAAAGGCCCTTCGCAGAGGGAAGCAGGGATTTGTAGAGCTGCCAGAGCTCGAGTTTTGAAATAGAGATAAATAATATTTTGAGTGGCATACTTTCATTGTCAACATAACAACCAAGAGATCTCAATATCTTCCATGCTACACACATTATAGGCGGTTCCCAAACAGAATGTTAAAGTTTATACTCCCACACCACCAACAACCATCAATCCATGGCTTGCCCGAAACAACGGGTGCCTCCAACTAACAACAATCTTGGGGGAGTTTTGTTTGTAATTATTCTGATTTGAGCATGGGACCGGGCATCCCGATTACCGACCACTTTCTCATGAATGGTGAGCGGAGTCCACTCATCATGAGAATAACCCGCCTAGCATGGAAGATATAGACAACCCTAGTTGATACATGAGCTATTCGAGCATACAAAACAGAATTTTATTTGAAGGTTTAGAGTTTGGCACATACAAATTTACTTGGAACGACAGGTAAATACCGCATATAGGAAGGTATGGTGGACTCATATGGAATAACTTTGGGGTTTATGGAAGTGGATGCACAAGCAGTATTCCCGCTTAGTACAAGTGAAGTCTAGAAAAAGACTGGGAAGCGACCAACTAGAGAGCGATAATGGTCATTGAGGGAGTCCTGGATTAGGGGGTATCCGGACAGCCGGACTATAACCTTTGGCCAGACTGTTGGACTATGAAGATACAAGATTGAAGACTTCGTCCCGTGTCCGGATGGTACTCTCCTTGGCGTGGAAGGCAAGCTTGGCAATACGGATATGTAGATCTCCTTCCTTGTAACCGACTCTGTGTAACCCTAGCCCCCTCCGGTGTCTATATAAACCGGAGGGTTTAGTCTGTAGGACATAGCAACAATAATCATACCATAGGCTAGCTTCTAGGGTTTAGCCTCTCTGATCTCGTGGTAGATCAACTCTTGTACTACCCATATCATCAATATCAATCAAGCAAGAGTAGGGTTTTACCTCCATCGAGAGGGCCTGAACCTGGGTAAAAACATTGTGTCCCTTGTCTCCTATTACCATCCGCCTAGACGCGCAGTTCGGGACCCCCTACCCGAGATCCGCCGATTTTGACACCGACATTGGTGCTTTCATTGAGAGTTCCTCTGTGACGTCATCGTTAGGCTTGATGGCTTCTTCAGTCATCGATAGTGATGCAGTCCATGGTGAGACTTTTCTCCCTGGACAGATCTTCGTATTCGGCAGCTTCGTACTGCGGGCCAATTCGCTTGGCCATCTGGAGCAGATCAAAAGCTATGCCCCTGGCCACCAGGTCAGGTTTGGAAACTTGAACTACACGGCCGACATCCGCGGAGACTTGATCTTCGACGCATTCGAGCCCCCGCCGAGTGCGCCGCACCGTCACGATGAGCATGATTTAGCTCTACCATCGGTCAGAGCTCAGGAGATCGCACCTGCAACCGCTCCGACCTTCAATTCGGAGCCAGCCGTGCCATCTGTGGACGGGTGGCTAGACCCCGCACCGGATGCCGCAGTCTCAGCGGTGATCGAGCCAAATACCAACCTTACCCTTCACGAAAGCCGTGACCCCAAGTTGCTGGATTCTTCTCCGGCCACGGGCTCCGAACTGCCTGCGCCCTTGCCAATCGAATCCGACTGGGCGCCGATCATGGAGTTCACCTCCGCAGATATCTTTCAACACTCGCCCTTCGGCGACATACTGAACTCTCTGAGGTCTCTCTCCTTGTCAGGAGAGTCCTGACCGGACTATGACCGGCAGGATTGGGATGTGGATGACGAAGAAATTCGCCGCCCACCCACCACCCACTTAGTAGCCACTGTCGATGATTTAACCGACATGCTAGACTTCGACTCTGAAGACATCGACGGTATGGACGACGATGCAGGAGACGAACAAGAACCACTGCCCATAGGGCACTGGACAGCCACCTCATCATATAATATATACATGGTGGACACACCCAAAGAAGGCAATGGCGACGGAACAACAGAGGATGACCCCTCCAAGAAGCAACCCAAGCGCCGACGTCAGCGGCGCCGCTCTAAGTCTCGCCAAAGCAAAAGCGGTGATATCAGCACAGGAGATAATAACACCCCGGATAGTGCCGAAGACAATGACAACCCCCTCCAGGAAGATTCAGTGCAGGAGGATGGAGAAGGCAACCCTCATGAGAAAGCGACAGATAGAGAGGTAGAGGATGATAATTACATGCCTCCCTCCAAAGACGAGGCAAGCCTCGACGACGACGAATTCGTCGTGCCTGAGGATCCCGTCGGGCAATAGCGCTTCAAGCGCCGGCTTATAGCCACGGCAAACAGCCTTAAGAAAAAGTAACAACAGCTTAGAGCTGATCAAGACTTGCTAGCTGACAGATGGACTGAAGTCCTTGCGGCCGAGGAATATGAACTCGAACGCCCCTCCAAGAGTTACCCAAAGCGCAGGTTGCTACCCCGTTTAGAGGAGGAAGCATTAAAGCCTACATCTCCAGTGTATGATGCGGCTGATCGGCCACCTCGTGGCCGCGACAGAGAGGCATTTCAGCCAAAAGCTCAGGCCGCACCCCGACGCCACTCAAATAAAAATGCCAAGGCATATGGAAATACGCTAGACCTGCGAGACGTATTGGAAGACAAAGCAACGCAAGCAAGATCGATCTACGGATCGCGAGGGCGCCCCACTACGAGAGATGATAACCGTCACGCCAGATACAGTAGAAGTAAATCCGGCCGGGCCGAACACAGCAGACAAGACTCACTCGAGCTGCGACGTGATATAGCCCAGTATAGAGGCGCCACACACCCGCTATGCTTCACAGATGAAGTAATGGATCATCAAATCCCAGAGGGTTTCAAACCCGTGAATATAGAATCATACGATGGTACGATAGATCCCGCGGTATGGATTGAGGACTATCTCCTTCATATCCACATGGCCCGTGGCGATGATCTACACGCCATCAAATACCTCCCACTCAAGCTTAAAGGACCAGCTCGGCATTGGCTCAACAGCTTGCCAGCAGAATCCATTGGCTGTTGGGAAGATCTGGAAGCCGCATTCCTTGACAACTTCCAGGGCACTTATGTGCGACCACCAGATGCATATGACTTGAGCCATATAATTTAGCAGCTAGAGGAATCGGCCAGGCAATTCTGGACATGGTTCCTAACCAAGAAAAATCAAATCGTCGACAGTCCGGATGCAGAGGCCCTAGCATCTTTTAAACGCAACATCCGCGACGAGTGGCTTGCTCGGCACCTTGGCCAGGAAAAGCCGAAATCTATGGCAGCCCTCACGACACTTATGACCCGCTTTTGCGCGGGAGAAGACAGCTGGCTGGCTCGCAGCAATAACATATCAAAGAACCCTGGTACTTCGGATACCAAGGACAACAATGGCAGGTCACGTCGCAACAAACACAAGCACCACATCAACAGCGATAATACCGAGGATACGACAGTCAATGCCGGATTCAGAGGCTCTAAGCCCGGTCAGCGGAAAAAGCCATTCTAAAGAAGCACTCCGGGCCCGTCCAGTTTGGACCGTATACTCGATCGCTTGTGCCAAATACATGGCACCCCCGACAAGCCAGCCAACCACACCAACAGGGATTGTTGGGTGTTCAAGCAGGCCGGCAATTTAAATGTTGAGCACAATGACAAGGGGCCACACAATGATGACAAGGAGGAGCCCTGGCCGCCGAGCACCGGAGGACAGAAGAGATTCCCCCCCACAAGTGCGGACGATGAACATGATATACGCAACCCACATCCCCAAGAGAGAACAGAAGCGTGCGCTAAGGGACGTATATGCGTTGGAGCCAGTCGCCCCAAAGTTCAACCCATGGTCCTCTTTCCCGATCACTTTCGATCGGAGGGACCAACCCACTAGCATCCGTCATGGAAGATTCGCCGCATTGGTCTTAGACCCAATCATCGACGGATTTCACCTCACTCGAGTCCTTATGGACGGCGGCAGCAGCCTGAACCTGCTTTACCAGGACAAAGTGCGCAAAATGGGTATAGATCCCTCAAGGATTAAACCCACAAAAACGACCTTTAAAGGCATTATACCAGGTGTAGAGGCCCATTGCACAGGCTCAGTCACACTAGAAGTGGTCTTCAGATCCCCGGATAATTTCAGAAGCGAGGAGTTAATCTTCGATATTGTCCCATTCCACAATGGTTATCATGCACTGCTCGGGCGAACCGCATTCGCAAAATTCAATGCGGTGCCGCACTATGCATACCTAAAGCTCAAGATGCCAGGACCTCGGGGGGTCATCACGGTCAATGGAAACATAGAGCGCTCCCTTCGAACGGAGGAGCACACTACGACCCTCGCAACAGAAGCACAAAGCAGCCTCTCAAGGCAATTCTCCAGTCCAGTGATCGAATGTCCGGACACCGTCAAGCGAGCCCGAAGCAATATGCAACAAGACCGCCTAGCAATTTCCAAGCAAGCATAGCAATACGGCCCCCACCCCAGCCCCAGCCAAACGGCGAAATCCGTGCCACGCATACATAACTACGCGTTGAAAATACCACGGGCATAGGGGGAGGGGCACGACTACGCACGCCCCACAACGCAGCTCAACCGCACTAGGGGCTTCCTACTTTGTCATTTTTCCTTTTTTACTCTCTTTCAGGACTTTACGCTCTGGAAGCTCTGTTCGGCAGTATAATCGCCGAACACACGATACAACAACCAGGGAGGCAGAAAGCTACGTCGTACTATACCCCCAGGTGGTCTCTATACGAGCGAAATATCTGCTTTAAATACCACTCCGCAGCTTGCCCTTGGAGGGGACATGTCAGATAGTACCTTTTTTGCTTATCGCACTACTTGTATCGTTCTGCTTTAATGCAAACTTTTTAAATAAACAATGCATAGCACTAGTCTATTACTGCATTACCTATTCCTTCCCTTTTTTGTTCATTCATAACATCTAGCACCCGTACACTTTGGTACGGCTAATATGCCAGGGGCTTAAGGACCCCATAATATGGCGTGAGAAGTCCGAACACTTTCGAAAGTGCGGCACCCCGAACTTATAGCATTATATGCATCAGCTCCGAGTCATGTCTTTTGTCAAATGTTGGGTTTGCCCGGCTCCCATGTTGTGGTACCTTACGTTCCGCTATATCGGCTAAGGTAGCACTGGGAGAACTACTGCGATTGTGCCCCGGTTCAGCTGGGCTAAGCACCTTAGTAGAGAAAGCTAAAACTAACTATCATGATAAGGCGAGAGCCGGTCGCTGTTCGAGAGGTCTCGAGTCCTTAAAGACTTATCCCGCTTAGGGCAAGGAGTCGGCTTTGTCCGGCTTAGGCGTGTATCCCGCCCCGAACTCGGTCTTCCGAATACTAGGGGCTTCGCCGAAATTTAAAATTGTGGAATTCTGTGGCTAAGTGAGAGTGATAAAGCATTATAGTCCGATTGCCTTGTTCGCTGCGCTGAGCACCTCCCTCGAAGGACCCAAGAATGGGAAAAAGAGTGCTCAGATTTATCCCGAACACCCCAGCACTCGTGGCATGGGGGCAGAAGTCGACGACTAGGCATCTCTCTGATGTAAACAGCCGCACAGAAGGTAATATTTTAAATTCAAACAAGCGTTGCATAGCACATATGAAACAAGTTTTCACAAATACATGATCAAACGAGCAAGTTCACTCAAAAATTACATCCTTGGAACACTCATCCGCCACAAGGCGGGCACCCTTTAGGACCCCCTCATAATACATCTCCGGGCGGCGATGCTCCTTGCCCTGCGGTGGTCCATCCTTCACCAGCTTCTCAGCGTCCATCTTGCCCTAGTGTACTTTAACACGGGCAAGCGCCCTGCGGGCACCCTCGATGCAGACGGAGCGCTTGATGACCTCAAGCCAAGGACAGGCATCCGCAAGCCGCCTAACCAGCCCGAAATAGCTCCCTGGCATGGCCTCTCCAGGCCACAACCGAACTATCAGACCTTTCATGGCCTCTTCGGCTGCCTTGTGGAGCTCGACCAATTGCTTCAGCTGGTCGCTTAAGGGCACCAGGTGTTCGGCCTCAGTATACTGAGACCAGAACACCTTCTCCGTCGAGCTCCCTTCCTCGGCCCGGTAGTGCTTAGCGGCATCCGACACGCTGCGGGGCAAATCTGTGAATGCTCCTGGAGAGCTGCGGACTCGGGTAAGTAACAGGTAATTTACTTTCACATGCTTGCTCTGCATAATGAATGCCTTACCCACCGCTATCTTCTTCATCGCCTCAATTTCCAGGAGGGCTTTTTGGGCTTTGGCCTTGGCATGCTTGGCACCATCAAGGGCCGTGGCAAGCTCGGACTCTCGCGTCTTCGAGTCAAGCTCCAAAGCCTCGTGCTTTTTGACGAGAGCTTGGAGCTCTTACTGCACCTCGCCCACCCACGCCTCTTGCTTCTCTCGCTCGGTGCGCTCCATGGCCGCTTTGTTTTCGGCCTCGGATAGCGCTTGCTGCAGGGTCGCCACCTCGGTCGTGGCCCCTGGCACATTCATAACGATCCTATCATTTTTGCAACTGCATCTTTTATATATATACACATATAGACAAGGCATTACTTACCTTGGTTATCCTCGAGCTGCTTCTTGGCAAGGCCGAGCTCTTTCTCGGACCGCTCAAGGTTCTGCTTCAGCGAATCGACCTCCGCAGTCAGTGCGGCAGAGGTCAGAAGCGAGGCCTGCATACGCATAGCGACATACTGGTATTAGACTCCTGCGAATGTTATTTTGATCCTCTATTCGGCTTTTCTTTATGAACGCCAAACAAAGCATCAGGGGCTACTGTCTATGCGGTAATATTTTCATATATTTTAAATACATACCTCAAAGCCTGTTAGAAGGTTGGCACAGGCTTCAGTCAGTCCGCTCTTGGCGGACTGATCCTTCTGGATCACCGCACTCATAATAGTGCGGTGCTCCTCGTTGATGGAGGCACCGTTAAGCACCTCCAGCAAATTATCCGGTGCCTCCGGGTGGACGGAGGTCACCGACATGGGAGGCTTGCCCCTCTTAGTGGGGGGCCGCCTGCCGAAGTCCAAAACCACTGGAGGTTCCGGTGCGGTATTCGGCCTAGGGCCGAACTTGGAGCCCTTGGGAGCCTTGCTCCCTTTGCGCCTGGAGTCCGGAAGCTCGCCTTGTGGCGCCTCCAGGACTACCTCCCCTCGGCTTGGTGCCCTTTGAGACAACACCTCGGCGTTTTTCATAGGGCGAGGGGTGGAGGCGGTCAGAAGTGATCCGCCGCTGCTCATGGCCGACGGGTCGAAAGAACCGCTCGACGAGGATACGTCGATACGGGCCCGGGACGGACTGCATAACCATGTCCAGCGTTAGAAGAAGCTGTGCAATAAAACGTGGCCATGAGTTACTCTGGTGTCCAAATACTTACGATCTCGCCAGGGGCTTGGCCCTGGGTGGCCACTCGTCTTCGCTGTCGGCAGCGGTGGCGGAGTAGTCCGGAGGGAGAGTCATTCCCTTCTTGGACCCTCCGGCCTCCCCATTTGGGGCGGCCTTCCTCTTCTTATCTTCCCCGGCCGGAGGGGAAGAACCTTTATCTGCCTCCTCCTCATAACACCGGACGATGAGTCCGATAACACCTGACGCCGGGAACTCTTTCGGGTTCCCGTGGCCTTCTTCTTGATCTTCTTCTCTGGCACCTCGTAAGGCGCCGGAGTCAGCATCTCCGTCAGGAGAGCGTCGGCAGGGTCTTCGGGCAGGGGGCTGGACAATCAATCTACCCCGATGTCTCCAACCATTCCTGTCAAAGGCATGGAAGCTCAGATCCAGCACATGGTTAAACTATGAAAAATGAATACCCTATAAGAGATAAAATAGCTTACCGCGCTGGCTTGGCACTTCGCGTTGAATCCGCGATCCTCGGTAAGGGGTGGGGGGACCTCGGCGCCCTTAAATAGCACCTTCCAAGCATCCTCGTGTGTTGTGTCGAAGAGCTCGCTCAGAGTTTGGTGCTGGCCGGGTCGAACTCCCACAAGTTGAACGCCCGTTGTTGACACGGGAGGATCCGGCGGATGAGCATGACCTGGACTATGTTGATAAGCTTGAGCTTCTTGTTCACCATGTTTTGGACATAGGTTTGGAGTCCGGTCAGCTCTCCCAGACTACCCAGGGCAGGCCCTTCTCTTTCCAGGAGGTGATCCGCGTGGGGATTCCGGATCGGAACTCGGGGCCGCTGCCAATTTGGGGTCACGCGGCTCGGTGATGTAGAACCACCCTGATTGTGTGACGCCCTCGATTCAATCGTACACTAATCATACACGCAAATGTGTATGATCAAGATCAAGGACTCACGGGAAGATATCACAGCACAACTCTAGACACAAATTAAAATAATACAAGCTTTATATTACAAGCCAGGGGCCTCGAGGGCTCGAATACATAAGCTCGAAAACACAAGGGTCAGCGGAAGCAACAATATCTGAGTACAGACATGAGTTAGACAAGTTTGCCTTAATAAGGCTAGCACAAAAGCAACATCGATCGAAAAGGCAAGGCCTCCTGCCTGGGAGCCTCCTAACTACTCCTGGTCGTCGACGGTCTCCACGTAGTAGTATGCATCGGCGGTGGCATCTGGCTCCTGGGCTCCGACATCTGGTTGCATCAACCGGAAAGAAGAAGAAATGGGGGAAAAGGGAAGCAAAGCAACCGTGAGTACTCATCCAAAGTACTCGCAAGCAAGGATCTACGCTACATATGCAAGATTATCAAAGGAAGGCTGTGTATATGGACTGGGCTGCAGAAATGCCAGAATAGAGAGAAGGCCTAGTCCTACCGAAGACTAGCATCTTCTGGAAACCACCATCTTGCAGCAACAGGAGGGAGTAGAGTAGCTTAATGTAAAGTAGTAGTAGTGTTATCAACCTCGGCCAGAGATCCTTTCTCGACTCCCTGCGAGAAAGAAATCCCAGAGCCATACTATCCAGTTATCATCACAATCCATTACTCATCACCATCCAGTTCTCATCACAAGTATCCAGTTCTAGTTGTATCAATCGGGATACAACTCCAAGTGTCCGTTACCGTAGGACAGCCTATCGATAGATGTTTTCTTCCCTGCAGGGGTGCACCAAGTTACCCACCACGCTCGATTAACTCCGGCCGGACACACTTTCCTGGGTCATGCCCGGCCTCGGCCAAACAATACGCCGCAACCCGACCTAAGCTTAATAGAGAGGCCAACATGCCGGACTAAACCTATGCCCCAGGGGTCATGGGCCATCTCCCCGGGAACTCCTGCACGTTGCGAGGGCGTCCGGTGAGCAAACCTAGCTACCTCCTTCAACAAGGCAGGCGCTTACGCAGTCCAACCCGACGCGCGCCGCTCAATCGCTGACGTATATTAAGCTTCGGCTGATGTATATGACACAGAACGCCCATACTATGCCCACGTTATGGTTAGTGCTATCAGGCCAGAGGCCCCTCGGATCAAATATCCAAATCGTAGTGAATTAGGAACGCGCGGTAACAAGCAGAGACTCACGAAAGATGTGACCCTGTTGCCCCGTCTCGAGGACTTGCGGCAAGGGCTAGGAATGCCCGGCCATGCCTCATAATTATCTCGCGGGCACCTTCCAGGTCAACCCGACTCCACATCACTCGCAATTAAGCTCGCGCGGGTACCCCTCAGGGTCGACCGTCTTTCCAAGTAACAGTGGTAAAGTCCAAGTATCCATGTGTCCAAACATCAAGGGGAAAACCCGAGGAATCACCCCCGATCAATTCCACTAGATGTAAACATCAAGGTGAACGTAAGAGGAACCACCCTCGAAGTTCACACTTGAGGGGTTGCACGACAGAGCCGTATCGGAAGTGGTTAAGGAGGAAATCACCCTCGATGACCACGGCCGAATAGCTACACTACAGAGATCTCATCAGGAGTGCTGAAGAGGTTCACCCTCGGTACTCGATAGTAACCCAGTAGTGTCGAGCAACTAAGGGGAAGTGATGTGCGGTGTCGGGGCCTGGTCTTCGATCACGTAGATTGAGTCGTCGATGATGAAGCAGGGGCAACACGGACAAGTGGGGGTCACTGATGGATCACTAACCAACCTATACTAAGCAGTTTAGGATAAGCAGGTAAGGTACAACAGCAGATACAAAAGCAGGCTATGCATCAGAATAGGAGCAAACAATAACAGTAGCAAAATCTAATGCAAACATGAAAGAATGGAATGGGCGATATCGGGATGATCAAAGGGGGGCTTGCCTGATTGCTCTGGCAAGGAGGGGTCGTCGTCGACGTAGTCGATCACAGGGGCAGCATCGATCTCGGGGTCTACCAGAGAGAAGAGGGGGAAGAAACAGTAAATATAAAGCAAGCATAGCATCACAAAGCATAACATGGCAATAAGCTGTGCCAGGTGTGACCTAACGTATGGCTACACGATATAGGTGAAGGGGAATTCAACCGGGAATGTAATCCCGATTCTGGACCTGTGTCAGACAGATGACCTGAGGGGGAAAGTTCCATGTTCAGCATGCTAGGGGCATGTGACAGATGAACGGACTGCTTAATTGGATTCGTTGGATTTTTCTGAGCAACTTTCATGTATAAAGTTTTTCGATCCGAGCTACGGTTTATTTTCTATGAATTTTCAAAGATTAGACCATTTTCTAGAATTAAATAAATTAACAGAAATGGCATATGACGTCAGCAGAGTGTCAGCATGACATCAGCACGTCAACACACCCGCTGACTAGTCATACTGACCATTCGGTCCCACATGTCATGGAGAGAGGGCTAACAGTGGGTTAATTTAAATGAACAGGGGGGTTAATTTGTAGTTGGGCCCCACATGTCAGTGACTAATTAGACTAACTAGTTAATTTTATTTATAAAAACGTTTAGTTAGCCTAATTAACAAATGGGGCCCACATGTCAGTACAGTAACCGCGTTGACCAGAGTCAACATGGTCAACTGGGACGCTGGGGCCCCCTGGCAGCCTCACTGGTGTGGCCCCCATAGGGCCACGTCGGCGCCAGGTCAGCACGGCGGCCCGAGGAATGCCGGCGACCACAGGAGATGGCGGCGACGCGCAGGATTCACCCACAGGCCACCAAAACGGTCCAGGAGAGGCGCGTTCGGCTGCGCACTGAGTATCGCATCCATCTGGGCCATCAACCAGAACAGGGGGAGGCCCAACCGTCGCCGACAACGAGCTGGGCGGGCGTCGGCGTTCGGGTGAGGTCGAATAGGGGCTAGAGGGCTCGGGAGGACGAGCAAAAGGGCTTGACGGACTCCTGACCGTGCCATGAGCACGACACCGTGCTCGGAAGTAAGCTCGGACGGCCGTGGCCACGATGGCGATGCGACGACGGCGGCCAGAATCGGGTCGGAGCGCATTCGGCGTTCCGCGGCGTTAGCACCTGAACTAGAGCTGCAGGGGGCTTCACAAGGCCACCCTGAGCACGAGGACGTGTTCCACTAGTCACGACAGGGCCTCAGGCGCCGGCGGCGAGCACGACAGCACGGTGGCCTACGGCAATGGCGGCGATCATGCGTACATCTAGCTAGGGCGACACAGCAGCGCGCTGAGAAGGAGGAGAAGGGGTGGAGCTTACAACGCGGGCTCATGTAGGCCCCTTGGGGTTCGGGAGCGCAGGGGAGGTCGAATCGACGACGACGGTGTCCGACGATCCGCGGAGGTGGAAGAAGGGGATCCGGCGTTCCAGGGCTTGTTTGATCCAGCGAGCAGCACCGGACGATGAGGCGGAGGCCGGCGGAGCTCCGAGGCGGCACGGAAGGACGAACGAGCGCCGGTGGCCACGGGGTCGACGGAGAACGGTGGCGACCGCGTCGGTCTCCTCTCCAAAACGAAGGAGATGGAGAGGGGAGAGGTGGGTCTAGGGTAGGAGAGGGGCAAGTGGGGGGAGTGGGAGTGGCGGTAGGTGAGGGGGAACTCGAGGAGGCGGGGAGGCGCGCGGCCTTATCCTCTCGCGGGGGGCGTCGCCGGCGAGGTGGCTGGGCGGCGACGGGCGCGCGCTGTCCCGCCCAGTCGGAGGAACAGAAAGCGACCGGGGGAGGAGGAGTGGGCCGGCCTAGCTGGGCCAGCTGGCTCGGGCCGAGGTCCATGGGAGGGAAACAGGGGAGGTTTTCTCTTTTATTTAAACATCTTTTCTTTTCTGTTTTTTTATAAACAGAGACACGTAAGAAAATATTGGGCATGCTATTTTCTTTGGAAAAATATGGGAAGTGCCCCATTTATTCCCTGGTGATATTAGACAGCACCACGAATACTTTAGGGACCAGAAGAATTCATTTAGTATTTTTCATAAATAGGATAGCATTTCAAAATGCTAAATTAGTGCTGTTATAATTGCTAATGCTCATCTTTGCACAAAAGTGATGTTGTGTTCCTTAACAAATAATTGTTAGGGAATTTTTGACAAATGATGAACATTTTTCCAACAACTTTTGAGCAACTCCAAACTTCACTTGAATTGGAATTGACTGGAACTTCAAATGGGATATTAAACAAGGTGATTAAGCACTGTTTGGAAAAATAATTAGCTTAATCACAGGAGGTTACTGTAGCATGACACTGGGGGTGCTACAAATCTCCTCCACTACAAGAAATCTCGTCCTAAGATTTAAGTGGTGAAGTAAAGAGTAACTTCGAGAGAACTGACCCTTTAGGGTTAATTATCTGGTGAACAATTCAGGGATGGTCTCCACGTAGGAGCCCTCGAGCCATGTGACGTTGGGCATCTTGCCCACCATGGCACCTCCGCACTCCGCCTGCTGGCCGCCCACCACCTTCGGTTTGACATTGAAGGTCTTCAACCATAGGCCAAAGTGGGGCTTGATGCGGAGGAAGGCCTCACACACGACGATAAACACCGACATGTTGAGGATGAAGTTTGGGGCCAGATCATGGAAGTCCAGGCCGTAGTAGAACATGAGTCCCCGGACGAATGGGTGGAGAGGAAATCCCAGTCCGCGGAGGAAATGGGTGAGGAATACTACCCTCTCATGAGGCCTAGGGGGTGGGGATGAACTGCCCCGCATCTGGGAGCCGATGTGCTATGTCCTCGGACAAGTATCCGGCTCCCCTCAGCTTCTTGATGTGTCCCTCCATGACGGAGGAAACCATCCACTTGCCTCCCGCTCCAGACATGGTTGGAGAAGGTTGAGGAAGATAATGTGGGCTTGGGCGCTGGAGCTCGAGTGTGCGAGAATGGATGAGCAAAGGAGGAAGGAGGCGTGGGTGGAAAAAGGTGAATCCTTATCCCTTTATATGGGCGGATGAAACTATGCATCCCCACCAGCCTGGTAAAACTCGCTCAACCCCCCAAGCGTCGTAGTTGATGGCGCAGTTGGTGAAAGTGCAACTATCCCTGGTTGGTTTTGGCAATTCCTAACAACATATAGCTCATTGAGCTAACATTATTCCAACATTAATATTTCAGGAAAAGCTCAATGAATGGCATGGCATGGATGAGGAAAGTGGATCCCTCAAAATTCTAAGGACAAAAAGTTTGGCTCAAGCTTGAAGCTCAAGACTCTACATTTTATATTTTAGTGATCCAAGATCACATTGAGTCTATAGGAAAAGCCAATACTATCAAGGAGGGATGAGGTGTTGCTTAATGGCTTGCTTGCTCAAAGTGCTTAGTGATATGCTCCAAAATCCTCAACCACCTTCCCACATCCACATATGACCTAAACCAAAACTCAAACTCGGCCCCACCGATTCTTTCTACCCTGCGCCACCGAGTTTCAAATGTCATAGCCACTGCCACAAACCCTAGGCAAATCGGTCTCACCGATAGGGATCTCGGTCTCACCAAGATGGGATTGTAATCTCTCTGTTTCCCTTTGTAACATTTCGGTCTTACCGAGATGAGCGATCGGTCCCACCGAGATTGCAATGTAAACTCTCCGTTTCCCTTTTGTGACATTTCGGTCTCACCGAGATGAGCGAATCGGTCCCACCGAGTTTACCTGACCAACTCTCTGGTTAGCTTATTACCAAAATCGGTCCCATCGAGTTTGTGTAATCGGTCACACCAAGATTACGTTATGCCCTAACCCTAACCATATCGGTCCTACCGAGTTGCATCTCAGTCCCACCGAAAATCCTAACGGTCACTAGATTTGCTGAATCGGTCCGACCGAGTTTAACCATTCGGTCCCACCGAGTTTGGCAAACTGTGTGTAACGGTTAGATTTTGTGTGGAGGCTATAAATACCCCTCCACCCACTCTTCATTCGTGGAGAGAGCCATCAGAACATACCTACACTTCCAATACACATTTTCTAAGAGAGAACCACCTACACTTGTGTTGAGGTCAAGATATTCCATTCCTACCATATGAATCTTGATCTCTAGCCTTCCCAAGTTGCTTTCCACTCAAATCTTCTTTCCACCAAATCCAAATCCTGTGAGAGAGAGTTGAGTGTTGGGGAGACTATCATTTGAAGCACAAGAGCAAGGAGTTCATCATCAACACACCATTTGTTACTTCTTGGAGAGTGGTGTCTCCTAGATTGGCTAGGTGTCACTTGGGAGCCTTCGACAAGATTGTGGAGTTGAACCAAGGAGTTTGTAAGGGCAAGGAGATCGCCTACTTCGTGAAGATCTTCCGCTAGTGAGGCAAGTCCTTCTTGGGCGACGGCCATGATGGAATAGACAAGGTTGCTTCTTCGTCGACCCTTCGTGGGTGGAGCCCTCCGTGGACTCGCGCAACCGTTACCCTCTGTGGGTTGAAGTCTCCATCAACATGGATGTACGATAGCACCACCTATCGGAACCACGACGAAAACATCCGTGTCTCCAATTGCGTTTGAATCCTCCAAACCCTTCCCTTTACATTCTTGCAAGTTGCATGCTTTACTTTCCGCTGCTCATATACTCTTTTGCATGCTTGCTTGAATTGTGTGGAGATTGCTTGACTTGTGCTAAGATAGCTAAAATCTGCCAAGAACTAAAATTGGGAAAAGGCTAGATTTTTATTTGGTCAAGTAGTCTAATCAACCCCCCTCTAGACATACTTTCGATCCTACAAGTGGTATCAGAGCTTTGGTATCCATTTGCTTTGATTTCCATAGCTTTTGGCGGTCATAGCCTTGGTTTCACAACCTAGGAGAGTATGGCGTCTAGCAAGGGAAATTATCACCGTAGAGGTCCTTACTTTGATGGTACTAATTTTGCTAGTTGGAAGCATAAGATGAAAATGCATATTCTTGGACATAACCCCGCCGTTTGGGCTATTGTGTGTATTGGCTTGCAAGGTGAATTCTTTGATGGGAAAGAACTGAACCGTGAAGCCACCGCGGAAGAGTTGAAAATGCTGCAATACAATGCTCAAGCTTGTGATATCCTCTTCAACGGATTGTGCCCCAAAGAATTCAACAAAATCAGCCGTCTTGAGAATGCAAAGGAAATTTGGGATACTTTGATTGATATGCACGAAGGTACCGACTCCTTCAAGGAATCCAAATTGGATGTGCTTCAAAGTCAACTTGACAAGTTCAAAATGAAGGATAGTGAAGGTGTCGCTGAAATGTACTCTAGGCTTGCTTTTATCACAAATGAGATTGCCGGCTTAGGGAGTGAAGAGATGACCGATAGATTCATCATCAAGAAGATCCTAAGAGCCTTGGATGGAAAATATGATACCATGTGCGCATTGATCCAAATGATGCCCAATTACAAAGATCTCAAGACAACAGAAGTCATTGGAAGAATTGTTGCTCATGAGATGTCACTCAAGGATAAAGAGGAACTTCACAACAAATCAAGTGGTGCTTACAAAGCCTCATGTGAAGCCCCCACATCATCGAGTGAGAAACAAACCTTCAATGAAGAATTGAGCTTAATGGTGAAGAACTTCAACAAGTTTTACAAGAGTAGAAGCAAAGAGAGAAGCTCCAAGTCAAGGTCCTACAATGACAAAAGATCTTCTAGTCGAGAGCGAAACTGCTACAATTGTGGAAGGCCCGGACACTATTCCAATGAGTGTATGGCCCCCTACAAGAGAAGAGAAGATTCTCCCAAGAGAAGAAGTAGAAGAGAAGAATCACCATCTAGAGAAAGAAGGAGTAGAGATGATCGTTATGAACGAAGACCCTCATGGAGAAGCAAGGATTCGGAAAGAAAGGACAAGTCATCAAGGAGCTACACAAAACGAAGACATCAAGCTCATGTTGGTGAATGGGTATCCAGCTCTGACTCCGACAACCACTCCGAGAGAAGCTATCACTCCAACTCCGAATGTACACAAGATGAAGGTGTTGCTGGTCTAGCACTTGTGACAACCAACTCCTATGACATATTTGACTCACCAAATGAAGGAGTTGGAACATGCTTCATGGCTAAAGGCCCAAAGGTATCACACCCTGAGTATGTTGATTTCAATAGTGATGAAGATGACTTGTTAGGTGATGATGATTTACTTGTTGACAACTCTAGTGATGAATACTATGATGAAACGTCAATTAATCATGCTAATCAAGATAAAACGAATGACAATGATAAGGAGAAGATTGAGTCTCTAACTAAAGAACTAAACACTCTTAAGTTAGCTCATGAAACTATCTTAGGAGATCATCGAGAACTTTTAAGGACTCATGAGAAATTACGCTTTGAAAAGCTCAACCTTGAGCAAGAGCATGAGTTCTTAAAAGCAATCAATGATGATCTTCGTAAGAAAAGTTCTTCTTACATTGCCAAGCGTTTACTCTTATCCACTTACATGCCTCAAGTCAAGTCTAGTAACAAGAACAAGAAAGATTCTTCCTCTAGTAGTAACAATAATCATGCTAAATCCAATATTGTTGCTTCTAGTAGTTCTCTTGATTCCACTAATGATTCTCTTAGCCAAGTTACACTTGAGCAAGAAAATAGCTTATTGAAGGGAATTATAGAGAAAGGTGTTTACAAGAGCCTTGCCAGAAGTAAGCAATTCGAGGAAATTGTACGCAAGCAAGGAAGGCACCGGAAGAATCAAGGTGTTGGTTTTGAACGAAAGTTCAATGCCAATGGAGTTGAGTGGGAAGAAGATCAATACCCCAAGATGAAGTTTGTTCCTCAACAAGAGAAGTATGATCCTACTTCTTTCAAAGGCACACAAGCTCAATATGATCTTCCACCACAAGACCACAAGCAAAAAGGCAAGGACAAGCTTCAAGAGGAAATTGATGCATTTGAAGAAGCTCCTAAGGCCTTGGTCAAGTGGGTTCCCAAGACTACTTCAAGTTCCACTTCATCAAGTACAACTACAACACTGAGGATTCCCATCAAGATGGTGTGGATCCCGAAGAAGAAGAACTAGAGAGTTCTTGAGGGTGACTCTGCCAACATACTTCACTCTTATCATCTTGGCAAGAACAAGTGCAATCAACTTCCACATCTTGCACTAGTTCAAGGAGTCACAAACCCTCTTGTTGGTAAGACAAGGGACAAGGAAACCTAAAAGCTTTCGTAGACATCATCTTGTGTGTGCATCACTCTATGTGTATGGATATCCTTGTTTGTTCCTTGTGGGACTAACCCATGTAGGTATTGAAAGTGCAACTCACTCCAATGGATAGCTCTAAATGATCTACATCAATGTTGAGCATCCACATCTTCAACATCTACATGAAGTCATCATCGACAAAATCCAAGGTTAGTTCATCCCTCTTAGGGGGATCTCACATCTAGGGGGAGCTTTACTCTAAGAATTGAGCTAAAGCAACTCTAATGGTGTGAACACAACAATGCTTTATGTAAAAGTGGTAACCCCACTTGTGCTTAAACGATGAGTATGACCTATGATCAAATGTTCTCATTTGACTCCTAAGTCATTATACTCATATATAGATGACCTAGTCATCGCAAATTGTTTGATAGATGCTAGAATTGGTTGTGCATGCTTTGCCACATATTTCATTTGTCATTTTATTGTGTGAGCATGTTGGTTGCATATTTCACTCATTCGAGGACGTTCACTTGTTGTTTTGATTGATTGGTTTCTTTTTCTTTGACCAAGTGGATGGACAAGAATGCCTAAGAACCTTCTCTAGCTATCTATGCTTTTCTCGTCTAAAACTCTATTCATGCTACATCACAAAATTTGATCAAGTCAGATTCGAACCACTCTGTGTGAGGAGCACTCGGAGTCCCCGATTCGTCATAGACTTAAACTTCCAAAACTTCTTTGTGTGTTTCGTTCTGACCGATTCCTCCATTTCGGTCATACCGAGATCACTAAGTCGATCTAGGTTTTCAATCTCGGTGCAACCGATTTGAACTTTTCGGTCACACCGAGTTGCTGTAACTGTCAACAGTTATGCATCTCGGTGCCACCGAGTTGTTCCACTCGGTCACACCGACAGGGTCGGGCTATATATACTCACGGGCAAAATTTTGGAAATTTCTCCGAAACCCCTTCGCCCGCGCATAGCTCGCTCTGCCTCCTGGGTCTCCGGATCGTCCTCCTCATCGCCAGCCGCCTCCTGTCGCTGGTCTCCACCACCGTCAATGGAATTCTTCCCCGCCGTTGCCGCCGTAGCGAGTTCATCGCCGAACTAGGGTATGGACTCGATCACAGTGCTATCCCCGTCCGATTCCTAGCACATTGTGTTCATCATGAATCTTGCCACGATTGAAACGATCTTATCCAGTCAAAACACTCTGTAGATTAGAGTTGAATTGAAAATTTAGGGTTAGGTTTCCGCCGAAACCATCTCGGACCCACCGGGTTGCAGAACTCGGTTCCACCGATTCGGCCAAGGCCATTGCACATGTGGTTCTCGGTCTGACCGAGAATTGCAAATCGGTGTGACCGAGTTCAGGACTTTGTGAAACCCTAGCAGTCTCGGTGCCACCGAACTGTGACTCGGTCTGACCGAGTTCACTAGTTTAGGTTCCAACAGCTGCTTCGGTATCACCGAGTTTACAAATCGGTTGATCCGAAATGCTTTCTGTGGAAAACTAAAACTAAGTTTTTGACTCATTCTTTTGCAAAAACCTCTGTATTTTGTGATGCTTATCCACTCTACCTCATCTATAATCTATTCACAGGGTCTGCAGTTAGTGTTTGCATCATGTCTGACCAGAGTGACAGCCAGAACAAGTCAGAGGAGCAGGTGCACACGAGTGAGGGAACTAGTCCCTCTAGCAGCTCAGATGAGGGTAGGAGAAGCACCCCAAGCAATTTGCCAAAGGCTGCCACTAGAGCAAGCAAGAAAAGAACTTCAGAATCTGAGGATGAAGATTATGTGGCAGAGGAAGATGATGCCACATCAAAGAAGAAAGTGCTTAAGAAGGAATACAGCACAACTGCAGCCACTAAGCCAGGTCTGAAGACCAAAAGGACAGCAGGAAGACAGCCAATGTCCCAAGCCAGGGCATCCTCTGAGAAACCCTCCAAGTCAACTATAGGAGATGAGGCTTCAAAAGAGAAGAAGGAAAGAAAGAGGGGCGGATGGTGCAAGAAAGTTGATCCAATGGCAGAATTTGAGAAGCACTCTTCTGAGGAAGAAGAAGAAGAGGAAGAGGTTGCTGCACCAGCACCTAAGGCCCAGAAACTCATGGGTGATGCTATCAGGACAGGGGCTGCATCATCCAAGCCCAAAGCTGCTGCTAAGTCTGCTGCTCCAGCTCCAAAGCCAAAACCCAAGAGGAGCACCAGAAACATCCCTGCAGAGGAGAAGAACAAGGCCCCAGTGCCTGAGACAGCTGCTGTTGAAGAATAAGAAGATGAAGAGCATGTTCTAAGAAAATTGAAGCCAAAAATTCCAGACCACAATGATGCTCATCCTGTGGCTGAGAACATGAAGCTCAGAAGAGACTCAGGGTTGAGGCTATGGAGAGTGTCAGATCCATATGCCAGCTAGAGAAGAACTGCTGTTTATTACAGGTTCCACACAAAGGAACAACATGACTTCTATGAGACAGTGTTGTTGGACAAGAAGCCTATAGTGTGTGAAATGAGGTGGGTCGATTGGAAGTATATCAAGGAAAATGAGGAACACTATCCTGGTGTGTTTGATAGCTTCAGTGCTTGTGGAGTTGCAGACTTTGTTGGGCAGAAGCTCACAAAGTGGAATGAGGAGCTCATAATGCAATTCTACTCCACAACACACTTCTATCCAGATGGCAGGATAGTATGGATGTCTGAAGGTACAAGGTACCAATCAACTATTGAGGAATGGGCAAATCTGATCAATGCTCCTAAGGAAGAAGAAGATGACTTGGATGTTTATGCCAAGAAAAAGATGGATCACAATTCTATGTCACAGATGTACAAGGAGATCCCATACAAAGCTCTTGAGACTTTCAAGTTTGGGTCATTCCATTTTCTTCTGTCAGGACTGCAACGATCAACTGGATCCTAAGGCACACTCTTTTGCCCAAGTAAGGTGACCACAACATGATCAGAGGCCATGCAATTAACTTGCTACATATATTTGATGTGCCACAGAAGTTCAAGGTCATGAGCCTTATAGTTGAGACTATCAAGAGGACTGCAGCTGACCAAAAGAGAAGTTGTGGATATGCCCCACAAATTCAGGAGTTGATTAACTAAAAGATGGGCACAGGAAAATATCTGTTGGATAAGGAACATTTTGTTCTCTATCCTGACTTTGAGGACAACCAAGTTGTGATGAATGAGAATGAACCATCATCGGTACAAGCTCAAGAGAAGAAGGAGAAAGCAAAGAAAGAGAAGGATGCCAAGATGCCAACTCAAGAGGAGGCATCTGAGTACTTTTTGAAAAGCAAGCAGGACCAGCTTGGTTATTTGATAGCATCAACTCTGAGGATTGAGAAGGGGTTGGCCATCCTAACTCAAAACCAAGAGAGCCTGGAAAGAATCATGGAACAAAAATTCTATGATTTAGATGTCAAAGTAACTGAGATTCAGTCAGTTGTGGAGCAGCTACAGGATGACATGCAGGAGAGGAAGGGCAGAATAACCACTGATGCATTTGCCAGAGTGCCTCGAGCTCAGAGATCATCTGCAGAGCCAATAATAGACACCAAAGTCACTTCATCTGCACCAGCTACAGCTTCAGTGCCACCAGCTCCAGCACCTACCCCAGCAGCTCCATCTACTTCGACTGAAGCCTTCGTCCTTGGCGTTATCCGGACTCCACCACCTGAAGATCAAGCCTGAGAATCGTTTTAGTGCTATGCATTTTCTATGAACTTTTTGGTAACTTGTTGCCAAAGTGGGAGAAAAATGTATAGATCATAGGCTTCGAGAGAGAGTGTTGCTTTTTATTCTCTCTTGCTTTGGTGGTTGAACTTTATGCTTGTTTGTGATACTTGGATGATCATGTGTGTTTGATCATATGCTACATTAATGCTTGTTGGATGATACTATCATTTTATCCCTATTTGATCATTCACTTTGCTTGGTGATGAGTGCATGTATTTAATTCTTACCATTTTGAGCGCTCCACCAAGATGTATGTGACATGGAAGAGTAACCCATGATCCTAACTCATTGTGCATTTGCAGTCCAAAGCAAATCTTAAGATATGCACAAATTTAGGAGGAGCTCTTGCTTTTCACATACTTCTCAAAGCGACAATATCTTTCACTCTTATTATCATTTGTCGAAGCTTTGATCTATATGTTGTCATCAATTACCAAAAAGGGGGAGATTGAAAGTGCAACTATCCCTGGGTGGTTTTGGTAATTCCTAACAACATATAGCTCATTGATCTAACATTATTCCAAGATTAATATTTCAGGAAAAGCTCAATGAATGGCATGGCATGGATGAGGAAAGTGGATCCCTCAAAATTCTAAGGACAAAAAGTTTGGCTCAAGCTTGAAGCTCAAGACTCTACATTTTATATTTTAGTGATCGAAGATCACATTGAGTCTATAGTAAAAGCCAATACTATCACTACAGGAATCAGCTACTTTGCCGTCTGCCATGGCGGACGGCAAAGGCATGAACAGCGGACGGCAAAGGCCTTTGCCGTCAGCTGCGGACGGCAAAAGGCTCCGGCAACGTTGGCTACGGTAAACAGCTACTTTGCCATCTGCCACTGATGGCAAAGTCTTTGCCGTCCGCCGCAGACGGCAAAGAGAGCAGGGCTGACGGCAAAGAGAGCGGACGGCAATAATTGCGCTGTCAGTCCGTTAAGTGGCTAACGGCAGCTCTTTGCCGTCTGCCGCTGATGGCAAAGTCTTTGCCGTCTGCCACTGATGGCAAAGTCTTTGCCGTCTGCCACTGATGGCAAAGTCTTTGCCGTCTGCCACTGATGGCAAACTGGCCAAATGGGTCAGCCTCCCAGGAAGCACAGCTGCCTGCCACGTGGCCTCTTTGCCGTCCGCTGCTGACGGCAAAGAGCTCTTTGCCGTCTGCCACCGACGGCAAAGAGCTCTTTGCCGTCAGCAGCGGACGGCAAAGAGGCTGCATATTGGGTTTTTTTTTCTGTTTTTTATTAAATCCCACAATTTGCACAGAATATATATATGACATATAGATATATTTCACAGGCATTCATAAGCAAGTTCATGTATTTCACAGGCATTCATAAGCAAGTCCATAAGCAAGTTCCATCCGTACATATTACATAAGCAAGTTCCATCCATCATTTCATACATAAACAAGTTCCATCCATCATTTCATACATAAAGAAGTTCCATCCATACATAAACAAGCACTCCATAGCTAAGGTGACTAGAATGAGAAGACAAGAACAAGAAGAGTAGAACAAGCACTCCATCCAGCACATAATGAAATCTGCAAAATGGCAAAATAAGAAAGTTAGAAATGGATCTTTTTTAGCTCACTTAGGTGAAATGGATCGTTTTTGAGGCAACTAAGGTGAAATGGATCGTTTTTTAGCTCACTTAGGTCAAATGGATCGTTTTTGAGCTAACTTAGTTGAAATGGATCGTTTTTGAGCTAACTTAGTTGAAATGGATCGTTTTTTAGCTAACTTTGTTGAAATGGATCATTTTTGAGCTAACTTAGTTGAAATGGATCGTTTTTTAGCTAACTTAGTTGAAATGGATCGTTTTTTTAGCTAACTTTGTTGAAATGGATCATTTTTGAGCTAATTTAGTTGAAATGGATCGTTTTTGAGCTAACTTAGGTGAAATGGATCATTTATGAGCTAATTTAGTTGAAATGGATCTTTTTGAGCTAACTTGGGTGAAATGGATCATTTAAGAGCTAATTTAGGTGAAATGGATCGTTTTTTAGGTAACCTAGGTGAAATGGATCGTTTATGAGCTAAATTAGTTGAAATGGATCGTTTATGAGATAACCTAGGTAAGATTGGTCATTTTGGAGTTAACCTAGTTGAAATGGGTCATTTTAGAGCTAACTTAGGTAAAATGGATCGTCTATGAGCTAACTAAGCTAATTATGCAATTTTTGACATAAGTAAGCTAAGTACAGATCGTTTTAGAGCTAACTTAGGTAAAATGGATGGTTTTGGAGGTCAGTAAGCTTATTAAGTCATTTTGGAGGAGAAGAAGCTAAGTCTAGGTCATTATGGTAAGCATTGGAGGAAATAAAGCTAAGTCTAGGTCTTTATGCATGTGTTAAGCAAAACACTAGATAAACTTACCAAGATCCAGGAGGTGTAGGAGCGTGGTGGCTCGTGTCGGTAGCTGGAGAAGGATCGTGCGATGCTTGTCTGGAGTTACGCTGCACCAAAGATCATTTCCAATGTCTTGTTAGCATGATGACACTCAAATGTTAAAACTAGCAAGTAATGTCCTTTCAAATAAAACTCACCGTGGTCCCAGGAGCAATCACTGGCATCGGCGGAGCGGTCTGACCTGCCTTCTCGCACACAGACTGCACATTTGGTTTTGACGACTCAGTCATACTAGTTAGTAATGAGACAAACACTACATGAATGTTTTGGCTAATCTGCAGAAGAAACTTACCACAAGGAGCTCGTACATGGCCCTTGCCTGCATGTCATTCCGTGCCCTCTCCTCCTCCATCATCTTTGCCGTCCTCTCCTCCAACTCCCGCTGCCTCTCCGCCGCCTCCGCCAGAAGTTTCTCTGTTCTATCTCTCTCACTCTGTATAGCAGCCTGCAACACCACTCACATGACAATTTGTAATCATTGATGGAAGCGCACACAATGTAATGCAGAAAGATAACTGAGTAGGTATCACTAACCTTGATGGCGAGTTGCACTGGCCGTTCACGAGGCCTTATCTCAGGAGCGGAGCTCGACTGACGCGCCTTGATCTCCGGGAGAGTGCTAGGACAACGGATAAGTCCATCTCCAATGGCTATGGAGCCATGGGACCTCCCGCCACCAGATATCATCAACAGCTCTGGATCAATGGGACCCTGGCTCGGGTTAAAGTCCTCCCCTTTCCTCGCCTTCCCCTCATCTCTATATCTCACGAGCTTGTTGTGGGAGGAGATGTTGGTGAAGTTGTTTGCATCATCGAGGTCAGACTGAGAGAAAGCCTTGACTTTCTTGAAAGAGGCAGTGTGGGCCATGCATACAGGTCGTACACCTCTGGCACCTTATCCGCCTTATTGTAGCGTGCCTGAAAGAGAGAAACAATGAAAATTAGTAATTAAAGGGCTCAAGCTAGCATGATGAATGAATTGCATGAATCATGAAGCAAACCACATACCCAGTTGCGCCCGAACTGATATAAGTTGGAGCTGCCTTGATGGTGTGGCACACCTTCCATTTGGGCACGTTTGTCCTTGGCCTCCTTGTGGAGGGCTAGCCATCGTTGTGAGCACCACTCATCGACCAACACCTCCCAACAATCCATCCGATCCGCACACCATCTCGGAGGCGCCTAAGTTAGCAAATAGAAACTTGAGCGCTACCGCTAACAATTACTAAATGAAGGAACTTAAGTAGAGAAGGCCTTAAGAATTACCTTCATGTACTGCTCCTTACTCAGAAACTTATCGCGGCACGCCGGCTTGGTCTTCTTGATACCACGCAAGGCGTAGTAGTCTCGAACAGCCTGCACCCGAGCCTCGTGCCGTAAGTTCTGGAGTAGGCGCTTGCACACGTTCTCGATAACATGTGCCGCGTCCTCCTCGTATCCCTCCTCACACCTGTAGAATGTCTGCGATCAAATGAGACAATATTGATTAGTACAATTAATAACTAGCTAGTTGAAGATTTTTAAATGTGTAAAGGAGAAATTACCCAGAACTTTCTGATCACCATGTCTGCCCTCGTGTCGCACACGACACCATCGATAATCTCATCCGGCGGGGCCGGGGCAGCCACGTAGTGCTCCCAGCTCAATCCAAGCTCTGGAAGCCGACCCTCACCAGGCAACGTGACAAACCCCGGGAAGTTTTGCCGGCAAAGAACCGTGGCTCGTCGACCCGAGGCCAGTCGACCCGAGGCTCGTGGGCCCAAGACCCGTGGACCGGAGGCTCGTGGACCGGAGTCCGTGTAGCCTCCTCCTCTGACGAGTCCACCCTAGCAGTCACGTGCTCGGGTGAAACGGCTGGGGGTGGCGGCGAGGAAGGCGCCGTAGCAGTCACCCTACTTCCTCTCCCACGACCACGTGCCCCACCTCCTTTCTTCCTACCTCGTCCCCTGCTGGGCACCGCAGTCGACGAAGAAGGGCCCGGCGGTGTGGCCATACTGTCCAGCAACGCTCGGCGGAGAGGTGCGTCTGGAATGGAAGACCTCAGACCACGCTCCCGACCAGCGCCCACCATCTTTCAACACCTGCCATGACAAACAGTAAACGAAATTAGTACAACATAAAAAAAGACCGACATGAATAATAATATTTGTATCACTTAAGTGTATCATCATCAAGTACAACATAAAAAAATGTAATACCTGACACTACTAATAATCTCGATCAGTATCATCAATAAATGCATAATCATCATCATCACTATAATCAATGACGGGCTCATAGGGTTCATTGGCATCAACATGTGCAAGGCCACCTTGACGTAATCGGTCAAGCATTGACAGGTCATCCGCAGCAGTAACCTCTTCTTGTTCCGGCTCTTCTTGTTCCTCCTCTGGGGTGATGTCGGATTCATTGTCGCTGTCTACTTCAATGTTTTGGGGTGAAGAATAGCGGTTCTTGAAACGCTTTTTGGAAAGACGTGTCTCTTGGAAGAATTCTCCTTCATATGTGTCTGGGTTAATGTGAGGTTCATAATCTTCTTCCTTTGGGGGAGAAAGTCTAGCACGTGGCGGCACTTCATAAACGACATCCCAACCTTTCAGATTTGGATTAGTTTGGCAGGCCCACGGTAGATAGAATACTTGGGTCGCCTGTTGAGCCATAATATAGACATCTGGAACATCTAAATGAGTGCTTTGGTTGATTTCAACTAGCCCTACATGTTCATGAGTCCTTCTAGTCTCCTTCGGCTGAAACCAATAACATTTGAAGACTACGACATTCGGTGGATTTTCACCATAGAACAGAAGTTCATAAATTGCTTCAACTCTCCCATAATACTCGGTACCTCCTTCGTCGATAGCAGATACACAACAATTTGTTGACTTTCGGTCGGCCATAGATAGCTCTTTGCCATAGGTACGAAAGCGATACCCGTTGATGTTTGCCCATTTCAGCCTCTCTCTTCTTTTCCCAATTGCCGCACCGGAAACAGGGGCACCAGGTTTTCTTTTGGCCATTTGCAAATGCGGCTTGCACAAACCCCTTAGTTTTTGTGAACCATTCAGCGCTCCATTTGTTCTGACCAGTGTGACCGGTATACATCCAAGCACGGTCACTCATCTTGACTTTCAGAGCTACTGGACACACAACAATTATATATGTAATTCACCATGTATATATTCATCAGTTGATCTACTTTGTCAATTTTATTACGTCCATGCAACCTACACTCTAATAGGTAATGATAGATCCTAATCCCACCCGTGTATGTGTAGATTGAGTTCATTTTCCCATGCTATGCTCCGGATCCGACGCAAAATTTCGGCAGCACCTCCCCGATGTTCTCCTGATACACGTCTCTGCAATAAACAGAGAGGATGTGTACCCGGAGAACAACAGGGGAGGCACTGACGAAATTTATGCGTCGGATCCGGAGCAAAGCATATGGGAAAACGAACCCAATCTACACATACTCGGGCTGTCCATGGATAGCGTTGGACAATTCGAAAGAATCAAGGTTATAAATATGCAAATGCATGCATATTTATAACTATGACGCTTTCGAACGGGAGACACATATTGGTTACGCATACTGATGATTCCAGACACATATATAGCTAGCTATCAAGTTTCATCGGAATAGATCAAATAATTAATGGGGGAGGAGGACTTGTCATTTGTGCTCACCCACGAACGAAGGGGCAGAGCTCGTCAAACGCACGGCGAGGTCGTCGAACACCAAACCTCGCAGCGATGAAACAACTGCACATTTAAAACTACATGATCAACACAATTATATATGATGTTTTTCATAACAAAATCGAAAAATATATGACCTAACTAATAATTCACAAATATATGACCCCGTCGGCCTCTGGAAGGCCAAAGAACACCTTAATTTTCGGGAGGTGTCGGTGGTCGGGGTGCCCTGTCGGTGTCGGGGTGCCGTGTCGGGGTCGGGGTCTCGGGGTCGGGGTGTTGGGTCGGGGTGCCGGGTCGGGTTCGGGGTGCCGTGTCGGTGTCGGGGTCGGGGTGTCGGGTCCGACTCGCGGTCGGGGTCAGGGTCTCGGGGTCGGGGTGTCGGGTCGGGGTGCCGTGTCAGTGTCGGGGTCGGGGTGTCGGGTCAGGCCCGGGGTCTCGGGGTCGGGGTCTCGGGGTCGGGGTGTCTGGTCGGGGTGCCGGGTCGGGGTCGGGGTGCCGTGTCGGTGTCGGGGTAAAGGTGGGTGTGGTGTCAGGGTGTCGGTGTCGGGTTGTCGTGTCGGTGTCGGGGTCTCGGGGTCGGGGTGTCGGGTTGGGGTCGGGGTGCCGTGTCCGTGTCGGGGTCGGGGTGTCGGGTCAGGCTCGGGGTCGGGGTGTCGGGGTCGGGGTCGGGGTGTCGGGGTCGGGGTCGGGGTCGGGGTGTCGGGGTCGGGGTGCCGGGTCGGGGTCGGGGTGCGGTGTCGGGTCGGGGTGCCGTGTCGGGGGGTTTTCCTTTTTTTTCCTTTTCTTCTTCTTCCTTTTCTTCCTTTTCTTCCTTTTTTTCCTTCTTCTTCTTCTTCTTCTTCTTCTTCCTCCTTTCCTTTTTCCTCTTCTTCTGCTCCTCCTCTCCTCTTTTTTCTTCTTCTTTTTCCTCTTCTTCTTTTTTCTTCTCCTCCTCCTCTTCTTCTTCTTCCTCTTCTTCTTCTCCTCCTCTCCTCTTTTTCTCTAAAACTAAACCTAAAACTAAATCTAAACTAAACCTAAAACTAAACCTAAAACTAAATCTAAACTAAAACTAAACCTAAAACTAAACCTAACACTAAATCTAAACTAAAACTAAAAAGAAAAAAAACAGAAAAAAACAGAAAAAGGAGGCCGGGCTCACCTTTACCAGCGCCGGTGGAGGAGGGGGCGGGGCGGTGGAGGAGCTGGCCGGGGCGCGGGGCGGCCTGGGGCGGCGGGGGGCCGGGCCCGGCGCGGTGGGGCGCGGGGCGGCGGGGCGCCGGGGCGGCGGGGGGCTAGGGCGCCCGGGCGGCGGGGGGCTGGGGCACCGGGGCGGCGGGTGGGGGGCGACGGGGCGGTGGGGGCCGGGGCGGCGGCGCGCGGCGGGCGGCGGCGGGGGCAAGAGTCGGCGGCGGGTGGCGGGCGGCGGCGGCGGGGGTGCGTGGTGGGGCGCGGGGCGGGATGGGGCGAGAACAGAGGCGGGCGGGGGGCACGGGCCGTTAGATACTGCCACCTCTTTGCCGTCCGCCAGTCTTTGCCGTCCGCCACTTTGGCTCTTTGCCGTCCGCTGGCGGACGGCAAAGAGGTGGCTCGTTAAGTTTTTCCCAAACGGGCGGGGGGTGGGGGCCACCTCTCTCTTTGCCGTCCGCCAGCGGACGGCAAAGATTCTTTGCCATACGCCAGCAGACGGCAAAGATCTGGCGGACGGCAAAGAGCTTCTTTGCCGTCTGCCAGTTCTTTGCCGTCGGCTTTTTGGTAGCTGATGGCAAAGAGCTGCTTTGCCGTCAGCTAGCAGACGGCAAAGAGCTGGCAGATGGCAAATTAGCTGATTCCAGTAGTGTATCAAGGAGGGATGAGGTGTTGCTTAATGGCTTGCTTGCTCAAAGTGCTTAGTGATATGCTCCAAAATCCTCAACTACCTTCCCACATCCACATATGACCTAAACCAAAAGTCAAACTCGGCCCCATCGGTTCTTTCTATCCGGCGCCACCGAGTTTCAAATGTCATAGCCACTGCCACAAACCCTAGGCAAATCGGTCTCACCGAGATGGGATTGTAATCTCTCTATTTCCCTTCGTAATGTTTCGGTCTTACCGAGATGAGCGATCGGTCCCACCGAGATTGCAATGTAAACTCTCTGTTTCCCTTTTGTAACATTTCGGTCTCACCGAGATGAGCGAATCGGTCCCACCGAGTTTACCTGACCAACTCTCTGGTTAGCTTATTACCAAAATTGGTCCCATCGAGTTTGTGTAATTGGTCACACCGAGATTATGTTATGCCCTAACCCTAACCATATCGGTCCTACCGAGTTGCATCTCAGTCCCACCGAAAATCCTAACGGTCACTAGGTTTGATGAATCGGTCCGACCGAGTTTAACAATTCGGTCCCACCGAGTTTGGCAACTGTGTGTAACGGTTAGATTTTGTGTGGAGGCTATAAATACCCCTCCACCCACTCTTCATTCATGGAGAGAGCCATCAGAACATACCTACACTTCCAATACACATTTTCTGAGAGAGAACCACCTACACTTGTGTTGAGGTCAAGATATTCCATTCCTACCATATGAATCTTGATCTCTAGCCTTCCCAAGTTGCTTTCCACTCAAATCTTTTTTCCACCAAATCCAAATCCTGTGAGAGAGAGTTGAGTGTTGGGGAGACTATCATTTGAAGCACAAGAGCAAGGAGTTCATCATCAACACACCATTTGTTACTTCTTGGAGAGTGGTGTCTCCTAGATTGGCTAGGTGTCACTTGGGAGCCTCCGACAAGATTGTGGAGTTGAACCAAGGAGTTTGTAAGGGCAAGGAGATCGCCTACTTCGTGAAGATCTACTGCTAGTGAGGCAAGTCCTTCGTGGGCGACGGCCCTGATGGAATAGACAAGGTTGCTTCTTTGTGGACCCTTCGTGGGTGGAGCCCTCCGTAGACTCGCGCAACCGTTACCCTTCGTGGGTTGAAGTCTCCATCAACGTGGATGTACGATAGCACCACCTATCGGAACCACGACAAAAACATCCATGTCTCCAATTGCGTTTGAATCCTCCAAACCCTTCCCTTTACATTCTTGCAGGTTGCATGCTTTACTTTCCGCTGCTCATATACTCTTTTGCATGCTTGCTTGAATTGTGTGGAGATTGCTTGACTTGTGCTAAGATAGCTAAAATCTGCCAAGAACTAAAATTGGGAAAAGGCTAGATTTTTATTTGGTCAAGTAGTCTAATCACCCCCCTGTAGCCATACTTTCGATCCTACAGTTGGGTTACCCACGTCCGTATTGATGAGAATCCCGTGATAAGGGGACACGATCTCTGCTTCGACAAGACGTGCCGAGGAAACCACCTCGCAAAACCCGCTGAGGTTGGCTGTAAATAAATGATTCGAATAAAGGCTTGGCTGTGGTGTGATGTCACATTACGAGATACATCAGTAGATTAGATTTGTGGAAATATTATTCTCTCTATGGTGGTATGTGGAACTTATTTTGCAGAGCCGGACACGATCCTCGTGTTCAAAATCTTCTATGAAGTATTCGGAGGAGGAACCCGCCTTGCAATGCCGAAGATAATCTGCGCGCCGGACTCGTCGTCATTGAAGCCTGGTTCAGGGGCTACTAAGGGAGTCCTGGATTAGGGGGTATCCGGACAGCCGGACTATAACCTTTGGACGGACTGTTGGACTATGAAGATACAAGATTGAAGACTTCATCCCGTGTCCGAATGGGACTCTCCTTGGCATGGAGGGCAAGCTTGGCAATATGGATATGTAGATCTCCTTCCTTGTAACTGACTCTGTGTAACCCTAGCCCCCTCTGGTGTCTATATAAACCGGAGGGTTTAGTCCGTAGGACATAACAACAATAATCATACCATAGGCTAGCTTCTAGGGTTTAGCCTCTCTGATCTCGTGGTAGATCAACTCCTGTACTACCCATATCATCAATATCAATCAAGCAGGAGTAGAGCTTTACCTCCATCGAGAGGGCCCGAACCTGGGTAAAAACATTGTGTCCCTTGTCTCTTGTTACCATCCGCCTAGACGCACAGTTCGGGACCCCCTACCCGAGATCCGCCGGTTTTGACACCGACAGTCATGAACATGTTGTAGAATTAATCAACACTGAGTGCAAGCATGAGTAGGATATAATTCACGATGAACATAAATATCATGGAGGCTATGTTTATTTTGTTTCAACTACATGCATGAACATGTGTCAAGTCAAGCCATCGAATCATTCAAAGGAGGATACCACCCTATCATACCACATCACAACCATTTTAATAGCATGTTGGCACACAAGGTAAACCAATATAAACTCCTAGCTAATTAAGCATGGCACGAGCAACTATAATCTCTAATTGTCATTGCAAACATGTTTCATTCATAATAGGCGGAATCAGGAACGATGAACTAATCATATTTATAAAAACAAGATAGGCCGAGTTCATACCAGCTTCTCTCATCTCAATCAGTCCATCATATATCGTCATTATTGCCTTTCACTTGCACGACCGAACAATGTGGATAATAATAATAATAGTGCACGTGCATTGGACTAAGCTGGAATCTGCAAGCATTTAATACAAGGGAGAAGACAAGGTAATATGGGCTCTTTGTTAAATCAACAATAATGCAAATAAGAGCCACTCAACAATTTTCATCATGGTCTTCTGATACGTCTCCAACGTATCTATAAATTTTTATTGTTGCATGCTATTATATTATCTGTTTTGGATGTTTAATGGGCTTTACTAAGCACTTTTATATTATTTTTGGGACTAACCTATTAACCGAAGGCCCAGTGCAATTTGCTGTTTTTTTCCTATTTCAGTGTTTCGAAGAAAAGGAATATCAAACGGAGTCCAAACGGAATGAAACCTTCAGGAGAGTTATTTTTGGAACAACCCTATTTCCACCGCCGCAACCTTCTGTACCCATGAGAACCCATCTTGGGGCCTTTTCTGGCGCTCCGCCGGAGGGGGAGCCGATCATGGAGGGCTTCTACATCAACACCATAGCCTCTCCGATGATGTGTGAGTAGTTTACCTCAGACCTTCCGGTCCATAGTTATTAGCTAGATGGCTTCTTCTCTCTCTTTGGATCTCAATACAAAGTTCTCCTCGATCTTCTTGGAGATCTATTCAATGTAACTCTTTTGGCGGTGTGTTTGTCGAGATCCGGTGAATTGTGGGTTTATGATCAAGATTATCTATGAACAATATTTGAATCTCCTCTGAATTCTTTTATGTATGATTTGTTATCTTTGCAAGTCTCTTCGAATTATCAGTTTGGTTTGGCCTACTAGATTGGTCTTTCTTGCAATGGGAGAAGTGCTTAGCTTTGGGTTCAATCTTGCGGTGTCCTTTCCCAGTGACAACAGGGGCAGCAAGGCACGTATTGTATTGTTGCCATCGAGGATAAAAAGATGGGGTTTATATCATATTACTTGAGTTTATCCCTCTACATCATGTCATCTTGCCTAATGCGTTACTCTATTCTTATGAACTTAATACTCTAGATGCATGTTGGATAGCGGTCGATGTGTGGAGTAATAGTAGTAGATGCAGAATCGTTTCGGTCTACTTGTCGCGGGCGTGATGCCTATATACATGATCATGCCTAGATATTCTCATAATTATGCACTTTTCTATCAATTGCTCGACAGTAATTTGTTCACCCACCGTAATACTTATGCTATCTTGAGAGAAGCAACTAGTGAAACCTATGGCCCCCGAGTCTATTTTCCATCATATTAATCTCCCGTCAACTAGATATTTCTGTCGCCGTTTATTTTGCAATCTTTACTTTTAATCTTTATCATAAAAATACCAAAAATATTATCTTATCATCTCTATCAGATCTCACTTTTGCAAGTGGCCGTGAAGGGATTGACAACCCCTTTATTGCGTTGGTTGCAAGGTTCTTATTTGTTTGTGTAGGTACGAGGGACTTGCGTGTGGCCTCCTACTGGATTGATACCTTGGTTCTCAAAAACTGAGGGAAATACTTACGCTACTTTGCTGCATCACCCTTTCCTCTTCAAGGGACCAACGCATGTTCAAGAGGTAGCATCTTCTCCTCTCGACCCCAAAGAAAAGAAAAGAAATAAAACTATTTACATGGGAAAGCTCCCAACAAGCAAAGAAGAACGATAAATCTTTTTGGGTTTTCTTTTAGTTACTACTACAGGCATGGAAAGTAAACTAGCTAAGAGCTACAACTATTTTTTTGGTTTTTCTTAAGGTTTCTCAAACATACAAGAAGAAGGCTTAGAAAAGAAAATAAACTAGCATGGATAGTACAATGAAAAAGTATGAGCACCGACAACTAGCATGAGTGTGTGAACATGAATGTAATGTCGGTGAGAAATACGTACTCCCCCCAAGCTTAGGATTTTGGCCTAAGTTGGTCTATGGCCACGGATCGAAGCTATTCTCTCCTGTGTACGGAGGAGTGTCCTCTAGGTGCGACTGGTTGGCGATCTCCTCCGGATCCCACTTATAAACAGACTGTCGATAAGGGTCAAGTGGTGGCTCAGGCTCAGGCTCTGGAACTTGTGTCATGCTCCAGTTTGCATAAATGGCCTCTGGCAAGATGAGGTACGTGCCTGAAAGTATATTAAACAAAGAAGGTGCGGGCAGGGTAATAACCTCATAGTGAGTTTTACCAAATATCAAATTATACTTAAGCATTTTCTTCTTATTTTTAACAATAAATTCATGTGCTACCATACTCTTATAATCTAGAAAAATAGGGGGCAACAACTTTTCCTCTTTGTCATAATGCCTAATAGGTATCTCAAAGTGTGCAGCAAGGCGCGAAGCAAAGATGCCTCCGAAGATGGGGCCCTTTGTACGGGTAAAACTTAATCGTTTAGCAATGATAGCGCCTAAGCTGAAAGTTGTATCCCGAAACAAAGCATGGCGCAAAATGACTAGATCAGGAGCACTAAGATTTCCACTGTTCCCGCGACCAATTAAGCATCTGCTAGCAAATATTGCAAAGTAACGTAGAACAGGAAAATGTATACTAGTAATTCTCGCATCGGAAACTTTTCTCGTTTCTCCTACATCAATTCTATCAATAAATCCATCCACATCACTACGGAGTGGTTCCTCGATGCTACCCACAAAGGGTATCTTGTAGACCCGACAAAAATCATGGAATGACATCTCCTTAACCTCATCATATAAATGAAACTTCACTGAAGGTGGTGATTTCTTAGCATGGAAATAGAAATTTTGCACGAAAATATTAGTGAGTAGGAGATACTGTTTGCGCTGGTCATGGAGGAAGTCGGTGAGGCCTGCATTCTCATCCAAGTAATAAAAGTCATCATAAATGCCAGCGGCTCTCAAGAACTCATCGCAAGGCCATTCGCATGGTTGAACCTCCGCTGTGCGAGGAAGATTATATTTGGGCTTTTTATCCTCTTCATTTTGCTTATCCTTCGAGCTTCGGCTTGAAGAACGTCTCAACAACCTCTTCAACATTTTCTCCCTCCGAAAATTTCTGAAATTTTTAGTGACTCGAAATAAAAGTGAACCCAACTCAACAAGATTGATAGAAACTACTCCCACAAGTGCCTAGAAGCTATATCATGCATTAAAACTACTTTGGACCATATAAATTTGACATGCAAGCTCAAGAACAAGGTCACCTTAGCAGCAAAAATTTGCAATAAATAAAGCACAAGAACAAAAACTAATTGGACCATTGGAGGAGTCACATACCAAAGAACAAACCCCCAAAACAGTTTTGTGAATGAAGCTTTGAGCAAGGAGATCAAAAATGGCAGCAAGATGAGCTAGAACACGGGTTTGAGCTATGGGAGGATTTTTTCTGGAGGAAGACGAAGTGAGTGGGTGCAGGAATAAGTGGAGGGGGTCCACGAGGCAGGGGAGCGCACTCCAGGGGGTGGGCGTGCTCTGCACCCTCGTGGACAAATGGTGGGGCCCCTGTTGAGTTCTCAGTGCCAGATATTCTTAAATATTCTACAAAAAATCATATTTCATTTTCAGGACATTTGGAGAACTTTCATTTTCGGGGTATTTTTTATTGCAAGGATAATTCAGAAAACAGACAGAAAATGTTAATTTTTCTTTATTTAATCTAAATAATAGAAAGTAAAATGAGGGTACAGAGAGTTGTGCTTTCTAACTTCATCCATCTCATGCTCATCAAAAGAAATCCACTAACAAGGTTGATCAAGTCTTGTTAACAAACTCTTTTCGAATAACATGAAACCGGAGAATTTTCGAATAACACTAGGTTACCTCAATGGGGATGTGCATGTCCCCAACAATAAGAATATCATCTTTCTTCCTGACAGTAGGAAGATGAAATTCAAAACCTCCAATAATAATCGTTTAAATTTCTCCAATAGAATTGATACTGTGGACTTGAGGTTGTTTCCGCGGAAAGTGTATCGTATGCTCGTTATCATTAACATGAAAAGTGACATTGCCCTTGTTGCAATCTATAACAGCCCCTGCAGTATTTAAAAAGGGTCTACCAAGGATAATCGACATACTATCGTCCTCGGGAATATCAAGAATAACAAAGTCCGTTAAAATAGTAACGTTTGCAACCACAAAAGGCACATCCTCACAAATACCGACAGGTATAGCAGTTGATTTATCGGCCATTTGCAAAGATATTTTAGTAGGTGTCAACTTATTCAAATCAAGTCTACGATATAAAGAGAGAGGCATAACACTAACACCAGCTCCAAGATCACATAAAGCAGTTTTAACATAGTTTCTTTTAATGGAGCATGGTATAGTTGGTACTCCTGGATCTCCAAGTTTCTTTGGTATTCCACCTTTAAAAGTATAATTAGCAAGCATGGTGGAAATTTCAGCTTCCGGGATCTTTCTTTTATTACTAACAATATCTTTCATATACTTAGCATAAGGATTCATTTTAAGCATATCAGTCAAACGCCTACGCAGAAAGATAGGTCTAATCATTTCAGCAAAGTGCTCAAAATCTTCATCATCCTTTTTCTTGGATGGTTTAGGAGGAAAAGGCATGGGTTTTTGAACCCATGGTTCTCTTTCTTTACCGTGCTTCCTAGCAAAGAAGTCTCTCTTATCATAATGTTGATTCTTTGATTGTGGGTTATCAAGATCAACATTAGGTTCAATCTCTACATCATTGTTATTGCTAGGTTGAGCATCAACATGAAAATCATCATTAATATTATCACTAGGTTCATGTTCATCACCACATTGTGTTTCAACATCAGAAATAGAAATATCATTGGGATTCTCAGGTGTGTCAAAACAGGTTCACTAGAAGCATGAAAGTCCTATCATTTTTCTTTTTCTTCTTCTTAGAAGGACTAGGTGCATCAACATTAGTTCTCTGAGAATCTTGCTCAACTCTCTTAGGGTGGCCCTCAGGATACAGAGGTTCCTGAGTCATTTTACCCCCTCTAGTCATAAGTCTAACAACATTATCATTTTTCTTATTATTAAATTCATTGAGCAAATCATTTTGAGCTTTAAGCACTTGTTCTACCTGAGTGGTAACCATAGAAGAATGTTTACTAATAAGTTTAAGTTCACCTTTAACTCTAGACATATAATCACTCAAGTGGTCAATCATATAAGCATTTTGTTTCAATTGTCTACCAACATAAGCATTGAAGGTTTCTTGTTTAAGAATAAAATTATCAAATTCATCCAAGCATTGGCTAGCAAACTTATAACAAGGAATATCACCTTCATCAAATCTATAGAGAGAATTTACCTTTACTACATGTGTCAGGTTATCAAGACCATGTATCTCTTCAATAGGTGGTAAATTCTTAACATCTTCAGCTTTAATACCCTTCTCTTTCATACATTTCTTTGCCTCTTGCATATCTTCAAGACTGAGAAATAGAATACCCCTTTTCTTCGGAGTTGTCTTAGGAGTTGGTTCAGGAAGTGTCCAATCATTATCATTACTCAATATATTATTCAATAGAAATTCATCTTGCTCAGCAGTTCTTTCCCTAAAAAAACAACCAGCACAACTATCGAGGTGGTCTCTGGAAGCATCGGTTAGTCCATTATAAAAGATATCAAGTGTTTCATTTTTCTCGAGAGGATAATCATGCAAAGCATTAAGTAATTGGAGAAGCCTCCCCCAAGCTTGTGGGAGACTCTCTTCTTCAATTTGCACAAAATTATATATTTCCCTTAAGGCAGCTTGTTTCTTATGAGCGGGGAAATATTTAGCAAAGAAGTAATAAGTCATATCCTGGGGACTACGCGCACAACCAGGAGCAACAGAATTAAACCATGTTTTAGCATCACCCTTTAATGAGGACGGAAATAGCTTAAGGATATAGTAGTAACGATTTTCTTCCTCATGAGTGAATAGGGTCGCTATATCATTTAATTTAGTAAGATGTGCCACAACAGTTTCAGATTCATAGCCATAGAAAGGATCAGATTCAACCAAAGTAATTACCTCAGGATCAACAGAGAAATCATAATCCTTATCAGAAATACAGATAGGTGAAGTAGCAAAAGCAGGGTCATATTTCATTCGAGCATTCAAAGACTTTTCTTTCAGCTTAGCTAATAGTTTCTTAAGATCATATCTATCTTCGCAAGCAAAAATGCCTCTAGCAGTTTCTTCATCCATAACATAACCCTCAGGCACATCAGGCAATTCATATCTAGGGGGAGAATCTTCATCATCACTTTCATCAATATTATCTGTTTCAATAATTTCATTCTCTCTAACCCTAGCAAGTTGTTCATCAAGAAATTCACCTAATGGCACAGTATTATCAAGCATAGAAGTAGTTTCATCATAAGCATCATGCAAAGCAGAAGTGGCATCATCAATAACATGTGACATATCAGAATCAATAGCAGGAGTAAGTGTCGCAAGTTTACTCATAACAGAAGGTGAATCAAGTGCAGAGCTAGATGGCAGATTTTTACCTCCCCTCGTAGTTGAGGGATAAATCTTGGTTTTTTCATCTTTCAAGTTCCTCATAGTGATCAACAGATATAAATCCCAAGTGACTCGAAGAATAGAGATATGCTTCCCGGCAACGGCGCCAGAAAATAGTCTTGATAACCCACAAGTATAGGGGATCGCAACAGTTTTCGAGGGTAGAGTATTCAACCCAAATTTATTGATTCGACTCAAGGGGAGCCAAAGAATATTATCAAGTATTAGCAGCTGAGTAGTCATTTCAACCACACCTGAAAGACTTAATATATGCAGCAAAGTATTTAGTAGCAAAGTAGTATGGAAGTAATGGTAACAGTGGCAAAAGTAACAGTAGCACTTTTGTAGTAATCGTAACGTGGCAACGGAAAAGTAACTAAGCAAAGATCAATATGTGAAAAGCTCGTAGGCAATGGATCAATGATGGATAATTATGTCGGATGCGATTCATCATGCAACAGTTATAACATAGGGTGACACAGAACTAGCTCCAGTTCATCAATGTATTGTAGGCATGTATTCCTAATATATTCATACGTGCTTATGGAAAAGAATTTGCATGACATCTTTTGTCCTACCCTCTCGTGGCAGCGGGGTCCTATTGGAAACTAAGGGATATGACCAAAGCATTAACACTTAGTGAATACATGAACTCCTCAAACTACAGTCATCATCGGGAGTGGTCCCGATTATTGTCACTTCGGGGTTGCTGGATCATAACACATAGTAGGTGACTATTGACTTGCAAGATAGGATCAAGAACTCACATATATTCATGAAAACATAATAGGTTCATATCTGAATTCATGGCACTCGGGCCCTAGTGACAATCATTAAGCATAGCAAAGTCATAGCAACATCAATCTCAGAACATAATGGATACTAGGGATCAAACCCTAAGAAAACTAACTCAATTACATGATAAATCTCATCCAACCCATCACCGTCCAGCAAGCCTACGATGGAATTACTCACGCACGGCGATGATCATCATGAAATTGGTGATGGAGGATGGTTAATGATGATGACGGCGACAGATTCCCCTCTCCGGAGCCCCGAACGGACTCCAGATCAGCCCTCCCGAGAGAGATTAGGGCTTGTCGGCGGCTCCGTATCGTAAAACATGATGAATCCTTCTCTCTGATTTTTTTCTCCCCGAACGTGAATATATGGAGTTGGAGTCGAGGTCGGTGGAGTCCCGGGGGGCCTACGAGGTAGGGGGGCACGCCCCAGGGGGGTGGGCCCCCTGATGCTGATTCTTTCGCTAGTATTTTTTATAAATTCCAAAAATATTCTCCGTGAAGTTTCAGGTCATTCCGAGAACTTTTATTTCTGCACAAAAATAACACCATGGCAATTCTGCTGAAAACAGCGTCAGTCCGGGTTAGTTCCATTCAAATCATGCAAGTTAGAGTCCAAAACAAGGGCAAAAGTGTTTGGAAAAGTAGATACGTTTGAGACGTATGAGATATCACTTGGAAAAACACACACAAAAGATAAATGGGATCCGCGCAACCAAGGAATGAGCTCAAAATGTGGAACCACGGAAAATGGTCTTGTTGCACGGATTCGAGAGAGACAATAGCTTCATTGTCAAATGGGCTAGATACGCTTGTGCACCGACCTATTAAAGTAATCGTGTCATCTTCAATCCCAAGTATGCTATGCATGTATGATCCAATATGATGTAACTATGCAAAATGGCTCAATGTTATTCCTTACAAGCTCTTTGTTTTCTCTTCTTTTGCTTAAAAGCTTTGCCTATTCTTCTTCTTTTTTTGACTATGCCAAAATGCTTGATGCGCGATCCAGTATGTGAGACAACTATGTAAGATATGCATGGGAGAGAATTATGTAGCAAGATGATTGCACGCTAAATGTAGCTATGCGGAGTAAGTGTATCACTAATGTGCACAAAGAGCGTGACCTGGCAATTCTCAACTTGCTAGTCTCGATGGGTAAGTGATGCAAAATGGCTCGAGCCTATCAATGCAATGGCAAGGGATAAGTACTAGAAGTCGTTGAGGTTACCGTCCTTGCTTATTGTTGGTATGAAGGTGAGGTGGTCGTTGTGGATGTCGAGTCTATGGAGATGATGAATAACGGTGATGTTGATGTCGAACCATTCCTAATTAGCCGAAGCACCTTAGGAAATGGAAACCACAACTCAAAATCTCAAAGCAAATGTATGGTGGCGGAAGTATATGTATGTGAGCGATATGTGGTATTGTGGAAGGTAAATGGTGGTGCAAGTTGTGGGAAACTGGACCAAATGGGCAAGGGATAGCCTCTCTGGTGAGGCCATGTGCATGGGCTAAATATGCCCGTGTGCACGGGGTACCGGGGGGCCATGCGCACGGGGTGTTTCGCCTGCGCAAGAACACCCCCAAATTCATGGTAAATCAGATTTTTTTGGGAAAATCGTCGATGGGGATAGTCGGGGATGGTGTTGAGGGGCTGATCCAGTTACCAAACAAGAAATTCATGGACCAAATCAACAAAATCTCCCAAAATCCAACAAATGCAAAAAAGGTAGGGCTATTTTTGTGGGGATTTTTGAATTGGGACAAAAAGCAACAAAATTAGGCTAGAATATAGGTGGTAGGGACTCCAAGATGTGAATCAACCTTGCTCATGATACAAAGATATTGTAGGGTAGAACCCTAATTGGAGATCTTTTCACACTTGGAGGGGGAAAAGGAATGAACACAAGAACACAAGAGGAAATTCACTCAAACAAAACCCAACTACACATCCACTAGCACAACATAGTTGAGATCCACAAGCACACAAGATCAATCAAAGGAAAACAATCGCAAAGGTAGAGTTCTTCCCAAATCCAAGAGGAGATGAGGTCTTGATGATCTAGATAGATCCTTCCTTAGAAGGGGTCTTGATATCCACTAGGGATCTTCTCCTAGGAGGTCTTGATCTCCTAAAGGAGTGATACAAGGAGCAAAGGTCTCTCTAATGTCTCATAATACTTTGCTAACCCTAACAAATGACCTCGCCATGAGTTATATAGATGGGTGGAGGTTAGGGACGACTTGAGGGGCAATACATGGTTGGCTCCCTATTAAGCCCGTGCGCACGGGCTAGCAGTAGCTACAGCGATGGTCCCCGTGCACATGGGGTGCCCAGAGAGTTTCTGGGCAGGTCGTGCACATGGGGTCCAACTGGCCCATTGGCACAGGGTCGCCTGGGCATGTCTTCTTCTTCCAGCCGGTAGCCTCCGTCTTCCTTGCACCCTTCGTGATCTTCTCCTTGGGCTTGGTGAGGCTCCCTAGCTCCTTCATGGGGGTCGTCCTCGTACCTAATGATGCACATGGCTTCATGGTAAGGTAGCATCCAAGTTCCATTCATATCCGTGTCAAACTCAAAGAGGAGTGAGTTCACCTTGTGTTCAGTAGCACGTGCGCGAGCTCTATTCATAGGTCTGTGTGGGGCTTGATGGGTCGGTGTAGTGTCCATGTGATGCAAGCATGCCTATTATTCACAGTAATTGTTTGGATGTTGTTCACCAAAATATATTGTTCCGGCATTGCGCCGAGGGAGATAGTCACAAAATATACATGAGATAATCCAGTCGAATAGAAAACATTTTGGAGACGAAAACAACATCAAGTCTGATAATTTTGGAAGACAGCTTACTAGTTTTGTGCTTCGTTTTGGGGATTTTCTGTGTGAGATTGTACCACAAGATGAGGTTGACCCATGCTTCCGGACTCCATGTAGCAATTGGATGATTGTTGATTGTACGTGAACCTCAAAGCAAGTACTAGTTCGTTTTGGCTTCTTGTGATCAGCGTTGACGGATTTTTAAATTAGTTAATTATAATAAGTAGTTAAGATAAGAGAGAGTCCGTGTATTTCTTTTCTTGTTTGAGTCGGTTTGGGTCAGGTTGTTACATTTCCTATATAAGAGGCCGGCTTCGACCGTGTACGGGGGGTTATTATTTTTTGGTTAGGGGAACAAGACATGAACAAGTCGGGGTATCTCCCCGTATGAGGAGTGCTGGTTAAAAAGTTTGATTACTTTGTGTGTGTTTGCGTGAAGGTTGGAGGCTGCGACTTCTAATCTGTATGTGAGTACTTGTGCTCGTCCATGTGATTCCGGCTGTTCGCAGGGTTTGCATGTTGTTTGTTAGGGTTTGCATCTAGTAAGCCTAATTCTGGATCAAGGTTCCACTGCTGCATAAATTGATTTGGGTGTTGTTTTTGTTCGGACGTACGAGAGGTTAGAAAGAGCAAATAATAGCTACTGTAGTTTTGAGAAGAAATACTTATTGCGATTTTCTGTACCATGAAAGATTGGAAAAATTATTTGCACCGTTAAAGTTTTTGTCGACGTTCGAATCAAGTGGTATTCAGAGCAAGGTTGATCACGGTACAATTTTTTTCTTGCTATTTGATTCAACTATTTGAAATATGGTGAACTCGCAGCATGACAAATCTGATCATGAGGAGGTGGATGAGCTTCCGGAGGGTCTGGAGAGAAGTGATGATTTGCGTATCCATCTAATGGCGATCAAGGGAGCCAACAAGAAGCTTGGGACAAGGGTTGAGGAATTGTCTGCAAATATTGTAGGCATCGAGGACAGGTTGAACGAGCGTTTGACTGCCAGTGACCGACAGCGCACTGATAGTCTACAGGTGGTGACTGAGAGTCTTAATCGGCTCACCGTAGTAGTTCAGCGCCTTCAGGTGAGAGATGTGGCACCCCGACAGTCCTGCTCACCACAACGACGTCGTGACCACGAGAACGACGATGATGGTGATTTTTCTGAGGATTCTGATGCCCGTGGAGGCTTACCTCACCGACCACGGCATGATGTTGGGGCTCACCACCATGCTGGGCGGCGCCGTGACTATGGCGGCAATGGTGTCCACGAGGATGATGGTTTGGGTCGAATCAAGATAATCGTACCTGAATTCTCAGGACGTTGTGCTGACCCGGAGAAATATTTGGAGTGGGTGATGCGCGTAAATCAGATTTTTGATGGTCACAACTACTCCGAAGAGAAGAAGGTTCGTGTTGCATCAATGGAATTTACAGAGTATGCTCTTGTATGGTGGGATAACAAGAACCGTACTCACGAGCGACCAGCGACATGGACTGACATGAAGCAAATCACGAGGGAACGTTTTGTGCCTGCTTATTACATTCGCCAGCTTCATAGTAGACTGCATCGTCTAGTGCAAGGTACAAAATCAGTTGATGAGTACTACAAAGAGATGCAAGTTTTGATGATCCGTACAGCTGTGCGTGAGTCTGCGGAGGCGACCATGGTACGTTTCTTTGAGGGGTTAGAAGAAAAGATTCGTGACCATGTTGATCTAATGCAATATAATGATATTCATGACTTGCTTCATCAAGCGGAGGATGCTAAATGTTGGGTATTGGAGAAGCAAGCTTTAGAGACTCGTCGAACTTACAACAGTGGGCGACGTGGTTCTTCTCCTATCAATGGTGGGTTTAGTGCTAAACCGACTCCTTCTTATAAGTCGGGAAGCATTGAACAAAGCAAAGTGGCGGGTGTGCCAAAGGAGGTCTCTCAGGTTTCATCTAATGCGATTTCATCCCATCATCGCAATACTATTTGCCACAAGTGTGGAGGACGTGGACACATGAAGCATGAATGTTCCAATCAACGAAGGGTTCTACTTGTTGATGCAGAATATATTTCAAAATCTGAAGATGAGATGCCTAAGTTAGAGGATGGAATCAAAAGAGGTCATGGTGATACCATACTGTGTTATCCTCAAGATGATCCTGATATGGAGAGTTTGCTAGCACATAAGGTCCAGCGAGATGACAAGGTCATTTTTGAACCAGGACAACGACGAAGTATTTTTTAAACTGCATGTACCATCAAGGGAGAAGTGTGCAAACTGATAATTGATGGCGGTAGTGCTAGCAACATGATTAGCAAGGATGTGGTGGAGTCTCTTTCTTTGCCAACATGGGAGCATCCAAGACCATACTATATGAAGTGGATAAATGATGTTGGCAAAGTGAAGGTAACTCACAGGGTGAAGGTTCCTTTTTCTGTTGATGACTATGTTGATAAGGTGGAATGCAACGTTATGCCACTACATGTTTGTCACCTTATTTTGGGGCGTCCATGACAGCATGATGTTAACGCTCTTCATCATGGGCGAACAAACATGTACACTTTTATGCATAAGGGTGAGTTCTATGCTATTCTTCCTAAGGATGCACAGAATATAAAGTGTACTGTGAAAGTATTCAAGAAGAAATCATCAAGGCCTAAGTCGAAACCGAGGACATTTTCTTTTCAAGGAAGGGAGGATGATGCAAGCATGCCTACTATTCACAGTAAGTGTTTGGATGTTGTTCCACCGAAATATATTGTTCCGGCATTGCGCCGAGGGATAGAGTCACAAAATATACATGAGATAATCCAGTCGAATAGAAAAAGTTTTGGAGACGATAACAACAGCAAGTCTGATAATTTTGGAAGACAACTTACTAGTTCTGTGCTTCATTTTGGGGATTTTCTGTGTGAGATTGTACCACAAGATGAGGTTGAGCCATGCTTCCAGACTTCATGTAGCAATTGGATGATTGTTGATTGTACGTGAACCTCAAAGCAAGTACTAGTTCGTTTTGGCTTCTTGTGATCAGCCTTGCCGGATTTTTAAATTAGTTAATTATAATAATTAGTTAAGATAAGAGAGAGAGTCTGTGTATTTCTTTTCTTGTTTGAGTCGGTTTGGGTCAGGTTGTTACATTGCCTATATAAGAGGCTCTCGGGGGATATCGGCCTCCACGAGCACCTATGGGGACGGAGCCCCTTGTCGGTTCGGCGGGAGGGCGGAGGTTGCACAAAGAGCAGATCGAGGCGACACACACACAGCGATTTTACCCAGCTCCGGGCCGCACGGATGCGTAAAACCCTACTGCTGCATGTCTGGTTGATTCGAGTTCTTGCTCTGGAGTGCAAGAAGCTACAGTAAGTTGGAGCTGGACGTAGACGAGGGTCTACTGGGTGTCCTGCCTCTCTCCGGTCTGGATCGCTTCTAGGTTTTCTCTCCCTCCTCCCTACGTGTGCGTGGGCCTCCTTTTATATGCTAAGGGGTTTTCCACAGGCAGCGACGCAGGGGAGTGTAAAAATAGCAAGGAATTGTGCGAACAGTGGCCGCACAGTGCTATCGCACCTAACTCTGACGGCGGGGGACAAAGGCATTAAATGCCCGTCTGTATCGCCTGAACAGTGCCGAGGCGGACCGTTAGGGGCGCCTCCGCTTGCCACGGGGGCGACTCCGCCAACGTCGCTTGCCACGTGCGCGCCCCAGGTTGCGCGGCGCCCCGCCACGCGTCTCTGGGGAAACTCCAGAGTGACGCGTGGGCAGGTGAGCTGGAGCGCACGTCTGAGATGGTGGTTCGCCGCGGCAAGTGGCTTGCCGCGGTGGTTGTCTTGCCGCGCCTGAGAGCTTGCCGCTCGTCAGGCCTTGCCGGGGCGCGCGGCGCGCCGCGGCGGGCTTCTCTTGGGGTGCCTTGGTTCGGCCGTCCTGGCGAGCTCCTCCCGCCGGGGCCTTGGCGCTTTGGCTTAGTCGTCCCGGCAAGCTCCTCTTGCCGGGGCCTTGTCGCCTTGGCCCGGCAAGCTCCTCTTGCCGGACCTCGCCTTCTTGGCCCGGCAAGCTCCTCTTGCTGGGGCTTGGTCTTCTTGGCTCGATCACTTGGCCTTCGTCCGGCCCAGAAAGGGCCGTGGAGACTCTTGTCGCTCCCCTGGCAAGCCTTGCCGCGGGACGCTACTACTGCCCGTGCACGAGTTCGGGGTACTAAGGTACCCCTACTCTAGTACACCGACAGGAGCCCCCGGGTCTGGGCCATACACGGTGCCGAGCGTTGTTGGGCCTGGCCCTAACAGTGCACGGGCACGCGTGGCCTGGGTTGCGCTGCTCCTTAACTCCGCGTCCATCGCGCCCTCCCCAAGTGGTGCGCGCTTATCGCGGCGTTGTGGGGGGCGAGGCGTGCGAGACGTGCGTGACGTGGGTGGCGTGCGCGGGGCTTGAGGCCCGCAGGCATGCGTCACGTCGGGCACGATTCCTTAATTTGGAAAGGCGGAATGTCCGCCCCCACTCCTTCCCCCCTTTATAAGCGGAGGGGAACAGGGGCAGCTCGCCATTCCGCCGGTTGCTGTTCCTCGAAAATCTCCGCCACTTCCTCCTTGCTAGAGAAAGCGGCGATTCGCCCTCGTAGCCCCCGGCGCCGCCAACGCCGACAACTCCCCCTCCCCGTTCCTGCCATGGCCCCGAAGAGCGACAAGGCGAAGGGGAAGGCTGTGAAGTCGGCCGAGGCGCTGCGGCTGGAAGCGCTTCGGAAGGAGACGACAACGTTCCCCCCTCAGCTCGATGCGCTGAGGCTGAAGAACGAATACCGCCTCTTCTGGTCGACGGCGACGCGAGCGCATCCGCGCACGCGAGTTCTTCCCGCCATCGCCCAGAAGCTGTACCCGACTGGGTACCCTTCCTTCGCCGTGTTCTTCTATTGCGGCCTCTGCCCGCCTTTTTTTGAGTTCTTCTGCGACATCATGCACACCTACAACCTCCACCTCCTTGACTTCACCCCCAACGCCGTTCTGACAATGGCGGTTTTCGCACACCTTTGCGAGAACTTCGTCGGAGTCCGCCCCAACGTAGCCCTCTTCCGCCACTTCTTTACTCCTCGAGTGGAGAAAGGAGAGCCTCTGTCCGGCGGAGTCGCCTGGGTCTCCAGGACTGGCAAGAAAGAGGTCTACTTGGAGGGGGAACTCCGTGGCAGATGGGAGGAGTGGAGGGCCGAGTGGTGCCTGATCGTCGAGGAGAATCCACCGCCGTTCACTGCCGTGCGCCAAACTCCAGTGGTGCGCGGCCGTGACTGGAGCGACCTGGCCCCGGACGACGCCAAGCTGAAGATTGCCGCCACCCGAATCCTGCGCCTTAGGTTTGCCGGGCTCACCGTCGGCGCGGATTTCCTTCGCCGGCGTATCGCCCCCCTGCAGGAGAGGGGGAAACCGGCTTGGGAATTCCAAAACGCGGCGGACATCATGAGGCTGCGCCCGGGCCTTAACTACAACTTCACCATCCTGGAGCTCGTTGGAGTGTTGAAAGAGCTGTTCAAGCACGACTCCGAGCACCCAGAATGGTTCAGGTTGCCGCCGGGTGTCGTCCCCCTGTGCAACAACTCGGCGCTCAGCCGCATCCTTGCGATGATGCCGCTGTGCGACTCGGACGGGATCGACGCGACCTGGCAGGAGCCGGCGGACGACGTCGTGCAGGCCTTCTTCGACAACTTGGAGGAGGTGCCGGTCGACCCCGACGAGAAGAGGGGCCTCACGCGGGACACCACCCCCGAGGAGCTGGCCTACATCGCCTCCAGGATGGAGGAGGCGGCAGCCGCCGCGGCCGCGGGCGAGTCTGGCTTTACCCTGGCCGAAGCAGACGCGGCGGAGGCGGAGAGCCTCGCCGACCAAATGGAGCTCGCCGGCGCGGAGGAACCAGCCGGGCACGGTGGCGCGGGCGAGCCCGCCCAGGACGCGGGTGGCTTGCCGGAGGCTGACACGCCCTCCTCGCAGCTCCCGGGCAGCTCGTCGCAGGCGGAGCCCCCTGCCCAGCCGAGGAGGCGCCTCCGCAGGGCCGGAGAGGTGGCGCGGCAGGCTGACCAGCAACCGCAGCCCCGCCTAACACGCGCCCCCGAAGCAGCGGGAGCGGGGTCCTCACGGGCCACGGCTTCTGCCCCAGCCGCTCCCCGTACCGCGGCGGCAACGGGGGCGGGGTCGTCCACCGTCCCCGCCAAGCGGTCCTGGGAACCCACTCCCCTGTCTCCTCGCGTCTGGAGCAAGCCGGTTTTTGATTATTCCGAGCTCAGCTCCGACGACGAAGAGGAGGACGAAGAGTAAGTTCCGGGTAGAGCTTGTATCTTCTTGATCTCTGTTGCTTCATCTCGTTTCGCAGCCCACTCATCCTCTCCCGAAGCCGTTCCCTTTTAGGATCCTGGCCCAGAGGAGGGCGAAGAGGGCCAAGGTCCCGCTGTTCGTCCTTGAGGGCGAGTCTCCCCCGGCAACTGGGGAGGTGCCGGAGGCGTCCTTGCCGGACTGGACAGCGGGTCCGCAGGGCAGCCCACAGCGCAGCCCCCAGGGTGAGGGCACGGCTAGTTCTTGCCGTTTGGCGCGCGCGCGAGCTTCCCGTCTCTTTGTAATTGACATGTGGCTGTTGTCGTTGGGTAGGAGCAGAGCAGCCCCAGCAGGCGACCCCGGGGGGCACTCCTGCCGCGCCGTCTGCGTCGACCACCCCGCCCAGGGAGAAATCTCCGGCAAGGGAGGAGCCCTCGGCAAGGGAGACCTCGGCAAGGGAGACCTCTCCGGCAAGGGAGGGATCTCCGGCGAGGGACGCGGCCAGCGATCCTCCGGTAGCGGAGGCCGCGGCCACGGACCCTGCCACCGGTAAGCCCCCTTGCACGAAAAACTTTCCCTAGTTATCCTTCCTTATGAGCTTCTTTTTGTCGGCTGTTCAGCTGACTCTTCTCCCTTCTTCCGGCCATCAGACCCACCCACCGCGGACCCGATGGAGACCGAGGTCGTCGTCGGGGAGGGCGCACGCGGCGACGCCGACGACGTCGTCGTCATCGAGGAGGCGGACGGCATCGACGACCCCGCAGGCGGCGGGGAGGCCGAAGCCGCCAAGGCCGCCGCGGCAGCAGGCGGCGAGGGGACCGGCGACCGTGCCGACGGCCCCGGGGAGGCCGGGGCGTCAAGCACTCTGCCGTCCGGCGATCCCGCTGCTACCACCGCGTCGGGCCCCGAGGAGCCCCCGGCATCTGCCTACCTGCAGGCCGGCGATGGCGTCTTCATCAGGCTCCCCTAGGAGCCTAGCTTCAGGGCGCCGGTCGAGGGGAGGCCTTGGCCGGAGAAGTGCTCGCCTCCGTCGGGCTGGCAGTGGTCGACGCGCCAAGCACCAGCAGCGGCGAGCCCGAGGAGGAGCGGCTGCTCCGGAAGCTCGTGTCGCTCTACCGCGTCCGGCAGGCTAAGGTGGAGCGCCAGGAGGCGCTCGTCGCGAGGGCCGGCGCGGACATGGAGAAGCGCACCGGGGAGCTCCGGGAGCTCAACCAGGAGGCTCTCCGGTCCTTGGCGGAGGAGCGGAGGCTGCTCGACGAGGCGCGGACGGCCTTTCTCCTCGAGAAGGCAGAGGCCGAAGAGCAGCAGAGGCTTGCCGCTGCGGGGCTATCCGCGCGGGAAAGCGAACTGGTGCAACAGAAGGCCAGCCTCGCCAGCCACGAGGAGGAGGTTGCCGCGCGCGAGCAGGCGCTTGGCGGGGCCCTGCGGGAGGCGCAGGACGCTGCCGCGGCCGCCGAGGTCGCCAAGGGGGAGCTGGAGACGAGGGTGGCGCAGCTCGCCAGCGACCTCAAGGCGAGCGGCGAAGAGCTTGCTGCGCTCAATCAGGAGCGCGAGAAGGGCGCTCACACCCTTGGCGAGCTGCAGGGCCGCTTCGCCGAGAAGATCCAGGAGCTCGACGCCGCCAAGGATGCCAAGGCTGACCTCGAGCTGAAGCTGGACACCCTGGCCAAGGCGCTGAAGAGCGCCAAGGGGCAGGAAGCGACCTTGCAGAAGGAGATTGCTGGCAACGAGGAGCTGTTGAAGCGTGCCGCCGTTACCCAGAACACCTTCCAGGAGACGGTGGAGCGGTGGACCGAAGGCCTCGTCGACATCGCCACCACCATCGACAAGGAGCTGAAGCTGCTGGGGATGGAGGGCCACGAGTACCCCTCCGGCGAGAACGTCCCGCCGAGCGCCAAGCTCACTTCCTTCTTCAAGGGCTTGGTGGGGGTGCTCCAGCATCTCCGGGAAAAGATTCCGGAGCAGCTGGCCGAGGAGACGCGGGAAGCCGTCTCCGGGGCCCTCGAGAGGGTGCTGGTGAAGATCGTCTTCCGCAACCCCACCATCAGGCTCACCAACGTCCTCAGGCACTTGCCGGAAGACGCCGACCTGACGGAGATCAGGGCCCTCGTCGCCCCTATTGTGGAAAGGGTGGCCGGGATCAGGCGGGTCGAGGGCGACCGCGCGGATTAGGCCGCCCACCTCTTTCTTTTCTTCCCTTGTTGCTGCTGAGCATGTCACAGAAACAGCTGATTAGGGCAGCGGCAAGTCATTTTGTAATATAACTTTTATCTTAGGCAGTTCATTGCGCTGTTATCTCCCTCGTTCGACTTTGTGCTTCGTACGTTCGCGCCCTACGCTTCCGGGAACTTGTCGGCGAAAGTCTCCGCCTTGCCACGGGTGCCGAGTGCGGAACGTCGGCAACCCGCTGGCGGGGCCTCCACCGGCAAGAAACCTTGCCGCGGCTGGCGTAACTCACTTAAATGTTGAGCAGGCTGATGGCGGGGTAAGCGTGGCGACTGCAGTCGCGGCACACCCAAGCTGCCGAGCGAGCTCGAAACAAGTAAGGACGCCACTCGGGATGTAGCACACTTAAGTCGTTGAGCGGACTCGAAACGAAATAAGGGCGCAACCAGCCACGAGCCGGCCCCTCCGCGCATAGGTTTCCCATACGAAGCTCGGTCGTTCGAGGAAGATAACTTAAGAATAAAAAGGAGCTTAATTGCTCAGACTTTGGCAACTTAGCTTTTCTGTTGTTTGCCGTCCGGCAAGGCGCTGCTTCCTCGGGCGACGCCCAGCCTATCGTGTCATCCCCCCTACTCGAGGTAAGGGAATAACGAAGGCTCGAGGCTTCGCGGCCCGCCATCGCTCGCCGGAGTCGAGTGCTGCACAATCGTGTCAAATAATGCATGCGCCAAGCGGAGAGGCGCGAAATCGACAAGATGTGCGGGGCACATAAGCTATGCTCGGGATCTGCGCCCGTCTCTGTACCAAGGATTACATGCAACTGCGGCAAGACTTGGACAAAGAGGATGGCCGACGGAACGGGTCCCGACTCCCGCGCTGGCAAGGTCCCTCCCACGGTCGGCGTCGACTCGTTTGGATCTTGGCGGCCTGGGCTCGCCGAAGAATGAGGTCGCCTTTCCCGCAACTTCCGGCGCTAACTTCTGCGGCTACGGGAGCGGCGCAGAGTTTGCTGGAGGCGAGAAACTCGCTCAGCGGCCGGAAGGCGGTCCTCCTCAAGGAGCAGCTGCTCTTTCCCGGACTCTGCGCGAGTGGGTACTCGAGGAGGGCCGTGCACGGGTCCGTGAGGAGGAATGCCTCCGCTCCGCGGGTTGGAGCGGAAAGGTACCTGGCCAAACCTGAGCTTGCCTGTGGTCGCCAAATCTGGTTCGCACAACCTCGACGCGCCCCCTACCTGGCGCGCCAAAGATGTCGGGGGATATCGGCCTCCACGAGCACCTATGGGGACGGAGCCCCTTGTCGGTTCGGCGGGGGGGCGGAGGTTGCACAAAGAGAAGATTGAGGCGACACACACACAGCGATTTTACCCAGCTCCGGGCCGCACGGATGCGTAAAACCCTACTGCTGCATGTCTGGTTGATTTGAGTTCTTGCTCTGGAGTGCAAGAAGCTACAGTAAGTTGGAGCTGGACGTAGACGAGGGTCTACTGGGTGTCCTGCCTCTCTCCGGTCTGGATCGCTTCTAGGTTTTCTCTCCCTCCTCCCTACGTGTGCGTGGGCCTCCTTTTATATGCTAAGGGGTTTTCCACAGGCAGCGACGCAGGGGAGAGTAAAAATGGCAAGGAATTGTGCGAATAGTGGCCGCACAGTGCTATCGCACCTAACTCTGATGGCGGGGGACAAAGGCATTAAATGCCCGTCTGGATCGCCTGAACAGTGCCGAGGCGGACCGTTAGGGGCGCCTCCGCTTGCCACGGGGGCGACTCCGCCAACGTCGCTTGCCACATGCGCGCCCCAGGCTGCGCGGTGCCCCGCCACGCGTCTCTGGGGAAACTCCAGAGTGACGCGTGGGCAGGTGAGCTGGAGCGCACGTCTGAGATGGTGGTTCGCCGCGGCAAGTGGCTTGCCGTGGTGGTTGTCTTGCCGCGCCTGAGAGCTTGCCGCTCGTCAGGCCTTGCCGGGGCGCGCGGCACGCCGCGGCGGGCTTCTCTTGGGGTGCCTTGGTTCGGCCGTCCCGGCGAGCTCCTCCCGCCGGGGCCTTGGCGCTTCGGCTTAGTCGTCCCGACAAGCTCCTCTTGCCGGGGCCTTGTCGCCTTGGCCCGGCAAGCTCCTCTTGCCGGACCTCGCCTTCTTGGCCCGGCAAGCTCCTCTTGCCGGGGCTTGGTCTTCTTGGCTCGATCACTTGGCCTTCGTCCGGCCCAGAAAGGGCCGTGGAGACTCTTGTCGCTCCCCTGGCAAGCCTTGCCGCGGGACGCTACTACTGCCCGTGCACGAGTTCGGGGTACTAAGGTACCCCTACTCTAGTACACCGACAGAGGCCGGCTTCGGTCATGTACGGGGGGTTATTATTTTTTGGTTAGAGGAACAAGACATGAACAAGTCGGGGTATCTCCCCGTATGAGCAGTGATGGTTAAAAAGTTTGATTACTTTGTGTGCGTTTGCGTGAAGGTTGGAGGCTCCGACTTCTAATCTATACATGAGTACTTGTGCTCATCCATGTGATTCCGGCTGTTCGCAGGGTTTGCATGTTGTTTGTTAGGGTTTGCATCTAGTAAACCTAATTCTGGATCAAGGTTCCACTGCTGCACATATTGATTTGGGTGTTGTTTCTGTTCAGACGTACGGGAGGCTAGAAAGAGCAAATAATAGCTACTGTAGTTTTGAGAAGAAATACTTATTGCGATTTTCTATACCATGAAAGATTGGGAAAATTATTTGCGCCGTTGAAGTTTCTGTCGACGTTCGCATCACCATGGGGATGATCAAAGGATGCTCTGCATCACCCGCCAACATCTATCTTTCGAGCATGCGCGTTGGAGGTCGGTGTTGATATGCAAGCCGACGAGAAACCCAACTTGGTCACACTAGACTGTCCTGTTTGGTGAGACCAAACCGACGTGCATGATTGCGGGCCTGTGGTGCACACCCACCATGGCACGACTAGAAGGCCACTGGGGGATGAAGGCGCCAATAGGCGGGTCCGGCTGGCCTATCGCGCGCAGTGCATCAGAAGAAAAGGCTCTACACCACCCAGTGATGATGGCCACAGGCGCACCACCACAGTCCACCGTCATGGACCACCAAGCCAGGTTGTTGGGTGTACGTCCTGATTCCGGGCAGATGAGGCGCCACGGAGAGCCCCGAGAACCCATCACGGTGTGCCAGCTGAAAACAATGTCGCGGAGGCTCTCTCAGCCCTCAAAATCCTTAGGGAGGAGGGTACTCCAGCATCCTATAGAAGTAATGATTCCATGAATGCAACATCCGATAATCACAGCTATGCCTAGGCTTATTATCCTTGCTACCTTCTTCGTGTTATTTTTATTCGTGGCAACTGCTGAGAATTGCTGCGTTCATTACTATTGTGCAATCACAACTTCATTCACTTCATCGCTTTTGCCACTAATATATTATGTCAGGCAAGAACTTGTTTTTCAGGTGTGGTACCATTGACAACTCAATTGCTAAGGATTATAAATATTATTTGGATCCCCTTGTGTCGAATCAATAATTTTTTGTTGTAATACTTCCCTCGAAGACTATTGCGATCCCTTACACTTGTGGGTTAGGCTGGACCTTATGCCTTAGTGTTTTGTTCCATTCGTGTTGCCCTAAGTACCGAATATGGTTATTATGTTCCGTGTTTAGCGCACCAACTGCTCCTGGGAGGTTGTGTGCCCCCTTGACTTACCAAACTAGCTTCAAACATTTTTGGGTGGCCCAAGTTGGTTTACATTCACAAACCTTGTGTTTTGTTTTTCGGGGTGCCTACCCCCATGGATCTTTCAAAATAACTTGGGTTAGTGGGGTAGAACTCCCTGTTGGTCTGTACCTGCGCAGTTGCGAATGGTTGCCTGAAAAATAGTACTACCCACCTTGTATCTCCCTCAATACGACAGAGTCTGATTTAGAGATACAACCGATTCTTGATTTGGGTATCGAGTCACCGTGGCCGTCTGGATTTGTTTGATGTTAGTTAGAGGGTCTTGTCATTACAAATCTTCTGCTTCGTTTGTTGACCATAGAGCATGCACTACAAAAAAGTACACTTCCGTGATGATACGTGTTTGTCACAGTATGTCACGTTTTCCGTCATGCATGTACATCCATGACAAATATATGACAGAAGCAAGATAGTCATACCTGTGCTGTCGTAGAAGTGTTCATGACATTACCAAAATTATCGTCACAGAAGTGTCCACTTCCATGATGATAAATCGCACGTCATGGTAGTGCTTTCGTCAAGGGTGACCGACACGTGGCATCCACCATAACGGGACGCTGTTAAGCTATCGGGTCCGGTTTTGGATCCGATAACCCGCTAACAGCGCGGACCAATGAGGATTTTCCACGTGTAAAATTATCATTGGCCGGAGGAAACACGTGTTGGCTCACCGTTGGAACAAATGTCATCCATTCATTGGACAGGAGGCGCCTATGATACGTCAACACATGGCACGGCCCAACAGAGGCCCATTCCGGTGAAAAGGCCGACCCGTTTGACTTGGTCAAAAGGTAACGGGTCGGCCCATGGAAAGCATGTTAATAGCCTGTTCGTATATAGCCCATTTACGACCAGCTAACTCACGGCCTGTTACGACCTATCCGAATTAAGCCCATTAGCTTCATCTGGGCCTTCCAATATGATTCCAGCCCGTTGTAACTTCCGGCCCATGTATGGCCCATGATGTCTTTCGGCCCATACGAGACCATTTGTAACTCTTGGCCCATTAACGGCCCGTGGTGAATCTAGCCCGCAATGAACAGTGTACCCCCTTATACCCATTAACGGCCCATTATTCCATTGGGCCATTTCCAACCCGTGTTATCTTTTGGCCTTCTCAGGGCCCATTTGTTCTTGGGCTCATTTCCATCATTTGGTTACATACGGCCCTTCATTGGCCTTTTCTGCCTGTGGGCCAAATTCAGCCTACGGTTACAATCGGCCTGTTTGCGGCCCATTACTCCGTTGGGCCATTTTCATAACGTCATCAAATACGGCCGATTAACGACGGCCTATTATTGTCGGCCCATGAACGGACGATTCCAAATCTAGCCCATTTACGGCCCATAATGCGGTCAGTTATTGGCCCATGTTTGGCCTATCAATGATACGACACGTAGAAGGCCCATTGATGCTACGGCCCGTAGAAGGCCCATTGATGCTATGGCCCGTAGAAGGCCCATTCTTTCTATGGCCCTAAGAAGGCCCATTGTTTCTACGGCCCTAAGAAGGCCCATTGTTTCTACGACCCGTAGGAGGCCCATGGTAACTACATTAAATATGTAGCCCATGCTTATTGTGGCCTAGTTTTAAAAAATAGGTTATTGCGGCCACTAGCAAACCGCGGAAAAAGAACTGCACTGACTATAAGCAAACAGATAAACAAGACAACACGGAAATAAATAAGCAAGCAACTTACGCTAGGGTATCACGACTATTACACATATTACATCCACTGGGCATCAAAATTCGCCACCAGTGCAAATATAGGGAACAAAGCAGCATATCATTTACACTGGTTGTCAAAGTTGGCGACCAGTGCAAATAAACGCCGCAGCAAAACAAGTCCAGAACTAAAACCACTTTAGAAGAGCTCAAGAAACAATATCCTGGGTACCCATAATGCTGGCAAGATGCTTAGCAAGCTTATTAACTTTCTCTTGTTTGGCGCTTAAATCCTCCAGCACTCGCAGTTGCACCAGAAAGTATGCATCTGAATTCTGTAGGGACTTCCTCAGTCCTTCGGCTTCCTGTCACATAACATCTGATCGATGTCCTTCAACTTGAATTTGAGACTCAAGAAGCCGAACTGATTCAGGCAGCGAGTTCAAGGAGCTGGTGCCAGCAGTAGTAGCCAATAACTCGAACACTACATCAAGACAGGACTTTGGGGTTGTCTCAGTGTCTTCAATATAGTTTTTACTAGCTTTCTTGGAGACCAACATGGATGTCTCACTATCTTGAACCTTATTTGCATTACTTCCTTTACCATTGCATAATAGGGTACTCTTCTCCAATATTTATCCACGTTCTGAAAGAGAAACAAACAAACACATCACATGTTTACAATGTAGCATATGAAACTCATTTTGGTAAACCAGTTCAGTAGTAAGGTGGACAGGATAACAACATGAACAAACATATATCTATGTAGTATGGTCACTGTATGGTCTATATCATTCTAGTTTATGTTGCCAAATCAAGATAGATACAGTTTGAATCATATCTATTTAAGACAAAGCAGCATAGACAGAATATAAGTGTGGGAAACTACACAACAATAACAACACTTGTAATGTGCATGGCATGAGAACATAACTGTTTATTCAACAACATAGAGCAAGCTACAAAATCAAACACGTTAAAGAAATAGGTTTAAAACATACCTGTTGCGCCATTGGAGTTTCAATTGCATCCTTCAATTTGAAATTAGTTGGTACAAGTAAATATAGTGATGCAAGAGAAAAGTAGTATGAAGCATAGCTACGGAACTTGACCTAAGAACAATTCTTCTTCTGCTTTAAGCGTTGACTTGGGTTCGGAGTGGTGGTCCTCGTGCTTTGGGTACTGAAGTTGCCTTACTAACTGCTCATGTTTGGGTGCTTTGTATTGGAGACGGTGCTGTGTCAACTGGAACTGGGTTACTATCTGCTGGGGTTGGAGTTAGAAGGGGTGTAGCTGGTTCTCTGTCCAACTGGGTAGGGGTACAATCTGCGTGAGTCTGAGTTATGTGTGGTGGGGCTGGTTCTTGGGCAAGTACAACCGTGGTTCTATCTACATCGACAGGTAGCACAATCTTTTCTGAAGACCGTGTTTTTACTCCCACAGATACTGCCATCACCCCCTCCAATTGAAATGGCTAATAAACAAGAAAAGTAATTGAATGTATAGACATTGTAAGATAGACAGGTGCAATGTATAGTAGGGAAGAAAATAGGTCATGAAATAATTCACATTTATGTTGTCTAACCAAACAAAATAGCATGACATAATTTCACATATATGATGGTTAATTAAACAGGATAGCATGCCACAATTTCAAATGTATGATGGCTAACTAAATAGGATAGAATGACATAATTCAAAATATGATGACTATGTAAACATGATGAGATGATATCACTATATTATGTCTTTAGAAAATGGGTTTGCCCGTCGCATCCTGATCGTTGCGCTAGGAGACCTACAGACCAACACTAGTCTTTTTTGCGCACTTTGTCGTCACTCGTCACTACAAAAAAAAGACACTTCCATGATGATACGTGTTTGAAACAGTAGGTCACATTTTCTTCCATGCATGTACATCCATGACAATTTTATGACAGAATCAAGATAGTCATACCTGTGCTGTCGTAAAAGTGTTCCATGACATTATCAAAATTATCATCACAGAAGTGTCCACTTCCATGATGATAAATCGCGCGTCATGTAAGTGCTTTCGTCAAGGGTGAACGACACGTGGCATCCACCGTAACGGGACGTCGTTAAGCTATCGGGTCCGGTTTTGGATCCGATAACCCGCTAACAGCCCAGACCAATGAGGATTTTCCATGTGTAAAATTCTCATTGGCCGGAGGAAACACGTGTTGGCTCACCGTTGGGACAGATGTCATCCATTCATGGATAGGAGGCACCTATGATACGTTGACACATGGCAGGGCCCAACAGAGGCCCATTCCGGTGAAAAGGCCGGCCTGTTTGACTTGGTCAAAAGGTAACGGGCTGGCCCATGGAAAGCCTATTAACGGCCTGTTCGTATATAGCCCATTTATAGCCAGCTAACTCACGGCCTGTTACGGCCTATCCGAATTAAGCCCAGTAGCTTCATCTGAGCCTTCCAATATGATTCCAGCCTGTTGTAACTTCCGGCCCATGTATGGCCTGTCGGTGTCAAAACCGGCGGATCTAGGGTAGGGGGTCCCGAACTGTGCGTCTAGGATCGATGGTAACAGGAGACGGGGGACACGATGTTTACCCAGGTTCGGGCCCTCTCTATGGAGGTAATACCGTACTTCCTGCTTGATTGATCTTGATGAATATGAGTATTACAAGAGTTGATCTACCACGAGATCGTAATGGCTAAACCCTAGAAGCCTAGCCTATGTGTATATGGTAATGAATGTGCCCTTTCCGAACTAACCCCTCTGGTTTATATAGACACCGGGGGAATCTAGGGTTTACATGGAGTCGGTTACATAAGAAGGAATCTTCGTAGTCGGTCGCCAACCTTGCCCTCCACGCCAAGTAGACTCCAATCCGGACACGATGCAGTCTTCGGCCTTCATGTCTTCACAGCCCATCAGTCCGGCCAATGGATAATAGGCCGGACGCCCGAGGACCCCTTAGTCCAGGACTCCCTGATGGCCCATGATGTCTTTCGGCCCATACGAGACCATTTGTAACTCTTGGACCATTAACGGCCCGTGGTGAATCTGGCCCGCAATGAACAGTGTACCCCCTTATACCCATTAACGGCCCATTATTCCATTGGGCCGTTTCCAACTCGTGTTATCTTTCGGCCTTCTCAGGGCCCATTTATTCTTGGGCTCATTTCCAGCATTCGGTTACTTACGTCCCGTCATTGGCCTTTTCTGCCCGTGGGCCAAATTCAGCCCGCGGTTACAATCGGCCCATTTGCGGCCCGTTACTCCGTTGGGACGTTTTCATAACGTCATCAAATACGGCCGATTAACGATGGCCTGTTATTGTCGGCCCATGAATGGACGATTTCAAATCTAGCCCGTTTACAACCCATAATGCGGTTAGTTATTGGCCCATGTTTGGCCTATCGATGATATGACACGTAGAAGGCCCATTGATGCTACGGCCCTAAGAAGGCCCATTGTTTCTACGGCCTGTAGGAGGCCCATGGTAACTACAGTAAATATGTAGCCCATGCTTATTTTGGCCTAGTTTTAAAAAATAGGTTATTGCCGCCACTAGCAAACTGCGGAAAAAGAACTGCACTGACTACAAGCAAACAAATAAACAAGACAACAAGGAAATAAATAAGCAAGCAACTTACACTAGGCTTTCACGGCTATTACACATATTACATCCACTGGGCATCAAAGTACGCCACCAGTGTAAATATAGGGAATAAAGCAGCATATCATATACACTAGTTGTCAAAGTTGGCGACCAGTGCAAATAAACGCCGTAGCAAAACAAGTCCAGAACTGAAACCACTTTAGAAGAGCTCAAGAAACAATATCCTGGGTACCCATAATGCTGACAAGATGCTTAGCAAGCTTATATGATGTGTCAACTAAGGAGATGGCATTCAATATTGTGCATATGATGTAAAAACTAACCATTGCAATACACCATATGCATGATATGAGTAATATAACCCTATCAAGTTTGAGCATACACCTCAGGGGGATAATAGGACTGGTCATCTACCTCTGAATCCTCCTCTGAAGAGCTATCTGTAACCAGCAATATATCTGCTTCTGCAGGTAGCATTGTCTGTTCTGAAGATCTTGTTTTCACTCCAGATTTCTCCATCACCAATTCAAATGGCTGATGCAGGAAGAGCAGTTGAATATACAAACATTGTCGACAAATGCAACGAGAAATACAAAAAAAGGATGACATGATATAATTCACATATATGACGCTTGGCTAAACAGCATGACATTGCATAATTCACATATATAATGCCTTGCAACAAGATAGCATTGCATAATTCACATATATAATGCCTTGCAACAAGATGGCATCGCATAATTCACATATATGGTAATTAGACACTAAACATGTGGCATTCACACAAAGCATGTCTAAACTAAGCAAATGACATAGCAATGCAAGATACCATACACATGATATGAGCAACATAACCCTGCCAAGTTAGAGCATGCACCTAGGGGGGGGATAGGATTGGTCATCTGTCTCTGAATCCTCTGAGGAGCTATCTGTAACCAGCAAGACATGCGTTTCGTCAGATAGCATTGTCTGCTCTGAAGACCTTGTTTCCACTTCAGATTTTTCCATGACCGTGCCGAATGGCTGATGCACAGGAAGATTAATTGAATGTACCAAAATTGTTGACAAATTTAACACGTAATAAAAAAATAATGGCATGATATAATTCACATATAAGATGACTGGCTAACCAGGGTGGCATTGCAAAATTCACATATATGATGCCTGGCTAAACAAGATGGCATTGCATGATTCAGATATACGATAAAGAAACTAAACAAATGGCATTGACACAAAGCATGTCTAAACTAAGCAGATGACATATTTGATGTATCCAGTAAGCAATGCAAGGCGCCATATGCATGGTATTACCAACATCAGCATGCCAAGTTAGAGCGAAGACCTCAGGGGGTAAATAGGAGTGGTTTTCTTCTGAATCCCCCTTAGAACAGTTATATTCCTCTCGATTACGATCCAAAATGGGTGGAGCGGGGGCTAACTTTGCGCCCACCATGGAGCGACGTCTGCATGAAATTTTATTGCCACACAAGGCTCGTCTCTTTTGCTCTACATGTTCAGATCCATTGTGTACAATAACTGACATGCATAGGAATAAAACATAGTGAGATTATGTAAGGAGTGCATGCACAAATCTAGAGTGATGGTAGTAAACTGTGGATAGACCCAAAACCAATGATAGCAGGCAGATAATAGCTTTAGTTAAAGAATACAGATAATGGCTCCTTTAATGTTTGTTTGCACCCAACATGAAACTCATAGTAGAGACCCAAGATTAACCAGATAGTAGACAAATAGTACTGATTGCTGCCCCAATATGTACCCCACCCCCATTTAAAAACACAAGTTTCAGCATTAGTTTGGACCTGACTCGGAGTCTAATAGGTGAACACGACGATAAAGTAGCATGTCATCATATTAAGCGGTGCATAACGTAAGCAGACACGAAAGAGTGCGACCTCTCTTGCGGACCCATGTAGTCCTCAAGGTCATCTGCTCAGTTGATGATGGTAATGCAATTGTCGTGGCTGCCGGCGGTGGGGAAGAAGATCTGAGGCGGCAAAAGACAGTCTGGAGAGCGGTTCCCTGTTGTAGTGAACCCTTCCGTCGTTGGAGCAGCTGAGCTGGGGTGGAACACAGCGCAACAGGAGCAGGACAAACCACACGAGGTTTTCTTTGACACATATCTGTAACAGAAGTAATTGTGTAAGGGCTTGTTTGAATTTGAGGATTCTAACAATGCAGGGATAGGAAATAGACAGGAATAGGATAGGAATGCATGTGCAAAACAGAGAATTTAAAAACACATGATTTATGCCAATCTAGGTGTTTGATTCACAAGAATTGGAAGATCACAGGATGCAAAGAAGCAAGGTGAGATTAAGTCAAACCACAAGAAAGTGTACGGTTATAATGCTATTATGCTACTATCTCTTAGTCTTGTGCTTCATGAATAGGAATTTGAAAAGGAGGACAAGTGGAAATTAAAATTCCTACGGTTTTTCTTTCATGGAGACACTAAAGGAACAAATCCTACAGTTTCCCTTTGCTCCATTCCTTTGAACAAAATTCATGAATAGTAGTACCATAGGAAACTTTCCAATTCCTATGTTTTTCCTTCACTTTTCCTTTCAAGCACTGGCGATTCTAGTAGGCAGGCTTGAGCAAGGAAAATCCTAAACTCAAAAAATGTTTTTGTGCTACTTCTATTACTTTGGACCCAGGCCACTGCCCTACTAGGTCAACTCCCAGCCCATCGACAAATGCACAGCTCAAACGCGCAGAGATTAATAATGATGGCGTTCAAGAGAGTCCATCACGAATAGCTAAGTTGCCTGGTACCTCACTGCTTGTCATATAGTAGGCGAAACTAATCGTATTTCACATTACTGCGCATGCTCAGTGGACAATATATATAACATGTAGAGTAAAAAAGAGATGCAACAAGTGTACAACCTCTTTGGCGAAGCCATGTCGATCTCAGCGTGATTGGGTTGGTCGGTGAGGATGATCCGGCTGACTTGGCTGTCGGAGGAGGGGAAGAAGATCTTAGGCATCTTGAGATGGAGCCCTGGGTACTACTCCACTGTGATGGAGGGTTTCGTCGTTGGAGCAGCTCCGGTGAGTTGTATGACACCGAGGCTGAAGCAGGATAGAAGAGACAACGTTAACCTGAGTGGAATTCTATTAGCATCTCTAATAGATGATGTAAAATACATAACCACAAAGTGCTAGATGTAAAAGACATCAGCCGCTCATCTTTGAACTTAGCTGTCGAAACTGAATTTAACTGTCGAAACTGAACTTAACTGTCGAAACTGAATTTTGCTGTCGAAACTTAATTGTACTTTCGAAACTGAACACACTAGTAGTAGAAAAGCAGTAGTAGTAGCAGCAGCAATGCGTGCGAGAGCCGGGGCAGCTGGTCGTGTAGCAGTCGACTGACTTTTTCATCTCTGGTCAGTCGATTTTCTAGCCGTTGGATACGAAATCAAGGGTCTGCACTTCATCTTCAACCTCCACCCCTGAGTCGCCAGCTACCACCGGCCAAACAGCCACCCGCGCCCGGCGCTGCGCCACCCCGCCCGCCCCGAAACCACTCCCCATCACCGGTCCACCGCCGCCCCGGCCATCCCTCTAGCCCCCCCCTCGTGCTGCGATTTTTCTCTGGCGATCCCCATGCCATTGCCCCACCACCGCCGGCTACCACCGACCCCACCCTGAACCCTAATATAGATAGTGGGGTACCTCTCCGACGAGCCCCTCTCCCCGCTGCGGCTGGTTCTTCCTTAACTCCGGTGAGCCCCCCCCACCCCCTGAAAATCGACTGACCCAAAAGTCGACTCAGTCGACTGAAGTGTAGCTAAATCGGAGCAGCATCGCAAGCAAGAGCAAGAGCGAGAGCAGCAGCGCGAGCAAGAGCAATAGCAAGAGCAAACCAAGAAGGGGACTGAGAGCAAGAGCATAGCAGCAGCGCGAGCGAGAGCTAAAGCGGCGGCAGCTCCTACTGATGTGGACATTGCCGCCGAGGGAGCGATGCCGTGGAGGAAGTGGTCGGCGACGCCGCCGTGGATGGAGCCGCGCCGTGTCGGCTTGAGACCGAGCTCCGACACCACCATGAGATCGAATCAAGAAGAAAATGCGGTGATTAGTGTACAACCTCTTTGGTGGCGTCGAATAGGCCTCAGCTTCATCTGAGGAAATGGTGATGATGATGCTCTTTGATACGTCCATTTTGCATCATGCTTTTATATCGATATTTATTGCATTATGGGCTGTTATTACACATTATGCCACAATACTTATGCTTATTCTCTCTTATTTTACTAGATTTACATGAAGAGGGAGAATGCCAGCAGCTGGAATTCTGGGCTGGAAAAGGAGAAAATATTAGAGACCTATTCTGCACAACTCCAAAAGTCCTGAAACTCCACGGAAGTTATTTTTGGAAATAATAAAAAATAATGAGTGAAGAAAATACCAGAAGGGACCCACACCCTGGGCACAAGGGTGGGGGGCACGCCCTACCCCCCTGGGCGTGCCCCCTGCCTCGTGGGCCCCCTAGTGGCCCTTCGGTGTCCATCTTCTGCTATATGAAGTCTTTCGTCCAAAGAAAAATCATAAGCAAGCTTTCGGGACGAGACACCGCTGCCACGAGGCGGAACCTTGGCGGAACCAATCTAGGGCTCTGGCGGAGCTGTTCTGCCGGGGACACTTCCCTCCGGGAGGGGGAAATCATCACCATCGTCATCACCAACGCTCCTCTCATCGGGAGGGGGCTAATCTCCATCAACATCTTCACCAGCACCATCTCCTCTCATACCCTAGTTCATCTCTTGTATCCAATTCTTGTCTCTAAGTCTGAGATTGGTACTTGTAGGTTGCTAGTAGTGTTGATTACTCCTTGTAGTTGATGCTAGTTGGTTTATTTGGTGGAAGATCATATGTTCAGATCCTATATGCATATTAACATTCCTCTGATTATGAACATGAATATGCTTTGTGATTAGTTACATTTGTTCCCGAGGACATGGGAGAAGTCTTGCTATTAGTAGTCATGTGAATTTGGTATTCGTTCGATATTTTGATGAGATGTATGTTGTCTCTCCTCTAGTGGTGTCATGTGAACATCGACTACATGACACTTCACCATTATTTGGGCCTAGAGGAAGGCACTGGGAAGTAATAAGTAGATGATGGGTTGCTAGAGTGACAGAAGATTAAACCCTAGTTTATGCGTTGCTTCGTAAGGGTCTGATTTGGATCCATATGTTTCATGCTATGGTTAGGTTTACCTTAATAATTCTTTTGTAGTTGCGGATGCTTGAAGTAGGAGTTAATCATAAGTGGGATGCTTTTCCAAGTAAGGGCGGCATCCAAGCACCGGTCCATCCACATATCAAATTATCAAAGTACCGAACGCGAATCATATGAGCGTGATGAAAACTAGCTTGACGATAATTCCCATGTGTCCTTAGGAGCGCTTTTCTCTATATAAGAGTTTGTCCAGGCTTGGACTTTGATACAAAAAGGATTGTGCCACCTTGCTGCACTTTATTTACTTTTGTTACTTGTTGCTCGTTACAAATTACCTTAGCACAAAACTATCTGTTACCTATAATTTCAGTGCTTACAGAGAATACCTTGTTGAAAACTGCTTATCATTTCCTTCTGCTCCTCGTTGGGTTCGACACTCTTACTCATTGAAAGGACTACGATAGATCCCCTATACTTGTGGGTCATCACTCTTCCGGTGGTGCAGGTGAAGACGGCGGTGTGGGAATGGAGGTGGCGTGAAAGACGAGGGGAACATCGGGGCAACTCCTTGGAGGTGGAGGACGGGGTGGCTGAACCGGCGGGACAACGAGATCGATGATGGATACTCATCCAATATGGTGGATGAGGGACTTCGAGGTGTTGCTGTGGACGACATCGTCGAGGAAGAGGCTTCGGCTGGGTGGCGGGCGGAGGAGGGTGTGAGGCTTCGCGGGTTTTCGCGGCCTCGGTCTTCGAATTGGTGGGCGGATGGGATGGGAGTGGGGAACCATGGCTTAGGGACGTGCTTGTTCGAAATGTGGGGTAAGTTATGAAAGTACCCCCACGTATTTGACCTAGGCGGTTCTTTCGGTTGAGGGGTATCACGAGCATTTCGCGTGTCGGGATTTCACAGGAGGTGGGAGTTTTCGCACGCGTTGTAATTTTGGAATAGCAAGGCGTGGCTTGAGATGGAGGGAGTTGTCAGAGCACAACGAGACAAAGACATATCTTAAATATTTTGGGGTAACAAGGCGTGGGTTGAAGAGGCTGGAGTTTCGCAGCACGATAGACAGAGACGCTAGCTTGAAATTTCGGCATAACAAGGCGCGGCTTGAAATTTCGGGAGAACAAGCTTAACGTGTACCCAAAAAAAAGACAATTCGCACCTCATCACTAGAGAGAGGTATGTCCCGTTTTACTATATTACTAGAAATGCATTCAAATACAACAAAAAAACTAAAAAAAATCAGGACAACAAACATAACGTGTATAGTACCAAAACAATTTGCACTTCCCTCAACAATAAAAAAACAATGTGTGTTGTGTAGCATATGGACTAAATTTGAGTACATTTTCCATGTTTGAATGGGATTGTACTCAGGTTAGTTATACAGCCATCTAAATATTATCTTCACAACACATGACATGAATATAGGAGAAGTAAATTCCTATATAAATACGAACTACATGTACATACAATCTCAAATTCAAATATATGTATATAGTTTATGTTGAATTCAAATCATAGTACATGTATGCTCTAGCTAGATGTTCGGAATCTAAACCATGTATGATATCCTATGTACAATGTATTTAACAAGCACAACACACACACAAACACCATTTAGACTAGTAAGGTACACGTGCATTGCATGCATGAGATTTGGCAACCAAATTATGAATAAATACCACATTATAGCATGTAAGCTTTGAGTCATATATGCATGATGTATATGTTCGTTTAATTCTTATAGTCCATTTCATTCAAAATCATCAAGTTTTTATAAGACAGCTAATCTATTTTAAGATTCATGGAATTGTGTGTTGTAAGGCATAAAGTAAAAACAAATAATGGCAAATCATGTAGAAAAACATTTGGGCAATTTTGATATGGAAGATTCTAGAACAAAGAAGAAGTGCTTGTGTTTTGAGGTTTGAGCATTATGCTTAGGTTCAACCATGGAGTCTTCTAGATTGTACACGTGGAAAAATCTGGTGGAATTTAGATGATATCCAACGGCCAGTTGTGCTCAAATTTGCCATCTCTGCACCATCGGATTGGCTTCATCCAACAACCATCTTTCAAAGTTAAAGTTATCCGCACACTATATAAAAAATATAAAAATAATATATATAGGGGTATAGATATAGATATGTGATGCGAAAGCCACCCATCATCTCCAATTAGAATAGTGTGTCCATGCACAGATGCAATGTGGCCAAACGATTTCTGCCATCGATATCTCAAATACAAATCAGCCTGACCTTGTTCAATGTGTATACAGTACAACATGCTCGTTTCCAAACCACACCACGCATATCTCAGTTATATTCATGCATGCATGGGTTTCAAACATCATGATCTCTTAGTCAAATATTTGAATTCTACTTACATTGATTATGATGTCACCTAGTCTTTTACACCCACACAGTCATTTTATCTTTATAATTGTACCATTAACTTTCTTTCGTGCATGCATGCACACACAGTACCAGTCAGCATTATCCATCGCACACATGCAATCTTTTTCTTCAAGTCGGTCTCCCATGCATGCTCACACACACACCTCCCGCTCTCCATCATATCGGGCATTCTTTATATCTCACGTGCATGGGCAACGATCGATGTTCCTCTATGTGTGTGTACGTATAGCTAGGTCTTTCATAGTTTTCCACACAAACCGATCAATCTATATATCTAGTGAGGTCTCACCCTCTTTCCCACGTCCACATCGATCAATCTATACCTCTCTATATAGGATTACATATCTAATACACACAAATTAATTATATATCCAACGTCCCCCACTCATCATCCTTGCCTCCGCTTCATCTCTCAAACGCGCGCATAGTGGCGAAGACAGGGGGCAGCAAGGGCCCTGCCCCCCTAACATCACTATATATTGAGGCGAATATGAATGTGATCATTAGAGTATTGTTGGTAAAATGGTTTAAGTTGATGAATTGGCCCTCCTCGTAAAGTATTAGCAATGCTTGGCCCCCTAGCTCATTTATTTTTCATGGCTCCGCCACTACGCGCAACAGTGCACATTCTCGCCCCTCTCTTCAAATATCGATCTCACACTTGTGCACTCCTTCATAGTCTCCCTCCACTTGGCCCCTCGCACCATCTTCCAGCCCCCGCCAAATTTTGCCACATGTACAATCTAGCAGACTCCATGGTTGAACTTAAGCATAATGCACAAACCTCAAAACCCAAGTGCTTCTCCTTTGTTCTAGAATCTTCTGTATCATAACTGCCCAAACTTTTTTTCTAGTTGAATTGCCATTATTTATTTTTACTTTATGCTTTACAACGCACAATTCCATGAATCATAAAATAGATTAAGGGCTTCTTTGATTCAAAGGATTCTCAAAGGAATTTTGGAGGATTCCAATCCTTAGGAAATTTTCCTACTTAGTTGTTTGATTCGTAGGATTGTAAACCATAGAAATTTTTCCATAGGATTCATTTGCACTAGATTTCATAGGAAACATCCCATCCACTCAAACCACTTTGAAAGAATCCTGCATTTTTTCTATGCACAATCAAACACTCGTACAATCCTGTAGGGTTCAAGACGATATTCCACTCTAATCCCATGTTTTTCCTATTCCCACATTTTGGAAGTCCTATGAATCAAAGAGGCCCTAGCTTTTTATAAAAACTAATTTATTTTGAATGAGATGAACTATAAGAATTAAATGAAGGTCTACATCAGGCATATATGACTCAGAGCTTACATGCTACAATGTGGTATTTATTCATAATTTGGTTGCCAAATCTGATGCGTGCAATGCACGTGTACCTTACTAGTACTTCGAGTATGTGCAAACACGTAAATTAGAATTCCAATGGCAGGCTACACAGTGTCTCTCTTATAGTTCATGAAGCTACGTGGCACATGTGGAGGCATTATCGCGACCTCCTTGTGTGGATTGATCACAGTAACGTGATGCTGCTTCCAGAAGAATGTACCCGCCCTCTCCGAGCCACACTAGCAGTACATGCACGAAGCGAAGATGTGCACGCATACCACGCACGCACTCATTCCCTCGCACGCACACACGGGTACACGGGGCGACGCATTTTTGTACGAAGATCCACCCCATGTGATAATTTGACGCGTGTAAAGTCCTTCATTTTATTGATGGTCAATTAATACAGCGCATGCAAATTGAGTGGACGTGAGGGTGGAAGAAAGACATTACTACTCCAATGCGTGCATGCGAGTAGTTAAATCATGGGGTGCCAGTACTTCCATTGGTCTCCTTCGTATTTTGTGCCAATTTTTTACCATATTTGTAAGTAACATAATATTTATGCATGTCATAAAAAGTAGCACAAAAAAGGGGGTCAATAAACTAGGACGCAGGCAGCATGATCAATTTTTGCCAGGGCTACTTTTGGTGGCCTTTGTACTTAAATATGGACGGAGTGGAGTAGTACTGTCTTTATCTTAGCCTCGTAGGGCTCTCCCAGCGCCTAGGCTCGCCTCCCCGCCTCGCCCACCGGATCCCGCCATGGATAATCCCTTAGATCCTAGGATCTCGCGGGAAGCCCTCTCACTGCGGCCTGCAACACTACCGCCTTTGAGCGAAACCCACATGTGTTTTAGAGGGGATCCATTGCTATGGAATCACATATTGGTGGCGCCGAAGGACATGCCAGGGCTGTGTTTCAGGTGGTGGGCAGCAAGGGCAAATCGGATCAAGGAAGCGTCACATCGATTGGAGAGAAGTTCCAAGGAGCTGCGCCTGGCGCAGCACAAGGCGGAGGCGCAAGTTGATATCAGGGGAGAGATGCTGACGGATGTCAACATCTGGCAGCATCGCATTGATTTCGAGCTAGGGATAATGGCAGAGATCATATTCACGGAGTAGACTGCGGAGGAAATAACGCGCATGCCTGCGCAATGGCATGAGCAGCCGGCGCAACTGTTCAAATGGGCGGTAGGAGAAGCCAAATCCCAGGACTAGTTGCGGCGGCGCTGCTGGGCATGCATCATAGGCGAGGTGACCTGCCCTCCTTCCCCGCCAGCGATGCAGTGACCTAGTCGGTTGCTGCTGCAGTGAACTTGCAACGCCATGTCGGTTTGCAACCTTGACAATCACTCCATCTATATGTATTGTTTTCCTGTAAAAAATACTTGGTCGTTTGGAAAAACATGGTAATTGATTTATCACTAGTTTTAGAATGCTTGGTCGTGACAATCAACCGAAGCCACAACCAGAAGTCTCCTTCGCGTAAGTACTTTACGGTCGGTCGCACCAACAGACGGTCGGTCGGACACACGTCTCACCGAAGGGACACGCATCGGCTTGGTCTGCCATGTACGACCAGTTACATCACTGACTTGTGCGGCCGCATTTGAGCAGTGTAGTACTCCCTCTATCTCTGTTTACAAGTCTTGCACGTGCACCTAGGTCGTTAATTTGACCAACTTAATAAGAGGCATACATTACGAAAAATATATCATTACAAACTTCAAATATTCTATTTTTAATGACATATTTTTTATGTTAAACAATTTACGTTCTACTAAACTCATCGGGAGTACTTGAAATTTATGTTCCACTAAACTCATCGGGAGCCATTTCGTGCCTCGAAACCAAAACCATCAATTAATCTTTACCTTGTTCCCATCACATTCCAAAGTACAAGTGCTACAATTAAGTGCAAGCCTGCTCACACCTACCAGTACGTACCAAACCTGAACGTGTTCCACCATGCAGGTTTTAGTACTAGTGCTAGTACTTAGGTTATAAAAAGGGTAACTACCTAACCGAAAATTACTCTACCTTCCTCCTCATAAGTCCTCCTTCTTCGTCCGTCCTTGCCATGGCCGGTGTGCAGAGCTCTAGGTCGAGAGCTACTCGTAACAAGGGAGCGGCAACCAAGGCTGCGGAAAAAAAAGAGAGGGCTCGCCGCCACGCAGAGACCTCGAAAGATCTCTCACGGGCAGGCGATGGCTCCCAGGAGCGCCCTAGCCGCGGAGGCAAACATGCCGAGCTAGCGGCGCTGGAGTCCTTATCCCTCGACGGCATGCCTGATCGGCTCAATAAGCACCTCAATAAGCAGAAGGAGTTCATCCACGGCTTGGTGGTGCTGCTAAAGGAGAACCTACGACATACCCGCTGAGCTCAATGAGCAGGGGGAGTTGACCGCCGGCTTGGTGATACTGCTGAAGAAGAGCATTGCCTCGGAGAAGAAGGCGATCGGCGAAATCCTGCAACTTCAGGAGGACAAGGCGAAGCTCTGCCATGAGCTCGACCTGCTGAAGGAGGAGAACACTGGCTGGAAGAAGCTGCATGAGAATAGAAGTTCCTCGATGAAGATGCTTCAGGCCCTCGTCATGGAACAGAAGGAGGAGTTGGCGAAGCTCCGCATCGAGCACCCGGCTGCTGTCAAGGTACGTAATGCGGCCGTGGAAGAGATGATGAAGGCTCGCGTCGAGAAATCCCGCGTCATGGACATAATGAAGAAGATGGCAGAGGAGACACGCAAGGAGATGGAGGTCGTGGAGGCGATGAAGAAGCAGTTATGACTCCGCGGCCAGCAACACTTCATGTAGTGAGAGTAGCGCCCCAGACTTGTGTGCGCGTCTTCCTTATTTTTTGGGGGTGATAATCTTCCTTCTTTTTTTACTCCTGTGTTTCTTCTTTTGCTTCGGGTGTTTCACCGCACGTGTCACCTTCTTTGCGAGGCATGAATAGAACAATGCTAAAAATGAGATGACTAGCAAATTGGATCATTCTTTATCGCCAATAGAACAATGCCTCTTGCTAGTAATATATAATAACAGTAGAGAGAAGAGGATATGGCACTGGGCTGCCGTGTTTCGTGCTCCTCCGTTGTATTCCAGTGGAAAACTTGAGTATACCGCACGGTTCTTTGCTCCTCCTCAGGTCGTTGGCACATTTATATGAGCAGTCAAATCACAAGGCCCCACCTTCTAGTAGTAACGAGCCGTCAAATCACAAAGGCCCTCGCCTCTCTTGAAACCGACATAGCTAGACTGCCCCGCCCTCTAGCCTTTTAAAAAATGTATACTTTTGTACAGTAGTAGGATCGATGGATTGCGCCATGGAGCAAAACTAACAAGATGAAATTAAAGAAAAAAGGTGGTACATATAGAGAGCGGTCATCGTCAAATTATGCATATAGTACTATTAAAAAAGCTAGTACGTGCTTAAATGAGGTGCTAAATTCTATTAAAGAAATGAGCATACCTATTTAATTCTTGGGTTCTTATTATTTATGCCACTAGTTTGTGTATCACTACTTAGTTTTGCCATTAGAAGTTACAACTACTCAAAAATGCCATCGATCGGTGAGATGCCTGCTAAAAAATGCAATTAGATATCTAAAAAATGCCATCGTTAAGTTAGATGTTTGCTCAAAATGCCATTAGACATTGTGATTTTCACTTCAAACCCGTTGACCATGTTACATGACAAAAATAAGCCGATTCTCATAATGATAAGTGTGGCCCCGCTTGTCTGGAGTAGCCAAGCGAACAATTTTATAGGAAAATAAGAACGCTGTTCGGATCAAGTAGGCCCCGCACTTTATTCTACTGTAGTGAGATAGAGGGAGAGTTGGCATGTTCGTCCATCGGTATTTATGTCATTATAACATGGCAAAAGAGATTTGAGTCACAATAATAGTGTACAACACAACACACCCCTCAAATAAATCTAAGCACCCTGAAATTCTTTGACAAAACTAAGCCCCCTGAAATTGTTTGACAACTAAACTGTTGGCTATATGATGTTGGCCATATATATTGTACATATATAATGTGAAGAAACGAGTGGTAGTCGTAGTCCTATACCAACTAAAAGATGAACTGTAAGAAATACTAGTATGTACGTACTGAGGAGTTAAAGTAACGAGAAGAAACATAACATAGTTCTGCAGGGGGCTCAGCACAACACACCCCACAAATAAAACTAAGCACACCAGAAATTAAACTAAGCAACTAATCCGGTAGACACTGCATTAGAACCACCATGAGCAACGACACTGCCACCTTACTCGGAGTCCTCGTCCACGTCCTCGACTTCGTCCTTGTCCCTCTTCCTCTTGGCCGATACTTCTTTACTTGAACCGCACACTTGGCTCTTACTCTTCATCCAACCCTTGTAGATATTGAAACAAAGGTAGCCATCCATTGCAGCGTAGTGGATGTGGTCTATATCTAGTACATTCCACTGCCATGCACGATGAAACATGTGCGGAGGTTTCTTCAGTTTACCATACGAAGGATGAACTGTAACGCTCCGGATCTGATGCGCCAGTTGTCTGCCTGTTATTCGCCGTCATTGCCATGTCATGTGCTTGCGTGTTTGCACTTTGCCATGTCATCATCTGCATTTCATATCATGTCATCATGTGCATCGCATTTGCATACGTGTTCGTCTCATGCATCCGAGCTTTTTCCCCGTTGTCCGTTTTGCAATCCGGCACTCCTATGTCACCCGGCGCCCCCTTTTGCCTCTTTTCGTGTGCGGGTGTTAAACGGTCTCGGAATGGGCCGAGGTTTGTCAAGCGGCCTTGGTATAGCACCGGTAGACCACCTGTCAAGTTTCGGGTCAATCGGAGGTCGTTTGATGCTCCAACGGTTAACCGGGTAACCGCAAGGCCTCTTTTTGTGTGCAGCCCAACAACCCCTTCAAAGTGGCCAAAAACCCATCCTAACCCCCTCCATCTTCTCGGTCATTCGATCACGATCGCGTGGCCGAAAACCGCACTCCATTTGGAGCTTCCTAGCTCCCTCTGCCTATAAATATGTGCCTCCCCCGTCCAAATCGCAGTTGAAACCCTAGCAAACTCCTCCCCTCGCAGCCGGACGCGTCCAAGCCGCGCCAGACACGTCCACCGCCCCGCAGCCACGTCGCCCGGACCAATCCGGGGCCGACACGTCACCGCCCCCGCCGCCTCAGCCAACCGCGAGACGCCACGCGTCCCCGCGCCGGCGCCCACATCGCCGGACACTCGGGGCCCAGATCCGGCCCGCCACGGGGCCAAACCGGGCCGCGCCGGGCCCCCACCGCCGCCCGTTGCAGCCGGGCGGCGCCTCCGCCGCTCGCCTCCCGCGCCGGCCGCGTCCGCCGCCGGCCGACGCCCCGGCGTCCCCGCGCGCCTGCCCCGCCGCCCGCGCCGCCCGCGCCGCCCGCGCCATCGCCACCGACGCGCCCCGCCGCCTGCTGCACGCTGCCGCCCCGCGCTTCGCCGCGCGCCGCCGCCACGGCCTTGCCTCGCCGGCCACCGCCTCCACCGTTCCCTCGCCGGAACTCATTCCTCCGCCGCCCTCGCCGCGGATCCGGTCGGGCCGGACCGGATCCGGCCGTCCCCGGCGTCCTCGGCGCCGTCCCGCGCCCCATCGGCCTCCTCCTCGCCGGAGCCCCTCGCCGGAGCCCCTCGCCGGAGCCGCCACGCCGTCGCCGGAGCCCGGGGTGGACGAGATCCACCACTCCCGGCAGCCAAACGCCCCGCTGCACCGCTTCGTCCCGTTGGACACCTCCGTCCAGTTTTCGCGGGGTAAAATTCTTCCAAGTCCCAGATTTGTTGCATTTTGTTGCTACCTTTGTCATGCCATAACTCTGTGCATACTGCTCCGTTTGGTGCGTGTAATATGTCAAATTGTTTGCCTCGACGAGTACATCATTTCATCTCATTGCATGATGTTCATTTGAGTTCATCTTGATGCCCTAATCATCGTTGCAAAACTGCTATATGATGTTAAGTGCTGTCTGTTATCAGAACATGCTCATTTGTCATTTTTGTATCTTTTTGTGTGATTTTCTTTTGATCATGATGTCTTCATGTGTTATGAGCTACAACGTGCCATATTTGCTCTGGTGCAACTCATTCTTCATGATATGCCATGTATTGTTTGTTTCAAGCTTGAAAAGTGGCCTCCATGATGTTGCTGATTTCAGGACTTGGAATTTCACCAAGTCTGTCTGCTGTTATTTTCATGCCATGTATTCTTATTGCTACAGTGAGATCCATGCGCCTTTTGAGGATGACCAGTAAGGATGTTTTGTAGATATGGTTATGCTCTATCCATTTATGCCTCTGGTTGCAATTGTAGAGTGCTCTAGCATGTCTTAATCTTGCTCTACTTTTGCTATAAAATATTCCTGGCAGATTGTTTACATGTTATTCAATTTTTCCAAGGTTGTTGTAGTTTATCCGTGCATGCTATGTTGTTGTTCTTGCCATGTATAGCTTCTATGCCATGTCTAGTTGCTGGATGTATGCTTAGTTTGTCATGCAATGCCTCGTAGTGAGTGCATCGAGCTCGTAAACATGCCTATTTGTTATCTGTTTTGCCATGCTCCAGTTTTTCACTGTCTGAATCTGTTTATGTTTTTGCTATGTTCACATGCTTGCAATTGTATTTTCTGATCTCTTTTGGCTCATGGTCAGTAAGGGACTCTTGTTATATGCTTTGAGTAGATTCATGCCATGCTTTAGTTTGACATGATAGCTTGCTGTACCATGTTGTTTGATAGCTCTAAACATTGCAACCTGATGTTATTTCTGCCATGTCCTGTGAATTCTGCAAAGTCTGTGAACCTGTTATTATTTGCAATCTTGCCATGCTTGTTTGAGTATGATCTAGTGATTTCTGGAGATAGCGCAGTGTTCATGTTTTGTCATGCTTTACCTGTACATCATGTCTATGCCTTTTGTTTTCATGTGGAGATCCTGTACCTTGTTGTTTTGATGCTTGCTAGATGCCTACTTGCTGTTTTGGACAGATTGTTGTTATGTCTTGTATAGTGTGTATGTGTTGAACCGTTGCTCCGTTTTGAGTGTGCTCTATATGAAACTTGCTTAGAATTGCATGTACCTTCATATTATCATGTTGCATCCTTGTTTTGATGTGTTTGCTTGATGTTTGAATGCATTTTGTATATGCCATGCTTAACTTGTTTTGCTCATATCTTCTAGGCCGTAGCTCCGAATCTAATGAACTTTATATGTAACTTGACTAGAATTTCGTGTAGATCATGTTGGTGCATCTTAACTTGCTGTTTAACAAACTTGAACATAAGGTTATTCAGATCTGAACCAATTTCGAAATTTGCATATGAGGACTTACCGGAATTGTTATATGTTGTTTCCGGCCTCATTTAAACTTGCTTTGATGTGTTGTTCTTGTATGCATCATCTCTTGCCATGAGTAGCTTCATGTAGCCTTTTCATGCATCATACTTGGTTGAGCATCATGCCTTGTTCATGTGTGGTGTGTTTACTTTGTTGTGTGCATCTTCTCGATAGTTCCCGTTTCGTTGCGACCGTGAGGATTCGTTCGTCTACGCTTGGTTCGTCTTCATGGCTTCATCTTCTTCATGGACTCGTTCTTCTTCCTTACGGGATTTCAGGCAAGATGACCGTCACCTTGGATCTCATTACTATCATTGCTATGCTAGTTGCTTCATTCTATCGCTATGCTGCGTTACCTACCACTTGCTGCTCAAACCTCCCAAATTGCCATGAACCTCTGACCTTTGTTACCCTTCCTAGCAAACCGTTGTGTGGCTATGTTACCGCTTTTGCTCAGCCCCTCTTATAGCATTGCTAGTTGCAGGTGAAGATGAAGATTGCTCCATGTTGGATTATGTTTATGTTTATGTTGGGATATCACAATATCTCTTATATTATTAATGCATCTATATACTTGGTAAAGGGTGGAAGGCTCGGCCTTATGCCTGGTGTTTTGTTCCACTCTTGCCGCCCTAGTTTCCGTCATATCGGTATTATGTTCCCGGATTTTTGCGTCCCTAACGCGGTTGGGTGATTTATGGGACCCCCTTGACAGTTCGCTTTGAATAAGACTCCTCCAGCAAGGCCCAACATTGGTTTTACCATTTGCCTCACCTATGCCCTTTTTCCCTTGGGTTTCCGGAGCCCAAGGGTCATCTTTATTTTAGCCCCCCCCCCCCCCGGGCCAGTGCTCCTTCGAGTGTTGGTCCGAACCGAGCAGCCTGCGGGGCCACCACGGGGAAACTAGAGGCCTGGTTTTACTCGTAGCTTGACTTATCCGGTGTGCCCTGAGAACGAGGTACGTGCCAGTCCTATCGGGATTTGTCAGCACATCGGGCGGCTTTGCTGGTCTTGTTTTATTACTGTCGAAATGTCTTGTAGCCGGGATTCCGAGACTGATCGGGTCTTCCCGGGGAGAAGGAATATCCTTCGTTGATCGCGAGAGCTTATCATGGGCTAAGTTGGGACACCGCTCCAGGGTTTGAACTTTCGAAAGCCGTGCCCGCGGTTATGTGGTAGATGGGAATTTGTTAATGTCCGGTTGTAGAAAACCCGAAGTTGATCATAATTAAAAATACATCAACCGCGTGTGTAACCGTGATGGTCTCTTCTCGGCGGAGTCCGGGAAGTGAACACGGTGTTGGAGTTATGTTTGACGTAGGTTGTTCTAGGATCACTTCTTGATCATAGATCATCGACCGTGCTTTTGCCTCTCTTCTCGCTCTTATTTGCGTATGCTAGCCACCATACTCTGCTTAGTCGCCGCTGCAACCTCACCAGTTTACCCCTTCCTTACCCATTAAGCTTTGCTAGTCTTGATACCCATGGTAATGGGATTGCTGAGTCCTCGTGGCTCACAGATTACTACACCACCAGTTGCAGGTACAGGTTCTGCGATGATCATGCCGCGAGAGCGATGTTTATTTGTGTTGGAGTTCTTCTTCTGCTTCTTCTTCAATTGAGGGATAGGTTCCTGGTCGGCAGCCTGGGCTAGCAGGGTGGATATTGTTTGAGTTTCTGTTTCTGTTTCATCCGTAGTCGGATGTTGATCTTGTATATGATGTATTGATGTATTCATGTGACCTGGTATGTCTTGGTTGTATCCCCACTATTATGTAATGTTGATGTAATGATATCCACCTTGCAAAAGCGTCCTCAAGATGTGCTTCTATCCTTGGTGGGACCTTCGAGTTACGTTAGGATAGGGTCGCATCTTGGGCGTGACATGAACCATGGCTCCTTCCAGGGTCAGCATTGAAGGCTTATCACGGGAGGACAACAACCCATTATGCTGGAGGTCGAAGGGTTTGCCTACAATGAGGCCTATCCGTTCGAGGACTCTTATGTCGTTCGTAAAGTCTACAATAACGAATTCGACTCGGCCGCCCTTGAGGAACTTCTTAAATTCCTCGCACTCAATGTCGGCATGGCATATGTGGTAGACCAAGCATAAGTCATGCACGCAAACCAGGATTGTGGTGTACTCAACATCTAGCCCAGCGACCCACTCATCATTTGAGTTTTCGAGCATGAGTCTGAAGCAATCAGGGCATCCTTTCACAGTCACGGAAGAATGGTGTAGATGACATCGAACTCATCGCCGGTGATGGTTCTAACCTTGTACTCACCACCGACCATGAAGATTTGGGACGCCATGGATTTGGGAGGAGGGTTAGGATTAGTGGAACTGCCATAATGTGAAAGGACGGGACGACTAGGAGCGGTTTATCGATTGTAAAAATGCCTAGTGGGGGCGCGTGCGAATGGCAGGGTAGTGGCTTGCCTGGTGGATAAATGGACTCATGCACAGTACTATGGGGGCCCAATTAGATGTCATGTCTACTCGACGCCCAATTAAATGGCTTTCGATGTAATGTCAAGCGTCGGGAAAATTATAGGTGATACGAAGCTTCCGAGAGCCCTTGGATCTGAGATCGAATGGTTGCATGGCGTGATTCTAGACCTATGGGTGAATATCCTATCCTAGAGGGTTATTCTGCAAATTTTTAGCAACTTAGCATGCGACCGTTCGATCTCAGATCCAAGGGCTGCCAGCAGCCCGTATCATGGTCGCGCCTACCATGACCGTCGCCTCGCTCGCGCCCTTGGAGATTTAACACGGCGCGTTAGTGTTACGCCCATGATGCGGCTATATCTCTCACGTGTCGAGGCACGACTTAGAGGCATAACCGCATTGTAGGTTTTGTCGCAAGAAGGGTCATCTTCACACAATCCCATGTAATGAACAAGAATGGAATAAAGAGAGTTGGCTTACAACCGCCACTTCACACAATTCATAAATAAATTCATACATCATTCAAGATACACACATAGACCGACTACGGTCAAATCCAAATGAAAAGAAGATAACCCCAAATGCTAGATCCCCGATCGCCCCAACTGGGCTTCACTACTGATCATCAGGAAACGAAACATAGTAACGACCAAGGTCCTCGTCAAACTCCCACTTGAGCTCGGTTGCGTCACCTGCACTGGTATCAATGACACGTGCAACTGTTTTGGTAGGATCTGTGAGTCACGAGGACTCAGCAATCTCACACCCGCGAGATCAAGACTATTTAAGCTTATGGGTAGGAAAGGGGTAATGAGGTGGAGCTGCAGCAAGCACCAAGCAAATATGGTGGCTAACATACGCAAATAAGAACGAGAAGAGAAGCAACGCAACGGTCGAGAAGCTAGAAGTGATCAAGAAGTGATCCTCAAACTACTTACATTCAAACATAACCCAAGAACCGTGTTCACTTCCCGAACTCTACCGAAAAGAGACCATCACGGCTATACACGCGGTTGATGCATTTTAGTTAAGTCAAGTGTCAAGTTATCTACAACTGGACATTAACAAATTCCCATCTTCCACATAACCGCAGGCACGGCTCTCGAAAGTTTATACCCTGCAGGGGTGTCCCAACTTAGCCCATCACAAGCTCTCACGGTCAACGAAGGATATTCCTTCTCCCGGGAAGGAACGGTCAAACTCGGAATCCCGGTTACAAGACATTTCGACAATGGTAAAACAAGACCAGCAAGACCGCCCGATGCGCCGACATCCCGATAGGAGCTGCACATATCTCGTTCTCAGGGCAACACCGGATGAGCACTCCGTACAACTAAAATCAGCCCTCAAGTTTCCCCGAGGTGGCGCTGCAAAGGACTCTAGTTCAGACCAACACTTAGAGAAGCATTGGCCCGGGGGGGGGTTAAAATAAAGATGACCCTCGGGTTGGCCGACCCAAGGGAAGGGTAATAGGTTGTTAGGCAAATGTAAAACCAAGGTTGGGCCTTGCTGGAGGAGTTTTATTCAAAGTGAACTATCAAGGGGTTCCCATAACACCCAACCGCGTAAGGAACGCAAAATCAAGGAACATAACACCGGTATGACAGAAACTAGGGCGGCAAGAGTGGAACAAAACACCAGGCATAAGGCCGAGCCTTCCACCCTTTACCAAGTATATAGGTGCATTAATTAAAATAAGAGATATTGTGATATCCCAACATATCCATGTTCCAACATGGAACAATCTTCATCTTCACCTGCAACTAGCAACGCTATAAGAGGGGCTGAGCAAAAGTGGTAACATAGCCAAACAACAGTTTGCTAGGAAAGGTGGGCTAGAGGCTTGACATGGCAATATGGGAGGCATGATATAGCAAGTGGTAGGTAGCGCGACATAGCAATAGAGCAAAAAACTAGCAAGTAAAGATAGAAGTGGTTTCGAGGGTATGGTCATCTTGCCTGAGATCCCGCAAGGAAGAAGAACGAGTCCATGAAGAAGACAAACGAACGTAGTCGAATGAATCCTCACAACTCCGGAGCGAAACCGAAGCTAACGAGAGAAGTAAAGCGAAAAGAAGCAAACAAGATGGTAAACAACCAACACATAAGCATGGCATGACGCGCAATCAAGTATGATGCACGTCCAATTTAATGAGGCATGGCATGGCAAGGTGCACAAACAATACTACAAATTAAGTGGAGCTCAATATGCAACGACTTGCATATTGACGAAGCATCACATTCAAGTTATTTAGTTTGCTCTCGTTTAGGAACAAGACAAGATTAAATGGTGGTTAACATGGCAAGAGGTGAAGCATAATTAAACAACCTATCTATGCAAGTTTAAATGAGGCCGGAAATAACAAACAACAATTCCGGAAAATCCCCATATGCATAAATAGCAATTTAAAGGAAACAACAATTATAAACATTTTTAAATGTTGTTATCATGATGCGGATGTCAATGCAAGTTTTATGCCATTTTATGAAAATATTGACATGAGCATGTTATGAAGCATTTGTCACCGTGGTGGAAGAAAGAAAGGGGTGCCACGGCAACGAATCTGAAAATGATGCCACGGCAACATATCGGTTCCGGTAGCTCGTGGAGATACCGGCGCAAAAGGAAGCGTGGCGTGAGCGTGTCATGCAAGGTGGTGGGGTGATCCCGGCGACCGGGTTCCCACGTGTCGATGGCAAGGCAACGAGGAACGGGCAAGGAACAACTCAAACACGGTGCAAACACGAGCATCTCATACAACATGCATTTGTTCATTGCGGTCGTCCCGACGGTTATACCTTCGAAGCATACGTTTCGGGGCGGACGGGTTCGAAGTGGAAGTAGTGGCACACGTGGCAACATAGTGGAAGTAGTTGTACATGGTAGCGATGGTAGTCGAACTTGACGAACCGGAGGGGTACACTTAAGTTGTCGTGGGAACTTGATGAATCCGAGGTCTTCGGGGTCAACGGTAGTTGTACATTTCATAGTGGAACTTGACGGATCCGAGGACTCCGGCGTAGTGGTACACGCCCGTAGATGAACTTGACGGGTCTTCATCATCCTTGTACTTGGCGTCCTCTTGGTCTCGACACAGATGAAACGGAACGCAACGGTTGTGGTACATGGCGTCCAGGGCTTCGCGGGTCATCATCCAATACTTGGAGTTCGGTGCGGTGGTCATTCAGGCACCGTATGTCGTGCTACTTGGCGGTCTTGATGATTCCAAGGGTCTCGGTGGAGGCCATGGCACTCCCTGATAGCACCAAGGTGGGCTAGCAGAAGCAGCAAGGGCGTCCGGGAGGTGATGACTGTGGCGCGACTACTCGAGGTAGCAGCAGCAGATGGCCAGGTCGGACGTCGGGGTTGACATTCGGCGAGGTGGAGATGGGGCGGCGGAGCCGCAGGTGAGGTCGGGGGCACGGCAAGCGCCAGATTCGGAGCCGAGGGACTCGAATCCGGCGAGGGCGAGGAAGCAGAGGCACGAGGAGGGCCATGGCGGCACGGGCGACGAAGCAGCGGCGGCGCTGGCGCCGGGCCATGCGATGGAGAGGCAAGTGATACGTCTCCAATGTATCTATAATTTTTTATTGCTCCATGCTATATTATCTACTGTTTTGGACCTTATTGGGCTTTATTTTCCAATTTTATATTACTTTTGGGACTAACCTATTAACCAGAGGCCTAGCCCAGAATTGCTGTTTTTTGCCTATTTCAGTGTTTCGAAGAAACGGAATATCAAACGGAGTCCAAACGGAACGAAACCTTCGGGAACGTGATTTTCTCACCACATATGATCCAGGAGACTTGGACCCCCCCGTCAAGAAAGAAAGGAGGCAACCACAAGGGTGGAGGGCGCCCCCCTAGGGCGCGCCCCCTGCCTCATGGGCCCCCCTTTGCTCCACCGACGTACTCCTTCCTCCTATATATACCTACGTACCCCCAAACGATTAGATACGGAGCCAAAAACCTAATTCCACCACCGCAACCTTCTGTACCCATGAGATCCCATCTTGGGGCCTGTTCCGGAGCTCCGCCGGAAGGGGAATCCACCATGGAGGGCTTCTACATCATCACCATAGCCTCTCCGATGAAGTGTGAGTAGTTTACTTCAGACCTTCGGGTCCATAGTTAGTAGCTAGATGGCTTCTTCTCTCTTTTTGGATCTCAATACAATGTTCTCCCCCTCTCTCGTGGAGATCTATTTGATGTAATCTTCTTTTCGCGGTGTGTTTGTTGAGACCGATGAATTGTGGGTTTATGATCAAGATTATCTATGAACAATATTTGAATCTTCTCTGAATTATTTTATGTATGATTGGTTATCTTTGCAAGTCTCTTTGAATTATCAGTTTGGTTTGGCCTACTAGATTGGTTTTTCTTGCAATGGGAGAAGTGCTTAGCTTTGGGTTCAATCTTGCGGTGTCCTTTCCCAGTGACAATAGGGGCAGCAAGGCACGTATTGTATTGTTGCCATCGAGGATAACAAGATGGGGGTTTTATCATATTGCATGAATTTATCCCTCTACATCATGTCATCTTGCTTAAGGCGTTACTCTGTTTTCTTGAACTTAATACTCTAGATGCATGCTGGATAGCGGTCGATGAGTGGAGTCATAGTAGTAGATGCAGGCAGGAGTCGGTCTACTTGTCTCGGACGTGATGCCTATATACATGATCATACCTAGATATTCTCATAACTATGCTCAATTCTGTCAATTGCTCAACAGTAATTTGTTCACCCACCGTAGAATACTTATGCTCTTGAGAGAAGCCACTAGTGAAATCTATGGCCCCCGGGTCTATTCTCATAATATCGATCTTCCATCACTTTATTATTGTTTTGCTTTTACTTTGCTTTTTATTTTACTTTGCATCTTTATACCAAAAATACCAAAAATATTATCTATCATCTCTATCAGATCTCACTCTCGTAAGTGACCGTGAAGGGATTGACAACCCCTAATCGCGTTGGTTGCGTTGAGCTATTTGTTTTGTGTAGGTACGAGGGACTCATGCGTAGCCTCCTACTAGATTGATACCTTGGTTCTCAAAAACTGAGGGAAATACTTACTCTACTCTGCTGCATCACCATTTCCTCTTCAAGGAAATCCAACGCAGTGCTCAAGAGGTAGCAGGAAGATTTCTGGCGCCGTTTCCGGGGAGTCTACGCAAAAGTCAACTACCAAGTACCCATCACAATCCCTTATCTCTCACATTACATTATTTGCCATTTGCCTCTCGTTTTCCACTCCCCCACTTCACTCGTTTTCCACTCCCCCACTTCACCCTTGCCGTTTTATTCGCCCTCTCTTTTCCGTTTGCCTTTTTCTCGCTTGCTTGTCGTTATGGCCAGTCTTATATCTTCTCTGTTGTCTCCCGAGAATGAAGTTCTAAATTTTAAACAAAGGGAGGGAGAAAATCTAAAAGACGCTTGGTATAGAATTTGCAATGCTCAAAATAGATCTACCAAGAAGCAATCTACTTTAGTTCTTCTTCGCAATTTTTATGTAGGTGCCAATCCTTGGTATAGATATATCCTTGATACCATTACTCGAGGGAATTTTTTGGGTATCTATACTTTTGATTCTAATAATGCTTTGATAGATTTATTTGTCTCACCACCCCTTTTGGTTAATGGAACTATGTTAACTTTGGAGCATGTAATGCAAATACTTGAAATTATTGAAAACAAAGTTGCTACCGTAGAGTTAATTGAAAATCTAGATAAAAATATCCACAATCAAATTACCCAATATGGATCTATGGTAGGAGTAACTTTGAAAAATATTAAGAAGAAGGAACCCATAGTTAATGAGAGAATGAATCAAGACTCCACTAGAATCGATAAAATTGAGGGTATCATTACCAACTTGGGAACCACTTTTTCTTCCGTAAAGAATACTCCAAGTCCTCCTACTAAAATTGCCAAGCTTATGTATGTTCCTAAAAATAAGGGTGAATCCTCTAGTAAGGAAACTGCGGATCTTAAATCTATAAGTATTCATCCCAATCTTTTTGCTATAATTAAGTAACCATTTGCTACGAATGAATTTTTCGATTTTGTGCCTAAAAGTTTGATAATTACTAAAAAGGAATAAATTCCTAAGGAAGATAGATGTCTCATTGAAGAATTGCCTACCAAAGATGGCAATACCTAGATCGATCCTTGCTTTTACGCCTAGCTAGGGGCGTTAAACGATAGCGCTTGTTGGGAGGCAACCCACTTTTATTTTTAGTTTTTTGTTTTTGCTTTTGTTTAGGAATAAATAATCCATCTCCTTCTGTTTAGATGTGGTTTTATGTTTTAATTAGTGTTTGTGCCAAGTTAAACCTATAGGATCTTCTTGGATGATAGTTATTTGATCTTGCTGTAATTTCCAGAAACTTTCTGTTCACGAATACAATTATTAAAAATCACCAGAACGTGATAAAATAGTGATTCCAATTGCTGCTGATAAATAAACAAATTTCCTAGGTCTTCCTATTTTGGCTGATTTTATGGAGTCTGAGAAGTTTACGTTAGTTACAGATTACTACAGACTATTCTGTTTTTGACAGATCTCCGTTTTTCGTGTGTTGTTTGCTTATTTTGATGAATCTATGGCTAGTAAAATAGTTTATAAACCATAGAGAAGTTGGAATACAGTAGGTTTAACACCAATATAAATAAAGAATGAGTTCATTACAGTACCTTGAAGTGGTCTTTTGTTTTCTTTCGCTAACGGAGCTCACGAGATTTCTGTTGAGTTTTGTGTTGTGAAGTTTTCAAGTTTTGGGTGAAATATTTTGATGGATTATGGAACAAGGAGTGGCAAGAGCCTAAGCTTGGGGATGCCCATAGCTCCCCCAAGATAATCCAAGGACACCAAAAAGTCAAACTTAGGGATGCCCCAGAAGGCATCCCCTCTTTCGTCTACTTCCATCGGTAACTTTACTTGGAGCTATATTTTTATTCACCACATGATATGTGTTTTGCTTGGAGCGTCTTGTATGATTTGAGTCTTTGTTTTTTTAGTTTACCACAATCATCCTTGATGTACACACCTTTTGAGAAAGCCATACATGAATTGGAATTTGATAGAATACTCTATGTGCTTCACTTGTATCTTTTGAGCTTTATAGTTTTGCTCTAGTGCTTCACTTATATATTTTAGAGCACGGTGGTGGATTTGTTTTATAGAAACTATTGATCTCTCATGCTTCACTTAGATTATTTTGAGAGTATTAAATAGCATGGTAAGTTGCTTAATAATAATAATAAGCTTGGTATTCAAGATTTGTAAAACTTTCTTTTAAGTGTGTTGAATGCTAGGAAAAGTTTGATGCTTGATAATTGTTTTGAGATATGGAGGTGATAATATCAAAGTCATGCTAGTTGATTAGTTGTGAATTTGAGAAATGCTTGTGTTGAATTTTCCAAGTCCCGTAGGATGCACGTATGGTAAACGTTATGTAAAAAATTTGAAACATGAGGTGTTATTTGATTGTCCTCCTTATGAGTGGCGGTCGGGGACGAGCGATGGTCTTTTCCTACCAATCTATCCCCCTAGGAGCATGCGCGTAGTGCTTTGGTTTTTGATGGCTTGTAGATTTTTGCAATAAGTATATGAGTTTTTTATGACTAATGTTGAGTCCATGGATTATAGACACTCTCGCACTTCCATCATTGCTAGCCTCTTCGGTACTGTGCATTGCCCTTTCTCACATTGAGAGTTGGTGCAAACTTCACCGGTGCATCCAAACCACGTGATATGATACACTCTTTCACACATAAACCTCCTTATATCTTCCTCAAAACAGCCACCATACCTACCTATTATGGCATTTCCATAGCCATTCTGAGATATATTGCCATGCAACTTTCCACCGTACCGTTCATCATGACAAATTCATCATTGTCATATTGCTTAGCATGATCATGTAGTTGACATAGTATTTGTGGCAAAGCCACTGTTCATAATTTTTTCATATATGTCACTTTTGATTCATTGCATATCCCGATACACCGCCGGAGTCATTCATATAGAGTCATACTTTGTTCTAGTATCGAGTAGTAATCATTGAGTTGTAAATAAATAGAGGTGTGATGATCATCATTTTCTAGAGCATTGTCCCAAGTGAGGAATAAAAAGAAGGCCATATAAAAAATATGAGAGAAAAAGAGAGAAGGGACAATGCTACTATCCTTTTCCACACTTGTGCTTCAAAGTAGCACCATAATCTTCATGATAGAGAGTCTCTTGTTTATTCACTTTCATATACTAGTGGGAATTTTTCATTATAGAACTTGGCTTGTATATTCCAACAATGGGCCTCCTCAAGTGCCCTAGGTCTTCGTGAGCAAGAAAGTTGGATGCACACCCACTTAGTTTCTTTTGTTGAGCTTTCATACATTTATAGCTCTAGTGCATCCGTTGCATGGCAATCCCTACTCCTTGCATTAACATCAATCGATGGGCATCTCCATAGCCCATTGATTAGCCTCGTTGATGTGAGACTTTCTCCTTTTTTGTCTTCTCCACATAATCCCCATCATCATATTCTATTCCACCCATAGTGCTATGTCCATGGCTCATGCTCATGTATTGCGTGAAGGTTTATAAGTTTGAGATTACTAAAGTATGAAACAATTGCTTGGCTTGTCATCAGGGTTGTGCATGATGAGAGCATTCTTGTGTGACGAAAATGGAGCATGACAAAACTATATGATTTTGTAGGGATGAACTTTCTTTGGCCATGTTATTTTGAGAAGACATACTTGCTTAGTTAGTATGCTTGAAGTATTATTATTTTTATGTCAATATGAACTTTTGTCTTGATCTTTCGGATCTGAATATTCATACCACAATTAAGAAGAATTACATTGAAATTATGCCAAGTAGTACTCCGCATCAAAAATTCTTTTTTATCATTTACCTACTCGAGGATGAGCAGGAATTAAGCTTAGGGATGCCTGATACGTCTCCAACGTATCTATAATTTTTGATTGCTCCATGCCATATTCTCTACTGTTTTGGACCTTATTGGGCTTTATTGTCCACTTTTATATTACTTTTGGGACTAACCTATTAACCGGAGGCCCATTCAAGAATTGCTATTTTTTTGCCTATTTTAGTGTTTTGAAGAAACGGAATATCAAACAAAGTCCAAACGGAATGAAACATTCGGGAACGTGATTTTCTCACCAGATATAGTCCAGGAGACTTGGACCCCCCCCCCATCAAGAAAGAAAGGAGGCGGCCACGAGGGTGGAGGGCGCCCCCCTAGGGCGCGCCCCTGCCTCGTGGTCCCCCCTTTTCTCCACCGACGTACTCCTTCCTCCTATATATACCTACGTACCCTCAAATGATCAGATACGGAGATAAAAACCTAATTCCACCGCCGCAACCTTCTGTACCCACGACATCCCATCTTGGGGCCTGTTCCAGAGCTCCGCCGGAAGGGGAATCCACCATGGAGGGCTTCTACATCATCACCATAGCCTCTCTGATGAAGTGTGACTAGTTTACTTCAGACCTTCGGGTCCATAGTTAGTAGCTAGATGGCTTCTTCTCTCTTTTTGGATCTCAATACAATGTTCTCCCCCTCTCTCGTGGAGATCTATTTGATGTAATCTTCTTTTTGCAGTGTGTTTGTTGAGACCGATGAATTGTGGGTTTATGATCAAGATTATCTATGAACAATATTTGAATCTTCTCTGAATTCTTTTATGTATGATTGGTTATCTTTGCAAGTCTCTTTGAATTATCAGTTTGGTTTGGCCTACTAGATTGGTTTTTCTTGCAATGGGAGAAGTGCTTAGCTTTGGGTTCAATCTTGCGGTGTCCTTTCCTAGTGACAGTAGGGGCAGAAAGGCACGTATTGTATTGTTGCCATCGAGGATAACAAGATGGGGTTTTTATCATATTGCATGAATTTATCCCTCTACATCATGTCATCTTGCTTAAGGCGTTACTCTGTTTTCTTGAACTTAATACTCTAGATGCATGCTGGATAGTGGTCGATGAGTGGAGTAATAGTAGTAGATGCAGGCAGGAGTCGGTCTACTTGTCTTGGACGTGATGCCTATATACATGATCATACCTAGATATTCTCATGACTATGCTCAATTCTGTCAATTGCTCAACAGTAATTTGTTCACCCACCGTAGAATACTTATGCTCTTGAGAGAAGCCACTAGTGAAATCTATGGCCCCCGGGTCTATTCTCATAATATCAAGCTTCCATCACTTTATTATTGTTTTGCTTTTACTTTGATTTTTATTTTACTTTGCATCTTTATACCAAAAATACCAAAAATATAATCTATCATCTCTATTAGATCTCACTCTCGTAAGTGACCATGAAGGGATTGACAACCCCTAATCGTGTTGGTTGCATTGAGCTATTTGTTTTGTGTAGGTACGAGGGACTCACGCATAGCCTCCAACTGGATTGATACCTTGGTTCTCAAAAACTGAGGGAAATACTTACTCTACTCTGCTGCATCACCCTTTCCTCTTCAAGGAAATCCAACGCAGTGCTCAAGAGGTAGCAGCAAGGCAGAGGGGAACGAGATGAGGGTGCGACGCTCCTGCTGGGCGCGGAGGACGACAGCTGCAGGCGCGGGGTCTCGCTCCTCTCCCTGGCGAAGCAAGGAAGAGGGAGGGGATCGAGGGAGAGGGGCGATGCGGGAAGATGGGGGCGCTGCGGGAGGGAGAGGGTGAGATCGAGAGGGGGATTGAGCAGGGCTCTCCCTGGCTCGATGCACGCGTGTGTGGGTGGCAGCGGGGGGGATCGAGCAGGGCTCTCCCTGGCTCGATGCACGCGTGTGTGGGTGGCGGCGGGGGGGACGAGAGGGGTTGAGGGGTCGAGCGGCTAGGGTTAGGAGGGTTAGGTGGGCCGGCGCTGGTTGGTTAGGCCCAAGAGGCCGGCTGGGCTGCAAGGTTGTGCTCTCTCTCTCTCTCCCTCATATTTCTTTTAATAGAAAAGAAATTAGATATAAGAAAAGACAGGAAGAGTTAGGGAAAGGATTTGTGCAAGGGGCTATTTCCCGGACTCATAAAAAATGTGCTTGATCCCGGAAAAATAGAAGTGGGCACACGTGTGAAGTTGAATTCAAACTCATTTGAATTTAATTCAAATGGTTTGAACTAGGACGAGGTTCTAGGAGTGCCCAAAAAATGTTGAGAATCTTAGAGGAGCCTCGATAACAGAGATGAGAATTATTGGCAAAGTTTGGGGAACAAACTTGAAGTGGAATAGGCATGGCGTTTATTATGCAAGTGTGTTATGGTTAATTCCAAAAGAATGGAATATTTATTATAGCTCCCTAATATTGGGAGGATATGTTATAAAGAGAAGTCACCATATGAACTCGCTCTATTTAAATAGATCAAAAATCTATGCAATTTATTTAGTTGAGTCTAAAAAATTAAATGACATGATGGCATGATGATATGATGTAATGCAGAATAAATAAAGCAAGCAAAATCAAACACACGGTGATCACGAAATATATGGAAGTCTTCTGGAGAGTCGATCTTGGGGTGTTACAATTAGGCTATCTGATGTTGGCATGTCATACATAGTCATCACTTAGTCACTCATACTACAACAAGGTTAGCTATAAGGTTGGCTATAAGAGTATTTTTTTGTTTACTTCTCTCTATCTCTTTCTTCATAGTATTTATTGCATTTGCCAAGAAGTGGCCTCTTCCAATGAAATGGTTCTTCGATGAGGTGCTATGGGCATTAAATGGCTTAGCAACCCAAGTCCCCAATGCATAGGTGCTTAGTTTTTTGTTGCTAAGTTTACTTCATCTAGGTACACACGCTTAGCACCATTTCTTCCTGGGGTCACCAAACTAGTCTCTCTATTCTTATTTAACTTGCCACATCAGACTTTATGCCTATGTGGCAGGCTTAGCACCTGTAGGATCAAGTACAATAGTGGGCTATAAGCCCGCTTTACATGGCATTTTTGCATATGTGGGGGAAAGAGGCAAGGAAAAAGTGGAGGAGTGGGATCTCAAGCAAGAGCCAGCCTCTACATGGTGGAGCATCAGGAGAGGCACATGTATGGAGGTGGTCACGAATTGGGAGACTCACGCCGGTCGTAGCGCCGCAGTTAAAATGATAATGGCAGGTCAAATCACCGGGCCCCATCTGTCCAGCAGTAACTCGTTGTCAAATCACACAGCCCTACGTTTGCAGCATCCTACTCCCACATCTTCTCGCGTCTCTGTCGAACCGACTAGGCGGAACTGCCCCGCCTACCGTGCGGGAAAAGCCCTGCCCTCGACTTTTAAATAGTACGGTATACTAATTTTGTATACATGGATTGCGCCATGGAGCAAAGCCTCAAGAAAACGGCGGTACACATGTACGGAGTATACAACACACCCATCGCATTCGCGTTGCACCCCAGACGGTCGGTCGGTCTGGCATGCCGCTCTCTGAATGGAACGCGTGTCATATTGCGTTTGCACACACATGTGGGACTGCAATTGAGAACCGGCCATAGGCACACTCCCCGGCCCCGCAAGTCGGGTGAGTTAATAGAAGAGAGAGACAAGCGATACTACTAGAGAAGTGTTGTACACACGTTTGTGCCTGGACGATCCTTGCATGACACGGAAGATCAGCTCGTCCATGCATGTGACCAAACTCTAGCAGACACGCCTGGATTGGCTATCGTCTACATATCGTGCAGACTGTGTTGTACAGGGCTGTAGTTCTAGTGAGAAATCTAAAAAAGGTTTCTTGTCATCTCGCAAAATTAGGTGTCATGTGCTTCGGATCACTCCGAGGGTTAAACAGCGACAACTGAGTTCCTCCAAGGCGATAGTCATGGGGGCCACATGCACGAAGACTACTCGGCTGCCATCTATGTCAAGCCGGCTATGTTAAGTAGGGCATCTATCGATGGACCCCTTTTATACGAGTTTATCTTTAATTTGAGCTTTGATCCTCGTCTAGTTTGTCCGTCGGGATTCATGTTGTCTCCGTTGGGCAGTGAGGTTATGGTTTCTTGTCATGTGGCATTTTTTCGTGTTATATGTTATAATCCGGTGCTTCAGATCAAAATGAGGACAACTGCGCCTCCAGGGCACGTGCATGAAGACTTCTCGACAGTCATTGACGAGGTCAAGCCAGCTCCGGTAGACAAAAGAAAAATAGTAGTACTCCACTATATAGGCAGGAGCCTCCGCGCTTGCTTGCTAGTGTTTCTCTCTTCGCACTGTCTCGTCCTCTCCAGATCTAAACACGACAGCGGTGGCCACTCTCTCTTTCTCTGCTCACCTCTGGTCACAGATCCAGCAGGATCCTCTCCGCCGGAGAAGGTGAGAAGGTGCAACATTCACGCGGTCGTCCTTGGCGACGGCTCTTACCCACTGCCGGCGCGTCCCGATCAGCGTGCCTTGCCGTTCTCTCCCAAGCACCGCTGGCTAGGGAGGGCCTCCGACCCCTTCTTCCTCGCTGTCGTTGTGTGGGCAGATCCGGCCTCCCGCCGCCCACCTAGCGACATCCTGGCGACCCTCAGGTATAACTTCCTTTGAAACCGGCCTTGCTCTACTTCCCTTTCTCCTGACATCGCTGCATTTGTATCTTTTACTATTTCTCAGGCCCCCTCGTAGATAGGATCGATCGGCTGTTCGAAAGCCACCTAAATTTTTACTGTTAAGAGGTAAAACTAGTTCATGAACTCAAATCTAGTACTACTTGGTTCAAACAAGGAAGAAAAGGGGTGGGGTGGGGGTGGGAGAAGATTTGTTACCTGAATCTAGGACTTGGTCGAAAGAGGAAATAATGGGGGCAAAAAGTAGCAGAGACTGGCTATCCAACTGGTCTCTAGGTCTAATAGGGAAATAAAGGGAAATGCAGTACAAACTCAATATAAACCCGATATATTGGTTGAAAAAGGAAAGAAAGTGGGGGCCGGGGGACAAGTCAACAGAGTAAGTCCAACACTAGATTTGCTAGCTTCACACAGTATAAGGTGGCTATACCGAACAAAAATGGGATCAACCCAGATATCCTGTTCTGATGTTTGTTGCCCCGAGCCACTCTGATGTAATGCCACTGGTAAAATGTAGCAGCCGCATTGCTAAAAGTAAGGACACATTAAACCAATGTTGCTGGTAAAATGAAGTAATGGCACCATTAAAGTAATGTCATATTTAACGGCTGTCATAGTTAATCCTAATGCCCACACTAATATCTAGCAATGCTGCTGCTTTAGAAATTGCTACTGTCCTTGTAGGATTGCCATTCAGATAAGGAACATGCTTCTTTTTATTTGTTGTATGTTTCATCACTTGTTTGTCACCCTCCTTTCCACCTTTTTTGTGCAAACAGAGGCATACATTTCACTCTTGATCTTAGTTGAACTGCACAAATGATATCCAAATTATAGTTGAACATTCCAGGAGCTTCACAACCAACCTTGATGTTGCTCAATTTTATTGCAACTAATAAAGAAGAAGCTCTGTGGGTTTTGTTTTCTGATGGAAATGGAACCGGGGCTGGAGCCCTTTCTTAAAAAAATGAAGAAGAAGCTTCTAGCTCATGGGACATTGCTTCATTTTAGGTGAACTGCACCAAAAGGTCCCATGAATTGAATCATCCATGTTGGTGACTGGTGTCATCCCTTCTACGATGGCGTTGACTGCAAACATGGTTCCCATCACGAGGTGTGTTCCTTTTTGGTCTGACCGTTTGCCAAAGATCCTTCATGTTGAGTCTGCTCTTGTGCTACTGTTTTGGCACTACCATGACAAAGCAGTAATCTTATTATTTTGCACCTTAATCTAGTTTCACTATTAATTTGAGGCAATGTTTTGGCACCGCTAGTGGCACTGATTTTTTTTATATATCGAAAGAGGGGGTTTCCTCCGATTTAATTAAAGAAATCCAACCATAGAGAACCATTATCCGACAACATCTCAGTGTAAACGGGCAGTTTTGCAACTACTACTAGAACGGACCGAGTACTAGCAGGAGACAAGTTCGCCACATAAGCTAGGCAGGTAGGGGGCGCAGCACCAGCTCGACCAAGTTTGGATTACAACCCAAATGCTACCATAGAAACATCAGAGGGGAAGATAAGGACTGAAAGAGCCAGCTTCAGCATCCCAGTCTAAGCACCCCCGGCCTCCGTCCTTGCGACGCATGGTACACCCTGTTTGCCACCTGCTCGACCCTAGTGCCACTGATAAAATGAAGTAATAATACAGTTAAAATAGAGCGAGTGTCCTCTCTATCATTTCATTTCCAATGTAGATAAAGAAAGTGCGTCTCTTTGTTAGTATATGTTTCATCAACTAGTCCCATTGTTAATCTTTAAGCGTTTCTGCAAACCGGGGTGCTTAATTTTAGTTGATCTACACAAAGATAGAGATTGGAATGTCTCAAGGCCCCTCCTCGTACTACCGCTGTACACTGATGGTCATCACTGGCAGAAGGTGTATCGGGGAGACTTGGGTCGATTTCTAGTATGAGGCGTACCGTATGAGGCGTCGCAGGGCCCATCTCGCCCTCGCAGCATGGCATACTATGATACTATCGCAATATTTTCTTCTATTTATTAGTGTATGTTTCATAAACTAGTGCCACTATAATGTAATCACGCCTTTTCATTATCTGTGCAAACAGGGTTATTCAGCTGCATTTTGGTGGAACTGCACAAATGTACGGATGGAACTATATGCAGAGTGCGAGGTGCCAAGTAAAAATTACCAACACCAACCCTGCTCCATCTAAGCATTGGCATCCACCACCATCAGTGGGTTGTGTGGCGCTCATTGTGGATGGATCTTTCTCGGCAGCAAATCCTCTAACCAAATACTAGTAGCTTAGACTTCAAAAAAAAATACTAGTAGCTTATATTGACAGTTTTCTAGGGTGTACTCTTTTCTGAAAGAAGCACCAATCTATTTTTCTTTATTTGTACACAGTGTCACGACTTTGACCCAAAGGTCTAGAGCTATTTTAGGGTGATTGGCGTAATACTCGGAGACTGATTGTAAGCATGATTTTTATTAGCTATCACACTGATTGTAAGCATGAACAGATGGAAGATTAGGTTAGTGCGAAGCTTACCTTAAACCCTACCGACGCCGTTGAAACGAGGAGAGTGTCGAGGGAACCGTGGAGGATGGCGGGGAAGCGACGTCGCGCCATCCGGCCTCCTTTTGCGGTGGGAGAATGAATACTCCTGTGGATCTGGCTGGCTCTGCACCCTCACGATCGGCACACCGTACTCGATCGATTCGTTATCCTCTGGGTGCTCGACCTTCGACATGTACGCCCACCACCTCCGCCTGACTTTCGCCTCGGGCGAATCTGTCTGCTCCATCGCCCAGAGGAGATACTCGATGAACTCGAAGGACTGCAGCGTGACTACCGCCGAGGAGTAAATCACCGCCCTCATCGCCGCTATCTCGCTCTTTCGCATACATTGCCACATGGCCCTCACCGTCCTCGAAATATCCCACTCATTGTCAAACCAAGTAAGGATCTCCTTCAACCTGGCTAACTTTGCTTGGTCGCCGCCGGCAATCTGCCTGATTTGCTGTTGCATCCTCTCCATAGATGTCCTTCTGAGTGGTCCGGTGCTAGCTTTGGAAGATGGGAGGAGATACGGTGGTCTTGCAATAGATAAGAGGGAGAGGCGAGACAATGGTTTTGGAATGGAGGTGATGGAGAGGAGAGGGGGTGGTTTTAAAATGGAGAAGAGGGAGAGGCGAGATGGTGGTTTTGGAATGGAGATGATGGAGAGGAGAGGTTTCCCTGCCTTTCGGTCGCTGACAGGTGGGCCCCGCGCTTGGTGGGACCCATGTGTCAGTGTCTCAATGGCAAGATGGGCTACGTCAGGGGATCCTCGTACAAGGAGAGAGGAGGTGGTTTTGCAATGGAGAAGAGGGAGAGGCGAGACAGTGGTTTTGGAATGGAGATGATGGAGAGGAGAGGAGGTGGTTTTGCAATGGAGAAGAGGTAGAGGAGCGTGCGGCAGCGATTTACGATTGGACGAGAGGGCCGGTGTGCTGTGACTGGATCAAAATAAAAATCAATTTACCCTTCAATTAAGAAAGCGACCCCACATTAACTAGTCTCCCTTTTATTCTGGGTCATAATTGACCATGATTTTCACAAATAAAATATATGTTATACATTGCAAAAATAATATAATTCGAAAGTACATTCAGATACAAACCAAACAATACAATTTTTGGTGACATGCATTCACATTTTGCTTGTCAAATACAGTACGTGGTCAAATTTTGACCCAAAATACGCAAAACAAAAAATACTTCCAAGACCAGCGCCGCTCCTCTCCTCTTAAACCACCGTCGCTCATCTCCTGTTCCAATCTAAATCTAGCGACGCTCCTCTCCTTTTCCATTTCAAAACCACCGCCCCTCCTCTCCTGTTCCAATCCAAAACCAGCGTCGCTCCTATCCCGTTCTAATCCAAAACCAGTGCTGCTCCTCTCCTCTTCCATTCAAAAACCACCGCCGGCGAGTGAAGGTGTTGTGGAGAAGTAGATCGATGGAGGAGTACAACCGATACGTGAGGGTCATAGACGGCGACCCTGTGAAGCTAGCTAGGATGTTGGAGATACAGTCTTGGTTTGTCAACAAGGACCAACTAGCAGCGACGGCGACATCCATGGACAAATATCTGCAACAGAGCGAAAAGGCGGCGATACTCACAAAGGGAGTCGCGCGGGAGTACATAGAGCTGCTCCTCTGGGCCATGGAGCAAACAGATTCACCGAACCCGATCGTGAGGGAGCGGTGGTGGGAGTATCGACTCCAGATGGAACATCCACCAGAGATTGAAGGATCGAGCATCTACAAGGTGCTGTTTGTGAGGGTGTCGTGCCAAAGCGAGCCGATGGAGTCTTCGTCGACCGAACCCATCTGCAAGAGGAGAAAAGCAGTTGGCCCGATGATGCTTCCCCGCCATCCTGTCCCTTGCTATTCACATCGTCTAACGGAGCAGCTGTCTGCCGCCGAGGAATAGGAGGGGACTGCCCCCCCTGATACATCTCCAACGTATCTATAATTTTTTATTGTTCCATGCTATAATATATTATGTTTTGGACATTATTGGGCTTTATTATACACTTTTATATTTTTTGGGACTAACCTATTAACCGGAGGCCCAGCCCAGAATTGTTGTTTTTTGCCTATTTCAGAGTTTTGCAGAAAAAATATCAAACGGAGTCCAAACGGAATGAAACCTTCGGGAAAATAATTTTCGGAACGAACGTGATCCAGAGGACTTGGACCCTGCGTCAAGACATCAACCAGGAGGCCACGAGGTAGGGGCGCACCTACCCCCCTAGGCGTGCCCTCCACCCTCGTGGGGCCCATGTTGCTCCACCGACGTACTTCTTCCTCCTATATACACCTACGTACCCCAAACTACCAGATACGGAGCCAAAAACCTAATTCCACCTCCGCAACCTTCTGTACCCGCGAGATCCCATCTTGGAGCCTGTTCTGGAGCTCCGCCGGAGGGGGCATCGATCACGGAGAGCTTCTACATCAACACCATAGCCTCTCCGATGATGTGTGAGTAGTTTATCTTAGACCTTCGGGTCCATAGTTATTAGCTAGATGGCTTCTTCTATCTTTTTGGATCTCAATACAATGTTCTCCCCCTCTCTCATGGAGATCTATTCGATGTAATCTTCTTTTGCGGTGTATTTGTTGAGACCGATGAATTGTGGGTTTATGATCAAGTTTATTATGAACAATAATTGAATCTTCTCCGAATTCTTTTATGTATGATTGGTTATCTTTGCAAGTCTCTTCGAATTATCACTTTGGTTTGGCCTACTAGATTGATCTTTCTTGCAATGGGAGAAGTGCTTAGCTTTTGGTTCAATCTTGCGGTGTCCTTTCCCAGTGACAGTAGGGGCAGCAAGGCACGTATTGTATTGTTGCCATCGAGGATAACAAGATGGGGTTTATATCATATTGCATGAGTTTATCCCTCTACATCATGTCATCTTGCTTAAAGCATTACTCTGTTCTTATGAACTTAATACTCTAGATGCATGCTGGATAGTGGTCGATGTGTGGAGTAATAGTAGTAGATGCAGGCAGGAGTCGGTCTACTTGAGAGAAGCCACTAGTGAAACCTATGGCCCCCGGGTCTATTTTCCATCATATTAATCTTCCAACACTTAGTTATTTTTATTTCCTTTTACTTTCCTTTGCATCTTTATCATAAAAAATACCAAAAATATTATCTTATCATATCTATGAGATCTCACTCTCGTAAGTGAACGTGTAGGGATTGACAACCCCTTATCGCATTGGTTGCAAGGATTTATTTGTTTGTGTAGGTGTGAGGGACTTGTGCGTGGCCTCCTACTGGATTGATACCTTGGTTCTCAAAAATAGAGGGCAATACTTACGCTACTTTGCTGCATCACCCTTTCCTCTTCAAGGGAAAACCAACGCGGTGCTCAAGAGGTAGCAAGAAGGATTTTTTGGCGCCGTTGCTGGGGAGGTCTACGCAAAACTCAACATACCAAGTACCCATCACAAACCCTTATCTCCCGCATTACATTATTCGCCATTTGCCTCTCGTTTTCCTCTCCCCCACTTCACCCTTGCCATTTTATTCGCCCTCTCTTTTTCGTTCGCTTCTTTTTCGCTTGATTCTTGTTGGCTCGTGTGTTGGATTGCTTGCTTGTCACGATGGCTCTACCTAGATTTGGAGATCTTCACCTTAAAAGGATGGAAGAGATCGAAAGCAATGTCAGGAGTTTTATGGTTTTACAGTTGGAGCACAATAATTTCTTTAGAAATGAGCTTAAGGAACAAAAAAGTTTTATGAGTTATATGAATAAAGAGCTCGATGATATGTCTAAAGAATTTGATGGTTTGAAATTTCAGATTGCTCACCTCGAGAAATTGATATCTGAAATTTCGGATAAGCAGGCCACCTTAGTTAATAAGATGGCCGCTAAACCGGAGAAGTTCTATGAAAATAAAGATGAAGATCTAAAAGTTATTGATGTGTCCCCTATTAAATGTTTGTTTTGCAATATGAATCTTGATAATGATGGGACTGAATATGATCCACCTTTACCTAGAAGGCGTTCCAAAAATTCAGATTTTTTAGATCTTAATGCAAAAGTTAGTAAAAGTGGGATTGAAGAAATCAAAACTTTAGATATTAATGAACCCACTATTTTGGATTTCAAGGAATTTAATTATGATAACTGCTCTTTGATAGATTGTATTTCCTTGTTGCAATCCGTGCTAAATTCTCCTCATGCTTATAGTCAAAATAAAGCTTTTACTAAACATATCGTTGATGCTTTGATGCAATCTTATGAAGAAAAACTTGAGTTGGAAGTTTCTATCCCTAGAAAACTCTATGATGAGTGGGAACCTGCTATTAAAATTAAAATTAAAGACCATGAATGCTATGCTTTGTGTGATTTGGGTGCTAGTGTTTCCACGATTCCAAAGACTTTGTGCGATTTGTTAGGTTTCCGTGATTTTAATGTTTGCTCTTTAAACTTGCACCTTGCGGATTCCACCATTAAGAAACCTATGGGAAGAATTAATGATGTTCTTATTGTTGCAAATAGGAATTATGTTCCCATAGATTTTATTGTTCTTGATATCGATTGCAATCCTTCATGTCCTATTATTCTTGGTAGACCTTTTCTTAGAACGATCGGTGCAATTATTGATATGAAGGAAGGAAATATTAGATTCTAGTTTCCGTTAAGGAAAGGCATGGAACACTTTCCTAGAATAAAATTACCATATGAATCTATCATGAGAGCCACTTATGGATTGCCTACCAAAGATGGCAATACCTACATCTATCCTTGCTATTATGCCTAGCTAGGGGCGTTAAACGATAGCGCTTGTTCGGAGGCAACCCAATTTTATTTTTAGTTTTTTCTTTTTGCTTCTGTTTAGGAATAAATCTTTGATCTAGCCTCTGGTTAGATGTCTTTTATGTTTTAATTAGTGTTTGTGCCAAGTTAAACCTATAGGATCTTCTTTGATGATAGTTATTTGATCTTGCTGAAAATTCCAGAAACTTTATGTTCACGAAAATAATTGTTAAAAATCACCAGAACGTGATAAAATTTTTATTCCAATTGCTGCTGATCAATAAACAAATTGTCTTGGTCGTCCTATTTTTTTTGAATTTTTGGAGTTCCAGAAGTTTGCGTTAGTTACAGATTACTACAGACTGTTCTCTTTTTGACAGATTCTGTTTTTCGTGTGTTGTTTGCTTATTTTGATAAATCTATGGCTAGTAAAATATTTTATAAACCATAGAGAATTTGTAATACAGTAGGTTTAACACCAATATAAATAAATAATGATTTCATTACAGTACCTTGAAGTGGTGTTTTCTTTTCTTTTGCTAACGGAGCTCACGAGATTTTTTGTTAAGTTTTGTGTTGTGAAGTTTTCAAGTTTTGGGTGAAAGATTTGATGGATTATGGAACAAGGAGTGGAAAGAGCCTAAGCTTGGGGATTCCCATGGCACCCCAAGATAATATAAGGACACCTAAAAGCCAAAGCTTGGGGATGCCCCGGAAGGCATCCCCTCTTTCGTCTACTTCCATCGGTAACTTTACTTGGAGCTATATTTTTATTCACCACATGATCTTTTGCTTGGAGCGTCTTGTATGATTTGAGTCTTTGCTTTTTAGTTTACCACAATCATCCTTGCTGTACACACCTTTTGAGAGATACACACATGATTCATAAATTATTAGAATACTCTATGTGCTTCACTTATATCTTTTGAGTTATATAGTTTTTGCTCTAGTACTTCACTTATATCTTTTAGAGCACGGTGGTAACTTTTGTTTTAAAGAAACTATTATTCTCTCATGCTTCACTTATATTATTTTGAGAGTCTTAAATATCAAGGTAATTCGCTTAAATAATCCTAATATGCTAGGTATTCAAGACTAGTAAAAACTTTCTTATGAGTGTGTTGAATACTAAGAGAACTTTGATGCTTGATGATTGTTTTGAGATATGGAGGTAGTGATATTAAAGTTGTGCTAGTTGAGTAGTTGTGAATTTGAGAAATACTGGTGTTGAAGTTTGCAAGTCCCGTAACATGCACGTATGGTAAACGTTATGTAACAAATTTAAAACATGAGGTGTTCTTTGATTGTCCTCCTTATGAGTGGCGATCGGGGACGAGCGATGTTCTTTTCCTACCAATCTATGCCCCTAGGAGCATGCGCGTAGTGCTTGGTTTTCTATGACTTGTAGATTTTTGCAATAAGTATGTGTGTTCTTTATGACTAATGTTGAGTCCATGGAATATACGCACTCTCACCTTTCCATCATTGCTAGCCTCTTCGGTACCGTGCATTGCCCTTTCTCACATTGAGAGTTGGTGCAAACTTCGCCGGTGCATCCAAACCCCGTGATATGATACGCTCTTTCACACATAAACCTCCTTATATCTTCCTCAAAACAGCCACCATACCTACATATTATGGCATTTCCATAGCCATTCCAAGATATATTGCCATGCAACTTTCCACCGTTCCGTTTATCATGACACGTTCATCATTGTCATATTGCTTTGCATGATCATGTAGTTGACATAGTATTTGTGGAAAAGCCACCATTCATAGTTCTTTCATACATGTCACTCTTGGTTCATTGCATATCCCGGTACACCGCCGGAGGCATTCATATAGAGTCATACTTTGTTCTAGTATCGAGTTGTAATCATTGAGTTGTAAATAAATAGAAGTGAAGTGTCATGATCATCATTTTCTAGAGCATTGTCCCAAGTGAGAAAAAAATAGAAAGGCCATAAAAGAAAAAGAGAAGTCCCAAAAAATGAGAGAACAAGAGAGAAGGGACAATGTTACTATCCTTTTTTACCACACTTGTGCTTCAAAGTAGCACCATAATCTTCATGATAGAGAGTCTTTTCTTTTGTCATTTTCATATACTAGTGGGAACCTTTCATTATAGAACTTGGCTTGTATATTCCAACAATGGGCTTCCTCAAATGACCTAGGTCTTTGTGAGCAATCAAGTTGGATGCACACCCACTTAGTTTCTTTTGTTGAGCTTTCATATATTTATAGCTCTAGTGCATCCGTTGCATGGCAATCCCTACTACTTGCATTAACACAAATTGATGGGCATCTCCATAGCTCATTGATTAGCCTCGTTGATGTGAGACTTTCTCCCTTTTTGTCTTCTCCACATAACCCCCATCATTATATTCTATTCCACCCATAGTGCTATATCCATGGCTCACGCTCATGTATTGCGTGAAGGTTGAAAAAGTTTGAGATTACTAAAGTATGAAACAATTGCTTGGCTAGTCATCGGGGTTGTGCATGATGAGAGCATTCTTGTGTGACGAAAATGGAGCATGACTAAACTATATGATTTTGTAGGGATGAACTTTCTTTGGCCATGTTATTTTGAGAGGACATAATTGCTTAGTTAGTATGCTTGAAGTATTATTATTTTTATGTCAATATTGAACTTTTATCTTGAATCTTCCGGATCTGAATATTCATACCACAATTAAGAAGAATTATATTGAAATAATGCCAAGTAGCATTCCACATCAAAAATTCCGTTTTTATCATTTACCTACTCGAGGACGAGCAGGAATTAAGCTTGGGGATGCTTGATACGTCTCTTACGTATCTGTAATTTTTTATTGTTCCATGCTATAATATATTCTGTTTTGGACATTATTGGGCTTTATTATGCACTTTTATATTATTTTTGGGACTAACCTATTAACTGGAGGACCAGCACAGAATTGCTGTTTTTTGCCTATTTCAGAGTCCAAACGGAGTGAAACCTTCGGGAACGTGATTTTCGGAACGAACATGATCGAGAGGACTTGGACCCTACGTCAAGACATCAACCAGGAGGCCACGAGGTAGGGGGGCGCCCTCCACCCTCGTGGGCGCCACGTTGCTCCACCGACGTACTTCTTCCTCCTATATATACCTACGTACCCCCAAACTACCAGATACGGAGCCAAAAACCTAATTCCACCGCTGCAACCTTCTGTACCCGTGAGATCCCATCTTGGGGCCTGTTCCGGAGCTTCGCCGGAGGGGGCATCGATCACGGAGGGCTTCTACATCAACACCGTAGCCTCTCCGATGATGTGTGAGTAGTTTGTCTCAGACCTTCGGGTCCATAGTTATTAGCTAGATGGCTTCTTCTCTCTTTTTGGATCTCAATACAATGTTCTCCCCTCTCTCGTGGAGATCCATTCGATGTAATCTTCTTTTGTGGTGTGTTTGTTGAGATCGATGAATTGTGGGTTTATGATCAAGTTTATCTATGAAAAATATTTGAATCTTCTCTGAATTCTTTTATGTATGATTGGTTATCTTTGCAAGTCTCTTCGAATTATCAGTTTGGTTTGGCCTACTAGATTGATCTTTCTTGCAATGGGAGAAGTGCTTAGCTTTGGGTTCAATCTTGCGGTGTCCTTTCCCAGTGATAGTAGGGGCGGCAAGGCATGTATTGTATTGTTGCCATCGAGGATAACAAGATGGGGTTTATATCATATTGCATGAGTTTATCCCTCTACATCATGTCATCTTGCTTAAAGCGTTACTCTGTTCTTATGAACTTAATACTCTAGATGCATGCTGGATAGCGGTCAATGTGTGGAGTAATAGTAGTAGATGCAGGAAGGAGTCGGTCTACTTGTCTCGGACGTGATGCCTATATACATGATCATACCTAGATATTCTCATAACTAAGCTCAATTCTGTCAATTGCTCAACAGTAATTTGTTCACCCACCGTAAATACTTATGCTCTGGAGAGAAGCCACTAGTGAAACCTATGGCCCCCGGGTCTATTTTCCATCATATTAATCTTCCAACACTTAGTTATTTTTATTGCCTTTTACTTTACTTTGCATCTTTATATAAAAAATACCAAAAATATTATCTTATCATATCTATCAGATCTCACTCTCGTAAGTGACCATGTAGGGATTGACAACCACTTATCGCGTTGGTTGCGGGGATTTATTTGTTTGTGTAGGTGCGAGGGACTCGTGCATGGCCTCCTACTGGATTGATACCTTGGTTCTCAAAAACCGAGGGAAATACTTACGCTACTTTGCTGCATCACCCTTTCCTCTCCAAGGGAAAACGAACGCAGTGCTCAAGAGGTAGCACGCCCCCAGCCCAATAGTCGGGTAGGTTGTGAATTGTCAGGAGAAGCTTAGGGTTGTCACTATTTGCAGGTTGCGAATTGTGTTTTGTGTTGTGTATTTTGAGAGTACTTTCAGATATGAATGTCTTTTGAATTTCAGATTTGCAGTATTGAGCATTTAAAGTATTTTAGGAATTCTAGAGATCTATTTTTGGCACTTAAAAATGTAGTTTCATAGGAGTATAAAAGTGCAGACAATGTGATTCTCAGAGAAGAAACTGCAAGTTTCAGTTTCAGATAAGAAACTGCAAGTTCAGTTTGAGATAAGAAACTGCAACTTTGAGAAGGAGAGCATTTATATTAACACGGCCTTTTCAAACAGGGTTAACATCATGTTGGAAGTTTTATTCATGGTCAAAAATGGAACTACCAGCCAGTTCACATCATGCTGATCAACATTCATGCATAGCACATCTTCATATGATGCACAGTCAAAAAGATATGTTATTTTCAAATTGCCCACACAATGTCGAGTGTGCGCAAAATAGAGAAAACGAGGGACCAAGTTTTGGCAAGTGTTGGACGTTGTGTGCATAGATGACAATGGGGACCCACATGTCAATAATGGCAGAGACAAAAATTTGGAGATATTTTCCCTGCATCAGGTAGAAATGAACCCGGGCGGAACAGCTGTCGGGTAGTGTCACTTGGCCACTGAGCTAGTTCAGTATCTTTGTTACAAATAAGGCACTGCCTCAGGTGGTCCGATCACCTCCTGCGCCTTTGTGCGCTCGCCGCGGCGCCACTGTGTGCCGTTGTGAACATGTTGAACAAACGAGAGGGATCTGGAGAGGATTGTATGTGGAGAGGCGGACAGTCGGGACCCATCGGGTCTATGGCCGTAAGCAAGCAAGTGCCTCATCGAAAAAAACATCCTCCTAATGCTATAATAACATTGGGGCCCACGAGTTTGCCAACATAGTTACATTTTTTTAGGTGCTTCAACGTAGGAGATAAATTCACAATGAAGTTGTGCAGCTGGCGGGTAGTATCATTTATTATCACTCGGGCAGCAAGTATCCGCTGGGTTTTGGGCTGCCCCGTCTAGGCTTTCTTTTTTAACATGCACAGCCCACGACATATGCCGGTTTCTATTTTTTGAGGGCCGTCATGTATCGACCGGCCTATGGACCTCCCATCCAAGGTTTTATTTTTCCTGAAACATCGACAGCCCGATTTATGTATTTTTTTGAAGAAAACGGAGAGGTCTGTCCTATTTTTCTATATAAGAATAGGAACGCCTGGTCCAACTTTTGTTTCCCTTCTAACTATATTATATATATTTAAATTATTTTATATGTTATTATATAGTATTGTTATTGTCATCATATATTTAACAGATAATTACATATGTAAGAAAACAATATCCCACATCTTATTAACTTATAAAAATAATTTCTTAACAATAAAATAATGGATTTTTTGGCAACGGAAATCCTGGTGATTGTGTACAAAAGCTTGGTAAGATTTAAGGACCAATGTAATAATAAATCACTTATTATTTAAATATATTTATAACAAAATGCTCAACCTCTGTTTATTTTTTGATAACATTGTTGCGCCCAACCTAACATCATAATTAGAAACAGCCCAGCAAAATCGTGTATTTCGAGAAAGTGCAAATGGCATGTAATTTTTTAGGAGAAAAATAAATGGGCCGCATGGACGCTACATATTTTTTTCACCCACCCCAGCAAATGGACTATAATTATAGAAAAAGAGATCAAATTGACTGTAAATTCTGAAAAAATGGGTCGAATACGTGCCACATTTTTGGAGGCTGAAATGTGGGCCAATAGGTCGTTGTCAACTTAGTCAACAAATGATTTTGACATCGTTAGCCGTTGGATTTACATCCAATGACCGACATCCATCTTCAATCTCTCGTCTTCTTCCTCTAGCACCGCTAGGACCACCTGCTCCCGCCTCCTGTTGCTAGCAGCTCTGCTTAGCACGCTTCGCTATGAAGCGCTACCCCACCGTTGGCCAGGCCATCCCTCCACCCCTCCACACCTCCTGTTTTTCTCCACCGACTGCCGAACCACACCGCACCAGAACTAGTTAACCCTCGTACACCTCTCCGTCTGTGACTCTACTCCCGCGTCTTCCCATCTCCGGCTCGTTGCTGTCCCGGGCCTCGCCGTCGTCCACCACCTTGGATGCGCTCGGCGCGGAGTAGTCAACATGGTGAATGAACGACATCCATTGGAAGTAGACTATGTGTGGAGAGGCTGACAGCTGGGTCCACGGCAGCACGCAAGGAAATCCCTATTTATTACACACAAAATAATGACTCCTCCACCTGACAGCTGGGACCCGCCTGTAACGCCCCGAGACCGATGTGCCAGTTGTCCTCCCGTTATTCGTTGTTGTTGCTTTGTCATTTTCTTGCGTGTCGCATCTTGCCATGTCATCATCCACATTACATCATCATGTTTTCGAAACTTGCATCCGTCCGGGTTCTCCGAGTTATCTCCCTTGTCTGTTCTGAGACCAACCACACTTGCATGCGCCCGCGGCATGTCCGAAATAGTATTTTATAAGTGGCCGGAAAATGTTCTAGAAATGGGATGAAAGTTGGCGTGCGGTGTTGTCTTGGTGTCAGTAGACCGCCTGCCAAGTTTCATCGCATTCGGAGTCCGTTTGACGCCCCAACGAATAAATATAGCGGCATTATAGCCGGTCTAACGTCGGACGTTTTCGGTCTCCGAAAACCATGCCGGACTACATCTCTCCCCTCTTCTCTCATACCAACCCGCTCTTCACAATCCGCCAGACCCAACCTAACCTCTCTCGTCAGCCCGCGGCCCTCCTCGCGCGCGCGTACGAAAGCTGTCCCGGACCCGACCCGGACTGTCGCCACCGTTGTGTCCGGATCATCCCCAAACGTCTACAAAACATCTCCGTTTTGCTAATTGGACTCCCTAGCTATTTTATCCGCGATCGTCCGATTGCGATCGTAGGGTCGAGATAGCCCCTAACCTAATCTGTGTTGTATATATATATAGTCCATCCCAGTCTAATTTCAGACCAATCCCTAATTTCTAGGGATCCTCCTAGCCGCCGCCACTTCTCTTGTTCTCAGTGCCGAACCAACCAACCAGCCTCCCTCTTGGCCGATCCAAACCCAATCCCCATCGATCCAAAAATCCTCATCGGGATCCCCCCCAATCCACCTGCCCAATCCAGCCTCGTCTCGCCTCCTGTGTCTGCTGCGCATCGAACCAGAGGAGCCCGAGGCCACGCGCGCGCCTGCCTCCCTCGTCTCGCAAGCCTCAGCGTGGGACGACCACGTCCGCCGCCATGGGCTTCTTCATGGAGCACTCGACGCCATGGACGGCCTCGAGCTCGTCGCCAACGCCGGCCTCCTCTGCTTGAATCTCCAGCCTCACCCCGCGCCCTGGGTTCGGCCGATCTAGGCCTCCCCATGCCCTCGCCGGAGTCACCCGCTGGTGAGCTCCTTCGTTGCGCCGCCCTGCCCTTTTTTCCTTCCTTTCCCTTGCGTCGCTCCACTGTCGATCTCCTTGCCTCTTCGCCGTTTTGTCGCAGGAGTCGAGGCGCAGCTTTCCCTTCCACTGGATCCCGCAGCCGCGCTGCCGTTTCCGGTCTCCAGCCGCTCAAGTCCTGCCAGAGACGCTGCTGCCCCGCCGTTGACTTTGGACGCCGCCGCCATGGTCCTCTGCTCGTGCGAGCGCGAGACGAGGACGACGTCCAGGCCGCCCCCTCGCCCTGGTGGGCCTCGCTCAGCCTCAGGCCCAGCGCCCACCTCTGCCTCCCCTTCAAACCGGCCTCCCTCTCTACAGATCTGAGCCTCAGCCCGATGTGAGCAGCCCAGTTCCGCCAGATTCGGCCCATGTCTTGTTTTTTTTTCGTTCTATGAATTTGTCCAATTATCCAGAGCTTTGCAGTTTTACAGAAAACCCCTTCGGGATCATGCATTTAATAACTCACTAACCGTGCATCGGTTTAAAATGATTTATATATGAAACTTGCTCAGAATTTTGTGTAGGTTAATAATATGCCACTTTCATCTATGTTTAATATGTATAAAGTGATGTTTGTTTAAATTTGCCCCATACCATGCTAAAATGGTTTAATTCATAACTAAATAATCGTAGCTCCGATTTAAATAATCTTTATATGTAAATGGGGTAGAATTTTGCCTAGTTTAACATGGTGGCATCATATTGCATGTCTAATAACTCTAAAATAATGTTTAGGGCAGAACAGTACCAAACCTTAAATTATGCATATGAGGATTTTCCGGAATTGTTGTTCGTTGTTCCGGCCTCATTTAAACTTGCCTAGATAGGTAGTTTTGTTGTGCTTCACCTCTTGCCATGTTAATCAACATTTAATATTGTTGGGTACATAAACGAGAGAGTACTAAATAATTGACGTGGTGTTTCGTCAATATGCAACTCGTTGCATATTGAGCTCCACTTAATTTGTAGGATTGCTTGTGCATTTTGCCATGCCATGCCATGCTTCATTAAACCGGACATGCATCATACTTGGTTGTGCATCATGCCATGTTTATGTGATGGTTGTTTACTATGTTGTTTGTTCGTTTCCGGGTTGCTTCTCTCGTTAGCTTCGGTTTCGTTCCGGAGTTGTGAGGATTTGTTTGACTACTTCCGTTTGTCTTCTTCATGGACTCGTTCTTCTTCCTAGCGGGATCTCAGGCAAGATGACCATACCCTCGAAATCACTTCTATCTTTGCTTGCTAGTTGCTCGCTCTTTTGCTATGCCTATGCTGCGATACCTACCACTTGCTTATCATGCCTCCCATATTGTCAAACCAAGCCTCTAACCCACCTTGTCCTAGCAAACCGTTGTTTGGCTATGTTACCGCTTTGCTCAGCCCCTCTTATAGCGTTGTTAGTTGCAGGTGAAGATGAAGTTTGTTCCTTGTTGGAACATGGAGATGATGTTCCTTGTTGGAACATGCTTGCTTGTTGGGATATCACAATATATCTTATTTAATTAACGCATCTATACACTTGGTAAAGGGTGGAAGGCTCGGCCTTATGCCTGGTGTTTTGTTCCACTCTTGCCGCCCTAGTTTCCGTCATGTCGGTGTTATGTTCCTGGATTTTGCGTCCCTAACGCGGTCCGGTGATTTATGGGACCCCCTTGACAGTTCGCTTTGAATAAGACTTTTCCAGCAAGGCCCAACCTTGGTTTTACCATTTGCCCCATCTAGCCCTTTTTTTCCCTTGGGAGTCACGCTCTCGAGGGTCATCTTTATTTTACCCCCCCCCCCCCCCGGGCCAGTGCTCGTCGTGAGTGTTGGTCCAAACCGTCAGCCGCCGGTGGCCACCAGGGGCAACTCTGGGTTCGCCTACCGGAAGTTTGGACAATCCGGTGTGCCCTGAGACCGAGATATGCAGCTCCTATCAGGATTTGTCGGCACATCCGGGCGGCTTTGCTGGACTTGTTTTATTACTGTCGAAATGTCTTGTAGCCGGGATTCCGAGACTGATCGGGTCTTCCCGGGGAGAAGGAATATCCTTTGTTGATCGCGAGAGCTTATAATGGGCTAAGTTGGGACACCCCTGCAGGGTTTGAACTTTCGAAAGCCGTGCTCGTGGTTATGTGGCAGATGGGAATTTGTTAATGTCCGGTTGTAGAAAACCTGAAGTTGACCTTAATTAAAACACATCAACCGCGTGTGTAACCGTGATGGTCTCTTCTCGGCGGAGTCCGGGAAGCGAACACGGTGTTGGAGTTATGCCTGACGTAGGTTGTTCTAGGATCACTTCTTGATCATAGTTCATCGACCGTGCTTTGCTTTCTCTTCTCGCTCTCATTTGCGTATGTAGCCACCATACATGCTAGTCGCTTGCTGCAGCTCCACCTCATACCTTTTACCCTACCTATAAGCTTAAATAGTCTTGATCTCGCGGGTGTGAGATTGCTGAGTCCCCGTGACTCACAGATACTTCCAAAAACAGTTTGCAGGTGCCGATGAATCCGTGCAGGTGCCGCATCCGAGCTCAATGAGGAGCTCGATGAAGATCGTGTTCGTTGTGTTGTTTCGTTTCAGTTGATCAGTTGTGGAGCCCAGTTGGGGTCGATCGGGGATCTGTGTAGCATTTGGGGTAGTCTTCTTTTATTTTGGTTCCGTAGTCGGGCCTTGATTGTATCTGTATGATGTAATGCTTTACTCATGTATTGTGTGAAGTGGCGATTGTAAGCCAACTATGTATCTTTTTCCCTTATGTATTACATGGGTTGTGTGAAGATTACCTCACTTGCGACATTGCTTTCAATGCGGTTATGCCTCTAAGTCGTGCTTCGACACGTGGGAGATATAACCGCATCGAGGGCGTTACACCGCCGGAAGGGCCTCTTTATTTCACGAAAATAACGTTCCCCCCGCTGACAGGTCGGACCCACCAGCTATATCTTCGCACACAAGGAAGTGTCTCCTTATTACGCACAAAAAAATGAATACCCCCTGCTAGCTGGGACCCACCATAGTGGGAGGCTGACTTGTGGGCCTACTAAGTTGACGGGGATGTAGGGCTTTGTCAACTTATTCAATATGAACGATTCTAGCTCGAGTGACCGTACGATGTCCATCCAATGGTCGTAGTGCTTCTTCAACCTCTGGTCTTGTTGCTCCAGCCTCCCAAACCAGCACTGGTCGTGCCGCGTGCTCCTGCTTCCTGTGGCCGGCTGTGATGCCATGGAGGCCTCACCGACCCTACCACTCCCACCGCTGGCCAGGTCCTGCGGCGACGGCAGCCTCACATCACAGCCGAACCAGTGAACCCTCGTACTCCTCTCTGCGTGGGCATCCACTGCCGCGTCTTCCCCGGCTCCGCATCGTCCCCTTCCTAGGCCTCGCCGTCGTCCACCGCCCCGGTGCTCTCGGCACGACGTGGTCAACGTGGTCAAGGAATGACTTCCATCGGAAGAGTATTGTACGTGGTGAAGGAAATATGCCCTAGAGGCAATAATAAAGTTATTATTTATTCCCTTATTTCACAATAAATGTTTATTATTCATGCTAGAATTGTATTAACCGGAAACATAATACATGTGTGAATACATAGACAAACAGAGTGTCACTAGTATGCCTCTACTTGACTAGCTCATTGATCAAAGATCGTTAAGTTTCCTAACCAAAGACATGAGTTGTCATTTGATAAACGGGATCACATCATAAGGAGAATGATGTGATTGACTTGACCCATTCCGTTAGCTTAGCACTTGATCATTTTAGTTTACTGTTCTTGCTTTCTTCATAACTTATCCATGTTCCTATGACTATGAGATTATGCAACTCCCGATTACCGGAGGAACACTTTGTGTGCTACCAAGCGTCACAATGTAACTGGGTGATTATAAAGGTGCTCTATAGGTGTCTCCAATGGTACTTGTTGAGTTGGCATAGATCGAGATTAGGATTTGTCACTGCGATTGTCGGAGAGGTATCTCTGGGCCCTCTCGGTAATGCACATCACTATAAGCCTTGCAAGCAATGCAAGTAATGAGTTAGTTGCAGGATGATGCATTACAGAACGAGTAAAGAGACTTGTCGGTAATGAGATTGAACTAGGTATGAAGATACCGACGATCGCATCCCGGGCAAGTAACATACCGATGACAAAGGGAATAACGTGTGTTGTTATTGCGGTTTGACACACAGAGATCTTCGTAGAATATGTAGGAACCAATATGAGCATCTAGGTTCCGCTATTGGTTATTGACCGGAGATGTGTCTCGGTCATGTCTACATAGTTCTCGAACCCGCAGGGTCCGCACGCTTAACGTTCAATGATGATTTGTATTATGAGTTATGTGTTTTGGTGACCGAAGTTGTTCGGAGTCCCGGATATGAATACGGACATGACGAGGAGTCTCGAAATGGTCGGGATGTAAAGATCGATATATTGGAAGCCTATATTTGGACATCGGAATGGTTCCGGGTGAAATCAGGATTTTACCGGAGTACCGGGAGGTTACCGGAACCCCCCGGTAATTGTATGGGCCTTAATGAGCCATAGTGGAGAGTGAGGAGGCCAGGGCAGGCCGCGCGCCCCTCCCCCTCTGGTCCGAATTGGACTAGGAGGGGGGAGGCGCCCCCCTTTCCTTCCTCCCTCTCCCCCCCTTCTCTACTAGTCCAACTAGGGAAGGGGGGAATCCTACTCCCGGCGGGAGTAGGACTCCTCCAGGCCGCGCCATAGCTAGGCCGACCCTCCCCCTTCCTCCACTCCTTTATATACATGGCCAGGGGGCACCCCATAGACACACAAGTTGATCATTGATCTCTCTTAGCCGTGTGCGGTGCCCCCCTCCACCATAATCCACCTCGGTCATATCATAGTGGTGCTTAGGCGAAGCCCTGCGTCGGTAACTTCATCAACACCATCATCACACAGTCGTGCCGACGAAGCTCTAACCCGAAGCTCTACTAGATCGTGAGTTCGCGGGGCATCACCGAGTTGAACGTGTGCTGAACGCGGAGGTGCCGTACGTTCGGTACTGAGGATCGGTCGATCGTGAAGACGTACGATTACATCAACCGCGTTGTCATAACGCTTCCGCTTTCGGTCTACTAGGGTACGTAGACAACACTCTTCCCTCTCATTGCTATGCATCACCATGATCTTGCGTGTGCGTAGGAATTTTTTTTAAATTACTACGTTACCCAACAGTGGCATCCGAGCCAGGTTTATGCGTAGATGTTATATGCACAAGTAGAACACAAGTGAGTTGTGGGTGATACAAGTCATACTGCTTACCAGCATATCATACTTCGGTTCGGAGGTATTGTGGGATGGAGTGGCCCGGACCGACATTACGCGTAGGCTTACGCGAGACTGGTTCTACCGACGTGCTTCGCACACAGGTGGCTAGCGGGTGTCAGTTTCTCCTACTTTAGTTGAACCGAGTGTGACCACGCCCGGTCCTTGTTGAAGGTTAAAACAACACTAACTTGACGAAATATCGTTGTGGTTTTGATGCGTAGGTAAGAACGGTTCTTGCTCAACCCGTAGCAGCCACGTAAAATTTGCAACAACAAAGTAGAGGTCGTCTAACTTGTTTTTGCTGGGCATGTTGTGATGTTATCTGGTCAAGGCATGATGCTATATTTTATCGTATGAGACGATCATGTTTTGTAATGGAGTTATCGGCAACTGGCAGGAGTCATATGGTTGTCGCTTTATTGTATGCAATGCAATCGCCCTGTAATTTCTTTACTTGATCACTAAGCGGTAGCGATAGTCGTAGAAGCAACAGTTGGCGAGATGACAACGATGCTACGATGGAGATCAAGGTGTCGCGCCGATGACGATGGTGATCATGACGGTGCTTTGGAGATGGAGATCAAAGGCACAAGATGATGATGGCCATATCATATCACTTATATTGATTGCATGTGATGTTTATCCTTTATGCATATTATTCTGCTTGATTGACGGTAGCATTATAAGATGATCTCTCACTAAATTTTAAGGTACAAGTGTTCTCCCTGAGTATGCACCGTTGCCAAAGTTCGTCGTGCCGAGACACCACGTGATGATCGGGTGTGATAAGCTCTACGTTCATATATAACGGGTGCAAGCCAACTTTTCACACGCAGAAATACTCGGGTTAAACTTGACGAGCCTAGCATATGCAGATATGGCCTCGGAACACTGAGACCGGAAGGTCGAGCGTGAATCATATAGTAGATAGATCAACATAGTGACGTTCACCATTGAAAACTACTCCATCTCACGTGATGATCGGACTTGGTTTAGTTGATATGGATCACGTGATCACTTAGATGATTAGAGGGATGTCTATCTAAGTGGTAGTTCTTAAATATGATTAATTGAACTTTAGTTTATCATGAACTTAGTACCTGATAGTATTTTGCTTGTCTATGTTGTTGTTGATAGATGGCCCGTGTTGTTGTTCCATTGAATTTTAATGTGTTCCTTGAGAAAGCAAAGTTGAAAGATGATGGTAGCAATTATAGGGACTAGGTCCATAACTTGAGGATTATCCTCATTCCTGCACAGAAGAATTGCGTCCTGGAAGCACCGCTGGGTGCCAAACCCGCTGCAGGAGCAACACCAGATGTTATGAACGTCTGGCAGAGCAAAGCTAATGACTACTCGATAGTTCATTGTGCGATGCCCAGATTGAGAGATATGAAGTCTCCAATAAGTTCTACAGCTGCAAGATGGAGGAGAATAGTTCTGTTAGTGAGCATATACTCAACATGTCTGGGTATAACAATCACTTGATTCAACTGGGAGTTAATCTTCCAGATGATAGTGTCATTGACAAAATTCTTCAATCACTGCCACCAAGCTACAAGAGCTTTGTGATGAACTATAACATGCAAGGGATGGATAAAACAATTCCGAAGCTCTTCGCGATGCTAAAGGCTGCGGAGGTAGAAATCAAGAAGGAGCATCAAGTATTGATGGTCAACAAGACCACCAGTTTCAAGAAAAAGGATAAAGGGAAGAAGAAGGGGAAGTTCAAGAAGAACGGAAAACAAGTTGCTGCTCAGGAGAAGAAACCCAAGTCTGGACCTAAGCCTGAGACTGAGTGCTTCTACTGCAAAGGATTTGGCCACTGGAAGCGGAACTGCCCCAAGTATTTGGTGGTTAAGAAGGATGGCAAGGTGAACAAAGGTATATGTGATATACATGTTATTGATGTGTACCTTACTAAAGCTCACAGTAGCACCTAGGTATTTGATACTGGTTCTGTTGCTAATATTTGCAACTCGAAACAGGGACTACAGATTATTCGAAGATTGGCTAAGGATGAGGTGACGATGCGCGTGGGAAATGGTTCCAAAGTCGATGTGATCGCGGTCGGCACGCCACCTCTACATCTACCTTCGGGATTAGTTTTAGACCTGAATAATTGTTATTTGGTGCCAGCGTTGAGCATGAACATTATATCTGGATCTTGTTTGATGCGAGACGGTTATTCATTTAAATCTAAGAATAATGGTTGTTCTATTTATATGAGTAATATCTTTTATGGTCATGCACCATTGAAGAGTGGTCTATTTTTTAATGAATCTCGATAGTAGTGATACACATATTCATAATGTTGAAGCCAAAAGATGCAGAGTTGATAATGATAGTGCAACTTATTTGTGGCACTGTCGTTTAGGTCATATTGGTGTAAAGCGCATGAAGAAACTCCATTCTGATGGACTTCTGGAATCACCAATATGACTAAAACGCCGTTCTCCGGAACAATGGAGCGAGCAACAGATTTATTGGAAATCATACATACTGATGTATGTGGCCCCGATGAATATTGAGGCTCGCGGCGGATATCATTACTTTCTCACCTTCACAGATGATTTGAGCAGATATGGGTATATCTACTTAATGAAACATAAGTCTGAAACATTTGAAAAGTTCAACGAATTTCAGAGTGAAGTGGAAATCATTGTAACAAGAAACTAAAGTTTCTACGATCTGATCGTGGAGGAGAATATTTGAGTTACGAGTTTGGTCTTCATTTGAAACAATGTGGAATAGTTTCGCAACTCACGCCACCCAGAACACCACAGCGTAATGGTGTGTCCGAACGTCGTAATCGTACTTTACTGGATATGGTGCGACTATGATGTCTCTTACTAATTTACCGCTATCATTTTGGGGTTATGCTTTAGAGACAGCTGCATTCACGTTAAATAGGGCACCATCTAAATCCGTTGATACAATGCCTTATGAACTATGGTTTGGCAAGAAACCAAAGTTGTCATTTCTTAAAGTTTGGGGTTGCAATGCTTATGTGAAAAAGCTTCAACCTTATAAGCTTGAACCCAAATCGGAGAAATGTGTCTTCATAGGATACCCCAAAGGAGACTGTTGGGTACACCTTATATCACAGATCTGAAGGCAAGACATTTGTTGCTTAGAATGGATCCTGACTAGAGAGGGAGTTTCTCTCAAAAGAAGTGAGTGGGAGGAAAGTAGAACTTGATGAGGTAACTGTACCTGCTCCCTTATTGGAGAGTAGTTCATCACAGAAACCGGTTCCTATGACACCTACACCAATTAGTGAGGAAGCTAATGATGATGATCATGAAACTTCAAATCAAGTTACTACCGAACCTTGTAGGTCAACTAGAGTAAGATCCGCACCAGAGTGGTATGTAATCCTGTTCTGGAGGTCATGTTACTTGACCATGACGAACCTATGAACTATGAGGAAGCGATGATGAGCCCAGATTCCGCAAAATGGCTTGAAGCCATGAAATCTGAGATGGGATCCATGTATGAGAACAAAGTGCGGACTTTGGTTGACTTGCCCGATGATCGGCAAGCCATCGAGAATAAATGGATCTTCAAGAAGAAGACTGACGCTGATGGTAATGTTACTGTCTACAAAGCTCGACTTGTTGCAAAAGGTTTTCGACAACTTCAAGGGGTTGACTACGATGAGACTTTCTCACATGTAGCGATGCTTAAGTCTGTCCGAATCATGTTAGCAATTGTCGCATTTTATGATTATGAAATTTGGCAAATGGATGTCAAAACTGCATTCCTGAATGGATTTCTAGAAGAAGAGTTGTATATCATGCAAACAGAAGTTTTGTCGATCCAAAAGGTGCTAACAAAGTATGCAAGCTCCAGCGATCCATTTATGGACTGGTGCAAGCCTCTCGGAGTTGGAATAAACATTTTGATAGTGTGATCAAAGCATATGGTTTTATACAGACTTTTGGAGAAGCCTATATTTACAAGAAAGTGAGTGGGAGCTCTGTAGCATTTCTAATATTATATGTGGATGACATATTGTTGATTGGAAATGATATAGAATTTCTGGATAGCATAAAAGGATACTTGAATAAGAGTTTTTAAATGAAAGACCTCGGTGAAGCTGCTTATATATTGGGCATCAAGATCTATAGAGATAGATCAAGACGCTTAATTAGACTTTCACAAAGCACATACCTTGATAAAGTTTTGAAGAAGTTAAAAATGGATCAAGCAAAGAAAGGGTTCTTGCTTGTGTTACAAGGTGTGAAGTTGAGTAAGACTCAATGCCCGACCACTGCAGAAGATAGAGAGAAAATGAAAAGTGTTCCCTATGCTTCAGCCATATGCTCTATCATGTATGCAATGCTGTGTACCAGACCTGATGTGTGCCTTGCTATTAGTTTAGCAGGGAGGTACCAAAGTAATCCATGAGTGGATCACTGGACAGCGGTCAAGAACATCCTGAAATACCTGAAAAGGACTAATGATATGTTTCTCGTTTATAGAGGTGACAAAGAGCTCGTCGTAGATGGTTACGTCGATGCAAGCTTTGACACTGATCCGGACAATTCTAAATCGCAAACCGGATACGTGTTTATATTGAACAGTGGAGCTATCAGTTGGAGCAGTTCTAAACAAAGCGTCGTGGCGGGATCTACGTGTGAAGCGGAGTACATAGCTGCTTCAGAAGCAGCAAATGAAGGAGTATGGATGAAGGAGTTCATATCCGATCTAGGTGTCATACCTAGTGCATCGGGTCCAATGAAAATCTTTTGTGACAATACTAGTGCAATTGCCTTGGCAAAGGAATCCAGATTTCACAAGAGAACCAAACACATCAAGAGACGCTTCAATTCCATCCGTGATCAAGTGCAGATGGGAGGCATAGAGATTTGGAAGATACATACGGATCTGAATGTTGCAGACCCATTGACTAAGCCTCTCTCACGAGCAAAACATGATCAGCACCAAGGCTCCATGGGTGTTAGAATCATTAGTGTGTAATCTAGATTATTGACTCTAGTGCAAGTGGGAGACTGAAGCAAATATGCCCTAGAGGCAATAATAAAGTTATTGTTTATTTCCTTATTTCACGATAAATGTTTATTATTCATGCTAGAATTGTATTAATCAGAAACATAATACATGTGTGAATAGATAGACAAACAGAGTGTCACTAGCACTACTAGGAAAAGGCCTACTAGTGGCGCACCAGTTTTGCCTATGACTTAGTAATGGCGCACCACATAGAAGTGCGCCATTAGTAATAATTTTTTTCAATTTTTTTTTTAAATTTTGTTCAATTTTTTTTTATTTTTTTCGTTTTTTTTTCTGAATCTCGGGTCAAATCACACTCCGTGGTCAAACTTCCCGAAAGTTCACCCATCCTCATACTACTCCAGCCCAAGCACGCTTAACTTCAGAGTTCTATCCAACCCCAGCACCAGCTCACTTCACAGGCACTTGTTGATATATCTAGGATATCAATCCTATTAAACCTTGTTGATGTTTAGGACTTTGTTCATGTTCATGAGTGTGATGAAATTTTGAAAAAATATTTCAAAATTCCGTTCATATTACGTATCATATTTTGAAAAAAAGTTCCCAAAAAAAGTCGAAAGTAATCTTTTTTCTGTTACTAGTGGCGCACCTAGCAAACGGTGCGCCACTAGTAAGTTTGAAATTTTTTGAATTTTTTTGCCTCCAGATCTTTAAAGCCCCGTAACTTTTTTTTGTTAGGTTTTTGAGGGTTTTGAAAATGTTTAACGGGGTTTTCATATAGAAAACTTTTTAATCCGAGTTCGTATGCAAAAGTTATGCCCATTTTACAACTTCTAGAGAGATTTTGCAAATAAAGTCGAAATTCATATTTGTAAATTTTCCCAACAACTAGACCACATATCACATGGGAAACTTATTTCCTTTTATTTTTTTGACATTTTCATCATTTTCTTTTTTTTTAAACTGAAAAGGCGGTCCAGGGAGGGTGCATGCGGGGGAATTTTTGGGCCAAGTTAGTAATGGCGCACCGTGGGAGTGGTGCGCCATTACGAGTTGAACTAGTAATGGCGCACCACTCCCACGGTGCGCCATTACTAGTTTTGAAAAAAAAATTAAAAAATTGAATAAAATCACTAGTGGCGCACCGTGGATGTGGTGCGCCATTACTAGTTTAACTAGTAATGGTGCACTATACCCTGGTGCGCCATTACTAGTTTTGAAAAAAAAATGAAAAAAAAGTGAATTTTTTTACTAATGGCGCACCGTGGATGTGGTGCGCCATTACTAGTTTAACTAGTAATGGCACACTATCCCCTGGTGCGCCATTACTAGTTTTGAAAAAAAATTAAAAAAAATTGTTACTAATGGCGCACCGTGGATGTGGTGCGCCATTAGTATTTGGACACTAATGGCGCACCAACACATGGTGCGCCATTAGTATATAGTAGTGGCGCACCACATGTCTGGTGCGCCATTAGTGTCCATTTCATCTAGTGGTGTAGTATGCCTCTACTTGACTAGCTCGTTGATCAAAGATGGTTAAGTTTCCTAACCGTAGACATGAGTTGTCATTTGATAAACGGGGTCACATCATTAGGATAATGATATGATTGACTTGACCCATTCTGTTAGCTTAGCACTTGATCATTTTAGTTTATTGCTATTGCTTTCTTTATAACTTAAACATGTTCCTATGACTATGAGATTATGCAACTCTCGATTACCGGAGGAACACTTTGTGTGCTACCAAACGTCAAAACGTAACTGGGTGATTATAAAGGTGCTCTACAGGTGTCTCCGATGGTACTTGTTGAGTTGGCATAGATCGATATTAGGATTTGTCACTCCGATTGTCGCAGAGGTATCTCTAGGCCCTCTCGGTAATGCACATCACTATAAGCCTTGCAAGCAATGCAACTAATGAGTTAGTTGCGGGATGATACATTACATAACGAGTAAAGAGACTTGTCGGTAACGAGATTGAGCTAGGTATTGAGATACTGACGATCAAATCTTGGGCAAGTAACATACGGATGACAAAGGGAACAACGTATGTTGTTATGCGGTTTGACCAATAAAGATCTTCGTAGAATATGTAGGAACCAATATGAGCATCCAAGTTCCGCTATTGGTTTTCCTCGCCCTTGCTTCTACCACCATAACCAGTAACTCCCCCGATATTTTCCTCGCCCTCGCTTCTACCACGGTTTTCTCCATCATGGACGGCTCAAAGAATGTCATGCAGCTACGTCTCCGGCCCGCCCAGGACGAAAAGCCCATTTTCTGTCATGGTTTTTTTCACAAAAGTAGGAGCCTACCACATCAATGATGATACCGGGTTTTGTCACAATTATCGTCATAGAAGTGTCATAAGTATGACATAAAAAATTTCGTTCGGCCCAAAATGTCACGAATTTGTCTTTTTTTTTTGTAGTGATGTGTAGGGATACCCATGATGGGGCATTGGAGTACCCTTGCAAGGTTAAATCTTTTCGAAAATTAATGTCCGCGATCATGGCTGACATGGAACTTAATGTTGGTTCATCGGTAACTTTAACATGCATACCTATAACTTGCCAACGTGTGAGTGCCTTGATGTAACGCTCCGGCCAAACCGGTTCACACATCGATTACTGGTCGTTTGGTACATCTCCAACGTATCTATAATTTTTGATTGCTCCATGCTATATTATATTCTGTTTTGGACACTATTGGGCTTTATTATACACTTTTATATTATTTTTGGGACTAACCTATTAACCAGAGGTCCAGCCCAGAATTGCTGTTTTTTGCCTATTTCAGAGTTTCACAGAAAAAGAATATCAAACGGAGTCCAAAGGGAATGAAACCTTCGGGAACGTGATTTTCAGAACGAACGTGATCCAGAGGACTTGGACCCTACATGAAGACATCAACTAGGAGGGCACGAGGTAGGGGGCGCGCCTACCCCCCTGGGCGCGCGCTCCACCCTCGTGGGCCCCCTGTTGCTCCACCGACGTAATCGTTCCTCCTATATATACCTATGTACCCCCAAACTACCAGATACGGAGCCAAAAACCTAATTCCACCGCCGCAACCTTATGTACCCGTGAGATCCCATCTTGGGGCCTTTTCCGGAGCTCCGTCGGAGGGGGCATCGATCATGGAGGGCTTCTACGTCAACACCATCGCCTCTCCGACGATGTGTGAGTAGTTTACTTCAGACCTTCGGGTCCATAGTTATTAGCTAGATGGCTTCTTCTCTCTTTTTGGATCTCAATACAATGTTCTCCCCCTCTCTCGTGGAGATCTATTCGATGTAATCTTCTTTTGCAGTGTGTTTGTTGAGACTGATGAATTGTGGGTTTATGATCAAGTTTATCTATGAACAATATTTGATTCTCCTCTGTATTCTTTTATGTATGATTGGTTATCTTTGCAAGTCTCTTCGAATTATCAGTTTGGTTTGGCATACTAGATTGTTCTTTCTTGCAATGGGAGAAGTGCTTAGCTTTGGGTTCAATCTTGCGGTGTCCTTTCCCAGTGACAGTAGGGGCAGCAAGGCACGTATTGTATTATTGCCATCGAGGATAACAAGATGGGGTTTATATAATATTGCATGAATTTATCCCTCTACATCATGTCATCTTTCTTAAAGTGTTACTCTGTTCTTATGAACTTAATACTCTAGATGCATGCTGGATAGCGGTCGATGTGTGGAGTAATAGTAGTAGATGCAGGTAGGAGTCGGTCTACTTGTCTCGGACGTGATGCCTATATACATGATCATACCTAGATATTCTCATAACTATGCTCAATTCTGTCAATTGCTCAACAGTAATTTGTTCACCCATCATAATACTTATGCTCATGAGAGAAGCTACTAGTGAAACCTATGGCCCCCGGGTCTATTTTCCATCATATCAATCTCCCGTCAACAAGTTATTTCTAGCGCCGTCTTTATTTTGCTTTCTTTTCTTTTAATCTTTATCATAAAAATACCAAAAATATCATCTTATCATATCTATCAGATCTCACTCTCGTAAGTGACCGTGTAGGGATTGATAACCCCTTATTGCGTTGGTTGCAAGGATTTATTTGTTTGTGTAGGTGTGAGGGACTCGTGCGTGGCCTCCTACTGGATTGATACCTTGGTTCTCAAAAACTGAGGGAAATACTTACGCTACTTTGCTGCATCACCCTTTCCTCTTCAAGGGAAAACCAACGCAGTGCTCAAGAGGTAGCATCGTTGCATGTGATATTTAGATTGTCCCCACAAACCGACACTAGTCTTTCATGTGCACTTTGTCCTCACACGTGCGCACTTGGGATCAACTTCCTGGTCGGTCACCCATTCTGAAGTTGCTCTAAGTCAAGCAAACTTAGCTTTAAGATTCCTTTCATAAGAGCTCTAAAAAAAGAAGGTGCACCTTGTTGACATGAGTAATCTATCATTCCAATTAAGTTGTGATGTCACATACAACCCCCTCAAAGGAACTGATGTCCCTGTCGGCCTAGCAGGGACGGTCCCTATCAGCACACGCCTATGCGTGCTAATGCCAGCATCCACATGTGCCCCCGTATGCATCACTTACGCACACACGTCCGTGTGACCGCGAGGATCAGCTCGGATACCAATTGTAATGCCTTGGCCAAACCCTCCGGTTTGCCCGCCGCATCCTGATCATTGCGCCAGGAGACCTACAGACCAACACTAGTCTTTTTTACGCAGTTTGTCGTCACTTGTCACTACAAAAAAAAGACACTTCCGTGATGATACGTGTTTGAAACAGTAGGTCACGTTTTCTGTCATGCATGTACATCCATGACAATTTTATGACAGAATCAAGATAGGCTACCTGTGCTGTCGTAGAAGTGTTCCATGACATTACCAAAATTATCATCACGGAAGTGTCCACTTCCATGAAGATAAACCGCGCGTCATAGAAGTGCTTTCGTCAAGGGTGACCGACCAATGGCATCGACCGTAACGGGTCGATGTTAAGCTATCGGGTCTGGTTTTGGATCCGATAACCCGTTAACAGCTCGGACCAATGGGGATTTTCCACGTGTAAAATTCTCATTGGCCGGAGGAAACACGTGTTGGCTCAACGTTCGGACAGATGTCATCCACTCATTGGATAGGAGGCGCCTATGATACGTTGACACGTGGCACGGCCCAACAGAGGCCCATTCCGGTGAAAAGGCCGGCCCAGCTAAAGGCCCACCATGTTTTTCACACACTAGTGGGTTGGCCCGTTAACAGCCTGCCATCTTTTGGGCCAAATTAAGGCCCATAGCAGATCAGGCCCGTTCACATCCTGCCGTGTTTTGGGCCAAATTACAGCCCATATCGGATCAAGCCCGTTAACAGACCACTGTTCTTTTGGGCCCATTCTAAGACAGCTTTGTATTTCAGCCTGTTAAATACCCGTAAACCAGTTCAACCCGATAATAGTTTCAGCCTGTTAGCGGCCTGTGGTGCATCTGGGACGCTATAGGCCCGGTTTAACTTTAGGCCCTTTAATGGACCATGCAGAAACTGGGCTATTTCTTGACCGAAGTAACTTTAGGCCTCTTAACAGCCCGTAGTCTTCGTGGATAAATTTCAGCCCAATAGGCCTATCGGCCTGTTAATGGCCCGTGGACCAGTTGGGCCTAATTACAGCTCGCGTTGAATCAGGCCTGCTTACAGCCCATCTGATAATGACCATGACACTTTTGGTCCTATGGCCCGCGTGGATACCGGCCTGCTTAAAGCCCATAATTTTATTGGGCCAAACTGGCCCGAGATATATTTTGGCCTCTTAACTGCTCGTCCTATTTGGGCCAAACATGGGCCTTAGGCAATTTCGGCCTATATTGGCGCGTGAATTTTTTGGCCCAATGCTGGCCCAATCTAGGTTTTAGCCTATTAAAAGCCCATGGTATTCTCTGGCCCACCTGGCTAGAACTTTACTCGGCCTGTTAAAGGTGGGAAACTACTATAGGTTTAGACCTGCTAATGGCCCAAGATGATTATAGGTCCACGTTTTCGCCCATATGAGTAACGGGCCGGCCTGAAGACCGACAACACTGAGATCCACTGAACCTTCCGGCCCAAATTACAGCATACCGACCAAAGAATAAACCTAGACTATATAATAAATAAATTACGGCATATTACATCCACTGGGAATCAATGTTCACTACCGGTGATAATAAAGTGCAATGTGGCCGCAGATTACATACACTAGGCATCAAAGATCGCCACCAGTGCATATAAACGTGCCGACAAAAGAATATACAAAACTGAGAGCACTTCAGAAGGCACTAGGCCTTTATAGGACGGGCCCCGCAAGCAGCCGAACAAGCTGATGAGACCTCAGTTGTGTCAACAATAGATGCTCCATCCCTAGCTGTATGGCATGATAGTGCGCATGGCAGTCCTCTGACATCTTCTTTGCATCTTTGACTTCAAGTCGAAGCTGAGCTGAAGTAAGCCTTTCCGCCTTAAGTTGAGACTGAAGCAGTCGAACTGATTGAGGCCGCGACTGCATAGAGGTTGTCTCACACTTGCTGGTGAGTAGCTTCAACTCACTGTCTTCATCAAGATAGGACCTTGGGGTCATCTCGTTGTCCTCAATATGATTTGGCTCACTATCTTCCCTAAAGTTCTGCCTGGCATAAGAGATACGACTCTAAAAGAGAAACAAGTAGACACGTAACAGGTTTCACAGTTATATAAGCAAATAAATGGATATGTTCTGCATAAGGAACATGTTTTTACTACTACAATTTAAAACTGGTAGTTGCTGCAAACATCCAATCAGATGTAAACAGCAAAGTAAACATCAGTGGAGGAAATGATGCCTATCCAACTCTATACTAGAACAAAGTTTGAAGGCTTGAGAAGGATGAACTTACATTACATGTTAAGACGGGCTGGACAAAGCCCATCTCCATGTTGATGGAAGGATAATTCAATAAAATCCCCAAAGAAAATTCTTTATAAGTGTTGCCATTTTTCTACATTTTGCAAAGAGTAAATATAGATCAAATAATATTGGAAGAAACAGAGGATAATGAAGCTCAGGTGCAGACTGATGATACATAATCAAATAGCAATTAATTAAGTACAGGGTTACAAGGCAAAATGTACTGACAAGAGGAATGCAGACATCAACGTGTGCAGTGGCATTGGCTTTATTCAACATTTTGGTAAGAGTAAATGTAGATATGATAATTTGGAGAAAGTGGAGGGCAGGGCAGATAAGATGCAGAGTAATGCTAGACAATCAACTATCTCGCGGTGCAAGTACAGTAATACCACCACCGTACGTTATTACTTGTCGCTCAAATGGATTTATCTAGCACTATTAAGTTCTAAATACATCCAATTGATCAACAGTTAATTCGATAAAGAGGGAGTACATGACAACATGTACATACATGAGGAATCCAAAACTTCATAACCATTGTGTTAATTCTACATTTATCTAAGAGTAAATATAGATCTTATAATTTCAAGCAAAGGGAGGGTAAAGAAGCGAACATTTACAGTGATGCTACATAATCAAACAGCAATGAGTGTACGTATGCTGACAAAGGGCAAGAGGTCTGACAAGAGCAATGCAGAGCCCAGTATTGTTGTGAGATCCCAGGATCCTTTGAGAAAGGAGCTTCATCTGAAATTAGTTTTCATACAAGAGAGAAGGTAAGGCACATGCATAAATTTACGAGTTCAAATTTTGAATTGATATCATAGACAGTACCTGATGCTGGGCTGTCAGCAGTTCTAATAGGGGTTTGGCCAGTGGAGTACGGGTAGAGTGTGGTACAGTTGGGCCTGTGTTTTCTATGGCTACTGATCTATCTAATTTATCAGGTATCACTACCTTTTCCAAATACCTTGTTTGTACACCTTGAGGATCTGCACTCACCCTCTTCCTTTTGGACATCTATTATGAAAGAACAACATTTGACTGGAAAAACATAGTATGACGACACATGGAATAGGTACAGAAAATGGATAGGTATGGCATATACTCATATATGATGCTTAAACTAAGCAGATGGTGTAACAAAGTAGAAGTAATGCAAGAGGTCAGATGCAAAATATGTGCGACCAATACAACCTTGCCAAGCTAGAGCAAGCACCTTGATGGGTGAATAAGATAGGCCATCCTCCACCATGCCAAGTTTGTTAGCCAGTGGATTGTTCCGCAATATTCCTCTCGTGCACCCATTCTCATATTCATTTTGATAATGTTCAGTACCTGACATGCATGAAAACATAAAAACAAGTGAGGTTATCTTTTTAATGCAGAAGTGATTCTAATCCAATACTGCCTCCATGTAAACCCCTTTGTGCTATCTCTTCAATTCTTCTGAGAGATGACATGCATGTTGTAACTTGGTGTGTGCATTAATATAATGTGGCCTACTACTTAAAATATGAGAGCTCCAGAAGTGACGATACTTCACTGATGACAGCTTCAACATATAGTAAAGAAGAACAAGTCGACCTGACCTGATAGATTCAAAATATACTAAGGGAGAACAACTCGACCTGACGAGCTGACCGCAAATGTCTCTGCTACTCTTCCCAACAAGGAACATACTTATTAAAGAAGAGAAGAGGATCATCTTAAAGAAGAGCAGAAGAGCAAGTAGATTGAAGATATTACAAGTCTTTCTATACAATGTCTGTTGCCCACCCATGATGAACCAGAGCGCACAGAGAAATAGTATTCCTTCCGGTCTCTCCATATGTGGCTCACATGCATTTCGAAACTGAAGTAGGAACATTTAGCTGACCAATTAAACATCCCTCAGTTTTACTAATATCAACATAATATCAGATTTGAATTTGTACAACTAAGCTTGTTTAGCTCGATGGGTGGAGAAGTGCTATTACGACACGAACCACGTAGGCTGATCGTGGTCATCATAAAATGGGGAAACCGTAAGCATGATGAGTATAGTGTTGACCGCGGCAGTGGGATGGCAGATCTGAAGCTGCAAACCGCGCAAAGGGTAGTTAGCAACCAATCTTTGCTTTGAAATCACAACTAAGATTTGGTATGGACAAGAAAGTACAGTCAACAAGTGACAAAGAAATGCAATTTTGTTGTCTCTCTATATGTTGCGACATGCATTTGGAAACTCAAGTGGGACCTTTAGCTAACCATACAAATGTGTCTGTTAACTAATATCAGTATCATATCACAATCATATTTGAACAACTAAGCCCTATGTTGTTTAGCTTGATGGGTGGAATCATGCTAGTATGACAGAAAGCACCTACGTAGATCATAGTAGAGTAGATAAAAGGGGAAAACCCTAAGCATCAAGAATAAAATCAGGAAAGTGGAACTAGTTGGACCAGTGAGTGGCGCACATGCTTTTCGGAATGAATATAGGAACATTAGGTGACCAATTAAACGTTCTCTGTTTTAGTAATATGAGCATCATATCAGATTTGTATTTCAAAACCTAAGCTTTGGAATTATGAGTGGCATGTTGTTTTGCTTGATGGGTTGAGATCTTGAGGAGCAGTGCTAGCACAACATGAAGCACCTACGATGATGGTAGTGAATATAAAGGTGGAAAACCATAAGCTTTATGAGTATAGCGACCTTGCCATGACAGATCTGAAGGTGCAAACCGGACAAAGCTACTTTGCAACTAATGTTTGCTTTCAACTAGCCACTACGATTTGGTACAGACAAGAAAAGTACAGTAAACAATTTACGATCTATTTTCCGGGTGAGATCAATTACTTAAGCACATATGGAAGAGTACCACCTCCTGTTATTTTCCGGCGATGACAGCCGAACCAGTCAACCCTCTTACTCCCCACCGCGTGGGCAGCCACTGTCGTGTCTTCCCCGGCTCCGTGTCGTTCCCTTCATAGGCCTCACCGTCGTCCACTGCCCTGGTGCTCTCGGCGCGGCGTGGTCAACGAATGACATCCACCGAAAGTGGACTGTACTTGGAGAGGCTGACAGCTGGGTCCACAACCGCACACAAGGAAATGCCTCCTTATTACGCGCAAAATAATGATTCCTCCACCTAACATCCGGGACCAACCGAAAGGGTCTATGTATTTCGTGAAAAAAACGTTCGAGCCACTGACAGCTCGGACCCACCAACTATATCTACGCACGCAAGGAAGTGCTTCCTTATTACACACAAAAAATAAATACTCCCCCTGCTAGCTAGGACCCAGCATAATGGGAGGCTGACTTGTGGGCCTACTAAGTTGACGGGGACGCGGGGCTTTGTCAACTTAGTCAATATGAACGATTCTAGCTCCGGTGACCGTATGATGTCCATCCAACGGCTGTAGTGCTTCTTCAACCTGTGGTCTTCTTGCTCCAGCCGCCAAAACAAGCGTCGGTCGTGCCGCCTGCTCCTGCCTCCCGTGGCCGGCTGTGTTGCCACCGCTGGCCATGCCATCCCTCTATACTCACCCACACCTCCTGTTATTGTCCGATGACGACAGCCTCACACCGCAGCCGAAGCAGTCAACCCATGTACTCCCCTCCGTGTGGGCATCCACTGCCGTGTCTTCCCCGGCTCCGTGTCGTCCCCTTCTTATGCCTCGCCGTCGTCCACCGCCCTTTTGCTCTCGGTGTGGCGTGGTCAATATGGTCAACGAACGACTTCCATCGGAAGAGTACTGTACATGGAGATGCAGACAGTTGGGTCCACGACCGCAGCAAGGAAATGCCTCCTTATTACGCGTAAAATAATGATTCCTCCACCTGACAGCAGGGACCCACCGGACGGGCCACCATATTTTGCGAAAAAAAGTTTCCCCCTGACTGCTCGGACACACCAGCTACATCTTTGCATGCAAGGAAGTGCGTCCATATTACGGGCAAAAAAATGATTTTCCCCCTGACTGCTCGGACCCACCAGCTACATCTTCGCATGCAAGGAAGTGCCTGACAGTCGGGACCCACTTGGTCGAAGCGTACGTAGCATTCTCATTCTGGTGGCGAACGTGTACGTACATACTGGTCGATCGGTCTGTCTGCAGGCTGCAGCGATGAACCGTGGCCGCGTAAGGAAGGGCACGTGTCGTAGTAGAGGCGCGCACATGTTGTAGTAGAGGCGCGCATGTATCATGTACACGTACGTACAGTGGCCAGGGTGCAAGAAAGAAAATACGACCACGTACGTACATACGAGCAGGGTCTCGAATGCCTACTCGCACATACCTACGGCCAGGGCCCGTGTACATGACTGGGTCGAAACGAAGAAACTGCATCGTCGTCGTGTTCATGGCGAGGCAATGGAACGCGGCGTGTTCATCGGGAGGCAACGGAACACGTGTTGTTCATAGGGAGCCAGGCGGCTTGGACGGAACAGCCGATGGAAATGAGGCCTGGCGTGTCGCAGAACGGAGGAAACGGCCTTGTGTTCGACCGGCCACGGTCGAAACGGGATCATGTTCATCGAAAGGGGTCTGGCGTACCGCAAAACGGAGGAAACGGACCTCCTATAGTCAAAACAGGGTCCTGTTGATCGGGAGGAGTGTGGCGTCCCGCAAAACGGAGGAAACGGACTTGTGTTGGAGCGCTACGGTCGAAACGAGCCGTCGACCTCCTCCAGCCACCACGGGCTACTGTTCATCCACCGTCGACCTCCTCCAGCCTCCACCTGCGACTATTCATCCACGGGCTCCTGTTCATCTAGCCTCCACCGCGCGCTCCTCCACCGGCTACTGTTCAACCAGCCCTCTCCACGGGGTCCTGTTCAACCACCCCTCCATGGGTTACTGTTCGTCCAGCCCTCCACCGACTACTGTATAACCATCCCTCCACCGGCTACTATTCATCCAGCCCTCCACGGGGTCATGTTCATCCAGCCCTCCACGGGGTCCTGTTCATCCATCGGCTCGATCGATCGGGGTACTGTTCATCCAGCAGCAGCGGCCTCTACTACCACGGGGTCCTGTTCCTCCAACCCCACACCGGGAACTGTTCATCCAGACCCCCTCAACAACGCTCACTGTTCATCATGGGAAGGAGGCAGCACTGTTCAATCGACTTCAGTTAGCAGCAGTAGCGAAGGAATCACTCGGGTTCAGTTAGCAACAAGGGATAGATCGATCGCTCGAGTTCAGTAACGCGTAGCCTACAGTGCAATCACTCGGGTTCAGTTAGAGCCCAACGCCTCGCACACACGCACGTACGTACGAGAAAAACACACATCGCTCGGCCCCCGACCACCCACTGTAACTGGGAACTCCCCGATATTTTCCTCGCCCTCGCTTCTACCATGATTTTTTCCGTCATGGATGGCCCAAAGAATGTCATGCAGCTGCGTCTCCGGCCCGCCCAGGACGAAAAGCCCATTTTCTGTCATGATTTTTTGTCATAGAAGTAGGACCTCACCACATCTATGATGATACCGGGTTTTGTCACAATTATCGCCATAGAAGTGTCATAAGTATGACCGAAATTTTTTTCGTTTGGCCCAAAATATCACGGATGTGTCTTTTTTTTGTAGTGTGTCTGCATCCAAGGTCAATTTCCCAAATGGTCACTCATCCTCAAATTGGTTCAAGTCAAGCATGCTTAACTTTGAGGTTCCTTTCGGATGGGATCCTAGAAAAGAAGGTGTACCTTGTTGATATGAGTAGTATATCGTTCCAACTAGGCTAGGATGTCACACTTGTCTGCCTCTTCTTTGAGGGGATCCGAAGGGGAGGACAACGTACTGTTACGATGGCGTAGGTAAGTGAATAGATGACTGGCTTACAATCCCTCACGCATGTTTCTCTTATCTTGTATCTAATAGACGTAAGTGTGGAACATTGTTTCCCACTTGTTGCAACTTCACCTCTTAACCCTACCTCAACAAAAAGTATTGATAGTTATAGTACCAATGGTAATGACACTTTCTGAGTACCAAAAGTACTCAACCTTGCCACAATAACAACAACAGGTACAGATTACTACTTCAACTGGGATGTTGAGATGTCACAACATGGAGTTTCTCGAGCGATGACGAGTAGATTAGCACATTCCAGATGACAACGTTTAACATATGGGATGGGACCGTTTGCTTTATGTTTCCGCCTCTTAGGCATCATTTGATCTTGTATACTCAGTCCATTTGATACTTCAGTTGTGATGATAAATGTTGGACGACATGGTCTTTTCATGTAATAAATTTGGATCTTGGCACTTGTATGCCCTATTCATACTTATATATCTATGCTACCTCTTTGGTAGTGAAATTGTTGTGATATTCGATTTGTAAGAGCCGTAGCATATAACAGTGCATATATGATATGAATTCATATGCTTACGATGGCACTATATGTGCGTCTATTCTAGAAATGGGCCGCTAGGTTCTATATTTGGAATAGTACCACATATGGAGCCTTACAATAATGTCTGGAGTCATGTCCGCTTTGGAGCGGCGCTGACCTATATGAATTCACGAGAACAGCTTCGCGCGCAGAGGGTTTTGTAGTGGAGGCGGTTTTGAGTGGGACCGGGATGGCGGACGTGCACATGGATACGGTCCGAGCATCCGCAGATCACACTTTGGTTTGTGTCCGGTTTGTGGGAAATCAGGCATCCGGACCGATCCGCAGTCCAATGGGTACCGCGTTAGATGGCAAACTACGTCCAGACTACTTGGTCCGGACAGTTTAAGGGTCCGCGTTTTTGTCTCGAATACGCACGAGTGTGCGTATGATTCATTAAAGAAGAGAGAGGGGTGGGGAGCCCCAATCCACCAGTACAAGTTTAGTCCTTATTTACATGCCAGATTTCATCCGGCCTACCGGTTACAGATACAAGCTGCGTCTACTCAGATTACTACCCACTCCGCCGGCCACATGTCTTCTCCTATCAGGCCTGCCTTCGTCCAGGACGCACCTTCCTCCCTTAGCTTACGCGTTACCCATGGTAGTGATGGTGTCCCGCCGCTGAAGACTACATCGTTCCTGTGTTTCTAGAGCATCCACGTTCCCAACATGCATAGGGCCCGTGTTGACTTGCGGTGCAACACGCTAGCGTCCTGCCTATCATACCAGCTAACCAAGGTCTCACCTGGCAACGAATTATAGTTCATCCGCCCCTTCCGGTGGTGCACCAATGCCATACCTGCCTCGCGAATACACAGTCGATGAGCAAATGTTGCATGGTTTCCTCGTGTTGGCTGCAGAACAGACAGGCGTCCTGATGAGGCAGCCCTCGGCGCGCCAGCCTTCGGAAGTCCAGCAGCGGTTCCTGGTAGCCAACCAGGAGAAGAAGCGGCATCTCAACGGTGCTTTGGATTTCCATGTAAACACCGCCGTCGGAGATACTTCCCTTCCCATGAATCTGGCCTCATATGCTGATTTTGCCGAGTAGATACCCTTGCTCTCCCAAACCCATTGGACCGTGTCTTCCATGTCTTTAGATAGCTCAAACATCTCCAGCTGCATCCACAGAATCAGGAACTCCTTAAGCTCGTCCATCGTGAGGTTTGGGCCGATATCCGTAGCCCAACTATCGTTTGCTAGTGCATCTTTGACCACCTTCTTCCTTCTGATCCGTGATGGTATTCTGGCATACAGAGATGGTGCAACCTCGCTAATCCTCGCTCCATTGACCCATCGGTCTTCCCAAAATAAGTCTTTGGCACCGTTCCCCACCATCGTGTGAGCCGCGGCCTGGACCAGAGCATGGGCTTCCTGCGGCGCCGAGATTCAGAACTCTGCCCATGCTCTATCCATGTCCACCTTCTGTAACCATGGCCAACGGGCCTAAAGCGCCTTGTTAAGCCACCTCAAGTCCAGTAAACCCAGTCCACCTGCCCACTTGGGCGTGCACACCTCCCCCCATGCCACCGAGTAGTTCCTGCCATTTGCTTCACTTTTGCCACACCACAAAAATCCTAGGCAAATCTTAACCAGCGCTGAAAGGTTTTTGCAGGTGGAGATAACGCAAGCATGGAGTGGATGGGTATGGCATAGAGCATCAATTGGATCAATAACAACCGCCCACTCTTTGGTAGAAGTGCCGCCTTCCACAGTGGCAAGTAGTCCTGCACTTTGTCCACTAGACCTTGTAGTTGTGCCGTCGATCGCTTTCTGAGCGCTAAAGGGAGGCCCAAGTAGGTGCAAGGGAAGGCCGAAGTGGTGCAGCCAAGTATGGTCGTTACCTCTGCCACTTCATCCTGAGAGCAACGGATCGGCCAGATTGCACTTTTATTCATGTTGACCATCAAACCCGAAGCTTGTCCAAAGATACTGAAGAGTGCGGCACAGGTGGTTGCTTCCAACGTCGTCGGCTTGAAGAATAGAATCACGTCGTTGGCAAACATAGAAGTTTGCTGCCGCAGGCCCGATCTGGCAAGATGAGTAAGAAATCCCCTCCTAGTTGCATATTCGAAAAGTGCACATAGTGGCTCCATGCAGAGGATGAATAACATTGGGGACAGCGGGTCCCCTTGCCGAAGACCTTGACAAGCCAGTATAGGTTTTCCAGGCGTACCATTAACCATAATCCTTGTAGATGAAGTTGCCAACAAACCACAAATCCAAGTCAACCACCTCTCTCCAAAGCCCAGTCTCCTCAGAACCTCAAGCACAAATGGCCATTGCAAAGTGTCGAATGCCTTAGTAATGTCAAGTTTGAGCATTACCGTTGGCCTTCGTAGTTCAACATCCGGGCAGTGCATTGAACTAGCATGAAGTTATCATGTATGGATCGCTCTTTTACAAAGGCACTCTGATGGTGCCCCACCAACTTTGGTAGTTCCTCCGCTAGCCTAGTGGCCAAGATCTTATCAAAGACCTTGATCGGTCCACTGACTAGGCTAACTGGCCTAAAGTCCTTAATATCCACCGCTCCTGCCTTCTTAGGCAGCAATGTCACAATGGCTTTGTTGATCGTTGCCATGCCCCTCACATCTCCTCTATGAAAGTGGTCCAGGGCCCTCATGAAATCACCTTTGATCACGTGCCAGCAAGTGGCAAAAAAACGACCCGTAAACCCATCCGGGCCTAGCGCCTTGTCCAGAGGCATCAACTTGATGACGTTGAATACTTCCTCTTCCTCAAATTGCACCTCCAGCCGTTCTAGATCATGGGACGGTAAATCCAGCACATCAAGGTTGATCGGCATCTCCCTTGCCCTCGCCGAGCCGAACAGCTGCCCATAATAGTCATCAACCACCTTAGCAATTTCCTCCTGACTCGTGTGAGTTTCCCCGTTGGCCTGGATAGACGTGAGGATGTTCTTGCGTTGCCTGTGTCTCGCATTCCTCTAAAAAAACTTCGTGTTGGCATCTCCCTCCCGTAGCTGCAGCATTCGCGACCGCTGTCACACAATGGTCCTCTCTAGCGAGCACAACCCCAACAATTTCCTTTCAAGCAGCTTGCGTAGTCCGTGCTCCTGATCCTCCAGTGTCCGCTTATACGAGGCCACATCCAGTCTAGCAATGACCTCCATTGCTATAGATATTTGTAGGTGTGTGTTACCACCTGTCAGTGTGGAACGACACCTATGGGATCACAAGAATCCCTACTACGGTTGCCGGGGCGCAGGGTTGCGAGGAGAGCAGGGCTAGCAGACAGCACAGGGATCGTTTACCCAGGTTCGGACCGCGAGGATGCGTAAAACCCTAGTCCTGCTTTGGTGGATGTATTTCTGAGAGTTCTTGAGTTCTCGAACTAGCTGTGATCAGTGCGTGGTTCGAAAGAGCAGAATCCTCCTCCAGTATGCCATGGGCCTCCTTTTATAGTTGAAAGGGGCAGCCACAGCGACACACAGGAGGTGGAAAGGCGTACAGTGCCCTGAGCTTATCGCTCGTATTACAGGATTAGACGCATTTAATGCATAGCTTAGGTGTCCCCTTGCTTTATTGGGGACAGGGGCGAGGCCCATCCTGTCCGTCGCCGCTCCTCCTCGCCTTGACAAGCGCCCTGGCAAGTGAGGTGGTGTGGTGCCATGTAGGCAGTCAGGCAGCTGAGGTGGCGCAGTGGCGGAGCCTTCACGAAGATCTGCATGCCGCCACGCAGGCGCTCGATGAGTTGGCCTGGGAGTTGCATGTTGCCACGCAGGTGCCTGCCCAGCTGGTTGGGCTGGTAGCTGCATGTGAACAATGGTGGAAGCTTGTTCGGCGTGAGTTTGGCGGTGGCCCCATTGGCGTCCTTGGCGAGGGTCTTGCCGGGTGGCCCGGCAAGGGTCTTGCCGTGGCGCGCTGTCCACCCCGGCAAGGACCTTGCCGGGGGTCTGGTGGCCTTCCTCAGCAGGGATCTTGCCGAGAATCGTCGTCTTCTGATCCTCATATGATCTTGAATATGTCTTCACAAAGATCTGCATGCCACCACAGAGGTGCCTTCCCGAGCCCTGGCCCCATGTTGATGACGGCATCGGGGGCCGTGGGCTCAAGGGTGGCTCGCTCTGTTGGTGTGGGGCGAGCTGTCCCGACAATGGTCTTGCCGGGGCCGCTGAGGCCGCCCGGCAAGGGTCTTTTCGGGGGAACCTGCTTCGCCCCTCTGCTCTTTGTGGTCTTGGCCTTGGCGTTGCTTTGATTGTCTTGGGCTTCAGTCTTACCTTGGCTCACCTCCCCTGTTCTGCTTGGTGTGGTCGTGGGCGCGGCTCTGACTGCTCGTGCACAGGTAAAGGGGTACAAAAGCGTGCCCCTCTTTTTGTACACCGACAAGAGCCCCCGGGCCTGGGCCACACATAAGCGCGACACGTTGTTGGGCCAGGCCCAAAACGGTGCGCGGGCAGGTGGGGCGGTTTTTACCATGGTAAGACTCTTCGCGCGCTCCGCTTCCCATGACCCACGCACGCGGCGCGGCGCGGAGGGGCGTGCGTCACATGGGCGCCATGCGTGGGGCGGTTTCCACACGCATGCGTCACATCGCAGTAAATGGGCAGCGCGCCCCGCGGCTTCTCCATAAAAAGGGATAACCGCGGGAGCACTGTTCCTTTTACCCTCCGCGCAACCCCAATCTCGGAGATCTCCGCCTGCCCCCCTCTTCTTCTTCAAGCTTCGTTCCTGCTTGCCGCCGTTGTGCCCCCGCTGCCCTCGGTCTTGCCCTCCTCCCCCAGCCGTCATGGCGCCAAAATCCACCAAGGGCAAGGGAGTGGCTAAGGATGCCGGAGCCGCGGAGCCGCCGGAAAGTGCGCTGGCAGTGCAGCGGACGCAGTCCGCCTTCTTCCCCTCGACAATCGACGTGCTCGAGCTTCGGAACTCCTTCAGGCCCTTGTGGGAGTGAAGACGGGGGGGATTCGGGGCATCCGGCCACGCGTGTCATCCCCGCCGACTGCGCCGAGGCTGCCCCAAATCGGTACCCCTTCTTTGTTGATTATTTTTCTTGTGGGCTGTGTCCTCCCTTCTCGGACTCCTTCAGCAACATCATGCACACCTTCGGCTTTCGCCTCCTGGATTTTACTCCGAATGCGGTGGCGTGCATGGCCCTTTTCGCGCACCTCTGCGAAGGCTTTGCTGGGGTGCACCCCAACACGGCGCTCTTCCGCCATTACTTCTTCCCTCGAATCCAGACGGGAGGTGCCATCTCGGGGTGCATCGCCTGGATCCCAAAATCCAAGGGAGCGTACCCGGACGGCGCCATGAAGGAGAGGTGGGAAGAATGGTGGGGCCGGTGGTGCTGGATCGAAGAGAAGGACCCGCCGGCGTTCTGCAGTGTTCGCCGGGCGCAGCCGGTTCGCGGAAGCGACTGGAGCGACGTTGACGCCGATGACGGAGAGCTCACGGTTGCCACCACCAGGATTCTCCGGCTTACCCAGGCCGGGCTCACCCTTGAGATGATCGGGGCGGACTTCATCCGTCGCCGGATCGCTCCTCTACATAACAAGGGGAGGCCAGCCTGGCTCTTCACGAACCCCGCCGACATCATGCGGCTCCGCCCGGGCCTCAGCCACAACTTCACAGTGATGGGACACGCCCATTTCTGCCAGCGGATCTTCCAACTCGACGTGGGCCGCGATGGAGAGGTCGAGCGGACCGGCAAGGTCGCGAGGGCCGCCGCAAAGGCCGGCAAGGTACTCAAGGGGCCTCTGTTCAGGCTGCCGACGGGGGTGGTCCCGTTGTGCAACAACTCGCGTCGGTCCGAGATCATTGCCATGATGCCAGACTACAACGCGCATGGCCCCGACCCGAGCTGGAAGGAGCCGGAGGATGCCGAAGTGCAGCAGTTCTTTGACACCCTACATGAGGGGTATGTCAACGCCGACGCCGAGTGGCTGCTTGTCCAGGACACCACCCAGGCGGAGCTGAACTACATCGCCACAAGGGCGAAGGAGGCACAACTTGCCTGGGAGGCCGGAAGCGCCGGTGGTGTGGAGGACAAGGCCGCGACAGCCGCGGAGGAGGAGGAGCTCGCCCGGTGGGCGGCGGCCGCCGGGGGAGCCAACAACGCCGGCACCGAGGCTCCTCTGGTTGAAGATGTGACCGGCAAGTCGTCGGAGGAGGAGGTCGAGACCACAGGCCCGACGCCGGCTGTGGGGAGAGGGCGAGTCCTGCGGCGGGCCAGTTCGGGCGAGCCGGTCCGGCCTGGCAGGGTTGCGCGGTCACAGCTGACCTTGGAGGGGTCCGGGCGCCACACGAGAGCCGCGGCGGCGTAGAAGCTGGCGAAGGTCGCGGTGAAGAAGAAGACGGTCGTCCCTTCTCCATCCACGCGTGTCCGGACTCCACCTCCTTCTCCTCCTCCAGCGGATGTCGACACGGGGGTCACTTTTGATTATGGATCCCTCAGCCCGAGGAGGAAAAGGAAAACAACAAAGGAGGAGGCGGACGACGAGTAAGTATCTGGTTCTTTTCCGTTATCTCTGCCTCCTCAATCTGCGTCGCTCGTCTTAACTTGTCTTCATGTTTGCAGGGATGTGGAGACGCTGGCCCAGAGGGTGAAGTGGGCCAAGGTCTCGGCGGGTGGCCAGCCCCCAGTTGGTACTTCGGGAGCGCCATTGGTGGTGTTGAGCAGCCCGGACAGCAGCCCCCGGCAAAGCCCCCAGCGTAAGTTCATCACTCTTCCCCCTGTCGACATGTGTTTGGGGCACGACACTTTTGGCGCTGACCTTGCTAGGTATGCAGGAGGAGAGCAGCAGGAGGAGGAGCCACAAAGGGCTACTCCCAACACGCCGCCCATGTCTACCACGCCGCCCCGAGGGGCGTCCCCGGCGAGGGCGCCAGGCACCGGGCCCACGCACATGGAGGAGGAGGAGGAGGACATGGGCGCCGGCGGCTTTGCCTCGATGCCGAATGTTGGCGGGGAGGGGACTTCCGTTTCCCAGCGAGGTACTGGCACAGGTAAATTGTTTCGCCATTCATCCTTGCTTCTTTTTCCTTCTGGCCCTTAGTCCTGGCCTTGCCTCACCTCCTTTTTCGGCGTCCAGACTCCTCCTCGGTGAACCTAGAGGATGTGGACGCCGTCAACGAGGGCGTCGCCAAGGCTGCCGAGGCAGACGCTGAGAAGATCGCCGCCGAGGAGGCCGCCAGGGGCGCTGCCGAGGAGGCCGCCAGGGGCGCTGCCGAGGAGGCCGGCAAGGGGCCTGCCGAAGGGGCCGGTGGGGCCGCCGCCAAGGAGGAGGAGGAGAAGGTGGCTGGCGACCAGCCTTCCTCTTCTGCTGCTTCCGACTCCGGCAAGTACCTGAGGTGGCCGGGCTCGAAGTCGTCGACGAGCCGATCGTTGGCGACGACGGCTCACAGGAAGAGCGGCTCCTCCACGCCATGGGCGCCAGCTTCTGGAAGCTCCAGGCGCTCCACCGCGCCCGCCTGGACAAAGCCAAGTCCAGGACGGCGGTGGTGGAGAAGGCGGAGGCGGACCTCCAGGAGCGCGTTGCCGAGACGCAAGACTGGTTCTGCGAGGCCCACAAGGAGCTCAAGGCCGCTCAGGGCGAGCTGGCCAAGCGTGACGTGGAGCTCACCATGAAGCTCGCCGACATCGAGAAAGCTCAAGAGACGGCGAGGAACTTGGCCACGGCCGCCGAAGCTGCCCGGACCCAGCACGAGGCCGCGCTGAACTCCCAGGAGGAGGACCTCGCTGCGTGCGAGGGAAAGCTTGCCGCCATGCTTCGCGACAAGGAAGCAGATGTGGAGAAGCTTGTCTTGCAGCAGACCAGTGAGCTGGAGCAGAGGCACAAAGAGGAACTCAACGCCCAAGCCCAGGTCTACGCCGGCAAGGTGGAGGAGCTGGAGGCGGAGCGCGATGGGCTGAAGGAGCAGGCCCTGAAGCTGTCCCAGGAGAAGGACACACTCAACAGTGCCCTGACAGAGGTGCAGGGCGCGGTCGTCAGCAAGGCTGGGGAGCTCTCCGAGGCCAACAACTCCATCAAGGACCTCAAGCTGAAGCTGGAGGGTCTCGAGAAGGTGCTGGAGGAGGCCAAGACCCGAGAGGGGACCCTAGCCAAGGAGCTGGAGGCCGAGAAGTAGTTGCGGGAGAATGAGGGCCTCAATTTCGCGGATCACGTAGCGGGCGAGAACCGTTCGCTCGATCGCCTCGCCACCATCGCCAACCAGGCCGCCGCGCAGCTGGCCATCATGGGGATGCCGGATGTGAGGTACGTCCCGGAGCGGAGCGTGAGCGCCAATTGCAGCCTGACCATGTTCTTCGAAAAGGTCGTCGGCGCTCTGGAGCGGCTCCACGCCAACCGGGCGGCCTCACTAGCCGACGAGTCCCGGAGGTTTTGCCAGGGAGCCATGGCCAAGGTTCTCACCAAGGTGGTGCACTGGTACCCCGACCTCGACTTCGACGCCGCGCTGGAGAGCTTGCCGGAGGGTACTGACCTCGCACCGCTCATGGAGCACATCAAGCCCATCATCAGCCGAGTCGGCGGAATTCAGAGGGTGGAGGGCCAGCGCCGGGATTAGGCATCCCATGCTTTATCGCCGCTGCAGGTTCACAACCAAGACAATTGCTATCTCTAGTTAGAACTGCAGCAACAATTTGATGTAATATAACTCTGCAGCACTTTTGGTATCATGCATGTTATTTTCCTGCTCGATTTTTCCTTGTATGTCCACCCTACGTAATGGGGTAGGCTTTGCCGGCGCGTAAACCCAGGGCGGCGTCTTGGGGACGGATCCCCATTGGCCTGCCGGGTGTGCTTGCTGCCGGGCAAACCACCTTACCGCACTTAGCTCGGCCGCCCGAACTGTCGAGTTTGACTCGAGTCAGAGTCAGGAGCGTTGACAGGTGTGGAAGGCTACCCCGCCACTCTCGACGCGGCCGCTTTGAGCTGTTGAGTGGACTCGAAACAGAACAAGGGCGTTGCCAATTGCAAGGGGGGGGGCCTTTGCGTGTAGGTTTCCCATACATAGGCAAGATCCTCGAGGACGATAACCTTAAGTGTAAAAGGAAATAACCCAAGGCTCTGAATGACTTAGCTTTTCTGTTGCCGAGCCGGCGTCGTTCCTCCAGCCGCCTTCTTCTCAGAAACCGAAAGCGATGAAGAACTGCTAGGCTAACTACTAGACCAGATCCTCACAATTGCGCCCCCTACCTGGCGCGCCAAAGATGTCGGTGTGGAACGACACCTATGGGATCACAAGAATCCCTACTACGGTTGTCGGGGCGCAGGGTTGCGAGGAGAGCAGGGCTAGTAGACAGCACATGGATCGTTTACCCAGGTTCCCGCGAGGATGCGTAAAACCCTAGTCCTGCTTTGGTGGGTGTATTTCTGAGAGTTCTTGAGCTCTCGAACTAGCTGTGATCAGTGCGTGGTTCGAAAGAGCCGAATCCTCCTCCAGTATGCCATTTTATAGTTGAAAGGGGCAACCACAGCGACACACAGGAGGTGGAAAGGCGTACAGTGCCCTGAGCTTATCGCTCATATTACAGGACAAGACGCATTTAATGCATAACTTATGTGTCCCCTTGCTTTATTGGGGACGGGGGCGAGGCCCGTTCCGTCCGTCGCCGCTCCTCCTTGCCTTGACACGCGCCCTGGCCAGTGAGGTGCGTGGTGCCATGTAGGCGGTCAGGCAGCTGAGGTGGCGCGGTGGCGGAGCCTTCACGAAGATCTGCATGCCGCCACGCAGGCGCTCGATGAGTTGGCCTGGGAGCTGCATGTTGCCACGCAGGTGCCTGCCCAGCTGGTTGGGCTGGCAGCTGCATGTGAACGGTGGTGGAAGCTTGTTCGGCGTGAGTTTGGCGGTGGCCCCGCTGGCGTCCTTGGCGAGGGTCTTGCCGGGTGGCCTGGCAAGGGTCTTGCTGTGGCGTGCTGTCGACCCCCGGCAAGGACCTTGCCGGGGGTCTGGTGGCCTTCCTCGGCAGGGATCTTGCCGAGAATCGTCGTCTTCTGATCCTCATCTGATTTTGAATATGTCTTCATAAAGATCTGCATGCCACCACAGAGTCGCCTTCCCGAGCCCTGGCCCCATGTTGATGACGGCGTTGGGGGCCGTGGGTTCAAGGGTGGCTCGCTCTGTTGGTGTGGGGCGAGCTGTCCCGGCAAGGGTCTTACCGAGGCCGTTGAGGCCGCCCGACAAGGGTCTTGCCTGGGAAACCTGCTTCGCCCCTCTGCTTTTTGTGGTCTTGACCTTGGCATTGCTTTGATTGTCTTGGTCTTCGGTCTTACCTTGGCTCACCTCTCCTGTTTTGCTTGGTGTGGTCGTGGGCGTGGCTCTGACTGCCCGTGTACAGGTAAAGGGGTACAAAAGCGTGCCCCCTTCTTTTGTACACCGACACTACCGATCACTCCACGATTGCTCCACGTTCAAACTGCTTGATCCGGACAGCTCAAGGGTCCGCGTTGAAGAAACCTTATGAACTTTGATCTAACACCATCTTGCTCAGACGTAAATACACGCGCAACTTAGCCTTAAACAGTCCAGAGTCTTGTGCTGTCTATGCTTCATCTAGTGCGTCCTGTATGTTAGCAAACTTGATTCTATCTCCTTCGTTTCATTAGTGCGCCAAGATCGAGCTTATCGCTATCCCCGCTTTGGTAGATCAGAGCGCCTACGTGCCAACCCCCGTCATGGGCAGCCTGACTAGGATCGATGAGGGCGTGATCTTGGAACCGGCTTCACATGTTTCTTTTGTTATACTCCCTCCGTTTCAAAATATAGCGCGTCCTCGGTTTTCGTGTTTTAATTTTGACCATTAATTTAACCAACGAGACCGACTGCGGTGGGCGAAAAAATTATACCAATAAATTCGTATTCAAAAAAAGTTTTCAATTATATAATTTTTGATCCCGCCGCAGTCGGTCTCGTGGGTTAAATTTATGGCCAAAGTTGAATCTCAAAAAGCGTGGGCGCGCTATATTTTGAACTGAGGAAGTATGTGTTTTGGTACTACCGTACAAGCAAGCAACCAACCAACAATACTTGCCTTCCGTCCTCAGCGTACTATCAGATGGATTAAGGCAGGAAGTTAGACTCAGGATTGAAGAGTTGAGAAGACCCATTAAATTAAGTCAGATACTACAGTTCCCTAAAAAAAAGTCAGATAATTCTTGTTAAGACTTTTCTGCTCTGGGGTCAGCTTCTCTTCCTTTGCTTGGACATGGATGAGTCGGGGACATCTTGGCCATCATCAGAAAACTTCCTTTGCGATGAATTCGAGGAATTCCCTTTGACAGGGTTGCCGCCTAGGCGATTAGACGCATAAGCTTCCTCCATCCTCTTCCTGCATTCTTTGCTTGCAGCTTCATGGTCAACCACTGAAAGTGCAAAAATGGAAGATACTTACTCAAGGTCCGGACATTGTATTTCAAGTGCTTTCTGCACCTGAGAAAAGAAGATCGAGCACTTCTTTCTTTTCACCTGGTTTTGGGTAGTCTTTGCCGACGATGCACCTGGCTTTCTCCTGCACGCTCAGGGGTGCAGTCCAAGGCTCGTAGATGTACTCCTTGGGCATGTCTACAAAAAAAAAGGAGATGGAGGAACAATTAGTTCTGTAGTCACAGACGAGATGTTGCTTTCTGATGCTGAAATTCTGTTGCTGGGGGGTAACTAACTACCTTTCAGCACTGGGATGAAATGCCTGATGTAGTCTCCGTTGGGGTCGTACTTCTTTCCGAATGAGATTGGGGAGTAGATTCTATGATACTGTGTAGACAAATATGTCGAATCAAATGTTAAAGAATCCATTAGACTGAATAAAATCTAGTTACAACTTACAACTAGTGCCTCAAGGGACTGTTTGATTGGTGACCTGGTAGAAGAATGATGAACAGGAGAGCCATAGCCAATTGCCATTGTTAATGGCCCAGTCCGAATCTATCAATAGCCTTTCGAAGACGTCACGGCCTTGCTCCCAGTGGATGTACTTCATGTCAGAGACAAATTGACAAATTGAGGTAAAGCAAAACAACTTAATCTTTGAATTGGGCTTTTTTTTTCTTCGAGAAAGTGGAATCAGAGGTGAAATAGACTCTTTTTTTTCTTGCATGAAGTGATTTCCTTCCGGCCCGCTATAAAAATAAAGTAGATCTTCCAAAATAAAAGAATCACTTAGAAAAAAAATACTAATTCCATGTTGCTTTCAAAAAAGGTATGTCCTTATCAGATATGGTTAGGTAGTTGAGCGTCTCATTGTTTTAGGGGTCACCTTCATAATATGGACCACAACAAATACTTCGGCAATACACAATTTATTGTTATGGATTTACCTCGCAGCCAAGCTTTTGTAGTCTTAGCTAGTGCTTCTCAAAGTGGATGTGAATGTTGGCGTCCATAAATGATGTCGCCACTAACTTTTTCTTTTTACAAGTTTTAACAGTAAAGCCAAGTATTTGGTTTTACCTTCAGGTTATTTCCTAAGAGTAGCAAGGTTGAAAATTTACCTTCAGAATGTATACACAAATCGCTGAATAGAACAACTACCATGCTAACTTACTAACAAATTTTTTAAACAAACAATATACATCTTGCTATTGTGTAGATCATACATACCAGATCACCCCGCGTCAGGAAACAAGCAACAGAGTGGCGTGCAAGATGATGCATCCAACCGCACTTCCTCAGCTGGCAACAAAAAAAATGAGCAAAAGCACTCACATGATCTGGTAGTTGGATTGATGCAAACAGAAAGAGGAAACAGAAAAGGGAAGATAACGAAATGCTTATTAGGATATATACTGGGCTCCATGGATCTTGATATTTAAAACAAATCGGAACACCGCTTTAAAACCTAAAAATATGGAATTGTTTTGTGCATGTACATACAGATGTGATTTGTGGTCTACAAAAAAAGACAAATATATGGGTTAAAATGGATCTACTTTTTACTTTTATGGACCCACAATTTTGTCTTTTTTCCGTAGATTACGAATTAACATATTTTGAAGTTAAAAGTTACAGATATGTAGAACACATCTATATTTATATGTTAAAATACTTTTTTTACTTCTGAACATACATTTGGTATTTTTGAAAATACCAGGCTCCATGGAGAACAGAAAAACAAGGCACTCAGATAGGCATAAAGTTGTTGCACGTTTTTCAGGGCAAACCTGAATCATGATGGCATCAATCCATGGATATCCTGTCCGGCCATCTCTCCATGCAACAAACAGCTCCTCGTTCTCTCTCCATGGGATCTGGACTAAAAGGGAATCCGATTATGATAAGAAGAGGGTTGCAGATACAAAAGGAGGTGATTGGATCAGCAGACCTGTTTGCATATTTTGTTCCCTTCCATCTGATCGAAATTAGGAGTGCCAAAAGACGCTGTGTAGAAGAAATCCCTCCACAGCAACTGTCAAAAGAAGCAGAAGTCTACAATTAAGGTTTTTTGCCTTCAGAACAAACTGACCAATGCAGTTACGAAAGAACTCACCTGGCCAGCCAACGAAACAGGTGGTTTTGTATGCGTTTTGGTACTCCTGTAGACATCTTGAATGCAGTGGTAAAAGTACCTCGCCGACAGGCAACCGAACTGACATAACGAACCATTTCAATTTCAACACTGTAAACTAAAGCAAATGGCAATGAACGAGGTCGATAAGAGTGGCTCATGACAAGGCTCACTTTCAGATACGGTGACAAGACCGTTGTTGCTGGTTTCAAGAAGGCAGAAGGGTCACCCTTAGGTTTCTCAAACTTGGCAACCCACTCCTGGGAAAAGGAATTAGGAATTGTTAATAGTGTGACTGTAAAAGTAACTGGTGACTTCCATTTCCAAATTAAACATTCAGAATTTCAGAGTCCAGAAGATATGGATGCAATAAATCAGAAATGTTGTCACTTTTCAGAAGCAGCACCTTATCCTGGAGTGACTCTCTCATCCTCTTCAGAGCTTCTGTCTCGCCACCGCGGAATGGAGGAATGTACTCCTACGTATGGATAGTCATTCGGTTAATGGAAAAAACTGAAATCTGGTCAAACGTAGTGCATTGGATGCAACGTGCTACTGCTCTAACCTGGCTGAGATCACCATACCCAAGCTCCTCCAGTTTGGGCACAGGCACCAACTCATATCCTCCGGTATCGCCGATTGGCGGGAGCTCAGAGTATTCCTCCATCACTGGCTTGGGCGGCTCTCCAGCGGTGGCCACAAACGATTGGTATGTCAACGGTGGCCGGCCCCCATTCTTCAGGTTTGCAGACGAAAATAAAAAACATCCCATAATTAAGCATATGACTCCAAAGTCCAAACATTCTATCAAGAAACGAACAACGGTGTTGCCTACCTTCTCTATGATTTCTGCTGGGTCAAAAAGGGTGTGGCTGACAGGCGAGAACACCTCGATCCCCGACGCAGCAGCAAAATCCTTCAACAATAAGAGTAATTTGGTAATGTTCTAGTCAAAAACTAATACTCCCTCCATTCCTAAATATTCCCTCCATAAATTAATATAAGAGTGTTTAGATAACTATTTTAATGATCTAAACGCTCTTATATTAGTTTACATAGGAAGTATTTGTCTTTTTAGAGATTTTAAATGGACTACCACATACGGTTGTATATAGACATATTTTAGAGTTTAGATTCACTCATTTTGCTTCGTATGTAGTCACTTGTTGAAATCTCTAGAAAGATAAATATTTAGGAACGGAGGGAGTACTTGGGGAGTGATCACTACCCTTCTTACCGTGACTCTCTTGTCGCGGGCCAGGGCGTACGGCTCGGTGTCGGACTCGAAGCACAGCTTGCCGATGTTCCACTGCCGCCACGGAAGAACAGAAGAATGTGGCCAATTAGGCTCCGAAATGCTTGCGAGATTGCTAGAAAGCAGAAAGGGGCGTGGTAGGTAGTTAAAGCGCCTGGCTACGTACGTCCTTGAGGGCTGCGCAGACGGCGTCCGAGACGTCGTCGCGGGCGCGCAGGACGAGGAGGCGTGAGCCGAGGCGGCGGAGGCGGGCGTCCAGGTCGCCGAGGCTCTCGAGGAGGAAGCGGACGCGCGCGACCCCGGCGCGCGCGGAGCCCGGGGAGGGCGCGGCCGGGTCCGGGTGGAGGTACCGCGGGTCGAGCACGAACACCGGGTAGACCCGCGCGGCGCTGCGCCGGGCCGCGTCGAGCGCCGGGTTGTCGTGCACGCGCAGGCCCTTCCGGAACCAGACCAACGCCGCCGCCGCGGTCGCCGTCGCGGCGGTTGCAGCGTCCATTAGCGGTGGTGGGTCTCCGACGCTCCTAATCGGGCAGTTATGGAGTGAAGCGTGGGTATGGAGCGTTGATCAGGGATCTGATGGTGGAAGTTTGAAGCGCGAGGGGTAGAGGCAGCGGGTGGCGCGGCAGCGGCCACGTCGGTTTCAGTGGGGATTTTCTCTTCTTCTTCTTTTTTTTAGAAAGTATGCTTGTGTCAAAACACAAAATAATACAAAGTCCTTGATCCATACAAGCACAGTCTAACACACGCACAGATAATCAGAATGACAAAGAGCATCCTAAAACAACCAGTAAAACACCAAGATCTCCGGAGCTCTGTGTCATCCCCTAAACCTTGCAAGAAGATACCTGCAACACAAGCATCTTGAATCAGATCTAAACAGGTCATCATCTTCAACCATGATATAATCGCCGCCACGTTGCTCCCCCTTTTCTTCACTCCAGCGCCGAAAAGACAAGGACACACATGTGCATCCAACACGCCTGCACCAGCCTTCACCATCTGTGGCTTTGAGTACCGATGTATGTGCCCCTTCCAGATGGAAGAGAACTCAGATCAGGTTCCGGTGCCGCGGTCGGGCCAACTGCCCGGGCAAAGAAGGATATCCTTCCACCAGCAACACAAAGAAGGAGGAAGAAATACAGTAGGAAATCATACCGACGATGAGGAAGAAGAATCTATATCTTCCACACAACCACCACCCATCTGATGACCAACCAAGCTAGTGTTGGTCAACCTCCAGACAACATAGCCAATGATCTCGACGAGATCTAGGGATCCCTTACTCAGCCAATGATCTCGACGAGATCTAGGGATCCCTTACTCCATTGGCTCCTAGACTAAGGCAAGAGCTCCGCCTGACCGTGAACGGAGCCCGGGGAATCTTATTCAGACGCGACCCCGCCGCAACGTCCTCGGCAGCGACTCCCTCAACCCTAACCCTACTGAGAACCCATCCGATGCACAGATCTGAGGGATTTCGTCACGGATGCTGAAAATGGGGAGGAAAAGGGTGATTCGACGAAACATCAACCTTTGCCACGCCACTCCATAACTCAATATCAATTTATAATCATCTCGATGTAAGTGAGAACCGCTGACAAGATTTTTATTTATAAAAGGAACATGTTGCACGTTTTTCAGCCACACGGTGTTTCCTAAAGTAAAATTTCAAATCGATCATAACATCATCATGAACAGAAGCATGTGACCCAATTCCCATCATCACAGGTGTCGTTCTTGCAACCTAATAAGAAGAAAACATGGATATATTAGTACACACATGTATATTGGCACTCATGTCAATCCATCAACCAGAAGAATGGCAGTAATACCCGACATCTTTCATCTCAACGTCGCCAATAACTACATTAGAGGTCTTGTCGTCATTCTCATGTTGACGCATGTCAAAGCGATACTTGCATGCTCAAGCCCAATGATCATCTACAACATAGACATGGCATCTTCCTTTCCTCTTAAAAGTATCCTTCTTCTTGAAGTTAGCAGACTGTGGGGCTTTGTTCTTGCCTTCAAATTTTCCTTTGCCACATAGTTCTTGTTCTTGAATTTGTGGACTTGAAAATTCTTCTTCATCTCTGAAGAGGGTGTTTGTAGCCTGGAAAGCTTGCACCTCCTCAGAAGTAAGCTCTCCCTCTAGCTTGCCTTGGCGGTGTGAAAACAGTTCATGGTGGTAAGCCATAGAACTGACCTTGCGCACACCTCTTATAGTTCATACCCTCAAATATAACAGGCTTCAAAGCGCAGCAAATGTAATTGGAGAATATTGCCTGCACATATTTATTTTTTGGATTGTTGAATATTTGAGGAAATTTCCATTAAGTTTAATCCAGAAAAATAGTAGATGAAATATGATAATCATAATAGACATGTTGATCGCATCTAGAAACAAAATTGATGTAACCATTCATGCAATTGGGTACATAACATAAGAATATCATATCCATACCGACAGATAAGAGTAGTAGACCGGATGCAATCCCTAACATAAGAGATAAGAAAACGTGTGGTGCAACTGAAGAAGGGGTGTTTCGAGTCGCAATAACACCCTCATAGAGCATCGTGTTGTGGAGGAGGTGGTCGGCATCGTGTAAGAAGTCGTTGTTGGGGAAATCGTCTTCCATAGCCACAGTGAAGAAGATCCGGCAGTCACGTGAAAGCGCTCCCCAAGAACCTGACGCCACACTCACGTACTGGATCACAAGAGGTGGAGTTATGGAGGCCTGATGTTTCATCCCTTGGTGCATGCCAAGAAGTGAGATGGGAAAAAGGTATGTGGCGCAATGCTTTCGAATGAAGGAATGGAACCGCTTCTTGTTGGGAAGACGATGTGAGGCGAGTTGCAACTGACCCCTCGATGTGAGAGAAACGTGTGACCACTAGGGAGAGGAAGAGAAAAAGTTTGCACTGTTATTTAGGTTTGTCTCCCACTGGAGGAAAAAATGTTTCCACTTCTTTTTCTTGCGTGGCAAAATTTAAGGCAACATGCACGCGTTGCATAGGTACTAGCGCAGCTCGGCTCGATCATGAAACACAACAGCGTGTGAGGCGTGGCGAGGCAGGCGGCGGAGGAGGAGCATGCATGTATGTGCTCTCTTCTCAAGCTCTTAGTGGTACATGGAACAACTAAGTGTATAAGGTTGTCTCTGTTGGTGCAATGTCTTGTCGCTTGGGTTTTTTAAATTGTTGTCAGAAATAGTAAGGGACTGATTTGTTCGCTAGTGCACACAGAGAGAAATAATCCCTGACGTATCGAGAAGAATGCTACATTTTGATGAGAGGTGTGAAGAACTTCACTGAGAAGTATCTGCATTGCAAAGAAGAGAGATACATGTTTCGAGAAGAAACTATATCGAGAATATTATGTGACGGACTTGACCACTTAAAGTATTACTAACGCAAAGCAATTTTTATTCGGTGAGTCCGAAGAAGAATGACTACAGTCGAGAAGTTTTAAGGTGAAGCAAAGACGTAGCATTTGTTCCGTTGTTCTTCTTTCTTTTATTTGAGTCACAGGACCACTATACTATTAAGAGGGGTATATGTAATCGAGACCAAAGTTCGTTGTGATGCTTAGCCGAATCTATGAAAGACTAAGATAAATCTCATTGTGCTCTGAAACTTTACTTGCCAGCCAGAGATGTTGTTCTTCTGGGTCGCACAAGATATGTTTCGGACCGAGGAGTCGGCTTTGCTTGTTCCTCAAGTAAAGTTGCAATGTGCTCAAAATTCGACCGTTGGAAAACGTGTGGTTGGCCATTGGCTAAACCACATGTCCTAAATGGCATTACCCATCAGGGAAGGTTGCGACTATAAATAGCCACCCCGCACCAACATTGTTTGTTGGCTACTTCACTTGAGATTCTGAGAAGATCGATTGAGCACTGCTACTTCTTGAGCTTGCGTTGGTTTTTTCCTTGAAGAGGAAAGGGTGATGCAGCATAGTAGAGATAAGTATTTCCGTCAGTTAAGAACCAATGTATCAATCCAGTAGGAGAAGAATGCTAAAATCACCAATACCTGCAAAACAATCAAACACTTGCACCCAACGCTATAAAGGGGTTGTTAATCCCTTCACGGTCACTTGCAAAGGTGAGATCTGATAAAGATAGATAAATAAAACTAAATGAAAGATAAAATATTTTTGGGTTTTTTTATTTATAGATCTGAAAATAAAAGATTGCAAAATAGTAGATCGAAAACTAATATGATGGAAAATAGACCCGAGGGCTATAGGTTTCACTAGAGGTTTCTCTCTTGAAGGTAAATAATACGGTGGGTGAACAAATTACTGTCGAGCAATTGATAGAAAAGTGCAAAGTTGTGATGATATCCAAGGCAATGATTATGTAATATAGGTATCATGTTCGTGTCAAGTAGACTGACTCCTGCCTGCATCTACTACTATTACTCCACACATCGACCGACTCATGCATGCATCTAGAGTATTAAGTTCATGAAGAATAGAGTAACGCTTTAAGTAAGATGACATGATGTAGAGGAATAAACTCAAGCAATATGATGTAAACCCCATCTTTTTATCCTCGATGGCAAAAATACAATACGTGCCTCGCTACCCCTACTTTGTCACTGGGTGAGGACACCTCAAGAAAAACCAATCTAGTTGGCCAATCCAAACCGATAGTTCGAAGAGAAATACAAAGATATCAAATCATGCATATAAGAATTCAGAGAAGATTCAAATAATATTCATAGATAATCTTATCATAAATCCACAATTCATCAGATCTTGACAAACACACCGCAAAAGAAGATTACATTGGATAGATATCCAAGAACATTGAGGAGAACATGGTATCGAGAAGAGAAGAGAGAGAAGAAGTCATCTAGCTACTAGCTATGAACCCGTAGGTCTGAGGTAAACTACTCACGCTTCATCGGAAGGGCAATAAGGTTGATGTAGATGCCCTCCGTGATCGAGTCCCCCTCCGGCAGGATGCCGAAAAAGGCCCCAAGATGGGATTTCATGGGAACAGAAGGTTGCAGCGGTGGAAAAGTGTTTTCATGGATTCTTCTTGTGTTTCTGGAATATATGTGAATATATAGGGCCAAGGGTTAGGTCGGAGGAGTCCCTAGGGGGTGGAAAGGTAGGGGCGCCCTCCCCCCTAGGGCGCGTCCGCCACCCTTGCCGCTGGCTCGTTGCTCTTCTGACTTGGACTCCAAGTCCCGTGGGTGTCTTCTGGTCCAAGAAAAATCATTGCGGAAGTTTTATTACGTTTGGTAAACCTTTTCTGCGAAGCTCAAAAACAAGGGAAAACAGAAACAGGCACTGAGCTCTAGGTTAATAGGTTAGTCCCAAAAATAATATAAAATAGCATATTAATGCAAATAAAACATCCAAAATAGATAATATAATAGCATGGAACAGTAAAAAATTATAGATACGTTGGAGACGTATCAAGCATCCCCAAGCTTAATTCATGCTCGTCCTCGAGTAGGTAAATGATAAAAACAGAATTTTGATGTGGAATGCTACCTATCATATTTATCCATGTATTTTCTTTATTATGGCATGAATGTTCAGATCCATAAGATTCAAAAGAAAAGTTTAATATTGACACAAAAACAATAATACTTCAAGCATACTAACAAGGCAATTATGGCTTCTCAAAATAACATGGCCAAAGAAAGCTATCCCTACAAAATCATATAGTCTGGCTATGCTCCATCTTCATCATACAAAATACTCAAATAATGCACAACCCCAATGACAAGCCAAGCAATTGTTTCATACTTTTGGTGTTCTCAAACCTTTTCAGCTTTCAGGCAATACATGAGCGTGAGCCATGGACATAGCACTATAGGTGGAATAGAATATGGTGGTTGTGGAGAAGACAAAAAAGAAGGAGATAGTCTCACATCAACTAGGTGTATCAACGGGCTATGGAGATGGCCATCAATAGATATCAATGTGAGTGAGTAGGGATTTCCATGCAATGGATGCACTAGAGCTATAAGTGTATGAAAGCTCAAAAAGAAACTAAGTGGGTGTGCATCCAACTTGCTTGCTCACGAAGACCTAGGGCAATTTGAGGAAGCCCATCGTTGGAATATGCAAGCCAAGTTCTATAATGAAAAATTCCCACTAGTATATGAAAGTGACAACATAGGAGACTCTCTATTATGAAGATCATGGTGCTACTTTGAAGCACAAGTGTGTAAAAAGGATAGTAATATTGCCCCTTCTCTCTTTTCTCTCATTTTTTTGTTTGGCTTCTTTGGCCTCTATTTTTTGTTGGCTTCTTTGGCCTCTTTTATTTTTTTCCTCACATGGGCCAATGCTCTAATGATGAAGATCATTACACTTTTATTTACTTACAACTCAAGAATTACAAATTGATACTTAGAACAAAATATGACTCTATATGAATGCCTCCGGCGGTGTACCGGGATGTGTAATGACTCAAGAGCGACATGTATAAAAAAATTATGAAAGGTGGCTTTGCCACAAATACGACGTCAACTACATGATCATGCAAAGCAATATGACAATGATGAAGTGTGTCATAATAAACGGAATGGTGGAAGTTGCATGGCAATATATCTCAGAATGGCTATGGAAATGCCATAATAGGTATGCATGGTGGTCGTTTTGAGGAAGGTATATGGTGGGTGTAAGGTACCGGCGAAAGTTGCGTGGTACTAGAGAGGCTAGCAATGGTGGAAGGGTGAGAGTGTGTATAATCCATGGACTCAACATTAGTCATAAAGAACTCACATACTTATTGCAAAAATCTATTAGTCATCGAAACAAAGTACTACGCGCATGCTCCTAGGGGGATAGATTGGTAGGAAAAGACCATCGCTCATCCCCGACCGCCACTCATAAGGAAGACAATCAATAAATACCTCATGCTCCAACTTTGTTACATAACGGTTCATCATACGTGCATGCTACGGGAATCACAAACTTTAACACAAGTATTTCTCCAATCCACAATTACTCACAAGCATGACTCTAATATCAACATCTTTATATATCAAAACAATCATAAGGAATCAAACTTCTCCTGGCATTCAATGCACGTTATATGAAAGTTTTTATTATATCCCTCTTGGATGCCTATCATATTAGGACTAAATTCATAACCAAAGAAAATTACCATGATGTTTAAAGAGACTCTCAAAGTAATATAAGTGAAGCATGAGAGTTCAAGAATTTCTATAAAATAAAACCACTGCCGTGCTCTAAAAAGATATAAGTGAAGCACTAGAACAAAATTGCCTAGCTCAAATGTAGCGACCAGACCTCAAATAGTCTGACCTCTGTGCATCAGTGTCATCCCTGGATCAGTATTGCTGACACGCACAGTACTTGAAAGATTTATAACAGAGTAGCAATCACACACTTATTACATCGAATGTCTCAAAAGAGAACTTATTACAATAAATATGGCTTAAGGCCATCTAATAATGATAACAGTGGAAGGCTTGGAAGATAAGCGAGTCCATCAACTCCAACGGCATCACTGAGTATAGAACCACGACCTAAAGGCACCTTACTCGTCGTCTGAAAAGTCTGCAACATGAATGTTGCAGCCGAAAAACGGGTCAGCACATGGAATATGCTGGCAATGTAACTGATGAGGACATGACTACCTTGGATACGACCAAAAATATTGCATACATGCATATTTGTCAGGTGATTTCTAGTGTCAACTATTCAATAATCTATTTATATTATCCAGAACAAAAATACTTCACACACTTTTGTGTTTTGTCTAATTGTAGGTGTATGGGACATTTGTACAATCCACATATAAAGATAAGGGAAAAGAGAGAAGTTTAGGTGCTGTTCAAAAAGTCCCTTCACGTCACTTTTGGGCCAAGAGAAGATAGAGTCGAAGTCTCTCACGTTCTGGATTCAGATTCGGACTGCACAGACATACCTGACTCAAAACGGCAAGAACTTTTTCATACGGACTCCGAATTGGGTGATTCTTTTTTTGTTGGAAAGTAGATTTTGTCCTCTTTCCACTCCATTTGGATTCACCTTTAAATTCGTCCGGAGCATTGAGATATGGATGAAACAATCTGACGCTACAGCAGAATCCGAGTCAAACAACAAGTCCAAAGGTGTTGCATCACCTCCACTTGGGCCCATGAGCCTTGTACGACCTAGGGTTGGTTTTAGGCTGCCTTGGAATGTCCTCCCACCTCCTTGGCCGCCACCCCTTGCTCCTATATAAGTAGATCCACCTAGTAGCTATTTCCTTGGGATTTGTTTAGTTAAAAGTTAGCCATTGCAACTTCGTGTACTTCGTTTGTGTCCAACGACCAGACCAAGACCGCTTACGGATCCCCACCTTTATCAATACTTCATATATACTCGCAATAATCAGATTGCTTTTATCATATTCTTACTTGTTCTTCGATTGCTTGCAGGAATAGACCTTCGTGGTCAGGTTGATTGTGCTCCGGCGTGGTCAATAACCTCTCGAAGTTGGTTTAGCGATTGCTAAGGCGCAACGTCGTGCACGTTTGTAGTCGGATCGTCAAAGTCGGATCCATCAAATCGATAGTTATCATCTCATCGAAAGATCGGGACACCCCGCCTCTATCAAGTGGTATCAGTTTTCAGGTTGCTCGGTGAGAATTTCCAGTTATCCCTAGATTAGATTTATTTTCTTACCTATTGTCCAAGAAAAAGCCACACAAAAAAGTTAGATCTGTTCATCCTTTGTCCAAGCCAATCTGAGCATTTGCATAATCTTTTTAGTGTTTTGCTTTGTTGAATTAGAGGTTACATCGTCGTGTCAAGTTGCTGGTCTTAGTGTCTAGTCCTTTAGAGTTTCGAGTTCTGATCACAGTTGGTCACGCCACCGCCGCACCATCTTCATTGTCGTTGCCATATACCACCACCGCGCCATTATTGCATCCACTGTCCACCACCGCCATCCATGAATTTCCACCACGTACTCCCCATCATTCATTGTCATAATCATACTTGAGGTCGTTCGCGTCATCACTAGATCCAATCTGCATCTTATCTAGCTTGTTTGTGAAAAAAAAGACAGAGAACAAAAAAGAAAACAAAAAGTCAGAGAAAAAGAAAGTCAGAGAAAAAAAAGAGAGAAAGGAAAAGAAAAAAAAGTGTGAGGAAAAAAAAGAAGATAAAAAAACAAAATTCGGATTTATCTACTCAATCTCGTAGTTGAATTCGGATTGGATTTTGTTTTGTGCACTGTTCAGTCAAATAGGCATAACTTCCTCATACGAAGTCCGTTTTGGCTCCACGAGTACTCAAATTAAAGCTAGCGACGAGCCGCATCTAAATAGTTGCAGACGCTAGTTCAATATTTGGTACCTCAAAATCGGCTTCTAAATAGGTCTTTTTGCCCTCCGAAGTTCGCGGACACAGCTTATTCTAGTTTTTCAGGCCAGTTTTAGAATTCTTTGACTCCTCATATCAATTCAGAATTGAGTTATTTTTTGCATTGGAAAGCTTGAGTTATTAGCATTCTTTGAAAAAAGTTATCAAAAAATTTGCTCAAACTTTTCAAGAGGAAAGTTGGAGAGAGAGTTGTTGTATATCCTGCTTGGCAGTTGTTTTTCATCATTATCTTTACTGCCGTTGTGATCTTCACTTATATCTTGCTGTCCAGAGCTACTTACTATACTTCATTGATGCTAGTTGTGCTACGCCGTGACCTCATTAGTGTTCTAGGCTCGCGTCTCTAGTCCGGTCTGGCCTAGGACCAGCACAGTACCGTCGTTGAGCGTTTATTCAACATTGCATCTCTGAATTGATTATTGCTGACCTTTTGCTACCATATATTTGGCCTTCCAAGCTCCACATATTTCTACACCGTGTGTACATACGCTCACTTGGCAATCGCTTTACTCAATCTTCGGAGTTATTTGACACCGCTAGTTGCCGGTCACCACCTGCTGCATGGTAAGAACTTGTAAGACTTTGATATTTGCTATACTGTGAGCGTTTTACCACCACATCCTAGTAGTTCATAGGAACATTATTCTCGGATTTTGTTTCTTGTTTTTCTACTAAATATGGCAGGTTCCAGAGTCAGTTGGGCTTCATCAATCGTGGGAGACGTGCCACCAGCTCCGAAAATACAACCACCGTCAAAAGAGGTGCAAAGACATAAGAATACGCACAATCAGGTTTTTGTTTCCATGCCACCTTTTAATGGTCGTTTTAAGCCTGATTTATATATTGAATGGGAGTTCGAAATAAATGTTATATTTGCTTCCCATGATTTTTCGGAACGTAAAAAAGTTAAGCTTGCGGTTGGTTCTTTCACTAGTTTTGCTACTATTTGGTGGACTGAACATTGTCGGTTATACACTGATTATGTACCTACTACTGGGATGATTTAAAACTTGTCATGAGAGATAGATTCGTCGATGTTTATTATACTCGTGGCATGATTAAAAAACTACAACATTTAAAACAAGGTAGTGACACTGTAAGAAAATATTATGATGATTTACAAACTACCTTGTTGCATTCCTTTTTAGAGGAAAGTGAAGAAGATTTTATGCATAGATTTTGGGGAGGATTAAACCGTGATATTCAGGAGATACTAATTCATGAAGAATGTTATCCTATGGACCATTTGTTTCATCTTGCTTGCAAAGCTGAACAGGAAATAAAGAGGCGTGATGCCCACAAGACAAACAAGCATAAGGTGCACATCCAAGGAGTTGAGACGGTCCTTCCTTCTACCACTGCGCCTACTATGACAACAACATCCGTTGTTGTGAGCACTGCATCAGCTCCATATTATGACCCGTCACTGCCGAGAGTTCCAACATCGTCTGAGTTGATAACACGAGGTAATGACAAAGATACTAATCTTCTAACTTCGCATGCGAATGATGAATGCCTTGTCGATTTAAATACACCATGTGATGCTCTAGCCACTACATTGATCACACCACCTATTTTAGATGATTATGCTGATGATTTGACTTTGCCATGTGATCAAACAACTTCAATATCAAGAATTTTGAGTGCACCTATTGAATTAACCGTTGATGTGAAAGAACCATGTGAATTAGACACTAAAACAAATTTGGATCAACTACGTTTGAAAATAATTGTGCCAATGTTTAATCATTTTGACATGACCTCTAATCTTGGTGATGATTCTGTGTCAAATGACTTATTGCATGTTGGCTTATTTAAGCATGTTGTAGCATGTAAATTTTATGCAAGTAAGGTTTATTCACCAATATTGGGATGGTTTAATGATGAATATTGTCAATCTTTTCATATGAATAAGAGCTTCACTTATATGTGCAAACTGAATTGCAATACTTTCATACCTTCTACTTCTTGTGATAATATTTTGGATTTATATTTTATTCACTATGAAAGTTACTCATGTATACATGTGTCATATGTGCAAATTCCACGGGAAGTAAAAATTGATGACATATACATATACAACATGTACACCTTGTCTCTTTTGTTAGCCACATTTCAGATAAAGCAACGCCGAGGACGGCTTTATTTTCAAGAAGGGGAGGATGATGAGGACATGACTACCTTGGATACGACCAAAAATATTGCATACATGCATATTTGTCAGGTGATTTCTAGTGTCAACTATTCAATAATCTATTTATATTATCCAGAACAAAAATACTTCACACACTTTTGTGTTTTGTCTAATTGCAGGTGCATGGGACATTTGTACAATCCACATATGAAGATAAGGGAAAAAGAGAAGTTTAGGTGCTGTTCAAAAAGTCCCTTCACGTCACTTTTGGGCCAAGAGAAGATAGAGTCCAAGTCTCTCACGTTCTGGATTCATATTCGGACTGCACAGACATACCTGACTCAAAACGGCAAGAACTTTTTCATACGGACTCCGAATTGGGTGATTCTTTTTTTTGTTGGAAAGTAGATTTCGTCCTCTTTCCACTCCATTTGGATTCACCTTTAAATTCGCCCGGAGCATTGAGATATGGACGAAACAATCTGACGCTGCAGCAGAATCCGAGTCAAACAACAAGTCCAAAGGTGTTGCATCACCTCCACTTGGGCCCATGAGCCTTGTACGACCTAGGGTTGGTTTTAGGCTGCCTTGGGACGTCCTCCCACCTCCTTGGCCGCCACCCCTTGCTCCTATATAAGTAGATCCACCTAGTAGCTATTTCCTTGGGATTTGTTTAGTTAAAAGTTAGCCATTGCAACTTCGTGTACTTCGTTTGTGTCCAACGACCAGACCAAGACCGCTTACGGATCCCCACCTTTATCAATACTTCATATATACTCGCAATATTCAGATTGATTTTATCATATTCTTGCTTGTTCTTCGATTGCTTGCAGGAATAGACCTTCGTGGTCAGGTTGATTGTGCTCCGACGTGGTCAATAACCTCTCGAAGTTGGTTTAGCGATTGCTAAGGCGCAACGTCGTGCACGTTTGTAGTCGGATCGTCAAAGTCGGCTCCATCAAATCGATAGTTATCATCTCGTCGAAAGATTGGGACACCCCGCCTCTATCAGTAACACATAGAGAGTAATGAAAGAATAAAGCTATACTACATGCATATATGGCTGGTAGAAAGCTCTATGGTTACAGTTTTGCGTAAATCCAATTTTTCCCTACTACAAAGGAATAAATTTATTTAACTATCATGGTGGTTGTTAAACATTGAGAGTGTAGACACCCTCTCAATCCCAATTAAGCATCATCATTAAAACCTAACAAAATTAATTAAAGTAACATGATGAGATTCACATGATAATCCAAGTACTAGATACTCAAAACGTCCATAACCGGGGACATGGTAACCATGATTAGTTTATACACTCTGCACATGTTTGCACACTTTTCCCCACAAGACTCGATCTCCTCCGTTGGATTTCTCGTACTACATGGTGTTTGAGAAACAGATGACCGAGACATAGTCTTTCAGAAGCGCTAGCACCTTACGATCGGGTAGACCGTTACACCTACTTTCCCCTACATCTGCTAGTCTACCACTGTAAGAGTTCGCACGACTTAATCAACTATGCTAGAGCCCACAGTAGCTTGTGGCTGCATACGAAAGTTTCTAGTACAAATAATCTCATGATCCCTTTGAGGCTGGGTGGCGGTCCATAAAGAAAAACAGGCAATCTCTGGAATACCCAGGTGCCTCAATCCACCCAGATGTGTGTTCAAGTTGCCACCTTAAATAAACCATTAATTTAATCATCTCACATCTGTCATGGAATACACTCACCCAATCCACGTCTACTAGCATAGCATGGCATAATAAGCAAACTAGAAGTAACTCCCAAGGGTTTGAAATAAAAATAGGTAATAGGTACTACCTCAACTACTTCCCATCCCATAATTTAATTAGATCCTAATCATTCAATGTTTGAGGATTCATCTAATGCAATAAAACTGGGTAGTAAAGAGGTATGATCAGAGTGTTACTTGCCTTGCTGATGATCTGCGAAACCTAGCGATTCAAAGTAGCAAGCGGCACACTCCGGGTACTCTATCGCAAACAAACAAACAAACATACAATAAGTACTCATCTAATTCACAGGTAAAACTCAAATAAGAGATCTAACCAGAAATTTCAACTTAAAAACTCCGGTTTGCAAAAAGAATCAAATCGAACAAAGCCACGAAAATCAAACGGCGAAAGAAAGAAGCTTCGTTTACTAATATGGACCTAGGTCAAATTTTACAGAAGCAAAAACTTGTTTGAGTTGGTTAAACGGAAAGAGGGTTTCGAGACGAAACTCCAGGCGCTTGAATCGCCTGATTCCGATAAACGAGCGAGAAGTTATACTAAAACAAAAATCGGATCAGAAATCGCGATCAGAAATAATCACGGAAAATCCGAGAAAAAGAAAAAATGACAAATAGATTAACGAACGAACGTTCATTATCTGGATCTAAACGATGAACGCGTTCGTTAAAACGAACGGACGAGCGAACGCTCGCTAATTAACCTAAACCGAAAAAACCAACCTAATAAAAAAAGAAAACAAAAAAACCGACGAAAAACCGGCGAAAACCAACGGTTTTCTAAAAAAATGGCGGCGGGTCAACCTCGGCATGCGGGTCCGGCGGCGGCGGCGGGTCCAGGGGCGGCGGCGGCTTAGGGTTAGGGTTTGGGCGGCGGCGGCTTGGGCTGAGGCGGCCCGGGGCGGCGCTATATAAAGGCCTCGGCCAGAGGAGTCCTGGCCGATCCCGGCCCGAAGTCGGTTCGCGTTTTTTTTTAAATAATTTTCGCACAGAAAAACAAACAAAAGAAATACTAAACGGACTCCAAAAATCCCAAAATAAATTTTCCCCGACTTCTAAAATCAAGCCGGACATGGTGAACATTTATTTGGGGCCTAAATGCAATTTTTAAAAACGCACATTTTTCCTAAATTCAAATAAAATAGCAATAAACTCCAAAATAAAATCTTATTTGATTTTATTATTAAATCCTCAATATTTCTTTATTTCGAGAAAGTCATTTTATTCCCTCTCTCATATTTATATAAAATAAATAATTGAAGATAAAATAATTAAAACCAAATGATCCTATTTTCAAAATTTGAGAAAACTCAAATATGAAAAAAAAATAACGAAATCCCCAACTCTCTCCGTGGGTCCTTGAGTTGCGTAGAATTTGTAGGATCAAACCAAAAGCAAATAAAAATATGATATGCAATGATGATCTAATGTATAACATTCCAAATTGAAAATTTGGTATGTTACAAACCTACCCTCCCTTAAGATGAATCTCGCCCTCGAGATTCGGGTTGGCTAGAGAATAGGTGAGGGTGGTCTTTCAACAAATCTTCCTCTCGCTCCCAGGTGGCTTCATCCTCGGAGTGGTGGCTCCATTGAACTTTGCAAAACTTGATAACCTTGCTGTGGGTGACTCGGCTGGCATACTCAAGAATCTTAACTGGTTTCTCTTCATAGGTCAAATCACTGTCCAACTGAATCGCTTCCAACGGCACTGTATCTCTCAGCGGTATATCAGCCATCTCCGCATGGCACTTCTTCAACTGGGAAACATGGAATACATCGTGAACTCCTGACAATCCTTTGGACAATTCCAACTTGTAGGCTACTTCTCCCATACGCTCCAAAACTTGGTATGGTCCTACAAAACGTGGCGCTAACTTTCCCTTAACTCCAAAGAGCTTAACTCCTCAAAGCGGAGATACTCGAAGATAAACTCTGTCTCCTACTTCGTAAACTGTCTCCTTGCGTTTAGAATCTGTGTAGCTCTTCTGCCTAGACTGGGCTACCTTGAGCCTATCGCAAATCAATTTCACCTTCTGTTCAGACTCTTTAATCAAATCCGGTCCAAAAAACTGGCGATCTCCAACTTCATCCCACGACAACGGGGTCCTGCACCTCCTTCCATACAAGGCTTCGAAAGGGTCCATCTTCAAACTGGATTGATAACTGTTGTTGTAAGAGAACTCTGCATATGGCAAATTGTCATCCCAACTAGATCCGTAATCTAGCGCACAAGCTCTCAGCATATCCTCCAAAATCTGATTGACTCTCTCGGTCTGTCCATCTGTCTGCGGATGAAAAGCGGTGCTGAACTCTAGCCTGGTACCCAAAGTTTCATGCAACTGATTCCAGAACTTTGAGGTAAACTGGGTTCCTCTATCTGATACGATACTCCTCAAAACTCCATGCAGACATACGATCCTGGTCATGTATATCTTTGCCAACTTAGCACTGGTGTAAGTGGTCTTTACCGGGATGAAATGAGCTACCTTAGTTAAACGATCTACTACAACCCAAATCGAGTCATAGCCTGAACGGTCCTGGGTAATCCTGTGATAAAATCCATGCCTAGCTTATCCCACTTCCATTCGGGTATCGGCAATGGCTATAGCAATCCTGCTGGCTTCTGATGCTCTGCCTTTACTCTTTGACATACATCACAAACTGCTACATACTCCGCAATATCTTTCTTCATTTCAGTCCACCAGAATGTATCCTTCAGATCCAAATACATCTTGTTATTTCCTGGGTGAATCGAATATGGTGAATCATGGGCCTCTTGCAGAATTAACTTCCTGATCTTTGGGTCATTTGGCACATAAACACGGTCTTAAAACCACAGGGTATCGTGCTCATACTCACGAAATCCCTTAGCTTTTCCCTTGCTCATTTTCTCCTTTATAGAGGCAATCTCCTTGTCAGTCTTCTGAGCTTCTCTGGTCTTATCCATCAAAGTTGACTGAATCTCCAATGCTGCTACATAGCCTCTCGAAACTATCTCCAAACATAGCTCACGAAGATCCTCGGCTAACTACTTTGGTAAATCTCCGGTCATTAGTGTATTGACATGGCTCTTACGGCTCAGTGCATCGGCTACTATGTTAGCCTTTCCGGGATGATAATGCAATCTCATATCATAATCCTTGATGAGCTCCAACCATCTCCTTTGCTTGAGGTTCAACTCCTTCTGGGTGAAAATATACTTCAAACTCTTGTGATCCGTGTACACTTCACAATGGTTTCTGATGAGAAAATGTCTCCAAGTATTTAATGCATGCACTACGACTGCTAACTCCAAATCATGCGTAGCATAGTTCAACTCATGAGGTTTTAGCTGTCGTGAAGCATATGAAACAACTCTTCCCTCCTGCATAAGCACTGCTCCAAGTCCTCGACGTGAAGCGTCGCAATACACCTCATAATCCTTGTTCTGATCTGGCAGAATCAACACTGGTGAGGTAACCAAACGTTTCTTCAACTCCTGGAAACTGGCCTCCCATTCCTCCGTCCATTTGAACTTGGTATCCTTCTTCAACAATTCTGTCATAGGCTTTGCAATCTTTGAGAAATTCTCAATGAATCTCCGATAGTATCCTGTGAGTCCAAGAAAACTCTGGATCTCTCCAACTGTTGTTGGTGCTTCCCAATTTGTCAAAGTGACAACCTTTGTGGGATCAACTGATATTCCTTCTCCGGATATAATGTGTCCGAGGAATCCCACTTCCTTCAACCAAAACTCACATTTGCTGAACTTGGCATATAGCTGATGTTCTCTGAGCTTCTCAAGTACCAATCGCAAATGCTCCTTATGTTCCTCTTCATTCTTCGAGTAAACCAAGATATCATCAATGAACACCAGGACGAACTTGTCCAAAAACTCCATAAACACCTTGTTCATCATGTTCATAAAATAGGCAGGTGCGTTAGTCAGACCAAATGACATAACGGTATACTCATACATCCCATACCTTGTGGTAAAAGTTGTCTTAGGTATGTCCTGCTCTCGAATCTTCAACTGATGATATCCCGATCGTAGATCGATCTTGGAAAATACCTTAGCTCCTTGCAATCGATCAAACAGATCATTGATCATTGGCAGTGGGTACTTGTTCTTGATTGTTACTTCATTTAATCCTCGATAATCATTAACCATCCTTAACGATCCATCCTTCTTCTCCACTAGAAGTACTGGCGATCCCCAAGGCGAGGAACTTGGGCGAATATAACCTTTATCCAGTAACTCCTTAATTTGCTTCTTAATCTCTTCCAAGTCTTTTGCCGGCATCCTGTATAGTCTCTTAGATATTGGGCATGTGCCTGGCAAAAGCTCAATTAAAAACTCGATGTCTCTATCCGGTGGCATGCCTGGCAATTCCTCTGGAAATACATCAGGGAAATCCTTTACCGCTGGTACTTCCTCCTGCACAACTCCTGATAAGGAATTTACTTGAGTCCTCTTTGGCACATGCCGAGATACATACTTGATCCTTTTTCCTTCTGGGGTGGTAAGCAAAATCGACTTACTGGCGCAATCGATGTTTCCTCCATACATCGACAACCAATCCATACCTAGAATCACGTACAAACCTTGTGATTCCAGAATAATTAAATCCAAACGGAAAACATGCCTTCCTATACTCAATGGCAGTTGGAAACATCCTTGGCTGGCCATATACTCTGCTCTTGGTGAGCTTACTAGCATAGGTGTTCTAAGAACCTTAGTGGGAAGGTTATACTTATCGATGAATCCCCTTGAGATGTATGAATGCGATGCACCAGTATAAAAAAGAACGAGTGCAGTAAATGACTTAACCAAAAACTTACCTATTACTGCATCAGGCTGAGCTTCAACCTCCTTCACGTTAACATGGTTCACCTGTCCCCTGTTAAAAGGGTTCGGCTTCTTCCCAGAGCTTCCATTTCCATCCTGAGATTCAGGACATTCATTGGCATAATGTCCGGTCTTCTGGCACTTAAAGCAAGTGACTTGGCCCAGGTCTCTCTTGGCTGGGGTTGATGGGTTGGTACGGTTCTGGCCGTTGCTTCCTCCATTCCCATTACCATTCTTGGGGCCATTATGATTGTGCGAGCTACCTCCTCCATGGGTATGCTGGAAAGGTCCTCCCGGTTTAGGGGTAAAACGTGGCTTCTGCTGGGCTCCAGAATTGTACTTCCCTTGTCCATACTTCCTCTTGCGGTTTTCAATCTGCTGCTGCTTCCCTTCAATCATAAGAGCGCAATCTACCAACTCCTGGTAGTTGTTGAAGCTTGCTACAATCAACTGCATGCTCAGCTCATCATTCAGTCCTTCAAGAAACTTCTCCTACTTAGCTGCATCCGTAGCAACGTCATCTGGAGCATAACGTGCTAGCTTACTAAAATCATCCACATACTGGCCAACTGTGCGTCCTCCTTGGCGCAAGTTGCGAAACTCACGCTTCTTCATGGCCATAGCTCCTGCTTAAACATGGGCAGTACGGAAAGCTTGCCGAAACTGATCCCATGTGACAGTGTCTACAGGGTAAGTGGCTGTAAAATTCTCCCACCATGCTTCTGCGGGTCCTTCAAGCTGATGTGCAGCAATTTTCATCTTTTCCGCATCTGTGCATCCTGCTATGGTCAATTCCCTCCCTGTCTTGCGGAGCCAATCATCTGCAACAATCGGCTCGGTGCTACTGGAGAACACCAGCGGATTCAGCCTAAGGAAACGGGTTAAGTGATCAACAGGTGGTGGCGGTGGTGGGTTGCTGTTGTGCCCCTGGTTCTGGTTCTGGACTAGCAACTGCATCAAGGCATTCTGCTGCTGGATCAACTGAGTGAGCTCCGGTGGGAAAGCAAATCCATTGTCACGTCTCGGAGGCATCTGAGGGTTTAGAAAAGATGAGAATATAGAATAGAATGAGGTATAGAGAGGAAACACTACCCATATGCACATGAGGCAAATGCACACAAAATCACTTCATTCAATTCAAACAAGGGCATACAATCAGTCTAAAACTATCGATAAAAGTGCTTGAACTATTCTAGATACATGGTTGAATACTACTACTGTTATGGTGGTCTACTAAAAAAATTGCTCCGATGAAGACTCCATGATATCTGCTCCAACTTCATCAGCATAGTCATCATCGCTATCATCTGGATCCGAGTCGGAGTCATCGATGATGATGTAGTTCCCCGGGCAAGTGGAATCGTCATCTCCTCCTCTTGGCGCGGGATCTCCCATGAAGACTCCTAGCTTCCTGGTCAGGTCATCATTCTTCTCTACTAATACTTCGATTTCCTCCATATAATCTTCGCATGTAGCCTTGAGTTCTTCTTCCAGCTCCGTGATTCTTGTCATTGCCTTCTTTAGATCTATCGTGCCTGCGCACATCTGGTTCTCCTGGCGTCAAATGTGCTGGTTTAACTCCTGGAGGAAAGTTGCAACTGATCGGTCCTTCCTGGTGCTGATCATCTCCTAATGCTCATCTCGGCGCCCACAAATCTGGTAGATAGTATCCTTTAGATCATCGCGATAAACTTCTACAATACGTCCCATGGTGATGTGGGCTGCCATGCTCTTTCCTAGACTCCAGGTTGGTGCATCAAAGGTAAACTCTATAGGCTCAGTGACTGGTGCGAACGTCCTTCCTGGAACTTGAACTTGAATCATCCAGCACTCCTCTTCAGGTAAAGTGGCGTTGTAGGTTCCGGTGAAGCTTGGTACTCCCATGTTCAGGTACTTAGTGACTTCCTTTTATGGCGTCCAAAGGGTGTATCTTCATCCGGTTGTGTGAACTTGTTCCTTGCATCCGCCATCCTAAAAGAGTAGAAGAGATGCGAAGTCAGAAATGAGAAGAGAGTAGTGATCTAGGGCTTTAGCTTAGTGGTCGTGTCCTACAGTCATCGTTTGCTCCGATACCATCTTGTAGCGACCAGACCTCAAACAGTCTGACCTCTATGCATCAGTGTCATCCCTGGATCAGTAATGCTGACACGCACAGTACTTGAAGGATTTATAACAGAGTAGCAATCACACACTTATTACATTGAATGTCTCAAAAGAGAACTTATTACAATAAATATGGCTTAAGGCCATCTAATAACGATAACAACGGAAGACTTGGAAGATAAGCGAGTCCATCAACTCCAACGGCATCACTGAGTATAGAACCATGACCTAAAGGCACCTTACTCGTCGTCTGAAAAGTCTGCAACATGAACGTTGCAGCCGGAAAACGGGTCAGCACATGGAATATGCTGGCAATGTAACACATAGAGAGTAATGAAAGAATAAAGTTATACTACATGCATATATGGTTGGTAGAAAGCTCTATGGTTACAATTTTGCATAAATCCAATTTTTGCCTACTGCAAAGGAATAAATTTATTTAACTATCATGGTGGTTGTTAAACATTGAGAGTGTAGACACCCTCTCAATCCCAATTAAGCATCATCATTAAAACCCAACAAAATTAATTAAAGTAACATGATGAGATTCACATGATAATCCAAGTACTAGATACTCAAAACGTCCATAACCGGGGACACGGCTAACCATGATTAGTTTATACACTCTGTAGAGGTTTGCGCACTTTTCCCCACAAGACTCGATCTCCTCCGTTGGATTTCTCGCACTACATGGTGTTTGAGAAACGGATGACCGAGACATAGTCTTTCAAAAGCGCTAGCACCTTACGATCGGGTAGACCGTTACACCTACTTTCCCCTACATCTGCTAGTCTACCACTGTAAGAGTTCGCACGACTTAATCAACTATGCTAGAGCCCATAGTAGCTTGTGGCTGCACATGGAAGTTTCTAGTATGAATAATCTCATGATCCCTTTGAGCCTGGGTGGCGATCCATAAAGAAAAACAGGCAATCGCTGGAATACCCAGGTGCCTCAATCCACCCAGATGTGTGTTTAAGTTGCCACCTTAAATAAACCATTAATTTAATCATCTCACATCTGTCATGGAATACACTCACCCAACCACGTCTACTAGCATAGCATGGCATAATAAGCAAACGTAGAAGTAACTCCCAAGGGTTTGAAATAAAAATAGGTAATAGGTACTACCTCAACTACTTCCCATTCCACAATTTAATTAGATCCTAATCATGCAATGTTTGAGGATTGATCTAATGTAAAAAACTGGGTAGTAAAGAGGTATGATCAAAGTGTTACTTGCCTTGCTGATGATCCGCGAAACCTAGCGATTCAAAGTAGCAAGCGGCGCACTCCGGGTACTCTATCGCAAACAAACAAACAAGCATACAATAAGTACTCATCTAATGCATAAGTAAAACTCAAATAAGAGACCTAACCATAAAGTTCAACTTAACAACTCCGGTTTGCAAAAAGAATCAAATCGAACAAAGCCACGAAAATCAAATGGCGAAAGAAAGAAGCTTCATTTACTAATCTGGACCTAGGTCAAATTTTACAGAAGCAAAAACTTGTTTGAGTTGGTTAAACGGAAAGAGGGTTTCGAGGCGAAACTCCAGGCGCTTGAATCGCCTGATTCCGATAAACGAGCGAAAAGTTATACTAAAACAAAAATCGAATCAGAAATAATCGCGGAAAATCCGAGGAAAAAGAAAAAACGACGAACAGATTAACGAACGAACGTTCGTTATCTGGATCTAAACGATGAACGCGTTCGTTAAAACGAACGAACGAGCGAACGCTCGCTAATTAACCTAAACCGAAAAAACCGATCTAATAAAAAACGAAAACTAAAAAGAAACCGACGAAAAACTGGCGAATACCAACAGTTTTCTAAAAAAAGGCGGCAGGTCAACCTCGGTGTGCGGGTCCGGCGGCGGCGGCGGCTCCGGCGGCGGCGGCGGCTCCGGCGGCGGCGGCGGCTTAGGGTTAGGGTTTGGGCGGTGGCGGCCCGAGGCGATGCTATATAAAGGCCTCGGCCAGAGGAGTCCTGGCCGATCCCGGCCCGAAGTTGGTTCGCGTTTTTTTAAATAATTTTCGCGCAGAAAAACAAACAAAAGAAATAATAAACGGATTACAAAAATCCCGAAGTAAATTTTTCCTGACTTCTAAAATCAAGCCGGACAAGGTGAACATTTATTTGGGGCCTAAATGCAATTTTGAAAAACGCACATTTTTCCTAAATTCAAATAAAATAGCAATAAACTCCAAAATAAAATCTTATTTGATTTTATTATTAAATTCTAAATATTTCTTTATTTTGGGAAAGTCATTTTATTCCCTCTCTCATATTTATATAAAAGAAATAATCGAAGATAAAATAATTAAAACCAAATGATCCTATTTTCAAAATTTGAGAAAACTCAAATATGAAAAAAAAAAGAAATGCCCAACTCTCTCCGTGGGTCCTTGAGTTGCGTAGAATTTCTAGGATCAAACCAAAAGCAAATAAAAATATGATATGCAATGATGATCTAATGTATAACATTCCAAATTGAAAATTTGGGACGTTACATCAAAAGATATAAGTGAAGCACATAGAGTATTCTAATAAATCACGATTCATGTGTGTCCCTCTCAAAAGGTGTGTACAGCAAGGATGATTGTGGCAAACTAAAAAGAAAACAAGATGCTCCAAGCAAAACATATATCATGTGGTGAATAAAAATATAGCCTCAAGTAAAGTTATCGATAGATGAAGACGAAATAGGGGATGCCTTCCGGGGCATCCCCAAGATTAGGCTCTTGGTTGTCCTTCAATATCACCTTGGGGCGCCTTTTCCCTTGGGCATCCACAAGCTTAGGCTCTTGCCACTCCTTATTCATGAAGGAAATGTGCCCTAGAGGCAATAATAAAGTTGTTATTTTATATTTCCTTATATTATGATAAATGTTTATTATTCATGCTAGAATTGTATTTACCGGAAACTTGATAATGTGTGGATACATAGACAAAACACCGTGTCCCTAGTAAGCCTCTACTAGACTAGCTCGTTAATCAAAGATGGTTAAGTTTCCTAACCAAAGACATGTGTTGTCATTTGATGAACGGGATCACTTCATTAGGAGAATGATGTGATGGATAAGACCCATCCGTTAGCTTAGCATAATGATCGTTAAGTTTTATAGCTATTGCTTTCTTCTTGACTTATACATATTCCTTTGACTATGAGATTATCCAACTCCCGAATACCGAAGGAATACCTTGTGTGCTATCAAACGTCACAGCGTAACTGGGTGATTATAAATATGCTCTACAGGTATCTCCGAAGGTGTTTGTTGGGTTGGCATAGATCGAGATTAGGATTTGTCACTCCGAGTATCGGAGAGGTATCTCTGGGCCCTCTCGGTAATGCAAATCATAATAAGCCTTGCAAGCAATGTGACTAATGAATTAGTTGCGGGATGATGCATTACGGAACGAGTAAAGAGACTTGCCGGTAACGAGATTGAACTAGGTATGAAGATACCGGCGATCAAATCTCGGGCAAGTAACATACCCATGACAAAGGGAATAACGTATGTTGTTATTGCGGTTTGACAGACAAAGATCTTCGTAGAATATGTAGGAACCAATATGAGCATCTAGGTTCCTCTATCGGTTATTGACCAGAGATGTGTCTCGGTCATGTCTACATAGTTCTGGAACCCGTAGGGTCCGCACGCTTAACGTTCAATGATGATTTGTATTATTAGATATGTGTTTTGGTGACCGAAGTTTGTTCGGAGTCCCGGATAGGGTCACGGACATGATGAGGAGTCTCAAAATGGTCGAGAGGTAAGATTAATATATTGGAAGGTAGTAAATGGACATCGGAATGGTTTCGAGTGGTTCGGGTTTTTTACCGGAGTACCGAGGGGTTACCGGAACCCCCCGGGGAAGTATTGGGCCTAGATGGGCCTTAGTGGAGAGAGAGGGGAGCCCACAAGGGTGGCACGCGGCCCCCTCCAAGGGAGTCCGAATAGGACAAGGAGGAGGGGGCGCGGCCCCCTTTCCCTCTCCCTCTCCCTCTCCTTCCTTTTCCCCTCCGATAAGAAAGGAAAGGGGGGGGGGGGGCGAATCCTACTAGGAGTGGAGTCCAAGTAGGACTCGCCCCCATGGCATGCCCCCTTGTGGCTGGCCTCCTCCTCCCATCCTTTATATACGGGTGTAGGGGCACCCCGTAGGAGATCAATTATTCTCTTAGCCGTGTGCGGTGCCCTCCTCCACAGTTTACTCCTTCAGTCATAGCGTCGTAGTGCTTAGGCGAAGCTCTGCACGGATCACATCACCATCACCGTCACCACGCTATCGTGTTGATGGAACTCTCCCTCGACCCTCTGCTCGATCAAGAGTTCGAGGGACTTCATCAAGCTGAACATGTGCTGAACTCGGAGGTGTCGTACGTTCGTTACAAGATCGGTTGGATCATGAAGACGTTCGACTACATCAACCGTGTTAACCTAATGCTTCCGCTTTCGGTCTACGAGGGTACGTGGACACACTCTCCCCCTCTCGTTGCTATGCATCTCCTAGATAGATCTTGCGTGATCGTAGGAAATTTTTGAAATTGAATCCTACGTTTCCCAATAGTGGTATCAGAGCCAGGTTTATGCGTAGATGATATGCACAAGTAGAACACAAAGAGTTGTGGGCGACAACAGTCATACTGCTTACCACCAACATCTTATTTTGATTCAGCTAAATTGTTGGATCAAGTGGCCCGGACCAACCTTACATGACCACGTGCATGAGACCGGTTACACCAATAGACATGCAACTTGTTTTGCATAAAGGTGGCTGGGGGGTGTTTGTTTCTCCAACTTTAGTTGAATCGAATTTGACTACGGCCAGTCCTTGTTGAAGGTTAAAACATCACACTTGAAGAAAAATCGTTGTGGTTTTGATGCGTAGGTAAGAACGGTTCTTGCTAGAAGCCGTAGCAGCCACGTAAAACTTGCAACAACAAAGTAGAGGACGTCTAACTTGTTTTTGCAGAGCATGTTGTGATGTGATATGGTCAAGACATGATTTGATATAAGTTATTGTATGAGATGATCATGTTTTGTAAAAGTTATCGGCAACTGGCAGGAGCCTTATGGTTGTCGCTTTATTGTATGAAATGCAATCGCCATGTAATTGCTTTACTTTATCACTATGCGGTAGCGATAGTTGTAGAAGCAATAGTTGGCAAGACGACAATGACGCTACGATGGAGATCAAGGTGTCAAGCCGGTGACGATGGAGATCATGACAGTGCTTTGGAGATGGAGATCAAAGGCACAAGATGATGATGGCCATATCATGTCACATATTTTGATTGCATGTGTTGTTTATCTTTTATGCATCTTATTTTTCTTAGTACGGCGATAGCATTATAAGATGATCCCTCACTAAAATTTCAAGGTATAAGTGTTCTCCCTGAGTATGCACCATTGCGACAGTTCGTCATGCCGAGACACCACATGATGATCGGGTGTGATAAGCTCTACGTTCACATACAGCGGGTGCAAGACAGTTTTGCACGTGCGGAATACTCGGGTTAAACTTGACGAGCCTAGCATGTACATACATGGCATCGGAACACTGGAGACCGAAAGGTCGAACGTGAATAATATAGTAGATATCATCAACATAGAGATGTTCACCATTGAAAACTACTCCATCTCACGTGATGATCGAACATGGTTTAGTTGATATGGATCACATGATCATTTAGATGACTCGAGGGATGTCTATCTAAGTGGGAGTTCTTAAGTAATATGATTAACTGAACATAATTTATCATGAACTTAGTCCTGATAGTATTTACATATCTATGTTGTAGATCAATAGCTTGCGATGTAGCTGGCCGTTTATTTTTTGGTATGTTCCTAGAGAAAAATAAATTGAAAGATGATAGTAGCAATGATGCGGACTGGGTCCGCGATCTGAGGATTATCCTCATTGCTGCACAGAAGAATTATGTCCTTGATGCACCGCTAGGTGATGGACCTATTGCAGGAGCAGATGCAGACGTAATGAACGTTTGGCAAGGTCGGTAGGATGAGTACCTGATAGTTATTGCGCCATGCTTTACGGCTTAGAACCGGGACTTCAAAAAAGTTTTGAATGCCACCGATCATATAAGATGTTCCGAGAGCTGAAATTGGTATTTCAGACTCATGCATGAGTCGAGAGGTATGAGACCTCTGACAAGTACTTTGCCTACAAGATGGAGGATAATAGCACAACCAGTGAGCATGTGCTCAGAATGTCTGAGTACTACAATCGCTTGAATCAAGTGGGAGTTAATTTTCTAGATAAGATAGTGATTAGCAGAGTTCTCTAGTCACTATCACCAAGTTACTGGAACTTCATGATGAACTATAATATGCAAGGGATGACGAAAATGATTCTCGAGCTCTTTGCGGTGCTAAAATCGGCAAAGGTAGAAATCAAGAAAGAGCATCAAGTGTTGATGGTTAACAAGACCACTAGTTTCAAAAAAAGGGAAAAGTAAAAGAAAGGGAACTTCAAGAAAGAATGGTAAGCAAGTTGCCACTCCCGTGAAGAAACCCAAAGCTAGACCTAAGCCTGAAACTGAGTGCTTCTACTGCTAAGGGAATGGTCACTGGAAGCGGAACTACGACAAATACTTGGCGGACAAGAAGGATGGCAAAGTGAACAAAGGTATATTTGATATACATGTTATTGATGTGTACTTTACTAGTGTTCATAGTAACCCTAGGGTATTTGATACCGGTTCAGTTGCTACGATTAGTAACTGGAAACAGGAATTGCAAAATGAACAGAGACTAGCTAAGAGCGAGGTGACGATGTGCGTTGGAAGAGATTCCAAGGTTGATAAGATCACCATCGCACACTCCCTCTACCTTTGAGATTAGTGTTGGACCAAACTAAATGTTATGTGGTGTTTGCGTTGAGCATGAATATGATTGGATCATGTTTATTGCGATACGATTATTCATTTAAGTCACAAAATAATTGTTGTTCTATTTACATGAATAAAACCTTATATGGTCATACACCCAATGGTTTATTGAATCTTGATCGCAGGGATACACATATTCATAATATTGATGCCAAAAGATGCAAAGTTGATAATGATAGTGCAACATATTTGTGGCACTACCGTTTAGGTCATATTGGTATAAAGCGCATGAAGAAACTCCATATGGATGGATTTTTGGAATCAGTTGATTTTGAATCATTTGATACTTGGGAACCATGCCTCATGGGCAAGATGACTAAAAGTCTGTTCTCCGGAACAATGGAGCGAGCTACTGACTTGTTGGAAATAATACATACCGATGTATGCGGTCCGATGAGTGTTGAGGCTCGTGGCAGGTATCATTATTTTCTGACCTTCACAGATGATTTGAGAATATATGGGTATATCTGCTTGATGAAACACAAGTCTGAAACATTTGAAAAGTTCAAAGAATTTTCAGAGTGAAGTGGAGAATCATCGTAACAAGAAAATAAAGTTTCTACAATCTGATCGCGGAGGCAAATATTTGAGTTACGAGTTTGGACTTCATTTAAAACAATGTGGAATAGTTTCACACCTCACGCCACCTGGAACACCACAACATAATGGTGTGTCTGAACGTCGTAACCGTACTTTATTTGATATGGTACGATCTACAATGTCTCTTACCGATTTACCACTATCATTTTGGGGTTATGCATTAGAGACAACTGCATTCATGATAAATAGGGCACCATCTAAATCCGTTGAGATGACACCATATGAACTACGGTTTGGCAAGAAACCAAAGTTGTCATTTCTTAAAGTTTGGGATTACGATGCTTGTGTGAAAAAGTTTCAGCCTGATAAGCTCGAACCCTAATCGGAGAAGTGCGTCTTCATAGGATACCCAAAAGAAACTGTTGGGTACACCTTCTATCACTAATCCGAAGGCAAGATCTTTGTTGCTAAGAATGGATCATTTCTAGAGAAGGAGTTTCTCTTGAAAGAAGTGAGTGGGAGGAAAGTAGTGTTGGGGAACGTAGCATGCAATTTCAAAAAAAAATCCTACAATCACGCAAGATCTATCTAGGAGATGCATAGCAATGAGAGGGGAGAGTGTGTCCACGTACCCTCGTAGACCGAAAGCGCAATCATTAGATTAACGCGGTTGATGTAGTCGAACATCTTCACGATCCAACTGATCCAAGTACCGAACGTACGACAACTCCATGTTCAGCACACGTTCAGCTCGATGACATACCTCGAACTCTTGATCCAGTAGAGGGTCGAGGGAGAGATCCGTCATCACGACGGCGTGGTGACGATGATGGTGATGTGAGGCTTCGCCTAATCACTACGACGCTATGACCGGAGGAGTAAACTGTGAAGGGCGGCATCACACACGGCTAAGAGAAATCTTGGTGTGCCTTTGGGGTGCCCCCCGCCCCCGTATATAAACGGGGGAGGAGGAGGCCGGTGGCCAGGAGGGGCGCTCCAAGGGGGGAGTCCTACTTGGACTCCTAGTCCAAGTAGGATTCGCCCCCCTTTCCTTTCTCCAGCGGAGGGAATAGGAAGGATAGGGAGAGGGAAAGGGAAAGGAAAGGGGGGTCACGCCCCCTCCTCCTTGTCCTATTCGAACTCCCTAGGAGGCGGGCGCGTTCCTGTAGGATCGAAAGTATGTCTAGAGTGGGGGTGATTAGACTACTTGACCAAATAAAAATCTAGCCTTTTCCCAATTTTAGTTCTTGGCAGATTTTAGCAACTTAGCACAAGTCAAGCAGTCAACCTACACATGCAATTCTAAGAGTACAGCAGCGGAATGTAAAACAATTGCATATGAAGGTAAAGGGAGGAGTTTGAGGGAGCAAACGCAATGTTCACATGGAGATTTTTTATCCGTGGTTCCGATAGGTGGTGCTATCGTACATCCACGTTGATGGAGACTTCAACCCACGGACGGTAACGGTTGCGCGAGCCCACGTAGGGCTCCACCCACGAAGGGTCCACGAAGAAGCAACCTTGTCTATCCCACCATGGTCGTCGCCCACGAAGGACTTGCCTCACTAGGGTAGATCTTCACGAAGTAGGTGATCTCCTTGCCCTTACAAACTCCTTGGTTCAACTCCACAATCTTGACGGAGGCTCCCAAGTGACACCTAGCCAATCTAGGAGATACCACTCTCCAAGAAGTAACAAATGGTGTGTTGATGATGAACTCCTTGCTCTTGTGCTTCAAATGATAGTCTCCCCAACACTCAACTCTCTCTCACAGGATTTAGATTTGGTGGAAAGAAGATTTGAGTGGAAAGCAACTTGGGGAAGGCTAGAGATCAAGATTTATGTGGTAGGAGTGGAATATCTTGACCTCAACACAAGTGTAGGTGGTTCTCTCTCAGAAAATATGTGTTGGAAGTGTAGGCATGTTCTGATGGCTCTCTCCACGAATGAAGAGTGGGTGGAAGGGTATATATAGCCTCCACACAAAATCTAACCGTTGCACACAAATCACCAAACTCGGTGAGACTGATTCAAGGAACTCGGTCAGACCGATTTGGTTCATAATGTGACCGTTAGGTGTTTCGGTGGGACCGACACGTAAACTCGGTGGGACCAATTTCGTTAGGGTTAGGGCATAACATAATCTCGGTGAGACCGATTACACCAACTCGGTGAGACCGATTTTGCTAATAGACTAACAGAGAGTTGGTCAGGCAAACTCGGTGGGACCGATTCGCTCATCTCGGTTGGACCGAAACGTTACGAAAAGGAAACAGAGTGTTTGCATTGCAATCTCGGTGGGGCCAATCGCTCATCTCGGTTTGACCGAAACGTTACGAAGGGAAACAGAGAGTTTGCAATCCCATCTCGGTGAGACCGAGATCCCTATTGGTGAGACCGAAAAGACTAGGGTTTCTGGTAGTGGCTATGTCAACTGAACTCGGTGGCTCCGGATATGAAATTTCGGTGGGTCCGAGTTGGATTTTTTGGTTTGGGACATATGTGGATGTGAGAAAGTAGTGGAGGGTTTTGGAGCATATCAGTAAGCATTTTGAGAAAGAACCTCATTAAGTAACACATCATCCCTTCTTGATAGTATTGGCTTTTCCTATAGACACAATGTGATCTTGGATCACTAAAATAGAAAATGTAGAGTCTTGTGCTTTGATCTTGAGCCAATCTTTTGTCCTTAGAATTTTGAAGGGTCCACTTTCTAATCCATGCCATGCCAATCATTGAGCTTTCCTGAAATATTTATCTTGGAATAGCATTAGCTCAATGAGCTATATGTTGTTAGGAATTACCAAAACCACCCAGGGATAGTTGCACTTTCAATCTCCCCCTTTTTGGTAATTGATGACAACATATAGATCAAAGCTTCGACAAATGATAAATAAGATTGAAAAACATTGTCGCTTTAAGAAGTATGTGATAAGCAAGGTCTCCCCCTAAATTTGTGCATTATTTGAATTTGCTTTTGAATGCAAATGCACAATCGATTAGGATCATGGGTTACTCTTCCATGTCACATACATCTTGGGGGAGCGCTCAAAATGATAGAAATTAAAACACATGCACTCATCACCAAGCAAAGTGAATGATCATAAGAGGATATGAAAGATAATATCATCCAACAAGCATTAAGGGTAGCATATGATCAAACACATGATCAAACAAGTATCTCACAAGGACATAAATTAGCTCACACAAGAACACAATAAAGTTTCAACCAAATAGCAAGAGAGAAAGAAAGCAACACTGTCTCTCGAAGCCTATGATCTATACATTTTTCTCCCCCTTTGGCAACAAGTTACCAAAAAGTTCAAAAATGCATAGTGCTAAACGACTCTCAGACTTGATCTTCGGTAGGAGGTGTTGAGATAACTCCAAGGATGAAGGCTTCAGATGAAGTAGTTGGAGCTGGTGGAGTAGCTGCTGGAGGTGGAACTGGAGCTGTAGCTGCTACTGCTGATGCTGTAGCTCTAGTGTCTGTCACTGGCACTACAGCAGATCTCTGTCATATGGGCACTCTGGCAAAAGCATTTGTGGTAGACTTGCCCTTCTTCTCCTCAACTTCCTCCTGAAGTTGCTCAACTGCAGTTTGGATCTCTGTCACCTTGACATCAAGGTCATAGAATTTCTTCTCAATGATCCTCTCCAGACTCTCCTGGTTCTTGGTCAGGGTGGCCAAGCCCTTAACAATCCTCAGGGTGTATTGGATCAGGTATCCAAGCTAGTCTTGCTTGCTCTTCAAGAATACTTGAGATGCCTCCTCTACTGTTGGCATCTTTGCAGCCTTCTCTGCCTTAGCCTTCTCTCGCTTCTCATGTGCTTGAGCTGAAGATGGTTCATTCTCATTCATCACCACTGTGTTATCTTCAAATTCAGGGTAGATGGGCAGGTGCTCCTTATCCAAAATGTATTTGCCTTAGCCCATCTTTGAGTTGATGAGCTCCTAAATTTGTGGGGCATACCCACAACTTCTCTTCTGGTCAGCAGTAGTCCTCTTGATTGTCTCAACAATCAAACTCATGACCTTGAACTTCAGTGGGACATCAAATATATGCAGCAAGTTTATGGCATGTCCTCTGATCATCTTGTGATCACCTGACTTGGGTAGCAGTGTGTGCCTTAAGATCCAGTTGATAGTTGGCAGACCAGACAACAAGTAGTGAACAGATCCAAACTTATGTGTATCCAAAGCAGCATCTGGGATCTCTTTGTACATGCTGGCCATTGTGTTGTGGTCTTTCTTCTTTTCTGCATAAATATCCAAGTCATCCTCATGTTCCTCAGGAGCATTGATAAGCTTGGCCCATTCCTCAACTGTAGACTGGTACCTGGTACCTTCAGACATCCATACTATCCTTCCATCTGGATAGAAGAGGGCAGTGGAGTAAAACTGCATGATGAGCTCATCATTCCACTTGGTGACCTTCTGGGCAACAAAAGTATCGAATCCACATGCCTTAAAGCTATCAAGCACACCAGGGAAGTGATCCTCATTCTCCTTGATGAACTCCCAGTCAACCCATCTCATGTCACACACAATGGCCTTCTTATCAAGCAGAATTGTCTCATAGAAGTCCTGATGTTCCTTGGTGTGAAATATGTAGTCCACAATAGTCCCTCTCCTGATAGCATATGGATCAGACTGTCTCCATAGTCTCAATCCTGTATCCTTCCTGATTTTCATGTTCTCTGCAACTGGGTGTGCATCAGTGTGGTCTGGGATCTTGGGGTTCAGCTTCCTCAATACAACATAGTCATCTTCTTCTTCTTCAGCAGCTTCAGGCACTGGGGCCTTGTTCTTCTCTTCAGCAGGGATGTTCCTAGTGCTTCTCTTGGGTTTAGGCTTTGGAGCTGGAGCAGCAGCCTTGGGAGTGGATTTGGGCTTAGATGGAGTACCCCCTGATCTGATTGCATCCCCCATAAGCTTCTGAGCTTTGGGTGCTGGTGCAGCATCCTCTTCCTCTTCCTCTTCAGAATCTTTCCTCATTGAGGGCTTGCTAAGAACTCTGGCAGTAGTGGTTCTGGCCCTCTTCTTCTTCTTATCCTCACCAACTGCTTCTTCTTCAGATTCAATGGTGAACTTCATAGTTTCACCAGTGGCAACTTTTCTTGGCTTAGACATGGGTTGTCTTCTTGCTAGCATCTTTGTTTTCAGACCAGGCTTTGTTGCAGTAGTTGTGCCGTACTATTTCTTCAGCACCTTTTTCTTTGAAGTGGCTTCATCTTCAACAGCCACATAGTCCTCATCTTCTGAGTCATAATTCCTCTTCTTCCTTGTCCTGGTGGCAGCCTTTGGCAAATTGCTAGGAGTGCTCCAGCTGCCATCATCATAACTGCTAGAGGGATCTGAACCCTCACTATATGCACCTGTTGTTCGGACTTGTTCTGCCTGTCACTTTGATCAGACATCTCTGCAAACACTCTGACAGCAGACCCTGTGAATAGGTTATAGATGAGATAGAGTGGATGAGCATCACAAAGTACAGGAGTTTTGCAAAACAGACGACTTAAAAACTTAGTTTTAGTTCTTCACAGAAAGCATTTTGGATCTACCGATTTGTAAACTCGGTGATACCGAAGCAGCTTTTGGAACCTAAACTAGTGTACTCGGTCAGAACGAGTCACAGTTTGGTGGTACCGAGACTGCTAGGATTTCACAGAGAATCGAACTCGGTCACACCGATTCGCAATTTTTGGTCAGACCAAAAATGCATGTGCTCTGGCCTAAGCCAAATCGGTGAAACCGATTTCTACAACTCGGTCATTCCGAGATGAATTCGGCGGAGACCTAACCCTAAATTTTTAAACCAAAACTAATCTACGGGATGTTTTCACTGGACAGGATGATTTCGATCGTGGCAAGAATCATGGCAAAGCAATGTGCTAAGAATCAGAGTTATGGATTAGCACAAAGATCAAGTTCGTACCCTAGTTCGGCGGCGAACTTGCTACGGCGGCAACGGCGGGGCAGATTGCCGTTGACGGCGGTGGAGACCAGCGGTGGGAGGTCGTTGGCAACGAGAGGACGATCCGGAGACCCGAAGAGGCAGAGCAGGTTACGCGCGGGTGAGGAGGTTCGGAAAAATTTCCAAATTTTGGCCCGTCGGTATATATAACCTGACCCTATCGGTGTGACCGAGTGGAACGACTCGGTGGCACCGAGATGCAAAACTGCAAACAGTTACTGCAACTCGGTGTGACCAAAAGGTTCTAATCGGTTGCATCGAGATTGAAAACCCTAGATCAACTTAGTGATCTCGGTAGGACCGAAAAGGATGAATCGGTCAGACCGAGATGCACAAAGAGGTTTGGGAGGTTTAAGTCTATGACGAATCGGGAACTCCGAGTGCTCCTCACACATAGTGGTTCGAATTTGACTTGATCAAACTTTGTGATGTAGCATGAATAGAGTTTGAGACGAGAACATAGATAGCTAGAGGGAGTTCTTAGGCATTCTTGTCCATCCATTTGGAAAAAGAGAAAGAGCCAAACAATCAAAACAACAAATGGATGTCCTTGAATGAGTAAAATATGCAACCAACATGCTCACACAATAAAATGGCAAATGAAATATGTGACAAAGCATGCACAACCACTCTAGCATCTATCAAGCAATTGGCGATGACTAGGTCATCTATATATGGGTATATTGACTTAGGAGTCAAATGAGAACATTTGTTCATAGGTCATTCTCATCGTTTAAGCACAAGTGGGGTTACCACTTTTACATAAAGCATTGTTGTGTTCACACCATTAGAGTTACTTTAGCTCAATTGGTTTGAGTAAAGCTCCCCCTAGATGTGATATCCCCACTAAGAGGGATAAACTAACCTTGGGTTTTGTTGATAATGACTTCATGTAGGTGTTGAAGATGTAGATGCTCAATGTTAATGTAGATCATTCTGAGCAATCCTTTGGAGTGAGTTGCACTTTCAATACCTACACGGGTTAGTCCCACAAGGAACAAGCAAGGATATCCATAGACATAGAGTGATGTGTACACAAGATGTTGTCCATGAAAGCATTAGGTTACCTTGTCCCTTGTCTTACCAACAAGAGGGTTTGTGACTCCTTGAACTAGTGCAAGATATGGAAGTTGTTTGCACTTGTCCTCGCCAAAATGATAAGAGTGAAGTATGTTGGCGGAGTCACCCTCAAGAACTCGCTAGTTCTTCTTCTTCGGGATCCACACCATCTTGATGGGAATCCTTGGAGTCGTAGTCGTACTTGATAAGGTAGAACTTGATGTAGTCTTGGGAACCCACTTGACCAAGGCCTTAGGTGCTTCTTCAAATGCATCAATTTCCTCTTGAAGCTTGTCCTTGCCTTTTTTGCTTGTGGTCTTGTGGTGGAAGATCATCTTGAGCTTGTGTCCCTTTGAAAGACGTAGGATCATACTTCTCTTGTTGAGGAACAAACTTCGTCTTGGGGTATTGATCTTCTTCCCACTCAACTCCATTGTCATTGAACTTCCGTTCAAAACCAACACCTTGATTCTTCCGGTGTCTTCCTTGCTTGCGTACAATTTCCTCAAATTGCTTACTTCCTGCAAGGCTCTTGTAAACACCTTTCTCTATAATTCCCTTCAATAAGCTATTTTCTTGCTCAAGTGTAACTTGGCTAAGAGAATCATTAGTGGAATCAAGAGTACTACTAGATGCAACAACATTGGATTTACCATGATTATTGTTACTACTAGATGAAGAATCTTTCTTGCTCTTGTTGCTAGATTTAACTTGTGGCATGTAAGTAGACAAGAGTAAACGCTTGGCAATGTAAGAAGAACTTTTCTTGCGAAGATCATCATTGATTGCCTTTAAAAACTCATGCTCTTGCTCAAGGTTGAGCTTTTCAAAGCGTAGCTTGTCATGATTCTTTAAAAGTTCTCGATGATCTTCCAAGGTAGTTTCATGAGCTAACTTAAGAGTGTTTAGTTCTTTAGTTAGACGCTCAATCTCCTTCTTATCATCATCATTTGTTTTATCTTGATTAGCATGATTAACATCAACTTCATCATAGTTTTCATCACTAGAGTTGTCAACAAGTAAATCATCATCTCCTAGCAAATCATCTTCATCACTATTGAAATCAACATACTCGGGATGTGTTAACTTTGGACCCTTGGCCATGAAGCATCTTTCAATTCCTTCATTTGGTGAGTCAAATATGTCGTAGGAATTGGTTGACACAAGTGCTAGACCGGCAACACCTTCATCTTGAGTATATTCGGAGTCGGAGTGATAACTTCTTTCGGAGTGATTGTCGGAGTTGGAGCCGGATACCCATTCACCAACATGAGCTTGATGTCTTCTTTTTGTGTAGCTCCTTGATGACTTTTCCTTCCCTTCTGAGTCCTTGCTTCTCCGAGGGGGTTTTTCGTTCATAACGATCATCTCAACTCCTCCTTTCTATTGGTGGTGATTCTTCTCTTCTACTTCTTCTTTTGTAGGGGGTCGTACACTCATTGGAGTAGTGTCCGGGTCTTCCACAATTGTAGCAATTACGCTCATGACTAGAAGATCTTTTCTCATTGTAGGACCTTAACTTGGAACTTCTTTCTTTGCTTGTACTCTTGTAGAACTTGTTGAAGTTCTTTACCATTAGGCTCAATTCTTCATTGAAGGTTTGCTTCTCACTTGATGATGTGGGAGCATCACACGAGGCTTTGTAAGCACCACTTGACTTGTTGTGAAGCTCTTCCTTATCCTTGAGTGACATCTCATGAGCAACAATTCTTCCAATGATTTCCGTTGTCTTGAGATCTTTGTAATTGGGCATCATTTGGATCAATGTGCACATGGTATCATATTTTCCATCCAAGGCTCTTAGGATCTTCTTGATGATGAATTTGTCGGTCATCTCTTCACTTCCTAAGCCGGCAATCTCATTTGTGATGAGAGAAAGCCTAGAGTACATTTCAGCGACACCTTCACCATCCTTCATTTTGAACTTGTCAAGTTGACTTTGAAGCACATCCAACTTGGATTCCTTGACGGAGTCGGTACCTTCGTGCATATCAATCAAAGTGACCCAAATTTCCTTTGCATTCTCAAGACGGCTGATTTTGTTGAATTCTTCAGGGCACAATCCGTTGAAGAGAATATCACAAGCTTGAGCATTGTATTGTAGCATCTTCAACTCTTCCGCGGTAGCTTCACGGTTAGGTTCTTTCCCATTGAAGAATTCACCTTGCAAGCCAATATACACAATAGCCCAAATGGCGGGTTATGTCCAGGAATATGCATTTTCATCTTATGCTTCCAACTAGCAAAAAATTTACCATCAAAGTAAGGACCTCTACGGTGGTAATTTCCCTTGCTAGACGCCATACTCTCCTAGGTTGTAAAACCAAGGCTATGACAACCAAAAGCTATGTAAATCAAAGCAAATGGAGACCAAAGCTCTGATACCACATGTAGGATTGAAAGTATGTCTATAGGGGGGTGATTAGACTACTTGACCAAATAAAAATCTAGCCTTTTCCCAATTTTAGTTCTTGGCAGATTTTAGCAACTTAACACAAGTCAAGCAATCAACCTACACATGCAATTCTAAGAGTATAGCAACGGAATGTAAAACAATTGCATATGAAGGTAAAGGGAGGAGTTTGAGGGAGCAAACACAATGTTCACACGGAGATTTTTTATCCGTGGTTCCGATAGGTGGTGCTATCGTACATACACGTTGATGGAGACTTCAACCCACGAAGGGTAACGGTTGTGCGAGTCCACGGAGGGCTCCACCCACGAAGGGTCCACGAAGAAGCAACCTTGTCTATCCCACCATGGCCGTCGCCCACGAAGGACTTGCCTCACTAGGGTAGATCTTCACGAAGTAGGCGATCTCCTTGCCCTTACAAACTCCTTGGTTTAACTCCACAATTTGGACGGAGGCTCCCAAGTGACACCTAGCCAATCTAGGAGACACCACTCTCCAAGAAGTAACAAATGGTATGTTGATGATGAACTCCTTGCTCTTGTGCTTCAAATGATAGTCTCCCCAACACTCAACTCTCTCTCACAGGATTTGGATTTGGTGGAAAGAAGATTTGAGTGGAAAGCAACTTGGGGAAGGCTAGAGATCAAGATTTATGTGGTTGGAGTGGAATATCTTGACCTCAACACAAGTGTAGGTGGTTCTCTCTCAGAAAATATGTGTTGGAAGTGTAGGAATGTTCTGATGGCTCTCTCCACGAATGAAGAGTGGGTGGAGGGGTATATATAGCCTCCACACAAAATCTAACCGTTACACACAAATCACCAAACTCGGTGGGACCGATTCAAGGAACTTGATCAGACCGATTTGGTTCATAATGTGACTGTTAGATATTTCGGTGGGACCGGCACATCAACTCGGCGGGACCGATTTCATTAGGGTTAGGGCATAACGTAATCTTGGTGAGACCGATTACACAAACTCGGTGAGACTGATTTTGGTAATAGACTAACAGAGAGTTGGTCAGGCAAACTTGGTGGGACCGATTCGCTCATCTCGGTTGGACCAAAGCGTTATGAAAAGGAAACAGAGTGTTTGCATTGCAATCTCAGTGGAAACGACCGCTCATCTCGGTTTGACCGAAACGTTACGAAGGGAAACAGAGAGTTTGCAATCCTATCTCGGTGAGACCGAGATCCCTATCGGTGAGACCGAAAAGACTAGGGTTTCTGGCAGTGGCTATGTCAACTGAACTCGGTGGCTCTGGATATGAAATTTTGGTGGGGCCGAGTTGGACTTTTTGGTTTGGGACAAATGTGGATGTGAGAAAGTAGTGGAGGGTTTTGGAGCATATCACTAAGCATTTTGAGCAAGAACCTCATTAAGCAACACCTCATCCCTTCTTGATAGTATTGGCTTTTCCTGTAGACTCAATGTAATCTTGGATCACTAAAATAGAAAATGTAGAGTCTTGTGCTTTGATCTTGAGCCAATCTTCTATCCTTGGAATTTTGAAGGGTCCACTTTATTATCCATGCCATGCCAATCATTGAGCTTTCCTAAAATATTTATCTTGGAATAGCATTAGCTCAATGAGCTATATGTTGTTAGGAATTACCAAAACCACCTAGGGATAGTTGCATTTTAGTCTCCCCCCCCCGCGCGGGGTTCCCTCTCTGTCCCTTAGGCCCATGTAGGCCCAACACTTCCCCGGGGGTTTCCGGTAACCCCTCGGTACTCCGGTAAAACACTCGAACCACTCGAAACCATTCTGATGTCCGAATATTACCTTCCAATATATGAATCTTTACCTCTCGACCATTTCGAGACTCCTCGTCATGTCTGTGTTCTCATCCGGCACTCCGAACAAACTCCGGTCACCAAAACATACAACTCAAAATACAAATCATCATCGAACGTTAAGCATGTGGACCCTACGGGTTCGAGAACTATGTAGACATGACCGAGACACATCTCCGTTCAATAACTAATAGCGGAACCTGGATGCTCATATTGGTTCCTACATATTCTACAAAGATCTTTATCGGTCAAACCACATAACAACATATGTCATTCCCTTTGTCATCGATATGTTACTTGCCCGAGATTCGATCGTCGATATCATCATACCTAGTTGAACCTCGTTACCGGCAAGTCTCTTTACTCGTTCCGTAATGCATCATCCCGCAACTAACTCATTAGTCACATTGCTTGCAAGGCTTATAGTGATGTGCATTACTGAGAGGGCCCAGAGATACCTCTCCGATGCCCGGAGTGACAAATCCTAATCTTGATCTATGCCAACCCAACAAACACCTTCGAAGATATCTGTAGATCATCTTTATAATCACCGGGTTACATTGTGATGTTTGATAGCACACATGGTATTCCTCCGGTATCCGGGAGTTGCATAATCTCATAGTCAAAGGAAAATGTATAAGTCATGAAGAAAGCAATAGCAATAAAACTTAACGATCATTATGCTAAGCTAACGGATGGGTCTTTTCCATCACATCATTCTCCTAATGATGTGATCCCGTTCATCAAATGATAACGCATGTCTATTGTTAGGAAACTTAACCATCTCTGATTAACGAGCTAGTCTAGTAGAGGCATACTAGGAACACTGTGTTTTGTCTATGTATCCACACATGTATCAAGTTTCCGGTTAATACAATTGTAGCATGAATAATAAAAATTTATCATGATATAAGGAAATATAAATAACAACTTTATTATTGCCTCTAGGGCATATTTCCTTCAGTCTCCCACTTGCACTAGAGTCAATAATCTAGTTCACATCGCCATGTGATTTAACACCAATAGTTCACATCTTTATGTGATAAACACCATAGTTCACATCGCTTTGTGACCAACACCCAAAGGGTTTACTAGAGTCAATAATCTAGTTCACCTGGCTATGTGATTAACACCCAAAGAGTACTAAGGTGTGATCATGTTTTTCTTGTGAGAGAAGTTTGGTCAATGGGTCTGCCACATTCAGAGCCGCATGTATTTTGCAAAGTTTCTATGTCTACAATGCTCTGCATGGAGCTACTCTAGCTAATTGCTCCCACTTTCAATATGTATCCAGATTGAGACTTAGAGTCATCTGGATTGATGTAAAAGCTTGCATCAGCGTAACTCTTTACGACGAACTCTTAATCACCTCCATAACCGAGAAATATTCCCTTATTCCTCTTAGGTAACTAAGGATACCTTTGACCACTGTCCAGTGATCCACTCCTGGATTACTATCGTACCCCCTTGCCAAACTCATGGCAAGGTACACAATAGGTCCGGTACACATCATAGCATACTTCAAAGAACCTATGACTAAGGCATAGGGAATGACTTTCATTCTCTATCTATTTTCTGTCGTGGTCGGGTTTTGAGTGTTACTCGACTTCACACCTTGCAACACAGGCAAGAACTCCTTCTTTGACTGTTCCATTTTGAACTACTTCAAAATCTTGTCAAGGTATATACCTATTGAAAAATCTTATCAAGCGTCTTGATCTATCTCTATAGATCTTGGTGCTCAATATGTAAGCAGCTTCACCGAGGTCTTTCTTTGAAAAACTCCTTTCAAACACTCCTTTATGCTTTCCATAAAATTCTACATCATTTCCGATCAACAATATGTCATTCACATATACTTATCAGAAAAGTTGTAGTGCTTCCACTCACTTTCTTGTAAATACAAGCTTCACTGCAAGTTTGTATAAAACTATATGCTTTGATCAACTCATCAAAGCGTATATTCCAACTCTGAGATGCTTGCACCGGTTCCATAGATGGATCGCTGGAGCTTGCACACTTTGTTAGCACCTTTAGGACCGATAAAACCATTGGTTGCATCATATACAACTCTTCTTTAAGAAATCCATTAAGGAATGCAGTTTGCCATCCATTTGCCAGATTTCATAAAATGTGGCAATTGCTAACATGATTCAGACAAACTTAAGCATCGCTACGAGTGAGAAAATCTCATCGTTGTCAGCACCTTGAACTTGTCGAAAACATTTTGCGACAATTCGAGCTTTGTAGATAGTAACACTACCATCATCGTCCGTCTTCCTCTTGAAGATCCATTTATTCTCAATGGCTTGCCGATCATCGGGCAAGTCCACCAAAGTCCACACTTCGTTCTCATACATGGATACTATCTCAGATTTCACGGCCTCAAGCCATTTTGCGGAATATGGGCTCATCATCGCTTCCTCATAGTTCGTAGGTTCATCATGGTCTAGTAACTTGACTTCCAGAACAGGATTATCATACCACTCTGGTGTGTGCTACCTCTTGAGCACTGCATTGGATTTCCCCAAAGAGGAAAGGATGATGCAGCAAAGCAGCATAAGTATTTCCCTCAGTTTTTGAGAACCAAGGTATCAATCTAGTAGGAGGCTACGTGCGAGTCCCTCGTACCTACACAAAGCAAATAACTCCTCGCAACCAACGCGAATAGGGGTTGTCAATCCCTTCACGGTCACTTACGAGAGTGAGATCTGATAGAGATGATAGATAATATTTTTGGTATTTTTGGTATAGAGATGCAAAGTAAAATAAAAGGCAAAGTAAAAAAGCAAAGCAATAATAAAGTGATGGAAGATTAATATGATAGAGATAGACCCGGGGGCCATAGGTTTCACTAGTGGCTTCTCTCAAGAGCATAAGTATTCTACGGTGGGTGAACAAATTACTATTGAGCAATTGACAAAATTGAGCATAGTTATGAGAATATCTAGGTATGATCATGTATATAGGCATCACGTCGGAGACAAGTAGACCAACTCCTGCCTGCATCTACTACTGTTACTCCACTCATCGACTGCTATCCAGCATGCATCTAGAGTATTAAGTTCAAGAAAACAGAGTAACGCCTTAAGCAAGATGACATGATGTAGAGGGATAAATTCATGCAATATGATAAAAACACCATCTTGTTATCCTCGATGGCAACAATACAATACGTGCCTTGGTGCCCCTACTGTCACTGGAAAAGGACACCGCAAGATTGAAACCAAAGCTAAGCACTTCTCCCATTGCAAGAAAAACCAATCTTGTAGGCCAAACCAAACTGATAATTCGAAGAGACTTGCAAAGATAACCAATCATACATAAAAGAATTCAGAGAAGATTCAAATATTGTTCATAGATAATCTTGATCATAAACCCACAATTCATCGGTCTCAAAAAACACACCTCAAAAAGAAGATTACATCGAATAGATCTCCACGAGAGAGGGGAAGAACATTGTATTGAGATCCAAGAAGAGAGAATAAGCCATCTAGCTACTAACTATGGACCCGAAGGTCTGAGGTAAACAACTCACACTTCATCGGAGGGGCTATGGTGATGATGTAGAAGCCCTCCATGGTGGATTCCCCTTCCGGTGGAGCTCCGGAACAGACCTCAAGATGGGATCTCGTGGATACAGAAAGTTGCGGCGGTGGAATTAGGTTTTTGGCTCCGTATCTGATCATTTGGGGGTACGTAGGTATATATAGGAGGAAGGAGTGCGTCGGTGGAGCAACGGGGGGCCCACGAGGCAGGGGGCGCGCCCTAGGGGGTGGGCGCGCCCCCCACCCTCGTGGCCACCTCCCTTCTTTCTTGACGTGGGGTCCAAGTCTCTTGGATCATGTTCGGTGAGAAAATCACGTTCCTAAAGGTTTCATTCCGTTTGGACTCCGTTTGATATTCCGTTTCTTCGAAACACTGAAATAGGCAAAAAACAACAATTCTGGGCTGGGCCTCCGGTTAATAGGTTACTCCCAAAAATAATATAAAAGTGGAAAATAAAGCCTAATATGGTCCAAAACAGTAGATAATATAGTATGGAGCAATAAAAAATTATAGATACGTTGGAGACGTATCAGTGTGGAACGTGTTCTGGTTGACCTACGAGGTTCGGTAGTAACTTGATCTGAAGTTTCTTTATCATTATCATTAGCTTCCTCTCTTGTTGGTGTAGGCATCACGGGAAATGGTTTTCTATGATGAGCAAGTTTCCAATTTGAGAGAAGGTACAGTTACCTCATCAAGTTCTACTTTCCTCCCACTTACTTATTTCGAGAGAAACACCTTCTCTAGAAAGGATCCATTCTTAGTAACAAAGATCTTGCCTTCGGATCTGTGATAGAAGGTATACCCAATAGTTTCTTTTGGGTATCCTATGAAGACGTACTTCTCCGATTTGGGTTCGAGGTTATCAGGCTGAAACTTTTTCACATAAGCATCGGTATCCCAAACTTTAAGAAACCACAACTTAGGTTTCTTGCCAAACCACAGTTCATATGGTGTCGTCTCAACGGATTTAGATGGTGCCCTATTTAAAGTGAATGCAGCTGTCTCTAATGCATAACCCCAAAACGATAGTGGTAATTCGGTAAGAGACATCATAGATCGCACCATATCTAATAAAGTACGATTATGACGTTCGGACACCATTATGTTGTGCTGTTCCAGGTGGCGTGAGTTGTGAAACTATTTCACATTGTTTTAAATGAAGGCCAAACTCGTAACTCAAATATTCGCCTCCGCCATGAGATCGTAGAAACTTTATTTTCTTATTATGACGATTCTCCACTTCACTCTGAAAATTCTTTGAACTTTTCAAATGTTTCAGACTTGTGTTTCATTAAGTAGATATACCCATATCTACTCAAATCATCTGTGAAGGTCAGATAATAACGATACCCGGCGCGAGCCTCAACACACATCAGACCGCATCACTACAAAAAAAACACACATCCGTGACATTTTGGGCCGAACGAAAAAAATTTCTGTCATACATATCACACTTCTATGACGATAATTGTGACAAAAACCGGTATCATCATAGATGTGGTGGGCTCCTACTTCTATGACAAAAAATCATGACAGGAAATGGGCTTTTCGTCCTTGGCGGGCCGGAGACGCAGCTGCATGACATTCTTTGGGCTGTGCATGACGGAAAAAACCGTGGTAGAAGCGAGGGGGAGGAAAATTTCGGGGAGTTCCCGGTTATGGTGGGAGGTCGGGGGCCGAGCGATGCGCGTTTCTCTCGTACTCGTACGCGCGTGTGTGCGAGGCATTGGCTCTAACTGAACCCGAGCAAGGCGTTGGGCTCTAACTGAACCCGAGCGATTGCACTGCAGGCTACGTGTTACTGAACCCGAGCGATCGATCGATGGCTGTTAATTGAACCCGATCGAGCGATTCCTTGGCTACTACTGCTAACTGAAGCCGATCGATGCTGCCTCTGAATGAACAGTGAGCATTGCCGGGGGGGGTTGGATGAACAGTTCCCGGTGGGGGTGGATGAACAAGACCCCGTGGTGTTGCCTCTGGATGAACAGGACCCTGATCGATCGAGCCAGTTGGGGCTGGATGAACAGGACCCCGTGGAGGGCTGGATGAACAGGACCACCCCGTGGAGGGCAGGATGAACAATAGACGGTGGAGGGGTGCCCGTGGAGGGGTGGTTGAATAGGACCTCGTGGTGTGGAGGGCTGGATGAACAATAGACGGTGGAGGGGTGGTTGAACAGTAGCCGGTGGAGTAGCGCGCGATGGAGGCTGGATGAACATGAGCCCGTGGAGGCTGGAGGAGGTCGACGGTGGATGAACAGTAGCTCGTGGAGGCTGGAGGGGGTCGATGGTGGAGATGAACATTATCCCGTGGAGTCCCGTTTTGCGGTACACCACACCCCTCCCGATGAACAGGACCCCCGTTTCGACCGTAGCGCTCCAACACAAGTCCGTTTCCTCCGTTTTGCGGTACGCCACACCCCTCCCGATCAACAGGACCCCCGTTTCGACCGTAGCGCTCCAACACAAGTCCGTTTCCTCCGTTTTGCGGTACGCCACACCCCTCCCGATCAACAGGACCCCCGTTTCGACCGTAGTGCTCCAACATAAGTCCGTTTCCTCCATTTTGTGGTATGCCATACCCCTACCGATCAACAGGACCCCCGTTTCGACCGTAGGAGGTCCGTTTCCTCCGTTTTGCGGTACGCCACACCCCTACCGATCAACAGGACCCCTGTTTCGACTGTAGGAGGCCTGTTTCCTTCGTTGTGCGGTACGCCAGGCCTCGTTTCCATCGCCTCTTCCGTCCAAGCCCTCCCGATGAACACGACCACGCATTCCGTTCCGACCCAGCCGCGTTGCCTCCCGATGAACACGACGCAATCCGTTGCCTCCCCATGAACACGATGACGATGCTGTTTCTCCGTTCCGACCCAGCCATGTACACGAGCCCTCGCCGTACGTATGCGCGAGTAGGCGTTCGAGACCCTGCCCGTATGTACACATACGTGGCCGTATTTTCTTTCTTGCACCCTGGCCGCTATATGTACGTGTACATGCTACGTGCGCGCCTCTACTACGACACGTGCGCGCCTCTACATCCACCATTATATATGTACGTACACGTTCGCGACCAGAATGACAACGCTATGTACGCTTCGACCAGGTGGGTCCCGACTGTTAGGAACTTCCTTGCCTGCGAAGATGTAGCTGGTGGGTCCCAGCAGTCAGGGGGCGAATCGTTTTTTTTGCCCGGACGCACTTCCTTGTGTGCTAAGATGTAGCTGGTGGGTCCCAGCAGTCGGGGGGCTGGTGGGTCCCAGCAGTCAGGGGGCGAATCGTTTTGGTTTTTTTGCCCGGACGCACTTCCTTGCGTGCGAAGATGTAGCTGGTGGGTCCCAGCAGTCAGGGGGGCAAATCGTTTTTTTTTGCCCGGACGCAGTTCCTTGCGTGCGAAGGTGTAGCTGGTGGGTCCCAGCAGTCAGGGGGAAACATTTTTTTCGTGAAATACGGTGGCCCGTCCGGTGGGTCCCTGCTGTCAGGTGGAGGAAACATTATTTTCCGCGTAATAAGGAGGCACTTCCTTGCTGCGGCCGTGGACCCAGCTATCAGCCTCTCCACGTACAGTCCACGTCCGATGGAAGTCGTTCCTTGACCACGTTGACGACGCCACGCCGAGAGCACCAGGGCAGTGGACGACGGCGAGGCCTAGGAAGGGGACGACGCGGAGCCGGGGAAGACGCAGCAGCGGAAGCCCGTGCGGAGAGGAGTACGAGGGTTCACTGGTTTGGCTGCGGTGTGAGGCTGCCGTCGCCGCAGAATAACAGGGGGTGTGGGTGAGTAGAGGGATGGCCTGGCCAGCGGTGGGAGTAGTACGGGGCGGTGAGGCCTCCGCGACATCACAGCCGGCCATGGGAGGCAGGAGCACGCGACACGACCGCTGCTGCTTTGGGCGGCTGGAGCAAGAAGACCAGAGGTTGAAGAAGCACTACGGCCGTTGGATGGACATCGTACGATCACTGCAGCTAGAATCGTTTATATTGACTAAGTTGACAAAGCCCTTGGTACGCGTCAACTTAGTAGGCCCACAGCTCGGATTTGGCAGAGAACATATAGCCCATTTTCGATTTGTAAGAATGTACAGCCCATTTTTTAATACTAATAGAATTTACTACAACCCATTTACAGTTTGTTAAAAGTACAACCAAACTTCTAGCAAGGACAACGATTAATAATTTCAAACAACCGCTCAAAACAGAATTCAAAAAAAATCCCACATTTTGATGGGATCCGAAATATTTTTATCCAAAATTTCTAGTCAGGTTAAATATAATTTCAAAATAAAGTTGCATTACGCTAAAATCCAACGAAATATTGCGCGCGCAACAAGTAATGAAATTAAAAATTTCAAATTCCAAAAATAATATATTTTTCAAACTAATTACGTGTTTGGTGCATAGTAATTGTCCAGTTATTATAATTACATCCCATTTATTATTTCTTAAAGTCCATTTTCTTGTTAAGCCTAATGCATACCTCCTAGGAAAGTTTGCAGCCCAGCGGGGCGGAGAATAACAAGTTGACCCGGATATTGTGTACAACTGTCGGCCCAGTTGCATTGCTAATGTTAAAAAAAGCTATTTTTTATACACACATTTAAAAAAATTGTATAGATAAGGAACATTTTTTATACATACATTTAACAATTTTTAAATACATGATTAACACTTTTAAAAACCTATTTTTTAGTCAACAGTGAGCCCACAGCGAGCTGAGGAGGTCACAATACACATATTTTTTAAATACATGATTAACACTTTTTAAAACATATTTTTTAGTCAATAGTGAGCCCACAGCGAGCGGAGGAGGTCACAATACACATTTTTTTTAAATACATGATTACACTTTTGCAAAAACAATTAGCCCACAACGAGCCAATTAGCTCTAGTCGGCCCACAGTGGGCCAACAGGGGCCAGTCGGCCAGCTGTAGGCCGACTCGAATCCAATCGGCAAGCTATGGGCCGACTAGGCCCAGTCGGCCTGCAGCGGGCCGACGGTGTATTATTTTTGAAAAAAATTACCCAGTGTAATATTTATGAAAATTAATAAAAAATGTATTATTTAAAAAAAATAGCGAAAAAAGGCATGTGTAGTACAGTACAACCTAACATGGTTACTCAGGCCACATTCAACGACGCCGGAAAGGCCCAAACAAGGCTTCTGTACAACTTTTTAAAGTCACTGAGCTCAATTAATAACTTAAGAAAAAAAGTTAGATTACAATGGAACCTAATTAAAAGCTGTCACGAGCAAATAAATAATTCAACGGGTCCCTCTTGTGCGTGTGCGTGTGTGTGTGTGTGTGCGAGAGAGAGAGAGAGAGAGAGAGAGAGAGAGAGAGAGCATCGGCCGATGCTCGTAAATACATCTTTCATCCATATGCATTGCTGATGCTCAGTAAAAACTTATATAGTTGACACAATCATATAGAACATCATAGCACACTGAGCTTGCATACAAAAATTTCACGCAGGCGGCACAATCAGGATGGAAGCAGTGGATCGCTACGGGAAGGGCTATGTTGAAACCAACGAAGTCGTACATAACGGTTCATCGTCTTTATCAATGATGGGGAAATATCTTGAATGTTGTGCAAAGAAAACAGACAGACAACACAATAAGTTCTGCTAGCACACTAAGTTGACGTACAACCCTTTCTAAAAAAAGTTCAGGTACAAAATTAGAACAGGTCACAATCAAATGTACTGGCATATCAGTGCTTCACACCCATAGCTCGGATTTAACTAGTATCTGACAGGATTCAGTTTTTACCTCAAATTAGAGCACATCCAGGCAGCCAGCCCTGCCTCTTCTCCCAAAGAAGCAGTGGCCTCCGCCGCGCGATGGAGTAGGCCCCGTGCCATCCATCGTTCCGAGCAACACGGGGAAAGTCTGACGTTGACTCCTGTAATGGACGTCGTTGACGGACCCTGGCACCAGCGATGGCAGGACTTTGATTGATGGATTGACCACTTCTTCGACATGCACCAACACTCGATACAGGTACATCCCTAACGTGGTCCGCGACGGCCTTGGTGGCGACAAATAGTACAACCCTGGTTCCTGCACCGGTATCTCAACACCAATCACCTTCGGTATGGTGGACGGCTTCTTCATCCATGCCATAACCATCAGAGCCCAGCTGTCTGGAGGAACAAACATACTTACGAGCTCACCTCCAAGGTCATTGATAAGCTCGTTCATGGACTCGCTGTTCCAAGCACGTCGAGGCATGCTGTGGAAGGTAAGCTTTGTTAAAAACTCAAGCTCAAAGGGCACCGAGCCCCATCCTGGGTGCCACCGATCAAAGCTCACCAGCACGCCATCGCAGAACAAACGCCGGGAAGATTCGAACACACGAGTGCAATCGAAAGTTGTCCGGAACCTGACGAAGAAATCAGCCGGTGGCGGACAGACTTCGACGAGCAAGTCACTTATGTGGATGCCGTGCGCAATGCCAAGAGCTTTGACAAGGTCATCTGGCGAGACAGGAGGCCGGTCGCCGTTGATGGTTACCATCAGCACTTTGCTGGCAAACTGGTCGTCAAGCACCGCCATGCCACTGTTGAGTGACAGCAAGCAGTGACCGAAGGCAGGACGGACCTCAGGATCTCCGGCTCGGAGATCCGCGTTGACCGGCGACATGATAGTGCGCTTGAGTACAGGGAGTACATGAGGGGGATTTGGGGGAACTGGAGTAGGAATCGAGATTCCAAAGGTGGGGGAGGGGCGGGAGACTGGGGATGAAAAGGTAGCATGAATTTCGAGCACACGCCAATATGCTCTCGGCGCGCAAGCGCACGAAAACACCGGTGGCGCCCACATGTCGGCCTAAGAGTCCTTATTCTTTCTTTTTTGGAGAGCCCGGCCTTTTTTTTCAGGATCTTTTGAGAGCCCGGCCTGAGAGTCATAATTGACCTGTTTGGCATTGCGTTACTACTCGGCCCATATTCAACGACACCTCACTGGCCCAAACAAGTGTACATCATTGAAAAGACACTGAGCTCAAATTATATAACTTGAAAAAAGGAGATATACTCTGAACACTGGAGAATGGTGATGCCCTCATTTAGCCCACCAGTAGTTCGAGACAATAAACAGTTCGAAACAACGATATATACAACATTCAAACACCGACTAGTGACTACTACTGACATAAACAGCAAGACATGATAGTTCATAAGAAATCTTGCTACACCACCAAAACGCACCCATCTGCAGCGCTCAGACTCTCGATCCAGACGAGAATGACATTCTAAACAGAAGCAACTATTACATAGTAAGAGTGACATAGACGAGGATGACCAAATGACAAGGAATATGCATAACAAAAGAAAGAACTACCCATCTAGAACCAGCAGCAAAGACAACAAATTCATTCAAAGAGATGATCCAACACCATCATAATTTGCAGCCCCGCTTCAGCGACCAGTGATCCGGAGACACCAGTGCTCCACCCTTTCGATGCAACAGCCCAATTACCTATCAACCTGAAGGCTCGAACCACATCACTGCCTGTCGTAATTGAGACATCCAAGGATCAAAGTTAATCCGGATGCCTTTGTCATTCTCACCTTCTTTTGGCTGCAGGTTGTATCATTGACAATTGGGGGAGTTTGCTCCCGAACTCCTAGGGCTCGCCGTGTAGACATAGTTTTCCATAGCAAACAGAGCCTCTCTGCCATCAAGGTCCTTGCCAACGGTGATCTCCTAGTTAATCGGATAATTGAGTCCGAGAAACAGAGAGTGTGAACCAAGGTTGTTTACCCGCCTCCAACTAAAAAATCCTAAAGGCCCCAACAAGCTGGTATCCTGCTCACAGACGTAACAGCCACTGTCCGGATACTCACGTATTACACGGTGCTTGTATATAGTGGGGTTTTTGTAATATAAATTTTCTGGCTCATGTGTCCGAATGATCATCAATCTTTTGTCGTCGTCTGATCGAGCAAGGAACCAGTTGTGCTTCCCTGTTTTTGGCAAAGGTGGTGTGATTACAAAGGGCAGTAACTGTAGGCACACTGCATCATATCGAAAAGGACAGGCATTGTTAATGTAAGATTAGCATTGTTCAGAGTATGAGTACGATAATACAAGAAACAACATTGATATGTCCATGTTCGAACTGGGAGGAAAATACAGGGAAATGTATACTGGGTTCAAAAATATAGAAGTGCCATGCATGGTTATACTCATGTTATCTCGCAATCGATTCTTCACAGGAAACTACCATGTCATGCATGTTATGTAATCATGTTCTGTCCTCACAAAAAAATTCTTCAAGGTAACTAATAGACCATGCATTGTTATATACTCGTGTTCTGTGGGCAAATTTTTTGTGAGGATATTATTCTAGCCATTGATTGCTGAAGGGCGACTATAGGTATGTACACATGGTAAGCATTGCAGGATTTCACTACTTCCAAATATAGAGTTCTCCATATGCACAATTACTTCCCTAATGTATGGTTAGATGAAACCAACAGTGTGGTGCATGTTTCTACATCATGAAAATGAGGAAACTAACATGAGAGGAAACAACTTACACGCGTCGTCCCAACAATACGTGGTGCCATATGCTTTGTCGATCGCGTAGATGATGCCATTGTGTTCAATAGCATCACAGAAGTGTGTATTAGCTTTGACGATGATCCACTGCGAGCAGAGTTGTCTCCAGCTAAAGAAGGCACGGCGTAAAGATAGGCGAGTCCGCGGTCGAACAAGGCAATTAGCTTGAAGTCTGCGTAATTCGCATGTCGTGTGGGCACTTGGCAGATTACAATCTTCTGCAAAACAAGGTCCGTCACACTGACGTAGTAATCTAGATGACTTGGACCGCGATGGTAATACTCTATATAATCCAACGGAGGAAGGATAATCTCATGGGAGGTCTGGAAGTTCACTAGCATCAACTTTTTACAGTCTTCTCTGAAGGCAGCCATCCAGTGGGAGTTCATGCCGACCCAGTACGTACCTGCCAAGAAGTTTCGGGCGATGGTGATCGGATCGATGTCGAGGGAAATGATGTACGGCGACCCACTACATACCTGCAAAGAAGTTTCGGCTAATGGAGATCGGATTGAAGTCGAGGGGCATCATGCACGCCTCCGTATCACTGGGGAGATTGCTCCAATCGCGGCTCATATGGATGATGCGCGGTTCGCGTTCGGCCATGGTGGAGTTTGGAAGGGGGCTTGATTTACGGGGGAGAAGGATGTCGGTGCCGGAGCGGCTAGCAAGGGAATAGTGGTGCTGGGGAGGCGAGTGAGGCGACAGTACACGGGGGCACAGTGAGATGGAGACGGAGAAGGAGATGGAGATGGAGTGGTGCTACTACTACTAGTAGTAGTAGTAGTAGTAGTAGTAGTAGTAGTAGTAGTAGTAGTAGTAGTAGTAGTAGTAGTAGTAGTAGTAGTAGTAGTAGTAGTAGTAGTAGTAGTAGTAGTAGTAGTAGTAGTAGTAGTAGTGGTAGAACGCGGCAACAGAGGAAGAGAACGCTGGCTAATGAGGCTGGGAGGGGATCGAGCAGGAAGTTAATGCTCCACGCCTAAAGGTTTTGGGAAAACCTGATTTTCATGAGGTGATTTATACTCACCTAAACTGAGGGAGTATTCCTTAACCAGAGAATGTTGTGTCTCCCACTCACGCGCTCAAAAAAAAACTACGACACATTTTTTATCTGTTTGCATAGGTCCCACCTATCAGGAAGGATGGGCACGTACACAAATAGGTACGACTCATCAGTCTACCCGCATAGCCTTTTCGTTTAGTCTACCTAGCCGTCTAATCAACTGCCTGCACGCCACTTCTCCCATTTACTCCTTCTCCATCGGGAACCGATTCTCCTCGGCTTCTTCACCTCCCCTTCGTCTTCATTTGCATCCAAACCCCACTGCGTTCACATTGTTTTAACCTCTTTAAATAATCATCTACTACTTCAGTTAGACTAGCCATCTAATCCTAATTCTCCAAACCATAGCCCTCCGTTCCAGCGGTTCCAAATGGCGAAAGAGATCGAGATGCAGGTTTTTAGCGTCCAACATGTCCTCGGCGAAGGCTCGATGCGCATAGTTGCCACCATCACCGTCCACCCAAGGGTTGTTCGACAGTGGATCAACAATGTATCCAACTCCCGCGAAAAGGTAGAGGCGAGGGTCATCGGTCTCGACACAGAGTACACGGAGCGTGCCCCTGGGAAGATCCAGCGCGCCGCCGTCCTTCAGTTGTGCCTCGAAGATGATGTTTTGGTGTACCACATCATACACTCGCCCTCCATACCAGTTGAGCTTCACGATTTCTTGTCTCAGGAGGACGTATACTTCTGTGGGCCAGCCATCGAAGGGGACAAACAGAAGCTGGAGCCGTACAACCTTGCTTTGAAAAGCATCGCTGACCTACAAACCAGAATCAAAATTCCTGTAGAAGTTTGTGATAAACAGACACCATCCCTATTCGACGTAGCAAATTTTGTGCTCGATACAAATCTTCAGAAGGGTGACAGACACCATCGGAAAGAAGAAGAAGAAGAAGAAGAAGAAGAAGAAGAAGAAGAAGAAGAAGAAGAAGAAGAAGAAGAAGAAGAAGAAGAAGAAGAAGAAGAAGACCTACGAGTAAAACCAATCCTCAAGTTTCCCCAAGGTGGCCCCGCGGTCTACTTGTTTCGGGCCAACACTTAGACAAGCATTGGCCCGGGGGGGCTAAATAAAGATGACCCATAAATGTAAACAGAGGCATGGATGGATAGAGCATAACCATATCAACAAAACACCCTTACTGAACATACCCAAAAGAAGCATGGATCTCATTGTAGCAACATGAATACATGGCATCAAAATAACAGCAGACAAAGACTTAATGAAATTCTAAGTCTCTAAAATCGGCAACATTGAGTAAGCTACTTTGCAAGCTTAAAACAAACAATACATGGCATATCATGAATAAAGGATTGCACCACAGAAAAGATGACATGTTGTAGCTCATAAGTCATGTAGACTTCATGCTCAAAAGAAAAACACACATAAAGATACAAAAATGACAAATGAGCATGTTCTGATAACAGACAGCAGTTAACATCATATAGCAGTTTTGCAACGATGATTAGTACATCAAGATGAAATCAAATGAACATGGTGCAATGGAACCAAATGTAGATCATCTCACAGCGAACAATTTGACATATTATACGCATGAAACGGAGTAGTATGCATGGAGTTATGGCATGACAAAGGTAGCAACAAAATGCAACAAATCTGGGACTTAGAGAAAAACAATCTCCGGGAAAAAGTCAACGCGGAGGCTCGCGGGAGCGGGGCTCGCCAGAGATGGCGGGGAAGGAGGCGGGGATCGCCGGAGATGGCGGATCCGGGCCGGATCTCGCCGGATCCGGCCGGATCCCAGCGCGGGAGGGGCGGAGGAGGCGGCGGGGCCGCGAGGACGGGCGGCGCCGGCGGCTTGCGGTGGCGGGGCGGAGGCGATGCGGGCGGCGGCGCGCGCCGGCGTGCGAGGAGGCGGCGCAGGCGAGGCGGCGGGGCCGGTGCGGGGGTGCGCTGCGGCGGCGGAGCGGCCCAGGCCGGCGCGGGCGGCGAGGGGCGGCGCCGGCGGCGAGCTGCGGCCGCGGGGCGCGCGCTGGCGGCGAGGGAGTCCGGCGGCGGCGCAAGGGCGGCGGGGCGCGCAGGCGGGCGGACGGGCCTGGCGAAGCGCGGGGACGCGGCGGCGGGCGCAGTCGGGCTCGCGCGGGCCCGCGATGGGCTCGGCGGGCCGCGGCCACGAGGACGACGGCGGCGGATAGGTGGCTTGACGCGAGTGGCTCGGGGCGGCGGCGCGATGACGTGTCAGCTTGTGGTTGGTCCGCGCGACGTGGCTGCGGGGCGGCGGACGTGTCCGGTGCGGCGTGGACGCGTCCGCTGCGTGGGGAGGAGTTTGCTAGGGTTTCAACTGCGATTTGGACGGGGAAGGCACATATTTATAGGCAGAGGGAGCTAGGAAGCTCCAAATGGAGTGCGGTTTTCGGCCACGTGATCGTGATCGAACGACCGAGAAGATGAAAGTGACTTGGATGGGTTTTGGGCCACTTTGAAGGGGTTGTTTGGCTGGACACAAAAGAGGCCTTTGCGGTTACCCGGTTAACCGTTGGAGTATCAAACGACCTCCGATTGATCCGAAACTTGACAAGCGGTCTACCGGTGCTATACCAAGGCCGCTTGGCAAACCTCGGGCCATTACGAGAAAGTTTAACACCCACACACGAAAAGAGGTAAAAGGGGGCGCCGAAGGACAGAGGAGTGCCGGATTGCAAAACGGACAACGGGGAAAATGCTCGGATGCATGAGACGAACACGTATGCAACAAGAGATGCACATGATGACATGCTATGAAATGCAGATGATGACATGTCAAAATGCAACACGCAAGCACATGACATGGCAACGACGACGAATAACTAGCGGACACCTGGCGCATCGAATCCGGGGCGTTACAACTCTCCTCCACTAACAAGAGATCTCGCCCCGAGATCTTAGGACCGAGACAGAAGGGGAAAAAGGAGTGAGGTGAAACATGAACTCAAGAGAGGAAGCAAAGAATCGAGAGCACTCGAGAAGAAGAGAGGAACAGCGAGAATGACGAGAATCAAAAGCTCAAGGACCATGATAAGAATGGGATAAGACTGAAAGAATTTAGGCAGCACTCCGGTTGAACCAGGTCAGAATAGAACATGAACTTGAGAAGATGGAACGATACTTGACTAGGGGAACAACACAATGCCTCCGGAAGAACTGAAAATGTTGAACGAAAAGAACGGGGAAGAAGATGACACCTTCTACCACGAATGAAATAGAAAGCATCCATAGAAGGAAGGATTGAACGGAGTTGTTGAGAAAATCAACAACGAAAAGAATAAGCTTGTGGTGGACTTATGGATAACATCTCAAAATTATGAGGTGATAACCGACCATAATCAGAAAAGATTGAATAGCTGAGAGGAAGGAAGAAATGCAAAGCTCCACTTCAAAAGAATACGGAGAATTAATTGCACCTCAAGACGCAAGAAGAAAAGATACTTGAGCCCCAACAAGAATCTTGATGAACTCTTGAGGAATGAATTAAATCATGGTGATCCACCGTGAAGAACTCCGGTAAAAAAAAAGAATGACGAGATAAAATTGAAGGATGAAAAGGGTAAGATTAAGGCCTTGCGATGATTCGGATGGAGCTTCAAGACGAGATCACCGAGAAAACTTGGAACTCCGGAAAGAAAAGATGAACAACTTGGAATCGAGAAATTATTCACCATGAACAATCTCTGAAGAAAGGAATTAATCAACTTGATGATAGAAGAATAAGAGTTATGTTATGCTTATCCTCCACCAATTAAGTTGATGATTAGCAATGGATTGCATACCACTTATTCGCGTTGGAAAAGATTACGGGGAGAGGATATAGCGCCAAATTTGGAAAGGTCTTCATGAGCCATCGGTAGGATTGCAAAGAATGAACGAATTGATATGATAAGAAAGAAAAAAGGAATTTTCAACGAACCACCGTAAAAATTCAAACTAGACTGATGAAAAAGGAATGAATCACCGGGAAGAATTAGAAAACACGAAGATACTTGAGCAAATCAAGATGCACAAGAACGAAGAGATCATGAACCAATTGTAGAATACTAGAACGAAGCACCGGAAGAATATTGAGACGAACGAAGGGCACGGATATAAAATAATTGAAGAAAGAAGCTGAAAATTTGGAACGAAGGAATATTCCGAAAAGATGGCCTCTGGATGATCGAGACGGAAAAACAACTCCTGAAGATACTCCGGATGGATGAAAAGAATTGCGCGACTGGAAACAATTAGATAGGATAACATCGCACTAGCACCACAATCTCCGGGAGAACGGACGAGATTTAGAAGAAACTCTTCTTCGGACTTCAAATGTTGAGAAAGACGACGAGAAACACCTTGAAGAATTAGAGAGATGCTCCGGGACAATGAATACTGTTAATGTTGAGCCAAAGTTGAAAAGAATTTGAAAGCGATCTTGGAAGAGCATCTGACTGATGAAATTCATTCTTACGTCGAACTTCGAAAAGGATTTGAGAATACTCCGGGAAAATTAGAAGAGTCAGGTAAGATCCTGGGAAAGACCTGTGGGTTAGGGCCCACTGAAAAGAAACACCGTTGAGAGGAATGATGCACCGGAACAATTTAAAGATTTGAATTAGGTGACAACCTTGAACTAATAGAATACAAACACGAATCTTCTAAGATGTCTTCAACACTCCGGAAGGATAAAATGGCGAGAGGCGAACGAGCAAAGGGAAATATTTGAGCTGAGGGAAAGAAAATGATCGAACTGATAAAATTGATTTGAAATCCACCGGAAAGAAAAAGGAGGCGAACAATGATGAACTAGACGAGACTTCACCGGTTATGACAATTGAGGAAAAACTGAAGATACTCCGCACGGATAAAATTGATTACTTGAATAAAGGCTCAGACTCGGAGAATAAAAAGGGTGGGAGGGCGGGAAAACACAGGCAACTTGAATGAGGAATCGACGAGTAACTTGAAGAGAAAAAACACTGGTTGAAATGATTGAGGATAGAATGCAAAGGATTCGCACGAGTAGGGTGGATACTCGATGTCCGACTCCGGTTCCGAGAAGAAGAAGGGAGGGCGGGTGGGAAAAACAAGGACAACTTCGGTCAGGGAAAACACCATTGAAAGAGAAAGATCTGACGACTGATCTTGCGAAAGATGGCGAGGGACGAAACCACTCGAAGAGAAATGCGCCGGATAAAAGATGATGGACAACGAACGAAAACTAAGCGCGTGATCCTAAGAAAAATTTGAATGGGAAGAGGAGTAGTTCAAAACACCTACGTCCAGATTTCTCACCAGAGCGACGAAGGGGCAGAGGAGTAAAAAGAAATTCTACTCTCCGATATAACTAGACTCCAAAAATGTTTTCTTCTAGACTCGACATCGGCCAAACTACACGATCAATCAAGGGGGGCTCCTAAGGTCGGTCGAGGCTCTGATACCAACTTGTCACACCCAAGATGCGACCCTATCCTAAAGGAACTCGAAGGTCCCACCAAGGATAGAAGCGCATCTTGAAGACGCTTTTGCAAGGTGGATATCATTACATCAACATTACATAATAGTGGGGATACATCCAAGACATACAATGTCACATGAATACAACAACACATCATACATAAGATCAACATCCGACTACGGATGGAACATAAACAACAACTCAAACGAAATCCACCCTGCTAGCCCAGGCTGCCGACCAGGAACCTATCCCTCAATCGAAGAAGAAGCAGAAGAAGAACTCCAACACAAATAAACATCGCTCTCGCATCATGATCATCGCATAACCTGTACCTGCAACTGGTGGTGTAGTAAACTGTGAGCCACGAGGACTCAGCAATCCCATTACCATGGGTATCAAGACTAGCAAAGCTTAATGGGAAAGGAAGGGGGTAAAGTGGTGAGGTTGCAGCAGCGACTAAGCATGTATGGTGGCTAGCTTACGCAAATAAGAGCGGGAAGAGAAGCAAAGCAAGCGGTTGTCAACTAGTAATGATCAAGAAGTGATCCTGAACTCCTACTTATGCCAAACATAACCCAGAAACCGTGTTCTCCTCTCGATCAACCCCGAAAAGAGACACTCACGGTTACGCACACGGTTGGTGTATTTTAGAAGAGTTTACTTCAAGTTTACTACAACCGGACATCAACAAATTCCCATCTGCCACATAACCGCGGGCACGGATTTCGAAAGTTCAAACCCTGCAGGGGTGTCCCAACTTAGCCCATGATAAGCTCTCGCGATCAACGAAGGATAATCCTTCTCCCTGGGAAGACCCGATCAGTCTCGGAATCCCGGCTACAAGACATTTCGACAGTAATAAAACAAGACCAGCAAAGCCTCCCGATGCGCCGACATCCCGATAGGAGCTGCACATATCTCGTTCTCAGGGTAACACCGGATGAGACATCCTACGAGTAAAACCAATCCTCAACTTTCCCCAAGGTGGCCCCGCAGTCTACTCGTTTCGGGCCAACACTTAGACAAGCATTGGCCCGGGGGGAGGGCTAAATAAATATGACCCTTGGGTTAATTACTCCCAAGGGAAAATAGGTGGTGGTGAGGCAAATGGTAAAACCAAGGTTGGGCCTTGCTGGAGGAGTCTTATTCAAAGCGAACTGTCAAGGGGGTCCCATAAATCACCCAACCACGTTAGGGACGCAAAATCCGGGAACATAATACCGATATGACGGAAACTACGGTGGCAAGAGTGGAACAAAACACCAGGCATAAGGCCGAGCCTTCCACCCTTTACCAAGTATAAAGATGCATTAATAATATAAGAGATATTATGATATCCCAACATAAACATAAACATAATCCAACATGGAGAAATCTTCATCCTCACCTGCAACTAGCAACGCTATAAGAGGGGCTGAGCAAAAGCGGTAATATAGCCAAACAACGGTTTGCTAGGAAGGGTAACAAAGGTCAGAGGTTCATGGCAATTTGGGAGGCTTGAGCAGCAAGTGGTAGGTAACGCAGCATAGCGATAGAACGAAGCAACTAGCATAGCAATGATAGTAATGAGATCCAAGGTGACGGTCATCTTGCCTGAAATCCCGCAAGGAAGAAGAACGAGTCCATGAAGAAGATGAAGCCACGAAGACAAGCCAAGCGTAGACGAACGAATCCTCACGATCGCAACGAAACGGAAACTATCAAGAAGAAACACACAACAAGGTAAACACACCACACATGAACAAGGCATGATGTTCAACCAAGTATGATGCATGACAAGGCTACATGAAGCTACTCATGGCAAGAGATGATGCATACAAGAACAACACATCAAAGCAAGTTTAAATGAGGCCGGAAACAACACAGAACAATTCCGGTAAGTCCTCATATGCAAATTCGAAATTGGTCCTGATCTGAATAAACCTTATGTTCAAGTTGTTAAACAGCAAGTTAAGATGCACCATGATGATCTACACGAAATTCTAGTCAAGTTACATATAAAATTCATTAGATTCGGAGCTACGGCCTAGAAGATATGAGCAAAACAAGTTAAGCATGGCATTGATGCAAAAATGCATACAAACATCAAGCAAACACATCAAAACAAGGATGCAACATGATAATATGAAGCTACATGCAAAACTAAGAAAGTTTCATATAGAGCACACTCAAAACGGAGCAACAGTTCAACACATACACACTAAACAAGACATAACAACAATCTGTCCAAACAGCAAGTAGGCATCTAGCAAGCATCAAAACAACAAGCTAAAGGATCTCAACATGAAAAAAAGGCATGGACATGATGTACAGGTAAAGCATGACAAAACATGAACACTGAGCTATCTCCAGAAATCACTAGATCATACTCAAACAAGCATGGCAAGATTGCAAATAATAACAGGTTCACAGACTTAGCAGAATTCACAGGGCATGGCAGAAATAACATCAGGTTGCCATATTTGGAGTTATCAAACAACATGTTACAGCAAGCTATCATGTCAAAATAGAGCATGGCATGAATATACTCAAAGCATTTAACAAAAGTCCCTTACTGACCATATGCCAAAAGGGATCAGAGAATACAATTGCAAGCATGTGAACATAGCAAAAACATAAACAGATTCAGACTTGGTGAAAAACTGGAGCATGGCCAAAACAGATAACAGGTAGGCATGTTTACGAGCTCGATGAACTCACTACGAGGCGTTGCATGACAGCCTAAGCATACACCCAGCAACTAGACATGGCATAGAAGCTATAAATTGCAAGAACAACAACATAGCATGCACGGATCAACTACAACAACCTTGGCAAAATTGAATAACATGTAAAAAATCTGCCAGGAACATTTTATAGCAAAAGTAGAGCTCGATTGAGTCAAGCTAGAGTGCTCCATAAATGTAAAGAGAGGCATGGATGGATAGAGCATAACCATATCAACAAAACACCCTTACTGAACATACCCAAAAGAAGCATGGATCTCATTATAGCAACATGAATACATGGCATCAAAATAACAGCAGACAAAGACTTAATGAAATTCTAAGTCTCTGAAATCGGCAACATTGAGTAAGCTACTTTGCAAGCTTAAAAAAAACAATACATGGCATATCATGAATAAAGGATTGCACCACAGAAAAGATGATATGTTGTAGCTCATAAGTCATGTAGACTTCATGCTCAAAAGAAAAACACACATAAAGATACAAAAATGACAAATGAGCATGTTCTGATAACAGACAGCAGTTAACATCATATAGCAGTTTTGCAACAATGATTAGTACATCAAGATGAAATCAAATGAACATGGTGCAATGGAACGAAATGTAGATCATCGCACAGCGAACAATTTGACATATTACACGCACGAAACGGAGCGGTATGCATGGACGTATGGCATGACAAAGGTAGCAACAAAATGCAACAAATCTGGGACTTAGAGAAAAACAACCTCCGGGGAAAGAGTCAACGGGGAGGCTCGCCGGAGCGGGGCTCGCCGGAGATGGCGGGGAAGGAGGCGGGGATCGCCGGAGATGGCGGATCCGGGCCGGATCTCGCCGGATCCGGCCGGATCCCAGCGCGGGAGGGGCGGAGGAGGCGGCGGGGCCGCGAGGACGGGCGGCGCCGGCGGCTTGCGGTGGCGGGGCGGAGGCGATGCGGGCGGCGGCGCGCGCCGGCGTGCGAGGAGGCGGCGCAAGCGAGGCGGCGGGGCCGGTGCGGGGGTGCGCTGCGGCGGCGGAGCGGCCCAGGCCGGCGCGGGCGGCGAGGGGCGGCGCCGGCGGCGAGCTGCGGCCGCGGGGCGCGCGCTGGCGGCGAGGGAGTCCGGCGGCGGCGCAAGGGCGGCGGGGCGCGGGGCGCGCAGGTGGGCGGACGGGCCTGGCGGAGCGCGGGGACGCGGCGGCGGGCGCGGTCGGGCTCGCGCGGGCCCGCGATGGGCTCGGCGGGCCGCGGCCGCGAGGACGACGGCGGCGGACAGGTGGCGCGACGCGAGTGGCTCGGGGCAGCGGCGCGATGACGTGTCGGCTTGTGGTTGGTCCGCGCGACGTGGTTGCGGGGCGGCGGACGTGTCCGGCGCGGCGTGGACGCGTCCGGCTGCGCGGGGAGGAGTTTGTTAGGGTTTCAACTGCGATTTGGACGGGGGAGGCACATATTTATAGGCAGAGGGAGCTAGGAAGCTCCAAATGGAGTGCGGTTTTCGGCCACACGATCGTGATCGAACGACCGAGAAGATGAAAGTGACTTGGATGGGTTTTGGGCCACTTTCAAGGGGTTGTTGGGCTGCACACAAAAGAGTCCTTTGCGGTTACCCGGTTAACCGTTGGAGTATCAAACGACCTCCGATTGATCCGGAACTTGACAGGCGGTCTACCGGTGCTATACCAAGGCCGCTTGGCAAACCTCGGACCATTCCGAGAAAGTTTAACACCCACACACGAAAAGAGGTAAAAGGGGGCACCGAAGGACATAGGAGTGCCGGATTGCAAAACGGACAACGGGGAAAATGCTCGGATGCATGAGACGAACATGTATGCAACAAGAGATGCACATGATGACATGATATGAAATGCAGATGATGACATGTCAAAATGCAACATGCAAGCACATGACATGACAACGACGGCGAATAACTAGCGGACACCTGGTGCATCGAATCCGTGGCGTTACAACTTCACACCAGTTATTAACTGCTGACGTGTGCCCCGTGTACACAGTCTAGCATGACCTTCCCGCTAGCACGGTCCAAAATTAGTTGAAACTGGATACGAACGATCCCGCGGGCGGCAAAATCTCCCGCCTCCTTCTAAAATTTCCGCTACCTTAGTCTTTAGCATGCGAAATCCCCCTTTTGTCCTTGGTGCACGGAGACCAACAGTTACAATACCGCCCTCATCTACATGATAGGTCGAGGCTGCTTTGGTAACTTTCGGTTCCCCCACTACACGGCACCCCCATTTGCTCTCCCCCTCCCGCAAAAATGACTAACTACACGGCACGCCGTCCGTACCTCATCGCCCTTTCTCCCCTCCCCTCTCGAAACCCTAGACTGCACATCCACCGGCGTATCATAGCCCATTCACTTCCAGCGGCGTCCACCTCACCGGATCTGCTTCTGCGGCCGCATCTACCCCTCCCACCTCCCCTAGAAACAAGCAGACTGCTCATCCACCACTGTACCACAGCCCATTCAGTGCCGGCCTTGTCCACGGCGCCGGATCTGCTTCGCCGGTACTCTCGTCAACCGTCGCGCATCTGCAGTGGCTCATTCGTACTCCCCACCGGAGACGCTTCGTCCACTCCCCCCGGAGCCGCCCCACCGACGCCCCCATCGACGGCCTCTGATCCTCTTCACCGACACCTTCCTCAACCCTACCGGAGCCGCTTCGCCGACACCTTCCTCAACCCTACCGGAGTAGCTTCACCTATACCATTCTCAACCCTACAGGGGCCGCTTTGCCAACTCACAAGTCCACGGCCTCAGATCCGCTTCCTCGCACCCTCATCCAACCTACCGGAGCAGCTTCTGACGCCCCATCCACGGCCGCAGATCCGCATCATCGACACCACCCATAACCCAACCACCGGAGCAGCTTCTAACGCCCCGTCCACGGCCGCAGATCCGCATCGTCGACACCATCCTTAACCCAACCACCGGAGCAACTTCACCTACGCCCTCGTCCACGGCCATAGATCCGCTTCGCCCACACCGTAGTCCACCCTACGGGAGCCGCTCCACAAACACCCTAATCAATGGTTCTAGATCTCCTTACCGGACCCCGACAGCCAGCGCAGCGTCATCACCCTCGACATTTCTAACCTGATTCCCATAGTCTGGAGAGATGCCAAGCACCCGCCACGGCCAAGGTACTTGTCACCTTTAAACCCGTCCAGCATCACCTGCCCGATGTACTTCAAATATACTAACCGGTCGCTGTTACCTATTATGCAGCTGGCAAAAACTACAAGGACGATGTTTCTTCTGGATCTAATAGCTTGGCCAACCAAGATCCTGGACTGAGGCATTGCTATGATCTTGTAAGCACGTCTCTCTCTCTCTTGTATTGTTTTGTGCCTGCCAGCGTGCTTTGCTAGGATTTTCGACCAGTAATCCCTTTGTGCAGACAATGATTTCTACTACTGGCTGCTAAATTAGATATGTAGATGTCATACATGATACTACCTCGTACCTCCGTTCCTAAATATAAGTCTTTCTAGAGATTCCACTATAGGCTACATACGGAGCAAAATGAGTGAATCTACACTCGAAAATGCATCTATATACATCTGTATGTGGTCCATACTGGAATCTCTAAAAAGACATATATTTAGGAACAGGGGTAGTACATTACACAAAATCATAGGTGGCATGTAGGAATTCCAGTGCACTACATTAGGCTCCCTTAGAGTGCCTGCTAGTCCAGCATACAGAGTCATGGCTAGTTTATGGTACGCACACAATCGTTAATTGGTGGTTTAAATATGCGCAAGGGATATGCAATGTAGTATCATGTAGAGATGTCTGAAATTAGCCGTGTCAACTTGCAGATAGGGTTACACAATGAAAAAGTACAAGATGTATGTGGCAATTTCATGGAACATCGCAAAAAAAAGGAGAGGCAACGTTTAGTGTGCTATGGTACGTCACTCCTCCATTGCAATCATCGTGACATGTTATTTGTATGCCAGTTCTATTAGCCAAGTTTCTTAGGGACAGTTATTATGAGTTATCCTAAGAAAATAAGCACCTGTGAATATAAGTTCCATGTAATAAGCCAACCAGTTCTTTTCATTGCGTTTTCAGCTTATCTTTGGTATGATCAGTAGAAAGTCTAGATTGCATTATATTTTTTTCATTTTGCTGCCCATATGGAAATTAATTTGACTTGCAAGCATCACAAATTGAACCCAGTGTAGTAATTAATATGATAGGAAAACAGACCATCACTATTTGCTCAAAATGCAAATACAAAGATACCATCTACTTGGCACAATCTACTTTGGTCAATGTTTTCCATAGAGATCCCATTGCCTAATTTAAACGAAGAACGCATGACCCACATTTAAATGAAGAACAATTATTTATTGAAATTCGATGGTCCAAGTGGCTGGTTATTATCGTATAGCAGCACCACCTGAAAGCATCATATAACAGCAGCAGCAGCTCATAGCAACTCATCATACAGCAGCAGCAGTCTGCAATTCATCATATACCAGCAGCAGCTCATAGCAATTCATCATATAGCAGCAGCAGGAGTAGCTCATAGCAATTCATCATATAGCAGCAGCAGGAGCAGCTCATAGCAATTCATCATATAGCAGCAGCAGGAGCAGCTTGTAGCAACTCATCATATAGCAGCAGCAGGAGCAGCTTGTAGCAACTCATCATATAGCAGCAGCAGCTCATAGCAATTCATCATATAGCAGCAGCAGCTCATAGCAACTCATCATACAGCAGCAGCAGCTCATAGCAATTCATCATATAGCAGCAGCAGGAGCAGCTCATAGCAATGCATCATATAGCAGCAGCAGAAGCAGCTCATAGCAATTCAACATATAGTGGATCAGAATGAAAATTTGGCAAAAAATCAGAGGAGATCTTCACCTTGTTTGATGAGCTCATCCTTCAACAGCACCTCAAGGCCATGGTCTGGGAGGAGGGGAGGGGGAATAAGGTGCCTTCTACCGCAGTGTGGCATCAGCCGTAGTTGTGCAGCGCCCACTGGAGTAGTGCGTTGGACGAACCACAGTGGAGCAGCTGCTGGAGACCATGAGAATGAGGGGCGGCACCCGAGGAAGGAGAAGCCAGGGAGATTTGCCCCTACCCGCCAGCCATGTAGCCTAGTTGGACATAGCATCGTCAAGGACAAGGCCAGATGGGACCAGTGGCAATGGCTCGCTGGAGGAACCCTAGTGCTGCAGGCAGGGGATCGAGGTAGAGGGAAAGGGGAGAGGAGATGCAAGCGGGCAGGGCAATGAATGCTTGCGTGTTTGTTTTTACTTGAGGGTCAGGTGTGACACGGGCGTCAGCAGTTGCATTTTGAGTGTAATATAGGCAGACAACAGAGTCATTTCACTATTTCCCTTACCTTCAATTTTTAGTGAGGTTCTACCCGAAACACCCCCCCCCCCAAAGCGAAATTAGTTAAGCCCAAGCCCATAACTCAAAAATGACTTCTTTACATCTTTTATGGCTTATTTTGACAATATGCCCTGAAAAGGCGGAATCGAACTGGTCCTTAACCTGCAATTCAATTGTGCGTGCAATGATGAATCACTCCTGCCTGCTATTTGTACATTTAGGCATCATCATACATGGCATAACCTAATACATGTGCATTCCATTGTAGAATCTGGAATATGCAATGTTATGTTAGTTCATATGTTGCACATGATGTTTAAATGCCCCTTAAATCTGGTCAGTCAAGTGATGGTCTTTAAGCCTCCTTCTTTGCTTCTTTTGTTGATATGTAAGATTTGCTCACACTTCTGTTCAATTGCTTGTTTGCATCAGCCAGCCATACTAGGAATGTTTGCTTTGATTACTTGTTGTTCTTGACCTAACACTCTAACAGAGCTTGTCAACGATTTAAACACTAAGGGTTGCTGTAGTGGGGCCTTGTCTAACTCATAGGTGACATAAAGGTTTGGTTGTACACTACATTAGGCTCTCCAAGAGTACCTGGAGATCCAGTTCGAAGGTATGCCTAGTTTTTACATAGTGCAGACATAGTAAATGCTCATTTCATTGTGTGCAAGTGCAAGAGATGCGGCATGTTTCATTATGTGGTGTTGTTTTGTTATAATCTTATCCTTTTGTGTTCACAGACTGGAAAGTCTGCATATTTATCTTCCAAGGAGACGAGTAACTAGTTTGTGTCACCTTGCAGAGGGGGTGCAATGAAGATAAGATTGAGGATTTCCAAGTACAAGATGTTAGGAAGGAGCCTTGCAAGAGAAGTAGGAGCTGCGCTGAGCCTCTTCAACCTGCTAAGGTAAGTCACTGTATGCAACTCAACAGTTCAATTCCTTGTTTGTTTCAGGCATAGTTAATTTTCTCTTTTCAATTGCTTTATTTATCCTCAGTTAATGAGATGCCCAAATAATCATGCCTGATGTTCGGTACTTGTATCACTATTAGTTGACATAATTAAAGGCCTTACCATTTAATTACTCTGCTGAAGTGTGCCTGAAGCTTTGAAGTCTATTAACCAACTATTATTGCATGAGGCTCATAATCTAGTTTATACTACGCTAATGATTGCATAGTTTTGCCTGATGTAGTATGTTTGTATGAAACCCTCTGCTGTTCATTATGCTCGCTAAGACTTTAATTGAGGCACGGAATGGCCAACTGCTTGCTTACTTATACGCAACATGTTGTCTAAATTTGTAACTTGTCTGTGTTTTCGATTGGGCCCCAACATCATGCTCCTCCGGTGAGCTAAGATGGATTTCTGTATGCAGGCTGCACAGACTATCTTTTTTATAACTTTTAAAATATCACCTGCTTATGCTTCATGATGTGTAACATTTTTTTTAAAAGTGACATGTAACATTATTGTTAGTCATGTTTTGCCATGTAGTACAAAATAGTGTCTTGTTTGCTTCACTGTTGTAACTATATTTTTGCCCTAGTCATGTGTACTTACAGAAACATTTCAGGATGAAGTGACATCAACACAAAGATCTGCGAGCAGTGCGGCATGGCCGTTACCGAATGATTATGGATTGGAATTGGAATGTGCTGATGTTCTCGAGCATCAACTAGAGGTAGCAAGACAACATGTACATGATTGTCAACGTATAATCAACAAGTTGAGACTGGACATGCATGTATTAGATGTAGGAGTCAAAAAAATGAAACAAGACACTGAGGTAACCATGAAGGAATTGGAGATTTTGCAGACTAAAATTTGTGCTATCTGAATCCGGCCAATCCTATTTTCTGAAGAGATTATAGTTCAAATGGAGTTAAGTTGATGCGCGTCCATGATGTATGAGCTGTATTTGCCCAGTGTATGTAATTTGTTGTTTGTGTATCTTTATTATCACCTGTGCCGAACCATAATGCCCAGTGGATATAATCGGCTGTAATTTCTTTATTGTATATTGTAGGATTATTCTACCTTTCTATGCCTTGATCTCTTTGCTGTAATAGTGTAGGCTTTTTAAAGGTGATAGTATTGAGTAGGATAATTCTTTGAATATGCTATATCGTTCAAACGGGGGCCAATTCGCCCGACCATGGCCCTTCACGGGCCGTCGGATCCATGGGCCTTCTACATCTCGTAGGATCCATGGGCCTTCTATGTCTTGTAGGTTCCATGGGCCTTCTACGTCTCGTAGGATCCATGGGCCTTGTACGTCTCGTAGGATCCATGGGCCGTCGGCTCATTTATGGGTCTTGTACGGGCCTTTAATGGGCCGTAGACTGGCCTTTAATAGAAATCCTACATTTTATAGGCTGATCATAATGGGCCATTAATAGGTCGTATTTGGTGATGCTATGAAAATGGCCCAACAGACTAACGGTCCACAAACGGGCCGACTGTAACGACGGGCTGAATTTGGCCCACAGGCAAAAAATGGCAGTAACGGGCCGTAAGTAACCGAATGCTGCAAATGAGCCCAAGAATAAATGGCCCTCAGAAGGCCGAAAGTTAACTTGGGCTGGAAACGGCCCAACGGAATAACGGGTCGTTAATGGGTATAAAGTGATACACTTCTCATTACGCGCCAGTTTCACCACGGGCCGTTAATGTGTGTAAAGTAATACACTGTTCATTACGGGCCAGTTTCAGCACGGGCCGCTAAAGGGCCAAGAGTTACAAAGGGCCTCATATGGTCCGAAAGACGTCATGGGCTATACATGGGCCAGAAGTGAAAACAGGCTGGAATCATAGTGGATGGCCCAGATGACGCTATTGGGCCTAATTCGGATAGGGCGTAACGGGCCTTGGGTTAGTGGGTTGTAAATGGGCTATATGCGAACAGGCCGTTAACAGGCTTTCCATGGGCTGGCCCGCCAGCTTTTGACCAAGTCAAACGGGCTGGCCCGCTAGCTTTTGACCAAGTCAAACGGGCCGACCTTTTCACAGGAATGGGCCACTGTTGGGCCATGCCACATGTCGACATATCATAGGCGCCTATCTGACCCGCTGACAAGCTGACATGTGTTTCGTCCGGCCAATAAGAATTTTACACGCGGAAATTTCCCATTGGTCGGGGCTGTAACGGGTTATCGGATCCAAAACCCGACCCGATAGCTTAACGGCGTTCCGTTACGGTGGATGCCACGTGTCGGTCACCCTTGACGAAAGCACTTCTGTGACGCGCGATTTATCGTCATGGAAGTGGACACTTCTGTGATGATAATTTGGGTAATGTCATGGAACACTTCTACGACAGCACAGGTATGGCTATCTTGATTCTGTCATAAATTTGTCATGGATGTACATGCATGACAAAAAAGCGACCTACTGTGACAAACACGTATCTAGGGCAGTTCCACTTACAGTGACCATTTCCTTTGAAGTAGAATTACTCAGTTTCAGGCTTGGGCTTCTTCATGGGAGTGGCAACTTGCTTGCCATTCTTCTTGAAGTTCCCTTTCTTTCCTTGCGCCTTTTCTTGAAACTAGTGTTTTTAACCATCAACACTTGATGTTATTTCTTGATTTCTACCTTCTCCGTTTTCAGCATCACAAAGAGCTCGGGAATCGTTTTTGTCATCCCTTGCATATTATAGTTCATCACAAAGTTCTAGTAACTTGGTGAGAGTGACTAGAGAACTCTGCCAATCACTATCTTATCTGGGAGTTTAACTCCCACTTGATTCAAGTGATTGTAGTACCCAGACATTCTGAGCACATGCTTACTAGCTAATCTATTCTCCTCCATTTTGTAGGCAAAGTACTTATCAAAGGTCTCATACATCTCGACACGGGCATGAGTCTGAAATACCAATTTCAACTCTTGGAACATCGCGTATGCTCCATGTCGTTCAAAAAAAATTGAAGTCCCGGTCCTAAGCCATAAAGCATGGTGCACTAAACTATCAAGTAGTCATCATACCGAGCTTGTCAAATGTTCATAACTTCTACATCTGCACTTGCAATAGGTCTGTCACCTAGCAGTGCATCAAGGATATAATTCTTCTGTGCAGTAATGAGGATAATTGTCAGATCACGGACCCAGTCCGCATCATTGCTACTATCATCTTTCAACTTAGTTTTCTCTAGGAACGTATCAAAAAAATAAACAGGGGAGCTATACGTGAGCTATTAATCTACAACATAGATATGTAAATACTATTAGGACTAAGTTCATGATAAATTAAAGTTCAATTAATCATACTACTTAAGAACTCCCACTTAGATAGGCATCCCTCTAGTCATCTAAATGATCACGTGATCCATATCAACTAAACCATGTCCGATCATCACGTGAGATGGAGTAGTTTTCAATGGTGAACATCACTATGTTGATCATATCTGCTATATGATTCACGTTCGACCTTTTGGTCTCAGTGTTCCGAGGCCATATCTGCATATGCGAGGCTCGTCAAGTTTAACCCGAGTATTCTGCACGTGCAAAACTGGCTTGCACCCGTTGTATGTGAACTTAGAGCTTATCACACCCGTTCATCATGTGGTGTCTCGGCACGATGAACTGTAGCAATGGTGCATACTCAGGGAGAACACTTGTACCTTGAAATTTAGTGAGGGATCATCTTATAATGCTACCACCATACTAAGCAAAATAAGATGAATAAAAAGATAAACCTCACATGCAATCAAAATATGTGACATGATATGGCCATCTTCATCTTGTGCCTTTTATCTCCTCCAAAGAACCGTCATGATCTCCATCGTCACCGGCTTGACACCTTGATCTTCATCGTAGCGTCGTTGTCATCTCGCCAACAATTGCTTCCATGACTATCGCTACCACTTAGTGATAAAGTAAAGCAATTAAATGGTGATTGCATTTCATACAATAACGCGACAACCATAAGGCTCCTGCCAGTTGCCGATAATTTTTACAAAACATGATCATCTCATACAACAATTTATATCTCATCACGTATTGACCATATCACATCACAACATGCCCTGCAAAAACAAGTTAGACGTCCTCTACTTTGTTGTTGCAAGTTTTTACGTGGCTGCTACGGGCTTCTAGCAAGAACCGTTCTTACCTACGCATCAAAACCACAAAGATTTTTCGTTAAGTGTGCCATTTTAACCTTCAACAAGGATCGGCCGTAGTCAAACCCGGTTCAACTAAAGTTGGAGAAACAGACACCCGCTAGCCACCTGTGTGCAAAGCACGTCGGTAGAACAAGTCTCATGAACGCGGTCATGTAATGTCAGTCCGGGCCGCTTCATCTAACTATACCGCTGAATCAAAGTAAGACGTTGGTGGTAAGAAGTATGACTATTATCGCCCACAAGTCTTTGTGTTCTACTCGTGCATATCATCTAAGCATAGACCTGGCTCAGATGCCACTATTGGGGAATGTAGCTTGCAATTTCAAAAAAATTCCTACGATCACGCAAGATCTATCTAGGAGATGCATAGCAACGAGAGGGGAGAGTGTACCCTCGTGGACCGAAAGCGGAAGCGTTAGATTAACACGGTTGATGCAGTCGAACATCTTCATGATCCAACCGGTCCAAGTGCCAAACATACTGCACCTCTGTGTTCAGCACACGTTTAGCTCGATGACGTCCCTCGAACTCTTGATCGAGTACAGGGTAGAGGGAGAGTTACGTCATCACGACAGCGTGGTGACGGTGATGGTGATGTGATCCGTGCAGGGCTTCGCCTAAGCACTACGACGCTATGACCGGAGGAGTAAACTATGGAGGGGGCACCGCACACGGCTAAGAGAGATGTTGGTGTGCCTTTGGGTGCCCCCCCGCCCCCGTATATAAAGGGGGAAGGAGGAGGCCGACGGCCAGGAGGGATGAGCCAAGGGGGGAGTCCTACTTGGACTCCTAGTCCAAGTGGATCCCCCTCCCCCTTTTCCTTTCTCCATCGGAGGGAATAGGAAGGAGAGGAAGAGGGAAAGAAAAGGGGGGCCATGCCCCCTCCTCCTTGTCCTATTCGTACTCCCTAGGAGGGGGCGCGTGCCACACCCCCCATGCGCGGGCTTCCCTCTCTGTCCCTTAGGCCAATGTAGGCCCAACACTTCCCTGGGGGGTTCCAGTAACCCCTCGGTACTCTGGTAAAATACCCGAACCACTTGAAACCATTCCGATGTCCGAATACTACCTTCCAATATATGAATATTTACCTCTCGACCATTTCGAGACTCCTCGTCATGTCCGTGATCTCATCCGAGACTCCGAACAAACTTCGGTCACCAAAACATACAACTCATAATACAAATCGTCATCGACGTTAAGCGTGCGGACCCTACGGGTTCGAGAACTATGTAGACATGACCGAGAAACATCTCCGGTCAATAAACAATAGTGGAACCTGGATAATCATTTTGGTTCCTACATATTCTACGAAGATATTTATCGGTCAAACCGCATAACAACATACATCCTTCCCTTTGTCATCGGTATGTTACTTGCCCGAGATTCGACCGTCGGTATCATCATACCTAGTTCAATCTCGTTACTGGCAAGTATCGTTACTCGTTCTGTAATGCATCATCCCGCAACTAACTCATTAATCACATTGCTTGCAAGGCTTATAGTGATGTGCATTACCGAGAGGGCCCAGAGATACCTCTCTGATACTCGGAGTAACAAATCATAATCTCGATCTGTGCCAACCCAACAAACACCTTCGGAGATACCTATAGATCATCTTTATAATCACCCAGTTACGTTATGACATTTGATAGCACACAAGGTATTCCTCTGGTATCCGGGAGTTGCATAATCTCATTGTCAAAGGAAAATGTATAAGTCATGAAGAAAGCAATAGCAATAAAACTTAACGATCAATACGCTAAGCTAACGGATGGGTCTTGACCATCACATCATTCTCCTAATGATGTGATCCCGTTCATCAAATGACAACAAATGTCTATGGTTAGGAAACTTAACCATCTCTGATTAACGAGCTAGTCTAGTAGAGGCATACTAGGGACACTGTGTTTTGTCTATGTATCCACACATGTATCAAGTTTCTGGTTAATACAATTCTAGCATGAATAATAAAAATTTATCATGATATAAGGAAATATAAATAACAACTTTATTATTGCCTCTAGGGCATATTTCCTTCAAGTAGAACTTGATGAGGTAATTGTACCTTCTATCAAATTGGAAAGTAGCTCATTACAGAAAACCGTTCTCGTGATGCCTGCACCAACTAGTGAGGAAGCTAATGATAATGATCATGAAACTTCGGATCAAGTTACTACCGAACCTCGTAGGTCAACCAGACCATGTTCCGCACCAGAGTGGTATGGTAATCCTGTTCTGGAAGTCATGTTACTAGACCATGACGAACCTACGAACTATGAGGAAGCGATGATGAGCCCAGATTCTGATAAATGGCTTAAGGACGTGAAATCTAAGATAGGATCCATGTATGAAAACAAAGTATGGACTTTTGATTGACTTGCCCGATAATCAGCGAGCCATTGAGAATAAATGGATCTTCAAGAGGAAGACGAACGCTGATAGTAGTGTTACTATCTACAAAGCTCGAATTGTCGCAAAAGGTTTTCGACAAGTTCAAGGTGTTGACTACGATGAGATTTTCACACGCATACCGATGCTTAAAGTCTGTTTGAATCATGTTAGCAATTGCCGCATTTTATGAAATCTAGCAAATGGATGTCAAAATTGCATTCCTTAATGGATTTATTAAAGAAGAGTTGTATATGATGCGACCATAAGTTTTTCTCCATCCTAAAGGTGCTAACAAAGTGTGCAAAGTCCACTGATCCATCTATGGACTGGTGCAAGCATCTCGGTGTTGGAATATACGCTTTGATAAGATGATCAAAGCATATGGTTTTATACAGACTTATGGTAAAGCCTGTATTTACAAGAAAGTGAGTGGGAGCTCTGTAGCATTTCTAATATTATATGTGGATAGCATATTGTTGATTGGAAATGATATAGAATTTTTGGATAGCATAAAAGGATACTTGAATTAAAGTTTCTCAATGAAAGACCTCGGTGAAGCTGCTTATATATTAGGCATCAAGATCTATAGAGATAGATCAAGACGCTCAATAGGACTTTCATAAAGCACATACTTGATAAAAAATTTAAAGCGGTTCAAAATGGATCAGTCAAAGAAAGGGTTCTTGCCTGTGTTACAAGGTGTGAAGTTGAGTAAGACTCAAAACCCGACCACGGCAGAATGTAGAGAGAGAATGAAAGTCATTCTCTATGCCTCAGTCATAGGTTCTATAAAGTATGCCATGTTATGTACTAGACCTGTTGTGTGCCTTGCCACGAGTTTGGCAAGGGGGTACAATAGTAAACTAGGAGTAGATCACTGGACAGCGATCAAAATTATCCTTAGGTACCTAAAGAGGACTAAGGAAATATTTCTCACTTATGGGTTGATAAAGAGTTCGTCGTAAAGAGTTACGTTGATGCAAGATTTAACACCGATCTAGATGACTCTGAGTCTTGATCTGGATACATATTGAAAGTGGGAGCAATTAGCTAGAGTATCTCCATGCAGAGCATTGTAAACATAGAAATTTGCAAAACATGATCACACCTTAGTACACTTTGGTGTTAATCACATGGCGATGCGAACTAGATTATTGACTCTAGTAAACCCTTTGGGTGTTGGTCACATGGCGATGTGAGCTATGGGTGTTAATCACATGGTGATGTGAATTATTGGTGTTAAATCACATGGCGATGTGAACTAGATTATTGACTCTAGTGCAAGTGGGAGACTGAAGGAAATATGCCCTAGAGGCAATAATAAAGTTGTTATTTTATATTTCCTTATATCATGATAAATGTTTATTATTCATGCTAGAATTGTATTAACCGGAAACTTGATACATGTGTGCATACATAGACAAAACACCGTGTCCCTAGTCAGCCTCTACTAGACTAGCTCGTTAATCAAAGATGGTTAAGTTTCCTAACCATAGACATGTGTTGTCATTTGATGAACGGGATCACATCATTAGGAAAATGATGTGATGGACAAGACCCATGCATTAGCTTAGCATAATGATCATTAAGTTTTGTTGCTATTGCTTTCTTCATGACTTATACATATTCCTTTGACTATGAGATTATGCAACTCCCGATTACCGGAGGAATACCTTGTGTTCTATCAAACGTCACAACATAACTGGGTGATTATAAAGATGCTCTACAGGTATCTCCGAAGGTGTTTGTTGGGTTGGCATAGATCGAGATTAGGATTTGTCACTCCGAGTATCGGAGAGGTATCTCTGGGCCCTCTCGGTAATGCACATCATAATAAGCCTTGCAAGCAATGTGAATAATTAGTTAGTTGTGGGATGATGCATTATGGAACAAGTAAAGAGACTTGCCGGTAACGAGATTGAACTAGGTATGAAGATACCGATGATCGAATCTCGTGCAAGTAACATACCGATGACAAAGGGAATAACGTATGTTGTTATTGCGGTTTGACCGATAATGATCTTCGTAGAATATGTAGGAACCAATATGAGCATCCAGGTTCCGCTATTGGTTATTGACCGGAGATGTGTCTCGGTCATGTCTACATAGTTCTCGAACCCATAGGGTCTGCACGCTTAACATTCAATGACGATTTGTATTATGAGTTATGTGTTTTTGTGACCAAAGTTTGTTCAGAGTCCCGGATAAGATCACGGACATGAAAAGGAGTCTCGAAATGGTTGGGAGGTAAAGATTAATATATTGTAAGGTAGTATTCAGACATCAGAATGGTTTCGAGTGGTTCGGGTATTTTACCGGAGTACCGAGGGGTTACCGGAACCCCCCGGGAAGTATTGGGCCTACATGGGCCTTAGTGGAGAGAGAGGGGAGCCCGCAAGGGTGGCGCGCGCCCCCCACCAAGGTAGTCCGAATAGGACACGGAGGATGGGGCGCAGCCCCATTTCCCTCTACCTCTCCCTCTCCTTCCTTTTCCCCTCCGGTAAGAAAGGAAAAAGGGGGGGTTGAATCCTACTATGAGTGGAGTCCTAGTAGGACTCCCCCCATGGCGCGCCCCCTTGTGGCCGGCCTCCTCCTCCCCTCCTTTATATACGGGGGTAGGGGGCACCCCATAGGAGATCAATTGTTCTCTTAGCCGTGTGCGGTGCCCCCTCCACAGTTTACTCCTTCGGTCTTAGCGTCGTAGTGCTTAGGCGAAGCTCTGCGCAGATTACATCACCATCACCGTCACCACGCCGTCATGCTGGCGGCCTCGACCCTCTGCTGGATCAAGAGTTCGAGGGACCTCATCGAGCTGAACGTGTGCTGAACTCCGAGGTGCCGTACGTTTGGTACTACATCGGTTGGATCGTGAAGACGTTCGACTACATCAACTGCGTTAACGTAATGCTTCCACTTTCGGTCTACGAGGGTATGTGGACACACTCTCCCCCTCTCGTTGCTATGCATCTCCTAGATAGATCTTGCGTGATCGTAGGAATTTTTTTGAAATTGCATGCTACGTTTCCCAACAATTCCATAGTCCATCAAATCTTTACCCAAAACTTGAAAACTTCACAACACAAAACTCAACAGAAAATCTTATGAGATCCGTTAGTATAAGAAAATAAATCACCACTTATGGTACTGCTGTGAACTCATTTTTTATTTATATTGGTGTAATATCTACTATATTCCAACTTCTCCATGGTTCATATCCCCGATACTACCCATAGATTCATCAAAATAAGCAAACAACACATAGAAAACAGAATCTATCAAAAACAGAACAGTCTATAGCAAAGTGTAACTCTTGAATACTTCTGTAACTCCAAAAATTCTAAAACAAATAGGACAGCAGAGACAATTTGTATATTAATCTTCTTCAAAAAGAATAAGTATTTTATCACGCTTCTGCTAAAAATGAGAATTGTTTTCCTGAGCGCAAAAGTTTCTGTTTTTCAGCAAGATCAAATCAACTATCACCATAAGCTATCTCAAAGGTCTTAGTTGGCACAAACACTAATTAAAACACAAAAACACATCTAACCAGAGGCTAGATGAATTATTTATTGCAAAACAGGACCAAAAAATCAAGAACAAAAATAAAGTTGGGTTGCCTCCCAACAAGCACTATTGTTTAACACCCTTAGCTAGGCATAAAAACATATATCTAGATATTGTAATCTTTGGTATGCAATCCATAAGTGTTACATGCCCTTCCTTAATGGAAACTGAAATCTAATGTTTACTTCTTTCATATCAATAATTGCACCAATCGTTCTAAGGAAAGATCTACCAAGAATAATAGGACATGTAGGATTGCAATCTATATTAAGAACAATGAAATCTACGGGCACATAATTCCTATTTGCAACAATAAGAACATCATTAATCCTTCACATAGGTTTCTTAATAGTGGAATCCGCAAGATGCAAATTTAAAGAACAATCATCAAATTCACGGAAACCTAACACATCACATAAAGTTTTTGTAATCGTGGAAACGCTAGCACCCAAATCACACAAAGCATGGCACTCATAATCTTTAATCTAAATCTTAATAGTAGGTTCCCACTCATCATAAAGTTTTCTAGGAATAGAAACTTCCAATTCAAGCTTTTCTTCAAAAGATTTCATCATAGCATCAACAATATGTTTAGTAAAAGCTTTATTTTGATTATAAGCATGAGGAGAATTCAACATGGATTGCAACAAGGAAATACAATCTATTAAAGAACAATTTCATAATTACATTCCTTGAAATCCAAAAGAGTGGGTTCATTGCTACTTAAAGTTTTGACCTCTCCAATCCCACTTTTATCAATTTTTCCATCAAGACCTATAAACTCTGAATCATTGGGACGCCTTATAGCTAAAGTTGACTCATCTCTAGTCCCATCTTCGTCAAGATTTATTTTAGAAAACAAGGATTCAATAGGAGTCACATCAATCACTTTAAGATCTTCATCATTATTCAAAGACTCCGGTTTAGCGGACATCTTGTTTACTAAAGTAGCTTGCTTATCAGAAATTTGGCCTACTAAATTTTCAAGATGAGCAAACTGAGATTTCAAACCATAAAACACCTTAGACATATCATCGAGCTCTTTATTCCTATACTCCATAAAAATTTTCTGCTCCTTAAGCTCGTTTCAAAAGAAACTATTATGCTCAAATTGTAAAGACATGAAGCTCCTAACATTATTTTCAATTTCTTCTAAACTCCCATAGTAAGGATTAACATTCTTTGGTTGAGTCATAAAGGCAGGCAACACACCAACACACGGGCAAGCAAACCAAAAGACGAATGAAAGAAGGGCGAAGAAAAGGGGCAAATCTTTTTGAAAATCGTTTTAGAAGTGGGGGACAGGAAAACGAGAGGCAAATAGCAAATAATTTAATGCAAGAGATGAGATTTTATGATGGGTACTTGGTAGGCTTGACTCGGCATAGATCTCTGATACGTCTCCAACGTATCTATAATTTTTGATTGCTCCATGCTATATTATCTAGTGTTTTAGACCATATTGGGCTTTATTATCCACTTTTATATTATTTTTGGGACTAACCTATTAACCGGAGGCCCAGCCCAGAATTGTTGTTTTTTGCCTATTTCAGTGTTTCGAAGAAAAGGAATATCAAACGGAGTCGAAACGGGATGAAATCAACTAGAGAAGTTATTTTTGGAAGGAAAGCTACCGGAAAAGCTTGGAGTGCACGTCAGGAAAGGAGGAAGGTGCCCACGAGGGTGGGGGCGCCACCCCTAGGGCACGCCCCTGCCTCGTTGGCCCCCCGGAGCTCCACCGACGTACTCCTTTCACCCATATATACCACGTACCCTAAAACTTCTGAAGACGAGAATAGATCTTGAGTTCCGCCGCCGCAAGCCTCTGTAGCCACCAAAACACAATCGGGACCCTGTTCTGGCACCCTGCCGGAGGGGGGAACCCTCACCGGTGGCCATCTTCATCATCCCGGCGCTCTCCATGACGAGGAGGGAGTAGTTCACCCTCGGGGCTGAGGGTATGAACCAGTAGCTATGTGTTTGATCTCTCTCTCTCTCTCGTGTTCTTGATTTAGCACAATCTTGATGTATCGCAAGCTTTGATATTATAGTTGGATCTTATGTTTCTTCTCCCCCTCTACTCTCTTGTAATGGATTGAGTTTTCCCTTTGAAGTAATCTTATCAAATTGAGTCTTTAATGATTTGAGAACACTTGATGTATGTCTTGCCATGCGTATCTGTGGTGACAATGGGATATCACGTGATTCACTTGATGTATGTTTTGGTGATCAACTTGCGGGTTCTGCCCATGAACCTATGCATAGGGGTTGGCACACGTTTTCGTCTTGATTCTCCGATAGAAACTTTGGGGCACTCTTTGAGGTTCTATGTGTTGGTTGAATAGATGAATCTGAGATTGTGTGACGCATATCGTATAATCATACCCACGGATACTTGAGGTGACATTGGAGTATCTAGGTGACATTAGGGTTTTGGTTGATTTGTGTCTTAAGGTGTTATTCTAGTACGAACTCTAGGGCTGTTTGTGACACTTATAGGAATAGCCCAACAGATTGATTGGAAAGAATAACTTTGAGGTGGTTTCGTACCCTACCATAATCTCTTCGTTTGTTCTCCGCTATTAGTGACTTTGGAGTGACTCTTTGTTGCATGTTGAGGGATAGTTATATGATCCAATTATGTTATTATTGTTGAGAGAACTTGCACTAGTGAAAGTATGAACCCTAGGTCTTGTTTCCTAGCATTACAAAAACCTATATCTACCATCCATATTGCACTTGTATCACCATCTCTTTGTCGAAGTAGTGCACCTATACAATTTACCATTATATTGGGTGTGTTGGGGACACAAGAGACTCTTTGTTATTTGGTTGCAGGGTTGTTTGAGAGAGACCATCTTCATCCTACACCTCCTATGGATTGATAAACCTTAGGTCATCCACTTGAGGGAAATTTCTACTGTCCTACAAACCTCTCCACTTGGAGGCCCAACAACGTCCACAAGAAGAAGGTTGTGTAGTAGACATCAAGCTCTTTTCTAGCGCCGTTGCCGGGGAGGTTAGTGCTTGAAGGTATATCTTTAGGTCTTGCAATCGAATCTTTTTGTTTCTTGTTTTATCACTAGTTTAGTCTATAAAAGAAAACTATAAAAAATGGAATTGAGTTTACCTCTTACGCTTCACCTTTTTAATATCGTTCGTGAGTATGATGGAAAGGAAAATTGTGCCAAAGTGTTAGAAGAAGAATGCATTAAAATGTTTGGCACTAAATCTTTGAATGATGAGTATGATTGCAATGTTGTTAGTATGAACTCCTTGGATATCCATAGTACTGATGATGATTGCACTAGTTATGATGAAAATGTCTCCTATAAACATGTCAATTTTTGTGGAGTGCATTGGGTTTGCAAGTACACACCAAATAGGGAAGATAGATATTGCAAGAGGCATAAGTATTTAGAAACTAAATTGTTGCAAGAAAGGCTAGATGTTTGTGCTGAAAATTTAAATTTTCTTGGCCATACTTGTGAACTTTGCCATGAATGGGGTCATTTAACTATCCGTTGCAAATTGTTTCATGATCTAATCATTTCCAAAAATTGTGATGACTTGATTTCCCTTGCACATTATAATGAACTTATTTTCTTATGGTCTATGAAGAAATGAAACTTATAACTAACTACCTTCCAGAATTTGCCCGTTATAAACTTCTTGGATTTGATCTAGAGGAAACTTATATGTATTGTGCGGTGAATTGCATTGAAAATCCTTATATTGCCAATTACATAAAGAAAAGAAAACAAATAGAAGATGAAGAGAACATTAATGAAAGGGAAGAGACTTCCCAATATTCTGCTATAATTTCTTATGATGAATCAGGTAACGAGGAGGAGCCTTCTATCCAACCAATCTCATTAATAAGGAGCTCCAAAAAGAGGATTGAACCCACACATGGTGTGGTGAAGAAGAAGAAAAGAACAAGGAAGAGAGGTAAAAAGATATCTCTCCCAAATAATGTTGCTCCTATTATTGTTGTGCCTCATGAAAATGAATCAAAAATAATTGTGGAAGATGATGCACTTGATGATGATCTCATTATGCCTATTGCTTGTTGTGATGATTATGATTGGGAAGATAATGATACTTCTTATGATATTGAAAATCTTTTTGGCACTTGCTTGGAAGAATATGATAATTGCTATACTATTGGTGCTATCCATACTATTAATGATGAGAGTGATTGTGCTTATGATATGAAAAGGCCCAAGCTTGGGGAAGCTATGTTTGATGAGGATGACATATTTGAGAATATATTTGCTGAAATTAATGTTTGTCCCAAGCTTGGGCATGCTATGTTTAATGATGATGATATTTTTAGTCTCCCAAGTTTTGATATGCAAATTTGTTATGATGATAGCATACCTCCTACTTATGATGATTATATTGATGAAAGTGGGTTTGGAAGAGCGTCAACTTTAGGAAGTAGTGATCCCACTATTTTGGAGGATGTTGAATCTTATAATATTTATGAAAGTGGATTTGGAGAGGTCATGACTTTATTTAGTGATGTATCCACTATTTCAGAAGAGGTTTCAATTGATTATGATGAGAACAAAGTTGCTACTTATGATGATTATTGTGATGACACTTATGCTATAAAAAGTAGTGATGATTATATTTATAAAACTTGTCATGATTATTATTACCCTTTTTCTGAACATTACTCTTTTAATGTGGAGACAATTTATAGTATTCAAGTCTCTTATGATACTCCCACTATTCTAAATGAGAGGAATCTTCCTTATGTGGAGAGTAATAAAATTTCTATGCTTGTAGATCATGAAAATTATTATGAGGGAGGAACATATGCTTGTAGGAATTGCAATAATATCAAGTTTCCTCTCTATGTGCTTAAAGTTTTGAAGTTATGCTTGTTTTGCCTTCCTATGCAAGTTGATTCTGGTTCCCATAAGTTGTTTGCTCACAAAATCCCTATGCATAGGAAGTGGGTTAGACTTAAATTTACTAGTCATATTCTTCATGATGCTCTCTTTATGTTTCAATTCTTATCTTTTATGCGAGCATCATTGAAATCATCATGCCTAGCTAGGGGTATTAAACGTTAGCGCTTGTTGGGAGGCAACCCAATTTTATTTTAATTTCTTGCTTTTTGGTTCTGTTTAGGAATAAATAATCCATCTAGATTCTTTTTAGATGTGGTTTTGTGTTTTAGTTAGTGTTTGTGCCAAGTAGAACCTTTGGGAAGACTTGGGTGAAGTCTTTATGATCATGCTGTAAAAAAACAGAAACTTTAGCGCTCACGAGATTAGCTTCAACTTTTTACTGGAGAGTGCTATTTAGTTGATTCTTTTTGCAGATGATTACTCGACAAATTCCTCTGGTCAACCAGTTTATCTTAGAATTTTTGGAGTTCCAGAAGTATACGTTTGATACATATTACTACAGACTGTTCTGTTTTTGACAGGTTCTGTTTTCATTGTGTTGTTTGCTTATTTTGATGAATCTATGTCTAGTAAAATAGTTTATAAACCATAGATAAGTTGGAATAAAGTAGGTTTAACACCAATACAAATAAAGAATGAGTTCATTACAGTACCTTGAAGTGGTGTTTTGTTTTCTTTCGCTAACGGAGCTTACGAGTTTTCTGTTAAGTTTTGTGTTGTGAAGTTTTCAAGTTTTGGGTAAAGATTCGATGGACTATGGAATAAGGAGTGGAAAGAGCCTAAGCTTGGGGATTCCCAAGTCACCCCAAGGTAGTATTCAAGGATAACCAAGCGTCTAAGCTTGGGGATGCGCCGGAAGGCATCCCCTCTTTCGTCTACTTCCATCGGTAACTTTACTTGGAGCTATATTTTTATTCACCACGTGACATGTGTTTTGCTTGGAGCGTCATGTCATTTTATTTTGTGTTGCTTGCTGTTTTAATAAAGTATCAAGATCTGAAATTCTTAAAATGAGAGAGTCTTCACATGGTTGCATAGTTATTCGACTACTCATTGATCATCACTTATATCTTTCGGAGTAGTTTGTTGTTTGCTCTAGTGCTTAACTTATATCTTTTAGAGCACAGTGGTGGATTTGTTTTATAGAAACTATTGATCTCTCATGCTTCACTTAGATTATTTTGAGAGTCTTAAATAGCATGGTAATTTGCTTAATAATAATAATAAGCTTGGTATTCAAGATTTGTAAAAGTTTCTTTTGAGTGCGTTGAATACTAAGAAAAGTTTGATGCTTGATAATTGTTTTGAGATATGGAGGTGATAATATCAAAGTCGTGCTAGTTAAGTAGTTGTGAATTCAAGAAATGCTTGTGTTGAAGTTTGCAAGTCCCGTAGCATGCACGTATGGTAAACGTTATGTAACAAATTTGAAACATGAGGTGTTACTTGATTGTCCTCCTTATGAGTGGCGGTCGGGGACGAGCGATGGTCTTTTCCTACCAATCTATCCCCCTAGGAGCATGCGCGTAGTGCTTGGTTTTTGACGACTTGTAGATTTTTGCAATAAGTATGTGAGTTCCTTATGACTAATGTTGAGTCCATGGATTATACACACTCTCACCCTTCCATCATTGCTAGCCTCTTCGGTACCGTGCATTGCCCTTTCTCACATTGAGAGTTGGTGCAAACTTCGCCGATGCATCCAAACCCCGTGATATGATACGCTCTTTCACACATAAACCTCCTTATATCTTCCTCAAAACAGTCACCATACCTACCTATTATGGCATTTCCATAGCCATTCCGAGATATATTGCCATGCAACTTTTCACCATCCAGTTCATCATGACACATTTATCATTGTCATATTGCCTAGCATGATCATGTAGTTGGCATAGTATTTGTGGCAAATCCACCATTCATAATTCTTTCATACATGTCACTCTTGATTCATTGCATATCCAGGTACACCGCCGGAGGCATTCATATAGAGCCATTCTTTGTTCTAGTATCGAGTTGTAATCATTGTGTTGTAAATAAATAGAAGTGTGATGATCATCATTTAATAGAGTATTCTCCCAATAAAAAAAGAGAAAGGCCAAAGAAAAAAAAGAAGGCCTAAAAAAGGGGGCAATACTACTATCCTTTTTTTCCACACATGTGCTTCAAAGTAGCACCATAATCTTCATGAGAGAGAGTCTCTTGTTTTGTCATTTTCATATCACTACAAAAAAATACACTTCCGTGATGATACATGTTTGTCACAGTAGGTCGCTTTTTTGTCATGCATGTACATCCATGACAAATTTATGACAGAATCAAGATGGTCATACCTGTGCTGTCGAAGAAGTGTTCCATGACATTACCAAAATTATCATCCCGGACTGTCCACTTCCATGACAATAAATCGCGCGTCACAGAAGTGCTTTCGTCAAGGGTGACCGACACGTGGCATCCACCGTAATGGAACGCCGTTAAGCTATCGGGTCGGGTTTTGGATCCGATAACCCGTTAACAGCCCTGACCAATGGGGATTTTCCACGTGTAAAATCATCATTGGCTAGAGGAAACACGTGTCGGCTCATCGATGGGACAGATGTCATCCACTCATTGGACAGGAGGCGCCCATGATAGGTCGACACGTGGCACGGCCCAATAGTGGCCCATTCCGGTGAAAAAGGCCGGCCCAGTAAAAATTAGCAGGTCGGCCCATATAAGGCCTACTTGTGTCAGGTCCATTTAAGCCCACGGCCCATACGACATGTGCCAATTCGGCCCGTTAAAGATTTGACACCATTGCAGCCCATCGTCAGTTCGAGCCCATTAACAGCCCGCTATATACTTGGGCTCAATATCGGCCCGATGAGATTTTGGCCTGTTAACGGCCCATTTAATGGATGGGCCAATTTTCAGGATGTACATCTTTCGGCCTTTTAGCGACCCATTTAAATGTTGGGCTAATTTCTGGCCCGGTGTGTCTTTCAGCCTGTTGATAGCCCATAAATCTGATGGGCCATTTGTAGTCGGACTTGAGTTTCGGCCTTTTAGCGGCCCATTTAAGTGTTGGGCCAATTTCTGGCCCGGTGTCACTTTCAGCCTGTTGACGGCCCATAAATCAGTTGGGCCAATTGTAGTCGGACTTGAGTTTTGGCCTTTTAGCGACCCATTTAAGTGTTGGGCCAATTCCCGGCCTTGTGTGCCTTTCGGGTTGTTAACGGACCATAAATGAGTTGGGCCATTTGTAGTCGGACCTTAGTTTTGCCCTCTTAACGGCCCATGCCCTTCATGGTCCAATACCAGCCCACTTTCTCTTTCGGCCTACTAAAGGCCCACAACACAGTTGGGTCGTTTACAATATGACCTAACTTTCGGCCTCTTAGCGGCCCGTGCTCTTCATGGTCCAATACAAGCCCGCTGTCTCTTTAAGCCTGCTAAAGGCCTACATTATAGTTGGGCCATATGTAGCCCAAACTTAGTAATGGCCTGTTAACGGCCCATGAAATAAATTGGGGCCACCTGTCGCCCGCTTCGATGTCGGCCTGTTAATGACCCGGGAGGTAAGAGGGCCGACCATTTAACTTTCGGCCTAGTAACGACCCATTAACTCAATGGGCCCACCAAAGTTCGTTCATGTCTTTAGGCCAAATTAGATAATTTGAGCCCATTACGACGAGCAAAGGTACGGCATACAGGGAATAACGTTGCACATCCAGAATATATTACAGGAAATTACATCCATTGGGAAATCAAAGATTGATGCCAGTGCAAATAAATGAGCAGAACCTAACCATCTACAACGTCACAATATGCAACCTCAGCACAGATGACGCCCATAAGCATGTGGGCAAGTTCTTGCTGCTTTGCCACACTGTCTCTGAAAACATGGATCAGTTGTTGTGTCGCACGACTCTGCACCTGGCACTAGAACAACACTTCAATGTAAAAAAACATGGTATGGTAGACAGATGAAGTACATACTGATGAATAACAATGCATAAGATATTCAGAAGCATGATGTCCAAATTAAGCAGATGGCATTGCGATAGAGTAGAATGGCAGTACTTGAATTTGAAAACATGTTATCATGAATGGAATAGGTACTGAAAAACAGGAAGGCATTACATATTTACATGCATGATCAGCATGCTAAGCACATGGCATTGCAACAGAGTAGATACACTCCAAGACATTATATGCATGTTGTACCCATATCACAGGCCAAGTTAGAGCAAGGACCTTGTGGGGTGAAGAGGATTCATCATCTTTCTGCAAGTCTTCTAAAGAATTGCCTTTACATGTTCCATCATATTGGGTATCATTGACATCAAGTTTATTGGCCTTTACATTGCTCCGTGAGGTTCTTGTGGATATATCAGTGTGTGCAATTATATCTGACATGCATGGAAGACAACTAGTAGTTAGATTTATGTAATGAGTGCCTGTAGGAGACGACATAAATAGTAGGACTGGGGTTAACTAGCAGCAACAGGTCTCATAAACTAAAGGGAGAACACAGATGAAAGCTACAGAATATGTATCGTTTGTACTCGAGATTAACGAGATGGCACACAAAAGTATTAAAGAACAACATAGGAAATACTAGAAGTGGTATAATACTATAATCACCAGCCAGTGGGATAGCATTGGCTGATGGATGATAACTATGGAACAGTGTTACCTAAAGAACAAGTATCTTAGCTGAACTATGGAACAACATTAACTCCTGAACAAGACCCGTAAGAGATCAGCATGAATATACAGTGAAATGTGATGATCTATTTTCCATGCTTAGATGAATAACAAAGCCATAAATGTTGCACACAAGTAAGATGAGGGTACAACCTATCGGGCTGCCATCCACAGGAGTGAGCATCATGTGCTGACTTGTCGATGGCCCTGCAGTTGTTGTGGTTGTGCATGTCGGGCACGTGCATTTGATGCAAGGAACTGTCGAGTGGGGACTATAGCTCCCTTCTGGTGTATGCTTCCCTTGTTGGAGCAGCTGCGATGAGTCGGAAGTCGGTGTGTCTGAAGATGCAGATAATGCATAATGTTAAGAACGACATATCTCTTTGATCTGAAGAAATACATTAAGAGATAAACAGCAAGGTACGAGAGTGGTCACACGTCTGTTGACTGAAGACTAAATTGGGGTCACACGATTTTATTTTATTTTGGTACTATCCGATCTACACCGGACGGCTGGCCGTCTTGTGCCTCTCGGCTGACACTGTTCAGAATCTTCCCCGAAGAGCCAGCGACCAACAGCAGAGCAGCCTGCCTCCGCCGTCCGTGGCCCCGGCCAAAACCCCGCTCCCCGCCCCACCGCACTGTCGTGGTTCTGCCGCCCCCGGGCCAATCCACAAAGACTCCCCGTCATCCAGATCCGGCGGCGGCAGTACCTTCAACTCATGCAACTCTAAAAGATAGCCATCTAAGCGCTGCTTCCGCGGCGAACTTGCGGCCCCGCACCCTTACGTTAGACACCAGCCAACCGGTAGCCTAGGAGCTCCGCCGCCTCGAGGGGTGCTGCTTCCCATTGCAAATCGATTGGACCAGAATAAAATTCAGACAACTGACGCCTAAATAAAGTGATTTGAGATGAGGGTGCGACCTATCTGGCGGCATGGTGAAGTAGGCAGGTCCAGCTGCCGAGTCGATGAGGCCGGTGCGGTTGCGGTGGCGACCGGCGGCAGGGAAAGAGCGATGTCGCAACGGTCGACGGCTACGCCGAAGCAGCTCCAGGACTCTGGACGGATCCAAAGTTGGAGCCGCTCCGGCGCCATGAACAACGGCGGGGGTGAATCGGCTCCGGTAAGGTTCACGCGGCCGTCGTCGAGGCAGCACCAGCAGGACGGAGTAAGAGGCACACGGCTCAGTGCACGGCGGCAAATGGACAGCGTCTCCGGCATTAGGGAGGAGGGCGGCTGTGAAATTGGTGCGGTGGGGGGCGCCATGGAGGTGGGGCTGAGGTTTCGCGGCTCGGGAGAAGGGAGCTTCCCGGGGAGAAGGTGATTTGGCGCCCACGAGGTATGAATGGGGGCGGGCGGGGGGGATTGGGAGGGGAGTGGAACCATGTCTTACGGACGCATTTGTCTGAAATGTGAGGGGGAGTTACAGTTCTACCCTTTGCCTATAGGCTTATCGGCTTGGGTCTGTGTACTGAGGGTCGGGGATAGTAGAGTAACTTTGCTTCTCCCAAAATAGTGGGCGAGAGCGATTTCGGGCGACAGGGCGTGTTTTGAACTATAGTGGGCGCGAGCGATTTCGGGCGAGGAGAGCGTGTTTTGAAATAGTGGCGCGAGCTATTTCGGGCGAGGAGAGCGTGTTTTTCCGACCATGGTTTATGAATTATTCGGCACATGTCATTTCGGCAGAGGAGAAGGCGCGCTTTGATGAAGTTACGAACCTACCCTTGATGTACAACGGGCCAATTGATGCGTGTCCCACATAGGACGGTAATTTCGCATCTCCCATTTATTTTCTCGGGCGAATTCCACCGAGCAGAGAGGATGTTTAACGGTTCGTTCAAATTTTGAGAGAACGAGCATCCACGTCTAGCTTACCAAGTCGATTCGGATCAAATTTTGAAATATTAGCTTGCCACTTCTTTTTTAGATGGAGAGATGATGCTCAGGAGTAATGTGTTTTTACATGCTCGTTGCTAGCGATTTACTATATGACAAATAGTTGACCCACTCAAAAACGCGAATCAAACCCAAAATGAAATATCTCGATTCAATGAAATAGCTCATTCAGTAGGTCAAAATAGTGAACTAAATCCAAAATTGAACACCTCAATCGAGTAGCATGTTGTACAGTATTATAGGACTCCATGAACATGTTGAAAGTCAAATTAATGAACTTGCTTGATATACGCATATATCCGTTCATGTGTGGATTGCAGACAACGTGTTCTCCAATTTAAATATTTGAATGCAAGTTTATATCGAAACATGGTTTATATCAAAACATGGTTTATATCAGTCTTTGATGCATAAAACGCGACCTCCCCCTCTCCCGGACTCCTGTTCTCTCTCTCTCTCTCTCTCTCTCTCTCTCTCTCTCTCTCTCTCTCTCTCTCTCTCTCTCTCTCTCTCTCTCTCTCTCTCTCTCTCTCGCCAACAATCTTCAATTCTGTCGCATGCATCCGACACAAAAACCTTGTTGGTCCCTCTCCCTTTCTCTCCATCTCTCTCTCTCTTTGTGTGTGTGGGGGGGGGGGTCTTTCTAGTTCGCATGCATATATACACCATCTATAGGTCTCTCTCGCACACTATGTATGATACTCTAGCTAGTCCAAGCTAGATATCTTGGGTGCACTCATCGTACGCACACAGATTCCTTGGCTCTTTACCTGTAACTCTCTCACGCACCACTATGTCATCTCGGAGCTCTCCCCCCCCCTCTCAAACTCTCCATCCACCTGGGTCACACATACACATGCATATCTCACTCGCACTCGATAGGCCCATCTAAAACTCTATCTCTCCCCCTCGTTCTCTCTCCATCTCACACACGCACACACACAATCTCATGCCCAGCTAGCCAAGTATGATGGTCTCTCACTCAATTGTAGGCACACGCAGTCCCCCCTATATGTATATGACTAGCTAATCTTAGTCTCCATCACAAACATGTGCATGGTCTATCTCGATTTATCTCGAGGCATCTTTCTATCGCGCATGCACTCCCTCGATCTCCCACCCATATAGTCCCCTCACGATCTCGACGGGATCTCTCTATCACAAACACACCCTCTCTCTCCCTCCCATGCGTCCATGCCATCCATGTGCCCCTCTCGACCTTTGTTCCTTGTTGGCCACACCTCTATTGGACATGTGCTACAGGGGTGTCTCTCTCCGTTGCAAACAATCACACACTAGCTATCTTCGTGTATCTCCTCGCCTCGCTTTTCCATCTCGGAGATGCATGCGTGATATGTTCGCATAAGAAACGAAAAAACACACTATCTCTCTAATTTATCGTTTGTTGTCACTTTCTCTTTCAAACACATACTCTTTTTGCACACTTACTCATTCTCCTTCACACGCACTTGATCTGTCTCGACTGAGGCACTCTCCTCGGTCCATAGCATATAGATTTATTGAAAAGTCAAACATCACAAAGTTTGACCATGTACGTGGAGAAAAAGAATTACATCTAGTACGGCAAACATATACCATTAGATTCACCATGAGATGTCGTTTTGTATGATGTATCTTTGGTATTGTAGATATAAATAACATTTACGTAAACCTGATCAAAGTTTCCAAAGGTTGACTTCTAAAAAATTTACACTTTCCCCCTCTCAGCTATCTGACGCACCACTCAGCCTTATCGGGGCTCCTCAATCTCTCTCAAACTTTATTGGTCAGTTTGGTTCGTGACCTGACCCTCATGCCTTGATGGCCGGTACTGCCTGGTGTGGACATGAGATGTAAAATATTTCTGCCTGGCCAGGCTTGTGTGGTGCTGAAGCGTTTGGTTCATGCCTGGGCCAGGCAAAGCATCAACGTCCCATCAATCAATCTGTGCATCAATTATTTCATGCTAATATCTATCCATGTTGCTGTTAGCCTCATGGCCACACGACCAGGCACGGCCAGGCGTTCGAAATCGGTCGCCTGGGCCAGGCTACTTGCAGTGTCTGGAGTTCAGCCAGGCTAATTAAAGTGCAAGGGAACCCAGGCCAGGCGGGCTTTCTTTCTCACAGGGTAGCAACCAAACAAGCGTGCATGAAATCCAGCCACAACCCTAGGCCAGGCAAAAGATGCTCAGGACGCAAGCCAAACTGGCCTTGTATCTCCCTGGTTCACACATACACATGTCTCGCTCGCGCTATACATATAGACCCATCCAACACTCTCCGCCCTTGTTCTCTCTCCATGTGACACGCACCCCCCTAAGTACCTTAATCCCTCAATCCATCATAGGCGCAAGCACTCCCCCCCCCCCTCCTAAGTATGATTATCTCTTACTAGCCATCAGGAACACATGTATTGTCTCCTTCCATCCATACGTCTATCTCGATATCTCTCGGGGCATCTTCTATCGCGCACACACCTTGTCACTCGATCTCCCGCCCATGTATTCCCATCACAATCTCCAGGGGATCTATCTATGACAAACATACACTCTCTCCTCCCCATGTCTGCATTTTCTCCGTACGTCTCTCTCGACCTCTCTCCCTTGTTTGTCAGACCCCTCTTGGCCACGTGCTAGGGGTCTTGCTCTCTCGGTTCCAAACAACCACACACTATCTCCTCACCTTGCCTCCGTTGTCGAAGATGCATGGGTGATATGTTTGCATAAGACACGCACGCTTTTTCTCTACTTTTATCGTGTGTTGTCCATGTCTCTTTCACACACGCACACACACTTTTTCACTCTCTCTCTCTCTCTCTCTTGTTAGGGACTCTATCACGTCCATAAGCATATGGATGTTTTGAAAAGTCAAACCTCAGAAAAGTTAGACCAGGTATATGTGGAGAAAAACATTTACATCTGGAACGATCATTAGATTCATCACAACATGTACTTACTTCATACTATCTTTTATCTTTGGTATTGTAGATATAAGTAATTTCTTTATAACTTGGTCAAAGTTTCAAAAGTTTGACTTAAAAAAATGTTGGAACTACATTATCGAACGGAGGGAGTAGCTCTTTCTCTCTCTCTGCTATCTCTCACGGGCCTCCCCTCTCACTCAAACTCTCTATACCGACAGATTATACGCTCACTGTGTCAGCGTATAGCTCCGTATATTGTTTAGTTGACCGGTCAACCAATCCACATGCTGCCTTGTCAGCTCGTGTTCTATATCTTCGTGTGCTGGCTCATGTGGCAGTGGGTGAAAATAAGTAAACTAGAGGCCCATCTGACACGCGGTGAAGTAAACAAAGTTGAAACCACTCGGGGTAGCACCTCGCACGCTAGTAAATTGAGGGCGCATTGAGGACAAACTTCTTGCGCGGGAAGGACGCACTCGCGCACAATTCACCATTATGCGGCGGCATGCATAGAAGGACGCACTCGCGCACACCCAGCACACAACGCACACCAGCACACGTGTACACCGGCGTCGCCGCCGGTTGAGATGGACGGCAAGGCAGCCAACAAGCGGAGGCGGCTCGAGCCAAAACCGCATCCGGTGAGCCTGGACTTCATCAGTAGCCTCCCCGACGACACGCTGCTCGTCATCATCGGCCTCCTCCCCACCAAATATGTCGTGCGGACCGCCCTGCTCTCCCGGTGGTGGTGCCCCCTCTGGTGCTGCGTCCCCCTCAACCTCAAAGTCGACAGCTGCCTTTGCGATGGGGATTGCAAACACATGGCCGCAGTCTCCAAGATCCTTTCATCGCACCCTGGGCCAGCCAAACGCCTTGACATCCGCATGTTCAGTACCAACTACAAGGTCCAACCGAAGTTCAACGAGTGGTTCTTATCCCCCGCCCTAGATCAGCTCGAGGAGCTCAACTTTGAAGCTTTGAGAGGAAACAGAAAGAGAGAGACAGAGACAGAGAGAGAGAGAGAGGGAGAGAGCGAGAGAGAGAGAGAGAGAGAGTGACAAAATATCACTAGCTAGCCAACCCTATCGTATGAGCGAATGATATTGGTACCTCTTGATGACACGGCAATCTTATGCAGCCAGCTGCTCTAATATGTTCTCTTCTTTTGCAGATAAAAAAAGACCCGAAAGTGAAAAATGTGATGCACTATAACAATCTCATCGAATGCCTTGATCTCCATCTTACAGAAATTGATTTGATCGACTACCGAGGTAGCACATCTGAGATTAAATTGGCCAGGTTCTTTGTTCTGGAGGCAAGTGTGCTCAAGGTAATGAGGTTTGGCGTTCTCTGGCGCAACAATGAATGGCGTGCTGATCACCGCAAGCGTCTAAGCCTAAATGACAAAGTCTCCGTAGAAGCTGAATTTGTTTTTGAAACATCAAGTGGCTAGAGACTCAAAAACTTATTTGCCCATTAGTGACTTGTCAGGGCGGTGGATTTTAGTTTGTACGATAATGCTGCATCCACCTAAAGTAACGAAAGTTCTTACGTAAACTTCCTAGTAATTCCTTCTTCGTAGGTGCAGCATTACTCCTGACATTTGTAATATCAGTTTGAAACTTGTAATATTGCCGTGTCCTATTCCTGCGTTTTCAAAATCCTGCGAATCAAACAGGTCCTGAGTTGGTGATGATGGTGTGCCTCCCATCTTTCACCAATAGCCGTCGGATCTAGATCTGACGCATACAAACCAAGCTTCTCCATTTTTGCAAAAAGATGCCCGCACTTGTTCCCTGTTTACAAACAACTCCTTGTCTCTCACAATCAGCCTCATCTCCTCCCCACCACATCTAGGAGTAGAAGATCGTGGAAAAATCTGGCGTGATGGCCGCTGCCGGAGCCGTCCACCCCCAATCTTGGTGTTCCGTGCAATGCACGGGCATCTACGCACGGGAAATTATGTCGAACAGGGCTAGTTGTAAGCAGGCTAGCTCTACAGCCATGATGATAGTGACTGCAGACGGTGAGGCTGACTATGGTATGCCGAACACGGCGCCTATACTCAAGTGCCATCTCCGGCGCAGGGTCTTGTCACTTCACTGTGAGGAGCAGCACGTAATAATTTGACCAACGGGTAGTACAATGCTAGTACTCCTACTACTACATTGGTAGTACTACTACTAGTACTAGTAGCACCACCGTCTGGATTTAGGAGTACTACCACGTCCATCTGGATTTTAGTATTTGACTAGCAATATCTAGTAATGCATGTCACCAAAAATGTACTAGTACTCCCTCTGTAAATAAATACATGGTGTTTTATTCCTATCGGTGAGAGAACTTAATGTTTTTTTGCTACTCCTAACTAGAGTACATGCAATGAACTAAACACTGCATGTCATGTTTGGTAGTCTCAAGTCATTGAAAGCATGCACGGCCCACATCTCTCATTGGTTGATATGTCACGAAATAAGAAACAAGGAGGGAGTTAATGCACCGTGCCTAAGTATATTGGGATTATTTGGTTTTCGTAAGGTGACTTACACAACATTTTTGTTTACATGCATTAACATTTTATTAGTTAAATCAAAGGTCAAAACTTGGCGCAAAATGCAAAAGGGACCAATAAACCAGTAAACATCAAACTTCTCTCGTTTGGCCCCAACTAGAGGTCCGGTGAGATGACTATACTGCACCGGCACGGAGGGGGATGCAGCTTCATTGACTTACGGCAACTGCCTTTGGTTGAATGACATGTGGCCTCAGGGGGTGGCCGGCCCACCTATCATATAGCCAAAGGCAGGTGCAGTAGAGGGCCGTGGAGTAGTACGAAATCCTATGCACCTACGCACGCTAACCAAGGGCTAAGTGATCACTCGAATCGCAAGATCAATTGACTAGAAGCTACGCTAGACCTATGGAGGCGATGAGCGCGAGCATCAGCCGGCTGTGCCAGATGGTCCACGACGCCGGCCTGCGGCCCGGCACCGAGGAACGTCTCCAGGTAGTATTGCTTGAGGCCGCCAGGGCGAGGGGCCGCTTGGACGACAGCTTCGTCTCCTTGTTCGACGTGGTCCTCATCGGTTTCCTTGACAAGTTCACTGTCGTCAAGAAGCTTGTGGACAACTTTCACGTAAGCCTCCAACCGACGTGCCTAGGCTCTGCGATGCCCGCCACCCTCAACGGCCACTATGGTAACAACCTCTTCGACACACTGGTGGCCCTGCGACTGCCCGCCGTCGCGCCGGAGAATGTCCACCTCGAGGTCGCGCTCGCCGCGCAGCGCCTGGCGCAGCAAGACACCATCGACATAATCACCCACGTCTACGCGCAATTCGTCCACAACGACTACTACATGCAAGAGGAGGACGATAGGACGTTGGCCTTCTTGGAGCGCAGGGCAACCTTGGACGGCACTGTTCAGCAGCACGTTGAGCTCGCCGCCAACGCTGCTGCTCCTCACACGTCGGTTGGTGACCCGGCGCACTAGGGCATGAGGATGTTGTTGAACGTTGATGGATCCGTATGTATTTTTATCTTTCTGTCATATCCATGTAGTAGTATATGATACTACAGTAATTATCTTACCTTTCGCATCAACTTCATAATTTTCGTACGTACTCCATGCATGAACGGTGCCAGAACCAAACTTCTCATTACTCTAGGTAAAATCATTATTTTTTATCCATCGGTCGCGCCATGGAGCAGAACCAAATTTTACAAGTTACGAGTTCAAAAAGAAAAGCCTGTCGTGTTTGCGTCGCACCCCCACACGGTTGGTCTGGCATGCCGCTCAAGCGGGAATGCGTGTGGTGTTGCATTTTCACTAAACAGTGGGACCGCAGTTGAGCAAACCGACTATCGGCAAACCCCCACCCCGCCCACCGTGCGATGGCTGAGAAAACAGGAGGGAGAAGAGATGGTTGTAGCACGGACTCCAAGAAAATTGGTGTCGGATGGGACTCGTGTGGGTGGCGCATGCCATACTGCTAGACGTGAATGCTAGTTATGGCCCATGTCACCCCACTATATCGAGCCTATATCGAGGTACGTAGAACAAATTTCCTGCAGTCCGTGCTCAGCCCTCCTCTATCTCTCTTCTCAGCCAGCCAGCGGACGCGAGGAGCCCATCGTCTGTTTGCTCACATGCGGCCCCACATGTCAGTGAAAACGCAAGATGTGACACTTCAAAAATCTTCAACTGGTTTTCAGCAAAAACTTTGTTGATTTTGAAGAAGGTCATTTAAATCCTTTCAAAAACCTCTCTCTCTCAAAAAATTTCCATGGCAAAGATTTTTATTTTTGTAGCTTCTTCAACTCTGGTGTTTGATTATTAAAAACTTTTTCTCTGATGGTTCCCTTCTCAAACATATTTTTTTTAACATCATTTATTTTCTTTTTAAGAAAACCCTAGGAGTTTTGGGACTTCTCTCCTCTTGAAACCACTCATGATTTTACCACACCCCATGTGGTAAAAACCTCTCAAAAATCCCTTCTTCCTCCTTGGAGCAATCTAAATCCTCTGTCCCAACAAGTCCAAACCATTTTTGGATTTTATTTCAATTATTTTATCTCTCAAATCTTTTCTGCCAATTATTTTGAGCCTGAATGATTTTCAAAGCAAGTACCCTATTGCTTTTGAGTTTTGACCTCAAACCAACTCCCCTAGTCCTTGGTACCCACAACCCAGAACCATCTTGATCCACTCTTCCTCTTTTCAAAATTTTCAAATTTCAGCCTCTGCAAGTTTGGACCAGTTTTGTCAAATTTAGTGAAATTCATAGCTTCTCTTCACCAAAAATTCCACAAAAATTCAGGCAACCCCCTGTTGCATTGAGAAGCCACTCCACCAAAAATCAGCTCAAGCAGAGCCTCCCTCCTACCAAAATCATTCAGTCGAACACTTGGCCGGCCCTGTCATTTGCACTTTCAGTAAAATTCAGAAAAAGTTCAGAGAACTTCAGTGTCGTTTCTTCGTCAGAGAATTGTCACGCGGCCACAGTGCGCCCTGGCATGGTGCACACGGCCTCTTCCCCTTGGCCAGCACCCCGCACGCATGCTTGGCCGATTCCTGGCGTCAGTGGCGACGAGCCTCGCCGGTGTTGGAAGTTTCTGCGGTGGCCGCGCCACCCGTGGCGGCCAGCGAGGGCCCGAGCCCGCTCGCCACGCCACCCGGCGCCGCCCAACGCCCCCTGGCTCTCCGCGTGTCCCTGCCATGCCAGCGCACGCCCGTGGCACCGTCACCATGGCCGGCAAGCACAGAGCATGCTCCCTGCCGCCGACGGGCCCGCGCCGCCCCGTTCCATCGAGCACGCCCAAAGCACCCAATCCTGGATCGTTTAGCACCTAAACGGACCCAGTGTACCCCCACGACGGCGCTCAACTCCTAAAACCACCCCGACCAATGCCCTGCGCCACCGTAAACGTCGCCGGAGAACTCCGTTCACGACCACCGCCTCGGATCGCCTATAAAAGGGGACCCCGAGCTCACTCTCGCCCCCGCACACCTCCACCACCTCTCTGGACCCCGCCCAACAACTGGAAGAGCACCGAGGGGCCCTTCTTCCTCGACTCCGGCCGCCCCGATCCGCCTCGGCCTCCAGCTTGATTCACTGCAGTGAGTCCATCTCCAGCACCCAAACCTCGTCCGTAGCCTTCTCTTACACCTAGTGCTCTAACCCCCACCTCAATTCGATCCTTGTAGTCCTCCTCGGCGAGATCCATCAATGCCCGAACCACCGTCCGCCGGAGCAAGGGCCGCCGTCGACATGTTGCACGCCGGTGACCACCACCACCACCAACCAGCGCGGAATGACGCCCTGAACACGTTGGTAACCTCCGATCCTCCTGCCTCGCCGTGGATCGCCGCCGGCGTTCGCCGCGGCCCTCTCGCGTCAAATCTCTGCTTTCGTTTTCAAACCCAACGGGTGGGTCCGCCCCGTCAGCTTTTTCTTCTTTTTGAATCGTTTTCTGGAAACGCCTTCGGGCAAAATACGTCTTCCCCACTGAACTGACGTGTTCGACACTAAAGCGTTTTCTGTTTTTATAAAGAAAACCCTGGAAAGTTTCTGTTTCATTACAGAAAGGTCCCTGGACAAAAACACTAATAACTTTAAAACAAAAATATATTTTTGATTGATTCTTTTTCTGTCCTCTTTAGAATTTTGTCTAGTTTTTTTATCAGATTTATTTGAAAAATATTTGGAATAATTTTTGTGCAACTCTCGGTATTTACGTTAGCGCGTATGTTTTGTGTATACCGTAGATACCGAAGGATGTGACGGAGCCGCGAATTTCACCGAGCTAGACTCCGACTACTCTGAACCAGGCAAGAATGTTTGAACTTTTGATATGATGAGTGTTTTGGCATGTTTGCATTACGTAGTTTCATGGCATGTTTATGAGCATACCGATAAATGTCATATTACATGCAACGTTGAGGAAAGTGAGATTCGAGAATCCATAAGTGGAGGAATAAGAGTATGCATGGCCATGTGTTGGCATGAGGATGGGTAAGATGGCAGTGTTGTAGCATGCCGGTCTTATGCCAGACTATATGACTTCAGTGTCAAACTGTATCGGTCCAATTCCTCCCATTTTCTTCCCTGTACTACCACATGTCTTCCGCAAGGATTATGGTATAGTAAGTTGCAAACCGCTTTCCTGGTACACACCAAAAAGGAGAGGCCGTGATGATGGTTCCATGGCCCTGGATTAAAGCCAGTCATCCGGTCAGGGGGCATGGGTGTTTCCGGTTGGGACCGAGAGGGGGGCACCCCTTAGAGCGCGCGTATATAAATTTGATCCCGTGCTATTCGAGATTGTGATCTCCCCGTCTCAAAAGTTTTTCTTGGACGATGTCTAGGGTGATTCCTGGCATCGAGAGGTTGGATGGGTGTGTACTGGTTAGCTGTGCTTTCTCCCGAAATACCGTAAACGGAACTAGTCCTTTGTGACTACGGAAATCCGTTGGCTGTGGGAAATTTTTGTACAAACTTTGCAGAGTCATATATTCCTTGAATCATCAATTCCATGTCCAAGTTCGGTACTATCTTATTCTGACAAGTGTCAGTTTTGATGACAGAGACTCCGGTGAATCACATGAGTGCTAAGTCCGGTTAACTGTTTATTCCGGTGGATGGACTAACCCGTTTATTATCATGAGATGATTATTTATTATGAGTATTATTTTCCTTATGATAAAATCCCTTTATACGATGTCGCTCAGACGTCCGACTATGGCATTGCTATTATTTACTTTCAATAAAAGCCCTTTTTGCGATGTCGCTCAGACGTCCGACTGTGGCATTGCTATTATTTACTTTCAATAAAAGCCCTTTCTACGATGTCGCTCAGACGTCCAATTGTGGCATTGCTATTATTTACTTTCAATAAAAGCCCTTTCTGCGATGTCGCTCAGACGTCCGACTGTGGAATTTCTATTATTTACTTTCAATAAAAGCCCTTTCTCTGATGTCGCTCAGACGTCCGACTGTGGCACTGTTATTATTTACTTTCAATATAAGCCCTTTCTATGATGTTGCCCCGACGTCCGACTGTGGCACGAATACCCTTTTATTTTCAGTTAAAAGCCCTTTACGTGGTGTCGCTTAGACGCCCGACTGTGGCATGATCTTTATTTATTTGTTTACCTTTCGAGGCGTCGCTTCAGACACCCGATCGGTTTCCTATTATCTTGTTGGGTCTTCAGGCGGACTACCGTCGTTCCCCTTTATAATTACCTTGTTTACTAAATTGAATGTGCATTGGTAAATTTAATCATGACGCATTCATGCATGCATTTGTTATATCTTACGTCCGAACTGTCTTGCGAGTACTTTCAAAGTACTCACCTGGCTTGTTGATTTGGCCAGATGCTGACGAAGGCGATCTCATGGATGAAGAGTTCGATAGCGAGTCCGACGCCTAGAGGAGTCCCAGTCAGTCTCGTGCGATCCTGGTTTTGGTCACTGTATTATATCCGCTTCCGCTACCCAAATAAATCCATCAAGCCTCACCTCAACGCTGGATGAGATGCTAGTTGAAGAGTCGTGTCATCCACTCCCCACAGTGTTATTCCACCATCACTTTATTCTCGAGTCAGTAGTATACCACCACACCATTGTGTTATATCCGCCATTGTGTATAATTATTGGCGCGCTTGTAGTAATTTGTTGAGCACCCTTGGCTCGACCCTGTAATATATTTTATGCTACTGGCTTATTGTATCAAGAGATTTGTCTACCAGTAAGGAGGATTTCTCCTCATACTGGACTCAAAAGATCAGTTTCTCAATAAATATTTTTATTGGAAAACCGGTCGTGATAAGCTTGGTATCAGAGCCAGGCTGACTATAGGAAGCCACTAGGTGCGATCGCTAATCGGTTATTAGCATGATAGAGCTAATTTATATTTTTGCAATTGTAGTCATTCTCTGACAGACAGCATATATTTATGATCTGACCATTCAGAATTTTTGCCTACTTTTGTAGATGGCCGACAACAGCTGCGAGTCTTAGACCTTCGCCAACGTGCCCGATGGGTTCGTCAAGCTTCTCTCCTTCATCGTTCAGGTCGCGATGGTGCCATCTGTGCGCCCAGTCGTCACACTCTACCAGCACAGAGTCAGCGACAGTCTGACCATGCCCCAGGCCGCGGTGCAGTTCAAGGGAGGGCGTGGTGAGTTACGCCGCTTCCGGTTCGTGGGAAGAGCCATGCCCACGGAGAGGCATGCTATCCAGATGGCAGCCCCTGAGGCGATAGCTCGTCTCAGGGATGTCCTTCCCGTGATGAAGGCTCGTCGTTACTGCTATCTTCCATGCCATGTGCCCTACACCTGTCACTACGCATTCTCCTGCCCCAGAGGAGAATGAGACGAGGCTTTTGAGATGCTTATTGAGTATCTCCGGGCCCTGGAGGCAGCCTTCGACAACCTGGTGGACGACTTCGTGGCCGCCCGCATGGAGGGAGCTCCTGCCCACCGCACCGCCACTGACTTTCGTCTCGTCCTCAGCATCTTATGCACCTACTCGTCGCCTGCCTTCTACTGAAGAGTTCAACCGAGTCATTGCGCCCACTCCAGCGCGCACTGCACCACCCTTCGCGCCCACTCCTGTTCGTGTGGTTCCGCCCCTGGCAGCCGCTCCATCTACTCGGCGCAGCACTACTCGCATGGAGCCTATTAGCGAGGAGGAGGTCGAGTCCCCAGCCTCACTGCACCTCACCCTTGGCAGGGCCAAGGAAATCATCAGCATCTCCGACTGAGTACGCTTAGCCGTCATGCGATGTACCGCCTTGTAAGAGATGTTGTGAGAAGTAGCTTGTTTGCGCATCATGTAGGAACTGGAGAAGTGCACTAGCCTAAATAACATGTCAGGATTATGTACGCATATCCTGAGTGATGTATTGTATAATTATCGCCGCGTGTAAGATACGTAATGAGCAGTCCTTCTCCGTGCGCAAATCGATTTGTTTTCCTTAGGTAATCTTGGCTATTTAATTTATTTGCCAACCTTGTGCATTTATGGATTTGTTTTTGCTACCTTTTTCGTTTTCTTATGGGTTTTACAAAATATATCCCCAGAGTGAAAAATGTCTCGTCCTTGGACTCGCTCCATGCCAGCTCCGCCAGAGGAAAATTATGACACTCAACCGGGCAACAATTTCACACAAGGGCAGTCGAGTCAACAGGACAGTGAAACGGCACTTTCCCAAATGTGCCGCCTTTATGAACAGAGTCAGCAACAACATCGGGAAATGATGAACCAAGTCATCAACATGGGAAATCACCATGGGCAGTATCAGCAGCATTCCAAGTTATCTGAGCTACAGAAGACACGTCCCCCAACATTTTCTCATACTGACAAGCCTCTTGAGGCCGAAGACTGGCTTCGAGATATGGAGAGAAAATTAATTATTGCAAAATGTTCAGACCCAGAAAAAGTACTTTATGCTCCGCACTATCTCACAGGAGCAGCTGCATCTTGGTGGGAGAATTTCCTGCACATGCATCCCAACGAAAATGATATAACCTGGGATGATTTCAAGGAAGGTTTCCATGGCGCACACATTCCTAAGAGTATTATGAAAATCAAGAAGAGAGAGTTCGATGACCTCAAACAAAGGAACATGACAGTGTCAAATTATAACGGTCAATTTACTCTATTGTCTCGCTACGCCAATGAAGAGCATATGACTGAAAGCAAGAAGATGGAGAAATTCCTTAACGATCTGGCACCCGCGCTTAAATGCCAACTGGTTGTGCACACTTTTCTAGATTTTAAGACACTAGTGGACAAAGCCATTACTCTGGAAAATGAGAGACGCAGTTTGGAAGATTTCTGCAAGCAAAAAAGGGACCAGACTAACCATGCTCGCAATCACCGAAGCAAGACATATTTTCAAAAGGGTGGGACACACAAATCCTCGTCCAACGTCTCACGCCCAATCAAGAATTTTCATGCAAGGGACAAGGAGTTCACATATCGCCCCGGAGTTACTTGTTATGCCTATGGAGAAGAAGGGCATTATGCCAAGCAGTGTCCCAAGCCTAGAAACTCATCCCCAAAGGCGAACAATGGCAGCAATAATTCAGCGCCCAAGCGAAGAAATTTCAATCCCAGCAACAACCACAGGAAGGGTCATTTGAACCACGTAACCAAAGAGGAGGCACAAAATGCTCCGGATATCATACTCGGTACCTTTCCTGTCAACACAATACCTGCAATGGTTTTTTTTATTCTGGAGCTTCTCGGTCTTTCATTTCGAAAAGTTTTGCTTTGCAAAATAATTTTTCGATGCTTCCTTTGGAAAAATCCATGATCATCAAGTCCCCTGGGATTCAGCAAGTCACTCAGAGTTACTGTCAGGATGTGGTTATTGAGTTTGAAGGATTGGAGTTTCACGCCAATCTTATTGTGTTGGAAAATAAAGGATTGGATGTCATCCTAGGGATGGACTGGCTAACCACCAACAAGGGTTTTATTGACTGTTTCAACCGAACCGTAATTCTCACACACCACCATGGGAAGACAATAAGAGTACCCGCCAGGGAAAGAAAAATACCCCGGCAACCAAGATTGAATAAGGTGGACATTTCTAAGCTAAACAAGGTTCCAGTGGTGTGTGAATTTCCAGATGTATTCCCCGAAGAACTACCAGGCATGCCACCAGACCGAGAGATAGAGTTCAGCATTGAGCTAGCACCAGGAACCACCCCCATATACAAGAAACCATACTGAATGGCACCGTCTGAGTTGGTTGAGTTGAAGAAACAAATAAAGGAATTGCTGGACAAAGGATACATTCGAGCCAGCTCCTCACCTTGGGGATCACCAATTTTATTTGCCAAAAGGAAGGACGGAACGCTGAGATTGTGTATTGACTATCGAGCACTTGACATGGTCACAGTCAAGAACAAATACCCAATGCCAAGGATAAACAATTTGTTTGATCAACTCGCTCAGGCCAAGGTATTCTCAAAAATTGACTTAAGGCCAGGATACCATCAATTAAAAGTGCGAACAGAAGATATTCCCAAAACAGCCTTCACCTCCAGATATGGACTATATGAGTTCACAGTAATGCCATTTGGATTAATGAACGCCCCCGCATATTTTGTTCACCTCATGAACAAGGTATTTATGAAGTTTATGGACAAGTTCGTTGTGCTATTCATCGACGATATTCTGGTATACTCCAAGACACCAGAAGAGCACGCGGAACATCTCAGGATTGTGCTAGGAGAACTCAGGAAACACAAATTGTATGCCAAGTTCAGCAAGTGCGAATTTTGGCTAAGACAAGTAGGCTTTCTAGGCCATGTGCTGACCCAAGACGGTATCGCAGTGGACCCGGAGAAAGTCACGGCCGTACTTGGCTGGAAGTCACCAGCCAGCGTAACGGACATACGGAGTTTCTTGGGAATGGCAGGATATTACCGCAGATTTATTGAAGGATTCTCCACCATAGCCAAGCCTATGACGCAATTACTCAAGAAAGACAAGAAGTTTGAATGGACAGAAGCCTGCGAGAAAAGTTTCCAAGAGCTAAAACGGAAACTAACGACAGCACCGGTATTAACTGTGCCAGACATACACAAGAACTTTGAAGTGTATTGTGACGCGTCCAGAAAGGGTCTCGGATGCGTGTTGATGCAAGAAGGCAAGGTTGTCGCATACGCTTCAAGGCAACTTTGCAAGCACGAGGAAAATTATCCCACTCATGACTTAGAAATGGCAGCGGTCATTCATGCACTCAAGGAATGGAGGCATTTCTTACTTGGAAATCGATGTGAAATATATACGGACCATAAAAGTCTCAAATATATTTTCACACAGCCAGAACTAAATTTACGGCAACGACGCTGGTTGGAATTGGTAAAGGACTATGATGTTGGTATCCACTACCATCCAGGAAAAGCAAATGTAGTGGCAGATGCTCTTAGTCGAAACCCCAGCTCCAACGAAAACAGTCTACAAAACTTGAGACCCGAATTCCAACAAGAATTTGCCAAACTCAACTTGTCAATGGTCGCAGAAGGCACCATAACAAACGTGGAAATACAGCCCGACCTTGTGAAGAGAATTAAAGAAGCCCAACCTGGTCACCCCAGCATCGAAGGCATTAAAAGAAAGGTGGGTATGGGTAAGGCCTCGGAATTCGTCATAGACGATAAAGGAATATTATGGTACGGAGACAGACTCTGCGTGCCAAACACAGAAGACCTCAAACAGAAAATTCTAGCTGAAGCCCACACCACCCCATATTCGATCCACCCTGGAGGTACCAAAATGTATAAGGATATTCAGGAAAGATTTTGGTGGCACGGTATGAAGAGGGACATAGCCACCTTCATTGCATGCTGCAACTCTTGTCAACGCATAAAAGCTGAACATCAGAGACCAGCCGGACTACTGTAACCGAACAAAATACCTGAGTGGAAATGGGATGAAATAGGGATGGATTTCATTGTCGGACTACCTCGGTCACGACACGGGAATGATGCCATATGGGTCATCACCAACAGGTTAACCAAGGTGGCACTTTTCATTCCAGTGAAGATAACCCACACCACTCAGAGGCTTGCCAGGATTTATCTCTCCCGCATAGTTTGTCTACACAGAGTCCCGAAGACTATAATATCCGACAGAGGCACCCAGTTTGTCTCAAGGTTCTGGGATCATCTACAACAGGCTCGGGGAACTCAACTGGCCTTGAGTACAGCATACCACCCCCAAACTGATGGACAAACAGAACGAGTAAACCAAGTTTTAGAGGACATGCTGAGAGCATGTGTCCTCACCTATGGAACCAGTTGGGAAGAAAGCCTGCCATTTGCCGAGTTCGCGTACAACAATAGTTACCAGACCAGCCTGCAAATGGCACCATTTGAAGCCTTATATGGACGGAGATGTCGTACCCCACTAAATTGGTCAGAGACCAGAGACAGACGCATTTTCGGTCCAGACATGCTCAAAGAAGCCGAGGAAAAGGTCAAACTAATCAGAGACCGACTCAAGACCGCTCAAAGTCGACAGAAGAGTTATTACGATCAGAAACATCGTGGAGTAAGCTTCGAACCCGGTGATTATGTGTACCTAAGAGTATCCCCTATGAGGGGATTGCAACGATTCAAGATTAAGGGAAAGCTAGCACCGAGATTCATCGGACCATTCTGTATAGTGGCACGAAGGGGCACGGTAGCCTACCAGCTAGACTTACCCGAGGAATTATCCGATGTCCACGACGTGTTCCACATCTCGCAGTTAAGGAAGTGCGTAAGCAACCCAGAGAAACAAGTACCCCATGAGAACATTGACGTACAGCCAGACCTCACTTATCGGGAACGTCCAGTCAGGATATTAGAGGAGTCTGAAAGGAGGACCCGACGGAAAACCATCTAGTTTTTCAAAGTTCAGTGGAGCAATCACACCGAAAGTGAAGCAACTTGGGAAAGAGAGGATTTCCTTCGAGCAGAGCATCCACACCTATTTGAGGATCAGCTGAAATCTTGGGGACGAGATTTTTCCTAAGGGGGTAGGTGTTGTGACACTTCAAAAAATTTCAACTGGTTTTCATCAAAAACTTTGTTGATTTTGAAGAAGGTCATTCAAATCCTTTCAAAAACCTCTCTCTCTCAAAAAATTTCCATGGCAAAGATTTTTATTTTTGTAGCTTCTTCAACTCTGGTGTTTGATTATTTAAACCTTTTTCTCTGATGGTTCCCTTCTCAAACATATTTTTTTTAACATCATTTATTTTCTTTTTAAGAAAACCCTAGGAGTTTTGGGACTTCTCTCCTCTTGAAACCACTCATGATTTTACCACACCCCATGTGGTAAAAACCTCTCAAAAATCCCTTCTTCCTCCTTGGAGCAATCTAAATCCTCTGTCCCAACAAGTCCAAACCATTTTTGGATTTTATTTCAATTATTTTATCTCTCAAATCTTTTCTGCCAATTATTTTGAGCCTGAGTGATTTTCAAAGCAAGTACCCTATTGCTTTTGAGTTTTGACCTCAAACCAACTCCCCTAGTCCTTGGTACCCACAACCCAGAACCATCTTGATCCACTCTTCCTCTTTTCAAAATTTTCAAATTTCAGCCTCTGCAAGTTTGGACCAGTTTTGTCAAATTTAGTGAAATTCATAGCTTCTCTTCACCAAAAATTCCACAAAAATTCAGGCAACCCCCTGTTGCATTGAGAAGCCACTCCACCAAAAATCAGCTCAAGCAGAGCCTCCCTCCTACCAAAATCATTCTGTCGAACACTTGGCCGGCCCTGTCATTTGCACTTTCAGTAAAATTCAGAAAAAGTTCAGAGAACTTCAGTGTCGTTTCTTCGTCAGAGAATTGTCACGCGGCCACAGTGCGCCCTGGCATGGTGCACACGGCCTCTTCCCCTTGGCCAGCACCCCGCACGCATGCTTGGCCGATTCCTGGCGTCGGTGGCGACGAGCCTCGCCGGTGTTGGAAGTTTCTGCGGTGGCCGCGCCACCCGTGGAGGCCAGCGAGGGCCCGAGCCCGCTCGCCACGCCACCCGGCGCCGCCCAACGCCCCCTGGCTCTCCGCGTGTCCCTGCCATGCCAGCGCACGCCCGTGGCACCGTCACCGTGGTCGGCAAGCACAGAGCGTGCTCCCTGCCGTCGACGGGCCCGCGCGGCCCCGTTCCGTCGAGCACGCCCAAAGCACCCAATCCTGGCTCGTTTAGCACCTAAACGGACCCAGTGAACCCCCACGACGGCGCTCAACCCCTAAAACCACCCCGACCAATGCCCTGCGCCACCGTAAACGTCGCCGGAGAACTCCGTTCACGACCACCGCCTCGGATCGCCTATAAAAGGGGACCCCGAGCTCACTCTCGCCCCCGCACACCTCCACCACCTCTCTGGACCCCACCCAACAACTGGAAGAGCCCCGAGGGGCCCTTCTTCCTCAACTCCGGCCGCCCCGATCCGCCTCGGCCTCCAGCTTGATTCACTCCGGTGAGTCCATCTCCGGCGCCCAAACCTCGTTCGTAGCCTTCTCTTACACCTAGTGCTCTAACCCCCACCTCAATTCGATCCTTGCAGTCCTCCTCGGCGAGATCCATCAACGCCCGAACCACCGTCTACCGGAGCAAGGGCCGCCGTCGACGTGGTGCTCGCCGGCGACCACCACCACCACCAACCAGCGCGGAATGACGCCCTGAACACGTTGGTAACCTCCGATCCTCCTGCCTCGCCGTGGATCGCTGCCGGCGATCGCCGCGGCCCTCTCGCGCCAAATCTCTGCTTTCGTTTTCAAACAGGACGGGTGGGTCCACCCCGTCAGCTTTTTCTTCTTTTTGAATCGTTTTCTGGAAACGCCTTCGGGCAAAATACGTCTTCCCCACTGAACTGACGTATTCGAGACTGAAGCGTTTTCTGTTTTTATAAAGAAAACCCTGGAAAGCTTCTGTTTCATTACAGAAAGGTCCCTGGACAAAAACACTAATAACTTTTAAACAAAAATATATTTTTGATTGGTTCTTTCTCTGTCCTCTTTAGAATTTTGTCTAGCTTTTTTATCAGATTTATTTGAAAAATATTTGGAATAATTTTTGTGCAACTCTCGATATTTACGTTAGCGCGTATGTTTTGTGTATACCGTAGATACCGAAGGAGGTGACGGAGCCGCGAACTTCACCGAGCTAGACTCCGACTACTCTGAACCAGGCAAGCATGTTTGAACTTTTGATATGATGAGTGTTTTGGCATGTTTGCATTACGTAGTTTCATGGCATGTTTATGAGCATACCGATAAATGTCATATTACATGCAACGTTGAGGAAAGTGAGATTCGAGAATCCATAAATGGAGGAATAAGAGTATGCATGGCCATGTGTTGGCATGAGGATGGGTAAGATGGCAGTGTTGTAGCATGCCGGTCTTATGCCAGACTATATGACTTCAGTGTCAAACCGTATCGATCCAATTCCTCCCATTTTCTTCCCTGTACTACCACATGTCTTCCGCAAGGATTATGGTATAGTAAGTTGCAAACCGCTTTCCTGGTACACACCAAAAAGGAGAGGCCATGATGATGGTTCCATGGCCCTGGATTAAAGCCAGTCATCCGGTCAGGGGGCATGGGTGTTTCCGGTTGGGACCGAGAGGGGGGCACCCCTTAGAGCGCACGTATATAAATTTGATCCCATGCTATTCGAGATTGTGATCTCCCCGTCTAAAAAGTTTTTCTTGGACGATGTCTAGGGTGATTCCTGGCATCGAGAGGTTGGATGGGTGTGTACTGGTTAGCTGTGCTTTCTCCCGAAATACCGTAAACGGAACTAGTCCTTTGTGACTACGGAAATCCGTTGGCTGTGGGAAATTTTTGTACAGACTCTGCAGAGTCATATATTCCTTGAATCATCAATTCCATGTCCAAGTTCGGTACTATCTTATTCTGACAAGTGTCAGTTTTGATGACAGAGACTCCGGTGAATCACATGAGTGCTAAGTCTGGTTAACTGTTTATTCCGGTGGATGGACTAACCCGTTTATTATCATGAGATGATTATTTATTATGAGTATTATTTTCCTTATGATAAAAGCCCTTTCTGCGATGTCGCTCAGATGTCCGACTGTGGTATTGCTATTATTTACGTTCAATAAAAGCCCTTTCTGCGATGTCGCTCAGACGTCCGACTGTGGCATTGCTATTATTTACTTTCAATAAAAGCCCTTTCTGCGATGTCGCTCAGAAGTCCGACTGTGGCATTGCTATTATTTACTTTCAATAAAAGCCCTTTCTGCGATGTCGCTCAGACGTCCGACTGTGGCATTGCTATTATTTACTTTCAATAAAAGCCCTTTCTATGATATCGCTCAGACGTCCGACTGTGGCACTGTTATTATTTACTTTCAATATAAGCCCTTTCTGTGATGTCGCCCCGTCGTCCGACTGTGGCACGCATACCCTTTTATTTTCAGTTAAAAAGCCCTTTACGTGGTGTCGCTTAGACGCCCGACTGTGGCATGATCTTTATTTATTTGCTTACCTTTCGAGGCGTCGCTTCAGACACCTGATCGGTTTCCTATTATCTTGTTGGGTCTTCAGGCGGACTACCGCCGTTCCCCTTTATAATTACCTTGTTTACTAAATTGAATGTGCATTGGTAAATTTAATCATGACGCATTGATGCATGCATTTGTTATATCTTACGTCCGAACTGTCTTGCGAGTACTTTCAAAGTACTCACCTGGCTTGTTGATTTGGCCAGATGCTGACGAAGGCGATCTCATGGATGAAGAGTTCGATAGTGAGTCCGACGCCTAGAGGAGTCCCAGTCAGTCTCGTGCGATCCTGGTTTTGGTCACTGTATTATATCCGCTTCCGCTACCCAAATAAATCCATCAAGCCTCACCTCAACGCTCGATGAGATGCTAGTTGAAGAGTCGTGTCATCCACTCCCCACAGTGTTATTCCACCATCACTTTATTCTCGAGTCAGTAGTATACCACCACACCATTGTGTTATATCCGCCATTGTGTATAATTATTGGCGCGCTTGAAATAATTTGTTGAGCACCCTTGGCTCGACCCTGTAATATATTTTATGCTACTGGCTTATTGTATCAAGAGATTTGTCTACCAGTAAGGAGGATTTCTCCTCATACTGGACTCAAAAGATCAGTTTCTCAATAAATATTTTTATTAGAAAACCGGTCGTGACAAGCTTGGTATCAGAGCCAGGCTGACTGTAGGAAGCCACTAGGTGCGATCCCTAATCGGTTATTAGCATGATAGAGCTAATTTGTATTTTTGCAATTGTAGTCATTCTCTGACAGTCAGCATATATTTATGATCTGACCATTCAGAATTTTTGCCTACTTTTGTAGATGGCCGACAACAGCTGCGAGTCTCAGACCTTCGTCGACGTGCCCGATGGGTTCGTCAAGCTTCTCTCCTTCATCGTTCAGGTCGCGATGGGGCCATCTGTGCGCCCAGTCGTCACACTCTGCCAGCACAGAGTCAGCGACAGTCTGACCATGCACCAGGCCTCGGTGCAGTTCAAGGGAGGGTGTGGTGAGTTACGCCGCTTACGGTTCGTGGGAAGAACCATGCCCACGGAGAGGCATGCTATCCAGATGGCAGCCCGCGAGGCGATAGCTCGTCTCAGAGATGTCCCTCCCGTGATGAAGGCTCGTCGTTACCGCTATCTTCCATGCCATGTGCCCTACACCTGTCACTACGCATTCTCCTGCCCTAGAGGAGAACGAGACGAGGCTTTTGAGATGCTTATTGAGTATCTCTGGGCCCTGGAGGCAGCCTTCGACAACCTGGTGGACGACTTCGTGGCCGCCCGCATGGATTCAGTCCATGGCTGTGCCGCCAACAGGAGGGAGCTCCTGCCCACCGCACCGCCACTGACTTTCGTCTCGTCCTCAGCATCTTATGCACCTACTCGTCGCCTGCCTTCTACCGAAGAGTTCAACCGAGTCATTGCGCCCACTCCAGCGCGCACTGCACCACCCTTCGCGCCCACTCCTGTTCGTGTGGTTCCGCCCCTGGCACCCGCTGCATCTACTCGGCGCAGCACTACTCGTATGGAGCCTATTAGCGAGGAGGAGGTCGAGTCCCCAGCCTTGCTGCGCCTCACCCTTGGCAGGGCCAAGGAAATCATCAGCATCTCTGACTGAGTATGCTTAGCCGTCATGCGATGTACCGCCTTGTAAGAGATGTTGTGAGAAGTAGCTTGTTTGCGCATCATGTAGGAACTGGAGAAGTGCACTAGCCTAAATAACATGTCAGGATTATCTACGCATATCCTGAGTGATGTATTATATAATTATCGCCGCGTGTAAGATATGTAATGAGCAGTCCTTCTCCGTGCGCAAATCGATTTGTTTTCCTTAGGTAATCTTGGCTATTTAATTTATTTGCCAACCTTGTGCATTTATGGATTTGTTTTTGCTACCCTTTTCGTTTTCTTATGGGTTTTACAAAATATATCCCCAGAGTGAAAAATGTCTCGTCCTTGGACTCGCTCCATGCCAGCTCCGCCAGAGGAAAATTATGACACTCAACCGGGCAACAATTTCACACAAGGGCAGTCGAGTCAACAGGACAGTGAAACGCCACTTTCCCAGATGTGCCGCCTTTATGAACAGAGTCAGCAACAACATCGGGAAATGATGAACCAAGTCATCAACATGGGAAATCACCATGGGCAGTATCAGCAGCATTCCAAGTTATCTGAGCTACACAAGACACGTCCCCCAACATTTTCTCATACTGACAAGCCTCTTGAGGCCGAAGACTGGCTTCGAGATATGGAGAGAAAATTAATTATTGCAAAATGTTCAGACCCAGAAAAAGTACTTTATGCTCCGCACTATCTCACAGGAGCAGCTGCATCTTGGTGGGAGAATTTCCTGCACATGCATCCCAACGAAAATGATATAACCTGGGATGATTTCAAGGAAGGTTTCCGTGGCGCACACATTCCTAAGAGTATTATGAAAATCAAGAAGAGAGAGTTCGATGACCTCAAACAAAGGAACATGACAGTGTCAGATTATAACGGTCAATTTACTATATTGTCTCGCTACGCCAATGAAGAGCGTATGACTGAAAGCAAGAAGATGGAGAAATTCCTTGACGGTCTGGCACCCGTGCTTAAATGCCAACTGGTTGTGCACACTTTTCTAGATTTTAAGACACTAGTGGACAAAGCCATTACTCTGGAAAATGAGAGACGCAGTTTGGAAGATTTCCGCAAGCGAAAAAGGGACCAGACTAACCATGCTCGCAATCACCGAACCAAGACAGATTTTCAAAAGGGTGGGACACACAAATCCTCGTCCAACGTCTCACGCCCAATCAAGAATTTTCATGCAAGGGACAAGGAGTTCACATATCGCCCCGGAGTTACTTGTTACGCCTGTGGAGAAGAAGGGCATTATGCCAAGCTGTGTCCCAAGCCTAGAAACTCAGCCCCAAAGCCGAACAACGGCGGCAATAATTCAGCGCCCAAGCGAAGCAATTTGAATCCCAACAACAACCACAGGAAGGGTCATCTGAACCACGTAACCAAAGAGGAGGCACAAAGTGCTCCGGATATCGTACTCGGTACGTTTCCTGTCAACACAATACCTGCAATGGTTTTGTTTGATTCTGGAGCTTCTCACTCTTTCATTTCGAAAAGTTTTGCTTTGCAAAATAATTTTTCGATGCTTCCTTTGGAAAAATCCATGATCATCAAGTCCCCTGGGATTCAGCAAGTCACTCAGAGTTACTGTCAGGATGTGGTTATTGAGTTTGAAGGATTGGAGTTTCACGCCAATCTTATTGTGTTGGAAAATAAAGGACTGGATGTCATCCTAGGGATGGACTGGCTAACCACCAACAAGGGTTTTATTGATTGTTTCAACCGAACCGTAATTCTCACACACCACCATGGGAAGACAATAAGAGTACCCGCCAGGGAAAGAAAAATACCCCGGCAACCGAGATTGAATAAGGTGGACGTTTCTGAGCTAAACAAGGTTCCAGTGGTGTGTGAATTTCCAGATGTATTCCCCGAAGAACTACCAGGCATGCCACCAGACCGAGAGATAGAGTTCAGCATTGAGCTAGCACCAGGAACCACCCCCATATACAAGAAACCATACCGAATGGCATCGTCCGAGTTGGTTGAGTTGAAGAAACAAATAAAGGAATTGCTGGACAAAGGATACATTCGAGCCAGCTCCTCACCTTGGGGATCACCAATTTTATTTGCCAAAAGGAAGGACGGAACGCTGAGATTGTGTATTGACTATCGAACACTTAACATGGTCACAGTCAAGAACAAATACCCAATGCCAAGGTTAAACGATTTGTTTGATCAACTCGCTCAGGCCAAGGTATTCTCAAAAAATTGACTTAAGGTCAAGATACCATCAATTAAAAGTGCGAACAGAAGATATTCCCAAAACAGCCTTCACCCCCAGATATGGACTATATGAGTTCACAGTAATGCCATTTGGATTAACGAACACCCCCGCATATTTTGTTCACCTCATGAACAAGGTATTTATGAAGTTTATGGACAAGTTCGTTGTGCTATTCATCGACGATATTCTGGTATACTCCAAGACACCAGAAGAGCACGCGGAACATCTCAGGATTGTGCTAGGAGAACTCAGGAAACACAAATTGTATGCCAAGTTCAGCAAGTGCGAATTTTGGCTAACACAAGTAGGCTTTCTAGGCCACGTGCTGACCCAAGACGGTATCGCAGTGGACCCGGAGAAAGTCACGGCCGTACTTGGCTGGAAGTCACCAGCCAGCGTAACGGACATACGGAGTTTCTTGGGAATGGCAGGATATTACCGCAGATTTATTGAATGATTCTCCACCATAGCCAAGCCTATGACGCAGTTACTCAAGAAAGACAAGAAGTTTGAATGGACAGAAGCCTGCGAGAAAAGTTTCCAAGAGCTAAAACGGAAACTAACGACAGCACCGGTATTAACTGTGCCAGACATACACAAGAACTTTGAAGTGTATTGTGACGCGTCCAGAAAGGGTCTCGGATGCGTGTTGATGCAAGAAGGCAAGGTTGTCGCATACGCTTCAAGGCAACTTTGCAAGCACGAGGAAAATTATCCCACTCATGACTTAGAAATGGCAGCGGTCATTCATGCACTCAAGGAATGGAGGCATTTCTTACTTGGAAATCGATGTGAAATATATACGGACCATAAAAGTCTCAAATATATTTTCACACAGCCAGAACTAAATTTACGGCAACGACGCTGGTTGGAATTGGTAAAGGACTATGATGTTGGTATCCACTACCATCCAGGAAAAGCAAATGTAGTGGCAGATGCTCTTAGTCGAAACCCCAGCTCCGACGAAAACAGTCTACAAAACTTGAGACCCGAATTCCAACAAGAATTTGCCAAACTCAACTTGTCAATGGTCGCAGAAGGCACCATAACAAACGTGGAAATACAGCCCGACCTTGTGAAGAGAATTAAAGAAGCCCAACCTGGTCACCCCAGCATCGAAGGCATTAAAAGAAAGGTGGGTATGGGCAAGGCCTCGGAATTCGTCATAGACGATAAAGGAATATTATGGTACGAAGACAGACTCTGCGTGCCAAACACAGAAGACCTCAAACAGCAAATTCTAGCTGAAGCCCACACCACCCCATATTCGATCCACCCTGGAGGAACCAAAATGTATAAGGATATTCAGGAAAGATTTTGGTGGCACGGTATGAAGAGGGACATAGCCACCTTCATTGCATGCTGCGACTCTTGTCAACGCATAAAAGCTGAACATCAGAGACCAGCCGGACTACTGCAACCGAACAAAATACCTGAGTGGAAATGGGATGAAATAGGGATGGATTTCATTGTCGGACTACCTCGGTCATGACACGGGAATGATGCCATATGGGTCATCACCGACAGGTTAACCAAGGTGGCACTTTTCATTCCAGTGAAGATAACCCAAACCACTCAAAGGCTTGCCAGGATTTATCTCTCCCGCATAGTTTGTCTACACGGAGTCCCGAAGACTATAATATCCGACAGAGGCACCCAGTTTGTCTCAAGGTTCTGGGATCATCTACAACAGGCTCTGGGAACTCAACTGGCCTTGAGTACAGCATACCACCCCCATACTGATGGACAAACAGAACGAGTAAACCAAGTTTTAGAGGACATGCTGAGAGCATGTGTCCTCACCTATGGAACCAGTTGGGAAGAAAGCCTGCCATTTGCCGAGTTCGCGTACAACAACAGTTACCAGACCAGCCTGCAAATGGCACCATTTGAAGCCTTATACGGACGGAGATGTCGTACCCCACTAAATTGGTCAGAGACCGGAGACAGCCGCATTTTCGGTCCATACATGCTCAAAGAAGCCGAGGAAAAGGTCAAACTAATCAGAGACCGACTCAAGACCGCTCAAAGTCGACAGAAGAGTTATTACGATCAGAAACATCGTGGAGTCAGCTTCGAACCCGGTGATTATGTGTACCTAAGAGTATCCCCTATGAGGGGATTGCAACGATTCAAGATTAAGGGAAAGCTAGCATCGAGATTCATCGGACCATTCTGTATAGTGGCACGAAGGGGCACGGTAGCCTACCAGCTAGACTTACCCGAGGAATTATCCGATGTCCACGACGTGTTCCACGTCTCGCAGTTAAGGAAGTGCGTAAGCAACCCAGAGAAACAAGTACCCCATGAGAACATTGACGTACAGCCAGACTTCACTTATCAGGAACGTCCAGTCAGGATATTAGAGGAGTCTGAAAGGAGGACCCGATGGAAAACCATCAAGTTTTTCAAAGTTCAGTGGAGCAATCACACCGAAAGTGAAGCAACTTCGGAAAGAGAGGATTTCCTTCGGGCAGAGCATCCACACCTATTTGAGGATCAGCTGAAATCTCGGGGACGAGATTTTTCCTAAGGGGGTAGGTGTTGTGACACTTCAAAAAATTTCAACTGGTTTTCAGCAAAAACTTTGTTGATTTTGAAGAAGGTCATTTAAATCCTTTCAAAAACCTCTCTCTCTCAAAAATTTTCCATGGAAAAGATTTTTATTTTTGTAGCTTCTTCCACTCCGGTGTTTGATTATTAAAAGCTTTTTCTCTGATGGTTCCCTTCTCAAACATATTTTTTTAACATCATTTATTTTCTTTTTAAGAAAACCCTAGGAGTTTTGGGACTTCTCTCCTCTTGAAACCACTCATGATTTTACCACACCCCATGTGGTAAAAACCTCTCAAAAATCCCTTCTTCCTCCTTGGAGCAATCTAAATCCTCTGTCCCAACAAGTCCAAACCATTTTTGGATTTTATTTCAATTATTTTATCTCTCAAATCTTTTCTGCCAATTATTTTGAGCCTGAGTGATTTTCAAAGCAAGTACCCTATTGCTTTTGAGTTTTGACCTCAAACCAACTCCCCTGGATAGTCCTTGGTACCCACAACCCAGAACCATCTTGATCCACTCTTCCTCTTTTCAAAATTTTCAAATTTCAGCCTCTGCAAGTTTGGACCAGATTTGTCAAATTTAGTGAAATTCATAGCTTCTCTTCACCAAAAATTCCAAAAAAATTCAGGCAACCCACTGTTGCATTGAGAAGCCACTCCACCAAAAATCAGCTCAAGCAGAGCCTCCCTCCTACCAAAATCATTCTGTCGAACACCTGGCCGGCACTGTCATTTGCACTTTCAGTAAAATTCAGAAAAAGTTCAGAGAACTTCAGTGTCGTTTCTTCGTCAGAGAATTGTCACGCGGCCACAGTGCGCCCTGGCACGGTGCACACGGCCTCTTCCCCTTGGCTAGCACCCCGCACGCACGCTTGGCCGATTCCTGGCGTCGGTGGCGACGAGCCTCGCCGGCGTTGGAAGTTTCTGCGGTGGTCGCGCCACCCGTGGCGGCCAGCGAGGGCCCGAGCCCGCTCGCCACGCCACCCGGCGCCGCCCAACGCCCCCTGGCTCTCCGCGTGTCCTTGCCATGCCAGCGCACGCCCGTGGCACCGTCACCGTGGCCGGCAAGCACAGAGCATGCTCCCTGCCGCCGACGGGCCCGCGCCGCCCCGTTCCATCAAGCACGCCCAAAGCACCCAATCCTGGCTCGTTTAGCACCTAAACGGACCCAGTGAACCCCCACGACGGTGCTCAACCCCTAAAACCACCCCGACCAATGCCCTGCGCCACCGTAAACGTCGCCGGAGAACTCCGTTCACGACCACCGCCTCGGATCGCCTATAAAAGGGGACCCCAAGCTCACTCTCGCCCCCGCACACCTCCACCACCTCTCTGGACCCCGCCCAGCAACTGGAAGAGCCCCGAGGGGCCCTTCTTCCTCGACTCCGGCCGCCCCGATCCGCCTCGGCCTCCAGCTTGATTCACTGCGGTGAGTCCATCTCCGGCGCCCAAACCTCCTCCGTAGCCTTCTCTTACACCTAGTGCTCTAACCCCCACCTCAATTCGATCCTTGCAGTCCTCCTCGGCGAGATCCATCAACACCCGAACCACCGTCCGCCGGAGCAAGGGCCGCCGTCGACGTGGTGCTTTCCGGCGACCACCACCACCACCAACCAGCGCGGAATGACGCCCTGAGCATGTTGGTAACCTCCGATCCTCCTGCCTCGCCGTGGATCGCTGCCGGCGATCGCCGCGGCCCTCTCGCGCCAAATCCCTGCTTTCGTTTTCAAACCCGACGGGTGGGTCCGCCCCGTCAGCTTTTTCTTCTTTTTGAATCGTTTTCTGGAAACGCCTTCGGGCAAAATACGTCTTCCCCACTGAACTGACGTATTCGAGACTGAAGCGTTTTCTGTTTTTATAAAGAAAACCCTGGAAAGCTTCTGTTTCATTACAGAAAGGTCCCTGGACAAAAACACTAATAACTTTTAAACAAAAATATATTTTTGATTGATTCTTTTTCTGTCCTCTTTAGAATTTTGTCTAGTTTTTTATAAGATTTATTTGAAAAATATTTGGAATAATTTTTGTGCAACTCTCGGTATTTACGTTAGCGCGTATGTTTTGTGTATACCGTAGATACCGAAGGAGGTGACGGAGCCGCGAACTTCACCGAGCTAGACTCCGACTACTCTGAACCAGGCAAGCATGTTTGAACTTTTGATATGATGAGTGTTTTGGCATGTTTGCATTACGTAGTTTCATGGCATGTTTATGAGCATACCGATAAATGTCATATTACATGCAACGTTGAGGAAAGTGAGTTTCGAGAATCCATAAGTGGAGGAATAAGAGTATGCATGGCCATGTGTTGGCATGAGGATGGGTAAGATGGCAGTGTTGTAGCATGTCGGTCTTATGCCAGACTATATGACTTCAGTGTCAAACCGTATCGATCCAATTCCTCCCATTTTCTTCCCTGTACTACCACATGTCTTCCGCAAGGATTATGGTATAGTAAGTTGCAAACCGCTTTCCTGGTACACACCAAAAAGGAGAGGCTGTGATGATGGTTCCATGGCCCTGGATTAAAGCCAGTCATCCGGTCAGGGGGCATGGGTGTTTCCGGTTGGGACCGAGAGGGGGGCACCCCTTAGAGCACGCGTATATAAATTTGATCCCATGCTATTCGAGGTTGTGATCTCCCCGTCTCAAAAGTTTTTCTTGGACGATGTCTAGGGTGATTCCTAGCATCGAGAGGTTGGATGGGTGTGTACTGGTTAGCTGTGCTTTCTCCCGAAATACCGTAAACGTAACTAGTCCTTTGTGACTACGGAAATCCGTTGGCTGTGGGAAATTTTTGTACAAACTCTGCAGAGTCATATATTCCTTGAATCATCAATTCCATGTCCAAGTTCGGTACTATCTTATTCTGACAAGTGTCAGTTTTGATGACAGAGACTCCGGTGAATCACATGAGTGCTAAGTCCGGTTAACTGTTTATTCCGGTGGATGGACTAACCCGTTTATTATCATGAGATGATTATTTATTATGAGTATTATTTTCCTTATGATAAAAGCCCTTTCTGCGATGTCGCTCAGACGTCCGACGGTGGCATTGCTATTATTTACTTTCAATAAAAGCCCTTTCTGCGATGTCGCTCAGACGTCCGACTGTGGCATTGCTATTATTTACTTTCAATAAAAGCCCTTTCTGCGATGTCGCTCAGACGTCCGACTGTGGCATTGCTATTATTTACTTTCAATAAAAGCCCTTTCTGCGATGTCGCTCAGACGTCTGACTGTGGCATTGCTATTATTTACTTTCGATAAAAGCCCTTTCTGTGATGTCGCTCACACGTCCGACTGTGGCACTATTATTATTTACTTTCAATATAAGCCCTTTCTGTGATGTCGCCCCGACGTCCGACTGTGGCACGCATACCCTTTTATTTTCAGTTAAAAGCCCTTTACGTGGTGTCGCTTAGACGCCCGACTGTGGCATGATCTTTATTTATTTGTTTACCTTTCGAGGCGTCGCATCAGACACCCGATCGGTTTCCTATTATCTTGTTGGGTCTTCAGGTGGACTACCGCCGTTCCCCTTTATAATTACCTTGTTTACTAAATTGAATGTGCATTGGTAAATTTAATCATGACGCATTCATGCATGCATTTGTTATATCTTACGTTCGAACTGTCTTGCGAGTACTTTCAAAGTACCACCTGGCTTGTTGATTTGGCCAGATGCTGAGGAAGGCGATCTCATGGATGAAGAGTTCGATAGCGAGTCCGACGCCTAGAGGAGTCCTAGTCAGTCTCGTGCGACCCTGGTTTTGGTCACTGTATTATATCCGCTTCCGCTACCCAAATAAATCCATCAAGCCTCACCTCGACGCTCGATGAGATGCTAGTTGAAGAGTCGTGTCATCCACTCCCCACAGTGTTATTCCACCATCACTTTATTCTCGAGTCAGTAGTATACCACCACACCATTGGGTTATATCCGCCATTGTGTATAATTATTGGCGCGCTTGTAATAATTTGTTGAGCACCCTTGGCTCGACCCTGTAATATATTTTATGCTACTTGCTTATTGTATTAAGAGATTTGTCTACCAGTAAGGAGGATTTATCCTCATACTGGACTCAAAAGATCAGTTTCTCAATAAATATTTTTATTGGAAAACCGGTCGTGACACAAGAGGACCCAATGAACCTGCACATCTTTCACCTCGACGTGCTGGTGATGAAAAACAAATCCAATAAAGATCTTTGGTGGCCGCTTTTGGAGTTACTCAAGAGTAGTAAGATTCCATTTACAGTTTAACCCAAGATGCACATCTCGTGGCTTCAACTACCACTCTATTTTCTTTCATGACACGACCTGGATGCTGGATGTCCCACGTGTCGGCAAAAGGAGGAAGAACCCGACCAAATCTTCGGTTCTGCTCTCGGATTAGACTAGTTGTGCTAACTTAAAAAATTATTGTGTACTCCCTCCGTTCCAAAATACTTGACTTCCATTTGTCCAAAAATGGATGTACCTACATACTAAGACATGTCTAGATACATATATATTTTGACAAATAGAAGGCATGTATTGTGCAACGGAGGGAGTAGAATGGATGCAAGTTTTTGTATTGGGAAGAAGAGTACATCCATATATTGATAGAGCGCAATTTAGTAGATGTTCTATCACTTTTAGCTAGTATAGAATAGAGGCTAGAAATGAGACTAGATGCGAGGAAGCAACGTCTACTTCTTTACACTCGAAGAAGAAAGAAGCACGCAAGATCGAGCCTCCGCAGATCAACAATGAATGCATCGAGAAGGCACTAATCCAACTTACAGGAGTAGTAAAATGTATTCTTGTGGTTCTTGTTTTCTTTGGTCTTGCTTTTATAGTCAAAATTATCATTGGAGTTCGTGCAAAACCGAGGTCCGTTTGGGGTCGTGCGTTGGAGTTGGCCTTACAAGTGGGACCGCAGTTAAGGAAACCGACTATCGGCAAACCCCCACCTCGCCCGCCGCGCGATGGCTGAAGTTAGAGAAACGACGAGGTTGAAGAGATTGCTCTCGCATGGACTCCAAGAAATAATATGGTGTCAGATGGATGCCGTGGTGGTGGCGTGTGCCGTACTCCTGGACGTGAATGCTTGTTCTGGCCCATGCCACCCTACTACTCCTACTACTTACTCCTACTATATAGTATACTAGTATCGAGGATTTGAGGTGCTGGTTACGTACAACGAACACATTAACATATGGCTACAGTAAAAACACCCGTCCGACGCGCGAAGCATGTGAAGCTAGTACAAATAGTGTACTACTATTGTTGATTGGCCTCATCCGATAACCTGTTGCAATGCACGTACAATTATGTATTCGGAAAATATTTTTTTGCCTCGTCGCACCACTCACTCAGAGAAGCGACTCGAAAGCGATTCATAAATTTAGTAAGTTTATCACAGGCATATCATTTTATTACATAGTACAACAGGTCATCAACCCACATCGACAACAAGGATACATTATAAATACTAAAGTTTTCACCACACAACAAATAACAAGCCATGAAATGAACTTCAACTCAACCATTCTGCGGCGTTGGAAATGCTTGCTTTGAACCACAAGTGATTCTCTGGGACGGGCCATCCGTTGTCGATCTGGAGACCAACGCAGGACTGGTCATCCAGGCTGAAGCGGCCTACTATATCAGTACCAGGGTAGGGAACCACCCAAATGTCCGAGGTATAGACACAGTTGCTTCTCATAAATGTGTCAAGAGCAGTTGGATGGCCTTTTACCATCATCGGATAGTTTTGTCCAAGGAAGAGCGAGTTCTCTCCAAGACTATCAATTCTGTGCCAGGGAGAAGGAGTTGGCGCTAGCACCCTAGTATCCATCCCGAATACCATGCAACGGGTGTTGGAATAGGTCCGGAGAGTGCGACCATGGGATACTACACCTGCTTCCTTAGCAGTAACATCATCAGTGGGTTGTATACACACAAGAAGAGGTGATCCATCAGAATTAGTTGCCAGGCGCCACAGAGTATATCGGCGCTGCTCATCCTCATGATCGTGATCATCACCATCGTCATCTCCCCCTTGGTTATAAAAATCTTCAAGTATAGGTGGTGGGATGTTCACAGGACCTTGGAAACACAAGAAGAAGGTTAATTAGTAAAGGGAAACTTGCTAACCCGCATGCATGTGGATGAAACAATTATAATTACGGTGGAAGACAAATGTACCGAAACAACGAGGATGCCATGCAAAAATAGTGCCACGAGTGGTGGCAGCAAACACAAGGCCCTCGTATTCAATTGCATCATAGTACTCATCCGTGTACATAAACTGATTTTTGAGCAATATCCATCGAGTGAAACCATCAAGGACGGCAACAAGCTTGTCGAAGATAGCAACAACATCATAGTTTTTGTAATTCCAAGAGCGGTTGGGAACTCGACAAATTGCTATCTTCGGTAGACGACAGTCACCATGATCATATTTGAACGTGCATACATTACCGGTGTACTCAACCTCTGGGCAATGTGCTGAGATTTTTGGAAGTGGAACTCGGTGACGAGTGTACACATTCACAAGTTCCCACTCGTAGTTGGACCCAATGTAAACAACCCAATCTCCATTTGTGCACGCCCAAGCCTTTCCCTCAAGCGATGGCATATTTACATCACACGTATCATTATCAAGCGGCATCAACTTGCAAAGGGTGAGGCCTCCGTCGTGCCGGCGCCAGTCATCAGGGTCACGGCGAAGAAGATAGGGGAGATCAAACCGCTCCTTGACCCTTGGGTTCCTTGCAATGATGTTATTAGTTGAGTCGAGAGTGGGCTGGAATGAACCTGCCATGCTAGCCGAGGTGATGACGTCGCACCGATCAATGAGTTCCTCCACCATGTCATCTTTCAGATCGGGGCAAGAATAACGGGGTCGTTTCCGGCCTGTTCCCTCCATGGAGAAGACGATCGAACAATGCTAGAAGAAAGGGTGAAGGGCTGAAGGAAAATGGAGGAGGGAGAGGAAGAGCGTGCGACAGCAGTTCCAAATCGATAGGGAAAGGAGAAGAGTCGGTGGACGGTTGCGAGTTTGCCAAGGTTCACGAAGAGGAGCCCCGGCCTACACGTCCGTTCGGAAATACTCCTACTACTCGCCATCGTCTCACTGATATCTTGGAAGGGGACCACATGTCAATGAAACATGGTGTGTAATTTCTCGTGCAAAATGGGATCTGGCCGCGTTGGCCCGAGGTGCCGCATTAGTTATCGACCTTTATTTTTTTAATGGCGTGTCGATCAGTTTTGAAGCACGACTAACTGGTACTGTACACAGAGAAAATATAAACTACTCTACCACTACCCCACCTCCAGTACTAGTAGTATAAAAAAGATATATATGTTGGAGCTTCAGCGCTTTCTTGCTAAGGGCTGCCCACTTGCTTCTCACACTACCACCCTCTCTCCAGATCTAAAAAAGACGGCCCCTCTCTCCCTCCTCACCGGTGGTCACAGATCCACCGGGGAAGAAAAGGGCGTGCAGCATTGACGCACTCGTCGTCGGCGAGCGAGGTCAGCACTGACGACAAGGCCATCCTCTCAGACCTAGCGCCCGCGCGGGACGGCCTCCGTCCCCAAGCTCGCTGTCGTAGTGTGTGCGGAGGACGACAACCACGAGCGAAGCCACTTCCCGCCGACCCCCAGGTATGCTACCTCTTTTTGAGCCGTAACCTTGTTCTATTGCCCCATCGGCTACGTCGTTGCATGTGGATCTTTTTCCACTCCACCATCTTCCCAATTTGCTATCCTCTACTCTGCTGGCCACACAGACGAAAACCATAATTTGCACTATTAAAGGAAACCCTACTTCATGCAGACTAATCCATGCCTGGGTTGAATAAGGAAAGGAAGGGAGACTGTAATGTCCAAGAGAGCAGGCATCGAACCCGCATCTAGGTTGAAAAGGGGAAAATCAGTAGCTAAGGAACGAGTCTCGTGTCTCTTGGTTGAAGAAGGGTAGAAAGGCATGACAATGCATTAGAGAATGACCAGGTCAGTCGGTTTGTTGTCCTCGCATAGGAAAAAGGTGGCTAAAGAGAACAAAAATGGGACCATAATCCACATATGCTGCCTGGATATTTGTTGCTCTGGGCAGCCATACCTCCCTTACCACTCTGCGTCTGTGGAGGTACATCGTACTGGTGAGCCCACTGTCTGAATGGGCCTCCCATGCTCTTTTATTGCCACTTTTTTTGCTGTTAGTATAATGCCAGCAGTCAAGTCAAGCAATGCTACTGCTAAAGTGATGCCACATTTAACTAATGCCGCTCTCAGTCTAATGCCACCCATAAATTTAAGCAATGCCATTTAATGTCACTGGATTATTTCAGGGTTAGCTGTTGATTGTGGATGTATTAAAGATTTTTCGGCTAAGGCATTCTAATGTTGTTGCACAGCCAGTATACCAACGATGAAACTTGTTACTACCTTCAGATTTTTGCACTGTTAATGCTTATAGATTACATACCTCACTTTCATGAGATAAGTTAATTTTTTTGTACAGTGTCACCAAAATGCCAAGGCGCTGATGTCATTTTATTTTGGTTAAACTGCATAGACAATTATGAAGACAAGAGGAAAGGTCAAGAGTGGGCACCTCCTCCTCCGGCTGTTCTCTTGAGGAGGTCTGTATGTTTGTCTCTAATGCCTGTCGACTACATACCTGACATCATGATGTAATGTTAAGTCATTTCCTTTTGTACAGTGTCACTGAATTGTCAAGGCGGTGATGGCATTTTATTTTAGTAGAACTGCACAAATTTTGCTTAAAAGAAGAGGAAAGGTCAGGAATGGCTCACTTTTCCAGAAAAAACTATGTATGTCTTCCTCACATCAGCTGTTGTTGCTTTATTTATTCCTTCAAACAGGTGGTTAGAAACAGTCTTGCTACCTTTTCCCATTAAGAAATTGGAATGCTTATATTTGTGAGTCTATGCTTCAACTAGTGCCACTTTTAGAGTAATCACACTTTCAATATCTATGCAAACAGGGATGCTCGATTTTAGTGGAACTGCACAAAAAGTCCAACTGGTTCAACATTAGGAGCATGTTTTTTTTCCAAACCTTTATATCCAATTGGTGGCACTATGAGCTGTTCATTACGAAGGTACATGGTTTGCTACTATCTTGCTACTCTTTTTGTACTGTCATTAGATAGTAATACTAGTGGTTTGCATGTGAATTTATTGGCAGGGTGGACCTACATTGGAGGTGCAGGACAGGATTCAATGATTGGATGCTCAATTTTGGTTATATTGATTTCACCTCTTCCATCACTGCGAACATGGATATCCTTGGTCTGATGAAGAATAGGCGCTGTATTTCTGCTCTAAACCAGCAAATCAATTTAGTATGAAATTGTCCAGGGCAAAACATAACTGTATCAGATTGTCCAGTGCAGAACATGACAGATGCTTAGCGGAAGAGACATGTTTAAACCAAAAATACAAGGTGTGGTATATGTTTAATAGCTGCTTGATATTTGTGCAGACAGAGAAGTCTGCCCATTGCTATTTGGCAAACCAACAAAGTGCCCGCAATTTTGGTTGAACTGCATAAGAGAATAGTATAGTCACTGCATGCAATGCCATTTGAAAATAGACACAGAAAGATTGGATAGTCACTTCATGGACTGCAGAAAAGTAGTATTATACTATTTATTGGCCAACACTAGGTGCTTCATTGCTTTGGTCTGATTATACAATGGGCATCGTTTTGGCTAAGTTAAAGTTTGCATTCCAAAAATAGTCTCGCCGTGTGATCGAGAGAAGACCAAATCATATTGCAGTGGATGTTCCTCCATCATGTGTGGTTCATTCTCATGGTTCTAGCTGTTGGTGAAACCACTTACGTTTGCAAGAGGAATTGTAGACTTCACAAACAAATTTGTCTTTCAGTCTGTACTGAATGTTGGCCAAGAGAAGCATCCAAGTTAGTAGGAAGAACAGATGTTTTTTCTAGATCTTTGCTTTTGGAGCTACATATTTGTATATGATCAGTGAATCATTGAGATGCATTAACATGTTGATCTTATGTATGGGAATCGTACTAGTTAGTTTTAGTTGCAACGCAAGATCCGAAGTGGCTGATCTTTGCTTTTGGAGCTACATATTTGTATATGATTTGTGAATCATTGAGATGCATTAACAGTTACTTATTTCTGTTCGCTCAGTGTTTACAAGTTACTGATCGATCACTAGCTAGCCTACAAATGTGCTCCTGGCAGTTCTATTTGCGACGCAAGATGTGAAGTGGCAGTTTTTTGAATAAAAATGCCTACCTCTGAAGAAACTGACAAGCTACACTATCGATCCTACACGGATAAAAATGCCTACCTCTGAAGAAACTGACAAACTACACTATCGATCCTACACGGATAAATAGTAGATCACGCACGTACTACCTCCTTTCCGATTTGGAGGGCTCAATTCAAGAAACGGCCTACTCGATCCTACAAGAATAAATAGTGGATCACGCACGTACTAGTACCTCCTTTCCGGTTTGCAGGGCTGAATTCAAACCTCTCACCAACCAAGGTACTCCCTCCGTCCGGGATTTATTAGTCCCGTGAGCAAAGCAGCAAGACCAAGGCATGGCAATAATTAACGGCATGCAGAAGTTTAAGACTAATTAATTCGAGCGATTTAAGTGGCTGCATGCGTGCCCTCGGCATGCAGAAGTTTAAGCCTAATTAATTCCAGCGATTTAAGTGGCTGCATGCTGCTTCGCGTACTGCCTGCGAGCGATTTTGAGTGCCTGCATGCAGCCGGCCGTAATTAAGGCAGCTAACTGATGCGAAAAAAGATACGCTTTAAATCCGTGGAATCATTATTGACAAGGAGGGAGATGATTCGAGTGCACTCGTTTGACCGCCATGCCGGCGTGCGACCCAGACGGGACGGGACGGCACAGTCATAATTTCAGTTTCTCTAGTTTTCCACGGCAAGCTGGCGCGCTAAGCCATTATGCATTGAATTCCGATGATCATCGCGCTACCTTCCGCCTATAAGTACTGTTTCCCGGCCTTCTCAGGTGCCACCGTGACCCAACTCGCCATATCCTCATAAGCCCCACCGGCCCGACGTTGCTCGCCACGTCCGCCATGCCCCCGCCCGTCCGCGGTAGGCGACGCCGGAGGCGGTCACCGCCGGAACTAGTGTTCGGGTTTTCACCAGAAGGCAGACGGAGGGAGGAGGCATTCTATATGTCTTTAGATGGTAATGCGGAGATCGAGGAGTTGTTGGAGCGCGACCACATGGCGGACGAGCAGGAGTTGTTGGAGCGCGACCGTCTGGCGGAGAAGCAGCATGTCGCCGATTTGCGCCACCAGCGGGACATGGAGCAGCAGCGCGCCGACGCTCTGAGTCGCGAGCAGAGCGCCCGCAACTGCGCCGACTACGTGGAGGTCGGCGCCCGGCAAATAGCCCTGGAGGCTGTCGGGCACGCACGCGTTCGCGACGCTGATTTCTACTACCAGCTCGTTAAGTGGGTTTCCCGCTTGGAAGCCGAAGCTTCGGTGGACCACGCCGGCATGGAAAGGGCCAACGCGCGCGAGCAACGCGCCCTATCGCACCTCTGGCAAGTCCGAGGCGAGGCGGAGGACGCCGGTGCCGGCGTTTAGCATGGACAGCAGATGGCGGCCGGCATCGTCTAGTTAGCTAAGAGTAAGTTAGTACGTGTATGCTACTAGAGTGTTAGTGGGAGTAGATAGTTTAGATAGTTAACTTGGCTATGATGGTTGTCAACGTGGAAGCTCAGTACTCTATATGTGGATCAGACCTGTTACTTTGCTCTGAATGTTGAATTTTTCGTTTGAACGTATGGAATGGGCTGTTATTTTTTTAAATGGGTTGTATTTGTCCTCCACGGTTTAGAGGCTAACTTATGGGCCTAGCAAGTTGACGCGTACACAATCAAGAGATGATTGTACGTGGAGAGGATGACAGTAGGGACCCGCCAAGGTCATGGCAGTACGCAAGCAAGTGCCTCCTTATTTCAAGCCAATAAAAAAATGGCTCCTCCTAGTGGATTTCTGACATCTGGGTCCCATGCCATTGTCAATGTAGTCAATAAACGAGAGAATTGCACAACGAGCGGCTGACACCAGGGAACCAGCAGCTCGCCCAGTTATTTTTGTTTTGGGTTAAATTTGATAAATGCCCCTCCAAATCTGGTGTATCCGAGAAATGCCACTGCAATTTCCAAACTTTGAAAAATGCCATTTCATGCCATTTCTAGTGGCATTTTTCGAAGTCTGGAGTGGCGTTTTTCAAAGTTTGCAAACTGCAGTGGCGTTTTTCAAAGTTTGCAAAAATTGCAGCGGCATTTTTCAAAGTTTGGAAATTGAAGTGGCATTTTTATGAATCGCCATAATTGGAGTGGCATTTATCTAATTTATTTTTGAGACGGAAGCAGGGTGTCAACTGGGTTGTGCGGGACACTCTGGCCTGTCTAGACAGCCTTTTCTTTTATGTTTACCATAGACCAGCCCAGTAAGTCGCTTTATCAGGCCTGTTGGGCTGCAAATCTTTCAAGACGAGGAGAGCTTCATTCGGCTGGCCGAGAAAATGGCCTATTAGTAATGAGAAATGGGTTGTACATTTTTAAAACACATTAAACCGGCAATTATTTTCAAATATCTATTTTTCATTTCGAGATTTTAAATTGCATTGATTTTTGTGCGTGAACAATTTATTGGATTTTATATTGATATACATTTATTTTTTAAATCAGTCTGAATGTGACTCGAAAATTCGGGATTAAAAACAGTTCAGACCGCACCGACATATGCAAAATTCCGTATAAGTTTTTAACCGTGGCCACAATATGGGCTGTAATGCTAACATAAAGAATATGGGCTCCAAAAAAACCCGTAAGAATTAGCAAATGGGCTGTAAATTATTTGAAATAATGGCAGATGGGTTGTATGCTGTTTTCCACAGATTTGAGGCTTTCCACAGATGGCATGTGTACTGTTGGATGTCCATCCAACGGCCGTCATGCTTCTTCAATCTCTGCTCTTCCTGCTCCAGCCGCTCAAACAAGCGCCGGCGGGACTGCCTGCTCCCTCCTCCCCGCGGACGGCTATGCTTCCGCGCAGGCCTCACCGCCCCACCGTACTCCCATCGCTGGCCTAGCCATCCCTCTACTCACCCACACCTGTTGTTATTCTCCGGTGACGGCAGACGAACCAGTAAACCCTCGTACAGTCATACTCCCCTCCGCGTGGGAAACAAAAACAACGGTCGAGTCTTCCCTGCCTCCATGTCGTTCCCTTCCTAGGCCTCGCCGTCGTCCACCGCCCTGGTGCTCTCGGCGTGGCGTGGTCAGCATGGTCAACGACCGACATGCATCTGAAGTGGACTGTACGTGGAGAGGCTGACAGCTGGGTCCACGGCCGCACGCAAGGAAATGCCTCCTTATTACGCGCAAAATAATGATTTCCTCCACCTGACATCTGGGACCCACCGAAACGGCCTCTATATTTCGCGACAAAAACGTTACCGCCGCTGACAGCTCAGACCCACCAGCTATATCTTCGCTAGCAAGGAAGTGCCTCCTTATTACGCACAAAAAAATGTATACTCCCCCTGCTAGCTGGGACCCAGTATAGAGGGCCTACTAAGTTGACGGGGACGAAGGGCTTTGTCAACTTAGTTAATATGCACGATTCTAGCTCGACTAACCGTACGATGTCCATCCAACGGCCGTAGTGCTTCTTCAACCTCTGGTCTTCTTGCTCCAGCCGCCCAAACCAGCGCCGGTCGTGCCGCCTGCTCCTGCCTCCCGTGGCCAGCTGTGCTGCCGCGGAGGCCTCACCGCCCCCATACTACTCCCACCGCTGGCCAGGACATCCCTTCACTCCACTCGCCCACACCCCCAGTTATTCTGCGGCGACGGCAGCGCAGCCGAACTAGTGAACCCTCGTACTCCTCTCCGCGTGGGCATCAACTGTCGCGTCTTCCCCGGCTCCACGTCGTCCCCTTCCTAGGCCTCGCCGTCGTCCACCGCCGTGGTGTTGTCGGCGCGCCGTGGTCAATGTGGTCAACGACTGAATTCCATCGGAAGAATACTATACGTGGAGAGGCTGACAGCTGGGTCCACGGCAGCCGCAAGGAAGTGCCTCCTTATTACACGGAAAATAATTATTCCTCCACCTAACAGCAGGGACCCACCGGACGCCCACTGGTATATCGCGAAAAAAACATTTGCCGCTGACTGCTGGGACCCACCCGACAGGCCACCGTATTTTGCGAAAAAAACGTTCCCCCTGCTGTCAGCTCGGACCCACCGGAAGTGCCTCCTTATTACGCACAAAAAAATGAATACTCCCCTGCTAGCTGGGACCCACCTTGGTGGGAGGCTGACTTGTGGGCCTACTAAGTTGACGGGGATGGAGGGCTTTGTCAACTTAGTCAATATGCACGATTCTAGCTCCAGTGACCGTACGATGCCCATCCAACGGTCGTAGTGCTTCTTCAACCTCTGGTCTTCATGCTCCAGCCGCCCAAACCAGCGTCGGTCGTGCCTCGTGCTCCTGCCTCCCGTGGCCGGCTGCGATGTGGTGGAGGCCTCACCGCCCCCTACTACTCCCACCGCTGGCCAGGCCATCCCTCTACTCACCCACACCCCCTGTTACTCTGCAGCGACGGCAGCCTCACACCACAGCGAACCAGTGCCCTCGTACTCCTCTACGCGTGGGCATCCACTGCCGCGTCTTCCCCGGCTCCGCGTCGTCCCCTTCCTAGGGCTTGCCGTCGTCCACCGCCCTAGTGCTCTCGGCGTGGCATGGTCAACGTGGTCAAGGAACGGCTTCCATCGGACGTGGACTGTACGTGCAGAGGCTGACAGCTGGGTCCACGGCCGCAGCAAGGAAGTGCCTCCTTATTACGTGCAAAATAATTATTCCTCCACCTGACAGCGGGGACCCACCGGACGGGCCACCATATTTCGTGAAAAAAACGTTTTCCCCTGACTGTTGGGACCCACCAGCTACATCTTCGCACGCAAGGAAGTGCCTGACAGTTGGGACCCACCTGGTCGAAGCGTACGTAGCTTTGTCATTCTGGTCGCGAACGTGTACGTACATATATACTGGTGAAAGGATCGAGAAGAGGTGTCTAGAGGGGGGTGATTAGACACTAAGTGCCAAAAGTTGCAGTTTTTAATATTCTTAAGTTTAGGTGGAGTTTAGGCACAAGTTTAACAAACACAATACATATCAATCAAGCATGCAAAGAGTATATGAGCGGCAAAAAGTAAAGCATGCAACTTGCAAGAATGTAAAGGGAAGGGTTTGGAGTATTCAAACGCAATTGGAGACACGGATGTTTTTGGCGTGGTTCCGATAGGTGGTGCTATCGTACATCCACGTTGATGGAGACTTCAACCCACAGAGGGTAACGGTTGCGCGAGTCCACGGAGGGCTCCACCCACGAAGGTCCATGAAGAAGCAACCTTGTCTATTCCATCACGGCCGTCGCCCACGAAGGACTTGCCTCACTAGCGGTAGATCTTCACAAAGTAGGCGATCTCCTTGCCCTTACAAACTCCTTGGTTCAACTCCACAATCTTGTCGGAGGCTCCCAAGTGACACCTAGCCAATCTATGAGACACCACTCTCCAAGAAGTAACAAATGGTGTGTTGATGATGAACTCCTCGCTCTTGTGCTTCAAATGATAGTCTCCCCAACACTCAACTCTGTCTGACAGGATTTGGATTTGGTGGAAAGAAGATTTGAGTGGAAAGCAACTTGGGGAAGGCTAGAGATCAAGATTCATATGGTTGGAATGGAATATCTTGAGCTCAACACATGAGTAGGTAGTTCTCTCTCAGAAAATGTGTATTGGAAGTGAAGGTATGTTCTGATGGTTTTCTCCACAAATGAAGAGTGGGTGGAGGGGTATATATAGCCTCCACGCAAAATCTAACCGCTACACACAATCTGCCAAACTCGGTGGGACCAAATCGTTAAACTCGGCCGGACCGATTCAACAAACCTAGTTACCGTTAGGATTTTCGGTGGGACTGAGATGCAACTCGGTAGGACCGATATGGTTAGGGTTCGGGCATAACGTAATCTCGGTGTGACCGATTACACAAACTCGGTGGGACCGATTTTGGTAATAAGCTAACCAGAGAGTTGGTCAGGCAAACTCGGTGAGACCGATTACACAAACTCGGTGGAACCGATTTTGGTAATAAGCTAACCAGAGAGTTTGCATTGTAATCTCGGTAGTACCGATTGCTCAAACTCGGTGAGACCGATTTTGGTAATGGACATACACAGTGAGATTACAATCCCATCTCGGTGAGACCGAGATCCCTATCGGTGAAACCGATTTGCTAGGGTTTGTGGCAGTGGCTATGACATGTGAAACTCGGTGGCGCCGGATAGAAAGAATCGGTGGGGCCGAGTTTGACTTTTGGTTTAGGTCATATGTGGATGTGGGAAGATAGTTGAGGATTTTGGAGCATATCACTAAGCACATGAAGCAAGAGGCTCATTAAGCAACACCTCATCCCTCCTTGATAGTATTGGCTTTTCCTATAGACTCAATGTGATCTTGGATCACTAAAATATAAAATGTAGAGTCTTGATCTTGAAGCTTGAGCCAATCATTTTTCCTTGGCATCTTGAAGGGGTTCCACATCCTCTAGTCCATGCCACTCCATTGTTGAACTTATCTGAAACATGCTAGGTAAAAGTGCTAGTCCAACAAGAGATATGTTGACATTAATTACCAAAACCACCCAGGGAGCACTTGTGCTTTCAATCTCCCCCTTTTTGGTAATTGATGACAACATACATCAAAGCTTTAGATAAAGATATAGAGAATAGCAAGTAAAGCTTTGGAAAGACATGTAACATGCATAGGCTCCCCCTACATGTATGCAATCATGTGAATATTGAATATAGGAGCATGTGAGTGCGTAAGCATGACAGAGTAAGCAATGTGTTACATGTATCTTGGCTATATGCATTAGAGAAAATGATGTGAATATGAGAAATGTACCTTCATGCTCATGAGTCCTTTTTGCAAACAGTATGCACATCAGCAAGAATTTCTCATTCACATGACTGAGATGCATATACTTACCTTGTGGTCTTGAGTTGGCTTAGGATGGGATGAACCTGCGCAAACAAGGTTAAATAACACAGATACACCTACTAACCAGAGCAAACAAGAGAAACCACAAGAGAACCAAGACTGGGATGACATGTAGAGTGAGTACTAAGTACCACATTGGATATAGTCATGTCCCTAAAGATAAAGATATGCAATAAAATCAGAGATTTCCTTCCCTTAGATGTCTTGCTCCCCCTGAATCTGCATGGGATATTGGGAGAAGATAGGGAACAGAAAATCAGAGCAATAGAAAATAAACAACAGAGCTTGAGCTAAAGCAAGAAAACAAACATGTCTTTCCCCTCTTAAAGACATGTGACATCTCTCCTCTTGAACACCAAGCATCTGGGGTCATTGATTATATTACTTTCTCTCCCCCTGAGTATTCTCTCTTTCTCCCCCTATAGGAAGGATTAAGCTTTCATGTGATCTCTCTCTCCCCCTTTGACATCAATTTCCAAGAAGGGTCTTCTGGACATGTGATACAAATGGGTTGGTCCTTGAGTCACAGAGCAAAGCAGTATGTGTAACATGATGCTGGTAGAGGACAAGAATCATTGAGTGGAGCTGGAGCAAATAGAAATCAGGAATAAGTGGCAAGTTGGTTTTTCTGTGGTGAAATCGGTGACTCCGAGTTGTGTGCTTCGGTTGCACCGAAAGGTTTCGGTTGAGCCAAAGAGAACAAACCGGTGGGACCAAGTTCATCAGAGTGAAACTACTTGTCACCTCAGCTCACTGGACAAGTAAAATCTCACAAGGATATGCAAGGAATTAACTGAAAGATTTGCAATGAATTTGATGCGGAAAATGCATAACAGACAGAAAAGAAAAGAAACTAAAAGATCTAGATGAAGTTTTTTTGTTGTTGTTGAAAAGGGGAAACAAATATGCAAATGACAAATGCAATAACACAGAAAAGAACACAAAAGAACTTCATCTAGAGATGGTCGGCGACAAAGTCACCTATGTTAGAGTATATTGACTTAGGAGTCAAGTGAGAGCACTTGATCATAGGTCATAGTCATCGTTTAAGCTCAAAATGGGGTTTCCATTTTTCGTTTAAGCATCTTGATGTATTCACATCTTGCCGAGTTGCTTTGACTCATGACTTGGAGTAAAGCTTCTCTAAGATGGAATAACATACCTTGGGGGGGTGTTGATCTTGCTCATGTAGTTGAACTTGTGTGAGTTGCTCAAGGTTGATGTAGTTCATCAAGAGTTGGGAGCACCGCTTGGAGTTTGAGTTCATCTACCTACATGGGTTAGTCTTGCAAGGAAGAGCACTTGTGTATCCAAAATGACAATCATGAGACTCAACATAGAATTTGTCAAAGGATATGTTTGAATGGTTTCGTGCTTCCTTGTCTTCAACCACCGTTGTGTAGAGACTTGGTGATGTAGAGATTGCTCAAGATGTGAGTGAGTTGCAACCTCATCGATTTATATTCAACCAAGTACCTACATGGGTTAGATAACATGCAAGGTACAAATATATCCAAGGCATATGAATAGCATCATAAGAGAAATATCGAGGATTAGTCATAGGCTCATGCCCCGCATGTATCAAATGGAGTTCCTACTCCATGTTTGAAGCATCAATGATGTTCAATTCACCTCTCAACCTGCAAAACACTTTCTCATCAAGTGGTTTAGTGAATATATCCGCTAATTGCTTATCGGTGCGAACATGCTTAATGTCAATGTCCCCTTTTGCAACATGATCTCGAATGAAATGATGACGAACTTCGATATGCTTAGTTCGAGAGTGTTGCACGGGATTGTGAGCAATCTTAATAACACTTTCATTGTCACATAGCAATGGAACATGTTTCACATATATCCCATAATCTTTAAGAGTTTGGGTCATCCAAAGTAAATGAGCACAACATGAACCAGCGGCAATGTATTCCGCTTCGGCGGTGGATAAGGATACCGAGTTTTGTTTCTTGGAAGACCAAGACACAAGAGATCTACCAAGGAATTGACAAGTACCCGAAGTGGACTTTCTATCAACCTTGTCTCCGGCATAGTCCGAATCGGAGTAGCCGACAAGATCAAAAGAGGACCTCTTAGGATACCAAATGCCAAAATTTGGTGTATGGATTAAGTATCTCACTATCCTTTTCACAGCCTTAAGATGACATTCTTTAGGAGCAGCTTGATATCATGCACACATGCACACACTTAGCATTATCGGGACACGAGGCACATAGATATAACAATGAACCAATCACAGAGCGATAAACCTTTTGATCAACCGGTTCACCATCTTTGGTCAAATCAAGATGTCCACTAGTAGGCATGGGTGTAGTCATACCTTTGTATTCTTGCATATTGAACTTCTTGAATAAGTCTTTGGTGTACTTCGTTTGAGAGACAAAGGTACCTTCCTTAGTTTGCTTGATTTGCAAACCGAGAAAGAATTTGAGTTCACTCATCATAGACATCTCAAACTTCTCCGACATTAGCTTTCCAAACTTCTCACTAAATTGAGGGTTAGTTGAACCAAATATGATATCATCAACATAAATTTGGCACACAAATAGTTCTCCATTAACCCTTTTAATGAAAAGAGTAGAATCAATTTTACCAATTTCAAAGCCTTTTTCAATAAGGAACTTGTTCAAGCATTTATACCATGCTCTAGGAGCTTGTTTAAGACCGTAAAGAGCTTTGTGAAGTTTATAAACATGATTAGGTTTCTTAGGATTGACAAATCCGGGAGGTTTCTTAACATAAACTTCCTCCTCAATTTTGCCATTTAGAAAAGCACTTTTAATGTCCATTTGGTACAAGGTGATATCATGGTGATTAGCATAGGCAAGTAAGATGCGAATGGACTCAAGTCTAGCAACGGGAGCATAAGTCTCACCATAGTCCATACCTTCGACTTGTGTGTAGCCTTGGGCGATGAGACGTGCTTTGTTGCGAACCACTTGTCCATCTTCATCTTGCTTGTTGCGAAACACCCATTTGGTACCAATGATGTTGTGGTTGTTGTCGGGCTTCTCGACCAATGTCCACACTTGATTTCTCTCAAAGTTGTGTAGCTCTTCATGCATAGCGTTTATCCAATTCGGATCCTTCAATGCTTCTTCAACCTTCATAGGTTCAATGCTAGAGATGAATGAGTAATGTTCACAAAAGTTAGCTAAACGAGTTTTAGAGCGAGTGATTCTCCCGGTTTGAATATCTTTGTAGATTTGCTCGATGGGATGATCTTTGGCAATTCTTGCTCAAACTCGTGAAAGCTTTTGCTTGGGTCGGGGTGGAACATCCTCTTCATCTTGTTCTTCTTCTTCTTCTTGGCCTTCTTCATTGTTGACGTTGTTGTTCTCTCGTCGTGGTGGAGAAGGAGGTTGTTGATGTTCATCTTGGTGTACTTCCTCGTTTTCTTCATCTTGGCGTGTCCCACTTGTGGATGCTTCCGTATCAACTCTTGGTTCACCTTGTCGTGAGGTAGAAGCTTCCACTTGGACGGACGAGGTACTCTCCTTCATTTCCGTTGGATCAATCTTGCCGATGGACAAGTCTTGAATTGCTTCCAAAGGGTCTTTGTCTCCTACATCAGTTGGCAATTGCTCTACTTGTGAGCTGTTAGATTCATCAAACTTCACATCTACCGTCTCTTCAACCTTTCGAGTGAAATTGTTGTAGACACGATAAGTATGAGAGTTTGAGCCATAACCAAGTAGAAAACCTTCATGAGACTTAGGAGCAAATTTAGAACGACGATGCTTATCAAGAATGTAGCACTTTGAGCCGAATACTCGAAAGTATCCAACTTGGGGTTTGTTACCAGTGAGGAGCTCGTATGCCGTCTTGCCGAGTAGCTTGTGAAGATACAAGCGATTTGTTGCATGACAAGCTGTCTCAACCGCTTCCGCCCAAAAGTGCTTTGGCGTCTTGTACTCATCAAGCATCGTTCTTGCCATCTCGATAAGAGTCCGGTTCTTCCTCTCAACAACTCCATTTTGTTGAGGTGTGTATGTAGCCGAGAACTCGTGTGAAATCCCTTCTTCGTCAAGAAAGGTGTCCACATTTGCGTTCTTGAACTCCGTTCCGTTGTCACTTCGAACCTTCTTGATCTTCACGTCAAACTGATTTTGGGCCTTCCTAGTGAAGTTTTTGAAGATCTTTTGGACCTGCGACTTGTCATCAAGAAAGAACACCCACGTAAATCTTGAAAAAGCATCAACTATGACTAGACCAAATGAGTTACCACCGAGACTCTTGTAGGCATTTGGACCAAAGAGATCCATGTGAAGTAGCTCGAGTGGTCTTCTTGTGGTCATGATGTTCTTCGCGCGGTGACTTCCTCCAACTTGTTTCCCTACTTGACAAGCGCTACAAAGTCTATCCTTGTCAAATACGACATCTTTTATTCCAAGGATATGATCACCTTTAATAAGCTTATCAAGATTTCGCATTCCAACATGACCTAGTCTTCCATGCCACAACCAGCCTTTAGAAGATTTAGCAATTAAGCAAGTTTTAGGTTGAGCCTTTTTAGTGAAATCAACAATGTAAAGATCTCCTCTACGTATACCGGTAAAGACCATTTTGTCATTGTCTCTACGAAACACTTGGCAATCTACTTCAGTGAATAGGATGTTGAAACCGAAATCCGCAAGTCTAGAAACTGAAAGTAAATTTTATCCAAGAGATTCAAGGAGCATGACATTTTGTATGTAGCTATCATGTGAGATGGTCACCTTACCAAGGCCAACCACCTTACCCTTTGAATTATCACCAAACGTGACATATTTTCGAGGGCCGTCGTTTTCAGCAAGCTCATTGAACATATCTTCATCTCCGGTCATATGATCAGTACATCCACTATCAAGGACCCATTCCTTTCCTCCAGCCATGTAGCCGCGAAGATTTGCCATAAGCCCAAAATGTATCATTGCATCATCAAGATCATAGTCACTATCATCATCTTCATCATAGTATCCATGTTCAACATCATTTGTGATTGATCAATTCCTAGAGAGGGTAATTCATTAGATAAATGATCATCACAATGGTTACCTTTATGAATTCTAATAGCTTCGGATATGATATTGCTAATGATTCCAATGTTTCCTTTAGCGTGCATGAGATTGGTAAGCTCAAATAGATAATCACCAAAACTAGGATCACTAGAGTTCATCTTACTCAAAGCAATAGACTTATGGAGAATTTCGTCTAAATTTTTTAAGGAATAATCAGGAAATCGTTCCTCAAGAAATTTCCATATAGTATAGGCACAATCAAGAGTAGGCAAACTAGCAATCAAATTTTTGGGCAATCCTCTAATGATGAGCTCAACAGTTCTAAGATTACAAATCATGTCAATATCTTCATCTAGGGTAGGGTGCAAAGGATCAATATGAGGTGCACAAGGACTAGCAATGTACTTGTTCAAATGATATTCATTGAAAATCTCAAGCATTTCATTTTTCCACTCATGAAAATACTCTCCATCAAGAATGGGCACTCTATGTCTAAGACTCCCTAAAGTAGACACATCCATCTTCCTCCAAAGGTGTTTAAACCAAGGCAATGGAGACCAATGCTCTGATACCAATTGAAAGGATCGAGAAGAGGTGTCTAGAGGGGGGTGATTAGACACTAAGTGCCAAAAGTTGCAGTTTTTAATATTCTTAAGTTTAGGTGGAGTTTAGGCACAAGTTTAACAAACACAATACATATCAAGCAAGCATGCAAAGAGTATATGAGCAGCGAAAAGTAAAGCATGCAACTTGCAAGAATGTAAAGGGAAGGGTTTGGAGTATTCAAACGCAATTGGAGACACGGATGTTTTTGGCGTGGTTTCGATAGGTGGTGCTATCGTGCATCCACGTTGATGGAGACTTCAACCCACAGAGGGTAACGGTTGCGCGAGTCCATGGAGGGCTCCACCCACGAAGGGTCCACGAAGAAGCAACCTTGTCTATTCCATCACGGTCGTCGCCCACGAAGGACTTGCCTCACTAGCGGTAGATTTTCACGAAGTAGGCGATCTCCTTGCCCTTACAAACTCCTTGGTTCAACTCCACAATCTTGTCGGAGGCTCCCAAGTGATACCTAGCCAATCTAGGAGACACCACTCTCCAAGAAGTAACAAATGGTGTGTTGATGATGAACTCCTTGCTCTTGTGCTTCAAATGATAGTCTCCCCAACACTCAACTCTGTCTGACAGGATTTGGATTTGGTGGAAAGAAGATTTGAGTGGAAAGCAACTTGGGGAAGGCTAGAGATCAAGATTCAAATGGTTGGAATGGAATATCTTGAGCTCAACACATGAGTAGGTAGTTCTCTCTCAGAAAATGTGTATTGGAAGTGAAGGTATGTTCTGATGGTTTCTCCACGAATGAAGAGTGGGTGGAGGGGTATATATAGCCTCCACACAAAATCTAACCGTTACACACAATCTGCCAAACTCGGTGGGACCGAATCGTTAAACTTGGTCGGACCGATTCAACAGGCCTAGTGACCATTAGGATTTTCGGTGGGACTGAGATGCAACTCGGTATGACCGATATGGTTAGGGTTCAGGCATAACGTAATCTCGGTGTGACCGATTACACAAACTCGGTGGGACCAATTTTGGTAATAAGCTAACCAAAGAGTTGGCCAGGCAAACTCGGTGAGACCGATTACACAAACTCGGTGGAACCGATTTTGGTAATAAGCTAACCAGAGAGTTTGCATTGTAATCTCGGTAGTACCGATTGCTCAAACTCGGTGAGACCGATTTTGGTAATGGACATACACAGTGAGATTACAATCCCATCTCGGTGAGACCGAGATCCCTATCGGTGAAACCGATTTGGTAGGGTTTGTGGCAGTGGCTATGACATGTGAAACTCGGTGGCGCCGGATAGAAAGAATCGGTGGGGCCGAGTTTGACTTTTGGTTTAGGTCATATGTGGATGTGGGAAGATAGTTGAGGATTTTGGAGCATATCACTAAGCACATGAAGCAAGAGGCTCATTAAGCAACACCTCATCCCTCCTTGATAGTATTGGCTTTTCCTATAGACTCAATGTGATCTTGGATCACTAAAATATAAAATGTAGAGTCTTGATCTTGAAGCTTGGACCAATCATTTGTCCTTAGCATCTTGAAGGGGTTCCACATCCTCTAGTCCATGCCACTCCATTGTTGAACTTATCTGAAACATGCTAGGTAAAAGTGTTAGTCCAACAAGAGATATGTTGACATTAATTACCAAAACCGCCCAGGGAGCACTTGTGCTTTCAACTGGTGGATGTAGAGGCGCGCACGTGTCATAGTAGAGGCGGTCAGGGTGCAAGAAAGAAAATACGGCCACGTACGTGTACATACGGGCGGGGTCTCGAACGCCTACTCGCGCATATGTACGGCGAGGGCTCGTTGACATGGCTGGGTCGGAACGGAGAAACAGCGCCGTTGTCGTGTTCATGGGGAGGCAACGAAATGCGTCGTGTTCATGGGGAGGTAACGGAATGTGTCGTGTTCATCGGGAGGGCTTGGACGGAACAGGCGATGGAAACGAGGCCTGGCGTACCGCAGAACAGAGGAAACGGCCTTATGTTCGACCGGCCACGTTTGAAACGGGATCCTGTTCATCGGGAGGGGTCTAGCATACCGCAAAACGGAGGAAACGGACCTCCTACAGTCGAAACGGGGGTCCTGTTGATCGGGAGGGGTGTGGCGTACTGCAAAACAGCGGAAACAGACTTGTGTTGGAGCGCTACGGTCGAAACGGGGGTCCTGTTCATCGGGAGGGGTGTAGCGTACCGCAAAACGGGACTCCACGGGATACTGTTCATCTCCACCGTCGACCCCCTCCAGCCTCCACAAGCTACTGTTCATCCATCGTCGACCTCCTCCAGCCTCTCCACGGGCTCCTGTTCATCCAGCCTCCACCGCGCGCTACTCCACCGGCTACTGTTCGACCACCCCTCCACCATCTACTGTTCATCCAGCCCTCCACACCACGGGGTCCTGTTCAACCACCCCTCCACGGGCACCCCTCCACCGTCTACTGTTCATCCAGCCCTCCACACCACGGGGTCCTGTTCAACCACCCCTCCACGGGCACCCCTCCACTGTCTACTGTTCATCCTGCCCCTCCACACCACGGGGTCCTGTTCATCCACCCCTCCACGGGCACCCCTCCACCGTCTACTATTCATCCAACCCTCCACCACACCACGGGGTCCTGTTCATCCAGAGGCAATGCCACCGCTCACTGTTCATCCAACCCCCCCCCCCCCAACGCTCACTTTTCATCCCATCGATCGGCTTCAGTTAGCAGCAGTAGCAAAGGAATCGCTCGATCGGGTTCAGTTAACAGCCATCGATTGATCGCTCGGGTTCAGTAACGTGTAGCCTGCGGTGCAATCGCTCGGGTTCAGTTAGAGCCCAACGCCTCGCTCGGGTTCAGTTAGAGCCAATGCCTCGCACACACGCGCGTACGTGTATGAGAGAAACATGCATCGCTCGGGCCCCGACCTCCCACCGTAAACGGGAACTCCCCGAAATTTTCCTCCCCCTTGCTTCTACCATGGTTTTTTTCGTCATGGACGGCCCAAAGAATGTCATGCAGCTGCGTCTCCGGCCCTCCTAGGACGAAAAGCCCATTTTCTATCATGATTTTTTGTCATAGAAGTAGGAGCCCACCACATCTATGATGATACCGGGTTTTGTCACAATTATCATCATAGAAGTGTCATATGTATGACAGAAAAAATTCGTTCGGCCCAAAATGTCATGGATGTGTCTTTTTTTTGTAGTGTATACTAGTGGGAAATTTTCCATTATAGAACTTGGCTTGTATATTCCAACGATGGGCTTCCTCAAATGCCCTAGGTCTTCGTGAGCAAGAAAGTTGGATGCACACCCACTTAGTTTCTTTTGATGAGATTTCATACATTTATAGCTCTAGTGCATCCGTTGCATGGCAATCCCTACTCCTTGCATTAACATCAATCGGTGGGCATCTCCCTAGCCCATTGATTAGCCTCGCTGATGTGAGATTTTCTCCTTTTTGTCTTCTCCACATAACCCCCATCATCATATTCTATTCCACCCATAGTGCTATGTCCATGGCTCGCGCTCATATATTGCGTGAAAGTTTATAGGTTTGAGATTACTAAAGTATGAAACAATTGCTTGGCTTGTCATCGGGGTTGTGCATGATGAGAGCATTCTTGTGTGACGAAAATGGAGCATGACTAAACTATATGATTTTGTAGGGATGAACTTTCTTTGGCCATGTTATTTTGAGAGGACATAATTGCTTAGTTAGTATGCTTGAAGTATTATTATTTTTATGTCAATATGAACTTTTATCTTGAATCTGTCGGATCTGAGTATTCATACCACAATTAAGAGGAATTACATTGAAATTATGCCAAGTAGCATTCCACATCAAAAGTTAACTTTTTAATCATTCACCTACTCGAGGACGAGCAGGAATTAAGCTTGGGGATGCTTGATACGTCTCCAACGTATCTATAGTTTTTCATTGCTCCATGCTATATTATCTACTGTTTTAGATCATATTGGGCTTTATTATCCACTTTTATATTATTTTTGGGACTAACCTATTAACCGGAGGCCCAGCCCAGAATTGTTGTTTTTTGCCTATTTCAGTGTTTCGAAGAAAAGGAATATCAAGCGGAGTCGAAATGGAATGAAATCAACTGGAGAAGTTATTTTTGGAAGGAAAGCTACCGGAAAAGCTTGGAGTGCACGTTGGGAAAGGAGGGAGGTGGCCACAAGGGTGGGGGCGCCCCCCTAGGGCGCGCCCCCAGCCTCGTGGGCCCCCCGGAGTTCCACCGACGTACTCCTTTCACCCATATGTACCCACGTACCCTAAAACTTCCGAAGACGAGAATAGATCGGGAGTTCCGTCGCCGCAAGCCTCTGTAGCCACCAAAAACCAATCGGGACCCTGTTCCGGCACCCTGCCGGAGGGGGGAACCCTCACCGGTGGCCATCTTCATCATCCCGGCGCTCTCCATGACGAGGAGGGAGTAGTTCACCCTCGGGGCTGAGGGTATGTACCAGTAGCTGTGTGTTTGATCTATCTCTCTCTCTCTCTCTCTCTCTCTCTCTCTCTCTCTCTCTCTCTCTCTCTCTCTCTCTCTCTCTCTCTCTCGTGTTCTTGATTTGGCACGATCTTGATGTATGGCGAGCTTTGCTATTATAGTTGGATCTTATGTTTCTTCTCCCCCTCTACTCTCTTGTAATGGATTGAGTTTTCCCTTTGAAGTAATCTTATCGGATTGAGTCTTTAATGATTTGAGAACACTTGATGTATGTCTAGCCGTGCGTATCTGTGGTGACAATGGGATATCACGTGATTCACTTGATGTATGTTTTGGTGATCGACTTGCGGGTTCCGCCCATGAACCTATGCATAGGGGTTGGCACACATTTTCGTCTTGATTCTCCGATAGAAACTTTGGGGCACTCTTTGAGGTTCTATGTGTTGGTTGAATAGATGAATCTGAGATTGTGTGACGCATATCGTATAATCATACCCACGGATACTTGAGGTGACATTGGAGTATCTAGGTGACATTAGGGTTTTGGTTGATTTGTGTCTTAAGGTGTTATTCTAGTACGAACTCTAGGGCTGTTTGTGACACTTATAGGAATAGCCCAATGGATTGATTGGAAAGAATAACTTTGAGGTGGTTTCGTACCCTACCATAATCTCTTCCTTTGTTCTCTGCTGTTAGTGACTTTGGAGTGACTCTTTGTTGCATGTTGAGGGATAGTTATATGATCCAATTATGTTATTATTGTTGAGAGAACTTGCACTAGTGAAAGTATGAACCCTAGGTCTTGTTTACTAGCATTACAAAAACCTATATCTACCGTCCATATTGCACTTGTATCACCATCTCTTCGCCGAACTAGTGCACCTATACAATTTACCATTGTATTGGGTGTGTTGGGGACACAAGAGACTCTTTGTTATTTGGTTGCAGGGTTGTTTGAGAGAGACCATCTTCATCCTACGCCTCCTACGGATTGATAAACCTTAGGTCATCCACTTGAGGGAAATTTGCTAATGTCCTACAAACCTCTGCACTTGGAGGCCCAACAACGTCTGCAAGAAGAAGGTTGTGTAGTAGACATCAAGCTCCCCGGCAACGGCGCCAGAAATTCTTCCTGCTACTTCTTGAGCCTGCGTTGGTTTTTTCCTTTGAAGAGGAAAAGGGTGATGCAGCATAGTAGAGATAAGTATTTCCCTTAGTTAAGAACCAAGGCATCATTCCAGTAGGAGAAGAACGCGTAAATCACCAATACCTGCACAAACAATCAAACACTTGCATTCAACGCGATAAAGGGGTTGTCAATCCCTTCACAGTCACTTGCAAAGGTGAGATCTGATGAAGATAGAAAAACAAAACTAAACGAAAAGATAAAATATTTTTGGGTCTTTTGGTTTATAGATCTGAAAATAAAAGATTGCAAAATAGTAGATCGGGAACTAATATGATGGAAAATAGACCCGGGGTCCATAGGTTTCACTAGAGGCTTCTCTCTTGAAGGCAAATAATACGGTGGGTGAACAAATTACTGTCGAGCAATTGATAGAAAAGTGCAAAGTTATGATGATATCCAAGGCAATGATTATGTAATATAGGCATAACGTCTGTGTCAAGTAGACAGACTCCTGCCTGCATCTACTACTATTACTCCACACATCGATCGACTCAGGCGTGCATCTAGAGTATTAAGTTCATGAAGAACAGAGTAACGCTTTAAGTAAGATGACATTATGTAGAGGAATAAACTCAAGCAATATGATGTAAACCCCATCTTTTTATCCTCGATGGCAACAATACAATACATGCCTCGCTACACCTACTTTGTCACTGGGTGAGGACACCACAAGATTGAACCCAAATCTAAGCACTTCTCCCATTGCAAGAAAAACCAATCTAGTTGGCCAAACCAAACCGATAGTTCAAAGAGAATTACAAAGATATCAAATCATGCATATAAGAATTCAGACAAGATTCAAATAATATTCATAGATAATCTGATCATAAATCCACAATTCATCGGATCTCGACAAACGCACCGCAAAAGAAGATTACATCCGATAGATCTCCAAGAACTTCGAGGAGAACATGGTGTTGAAAATCAAAGAGAGAGAAGAAGCCATCTAGCTACTAGCTATGGATGTTGGGGAACGTAGTATTTCAAATATTTTCCTACGATCACACAAGATCTATCTAGGAGAAGCATAGCAACGAGCGGGGATAGTGTGTCCACGTACCCTCGTAGACCGAAAGCAGAAGCATTTAGTAACGCGGTTGATGTAGTTGAACGTCTTCGCGATCCAACCGATCAAGTACCAAACGCATGGCACCTCCGCGATCTGCACACGTTCAGCTCGGTGACGTCCCTCGAACTCTAGATCCAGCTGAGGTCGACGGAGAGTTTCCTCGGCACGACGGCATGGTGACGGTGATGATGAAGTTACCGACGCGGGGCTTCGCCCAAGCACTACGACAATATGGCCGAGGTGGAAAACTATGGAAGGAGGCACCGCACACGGCTAAGAAATCAACTTGTGTGTCTATGGGGTGCCCACCTACCCCGTATATAAAGGAGGGGAGGAGGGGGCCGGCCGGCCTCAAGGGGCACGCCCAAGGGTTGGGGAATCCTACTCCTACTAGGAGTAGGTTCCCCCCTTTCCTAGTCCAACAAGGAGGGGAAGGAAGGAGGAAGGGGGAGAAGGAAGGAGGGGGCGCCGCCCCCACCCCTTGTCCAATTCGGACTGGGGGGCGCGCGCCACCTCCTGGCCGGCCCTCTCTCCTCTAAGGCCCATGGTGGCCCATTAACTTCCAGGGGGGTCCGGTAACCCTCCGGCACTCTGATTTTATCCGAAACTCTCTGGAACACTTCCGGTGCCCGAACAATATGGTTCAATATATCAATCTTTATGTCTCAACCATTTCGAGACTCCTCGTCATGTCCGTGATCTCATCTGGGACTCCGAACAACCTTCGGTATATCAAATCACATTAACTCATAATACCAATCGTCATCAAACGTTAAGCGTGCGGACCCTACGGGTTCAAGAACTATGTAGACATGACAGAGACACTTCTCCGGTCAAAAACCAACAGCAGAACCTGGATGCTCATATTGGTTCCTACATGTTCTATGAAGATCTTTATCGGTCAAACCGCACAACAACATACGGTGTTCCCTTTGTCATCGGTATGTTACTTGCTCGAGATTCGATCGTCGGTATCATCATACCTAGTTCAGTCTCGTTACCGAAAAGTCTCTTTACTCGTTTTGTAGTGCATCACCCTGCAACTAACTCATTAGTCACATTGCTTGCAAGACTTATAGTGATGTGCATTACCGAGAGGGCCCAGAGATACCTCTTCGACAATCGGAGTGACAAATCCTAATCTCCATCTATACCAACTCAACAAACACCATCGGAGACACCTGTAGAGCATCTTTATAATCACCCAGTTACGTTGTGATGTTTGATAGCACAATAAGTGTTCCTCCGGCATTCGGGAGTTGCATAATCTCATAGTCATAGGAACATGTATAAGTCATGAAGAAAGCAATAGCAATAAACTAAACGATCATAGTGCTAAGCTAACGGATGGGTCTTGTCCATCACATCATTCTCTAATGATGTGATCCCGTTCATCAAATGACAACACATGTCTATGGCTAGGAAACTTAACCATCTTTGATTAACGAGCTAGTCTAGTAGAGGCATACTAGGGACACTCAGTTTGTCTATGTATTCACACATGTACTAAGTTTCCGGTTAATACAACTCTAGCATGAATAATAAACATTTATCATGATATAAGGAAATATAAATAACAACTTTATTATTGCCTGTAGGGTATATTTTCTTCAGTCTCCCACTTTCACTAGAGTCAATAATCTAGATTACATAGTAATGATTCAGACACCCATGGAGCCTTGGTGTTGATCATGTTTTGCTCGTGAGAGAGGCTTAGTCAATGGGTCTACAACATTCAGATCCGTATGTATCTTGCAAATCTCTATGTCTCCCTCCTTGACTTGATCGCGGATGGAATTGAAGCGTCTCTTGATGTGCTTGGTTCTCTTGCGAAATCTTGATTCCTTTGCCAAGACTATTGCACCAGTATTGTCACAAAATATTTTCATTGGACCCGATGCACTAGGTTTGACACCTAGATCGGATATGAACTCCTTCATCCAGACTCCTTCATTTGCTGCTTCCGAAGCATCTATGTACTCCCCTTCACACGTAGATCCCGCCACGACGCTCTGCTTGGAACTGCACCAACTGACAACTCCACCATTCAATATAAACACGTATCCGATTTGTGACTTAGAGTCATCCGGATCAGTGTCAAAGCTTGCATCGACTAACCATTTACGACGAGCTCTTTGTCACCTCCATAAACGAGAAACATATCCTTAGTCTTTTCAGGTATTTCAGGATGTTCTTGACCGCTGTCCAGTGATCCACTCCTGGATTACTTTGGTACCTCCCTACTAAACTAATAGCAAGGCACACATCAGGTCTGGTACACAACATTGCATACATGATAGAACCTATGGGTGAAGCATAGGGAATGACCTTCATTTTCTCTCTATCTTCTGCAGTGGTCGGGCATTGAGTCTGACTCAACTTCACACCTTGCAACACAGGCAAGAACTCTTTCTTTGCTTGATCCATTTTGAACTTCTTCAAAACTTTATCAAGGTATGTGCTTTGTGAAAGTCCAATTAAGCATTTTGGTCTATCTCTATAGATCTTGATGCCCAATATATAAGCTGCTTCATCGAGGTTTTTCATTGGAAAAATCTTATTCAAGTATCCTTTTATGCCATTCAGAAATTATGTATCATTTTCGATCAACAATATGTCATCCACATATAATATCAGAAATGCTACAGAGCTCCCACTCACTTTCTTGTAAATACAGGCTTCTCCAAAAGTCTGTATAAAACCATATGCTTTGATCACACTATCAAAGCATATATTCCAACTCTGAGAGGCTTGCACCAGTCCATAAATGGATCGCTGGAGCTTGCACACTTTGTTAGCACCTTTTGGATCGACGAAACCTTCTGGTTGCATCATATACAACTCTTCTTTAACATATCCGTTAAGGAATGTAGTTCTGACATCCATTTGCCAATTTTCCTAATCACAAAATGTGGCAATTGCTAACATGATTCGGACGGACTTAAGCATCGCTACACGCGAGAAAGTCTCATCGTAGTCAACTCCTTGAACTTGTCGAAAACCTTTCGCAACAAGTCGAGCTTTGTAGATAGTAACATTACCGTCAGTGTCACTCTTCTTCTTAAAGTTCCATTTATTCTCTATGGCTTGCCGATCATCGACCAAGTCAACCAAAGCCCATACTTTATTCTTATACATGGATCCCATCTCAGATTTCATGGCCTCAAGCCATTTCACGGAATCTGGGCTCATCATCGCTTCCTCATAGTTCGTAGGTTCGTCATGGTCAAGTAACATGACTTCCAGAACAGGATTACCGTACCACTCTGGTGGGGATCTTACTCTGGTTGACCTATGAGGTTCGGTAGTAACTTGATCAGAAGTTTCATGATCATCATCATTAGCTTCCTCGCTAATTGGTGTAGGAATCACTGGAACTGATTTCTGTGATGAACTACTTTCCAATAAGGGAGCAGGTACAATTACCTCATCAAGTTCTACTTTCCTCCCACTCACTTCTTTCGAGAGAAACTCCTTCTCTAGAAAGGATCCATTCTTAGCAACGAATATCTTGCCTTCGGATCTGTGATAGAAGGTGTACCCAATAGTTTCCTTTGGGTATCCTATGAAGGCACATTTCTCCGATTTGGGTTCGAGCTTATCAGGTTGAAGCTTTTTCACATAAGCATCGCAGCCCCAAAATTTAAGAAACGACAGCTTAGGTTTCTTCCTAAACCACAGTTCATATGGTGTCGTCTCAACGGATTTAGATGGTGCTCTATTTAACGTGAATGCAGTCGTCTCTAAAGCATAACCCCAAAATGATAGCGGTAAATCAGTAAGAGACATCATAGATCGCACCATATCTAATAAAGTACGATTACAACGTTCGGACACACCACTACGCTGTGGTGTTCCGGGTGGCATGAGTTGGGAAACTATTCTGCATTGTTTCAAATGAAGACCAAACTCGTAACTCAAATATTCTCCTCCACGATCAGATCATAGAAACTTTATCTTCTTGTTAGGATGATTTTCCACTTAACTTTGAAATTCTTTGAACCTTTCAAATGTTACAGACTTATGTTTCATCAAGTAGATATACCCATATCTGTTCAAATCATCTGTGAAGGTGAGAAAACAACGATACCCGCCGTGAGCATCAACACTCATCGGACCGCACACATCAGTATGTATTATTTCCAACAAGTCTGTTGCTCGCTCCAAGTCTTAGTCATCTTGCCCATGAGGCATGGTTTGCAAGCATCAAGTGATTTCAAAAGCCCATCAGCATGGAGTTTCTTGATGCACTTTACACCAATATGACCTAAACGGCAATGCCACAAATAAGTTGTACTATCATTATTAAACTTATATCTTTTGGCTTCAATACTATGAATATGTGTATCACTACTATCGAGATTCGATAAAAATAGACCACTCATCAAGGGTGCAAGACCATAAAAGATAATATTCATATAAATAGAACAACCATTATTCTCTGATTTAAATGAGTAACCATCTCGCATCAAACAAGATCCAGATATAATGTTCATGCTTAACGCTGGCACCAAATAACAATTATTCAGGTCTAAAACTAATCCCGAAGGTAGATGTAGAGGTAGCGTGCTGACGGCGATCACATCGACTTTGGAACCATTTCCCACGCGCATCGTCACCTCGTCCTTAGCCAATCTTCACTTAATCTGTAACCCCTGTTTCGAGTTGCAAATATGAGCAACAGAACCAGTATCAAATACCCAGGCGCTACTACGAGCATTAGTAAGGTACACATCAATAACATGTATATCAAATATACCTTTCACTTTGCCATCCTTCTTATCCGCCAAATACTTGGGGCAGTTCCGCTTCCAGTGACCAATCCCTTTGCAATAGAAGCACTCAGTCTCAGGCTTAGGTCCAGACTTGGGCTTCTTCACTTGAGCAGCAACTTTCTTGCTGTTCTTCTTGAAGTTCCCCTTCTTCCCTTTGCCCTTCTTCTTCAAACTAGTGGTCTTGTTGACCATCAACACTTGATGCTCCTTCTTGATTTCTACCTCCGCAGCCTTTAGCATTGCAAAGAGCTCGAGAATTGTCTTATCCATCCCTTGCATATTATAGTTCATCACGAAGCTTTTGTAGCTTGGTGGCAGTGATTGAAGAACTCTGTCAATGATACTATAAACTGGAAGATTAACTCCCAGCTGAGTCAAGTGACTGTGGTACCCAGACATTCTGAGTATATGCTCACTGACAGAACTATTCTCCTCCATTTTGCAGCTGTAGAACTTATTGGAGACTTCATATCTCTCAATCCAGGCATTTGCTTGAAATATTAACTTCAACTCCTGGAACATCTCATATGCTCCATGACGTTCAAAACGTCATTGAAGTACCGGTTCTAAGCTGTAAAGCATGGCACACTGAACTATCGAGTAGTCATCAGCTTTGCTCTGCCAGACGTTCATAACATCTGGTGTTGCTCCTGCAGCGGGTTTGGCACCTAGCGGTGCTTCCAGGACGTAATTCTTCTATGCAACAATGAGGATAGTCCTCAAGTTATGCACCAGTCTGTGTAGTTGCTACCATCATCTTTCAACTTAGCTTTCTCTAGGAATGCACTAAAATTCAATGGAACAGTAGCACGGGTCATTTATCTACAACAACATAGACATGCAAAATACTATCAGGTACTAAGTTCATGATAAATTAAAGTTCAATTAATCATATTACTTAGGAACTCCCACTTAGATAGACATCCCTCTAATCATCTAAGTGATCACGTGATCCATATCAACTAAACCATGTCCGATCATCACATGAGATGGAGAAGTTTTCAATGGTGAACATCACTATGTTGATCATATCTACTATATGATTCACGCTCGACCTTTCGGTCTCAGTGTTCCGAGGCCATATCTGCATATGCTAGGTTCGTCAAGTTTAACCCGAGTATTATGCGTGTGCAAAGCTGGCTTGCACCCGTTGTATGTGAACGTAGAGCTTATCACACCCGATCATCATGTGGTGTCTTGGCACGACAAACTGTAGCAACGGTGCATAGTCAAGGAGAACACTTATAACTTGAAATTTAGTGAGAGATAATCTTATAATGCTACCACCGTACTAAGCAAAATAAGATGCATAAAGGATAAACATCACATGCGATCAATATAAGTGATATGATATGGCCATCATCATCTTGTGCCTTTGGTCTCCATCTCCAAAGCACCGTCATGATCACCATCGTCACCGGCTTGACACCTTGATCTCCATCGAAGCATCGTTGTCGTCTCGCCAACTATTGCTTCTACGACTATCGCTACCGCTTAGAGATAAAGTAAAGCAATTACACGGCGAATGCATTTCATACAATAATGCGACAACCATATGGCTCCTGCCAGTTGCCGATAATTGTTACAAAACATGATCATCTCATACAACAATTTATATATCATCATGTCTTGACCATATCACATCACAGCAAGCCCTGCAAAAACAAGTTAGACGTCCTCTACTTTGTTGTTGCAAGTTTTACGTGGCTGCTATGGGCTGAGCAAGAACCGTTTTACCTATGTATCAAAAACCACAACGATTTTTCGTCAAGTGTGCTATTTTAACCTTCAACAAGGACCGGGCGTAGTCACACTCAATTCAACTAAAGTTGGAGAAACAGACACCCACTAGCCACTTGTGTGCAAAGCACGGCGGTAGAACCAGTCTCATGAACGCGGTCATATAATGTCGGTCTAGGCCGCTTCATCCAACAATACCGCCGAATCAAAGTATGGCATGCTGGTAAGCAGTATGACTATTATTGCCCACAACTCTTTGTGTTCTACTCGTGCATATAACATCTATGCATAGACCTGGCTCGGATGCCACTGTTGGGGAATGTAGTATTTCAAAAAAATCCTACGATCACGCAAGATCTATCTAGGAGAAGCATAGCAACAAGCGGGGAGAGTGTGTCCATGTACCCTCGTAGACCGAAAGAGGAAGCATTTGGTAACGCGGTTGATGTAGTCAAACGTCTTCGCGATCCAACCGATCAAGTACCGAACGCGCAGCACCTCCGCCATCTGCACACGTTCAGCTCGGTGACGTCCCACGAACTCTAGATCCAGCTGAGGTCGAGGGAGAGTTTCGTCAGCACGATGGCGTGGTGACGGTGATGATGAAGTTACCGATGCAGGGCTTTGCCTAAGCACTACGGCAATATGACCGAGGTGGAAAACTGTGGAGGGGGCACCCACACGGCTAAGAAAACAACTTGTGTGTCTATGGGGTGCCCCCCTCCACCGTATATAAAGGAGGGGAGGAGGGGGTCGGCCGGCCTCAAGGGACGCGCCCAAGGGGGGATCCTACTCCTACTAGGAGTAGGTTCCCCCCTTTCCTAGTCCAACAAGGAGGGGAAGGAAGGAGGAAGGGGAGAGAAGGAAGGAGAGGGCCGCCGCTCCCACCCCTTGTCCAATTCAGACTAGGGGGCGCGCGCCAGCGCCTGGCCGGCCTTCTCTCCTCTAACGCCCATGGTGGCCCATTAACTTCCCGGGGGGTTCCGGTAACCCTCCGGCACTCCGGTTTTATCCAAAACTCTCCGGAACACTTCCGGTGTCCGAACAACATGGTACAATATATCGATCTTTATGTCTCGACCATTTTGAGACTCCTCGTCATGTCCGTGATCTCATCCAAGACTCCGAACAACCTTCAGTACATCAAATCACATTAACTAATAATACCAATCATCATCGAACGTTAAGCGTGCGGACCCTACGGGTTCGAGAACTATGTAGACATGACCGAGACACTTCTCCGGTCAGTAACCAATAGTGGAACCTGGATGCTCATATTGGTTCCTACATATTCTATGAAGATCTTTATCGGTCAAACTGCACAACAACATACGTTGTTCCCTTTGTCATCGGTATGTTACTTGCCCGAGATTCGATCGTCGGTACCATCATACCTAGTTCAATCTCATTACCGGTAAGTCTCTTTACTCGTTCTTTAGTGCATCGTCCCGCAACTAACTCATTAGTCACATTGCTTGCAAGACTTATAGTGATGTGCATTACTGAGAGGGCCCAGAGATACCTCTCCGACAATCAGAGTGACAAATCCTAATCTCGATCTATGCCAACTCAACAAACACCATCGAAGACACCTGTAGAGCATCTTTATAATCACCCAGTTATGTTGTGGCGTTTGATAGCACACTAAGTGTTCCTCGGTATTCGGGAGTTGCATAATTTCATAGTCATAGGAACATGTATAAGTTATGAAGAAAGCAATAGTAATAAACTAAAGATCATAGTGCTAAGCTAACGGATGGGTATTGTCCATCACATCATTCTCTAATGATGTGATCCCATTCATCAAATGACAACACATGTATATGGCTAGGAAACTTAGCCATCTTTGATTAACGAGCTAGTCTAGTAGAGGCATACTAGGGAAACTCTGTTTGTCTATGTATTCACACATGTACTAAGTTTCTGGTTATTACAATTCTAGCATGAATAATAAACATTTATCATGATATAAGGAAATATAAATAACAACTTTATTATTGCCTCTAGGGCATATTTTCTTCAATGGACCCATAGGTCTGAGGTAAACTACTCACGCTTCATCGGAAGGGCAATAGGGTTGATGTAGAAGCCCTCCATGATCAAATCCCCCTCCGGCAAGATGCCGGAAAAGGCCCCAAGATGGGATCTCACGGGAACAGAAGGTTGCGGTGGTGGAAAAGTGTTTTCGTGGATGCTTCTTGTGTTTCTAGAATATATGTGAATATATAGGGCCAAGGGCTAGGTCAGAGGAGTCCCGAGGGGGTGGAAAGGTAGGGGGCACCCCCCCAGGGCACGCCCTCCACCCTTGTCGCCGCCTCGCGGCTCTTCTGACTTGGACTCCAAGTCCCCTGGGTGTCTTCTGGTCCAAGAAAAATCATGGTGAAAGTTTTATTCCGTTTGGACTCCGTTTGGTATTCCTTTTCTGCGAAACTCTAAAACAAGGAAAAAACAGAAACTGGCACTGGGCTCTAGGTTAATAGGTTAGTCCCAAAAATCATACTCCCTCCGTCCCATAATATAAGAACGTTTTTGACACTAGTGTAGTGTTAAAAATGTTCTTATATTTTGGGACAGAGGGAGTATAAAATAGCATATTAATGCATATAAAACATCCAAAATATATAATATAATAGGATGGAACAATAAAAAATTATAGATACGTTGGGACATATCAAGCACCCCTCTCAAGAGATTTGAGTTTAAGATCCACCGAGAGAAAATCAAAGGCCGAAACTTAGATAGTGGTTGAGCATCATGATAGATCTGAGTTGTGAGTTATTGTACCTATTACTCTTGAGAGCTGCATACTCTCTAGACGGATAGGTGTTTGCTTGAGTGTCGAAGAGTAATTGTGTTCACCAAGAAAAGTCTTCAGCGACCAAGAGTAATTGTGGTTCGTGAAGAAGTCTGTCGAAGGTCTGGAGGTCGCCGATAAGCATCTATCCCGAGTGAAATCAATCAAAGTCTGATCAGCTTCGCATTGAAGGAGATTAGGATGGAGATAGGTTTCCTCCTGTGTTCAATCACAAGTCCCTCCAACCAGGTGTAGCACTTTTGCAAAAGAGTGAACTGGTCTAGCAAATCATCTGCCGCTATCAAGCACCACTGGTCAATTCTATTCTACTGTAATACTTTCAGTAGTTTATTTCCAGTGTTCTGATTTGATAGATATTCATCTGATCATTTACTTTCACCTCTTTTCTCTATCTGTAACATGCCTATATTGTTCGGTGTGCTCCAATTTGTTGTACTCAAGGTTATCTGCCTATATGCAAGGTTGTTGATCCTCTCATATTACTTTTTTATAAAGCTGAGCTGTGCTCTGATGAATATTTCTCGGTAGAGTTCTTACTCATTATGATATGGTTCGTGTACTTAGCTTCTCTATGTTGTTTGTTACCGTTGTCATCATGAAGGCTCTCTGTTACTATACTCGAAAGATTATCATTGCTTTCATCGAAAATTTTGCATAGTCTCTCATGTGTAGTTCCTTTTTCTTTTGAGTGCATGTCTAATTTAGTTCCGGTGTTTCTGTTGTAGTTTTTCTTCCATTGTTCTATTTTGGAAGACTTGAAGTTTCGGAAGAAATTTAAATCTCCCATTCATACCCCCCCCCACCCCCTCTCGTCGGTATACTTCTGGTCCTAATAGTCTCACGCATCCTCCACTAGCGTGGTGGGACTGAACTTTCCACACACCCTTGTCATGCACGAATGAGCCATATGGGCCTCTCAGATTTTTCCTAGGAATTACTGGATAAAACAAATGGGCTGAAGCCCAATAATTCCAACACAGTTCAACTTGATTTGGGGATTGTGTTGATTGTTAGCCCAAAACTTGCGGTTCTTTGGAAATATTTCAAAATGATGGTGTAAAGTGTTATAAGTTTCCCTGAAATTAATGTTCTGTGCAATTCACTCTTTCAAGAATGTTGTTTGACAGTACATGGAAGCCTCTCGGTCATCTTTTATAATCATCACAAGTTGAAAATACTCAAATTCTTGCATCAAACTTAAGAAAAAATCAAGGCTATATGTGAAGAACAACATCCATCCAAAACAAAATTATCCAGAAATCTCATACCTACAACAGTCAGTAGATGATCCTCTAGAAAAACAATACAACTTGTGAAAGCACTAACAAACACCTAAAAATCACAATAAAATAACTAGAAAAAATATATATGCACTCTGAATACTTGACGATATATACAAAAAAATTCTCCTAGCTAACATCAGGTCATAATTAACCTATCACATCAGCCATGAAAGCGGCATGATAAGTGCTTAGACATCGAAATTTGCAATGATAAATCACAGGGAGGGCATGATAGCTCTTAGCAGCATGATATCTTCAAGTAAAATTACTCCATGTGAATTGCAATGCAACTTCATCTAATAACCGAAAGTTCAAATTTGAGTACTAAAGTATCAGGCATCCTTTTAACAGAACGACATCCTTGGGTGAGAAAGAATGATAATGTTACTTTTTGTACTCAAACCTTAAGCTTTGCTTGAGTAGTTAATTAGCAAGCTTTTTACTTCCTTTCACACACATAAATCTAATTTAACAACTAGGTTTTCATGTTGATTGGGTTTAGATGATAATGCTTTGTGTTTCCTCTGAGAAATACAGAGTGGGATATAATTAAGTGGAGATGGAATCATTTTAACCTTCAAGAGGGCTTCATCGGGGTGGGGGTCCATTATCCCCATACTTATTTCTGTTGTGTATAGAAGGGCTGACATCACTATTATCGTATGATGAGCAAAGTGGAAAGTTAATGGGAGTTAAGGTTTGCCGTGATACGCCAGTTGTTACAAATCTACTTTTTACTGATGATTCCCTAATATTGATGAAAGCCAATGTTCAAAATGCCACATGCCTGAAATAAATTCTAGAGTTGTATTGTGGAGCATCGGGGAAACTTGTTAGTGTGGATAAATGAAGTATCTTTTTTAGCCCTAGTACATATGTGAATATGAAGTCCCAGGTCTATTCCACTCTCAATATTATGACAGAGGCCATGAATGATAAGTATTTGGAGCTCCCAACTATACTTGGCCTTGACAAAAGTGATAGTTTCCCATATCTGGTTGATTGGCTTATTCAGCGGCTCACTGGATGGAAAGAGAAGTGGCCTCTTTAGGAGGTAAATAAGTGCTAATCAAATATGTTGCACAAGCTATACCAACTTACGTGATGTTTGTCTCTAAAATTCCTTAAAAAATGCAAAGGAATCACATATGTGATGTCTTGTTTTGGTGGGGGGTGATGCAACACATAAGAGAATGCATCGGTTTGCGTGGTGAAAAATGTGTATCCCAAAGAGTAAAGGCAGTATGGGATTTAGGGATACCCATTGCTTCAACCTAGCATTTTTAGCTAAACAGGCTTGGCAGCTCATTGATGATCCTGATTCTTTGTGTGTGCGTCGATCCTCAAAAGTCAAATATTATCGTGCTGGGGATCTTTTGAATGCTACCCTTAAGAACAAATCTTCTTATACATTGCAAAGTATAATTGCAGGAGTGGACAATTTTTAAGGGTGCTCACATTTGAAGAGTTGGTAATGGTGAAAAAATTAAAATTTGGGAGGACGCATCGATTCCACAATCATTCTCTAAAAAGGTGATAACTAATAGGGGTAATCACTTCCTCTCTCGTGTTTATGACCTTATTGATCCATCAACAGGAGACTGGGATGAAGAGCTTGTGAATCAAACTTTTTGGCATGTAGATGCTCAAAGGTCTTGACCGTTCCTCTCCTAGTACATGAATTGTACGTTCTGCCCTCATGTGGAATGGCAACATCATTATGGGCACAAATGGCAGCCTGTTGCAAGTTCTTCGACACCTACAGGGACATGGGATTTAGTGTGGAGCCTTCACTACCCAAAAGATTAAAATCTTTATTTGGAGCGCCTTGCACAGCGCAATCTCATGTCATGTAATCCTAACAGACAGACATATTACAATCAAACCGCATTGCCCAGCCTGCAACTTGAGCGCCGACAATATTCGGCATCTGTTGTTTGAATGCCAATTGGTTGTTGAAGTTTGAAACTTGTTATGTGTACATGATGTTATTAAGATTCTTATTGACATGACCGCTAAGGTAGTGTTGGAGTACCTCCTCAGTTTGCCGGACCATGATGTTTAAGTCCTCGGCCTACCAAAATTCAAAGAAAGAATAGCCACTGTTTCTTGGTATTTGTGGTGGGAGCGCAGAAGTACAAAATGCAAAGCCAAATTAATTTGATGGTGAAAGCTCTTGCTGCTAATTTCGTCTTTGTCGATCAGATTGATTGGGCAAAACCAAGGAACTGGTGCGTCAAATTGAACATTGATGTTTGGTTTGATATTGATTCACTGGAAGACACAATTAGAGCTATACAGACCACAATGGGAAATTTATTGCTGCAGCAAATGAGAAAATGGACATATGATGCTTTTACGGCTGAAGCCATAGCAGTGAGGTTCAGGTTGAATCTTTCTCGAACGGTTGGATGCATAACTGCACTGCAAGAGGTAACTCTTCTTCTGTTGCAAGCCCCATCTTCGACAGGTCACACATGAACGGCTAGGATTGCTAAATTTTCTCCTCATAATTTCTGGATGGGCTATGTACCAAAGGATGTGCACATGGTTGTAAACGATGCTATGATCCATACGAATGAATAGAGGGATCGAATGTCAAAAAAGAAAACTAGCGTATCATTTTAAGAAAGTACTCCCTCCGTCCGGGAAAAGTTGTCCCCATGGCGATTTTACAGAAAACCCCTTCACAAACTCCCGACACAACCCACACTCCTCGTCTTCTCCAGTCGATGCTCCGCCGCTCGGACACAGGCGCATGGATGCCGGAGCTCCCCTGCGCCGCGCTGCTCCCCTGCTCTCTCGCGCGTCCTCCGCCGCTGTCGCAGCTGCCTCCTCCGCCGCTCCCTTTTGCCTCGCGCAGCTCCCCTGCCTCCCTTTCCTGCCTCCCGAATCTCCCCTCTTTCACCCCAAAAATTGCTTCTTCTTCCTCCCGCCGTGTCTCTTGCTCGCACCCACCCCCTCCCTCCTAGCGTTGATGGAAGAAGCGTGGCCAGCCCTCGGCCTGGTGGCCGACGACATGGCCTTCCCGCCCCCGCCTTCCCCCGGCACCGCCGCTCCGACCCCCGTGGCATGGGGCGCGGCCGCGACGGCGCGGCAGGAGACGGTGGACAAGGTTCCGGGCGACCAACCCTATCCGAGTGAGGCGAATAGCGAGCAGCCACGGCGTGTCGGCGGCGCCGTCCTCAGCTTCTCACCACTGGTCGCGCTGAGTTTCTAACCACTGGCCGACTCCGCCCCGTCCCTAGTTCCTCGAGGTCGACTCCTCCATGCCGGACGCCACCTCACCCACACCTCCTCGCCCTCACCGCCGTACGCTGCCTCGCCCTCACCGCCGGTTAGTTCCTCAGCTCTCTCCTCTCTTCTCGCTAATGGTAATGTTGTTGGTACTGTCAATTCTGGCTACTGAAACTGTGGCTAATGTTGTTGGAGTACTGTCAATTCTTTGTGCAAACTTGAATTTTTAGCTACAATCAGGAATAGATAGTGGCAATTGTGGGTAATGAAACTGTATGGAGCACTCTAGTGTATCTTGTTTGTGTAAATCTTTGCTGCATTGTGGCTACTGAAACTGTATGTATCTGATGATATGTCAAGTCATCACACACACAGCTAACTGAATTTCGACTCTGAGAGGAATGAACTACTGTAGTTTACTGCAGTTTATTGCATAATTGTGCACTATTCGGAGCACAATTTAGTTTACTGCTTTTCAAACAATTTAGCACAATTTAGTTTACTATTCGGAGCACAATTTAACTTGGAGTATAGTCACATTGCTTCTGTGCTTACAAAATTCAAATTGAATTTCACTACCAAAAGAAAAGAAGTGGAGATTAAATGCTGGTGTATTTTCTGCAGAACCTATGATGGTGCCTTGGAATAATGTTGGTCTGAAAATGCACCAAAAGAGTTACACATAGGTTCTGCAGAAAATGCACCAAAAGAGTTACACACCATGATGGTGCCTTGGAATAATGTTGATCTGAAAGTAGTCAAAATACAATGTTACATATGCCTTTTTTATAGTGGATCCATATGTAGACTGCTCTTTTCTTGCGGCTATTCTAGAGTATGTTTGACTAAAATGGGGCCAAAAGAATACATAGGCATATGAATACATATACATCTTGATTTTCTGAAGAGAATATACAGAAGTTAGGGTGGCTACTTGTTGTGCTTCAAATACAATCTTGGCACTATTCTTCAAACCATAACAGGGAGCTATACTATAATATGACTGCATTACATAATCTCTTTCATGTTGAACAAGCAGGACACTACTGAAGTAAACCGATAAACGGATACGTGGTAATTTTGGACTGCCATCTGTGTCACTTGAAGAAGCATGGTTGGCTGCATTTGTTGTTAGATCGCTCCATCTTGGTTTGCCTGCTTTTCATTGGCGGGCGACATCGATCTAGCTCCACATCCCTCTTAATTAATTGCAGTACACTATCTCCAGCAGAATCGTCCAAGAGCTTTTTTGTGCATTCTCTGCAGAACCTATGCGTAGCTGCAGCATACAGGCCAGTTCATCAACTGCTAGAAGAAGAAAAAAAGGTGGCATTTCCTTGCCTTTAGCACACAGGCCAGTTGACTTAATGTCCTCCGGTGCTATATTTCTGAGAACATCCAAGTTTTTACTTATCACTTTGCTAGCATCCACAAGTCTATTAAAGCATGCATGTCTTTGTGAATCTTGCTGTGTACTCCAAGTAGATGGTGGATAGCCTGGTAAAAGATTTGAGACTTTGTAGATATTAAAAGTACTTCAGAGCTTCTTTAGCAAGATCACTGAATGCGGTGTACTCCACTGGAGCTTCTTTAACCTACATTGAGCTTGAGCTTGGGAGTATATTTTTATGTTTGCTCACAATGGTGTACTGAAAATTGCTAGTTATGTAGTGTACTGTAAATTCAGACTAGATTTGAGCAAGATAAACTTTACTGTTATGATTGATAAAGAAAACTTTAGTGTTATTTAAATTCAGAGCAAGTAAAGGAAAATTTAGTAAAATTTGTCACTGTCAAAACTGAAAACTGAAACATTGAGGATGTGGTGTTAATGTAGTGTTATGCATTTCTTTACCAATGATCCTGATGCCGTCGTGTGGACACATGGTAGCACTGAATAATGAATTTGTTTTAACACTGAATTTGTGGACATGTGGATAATGAATTTGTGTGGACATGTGGTAGCATTTTCTTTATCAATCATTGATTGTTTTCAGCAAATTTAGATATGTTTATCTGTTGTTAGAAGAATCTTTGACTAGTTACAAGACATATCCTTGATCTGTTATTTTTTTCATAATAGGTGCCCTAGGCTCTGTTGGTTTACAAGGTCATGTTGGTTTCTTCAGTGGGGAGAGGAGAGAAGAATTGCTGCATCTGGAAATGGAGGTCAACACCATCTACAGGACAATGAAGCAAATAATCTACTGCAAATTGATCTACTGTATATTTACCGAATCAATTGACAGCTACTCCTGGTTGCATAAACCTGGCTGGTGCTTGCACTATTTACTGAAAATAAACCATTATTTACTGAAGATAAACCTAGTTGAGTATTACAGAGCAATTGACAGCCAATTGATCGGGTCGGAATTCAGACAGCAACAGTAACAGTTAACTGAACTTCTTTTCTTTGTAACATTTCTTCAGAGGACATGATCAATTGTGCTTCAAATTAGAGCAAGCAAGATCCGGCACTGGAGATGAAAAATCAAGGAGACCTGTACTTCTTCTCACCGACAACAGCACGAGCAGGGGACCTCCGGGCGGCAACATGAGCAGGGGACCAACAGCAACTTGCAGAGGAGCAGCAGAAGAAGCTCGAGCTTGATGTCCAGGACGAGCTTGAGGGAGCTCGAGGTCCAGGACGAGCTTGAGGGAGCTCGAGGTCCAGGCGCGGCGGGAACCCGCGGTCGAGGCGCGCACAGGTCCTGGGCGGCGGCGGCTCAGATCCTGGGTGGTGGGAGGGGATATCGGCCACGCAGGCCTAGCGGCGGCGGCCCAGGTCCTGGGTGGCGGAGGAGCACGTCCTGGGCGACGGCGGAGTAAGCAATTTGGTGACGCAGATCCTGGGCGGCGGAGGAGCACGTACTTGGCGGCGGCGGAGCAAGCAATTGGGCGGCGCAGGACCTGGGCGTTGGAGGAGCACGTCCTGGGCGGCAGCTGAGCAAGCAATTCGGCGGCGCAGGTCCTGGGCGTCGGAGGATCAAGCCCTGGGCAGCGTCAGCACAGGTCCCGGGCGACGACTGGCCGTGAATAAGAGCCTGTTTGGTTCCAATAAGTCACCCGACTTATAAGTCAGGTGACTTAAAACCAGTGACTTATAAGTCACGCCTGTTTGGTTGTCACCTGACTTATAAGTCACCTGACCACACCTTAAAATAATGCATGTGTAAAATAGATCAATAAATCATGCATAAACCCAATAATTCATGTATACCAAACAGCAGAATAGATCAATAAGATTATCTCTACCTATATGTAGAACACAATATGTAGAACATGCATTCAGATCCATATCAAACCCCATGCCTAAGTACATTCCAAGCAAAGTGCTGTTGCTGCCCGCTCGCTCGCTCATGCACCGTGCTGCTGCTGCTGCAGGGGCGGCGGCGCTGGGTGGTGCTGGTGCTGGTGCTGGTGCTGGTGGTGGGGAGGAGGGCTAGGGTCATGGTGGAGCGGCGGCAACGACTGCGGGGACGTGGCCGAGGTCTTGGCGAGGTGCTTGTTGTTGTGCATCCACACCTTGAGCACGCGGCGGGGGACGCCGACCTGGGCGCAGAAGGCGTCCACCACGCCGCCGTCGGGCTTCTGCACGCGCCAGCCCACGCGGTGCGCGAACTCCAGCATGCGCTCCTTCTGCTCCGGCGTGAACTTGGTCCGGAACCGCTTCTTGCTCGGTGCCGGGGGCGCGGAGGCCGACCCGCCCACGGCCGCCTGCGCCTGCGAGTGGGACGGTGGGGGCGGCGGCGGTGGGGCGCGCAGCTCCTCGCCGGCCATGGTGCAACCTCGAGTTCCTGCCGGCCATGGTGGAGACCGGGCGGCGAGCGAAGGAGGCAAGCGGATCCGGGCAGCGGCGTACTGGATCTCGAAGGAGGCGTGCTGGATCGGAAGGATTGCGGCGGGGGCGAGCGTGCGATGGAGGGTGGCGGCGGCGAGGGTTTGGGTGCGGGGTGGGAACGAGCTCGGGATGGGTCACGGGTGGGGATCCAGTGTGGACCTGAAGGAGAAAAGGTGGTGGGTCCACACAAAAGAGGTGACTTATAAGTTTTAAGTTGGGGGTGGAGCAACTTATGACTTATAAGTTGGGGTGACTTATAAGTTGGGATTGTTTGGGAAAATAAGTCACTTTTTTCACTTTTGGACCTATAAGTTGGTGACTTATTTGGAACCAAACAGGGCCTAAAGCTACGAGGGCGTTTTTGCAAAATTCGCGGTACACTAAGTTGTGGACAACTTTTTCCCTGACGGAGGGAGTATCGTCTTAAACAATCAAGAAATACCCTCCCTATTGAGAAGGATGCGATATCTATGTGGACAACAGACAAAACATGGACCAGATACATGTAACTGGATACCAATATACCACGACAATTGCGGGTTGGAAAACCCTTGACACTGAACCTTTTTAAAATATTCAATGGCAACGATGAGAGGCTCAGTTTAAGATATCTGAACTACAGTGAAACAATTAACTTGTACTTCGTCCGTTACAAAATAGATGTCTCAAGTTTGTACTAATTTTAGTACAATTATACTAAACTCGTTATGACACTTATTTTGAGATGGAGTACTATTATACCAAAAATTGGGTGGACATGCAGTTGTATACATCTATTGGAAGCTGATAACTAAGGCCAAACATGTAACAACAATCCAACAAACCAAGATTGTCATAAGCCACCAAAATGGGAACACAGCCTGAAACCATCAGTGATAATCAGATACTGTATATTTGTAGTATGTTACAAATAGGAACAGTTCATATATAGCATACGGACGTGCCAGATACTAAACCTCAAGATCGTTCGTGAGAGCAAAGATAACTCGGACTGGATATAAGAGACTCGGTGTCCATATTTGTCAAAAAGTATAGGATTACTACATGTAGCAGCTTTGATAAAAACCATGATTCGCACCATTAACAAGGATTGATACAAGAAAATGTTTGCATGCAATTAACAAAACCATAGACTAACCTCAGATTATGGTTGTCCAGAGATAATTCAACCAAATTCAAAATCATCTCGAATCACATATGTAACATTTTAACAGGGCTGAACAACAGCAGGGGAAACAGCTAGTGAATGCCTTCTTTCTTTTTCCCCTACTTCCCAGCAGAATCAGGGGAGCCATCTCCATAGGAAACCAAACCCTTCTTCCCTTCAGGACTCACCGACATAGACCGGGACCTGTCGTTACTTGCACGTTTTGGAGATGGGGAGGCAATGGGGGAGCGATCCTGCACAGGTGGTGGGGACCTTGATCTTGACCCAGACAGGCTCCTGCTCCTGGAGAGCGACCGTGCACGATCACCGCGGGAACTTGGTTTCCCACCAGGAGGCGAACGACTACGTACTGGACTCCTGCTGTAGCCACCTCCCCTTGTGCGGTCTCGATAAGCTGGTGGGCTGCGTGACACGCTTCGGCTCCTCCTTCTGTACCTGCTAGACCTCCACAGCGGAAAAACAAGAGAAATAAGAAATTTAACCTTACACTACACAAGGCTATACATATGTGCTATAAACTTGCAGTATAATTGGTTGAAAGATGTTCATCACCACACAACACAATAATCAACAAAATCCGTGTCAAGAAGGTGCAAGCACAACATGATGTTCTTTATCCGATAACACAATAGTTGAGAACAGTGATACACTACGACAAATTTCCTTACAAGTTTGTAATAATGCAGAAACTGAATGTTAAATTACATCATTTGTGTGGGGTCAGAATTGGAAGATTAAGAGATAACAAAGTTAGATGTCCTTTTCCTAATTGTTTAGGAGATAAAAATATCATGACAAAATCATGTCCAATTGTTGTACGTGCAATCATTCTGAATAGTCATATGTCCAATTGTTGTACGTGCAATCATTCTGAATAGTTAATATACCTTGGTGATGCTCTTCTTGGAGGGCTTCTGTATCGTCTTGGAGGTGATCGATAACGAGAGCCCCTGTGACTGATATACCTGCAGAAGAGATATAACAGTAACTTCTTCAAGAGTGTCTTGGTAACTGATATCTACAGAGTTATTACAGTAATTTCTCCAGAATGGAAGAAAATAAAGTTAAATAAGTTACCTGTCACGATCACCTCTTCCACCATAGCGGTGAGAACGATCAACAGAAGGTGAACGATACTGTCTTGCAAATGAGTAACGTTGAGTAAAGCCCCTCCCTCTTCTTATGCGTTTTGATCCATCGGGAGAGACACTCCTAGATGGGCTCCTACCGTGATTGGGTGGTGATACTGCCCTGCGAGGTGGGCTAGGACTTCTGCTGGCGTTCCTGCGAGATCGACCACCTCGTACAGGGGTCAAGCTTCTTCTAGAAGATCCCACAGGGCTCCTGCTAAAGTTTCTATGAGCATTCCTTTGAGGGCTTCTGCTTGTAGTCTTTCTAGGAGGCATATCAGGGCTCCGGCTAAAACCCTTGTGCAGCGGAGATCTTGCAGAAGTTCGGCTAATGCTTTTTCCCTTCTCCATAGGTGTGGGGCTTGGACTGACACTTTTTCGCACATGGGTTCTTTCCGGGCTCCTACTTGGACTTCTCCGCTGCAAGGACCTAGCTGAGCTCCTGCTAATGCTTCTTGTCCGAACTTCAACAGGACTCCTGTTCCTGCGGACAACAGGGCTTCTGCTTGCCCTTCCAGGTGGGCTCTTGCTGGGGCTTCTTCGATGAGGACTCATGCTCATATTCCTCTGTAGGGGTGGGCTCCTGCTTTCTTTTTGTTTGGAAGCATGGACAGGACTTCTACTACGCTGATGAACAGGACTCGGGCTTACCAATCTCTCCAGGCTGACGTTTGACCTTTTGATTGGGCTTCTGGGACTTACACTCATGCTCTTGCTCATGGAGTGATTAGCACTCGTACTCTGCCTCCTGCTTATCAATGTAAGATGAAACACTGCTTGCAGATGCAGTAAGCACAAATAATGATTGATGTGTGAAGAAGTATAGGGAACCTAGATTTGCTTCGGCTGCCAGTTAGAACAGGCACGATACCAGCCTTCCTTTCAGATTTGGAGTCGGTGACACCATTTGTGCGCATCTCGCCATTCTCCAGTTGAGATTTGTCTTCTTGTGCCAGACTCCTTGGTGTTCCAACCTTTTCCTGAGTTGAAGTGGCATCCTTCAGAGCAGCTACTGCTGTGTGATCTTCAGCTGGCAAAAATATTGTAAGGCAGTGAGTAGTTGACAGATTGTAATTGCATGAATGCCACCAAAGTACCCCAATGATCTCATATCGCGCAAAATACAAGCATGCAACTACTTGATTTTCCAGCTTTCAAGCATATTCGATGATGCAGACAGTAATCAATGATGCCTGAGTGCGGAGACTAACAATAGCTATTCTGTAGCTGAATACCACTACCTAACATGATCTAACTCCCACATCACTTGTGGTTGTGGGACTTAAATGGCAGAGTATGCAGCTTTTTTGTATGCTTAGGTATTTGAGATAGTGCATAATGTGTTTTCAGTATTTTGATGTACATGGGCCATGGGCTGATGGCCCAAGAAAGAAATTAGTACAAGTTTAATCACATCTACTCCAGCTTACACCAAATGAAATGAAGCAACACAAATATGCATAGATATGTACAGCACATGCATCAGCCACAACAGGAAATTACCAGAAATTTGAGATGTAGCCTTAGATTTCCTTCCATGACGTTGCCGCTTTCTTCTGGCATCCTCAGAGCTGCTATCACTCGCATTTCCAGTTTCACTGTCACTCTCTACCATCCTGGTAATTGAACTTATGTTATATGTCACCAAATAGGCTGAAATATTCAATTTGGCAATGTGAACAAACCTTTTTGACTTCTGCTTCGATTTCCTGTCACGCTTTCTACGTCTTTTCTCGCGCCTGCGATCTCGCCTTCTTTTCCCATGCTTGCGTTTATCCTTCTTGGAGTGTCTCTTCCTTCGTCTCCGCTTGTCATCACTTGAACTGCTGATGTCAGATGACTCGCTGGAGTAATCTGATTCACTCTCGGAATCTGACGACTCAGACTCAGATGAGGTTTCTGATTCTGAAGAAGAGTATCTTCTCTTCTTCTTTCTCCTCTTCAAAGATTTCTTGCGACGGCCCTTGTGTTTTTCTTCATTACCTTCGTCTTCAGATGAATCAATGGACAACTTTGACTTAACTTTCTTTTTATCTGTGGATATAGTAGCATAGAAAAGATAGGAAAAAGATCTAGAATTATTAGATGCTTAGATCACGCTTGCTACGTATGTTGTTAAAATTTGAAATTTGCAGTTGATTTGAGAATCTCCGGTGCATTTGAAAATTGCTATCGTTGATTTGAGCAGTACCATTTTCAGTCGAGACAGATCCCCGGCCTTTACCATCAACAAGCTCCCCACAATCCACTATTCTTACTGGAACAATAGGCTTATTAGTAGAACCATCCACATCAACATGCTCAATCCTCTTCAGCACATCATTTCCAAGAATAAGCTTGCCAAAAACAGTGTTCTTCCTGCAAGGTAAGAAAATAGTAGAACTCTTAAGCATAAGAAAATATTGAGATCATGCCATAGTTAACCTGCTACATATGCTGTAACTTGTAATCCTGCCGTATTTGATAGATGGAAAGTATATGTACACTGTGACTTGTAATTCTCCATATTTGAATCCTAAAAAGTACCATACGTCCATACCTGAGATTCAACTTTGTAACCCAGAAACTAGAGAGCATCCACATTCACATTGACAGGGAGATAACTAAGTAACTACATTCATTCCACAATTGCACACAAAGGATTTATGTAAAGTAATTGAGGATGCAGTCTTAACCCATTAATACTTAATTTTAATAGAAAACAAATATTTTAATGCATATGCAACATGTTAGAACATGTGGTCATGCAAAAGGTTTTGCCAAAACAAGATCAAATACTTATATAGTACAAAAACAAGACTTAGCTTGATCTCTTTTTTCTGAGTGTCACACATTCAATCATATTTTTTTACAATTTTTTGTAGTCACATCCATGATTTTTTTTACTATTCAAAGTTTCAAGGGCTCAATGTGTATATCAACAAGATCTCCTAGTACGGATGGCATCAGAACACCCATAAATTGGAAACGGAAAACGATGACACAGATCGGACAATGAAACTATATTTAAGAAATACTCCTCAACAAGAAGTGATTTTTTTTACTATTCAAAGTTTCAAGGGCTCAATGTGTATATCAACAAGATCTCCTAGTACGGATGGCATCAGAACACCCATAAATTGGAAACGGAAAACGATGACACAGATCGGACAATGAAACTATATTTAAGAAATACTCCTCAACAAGAAGTGATACTGGAAAGATTTGAATCAGGCACTAACTTCAATCCAAGTGCACTCAACAAGCAACACAAAGAAAGTAGTGCCAGGCAACTCATACCTGACAAAATAGATAAACTAAGTAAATGATGTGCTCCTCTAGGAACATCACATGAAAGACTGCAATGGTTTTGTTCCTGATTTTATATGCAATTGGACATTTCAATCAGAAGTTTGTTTAGGATTGAAAACAAAAACAGTTGACTGAATGACAGTTATATCTTATCAATTTTGACACCAAATTGCATGAGCGATTGGGTAGACAACATTTATTTTCGCATCTCTTGCTGATAACGGTACCTAAGGCACAGGGTTGCCCAAATCTTATGGTCCTAGTCTGAAACCTACATGACAATTCAAATGAAACACATCCAAACAAACCTGTCAAGATGAGAATTAGGCTTGAACGTAATGAAGAACTGGGAGCCATTGGTATTACGTCCAGCATTTGCCATTGACAAGAGACCCCGGTCATCATGGCGTAGCACAAAATTTTCATCTGAAATGCAAATAATAAATTGCCATTAGAAGACATTGATTACCATCACAACAGGATGAGTGATATGTTTGGAGGATTGGAATGACGGGAGAAAATGCGTTTGTAAGTTCTTTTAGGTGTGTCTACAACTAGCAACATTAAACTGCATAACCAACCTTCTGAAAAATTTACAAATTATATAAATACATTATATATGGAACATATGCACATTAGACTTTAAATGAATAGCATACTAAGCTTCAGAGCTTAATACCTTCAAATTGTTCACCGTATATACTTTCTCCACCATTTCCTGAAAACATGACTTCCACAAATAAGAAAATATGAAGCAACAGGCAGGGGTACTACTATCTCTACTCTTATAAAAAACCGAGTTGGTGATGATGGTGTGCCTGCCATCTTGTAATATAGACCGTCCGATCTACATCTGACGGATAGAAAGCAAACTATGACAATTTTACAAAAGATACCCACATTTACAGATAAGGCCTTGCCACGTTCATCCTTATCTCCCACAACCTCATTGCTGAGCAATTAAAAAAGAAAGTCTCTGGAACAATCTAGCATGGTGGCCGCTGCCGCCTGCCGGCGCCGTCCGTCCCCATGCCTCCGCCCAGTCCGACCACCAGTCACCACCACGCCCCACTCCTCCTCACCTTATCTCTCATCTTTCTCGAGATATCATTTTTTCGATGAAATTCTAGAGATACCATTTTTCCGATAAAATTCTCGAGATATCATTATTTTTACACGTGAGATTACTCCTGCATGGGTCAATCACAACAGGTGTTTTGTAAAAAAATGCATCTTGATGTTCCGTGCAATGCACGGGCATCTTGCTAGTGTGTATGTAAGAATAAAAAGAGGTTTATGTCACAGAAATGAACTGTTATGAAACTCTTTCCCTGCATCTCGTTCTTATCCAAGTATACTTCTACAAGTTAACTAAAGTTGATTCATTCAAGTTAATCAAATAACAGTTTTATCAAACTAGCATCTGTCAACCGTCTTGTGCATACTTGCATACATATGCTCTGTATAAGTACCGACGCAGAAACACTTTTTTTATTTCAATGGAAGATACAGGAGAAGAAAGAGATCATGTGATGGTAGGGTCTTGTGCATTATGTAAGAGAAGAAAGAACAAATAGGTCAAACAAAATGTAAGAGAAGAAAGAAGAAATAGTATAACTCACCGTCTCCATTCGAGAAGTCACCACCCTGGAAAAAGCAAGCGAGAATTAGCAAACTGTGGTAACACAGCAATCAAATTTCCCTCTTCTTTTTTGACAATGTAGATAACACAGAAATATGCAAGTACAACTTTAAATACTACTCCCTCATTCCCAAAATATAAGGCGCGCTTGACTTTTTCTGGTCTTCATCACATATAACTTTGACTATGATTTTTACGTATTCAATGTTTACAAAATTAGTATAAATGCATATGAAATAAAATTGTTTTGGAAGACAAATACGATGATACCATTTATACATGTTCAATCCATGTATTTTGGTATATATTAATGGTCAAAGTCGTGCATCAAAAACCGCGCAAAGTCAAACGTGCCTTACATTTTGGGAAGGAGGGAGTATATGATAAGAAAAGCAGTCGAGATCATCTGCCCTGCATCCTACATCATGGAGAGGGAAACAGGAAATTGACTAAAAACAGAAAAGATAAAGCTAACCTAAGAGAAAACATTATAGATGATCAAATGCAAAACCATTAACTGCATAAAATTATACTAGAGAGAGAGAACTGACTTGTGCCATGAACCCCTTGATGACACGGTGGAATGTTGATCCCTTGTAATATAATGGCTTCTTAGTTGATTGTCCAATTCCCATCTCACCTGGAGCACAGAACCTCAATTAGCAAGAGCTACAGTACCAGAAACAAGGGAGAGGATGAACTTCTCAACAAATGAAGCTAATCCATAAAATCAACCTGCTGAACTTGTGGGCCCTAGGACAACGAAAGGCATGCCTTAACCACTACACCAACACATGATTTCAACAAGCAAATCTGCAAATATTGACAATTTGGCATTCTATTTACCTACTAGTGTTCAAAGTTCACAATAAACCTTCCAAACCAGAACTGCAGCTAATTTTTCACAGAGTCACAAGAACAACTTGGGCACAGATGGCACTTGTATCTATTCACCTAAATATGTTTAAGGAGCATTACCTGTGCATAATGCTCTGAAGTTCTCTGCTGTAAGGGGAGCAACATTAGCAAACAGCTGCGAGGAAAATGAATTTTTCATCAATACATATACCATATCATGAGGCTTGATAAATCTGAGGGCACAGCTAGAGTTGCTGATCTCATATATACCACCCAAACTCGCATGTAAAGCTATAAGGAAAAGAAAGTGTACCTCAAATATCATTCTTTCGTCAGGCCCATCACCTATCGATACATCCAGAAAGACAATTGGATTCTTCTTTCTACCCATCTTCTCGATGGTCATAGTCAAGGAGCCAGCACAGATGCTTCAAGCTGTGAGTAAAATGAAGAGCTATAGATATAATATAATGGTGCAGACAAAAATAGGGACGTGTAAATTATTTTGCATCCATCACCATCTGATTCTACATACAGTCAATCAGTCATGCAGAAGCACACAACCAAGTAAGTAAACCATAATTTGACAGCAGGTGAGCATCTGCTATTTTAATTGACATCATTCCATAATAAGACATAAGCTTGAAGCTGCATGTATTATCCAATAGGTTTCCAGGACCTCCGTCTGCCTACTACTTGTGCAAGGTATAAATGGCATTGGTTCCATAGCATTCTCTAACTGAGTTGCTCCATCCCTACTAACCAAGCATCTAGTTTTTTAACCTGAAAGCCAGATTTTACCGTTCAAAAGAGCAAGAAACAAACAGCTAGGATAGAGAAAACAAAATGATTGCCCAAATCAACCATCAAGAAACGCCATGGACCCATGCCTTTGCCTGGGAACCAATCATATAGCACACAACCACAACAAGTGAGCTAGCTTCCAACAAGTCTTTTCCACGAAGATAAAATCGATCAGGAGGCTAGACGGCCATGTTTAATCATGCAAAAGCCATCGAAGCGCCCCAGCAGGGATCTAAGCGCCCTTTAGCGGTTTAGCCTACTAACACAGCTCATTACACGAATCCAAACCTCCCCCTCACCCAGATCAGGAGGCATGCACGCCCACGCAACCCTAAAACCCGCCAAAACCCTACCGCGTCTCAAACCCAAAGACCCAACTCAATCAGCGCAACTTGACCAGCACGAGACACTCGATCGACCGCGCAGATCGAAACGTGAAACGGCCCTAAATCCGCAAGCGAGGCGCGGCGCGCGATCCGGCGCGCGGTGGAACGTCCAGACCAAATGAGGAGGAGGCTGGGGGCAGGGGAGGGGCACGAACCGTGAGGAGATTCGGGCTGCCGGAGCTTCGATCGTACCGAAGCGAAGGCTCTGCGGGGGAAGGGACGGGGGAGCGCGGCCGCAACTCCGCAGCAGCAGCACCACGCGGCCGCACAAGCGGAGTGAGGTGGGGATAGGAGGGGGGCGGAGGGGGAGCAGCGGCCCAGTATTAACCTACCCCTGCGTTTCGCGGGGCTAAAGTACGATTTTGCCCCTGCTGCGGGGTTTTTTTTGGCTATGCTCACGACGCGTGAGAAGAATAATTGTACTTTTGATCTTTTCTCGAATAGATGATACGAAACAAATTAACACCTCACGATATAAATATACATTTTCATCTAAAAGAGATGTAAAATTGACGGCCCCGCGTCAACTGCCCAACCGCTTAATTTTTTCGTTCGTCCGCCTGCCGCCCGCCGATCACCGCCCTGGCCATGGCCGACTCCGACGACCCTGCTGCCTCCTCCACCGCAGCCGCCACTAGTCTGACCCACCCGGCCGCGCCGCCGAGGAGCCGCCGATTTGAGTTCGTCCCGCCGCACTTCTGCCGCCGCAACACTCGCCCACCGCACCGCGCCGCCGCATTCCCCGGCTCTTGTCGCTCGGGCGTCGGCGCACCTACTGTCGCAGCTCGGTCCACCGGCGATCCTCCCGTCTCTCGGCGCTCGGCCACCGGCGCTCATGCCAATTACTTGCACACAGTCATGCGGCGGGCGGCCGATTTTACATCTCCATTTTGCATCATCTGTTAGAGTTGCTCTTTTACATCTTCAATAGACATTATCTGTTGGAGTTGTCTCTTTTTTGAAGATGTAAAATGCACTTTTTGAAGATGCAATTTTTTACATCTCCTGTTTTACATCTCCAAATCTGCATCTTCTATTGTAGATGATCTAAGGGTTGCAGGCGAGGAGGACGCATCTCCCCCCTCCCATCACCAGAGATCTCGAGCCATCGATCTTTCTCCCGGGCAAGACCGACGAGTCACCGTCAGTTAAAAAAAAGTCAGGTGAGCAGCAAACAGTTTCCTGATTTTTTTTCTTATTTTTCTTTTGTTAGTACTGTCCTAGATAGTTGTCCGTGCGCTTGCAATTTTTTTATGAAAAATATTGGCATATCTTTGGTGAGAAAATTACACAAGAAGTTTTAATGGCCAACAATATAGGTGTTATCCCCGAAGACTGGAACAATACCACGGATGTCCTCGTTACAAAAACAGAGAGTCCGGAGCTTGATACTCAATTTAGGCCTATAAGCCTCTGCAGCGTCATTTGTAAAATAATAATATCAAAGATGTTGGTGGCACGTCTCAAGATCATCCTCCCCGAGAATTATCTCACTGACATAGAGCGCATTTGTTCCTGGGAGATTGATCAGAGATAATGTATTGGTGACCTATGAATGTATTCATCGGATAAAGAATCATAGGAATGGTCTGCCAGGGATGTATGCGGTTAAACTACACATGCATAAGGCATATGACAGAGTTAAGTGGATTTTCCTCCAGAATATAATGTTGAAGCTTGGTTTTCTTACCCAGTGGGTTGATCTTGTTATGAGGCGATACAGTTTAACTCTCAAGACACCGATAGTTTTGTTCCAACAAGAGGGATCCGCCGAGGGGACCCTCTCTCAACTTATCTTATTCTTATTATGTGTTGAAGGCTTGTCGAGTTTGTTGTTGCATGAAGAAGAAGTTGGCGATATTGATGGGATTACGTTGTGCAGGAATGCATCATCTGTATCACACCTCTTATTTGCCGATGATTCCCTAGTTCTCATGAAAGCGGACATGTTAAATGGAACTTCCTTCCAATAGGTACTCAATACTTACTATCCAAATTCTAGACAGTTAGTCGGTAGAGCTAAATCGAGTGTTTGCTTTAGTCCACATACAAGTGCAGTAACAAGATCTGAGACATGTGATGAATTACACATTGAAACTGAAGCACTATCTGACCAGTATTTGGGTCTACCTGCATTGGTAGGAGCTGATAGAAGTGATTGCTTCAAACACTTTATCAAAAGAATTAGGGAAAGAATTGGTGGATGGAAAGAAAAGTACCTTGATACATCTCCAACGTATGTATAATTTTTTATTGTTCCAGGCTTTTATATTATCGTTCTTGGATGTTTTACAATCATTTTATAGCAACTTTATATCCTTTTCTGCGACTAACCTATTGACATAGTGCCCAGTGCCAATTGTTGTTTTTTGCTTGTTTTTTACTTCGCATAATATCAGTACCAAACGGAGTCCAAACATAGCAAAACTTTTTGGAGATTTTTTCTAGACCAGAAGACATGCAGTGGGCCAAAGAAGTACCAGAGAGGAGGCCTGGGGTGAGCACAAGACACCTGGGTGCGCCAGGAGGCCCAGGCGTGCCCAGGTGGGTTGTGCCCACCTCGGTGACCTCCCGCACCGCCTCTTCGCCCTATAAATTCCCAAATATTCCAGAAATCCTAGGGGAGTTAACGAAACACAATTCCAGCCGCCGCAAGTTTCAGAACCACGAGATCCAATCTAAACACCATCACGGAGGGGTTCATCTTCCTCATCGGTGCCTCTCCGATGATGCCTGAGTAGTCCACCATAGACCTACGGGTCCGTAGGCAGTAGCTAGATGGCTTCCTCTCTCTCTCTCTCTCTCTCTCTCTCTCTCTCTCTCTCTTTTGATTCTAAATACAATGGTCTATTGGAGATCTATTTGATGTAACTCTTTTTGCGGTGTGCTTGTTGGGATCCGAGGAACTCTGAGTTTATGATCAGATCTATATCCATGAATATTATTTGAGTCTTCTTTGATCTCTTATATGCATGATTATTTATAGCCCCGTATTTCTTCTTCGAATCTTTGGTTTAGTTAGGCCAACTAGATCGATTTTTCTTGCCATGGGAAGAGGTGCTTTTGTGATGGGTTCGATCTTGCGGTGTTCTTTCTCAGTGGCAGAAGGGGCAGCAAGACACACATGTATCGTTGCTACTAAGGATAACAAGATGGGGGCTATTCCTACATGAATAGATCTCCTCTACATCATGTCATCACTCTTATTGCAGTAATCCGTTTCTCCATGAACTTAATGCACTAGAGCATGCTGGATAGCGGTTAATGTGTGAAGTAATAGTAGTAGATGTAGGCAGGAGTTGGTCTACCACAATTTTTATCCCTTAAACTTGACAATTTCTGGCGCCGTTACCCGAAGAGGGACTGACAACCCCTCATATGCATCAGGTTGCAAGTATTTATTCTGTGTGGGCAGGTACCATTTACATAGTGTTGCTTGGTTTTCCCACTGGATTGATATCTTGGTTTCATAACTGAGGAAAATACCTACCATACATGTATTGCATCATCCCTTTCTCTTTGGGGAACCGACACAGTTTCAAGCGACATCAACCATCCCCCCTGGAGTCTGCATGCCGGCCGTCGACGATCTTCAGCTTGACATTGACGCTTTTAGCCACAAGCCAAAGTGTGGTTGGATCCGGAGAAAGGCTTCACAGTTAGTAATGAAGGCTGAGATGAAGAAAAGAATTCGGTGCCAGGTCATGGAAGTCCAGCCCGTAGAAGAATAACAGTCCCCGGACGAATGGGTGAAGAGGGAAGCCCAACCCCCGGATAAAATGGGGAATGAACACCACCCATTCGCTTGGGCGAGGCATCGGTATGACCTGGCCCTCTTGTGGAGCTCAATGAGCGATGTCGACCGAAAGGTAGCCCGCTCGCTTCAGGTCCTCGATGTCGTCGTTGGTGACGCACGAGGCCTCCCACTTGCCCTTCGCTCCAGATCCAGCCATTGTCGAGCTCACGGAGAGGTCTGTGAGGGAAGTTGGATCGAAACGCTTGAGCTCTCTGGATTGGGAAAGGCTATGGCGAAATGAAGAAGAAGGCGTGAGGGGATGACCGCAGCTGGTCCCTTTTTATAAGCGGTCGTGATACCAAGCGTCCTTTAAACGCGTCGATGGCCTCGCCACTTCCCGATATACTCATGACATTTTACGCGTGTGGGATATTGGGTATCATTGATCAAATCCCTTATAAAAGCGGGACACGATCTCCACCCCGACAGGACGCGCCATTGAGGGGGCTGCCTCGAGCCACGCATCGAGTTCTCATGTTTATGACCGGCCACGACCCTTCGCCAAAAGATGTCAGTCAAAAATATTGTTCACATTTGAATGGTTGGCCTTCGAGGCTAAGTAAAATCGGTAGTTCAGAATTCAGATACTCTGGATGGAGCACCGTTTGAAGACTTAACTGGAGAAGATTATCCCGAATACTTAGAAGAAAGGGAACTCGCCTGCAAGCAGGAGTCTGCAGTCATGGGAGTTACAGGAAGCCGACATTGAAGGCTAGTTCGGGGGCTGTCGGTGTGGAACGACACCTATGGGATCACAAGAATCCCTACTACGGTTGCGGGGCGCGGGTCGTGAGAAGAGCGGATCAAATAGATAGCACACGGTTCCTTTACCCAGGTTCGGGCCGCAAGGATGCGTAAAACCCTACTCCTGCTTTGGTGGATTGTATATCTGTGTTCTTGAGCTAGCTATGGGGCGTGAGGAGCTCCAAAAAGCCGAATCCTCTTCCTGGTCGCCTTGGGCCTCCTTTTATAGGGAAAGGGGTTGCCATAGTGGCACACAGGAGGTGGAAAGGATACAGTGATGCGAGGTTATCCCTCACATTACATGACAAGGCGCATTTAATGCGTCTTGCTTAGGTGTCTTTGCTTTATCGGGGACGGAGGAGAGCCCTGTCTCGTCTGTCGTTGCTCCCTCTTGCATCGACACGTGCCCTGGCCAGCGGTGCCCGCGGTGCCATGTAGGCAGGCATGCAGCTGAGGTGGCGCAGTGATGGGTCTCCACGAAGATCTGTGTGACGCCCGGATAATTAGACTACAGTAATTCCCTGCTATTGATGCCACGTCACCTTTGTCACTGTAGTAATCTCAGGTTAGATAAAAGAAAAACCGATTCAGATTCAAAATTTAATTAAAGGCAAACAACAAAAGTTTTCAAACTTAAAAACTAAAATGTTCAATAAATAGTAGATAAATCAGAGCTAGGATAAAATTGTAAACAACATTATTGAAATACGATAAGTCATTTAAACAATCTCAAACAGTGATTGAATACATTATTTAATAACCATTTAATTAATCTAAATCTGATACGAAATAGTATTTCACCCAAACTAGTTTTTGGCGCTAGGATATAATGCACTACAATTTATGAGCTAGCTCCCATATTTTATAAATATCAATTAGGTGCTCAACATTTTTTGAAAAACAGAAAAAGGAAAACCAAGAATATAAATAAAAGAAAAAGAAATACAAAACAAAAAAATAAAATAAGACAGAACCCCCCCCCCCGTACTGGGCCAACCGGCCCAGCCGCTAGCCAGGCCAGGCCCAGGCCGCCCCCCACTCCCCCATAACCCCCTGGGCGACCGAACCCTAGCCCACGTCCCCACTCTCCCCCACTCCTCGCTCTCCCTCCCCAATCCAGATCGGGATCGGGGGCGCTCGACCTCGCGCCTTGCCCGCTCGCCGGTGCTTTTCGCCGCGCAGGCCGCGTCGGCCATGGACCTGGACCTCACCGGAGCTACCTGTCCTGACGCCTCCTCATCTCCTCCCCGACGGCCTCCTCCTAGCCGCGATGCCGACGCCGCGTAGCCACCGCCCGAGATCCCGCCGCAGGAGCCACCTCACCGGAACACACCCTCGCCCCCCCCCCCCCCGAGCAGCCGCCTCGAGCCTCGCCGCTTGTTCCCCTGCAACGTGGGGTGAGGAAACCCCCTCCTCCCCTCTCTCTCCCCTCTCTGACCCCGCGCCCGTGGCGTCCTCGCCGGCGCTGACCGCGCCCTCCCCGGACGCACCAGGGCTTTGCCCTCCTCCCGCCGTTGCTCGCGCGCCCACCCATGGCCTCGACCCGCCGCGTCCTTGTGCACCTCGCCCGTGTCAGCGCCTTGCGCTGCGCGCGCTCTCGCGCTGGCCCATATGGCTGCGCCCCTTCCCCTCACCCCGCTCCCGCAACCTCCAGCGGCCGCCGACGCCGCCGCACCGTCTGCCACCCGCCCTGGTCACCTACCCCTCTACGCACTGCGCTCCGCTACCATCGCTGGCCTCGCCCGCGGCCCCCGTTCGCTGGCGCTCACGCCAGCGCGCGCCTTAGTTCGTTGACGGGCTGGCGCCCGTTCGGGTTGGGTGCTAACGCCCGAGAACCGACGCCCGTTAAGCCCCTGCCAATGACATCTGGGGCCCAGCCCCTAGAATGTTTTTTTACGAAAGAATTAAAAAATAGAAATAATAATTAAATTAATTAATACATGAATTAATTAACTTAATTATTTAGCTTAACCTAATTAATCTGTTTAAATTAAACTAATTAACTAGGTTAATTAGCTAACACTCTAAGACAACCGGGACCCACACGTAAGTTTGACTAAGTCAACAGGACTATTGACTGCTGACTCGACTTGCTGACTATGCAGTTGACCCAGTCAACAAGCCCCATCTGTCAGGTTTGACCGGTCAACAGGTCAGTTGACCTGCTGACATCATGGTGTTGTCATGATGACGTCACCAGTCACTATTCTGGATAATTCGAATCTAACATTAAATTAACTCCAGAAATTCTTTAAAAACTTGGAAAAATCATAATAAATAAACCGTAGCTCGGATGAAAATGTTTTGTACATGAAAGTTGCTCAGAACAATGAGACGAATCCGGATACGTAGCCCGTTCATCCGCTACACATCCCTAGCATAGCAAACACGCAACTTTCCTCCTCCGGTTCATCTGTCCAAAAACGTGAAACACCGGGAATACTTTCCTGGATGTTTCCCCCCTTCGCCGGTATCACCTATCCCTGCGTTAGATCACCTCTAGCACCACATTTGTCATGTTATGCTTTGATTGCTCAGTTATTTATTATGTTCCCCCACTGTTACTTTTTCCGGTAGACCCCGAGACCGCTGCCGGTACCCCTGTGATCGACTACGGTGTTGATGACCCCTCCTTCTTGCCAGAGCAACCAGGCAAGCCCCCCCCTTGATCACCAGATATCGCCTATTCTTCTCTATACTGCTTGCATTAGAGTAGTGTAGTATGTTACTGCTTTCGGTTAATCCTATTCTACTGCATAGCCTGTCATTGTTGCTACAGTTGTTACCCTTACCTGCTATCCTACTGCTTAGTATAGGATGCTAGTGTTCCATCAGTGGCCCTACACTCTTGTCCGTCTGCCATGCTATACTACTGGGCCATGATCACTTCGGGAGGTGATCACGGGCATATACTATATACTTTACACTGTTACATTACCTGTGATACTGTTCTGAGATGGGGGCTGAAGGGGCAGGTGGTTCCACCCAGGTAGTGGTGGGCCTGGGTTCCCGACGGCCCCCGACTATTACTTTGTGGCGGAGCAACAGGGCAGGTTGAGCCCACCTAGGAGAGAGGTGGGCCTGGCCCAGGTCGGCGTTCGCGGATACTTAACACGCTTAACGAGATCTTGGTATTTGATCTGAGTCTAGCCATTTGGTCTATACGCACTAACCAACTACGTGGGAACAATTATGGGCACTCAGCGTCGTGGTATCAGCCGAAGCCTTCGTGACGTCAGCGACTGAGTGGCGCGCGCCGCATTGGATCGTAAGCTCGCGCTTGTATTAAGGGGGCTAGATCTGCTTCCGGCCGTGTTCGCAACGTGCAGGTGTGCTATGGGCGATGGTCCCAGACCACTGTGCGCTTAGGATTAGACCGGCCTGTTGACCGCTCTGTTGTGCCTAGGTGGGTCTGCGACGTGTTGATCTTCCGAGGCCGGGCATGACCCAGGAAAGTGTGTCCGGCCAAATGGGATCAAGCGTGTTTGGTTATGTGGTGCACCCATGCAGGGAAGTTTATCTATTCCAATAGCCGTGTCCCTCGGTAAAAGGACGACCCGAAGTTGTACCTTGACCTTATGACAACTAGAACCGGATACTTAATAAAACACACCCTTCCAAGTGCCAGATACAACCCGGTGATCACTCTCTAACAGGGCAACGAGGAGGGGATCGCCGGGTAGGATTATGCTATGTGATGCTACTTGGAGGACTTCAGTCTACTCTCTTCTATATGCTGCAAGACGGAGGCTGCCAGAAGCGTAGTCTTCGACAGGATTAGCTATCCCCCTCTTATTCTGGCATTCTGCAGTTCAGTCCACTGATATGGCCCTTTACACATATACCCATGCATATGTAGTGTAGCTCCTTGCTTGCGAGTACTTTGGATGAGTACTCACGGTTGCCTTGTTTCCCCTTTTTCCCCATTTCTCTACCCAATTGCTGCAACCAAAAGATGGAGCCCAGGATCCAGACGCCACCGTCGACGACGACTCCTTCTACACTGGAGGTGCCTACTACTACCTGCAGCCCGCTGACGTCGACCAAGAGTAGTTTAAGAGGATCCCAAGCAGGAGGCATGCGCCTCGTTCGATCTGTATCCCCGTTTGTGCTAGCCTTCTTAAGCCACACTTGTTTAACTTATGTCTGTACTCAGATATTGTTGCTTCCGCTGACTCGTCTATGATCGAGCACTTGTATTCGAGCCCTCGAGGCCTCTGGCTTGTATTATGATGCTTGTATGACTTATTTTATTTGTAGACTTCTGTTGGGATATCTTCCCGTGAGTCCCTGATCTTGATCGTACACATGTGCGTGCATGATTAGTGTACGATTGAATCGGGGGCGTCACAAGTTGGTATCAGAGCCGACTGCCTGTAGGAATCCCCCTACCAACTCCTTGTCCGAAGTCGAGTCTAGACATTACAAAACTTTTACTGACATGGCTGTGTGCCTTACGGGCCGACGTCACCATTGGGTGGTATTAGGATCTTTTATTCTTCGTCTATACTCTGGGATTCTGATCTCTCTTCTATTTGGGTTAAATGATTTTGCTAAAATCTAACTCTAGGTTCTCGTTACCACTTCCTGCCGGAGAGCCCCATTCATTACAGATGATCGACTGCTTCAACAGAAGATTCTGATAATACTCTCCGATGTTCTCCCGAGACTTTGTGCCATCGCTTTTGCAATTCCCTTCCATCGATAAACCCTATGGATAACCACGTACACTTGCCATTCATACAATGATTCCCCGTTGATCTTGTTATTACAAGATACCTCGAAATTCTCTCTATTGTTTTGACAATACTTTGTGCCTACTGCCTTGCAATTCTTACCCACATGAACACCTCAACGGATAATTCCTCGCACTTGTCGAGTATCCGTTCATCCCGAGTTGTTCATATGCTGCATAAGATACTTTGAAATACTATCCGACCTTTTGAGCATCCTCTTCAAACTATTGCTCTACAAATACTTGTATGCTTACATTATGGATGCTCCCATATCACTAGCAATATTCACTAGTATCTTTTGACACCGTCATTTTGATCCTATTGATTCAACATGTGTGCGAATGCACACAATCATCAATCGACCCTTCTAAATTATCTTTCTGGCTCAGACGTCGTTTTGAACATGAGCTGGTTCTCGACCAAACTGTTTGTCGTTGATTGTGCCTCTGGTCTATTCAATTTATCCATCCTTGATCAGAGCGTCTGCTTCTGATCCTTCCTTTTGGAAATCATAATTACTTTGTTATCTAACCATCGAATTATTCAGATGTTCTATAATCTGATGCCCTTGCATTCTTTCTTCCTCTGATTGAGTACCAATACTCACATCAGCTCCGTTGTGGATCGCCCGATCCATTGTTGGATTTCATCCGACATCGTCCTTCATATTCAATAACCTTGTGACCTTTCCACGAGTATATAATGCCTTTGGTAAATTGTATCCTCTACTTTGTCAACCGTGCTCTACTTTTGAGCTTGTGTTATTTACTCCTGAAGTTTGTGGTATATATTCCTAAGAGACCCTGATGGGTTGAACCTATGCCTTTTCTAATCTGTGTGAAACCGGAAGCTTCTACGGGTCATACTCTAACGGTGTTATGCCAGATAAAATTTTAGCACTACAACTTCATCGAACGCGAGGAGTGATTGAAAGGTTATACACTGGAGAAGTGGGAGTCGACCTTGAACTTTGTGTTCATGCACATGGAAACGATGTTGAGCTTATCATGATAGCTTCTCGTAACAATAATTGTTCACTTGGCATAATTTGATCTTGTATCTATGATTTTGTCCTTTGCAATCGTGGTTCCGACTGTGATTGTTCTTCCTTGATCCCATCCTCGCACAAGTTAAAAGTACTTGCCTGCTGCAGATCATTACGTCTGCCCAACCTCTATTTTGATCTACCTTCGAGTATTACCCCCGGTATCTCGAGGATATCAACCCATTGCACTACATCTTATGAATATCTGATCAAGTAGTACCTTTCCCCGTCATAGTTACTCCACGGGTTCTGGGTTATCGCCAACCGAGAACACTGATCAGTGAATCGAATCAACATCGTGATTCAGTACTCCTAGTACTTTGGTGTTGATAAGTTCAATACTCCATCACGTCACTCCTAGCCTGATCAGCTACATCATTATCGTGTTAATTTTAACTGTGCTACATTGTCCTTCCCAGATCACAAATTTCGACGGTGAGCTAATCTCACGTCGATCTTCCTCGTCATATCATTTCTCCTTGAGCAGCAAACTTGATTTCGAGTTTGTGTCGTACCCATGGTTCCAATAACCTTTCGCTTCACCGTTCCTTTGACTTGATGTCATTGCCGATCGATTACATCTTCTTGAAATCTCTCGACAAATGTGTCGTGATCATCATCAGCATTTTGAGGTCTTCCAAGATACCTATTGAATTTTTGATGGGAAATACCATCCTTTGCCCTTGATGATTTGGGTTATCATCGACAACATTATTGCATTCCCTCCAACACAAAACTTGTTCTTGTTTTGTGTTGTATCTTGAGTTCCTTGCTATCCAACATCTGTTCTTCTTCACATTGGAGTATTGCCATCTTTTGTGTCAAGGATGTTGTGAGGATTACTCCACCTCTTAAGAATTCTTGGTATAGTGATACTTCTCACCATCACCATTCTTTCTTAGTCCTTGTGTTGATTCCAACCGGGGTACCAACAAGTAAATGGTGTTGTTTGGATTCTACCCTTCTAGCAATCCTATTGCTTTGAAGTTAATGGCCAACATTTCATTCTTAGGCCATTGGTTAACGAATCACCATTCTAACATTAGTCATGCTACCTAAGCCCATATTTCGGGTGCACCTTTCAACCAAGGTTTAAATTGGGTAATGTTTTCCTTGAGCATATCCCCTTATATCATTTGATCTGACAAATGTTATGTCTTTGTTCACATGATTGTGGAAATCCATATTTTTGGAAATCTCGAGGATTGTCGCTGACTCCATCAGCTACCCCCTCATCCTCTCCTTGGTTTAAATGACAAACTCGTGTGTCGGAACTCGCTCCATAGTTTATTTCCCGAGAATCTTGCAATGCCATCCCGTCAATGTGTTGCACCTCTTCTTCTCATCCCGAGTATGAGGTACCCTCACACCCATCGGAACTGGTTCTCGATCAGATATGGTGGTTGGGACATATTCCCAAGAGTTATAACATTGGCCTTTAAATCGATAAGGTGATGTCATGCCTAGCACACCTGGCCGGAGGCCCTATTGTTATAAATTCCTTTCAATAAGGTTATCCATTCTTCCATGAGGAAATCGTAAGACTTATTCTACAAGTTATTCCTGATGGATCCTTTGTGTATCCAAGGTCTGACCTTTGCTTGAAGACCCTGGCAATGCTATCTCGAAGCTTGTCTATGGTACTCCGATTTTCAACAAGAACATTTGAAGCCCAATGCTAAATGTTTCCTGCTCAATTATCCAAACCCCGCTTTATGGGTAATGTCATGAAATTTCTCTCCCCTACCTAAAGAGTTTTCTACATTATATCCTGACATGGATATCATGCTCTGCTTGTCCTTGGGAAGGATATACCCTTGAAATATGTGTTTAAACACATTATCCTTTCCATTGTTCTGTTTAATTTAATAATCATATTATCCTTTTCATTGTTTGGTTTAACCATTCTTGTGATCTATAAGATCTAAGAAGTAATATTCTCCTACTTATGTAAACACCTCGATGTACAATTCTGTCAGCAAGACCCTGTTATTATTGTTGATGACATTCCGGTAACCACCGATGGACGAGAACTTTGCCTATTGGTCCACCTCGTTCAACGAGCAGGAAGATGGTTCTCTTTGTCCCTCGCCCTTGGTATTGATGTTGTTGCCGACATAACTGACAGACTATCCTCTGACATGCCTTGCTTACATGATCGTGCAAGACGTCACCGCCCTTCCCGCTTTTAACCCACATTGTGGGACCATAACCCACAGTTCCACAGGATCGAAACCGACTCTCCTGTACACCACCTGTTCCCAAGGTTGTTCCTCGTGCTTGACTTCATATGTAATTCACGGACCACCTGTCTAGTGATCTATTCTGGTATGAGGCGCAATACCTATTCTCGTTGCCCTGAAACCGTTTCACCTTCTGGTTAGGCATCGAACGATTGCCTATCCGTTTGAAGCTTCTCATGGTACCTTCTTACTTTGCTCTCGATATCTTCTTAAGTTTCAAATCGAGAGATACTTATGCTCCTTCCCTGAGTTAACCGTCTGATGCTCGATCTTGTTGGAATCCATCCATATCGAGTTTTCCCTTCTTACCCTTTCATAAGTACGGTGAAGATCCTGAAGGAAAGACGACGACTCCACCATGATGACCTGAAGCAAAGAAATGAATGCATCAACGTAATGGATTGACCTCTTCAAGAAGAGCAACCAACACCGAGAAGATCCGTTAGAATATCGTAACCAGAACTTTCCCCCTTACTCCCCTCTTAAATCTCACGACGAGATTTCTTGTAGTGGAGGAGAATTGTGACGCCCGGATAATTAGACTACAGTAATTCCCTGCTATTGATGCCACGTCACCTTTGTCACTGTAGTTAATCTCAGGTTAGATAAAAGAAAAACCGATTCAAATTCAAAATTTAATTAAAGGCAAACAATAAAAGTTTTCAAACTTAAAAACTAAAATGTTCAATAAATAGTAGATAAATTAGAGGCTAGGGTAAAATTGTAAACAGCATTATTGAAATACTATAAGTCATTTAAACAGTCTCAAACAGTGACTGAATACATTATTTAATAACCATTTAATTAATCTAAATCTGATATGAAATAGTATTTCACCCAAACTAGTTTTTGGTTCTAGGATATAATGCACTACAATTTATGAGCTAGCTCCCATATTTTATAAAAATCAATTAGGTGCTAAGCATTTTTGAAAAACAGAAAAAGGAAAACCAAGAAAATAAATAAAATAAAAAGAAATACAAAACAAAAAAATAAAATAAGACAGACCCCCCCCGTACTGGGCCAACCGGCCCAGCCGCTAGCCAGGCCAGGCCCAGGCCGCCCCCACTCCCCATAACCCCCTGGGCGACCGAACCCTAGCCCACGTCCCCACTCTCCCCCACTCCTCGCTCTTCCTCCCCGATCCAAATCGGGATCGGGGGTGCTCGACCTCGCGCCTTGCCCGCTCGCCGGTTCTTATCGCCGCGCACGCCGCGTCGGCCATCGACCTGGACCTCACCGGAGCTACCTCACCAGATGCCTCCTCATCTTCTCCCCGACGGCCTCCTCCTCGCCGCGACGCCGACGCCGCGTCGCCGCCGCCCGGGACCCCGCCGCAGGACCTCACCGGAACGCACCCTCGTCTTCCCCCCGAGCAGCCGCCTCGAGCCTCGCCGCTTGTTCCCCTGCAACGTGGGGTGAGGAAACCCCCTCCTCCTCTCTCTCCCCTCTCTGACCCCGCGCCCGTGGCGTCCTCGCCGGCTGTAGGATCGAAAGTATGTCTAGAGGGGGGTGATTAGACTACTTGACCAATTAAAAACTTAACCTTTTCCCAATTTTAGTTCTTGGCAGATTTTAGCTACTTTAGGACAAGTAAAGCAATCATCACACAATTCAAGCAAGCATGCAAAGAGTATATAGGCAGCGGAAAGTAAAGCATGCAACTTGCAAGAATGTAAAGGGAAGGGTTTGGAGAATTCAAATGCAATTGGAGACACGGATGTTTTTCCCGTGGTTCAGATAGGTGGTGCTATCCTACATCCACGTTGATGGAGACTTCAACCCACGAAGGTAACGGTTGCGCGAGTCCACGGGGGGCTCCACCCACGAAGGGTCCACGAATAAGCAACCTTGTCTATCCCACCATGGCCATCGCCCACGAAGGACTTGCCTCACTAGCGGTAGATCTTCACGAAGTAGGCGATCTCCTTGCCCTTACAAACTCCTTGGTTCAACTCCACAATCTTGTCGGAGGCTCCCAAGTGACACCTAGCCAATCTAGGAGACACCACTCTCCAAGAAGTAACAAATGGTGTGTTGATGATGAACTCCTTGCTCTTGTGCTTCAAATTATAGTCTCCCCAACACTCAACTCTCTCTCACAGGATTTGGATTTGGTGGAAAGAAGATTTGAGTGGAAAGCAACTTGGGGAAGGCTAGAGATCAAGATTCATATGGTAGGAATGGAATATCTTGGTCTCAACACATGAGTAGGTGGTTCTCTCTCAGAACATATGAGTTGGAAGTGTAGATGTGTTCTGATGGCTCTCTCAACGAATGAAGAGGAGGTGGAGGGGTATATATAGCCTCCACACAAAATCCAACCGTTACACACAATTTACCAATCTCGGTGGGACCGAATCAATAAACTCGGTCGGACCGAAATAGTAAACCTAGTGACCGTTAGAGATTTTCGGTGGGACTGACATGCAACTCGGTAGAACCGATATGGTTAGGGTTAGGGCTTAACTAATCTCGGTGAGACCGATTACACAAACTCGGTGAGACCGATTTGGTAATAAGCTAACCAGAGAGTTGGTCAGGTAAACTCGGTGGGACCGATTTGCTCTTTCGGTGAGATCGAAAAGTTACAAAAAGGAAACAGAGAGTTTACATTGCAATCTCGGTGGGACCTATCCGCTCTTTTGGTGAGACCGAAAAGTTACGAAAAGGAAACAGAGAAATTGCAATCCCATCTCGGTGAGACCGAGATCCCTATCGGTAGAACCGATTTGCTTAGGGTTTGGAAGTGGCTATGACAAATGAAACTCGGTGGCGCCGGATAGGAAGAATCAGTAGGTCCGAGTTTGGCTTTGGGTTTAGGTCAAGAGTGGATATGAGAAAGTAGCTGAGGGTTTTGGAGCATATCATTAAGCACATGAAGCAAAAGGCTGATTAAGCAACACCTCATCCCTCCTTGATAGTATTGGCTTTTCCTATGGACTCAATGTGATCTTGGATCACTAAAATGTAAAATGAAGAGTCTTGAGCTTTTGAGCTTGAGCCAATCCTTTGTCCTTAGTATTTTGAGGGTTCCACTTTCACCATCCATGCCATGCCAATCATTGAGCTTTCCTGAAATAATCATCTTGGAATAGCATTAGCTCAATGAGCTATATGTTGTTATGAATTACCAAAACCACCTAGGGATAGTTGCACTTTCACCGGCGCTGACCGCGCCCTCCCCGGACGCACCAGGGCTTTGCCCTCCTCCCGCCGTTGCTCGTGCGCCCACCCATGGCCTCGACCCGCCGCGTCCTTGTGCACCTCGCCCGTGTGAGCGCCTTGCGCTGCGCGCGCTCTCGCGCTGGCCCATATGGCTGCGCCCCTTCCCCTCACCCCGCTCCCGCAACCTCTAGCGGCCGCCGACGCCGCCGCACCGTCTGCCACCCGCCCTGGTCACCGGCCCCTCTACGCACCGCGCTCCGCTACCCTCGCCGGCCTCGCCCGCGGCCCCCGTTCGCTGGCGCTCACGCCAGCGTGCGCCTGAGTTCGTTGACGGGCTGGCGCCCGTTCGGGTTGGGTACTAACGCCCGAGAACCGACGCCCGTTAAGCCCCTGCCAATGACATCTGGGGCCCAGCCCCTAGAATGTTTTTTTTACGAAAGAATTAAAAAATAGAAATAATAACTAAATTAATTAATAAATGAATTAATTAACTTAATTATTTAGCTTAACCTAATTAATCTGTTTAGATTAAACTAATTAACTAGGTTAATTAGCTAACACTCTAAGACAACCGGGACCCACATGTAAGTTTGACTAAGTCAACAGGATTGTTGACTGCTGACTGGACTTGCTGACTGTGCAGTTGACCCAGTCAACGGGCCCCATCTATCAGGTTTGACCGGTCAACAGGTCAGTTGACCTGCTGACATCATGGTGCTGTCATGATGACGTCACCGGTCACTATTCTGGATAATTCGAATCTAACATTAAATTAACTCCAGAAATTCTTTAAAAACTTGGAAAAATCATAATAAATAAACCGTAGCTCGGATGAAAATGTTTTGTACATGAAAGTTGCTCAGAACGACGAGACGAATCTGGACACGCAACCCGTTTGTCCGCTACACATCCCTATCATAGCAAACATGCAACTTTCCCCCTTTGGTTCATCTGTCCGAAAACGCGAAACACCGGGAATACTTTCCCGGATGTTTCCCCCCTTCGCCGGTATCACCTATCCCTGCGTTAGATCACCTCTAGTACCACGTTTGTCATGTTATGCTTTGTTTGCTCAGTTATTTATTATGTTCCCCCTCTGTTACTTTTTCCGGTAGACCCCGAGACCGCTGTCGGTACCCCTGTGATCGACTACGGTGTTGACAACCCCTCCTTCTTGCCAGAGCAACCAGGCAAGCCCCCCCCCTTGATCACCAGATATCGCCTATTCTTCTCTATACTGCTTGCATTAGAGTAGTGTAGTATGTTATTGCTTTCGGTTAATCCTATTCTACTGCATAGCCTGTCATTGTTGCTACAGTTGTTACCCTTACCTGCTATCCTACTGCTTAGTATAGGATGCTAGTGTTCCATCAGTGGGCCTACACTCTTGTCCGTCTGCCATGCTATACTACTGGGCCGTGATCACTTCGGGAGGTGATCACGGGCATATACTATATACTTTACACTGTTACATTACCTGTGATACTGTTCGGAGATGGGGGCTGAAGGGGCAGGTGGTTCCACCCAGTTAGTGGTGGGCCTGGGTTCCCCGACGGCCTCCGACTGCTACTTTGTGGCGGAGCGACAGGGCAGGTTGAGCCCACCTAGGAGAGAGGTGGGCCTGGCCCTGGTCGGCATTCGCGGATACTTAACACGCTTAACGAGATCTTGGTATTTGATCTGAGTCTGGCCATTTGGTCTATACGCACTAACCAACTACGCGGGAACAGTTATGGGCACTCGGCATCGTGGTATCAGCCGAAGCCTTCGTGACGTCAGCGACTGAGTGGCGCGCGCCGCATTGGATCGTAAGCTCGCGCTTGTATTAAGGGGGCTAGATCTTCTTCCGGCCGCGTTCGCAACGTGCAGGTGTGCTATGGGCGATGGGCCCAGACCCCTGTGCGCTTAGGATTAGACCGGCGTGCTGACCGCTCTGTTGTGCCTAGGTGGGGCTGCGACGTGTTGATCTTCCGAGGCCAGGCATGACCCAGGAAAGTGTGTCCGGCCAAATGGGATCAAGCGTGTTTGGTTATGTGGTGCACCCCTGCAGGGAAGTTTATCTATTCGAATAGCCGTATCCCTCGGTAAAAGGACGACCCGGAGTTGTACCTTGACCTTATGACAACTAGAACCGGATACTTAATAAAACACACCCTTCCAAGTGCTAGATACAACCCGGTGGTCGCTCTCTAACAGGGCATCGAGGAGGGGATCGCCGGGTAGGATTATGCTATGCGATGCTACTTGGAGGACTTCAGTCTACACTCTTCTATATGCTGCAAGACGGAGGCTGCCAGAAGCGTAGTCTTCGACAGGATTAGCTATCCCCTTCTTATTCTGGTATTCTGCAGTTCAGTCCACTGATATGGCCCTTTACACATATACCCATGCATATGTAGGTAGCTCCTTGCTTGCGAGTACTTTGGATGAGTACTCACGGTTGCCTTGTTTCCCCTTTTTCCCCATTTCTCTACCCGATTGTTGTGACCAGACGATGGAGCCCAGAATCCAGACGCCACCGTCGACGACGACTCCTTCTATACTGGAGGTGCCTACTACTACCTGCAGCCTGCTGACGTCGACCAAGAGTAGTTTAGGAGGATCCCAGGGAGGAGGCCTGCGCCTCGTTCGATCTGTAACCCCGTTTGTGCTAGCCTTCTTAAGGCACACTTGTTTAACTTATGTCTGTACTCAGATATTGTTGCTTCCGCTGACTCGTCTATGATCGAGCACTTGTATTCGAACCCTCGAGGCCCCTGGCTTGTATTATGATGCTTGTATGACTTATTTTATTTGTAGAGTTGTGTTGTGATATCTTCCCGTGAGTCCCTGATCTTGATCGTACACATGTGCGTGCATGATTAGTGTACGATTGAATTGGGGGCGTCACAATCTGCTTGCCGCCACGCAGGTGCCTGCCCAGCTGGTTGGGTCGGCAGCTGCATGCGAACGGCGGTGGAGGCTTGATTGGCGTGGGCCTGATGGTGGCCCCACGGGGGTTCATGGCAAGGGCCTTGCTGCGGCCCCGGCAAGGGTCTTGCCGTGGCGGATGCTGTCATCCCCGGCAAGGCTCTTGCCGGGGTCCTTGTGGTCCTCCTTGGCTGGGATCCCACCAAGGATCATCATCTTCTAAAGTGTGTGTCTGATCTTGAATGTCTTGACAAAGATCTGCATGCCACCACGGGGATGTCTCCCGAATCCTTGCCCCATGGGGGCAGTGGACTCAAGGGTGATTCGCTCCATAGGTGGGGGGCGAGCTGCCACGGCAAGGGTCTTGCCGGGTTTGCTAGAACTGCCCCCGGCAAGGATCTTGCCGGGGGAGTCCGCTTCGTCCCCTTTGCTCTTTGTGGTCTTGGTCTTGGCGTCGTTCTGCTTCTCTTGAGCTCCGGCCTTACCTTGGCTTACCTCCCTTGTCGTGCTTGGTGCGGCGGTGCCCGTGGCTCAGACTGCCCGTGCACAGTTATAGGGGTACAAAAAGTGTACCCCCCTTTTTGTACACCGACAGGAGCCCCCGGGCCTGGGCCACACATAAGCGCAACGCATTGTTGGGCTAGGCCCAAAAACGGTGCGCGGGCAGGCGGGGCGGTTTTTACCGCGGTAAGTTCCTTCGCACGCTGCGCCTCCCACGCTTCCCGCATGTGGCGCGGTGTGGGGAGGCGTGTGTGACGTGGGCGGCATGCGTGGGGTTGCTTCCCGCGGGCATGTGTCACATCGCAGTTAATGTGAAAGGAGGCGGCCCACGCTTTCCCCCATAAGAGGAAATAATCGCGGGCGCGCTGCTCACTTTCTCTTTTTCCCTCGTGCCTTTTCCAATCTCAGAGCCACTGTTCCCTCTCTTCCTTCCCTTGCAAGCTTTGGTCGTCGCCCGTCGTCGCCGCTTTGCCACCCCCTTCCTCAACCCTCTAGCCTTCTCGGCTGCCATGGCGCCCAAGTCCACCAAGGACAAGGGGTGGCTAAGGGCTCCGGGACCATGGAGCCACTGGAGAGCGCGCTGTTGGCGGACCGAACGAAGTTCGCCTTCTTCTTCCCCTCGACGGTTGATGTTCATGAGCTCCGGGCCTCCTTCAAGCCCCTGTGGGGAGTGAAGACGGGGGGAGAGAATTCGGGACACCCGGCGACGCGCGTCATTCCTGCCGCTTGCGCTGATCCTGCCCCAAATCGGTACCCCTTCTTCGTTGATTACTTTTCTTGCGGGTTATGCCCCCTTTCTTTGATTTCTTCTGCGACATTATGCACACCTTCGGGTTTCGCCTCTTGGATTTTACTCCGAATGCGGTGGCGTGCATGTCTTTCTTTGCGCATCTCTGCGAGGGCTTCGCTGGGGTGCAGCCCAACACGGCGCTCTTCTGCCATTATTTCTATCCTCGAATCCAGACGGGAGGTGCCATCTCTGGTTGCGCCACCTGGATCCCGAGATCCAAGGGGGTGTACCCGGACGGTGCCGTGAAGGAGAGGTGGGAGGAACGGCGTGACCGGTGGTGCTGGGTCGAGGACGAAGACCCGCCGGAATTTTGCAAGGTCCGTCGAGTGCCGCCTGTCCGCGGCAGCGATTGGGGTGATGTCAACGCCGCCAACGGGAGGCTTACCGTCGCCACCACCAGGATTCTTCGGCTGACCCAGGCTTGGCCCACCCTCGAGATGATCGGGGCGGACTTCATTCGCCGTCGGATCGCCCCGTTGCACAATAAGGGGAGGCGTGCCTGGCTTTTCACGAATCCAGCGGACATTATGCGGCTCCGCCCTGGCCTCGACCACAACTTCACGGTGATGGCGCATGCCCACTTCTGCCAGCGGCTCTTTCATCTAGATGTGGATCGCGACGGCGAGGTCGAGCTGACCGACAAGGCCGCAAGGGCTGCCGTAAAGGCCGGCAAGACCGTCAAGGGGCCGCTCTTCAAGTTGCCAGCAGGGGTGGTCCCGTTGTGCAATAATTCGCGCCGGTCCGAGATCATTGCCATGATGCCGGACTGCGACGCGCATGGCCCCGTCCCGAGCGGGAGGGAGCCGACGGCCGCAGATGTGCAGCAATTTCTTCGACACCTTGATTGAGGTGTACGTCAATGCTGACGCCGAGCGGCGGCTTGTCATGGACACCACCCAGGCAGAGATGGACTACATCGCCACCAGGGCGAGGAGGCACAACTTGCCCTGGAGGTCGGCAGCGCCGGGGGCGTGGAGGACGAGGTCGCCGCGGCCGCGGAGGAGGAGCAGTTCACCCTGTGGGCGGCGGCCACTGGGGAGGCTAGCAGCACCGACACCGGAGCTCCGCTCATCGAGGACGCGACTGACGAGTCGTTGTCGGAGGAGGGCGTGGCGGTGGGCTCGACGCCAGCCAGGGGAAGAGGGCGAGTCCTGCGGCGGGCTGGCTCCGGCGAGCCGGTCCGGCCTGGCAGGGCCACGCAGCCTCAATTGACCCTGGAAGGGTCCGGGCGTCACACGAGGGCCTCGGCAGCGAAGAGGCTGACGAAGGCCGCTGAGAAGAAGAAGGCGATAGCCCCCTCCTCATCTGGGCGCACACAGACCCCGCCGCCTTTTTCGCCTCCTCCGGCAGGTGTCGACTCGGATGATGACGCGGAGCTCCCTTTTGATCTCGGGCCTCTTAGCCCGGAGAGGAAAAGGAAACTGGCGGAAGAGGAGGAGACGGATGACGAGTAAGTACTTCGTTCCTTACTGTCATTTCCATTTCCCTGAATTGGGTCGCTTGTCTTGATCCATTTTTGCTTTTGTAGGGATGCAGAGACGTTTGCCCAGAGGGCGAAGAGGGCGAGGACCTCGGCGAGCGGCCAGTCCCCGGCTGGGGCTTCAAAGACACCACTGGTGGTGCTGAGCAGCCCGGACAGCAGCCCCTGGCGCAGCCCCCAGCGTAAGTTCATCACCCTCTTCTTACTCGACATGCGGCATGCGCTCGATGCTATGATGCTGACCTTGCCGGGTTTGTAGGAGGGGAGCGGCAGTAGGAGGAGCCACAGAGGGCTACTCCTAACACACCAGCCCCATCGAGTATGCCGCCGCGGGGGGCGTCCCTGGCAAGGGCATCAGGCACAGAGTCCACACCCATGGAGGAAAAGGGGAACTTGGGCGCTGGTGGCTCTGCCATGGCGCCAAATGGTGGTGGAGAGGGGACTCCCGCTTCACAGCCTGGCACTGGTGAGTCGCCTGTCCTTCGTCTCTGTTTTTCCCTTATTCTTCTCTTGGCTTCATTGCTCCCGTTGCTGCCCAGGCCCTCCTTCAACAGACACGGAGGACGTGGACACTGTTGTCAGAGATATTGCCGAAGAGGCCGCGGCTGAGGCTGACAGAATTGTCGCCGAGGAGGCCGCCAAGAATGCTGACGAGGCCGCCGCTGATGAGGCCGCCAAGGGTGTTGCCGAGGATGCCGCCGCGAGGGCTTCCAAGGCTACCGGCGAGGCTTCTGCCGAGGGCGCCAGCGGTGGACCTACTGGGGAGGCCGGCAAGGCCTCCGCCGAGGAAGAGGTGATGGATGATCAGCCTCCCTCCTCCTCAACCTCGGCCCCCGGCAGATACTTGAAGGTGGGCGATGATCTTTTCGTCCACCTCCCAGGGGCGTCAAGCCGAGCGCCCGCCGAAGGGGAAGTTTTTGACGGCGAGGTGCTTGCCGCCACCGGGCTCGAGCTGGTCGATGCGCCGGTCGTTGGTGGAGACGGTTCTCCAGAAGAGCAGCTCTTCCGCGCCATGGGGGCCAATTTCCGAAAGCTCCATGTTCTCTACCGTGCCCGCCTGGACAAGGTCAAATCCAGGATGGCAATGGTGGACAACGCGGAGGTGGACTTCAAGGCGCGCGTTGCCGAGACGCAGGCCTGGTTCCACCAGACTCGCGAGGAGCAGAGGGCCTTTCAGGAGAAATTGGCCCAGCGCGATGTGGAGCTCTCCCTGAAGATGGCCGACATCAAGAAGGCCCAGGAGAAGGCAGCGAACTTGGCTGCCGCGGCCGAAGCCGTCCGGAACCAGCATCAAGCCACCTTGGACTCCCAGGAGGAGGACCTCTCCGCGCATGAGGCGAAGCTTGCCGCAATGCTCCGCAGCAAGGAGGAGGAGCTCGAGGCCCTTGTTGTGCGGCGGACTCACGAGCTGGAGCAGAGGCACAAAGAGGCGCTCGATGCCCAAGCCCTGGCCCACGCCGGCAAGGTGAAGGAGCTGGAAGCAGAGCGGGACGAGCTGAAGGAGCAGGCCCTCAAGCTGTCCGGCGAGAAGAACACGCTCAACCGTGCCTTGGTAGAGGCGCAAGGAGCGGTCATCAGCAGGGCTGGGGAGCTCTCCGAGGCGCAGAACTCCATCAGAGACCTCAAGCTGAAGCTGGAGGATCTCGAGAAGCTGTCGTCGGAGAGCAGGGCTCGGGAGGAGACCTTGACCAGGAGCCTGGAGGAGGAGAAGCAACTGCGTGCGAATGAGGCCGCCTCCCACCAGGAATATGTGGCGGGCGAGAACAGGTGGATCAGCCATCTGGAGGTCGTCGCCGGCAGGGTCACCTTGCAATTGGCCACCATGGGGATGCCAAACGTGAGGTACGCCCCTGAGCGCAGCGGGACCGTCAACGCCAAGCTGACCCAGTTCTTCGAGGGCGTCCTTGGAGCCTTGGCCTATCTTCACTCCAACAGGACGGCCACACTGGCCGAGGAGGCCCGGCGACTTTGCCGGAGGGTCATGACCAAGGTCCTCACCAAGGTGGCGCACTGGAATCCCGACCTCGACTTCGCGGCCGCGATGACGAGCTTGCCGGATGGTGTTGACCTCACGGTGCTCAAGGAGCGCATCAAGCCCATCACCGACTGCATCGACGAAATCAAGAGGGTGGAAGGCCAGCGCCGGGACTAGGCGTCCCGTTCTTCCTCGCCGCTGCGGGTTCCCGACCAAGACAAATTTTATCTTTAGTTAGAACCGCAACAATGATGTGATGTAATATAACTTTGAAGTACTCTTAATTTTCATGCATGTTATTTCCCCGTTCAATTCCTCTTTGTATGTATGCCCTACGTCGATCGGGAAGGCTTGCCGGCGTGGAAGCCCCAAGCGGCGTCTTGGGGACGGATCCCCATGGCTTGCCGGGTACGCGTGCTGCCGGACGAGCCACCTTCTTGTTCCGGACGCGGCCGCTCGAACTGTCGAGCTTGACTCGAGTCAGAATCGAGGGCGTTGTTGATCGCGGAAGGCTACTCTGCCACTCTCGACGCAGCCGCTTGAGCTGTTGAGCGGACTCAAAACAGGGCAAGGGCGTTGCCGATCGTGGTAGAGCCCCCTGGCGTGCAGGTTTTTCATACAAAGGCGCGACATCTCCGGGGGGGAATAACCTCAAATAAAAAAAGGTAGCACAAATAAGGGTTCAGTGCAACTTAGCTTCTGTTCGCGATCGCTCGAGTGTCGATCTTCTGGCCTCCTTTCTTCTTCAAGGGGCACGAAGATGAAGGAGCGTCGGGCTAACCGCCAAAGCCGATTCTCGCAACTGCGCCCCCTACCTGGCGCGCCAAAGATGTCGGTGTGGAACGACACCTATGGGATCACAAGAATCCCTACTACGGTTGCGGGGCGCGGGGTCGTGAGAAGAGCGGATCAAACAGATAGCACATGGTTCCTTTACCCAGGTTCGGGCTGCAAGGATGCGTAAAACCCTACTCCTACTTTGGTGGATTGTATATCTGTGTTCTTGAGCTAGCTATGGGGCGTGAGGAGCTCCAAAAAGCCGAATCCTCTACCTGGTCGCCTTGGGCCTCCTTTTATAGGGAAAAGGGTTGCCACAGTGGCACATAGGAGGTGGAAAGGATACAGTGATGCGAGGTTATCCCTCGCATTACATGACAAGGCGCATTTAATGCATCTTGCTTAGGTGTCTTTGCTTTATCGGGGACGGGGGAGAGCCATGTCTCGTCCGTCGCTGCTCCCTCTTGCATCGACACGCGCCCTGGCCAGCGGTGCCCGCGGTGGCATGTAGGCAGGCAGGCAGCTGAGGTGGCGCAGTGATGGGTCTCCATGAAGATCTGCTTGCCGCCACGCGGGTGCCTGCCCAGCTGGTTGGGTCGGCAGCTGCATGCGAACGGCGGTGGAGGCTTGATTGGCGTGGGCCTGATGGTGGCCCCACGGGGGTTCATGGCAAGGGCCTTGCTGCGGCCCCGGCAAGGGTCTTGCCGTTGCCCCGGCAAGTGGTCTTGCCGCGGCCCCGGCAAGGGTCTTGCCGTGGCGCCTGCTGTCATCCCCGACAAGGCTCTTGCCGGGGGCCTTGTGGTCCTCCTTGGCTGGGATCCCGCCAAGGATCATCATCTTCTAAAGTGTGTATCTGATCTTGAATGTCTTCACAAAGATCTGCATGCCACCACGGGGATGTCTCCCGAATCCTTGCCCCATGGGGGCAATGGACTCAAGGGTGATTCACTCCGTAGGTGGGGGGCGAGCTGCCACGGCAAGGGTCTTGCCGGGTTTGCTAGAACTGCCCCCCCGGTAAGGATCTTGCCGGGGGAGTCCGCTTCGTCCCCTTTGCTCTTTGTGGTCTTGGTCTTGGCGTCGTTCTGCTTCTCTTGAGCTCCGGCCTTACCTTGGCTTACCTCCCTTGTCGTGCTTGGTGCGGCGGTGCCCGTGGCTCAGACTGCCCATGCACGGTTATAGGGGTACAAAAAGTGTACCCCCCTTTTTGTACACCGACAGGGGCTACTGAGGGAGTCCTGGACTAGGGGGTCATCGGGTTGCCGGCCTATCTCTCGTGGGTCGGATTGTTGGGCCGCACTATATCTGGACCGAAGACCTTTTGTGCCTTGGTGTGTTCTCCAAGTCAAGATGGAAGATCTGGTGTTCCCTTGATGTAACCGACTATATGTAAACCCTAGTACCCCTAGTGTCCATATAAACTACAGGGTTTAGTCCATAGAGGCTAAGAGAACAATCACCATCCTACTAGTTTAAGGTTTAGTTCATCCGATCTCGTGGTAGATTGACTCTGTAATCCTCATATACACAAGCAATATAATCAAGCAGGATGTAGGGTATTATCTCTTAGAGAGGGCCCGAACCTGGGTAAATATCGTGTCCCACGTTCCTTGTTCCCCATCGATCCAAGATCCATAGTTCGGGCCCCCCTACCCGGGATCCGCCGGTTTTGACACCGACACTAGGCTTACACGATCGGTATCCAGGGTATCGCACGGAGGCTGTTGGCGATGTCTTGGAGTATATGTCAAGTCTTTGGTAGAGATAGTCTCGATCACGTCTAGGCTCGCAGCTTCTGAACTCCAACTTGAAGAGAAGAGAGCCCATCGGCCCATCCGAGGACTAGAGGCCGGATAGGTTAGTACCCCAATATCCAGGACACCATCAATAGCCCCTGCACGGGTCTTAGACACCGAGGACGATGTTCTCGAACTTCGGCTCCAGATTCTTGGCTCGATAAACGAGGTCTTTGGTCCTATGCATAGTTCTGCTCGAGGCCCGGTCCCACGACACGTGGTGCAAAATCCATGTCCTCGATCATTGTGCGCCTCTGGGAAATTGGGACGCTTTATGACGGGACGACTAAGCGCCAACCCCTTTTCTTTCTTATTTATAACCACATAATCTAGGGCTGGGACAAAGCCCATCTCAACCCTAGCCGGACCAATCTTTGTGTTTTTCTCTTCTACTCCCAGATCCAACCCCGAGAGTCCAAACAATGACGAACAAGGGGGTTCCTCGAGGCGACCTCACGGTCCTGTCAAGGGTGATAGGGGGAGTTGCTCTATCCATCCTCGTCTTCAACTAGAGCGCCTGGCAACCCAGGACTATCTGCTAGATTCAAATCTGGACTCCACTCGCCCAGGATTGATGTCCATGAATGGGCAAGCACACGCGGAGAACCATTCATCCCTCGTGAGGGTGAACGGGTATGCTTCATTCCCTTCCTGCTATGAGGCCTGGGATTTCCCATTCACCCCTTTCTCCGGGGTTTACTCGAGTTCTACGGGCTACAACTCCACCACCTCACACCCAACCCCATCTTATGTTTTGCCGGAATGTTGATTCATTTCCGTTCTGGCAAATTTCAGGTGCTCCATATGTCCACTTTTTAGCAAAGGTCATGCCAAAAATTTCCGTGATTTTCTGCATGACTTGTGCTAGAAACTAGGACATATGGAGTACTTGGAATTTGCCGGAAGGGGAATGAATCAACATTCTGACCAAATATAGTCCCCTTTTTCTTTTCATTACATCTTTTATTTACAATTGTTGAATAGGAAACATGTCTACCGACGCCGAAGTCGCGGGTGGTTCTGCTCGCCTCGAAGACCCCGTCGAGGCAGCAAATCACTATTTCGATTACCTGGACCAACACCAGATGGGGTTGCATGGTGGCGGCAGTGGCACCAACCCCGACACCGACACTGGCACCGGCACCGAAACCACCCCCCAGACCGGCTACGATGTTGTCGTAGCCAGTAAAGCACCAAAGAAGAAGAGGACACGAAGACGAAACGAGCTTGGCATCGGACAAATTGTGGTCACGGAGATGCACCCCAAGAAGTTTGAGCCAACGGCGCTGGAGGAAGCGTGCTTGTGCTGGGGCAATCTACTTGGATGCATCCTCAGGGAAACCGCCAACATCAATGACGAGAGGTTAAGGCAGATACCACATATGGAGAACATGCTCCTAAAGAAGTTGCACAATAGATTCTTGTTCCCCGGCCGCAATGAAAAAGAATATGAAGATCCGTGGAAAGACATCGCCATGACAAAGATAAACGACAAGGCGATGGTGACGTTCACCAACGACTTGTCCTCCTGGAAATTTCGGGTGAAAAAAGCAATTGCGAAGAATGAACCGTGGTCCAAGATTCATGCTGAAAATCCGTCAATAATGGAAGAGGACTTCAAAATTCAAGGAGAATTGTGCTAAAGAAGAAGTCAAGGCAAAGTCGGAGAAAATGAAGGCGCTCCAGGCCAGGAACATGCCTCCCCACCGCCTCGGAAGCCGTGGTTATGAGGGGAAGAGGGCCGTATGGGACAAGGAGGACGCCGAACGTGAAAGTCACGGAATCCCAGACCCCTTGGCGGAGTTCACCGACCCACTGGAGTATGACTGGATCAGGGCCCGGTACAAGTGGGACAAAGAAAAAAAGCTGTTTTACACGGACCCGATCACGAGGGTCTTCATGAGACTTCTGGTAATTGTTATATTACCACATCATCATATTATAGCTTCCAATCAATTCGACAACAAGTTTTGTCACATTAGTAAACCATCCATGTTGCTTTTGCAGAAAGAGCAGCACCAAAAGGCAGCCGAAAGCGACGAGTCGTCACAGTCGTTGGCGATGCCCAAGTGGGATACCCTATTCAACCGGGCCTGAACATACTGAAGAAGGTCCCGGTGGACAAGCCGCCGTCCTATGGACGTGTGCACGGCGTCGGAGATGGCGCCTCGTGGAAGACGTGCTACCCCGAGGAGCTAGAGGAAAGAAGGAAGAGACGCTCGGTCGTCACTCAGTAGAGCATCGACAAGAAGGTCAATATTGCGGTCGATAAGACCAAAGCTTAGACCACAGAAGAGTTGCTCGGGGCCGTCAATGCAGCGGTCACTGACGCGGTGGTCAGCTTGCTTCCGACACTATGGGATTTCATGAAGAACAATCCAAATGCACGGGCGGAGGACTTTCCCCTTCCCAGCTTTGTCGGGAGCAATTCGATGAACACCAGAGCACCAGCACCTGCTCAAGCAACCGCAAAATGTCCCGCTCCTGTTCATAGCAGCCCGACCTCCGTATCTTGCATGGTCGGTGGGCCTTCATCGCTGGCTGAGCTCGACGCCCTCATGGTAATTACGCGTCATACCCTTTTCACCAGCATGTCTATAGTCTTCCATTTTAGTTGCCTTTTGGATGTTTGACACTGCAGACATGTCTCATTCATAGGCCGATGACACCCCATGCACCCTACTCTACGACATCAAGGGCCAGAAGGTGGCCGTGGGAAAGGCAACGATCGTGAAGCCAAAGGACCGCATGTTCTACAACTGAGAGATGCCCGATGGCGTCTTCAAGGTTAACGTGGCCAGTGTCTTAGCGGGCTTCAAGGATTTGCCTCCTCCGGTACCGGTCGATGACAACGAGACCCCTAAGATGATTGGCGCATGCAAGAGCTGGTTCTTGCCTTGGCCCAAGTCTCTTCTTCGTCTCGAGGCTCCCAGTATCATGCCAACGCCACCTTCTCAAGAAGGTATGAGCACCACCCCACCTACCACATTACCTGCACCTGCCTTGGCGAGTGATAGCGGACGACGCGAGGGAGAGCCTCCATTAGTGCTAGATGATGTAGCCCCCATTGTTAAAGAAGCAAATCTTGATGATGACATGGAGGATGATGATGATGACCCAGACAAGTATTTCAATACCGCCTATGATGACGGAGGATTGATGGCTCAGGATGGCGAAGACTCAGGCTATGAGCATGGAGATGATGACTTGATGCTGCCTGATTTGCCGGAGCCGGAACGTCCTAAGGCGGAATGCAAAAGGTCTCTCTTCAAGCGATCCTTGCAGGAGACGCCTCCAGATGCCGCCTGTACCCAGCAACCCCCTGACGCTCGTCCACTGATTAGCCCAATGACACTGGGGGTGGTGGTTAGGGAAGGTATGGTGGGTTCACTACCGCCACCCACCAAGAAGCAAAGGAGGAGACCGGACAAGAAAGGCCCTAAAGGAGCCAAAGCTGCTTCAAGCAGCCAGCCGCCTCTGGAGCCCCGGGTGGTAGACAGAATACCTGTTGAAGGTGCACAACGCTTCCATGTCGCCGGCCATCCGATCCTATATGCGAAGGCGCTAGAGCACATAATGAACAATGATCTAAGGAGACTCCATGAAGATGTGCTGGCCAGAGAGAAAAGCCTTCTAGTCGCGGAAAAACCAGGATACCCGCTTTACGCGGCTCAGGTGCCGGGTGGGAGGTTGTACGTCAAGAGATGGCCTGCGAATAAGTTCATCCTGCGATTTGACTACATCTACGACATGTTCCACATGACCAAGCTGGATTTCTAGTTCATCCGCATGTAAGCGTTGTATTTGAACTACTTCATCAGGGTCGAGAACATCAAATATATCGCGGACCCGTTCTATATGCACGAGAGCTTCTTGGCAGTTTGCAAAGAGCACCGTGACTATGCAAGCAAGCACCTCGGCAATTCATGATCGTTAATAGGACAAGGAAGTGATTCTCTTGCCTTATCATCCCACTTAAGTCATTCGCACATATCCTTCCGTAAGTGTTAATCATTCCTTTGCAAGCATGGAGGCTAATTTGAGGTGTACTTAATTTGCGCAGCAGGGGGGCGTCCTCATTGTTCTATCCCCGGAATACTCCCATGCGATGTACTTGGACTCATCGAAGAACCTTAGGAAAAAGGATTACAAGCACATAAAGAGTGTTCTCGATAGTTCCCTGTTAACCTTCAGCCTGTCTGGTGGATATATCAAGGTGAAAAAGTACAGGAATCGCGGGTTGGCTTTCGGTCATAAGACCGACTTCTACTGCATCCAGCAACCGCACACCAATATGGCTGATGGATTCTACTTCATGCATCACCTGCTCGAGTACAGAAGGGATAATCAATGCCTTCGCATGTCACCTACTACCAACGATGCCGAGATTGTCAGCTGGGCCACAAGCATAGGAAGGACACCGGATCATCGAATCAGAGCTGAGTTTTATCACGTACAGTGTGAACTTGCCCAAGTGATCATGAAGTAGGTCCTCGAACCAACAGGGATGTTCTACCATGGTCCAATCACGCGGGAAGATGTCCGAGCACTGCTACTCGCTCAACGTCTGGACCTGAAGCCTTTCAAGAAGCTCGGGTGCTTCCTCCCTGACTATGAAGATTGGACGGCCGACATGGAGGACTGATTGTTGATGACAATGTGTCACTACTATCCTTCTATTGCAAAACTTTGAATTTATGCACGGCGAAACTATGTGATGTAACTAAACCGTGGTCCTGAACTACCGTAGGTCGCTCTACTTAATTAGTTTGGGTATGAGGAACTTCGTCATTTATGTTTACTATTGTTTGATTGTATTTTGCTAATTATGCCTCCTTGTTTTCTTAAGTACATTATGTTGCATATTATCATTCAATTCATCAACTCATGATGCAGGTACATAGATCAGAGATGGCGAAGGGCTACTATGACGTGTACGTTGGGAGGGTTCCAGGAGTCTACGACCATTGGCCAGCCGCTCAGGCCCAGGTGCACAGGTACCCGGGTGCTAGCCACAGAGGGTTCGACAACAGAGCCGAAGCGGAAAGTAGTTACTTGAGGTGGACACTCCAGCATGAGCAGGGGCGGGACCGCCGGTACTACATAGTCGCGCTCTTGCTCATGCTGATCGCTCTTCTCTTCTACATCATGGTTTAGATAGAGATGATGAAACTTGTGTGTGTGCCATGACCATCCAGTTGCACTTATTCGAGACATGACATGATCACACTCGTGTATCGCTATTTTTGAGATTTGATGATATTTGTGTTGAATGATGATGATCATGATGATGATGGTATGATGAGACTATTGTATGTCTATGATATGATGAGAATAGTGTATGTTTAGTATGATCTGATGAAACTATTGTATAGAGCCTGTATAAATACACCACAAATACGTAGGGGTGAGGGTCGGCGGAAGCAGGAACATTAGCAGTAGCGCTGGCTTAGCAGCAGCGCTTCACATGAAAAAGCGCTACTGATAAATATCAGTAGCGCTGGTCTAGGAAGCGCTACTGCTAACAATACTTAGTAGTAGCGCTGCCTATACCAGCGCTACTGCTACAACTTAGTTGTAGCGCGCTAGCAGTAGCGCTGGACCCAGCGCTACTGCTATGCATATTTCAAGCGCTACTACTAGGGTTTTCCCTAGTAGTGCAAGTAGGATTCCTCCTACTTGGGGCGCCCCATGGTTGTCCCCTCCCCCTACCACCTATATATATGTGGGAAGGGGGCGCCTAGAACACACAACAAACATTGTTAGCCGTGTGCGGTGCCCCCCTCCATAGTTTACTCCTCCGGTCATAGTGTCGTAGTGCTTAGGCGAAGCCCTGCGCGGATCACATCACCATCACCGTCACCACGCCGTCATGCTGACGAAACTCTCCCTCGACCCTCTGTTGGATCAAGAGTTCGAGGGACGTCACTCATCGAGCTGAACGTGTGTTGAACTCGGAGGTGCCGTACATTCGGTACTTAATCGGTTGGGTCACGAAGACGTTCGACTACATCAACCACATTAACCTAACACTTCTGCTTTCGGTCTACGAGGGTACGTGGACACACTCTCCCCTCTTGTTGCTATGCATATCCTATATAGATCTTGTGTGATCGTAGGATTTTTTTTGAAATTGCATGCTATGTTCCCCAACAGTGGTATCAGAGCCAGGTCTATGCGTAGATGATATGCACGAGTAGAACACAAAGAGTAGTGGGCGATAATAGTCATACTGCTTACCACCAACGTCTTATTTTGATTCGGCGGTATTGCTGGATGAGGCGGCCCAGACCAACCTTACATGACCACGTTCATGAGACCAGTTCCACTGAAAGACATGCAGCTTGTTTTGCATAAAGGTGGCTAGCGGGTGTCTGTTCCTCCAACTTTAGTTGAATCGAATTTGACTATGGCTGGTCCTTGTTGATGGTTAAAATAGCACACTTGACGAAAAATCGCTGTGATTTTGATGTGTAGGTAAGAACGGTTCTTGCTAGAAGCTCGTAGAAGCCACGTAAAACTTGCAACAACAAAGTAGAGGACGTCTAACTTGTTTTTGCAGGGCATGTTGTGATGTGATATGGTCAAGACATGATGTGATATACGTTGATGTATGAGATGATCATGTTTTGTAAAAGTTATCGGCAACTGGCAGGAGCCTTATGGTTGTCAATTTATTGTATGAAATGCAATCACCATGTAATTGCTTTACTTTATCACTATACGTTAGCGATAGTTGTAGAAGCAATAGTTGGCGAGACGACAACGATGCTACGATGGAGATCAACGTGTCAAGCCGGTGACGATGGAGATCATGACGGTGCTTTGGAGATGGACATCAAAGGCACAAGATGATGATGGCCATATCATGTCACATATTTTGATTGCATGTGATGTTTATCTTTTATGCATCTTATTTTGCTTAGTACGACAGTAGCATTATAGGATGATCCCTCACTAAATTTCAAGGTATAAGTGTTCTCCGTGAGTATGCACTATTGCGATAGTTCGTCGTGCCGAGACACCACATGATGATCGGGTGTGATAAGCTCTACGTTCACATACAACGGGTGCAAGACAATTTTGCATGTGCGAAATACTCGGGTTAAACTTGACGAGCCTTGAAGGTACAAACATGACCTTGGAACACTGGAGACCAAAAGGTCGAACGCGAATCATATACTAGATATGATGAACATAGAGATGTTCACCATTGAAAACTACTCCATCTCACGTGATGATCGGACATGGTTTAGTTGATATGGATCACGTGATCATTTAGATGACTCGAGGGATGTCTATCTAAGTGGGAGTTCTTAAGTAATATGATTAATTGAACTTAATTTATCATGAACTTAGTCCTGATAGTATTTGTATATCTATGTTCTAGATCAATAGCTTGTGATGTAGCTCCCCGTTTATTTTTGATATGTTCCTAGAGAAAAAAATAAGTTGAAAGATGATAGTAGCAATGATGCAGATTGGGTCCGTGATCTGAGGATTATCCTCATTGTTGCACAGTAGAATATGTCCTTGATGCACCGCTAGGTGACAGACCTATTGCAGGATCAGATGCGGACGTTATGAATGTTTGGCAAGCTCGGTATGATGACTACTTGATAGTTTGGTGCGTCATGCTTTATGACTTAGAATCGGGACTTCAAAAATGTTTTGAACGCCACGGAGCATATAAGATGTTCCAAGAGCTGAAATTGGTATTTCAGACTCATGCCCAAGTCGAGAGGTATGAGACCTCTCACAAGTACTTTACCTACAAGATGGAGGAGAATAGCTCAACCAGTGAGCGTGTGCTCAGAATGTCTGAATACTGCAACCGCTTGAATTAAGTGGGAGTTAATCTTCTAGATAAGATAGTGATCGACAAGGTTCTCTGATACGTCTCCGTCGTATCTATAATTTTTTATTGTTCCATGCCAATATTATACAACTTTTACATACGTTTGGCAACTTTTTATACTATTTTTGGGACTAACATATTGATCCAGTGCCCAGTGCCAGTTCTTGTTTACTGCATGTTTTTTGTTTGGCAGAAAATCCATATCAAACGGAGTCCAAACGGGATAAAAACTGACGGAGATTTTTTTTGGAATATATGTGGATTTTGGGAAGTGGAATCAACGCGAGACGATGCCCGAGGGGCCCACGAGGGTGAGGGGCACGCCCTAGGGGGTCAGGCGCGCCCTGGGCCCTCGTGGCCACTCCGTAAGGCGGTTGGTGCCCTTCTTTCGCTGCAAGAAAGCCAATATCCGGATAAAATCATGGCCAAATTTCAGCCCAATCGGAGTTATGGATTTCCGAGAATATAATAAACGGTGAAAGGGCAGAATCAGGGAACGTAGAAACAGAGAGAGATAGAGAGACAGATCCAATCTCGGAGGGGATCTCGCCCCTCCCATGCCATGGAGGCCATGGACCAGAGGGGAAACCCTTCTCCCATCTAGGGAGAAGGTCAAGGAAGAAGAAGAAGGGGGGCTCTCTCCCCCTCTCTCCCGGTGGCGCCGGAACGCCGCCGGGGCCATCATCATCACCGCAATCTACACCAACACCTCCGCCATCTTCACCAACATCTCCATCACCTTCCCCCATCTATCTACAACGGTCCACTCTCCCGCAACCCGCTTTACCCTCTACTTGAACATGGTGCTTTATGCTTCATATTATTATCCAATGATGTGTTGCCATCCTATGATGTCTGAGTAGATTTTCGTTGTCCTATCGGTAATTGGTGAATTGCTATGATTGGTTTAATTTGCTTGTGGTTATGTTGTTGTCGTTTGGTGCCCATCATATGAGCGCGCACGTGGATCACACCATAGGGTTAGTTGTATGTTGATAGGACTACGTATTGGAGGGCAAGAGTGACAGAAGCTTCAACCCAGCTTAGAAATTGATGCATACGGGATTGAAGGGGGGCCAATATATCTTAATGCTCTGGTTGGGTTTTACCTTAATGAACATTAGTAGTTGCGGACAAGTCAGGGATGACATGCTAGCAATGGCCTCTCCCACATAAAACTTGCTATCGGTCTAGTAAAGTAGTCAATTGCTTAGGGACAATTTCGCAACTCCTACCACCACTTTTCCACACTCGCTATACTAACTTTATTTTTTCTTTATATAAACAGCCCCTACTTTTTATTTACATGCTCTTTATATTCTTGCAAACCTATCCAACAACACCCTACAAAGTACTTCTAGTTTCATACTTGTTCTAGGTAAAGCGAACGTTAAGCGTGCGTAGAGTTGTATCGGTGGTCGATAGAACTTGAGAGAATATTTGTTCTACCTTTAGCTCCTCGTTGGGTTTGACACTCTTACTTATCGAAAGAGGCTACAATTGATCCCCTATACTTGTGGGTTATCATGACCTTTTTCTGGCACCGTTGCCGGGGAGTTATAGCGCGGGGTGAATATTCTCGTGTGTGCTTGTTTGCTTTATCACTAAGTAGTTTTTGTTTTCTGTTCTAAGTTGTTCTCTATCTTTAGTTATGGATATGGAACACGAAATACCAAAAAAATTAGGTGTACTTCTACTCATGGAGATGGGGAACCTCCTAAAACCCTCGATGCTGGTTATGTGAAAAATATTATGCACTAGTTTAATAATCCTGAGAAAACCCCATTCAATTATGTAATGGGAGACACGCTGGATCAATGTGAATACTTTAGGGATTATTGCTTGAATCAAAAAGGGAAACTATTATGGGATCAAATTCATATGTTGCATTGGTATGCTCGGGAACTATGCTTGGGATATGATTATACTTGTTGCTCTAGGATGAAGGCTCCACACCTTCCCTTTTCATGCAAATTAATGATGTAAAAACCTTGGTTTCTTATGCTAACAGTATATATGATTACTATGATGTGGAACAAATAGATTTGTTGATTTTATGGGTGCTTATGAAATTGAATCTTTGTTTAAAGAGTGTGAAAATCTTGATGATGATGTTTACAGACCTGAAAATTTTGCTATACTTAAATATAGCTATGAGAATAATGAATTCAATTCCGATATTGATGATTTTATTAAGAGAGTCTCCGCTGTCCAAGAAGAGACTAATATTTTGCAGGAGTCTATGGAAGAAGAAATTAATGACATTGTGAGCTCATTGGATGAAAAAGATGATGAGGAGAGCAAAGAACAAAAGGAGGAAGATCGGATTAGCTACTCGTGCCCACCTTATAATGATAGTAACTCTTCAAATCATACATTATTTAATGTCCCCTCGTTCTTACCGAAGGATGAATGCTATGATGATTGTTATGATCCCGTTGATTCTTTTGAAATATCCCTTTTTGATGATGCTCGCTATGCTTATGGCCAAGATGCTAATATGAATTATGCTTATGGAGATGAACTTGCTATAGTTACTTATGTTAAACATGACTGTTACTATTGCACCCACGCATGATAGTCCTATTATCTTTTTGAATTCTTTCGACTACACTATATCGGAGAAGTTTGCTCTTATTAAGGATTATATTGATGGGTTGCGTTTTACTACTACACATGATGATTTTGATGAATATAATATGCATGTGCTTGCTGCTCCTACTTGCAATTATTATGAGAGAGGAACTACATCTCCGCCTCTCCATGTTTCTAATATGATAAAATTGCAAGAAGCTGTTTATACTATGCATTGTCCTTTACTATGTGTGCATGAATTGTTCTTTTATGACATGCCGATGCATAGGAAGAGAGTTAGACTTCGTTGTTACATGATATATGTTACTTTGTGCTCACTACTAAATTACAAATCATTGTTAATTAAAATTGGCTTTGATATACCTTGGGATCCGGGTGGATCGATTACTTGAGCACTATATGCCTAGCTTAATGGCTTTAAAGAAAGCGCTGTCAGGGAGACAACCCAAAGTTTTAGAGAGTCATTTATTTCTGTTGTGTTCTTTTATAAAGTTTAAAAACAAAAATAATTCTGCCAAGATTTGCCTTTAGGGTGTTTACATTGCTTGTTGGTTTGTGCGGTGCAAAACAGAAACTTTGGCTGTAGTGCACGATTTTACATTTCTTACTGGAACGACGAACGGTTCTAAAACTTTTTGCACTGTCTTTTTATAAAAATTGTTTAATTTTCCTAAAAATTTTCAGAATTTTCGGAGTACCAGAAGTATGGTGAATGTTCAGATTCCTACAGACTTACCTGTTTAAGACAGATTCTGTTTTTGATGCATAGTTTGCTTGTTTCGATGAAACTATCGATTTCTATCAGTGGATTAAGCCATGGAAAATTTATATTATAGTAGCTACAATGCACAAACAAAATATGAATTGGTTTGCAATAGTAATTAGAGTAGTGATTTGCTTTATTATACTAACGGATCTTACCGAGCTTTCTGTTGAGTTTTGTGTGGATGAAGTGTTCAAAGATCGAGCAGGTCGCGATATGAGGATAATGAGGAGAGGCAAGAGCTCAAGCTTGGGGATTCCCAAGGCACCCCAAGTAAATATTCAAGGAGACTCAAGCGTCTAAGCTTGGGGATGCCCCGGAAGGCATCCCATCTTTCTTCAACAAGTATCGTATGTTTTCGGATTCGTTTCGTTCATGCGATATGTGCAAATCCTAGAGCGTCTTTTGCATTTAGTTTTCACTTTTATTTTATGCACCATGCTGGTATGAGATAGTACTTGGTTGATTTATAGAATGCTCATTGCACTTCACTTATATTCTTTGAGTATGGCTTTATAGAATGCTTCATGTGCTTCACTTATATCATTTGAAGTTTGGATTGCATGTTTCTCTTCGCATAGAAAACCGCCATTTGTAGAATGCTCTTTTGCTTCACTTATATTTGTTAGAGCGTGGGCATATCTTTTGTAGAAAAAATTAAACTCTCTTGCTTCACTTATATCTATTTAGAGAGATGACAGGAATTGGTCATTCACATGGTTAGTCATAAAATCCTACATAAAACTTGTAGATCGCTGAATATGATATGTTTGATTCCTTGCAATAGTTTTGCGATATAAAGATGGTGATATTAGAGTCATGCTAGTGGGTAGTTGTGGATTGTAGAAATACTTGTGTTGAAGTTTGTGATTCCCGTAGCATGCACATATGGTGAACCGTTATGTAACGAAGTTGGAGCATGAGGTATTTATTGGTTGTCTTCCTTATGAGTGGCGGTCGGGGACGAGCGATGGTCTTTTCCTACCAATCTATCCTCCTAGGAGCATGCGCGTAGTACTTTGTTTGGATGACTAATAGATTTTTGCAATAAGTATGTGAGTTCTTTATGACTAATGTCGAGTCCATGGATTATGCGCACTCTCACCCTTCCATCATTGCTAGCCTCTTCGGTACCGTGCATTGCCCTTTCTCACCTCGAGAGTTGGTGCAAACTTCGCCGGTGCATCCAAACCCCATGATACGATACGCTCTATCACACGCTCTATCACACATAAGCCTCCTTATATATTCCTCAAAACAGCCACCATACCTACCTATCATGGCATTTCCATAGCCATTTCGAGATAATATTGCCATGCAACTTCCATCATCATCATATACATGACTTGAGCATTTACTGTCATATCGCTTTGCATGGTCGGAAGATAACTAGCATGATGTTTCCATGGCGTGTCCGTTTTTATGTCATTGCTACGCTAGATCATTGCACATCCCGGTACACCGCCGGAGGCATTCATATAGAGTCATATCTTTGTTCTAGTATTGAGTTGTAATATTGAGTTGTAAGTAAATAAAAGTGTGATGATCATAATTATTAGAACATTGTCCCATGTGAGGTTATCAAAATAAAAGTGGCCAAAGAAGCCCCCCAAAAAAGAGAGAGGCCAAAGAAGCCTACAAAAAAATAAAAAAATAAAAAAAAGAGAGAAAAGAGAGAAGGGACAATGTTACTATCCTTTTACCACACTTGTGCTTCAGAGTAGCACCATGTTCTTCATATAGAGAGTCTCTTGAGTTATCACTTTCATATACTAGTGGGAATTTTCATTATAGAACTTGGCTTGTGTATTCCAACGATGGGCTTCCTCAAATGCCCTAGGTCTTCATGAGCAAGCAAGTTGGATGCACACCCACTTAGTTTTCAGTTTGAGATTTCATATACTTATAGCTCTAGTGCATCCGTTGCATGGCAATCCCTACTCCTCGCATTGACTTCAATTGATGGGCATCTCCATAGCCCGTTGATTAGCCGCGTCGATGCGAGACTTTCTCCTTTTTGTCTTCTCCACACAACCTCCACCATCATATTCTATTCCACCTATAGTGTTATATCCATGGCTCACGCTCATGTATTGCGTGAAAGTTGAAAAGGTTTGAGAACATCAAAAGTATGAAACAATTGTGTGGCTTGTCATCGAGGCTGTGCATGATTTGAATATTTTGTGTGGTGAAGATGGAGCATAGCCATACTATATGATTTTGTAGGGATAATTTTCTTTCGCCATGTTATTTTGAAAAGACATGATTGCTTTATTAGTATGCTTGAAGTATTACTGTCTTAATGTCAAATGATAGACTATTGCTTTGAATCACACATGTCTTAATATTCATGCCATGATTAGATTACATGATCACGATTATGCTAGGTAGCATTCCACATAAAAAGTTATCTTCTTAATCATTTACCTACTCGAGGACGAGCAGGAATTAAGCTTGGGGATGTTGATACGTCTCCGTCGTATTTATAATTTTTGATTGTTCCATGCCAATATTCTACAACTTTTACATACTTTTGGCAACTTTTTATACTATTTTCAGGACTAACATATTGATCCAGTGCCCAGTGCCAGTTCCTGTTTGCTGCATGTTTTTTGTTTCATAGAAAATCCATATCAAACTGAGTCCAAACGAGATAAACACTGACGGAGATTTTTTTGGAATATATGTGAATTTGGGAAGTGGAATTAGCGCGAGACGATACCCGAGCGGCCCACGAGGGTGAGGGGCGCGCCCCAATGGGTCAGGCGCGGCCTAGGCCCTCGTGGCCACTACGTAAGGCAGTTGGTGCCCTTCTTTCGCCGCAAGAAAGCCAATATCCGGATAAAAATTGTGTCCAAATTGCAGCCCAATCGAAGTTACAAATCTCTGGGAATATAAGAAACAATGAAAGGGCAGAATCAGGGAACGCAGAAACAGAGAGAGACAGAGAGACAGATCCAATCTCGGAGGGGCTATTGCCCCTCCCATGCCATGGAGGCCGTGGACCAAAGGGGAAACCCTTCTCCCATCTAGGTAGAAGGTCAAGGAATAAGAAGAAGAAGGGGGGCTCTCTCCCCCTCTCTCCCGGTGGCGTCGGAACGCCGCCGGGGCCATCATCATCACCACAATCTACACCAACACCTCCGCCATCTTCACCAACATCTCCATCACCTTCCCCCATCTATCTACAACGGTCCACTCTCCCGCAACCCGTTGTACCCTCTACTTGAACATGGTGCTTTATGCTTCATATTATTATCCAATGATGTGATGCCATCCTACGATGTCTGAGTAGATTTTCGTTGTCCTATCGGTAATTGGTGAATTGCTATGATTGGTTTAATTTGCTTGTGGTTATGTTGCTGTCCTTTGGTGCCCATCATATGAGAGCGCGCGTGGATCACACCATAGGGTTAGTTGTATGTTGATAGGACTATGTATTGGAGGGCAAGAGTGACAGAAGCTTCAACCTAGCATAGAAATTGATGCATGCGGGATTGAAGGGGGACCAATGTATCTTAATGCTATGATTGGGTTTTACCTTAATGAACGTTAGTAGTCGCGGATGCTTGCTTGCAGTTCCAATCATAAGTGCATAGAATTCCAAGTCAGGGATGACATGCTAGCAGTGGCCTCCCCACATAAAACTTGCTATCGGTCTAGTAAAGTAGTCAATTGCTTAGGGACAATTTCGCAACTCCTACCACCACTTTTCCACACTCGCTATACTAACTTTATTGTTTATTTATCTAAACAACTGATGTCTACTACACAACCTTCTTCTTGTAGACGTTGTTGGGCCTCCAAGTACAGAGGTTTGTAGGATAGTAGCAAATTTCCCTCAAGTGGATGACCTAAGGTTTATCAATCTGTGGGAGGCATATGATGAAGATGGTCTGTCTCAAGCAACCCTGCAACAAAATAACAAAGAGTCTCTTGTGTCCCCAACACACCCAATACAATGGTAAATTGTATAGGTGCACTAGTTCGGCGAAGAGATGGTGATACAAGTGCAATATGGATGGTAGATATAGGTTTTTGTAATCTGAAAATATAAAAAACAGCAAGGTAACTAATGATAAATGTGAGCACAAACGGTATTGCAATTCTAGGAAACAAGGCCTAGGGTTCATACTTTCACTAGTGCAAGTTCTCTCAACAATAATAATATAATTGGATCATATAACTATCCCTCAACATGCAACAAAGAGTCACTCCAAAGTCACTAAAGCAGAGAACAAATGAAGAGATTATGGTAGGGTACGAAACCACCTCAAAGTTATTCTTTCTGATCGATCCATTCAAGAGTACGTAGTAAAATAACACGAAGATATTCTTTCCGTTTGATCTATCATAGAGTTCGTACTAGAATAACACCTTAAGACACAAATCAACCAAAACCCTAATGTCACCTAGATACTCCAATGTCACCTCAAGTATCCGTGGGTATGATTATACGATATGCATCGCACAATCTCAGATTCATCTATTCAACCAACACAAAGAACTTCTAAGAGTGCCCCAAAGTTTCTATCGGAGAGTCAAGACGAAAATGTGTGCCAACCCCTATGCATAAGTTCACAATGTTATGAAACCCGCAAGTTGATCACCAAAACATACATCAAGTGGATCACGTGAATATCCCATTGTCACCACATATAAGCACATGCAAGACATACATCAAGTGTTCCCAAATCCTTCAAGACTCAATCCGATAAGATAATTTCAAAGGGAAAACTCAATCCATTACAAGAGAGTAGAGGGGGAGAAACATCATAAGATCCAACTATAATAGCAAAGCTCGCGATACATCAAGATCGTATTACCTCAAGAACACGAGAGAGAGAGAGATCAAACACATAGCTACTGGTACATACCCTCAGCCCTGAGGGTGAACTACTCCCTCCTCGTCATGAAGAGCACCGGGATGATGCATATGGCCACCGGTGTGGGATTCCCCCTCCGGCAAGGTGCCGGAACAGGGTCCCGATTGGTTTTTGGTGGCTACAGAGGCTTGCGGCGGCGGAGCTCCCGATCTATTCTGCTCTCGGATCTCTTTAGGGTATATGGATATATATAGGCGAAAGAAGTCGGTCAAGGGAGCCACGAGGGGCCCACGAGGGTGGGGGCGCGCCCAGGGGGGTAGGCCATGCCTCCCTGCCGCGTGGCTTCCTCGAAGCTTCCCTGACGTCTACTCCAAGTCTCCTGGATTGCTCCCGTTCCAAAAATAACTCCCCCGAAGGTTTCATTCCGTTTGGACTCCATTTGATATTCCTTTTCTTTGGAACACTGAAATAGGCAAGAAAACAACATTTTGGGCTGGGCCTCCGGTTAATAGGTTAGTCCCAAAAATAATATAAAAGTGTATAATAAAGCCCATTAAACATCCAAAACAGAATATATAATAGCATGAATACTTCATAAATTATAGATACGTTGGAGACGTATCAAAAACCCCTACTTTTTATTTATGTGCTCTTTATATTCTTGCAAACCTATCCAACAACACCTACAAAGTACTTCTAGTTTCATACTTGCTCTAGGTACAACGAACGTTAAGCGTGCGTAGAGTTGTATCGGTGGTCGATAGAACTTGAGGGAATATTTTTTCTACCTTTAGCTCCTCGTTGGGTTCGACACTCTTACTTATCGAAAGAGGCTAAACTTGATCCCCTATACTTGTGGGTTATCATTCTCTAGTCACTATCACCAAGTTACTAGAACTTCGTGATGAACTATAATATGCAAGGATGACGAAAATGATTCCCGAGCTCTTCGCGATGCTAAAATCGGCGAAGGTAGAAATCAAGAAAGAGCATCAAGTGTTGATGGTTAACAAGACCACTAGTTTCAAGAAAAGGGGCAAAGGAAAAGAAAGGGAACTTCAAGAAAGAATGGCAAGCAAATTGCCACTCCCGTGAAGAAACCCAAAGCTAGACCTAAGCCTGAAACTGAGTGTTTCTACTGCAAAGGGAATGGTCACTGGAAGTGGAACTACCCCAAATACTTGGCGGATAAGAAGGATGGCAAAGTGAACAAAGGTATATTTGATATACATGTTATTGATGTGTACTTCACTAGTGTTCATAGTAACCCTAGGGTATTTGATACCGGTTCAGTTGCTAAGATTAGTATCTCGAAACAGGAATTGCAAAATGAACAGAGACTAGTTAAGGGCAAGGTGACGATGTGTGTTGGAAGTGATTCTAAGGTTGATTAGATCACCATCTCACACTCCCTCTTCCTTCGAGATTAGTGTTGGACCAAAATAAATGTTATTTGGTGTTTGTGTTGAGCATGAATATGATTGGATCATGTTTATTGCGATATGGTTATTCATTTAAGTCAGAGAATAATTGTTGTTCTGTTTACATGAATAAAACCTTCTATGGTCATATACCCAATGTAAATGGTTTATTGAATCTCGACCATAGCGATACACATATTCATAATATTGATGCCAAAAGATGCAAAGGTGATAATGATAGTGCAACATACTTGTGGCACTGCCGTTTTTGTCATATTGGTGTAAAGCGCATGAAGAAAATCCATGTAGATGGACTTTTGGAATCACTTGATTATGAATCATTTGATACTTGCGAACCATGCCACATGGGCAAGATGACTAAAACTCTATTCTCTGGAACAATGGAGCGAGCTAATGATTTATTGGAAATAATACATACCAATGTATGCGGTCCGATGAGTGTTGAGGCTCGCGGCGGTATCGTTATTTTCTAACATTCACAGATGATTTGAGCAGATAGGGGTATATCTACTTGATGAAACACAAGTCTGAAACATTTGAAAAGTTCAAAGAATTTCAGAGTGAAGTGGAGAATCATCATAACAAGAAAATAAAGTTTCTACGATCTGATCGCGGAGGCGAATATTTGAGTTACGATTTTGGCCTTCATTTAAAACAATGTGGAATAGTTTCACAACTCACGCCACCTGGAACACCACAACGTAATGGTGTGTCCGAACGTCGTAACCGTACTTTATTAGATATGGTGCGATCTATGATGTCTCTTACCGATTTACCACTATCGTTTTGGGGTTATACATTAGAGATAGCTGCATTCACGTTAAATAGGGCACCATATAAATCCGTTGAGGAACTGTGGTTTGGCAAGAAACCTAAGATGTCGTTTCTTAAAGTTTGGGGTTGCGATGCTTATGTGAAAAAGCTTCAGCCTGATAAGCTCGAACCCAAATCGGACAAGTGCGTCTTCATAGGATACCCAAAAAGAAACTGTTGGGTACACCTTCTATCACAGATCCGAAGGCAAGATCTTTGTTGCTAAGAATGGATCCTTTCTAGAGAAGGAGTTTCTCTCGAAAGAAGTGAGTGGGAGGAAAGTAGAACTTGATGAGGTAATTGTACCTTCTCTCGAATTGGAAAGTAGCTCATCAGAGGAAACCGTTCCCGTGATGCCTGCACCAACCAGTGAGGAAGCTAATGATAATGATCATGAAACTTCGGATCAAGTTACTACCGAACCTCGTAGGTCGACCAGAGCACGTTCTGCATGGTACGGTAATCCTGTTCTGGAAATCATGTTATAGACCATGATGAACCTACGAACTATGAGGAAGCTAGGATGAGCCCAGATTCCACAAAATGGCTTGAGGCCATGAAATCTGAGATAGGATCCATGTATGAGAACAAAGTGTGGACTTTGGTGGACTTGCCCAGTGATCGGCAAGCCATTGATAATAAATGGATCTTCAAGAGGAAGATGGACGCTGATGGTAGTATTACTATCTACAAAGCTCGACTTGTCGCAAAAGGTTTTCGACAAGTTCAAGGTGTTGACTACGATGAGATTTTCTCACTCGTAGCGATGATTAAGTCTGTCCGAATCATGTTAGAAATTGCATAGTTTATGAAATCTGGCAAATGGATGTCAAAACTGCATTCCTTAATGGATTTCTTGTATATGATGCAACCAGAAGGTTTTGTCGATCCTAAAGGTGCTAACAAAGTATGCAAACTCCAGCGATCCATCTATGGACTGGTGCAAGCATCTCGGAGTTGGAATATAAACTTTGATAAGGTGATTAAAGCATATGGTTTTATACAGACTTATGGTGAAGCCTGTATTTACAGTAAAGTGAGTGGGAGCTCTGTAGCATTTCTGATATTATATGTGAATGACATATTGTTGATTGGAAATGATATAGAATTTCTGGATAGCATAAAAGGATACTTGAATAAGAATTTTTCAAAGAAAGACCTCGGTGAAGCTACTTACATATTGGGCATCAAGATTTATAAAGATATATCAAGACGCTTGATAAGACTTTCGATGAGTACATACCTTGATAAGATTTTGAAGGAGTTCAAAATGGATCAGTCAAAGGAGTTCTTGCCTGAGTTGTAAGGTATGAAGTTGAGTAAGACTCAAAACCCGACCACGACAGAAGATAGAGAGAGAATACAAGGCATTCCCTTTGCCTCAGTCATAGGTTCTATAAAGTATGCCATGCTGTATACCAGACCTATTGTGTACCTTGCCATGAGTTTGGCAAAGGGGTACAATAGTGATCCAGGAGTAGATCACTGGACAACGGTCAAAATTATCCTTAGAGGACTAAGGAAATTTTTCTCGGTTATGGAGGTGATAAAGAGTTCATCGTAAAGAGTTACGTCGAAGCTTTAACACCGACCTAGATGACTCTGAGTATCAATCTGGATACATATTGAAAGTGGGAGCAATTAGCTAGAGTAGCTCCATGTAGAGCATTATAGACATAGAAATTTGCAAAATACATACGGATCTGAATGTGGGAGACCCGCTGACTAAACTTCTCTCACAAGCAAAACATGATCACACCTTAGTACTCTTTGGGTGTTAATCACATGGCGATGTGAACTAGATTATTGACTCTAGTAAACCCTTTGGGTATTGGTCACATGGCGATGTGAACTATGGGTGTTAATCACATGGTGATGTGAACTATTGGTGTTAAATCACATGATGATGTGAACTAGATTATTGACTCTAGTGCAAGTGGGAGATTGAAGAAAATATGCCCTAGAGGCAATAATAAAGTTATCATTTTATATTCCTTATATCATGATAAATGTTTATTATTAATGCTCGAATTATATTATCGAGAAACATGCTACATGTGTCGATACATAGACAAAACTCCGTGTCCCTAGTAAGCCTCTACTATACTAGCTCGTTAATTAAAGATGGTTAAGTTTCCTAACCATAGACATGTGTTGTCATTTGATGAACGAGATCACATCATTAGGAGAATGATGTGATGGACAAGACCCATCCGTCAGCTTAGCATAATGATCGTTAAGTTTTATCGCTATTGATTTCTTCATGACTTATACATGTTCCTTTGACTATGAGATTATGCAACTCACTACTGCAGGATGCTGCTAACGCGACACTACGATCAGTGACCCTTCGAGAAACTATGTGCGATGCAATAATCGCAAACGGCGGTGTACGAAAACCGTCAAAAAAGGTGAAAACGTTTGCGATGGAGGATGCATCAAACACGGTTCAGATTTTAGTTGCGTGTGCGATGAAGGGCATACGGTTCAGTTCAATTAACTGTTTGCGATGAGGAGGAACAAAAGAAACAAGCAGCCAGATGAAGGCGTGTGCGATACATAGCATACGGTTCACTCGGATGAACTGTTTGTGATTAGGCAACACAAAAGAAACGGGCAGCCAGATGAAGGTGTGTGCGATATACAACATACGGTTCACTCGGATGAACTATTTGTGATTAGGCAACACAAAATAAACGGTCCTAGATCAAAGTGTGTGCGATATACGGTATGCGGTTCACTCGGATGAACTGTTTGCGTTGACACAAGAGAACAGAAATGGTTCAACTTAACAGGACGTGTGTGTTATGCGATGGGATTGCATGTGGTTCACTCGGCCCTTGTCGTCAGTGTGTGACCTCTGTGGCAACCTTTCACTCCCCAGGCGCCTCTTTGTGTACCGTGGCAACCGTCCACCGACTCTTCGCCTTTCCCTCTCGATTTGGAACTGATGTCGCACGCTAGCTCTTCCTCCCTCCTCCATTTGCCTTCATCCTTCCTTCTACCATTGTTTGGTCATCTTCTCCATGGAGGGAACAAGCCAGAAATGACCCCGTTATTCTTGCCCCTATCTGGATGATGACGCGGTGGAGGAACTCATTGATCGGTGCAACGTCATCACCTCGGCTAGCATGGCAGGTTCACTCAAGACCATTCTCGACTCAACTGTTAACATCATTACAAGGAACCCAAGGGTCCAGGAGAGGTTTGATCTCCCCTATCTTCTTCGCCGTGACCCTACTGACTGGCGCGGGGACGAGGGAAGCCTCGCCTTGTGTAAGTTGATGCCGCTTGATAATGATACGTATGATGTTAAGATGCCATCGCTTGGGGGCAAGGCTTGGGCAGACACAAATGGAGATTGGGTTGTTTATATTGGGTACAACTACAAGTGGGAACTTGTGAATGTGTACACTCGTCACCGGGTTCCACTTCGAAAAATCTCAGACGACTGCCCAGATGTTGAGTACACCGGTATTCTACGTGAGTTCAAATACGATCATGCTGACTGTCGTCTATGAAAGATAGCAATTTGTCGAGTTCCCAGCCGCTCCTGGGGTTATAGGAATGCTTATGTTGTCGCTATCTTCGACAAGCTTGTTGTCGTCCTTCATGGTTCGACTCGATGGATATTGCTCAAAAATCAGTTTCTATACACAGATGAGTATTGTGATGCAATTCAATATGAGGGTCTTGTGTTAGCTGCCACCACTCGTGGCACTGTTTTTGCATGGAATCCTTACGATTTCATTACGTTTGTCTTCCACCGTAATTATAATTGTTTCATCCATATGCATGTGGGTTAGCTAGTTTCCCTTTATTAATTAACCTTCTTGTGTTTCCAAGGTCCTGTGAACATTCCTCCATCTATACTTGAAAATTTTATTCACGAGCATGAGGACGAGTAGGACCAATATACTCAGTGGTGCCTGGCAACTTATTCCGATGGATCACCTCTTCTTGTCTGTATATGGGGCACTGCTGATGTTACTACGGAAGCAGGTGTTGTCTCGTATGGTCGCACTCTTTGGACCTATCCCAACATCCGTTGCAGGGTATTCGGGATGGATACTAGTGTACTAGCGTCAACACCTTCTCCCCGGTTCAGTATTGAAAGTCTTGGAGGAAACTCGCTCTTCCTCGGACAAAACTATCCAATGACGGTGGAAGGCGATCCAGCTGCTATTGACACAACATTACTACAATTTATGAGAAGCAATTGTATCTATACCTCGGACATTACTATGCTTCCCTACCATCCCAATATGGGTCCTGACATAGGCCGCTTCAGCCTCGATGATCAGTCCCGCGTTGGTCTCGAGATTGACAGTAGCTAGCCCTTCCCAGAGAATCACTTCTGGTTCAAAGCAAGTGTTTCCAACGCCGACGAGTGGTTGAGTTGAAGTTCATTTCATCGCTTTGTTATTTGTCGTGTGAGAAAAACTTTACTAGAATGTTTTGTTGGAAATGATCTATAATCCAATGTGTATCCTCGTTGTCGTTGTGGGTTGATGACTTGTTGTATGTAATCAATGGTACATTTGCATATGCGTCCATGAACTCACGCCTGCTAGTGGTGTCCATATGAACAATGCTAGTGATTTTAGTTGCAAAAATTAGATAGTGCTAGTGATTTGTAGATGCATATTTTGACAAATCGCAGTGTTACAAGGTTGACAAATGGCAATATTACTAGATAAACAAATGTCAATCTTTCTAGTTTAAGAAATGGCAACATGCCCAAAAGGACAGATATGCAAATCTAACCCACTTGTTTGTACGTGGTTGCACACGGGTCATGCAAAACAACCGTTTGCGTTGAAGGGATGCATAAATCCTGCTCGGCACATTTTCCCTTGGCTTCCTGGGGAAGCTGTCGGTTTGCATACGGGTGTTCTAACTAAAACGTTTACGATGAGTGTTTTATATTTAAAAACCATTGACGTTTTTTTCAAAAGAAAATCATTTTATAAGCCTGTACATTAAGAGAGAAAAACGCAAGTTCATTCAAACCATATCTTTCATTCAGTCACACTGCGAATTTATATTCATATGATCGAGAATTTGAGATACAGTATTAAACCCCAAAAGAACTATTTCCGACGGCGGCGGAGGCGGCGTGCCGCGCCGTCGTTGTCATTGTCGTCCTCCGGGACGCCGTTGTTGAAGTCTTCAAGGCAGCACAAAATGTTCTTCACTTGTAAATAAAACATCATGTCGTCGCGCGATAGACGGGCGAGGCGCGGGAGGACGGCAATTGGCGCTGCTGAGAGGTAGCGGTCGACGGCAGCGTCCCATGCCACTGGGGGGGGGGGCGCACGGGCACGGGCACGGGCACGGCTGGTGCAGCCAAACGCACGGGGACCAGCGCCACGATGGGTGGAGGGGCGCGCACGGGCGTGGCGGGTGCAGCCAAACGCACGGGGGCCGGCGCCACGGTGGGTGGAGGGGCGCGCACGGGCACGGGCACGGGCGCTGGCGCTGGCATGTACACTAGCTCGCACGGGTCCGTGGAGACCTCGCTGACGCCCGCGGCTTCCAGCTCTGCGATAGTGCTCAGCGACCAACTGTCGGTGGGAAACGACACCTATGGGATCACAAGAATCCCTACTATGGTTGCCGGGGTGCACGGTTGCAAGAAGAGCACGATCAGTAGTCAGCACGAGGATCGTTTACCCAGGTTCGGGCCGCGAGGATGCGTAAAATCCTAGTCCTGCTTTGGTGGATGTATTGAGTGTTCTTGAGCCCTTGAACTAGCTACGGTGGCTGAGTAGTTCCAAGGAGCCGAATCCTTCTCCAGTACGCCATGGACCTCCTTTTATAGTCGAAAGGGGCTGCCACAGTGGCATACAAGAGGTGGAAAGGCGTACAGTGCTATGAGCTTATCGCTCGTATTACAGGACAAGACACATTTAATGCATCGCTTAGGTGTCCCCTTGTTTTATTGGGGACGGGAACGAGGCCCGTCCCATCCGTCGCCGCTCCTCCTTGCTTCGACACGCGTCTTGGTCAGTGATGCATGCGGTGCCATGTAGGCAGGCAGGCAGCTGAGGTGGCGCGGTGGTAGAGCCTCCACGAAGATCTGCATGCCGCCACGCAGGCGCTTGCTGAGTTGGCATGGGAGCTGCATGTTGCCACGCAGGTGCCTGCCCAGCTGGTTGGGCTGGCAGCTGCATGCGAATGACGGTGGAGACTTGGCTGGTGCGGGCCTAAAGGTGGCCCTGCTGGCGCCCTTGGCGAGGGCCTTGCCGGGTGGCCCGGCAAGGGCCTTGCCATGGCGTGCTGTTGTCCCCGGCAAGGATCTTGCCGGGGTCTTGTGGTTCCCCTCGGCAAGGATCTTGCCGAGGATCGCTGTCTTCTAATCCTCATCTGATCTTGAATATGTCTTCACGAAGATCTGCATGCCACCACAGAGGTGCCTCCCGAGCCCTGGCCCAACATGGTCGATAGTGTTGGAGACTGTGGGCTCGAGGGTGGCTCGCTCTGTTGGTGTTTGGGCGCGCTGCCCCGGCAAGGGTCTTGCCGGGGCTGCTGAGGCCGTCCCCGGCAAGGGTCTTGCTGGGGGAAACTGCTCCGCCCCTCTGCTTCTTTGCGTTCTTGGTCTTGGCATTGCTCTGGCTGTCTTAAGCTTCGGTTTTGCCTTGGTTCACCTCCCCTGTTCTGCTTGGTGCGGCCGCGGGCGCGGCTCCGACTGTCCGTGCACAGGTAAAGGGGTACGAAGGTGCGCCCCTTCTTTTGTACACCGACAGGAGCCCCCGGGCCTGGGCCACACATAAGTGCGACACGTCGTTGGGCCAGGCCCAAAACGGTGCGCGGGCAGGCGGGGTGGTTTTTACCGCGGTAAAACTTTTCACGCGCTGCGCTTCCCACGACCCCCGCGTGACATGGAGGGGCGCGCATGACGTGGGCGACATGCGTGGGGCGGTTTCCGCACGCATGCGTCACATTGCAGTAAAGAGGCGACTCGCGCCTTCCCCGTAAAAAGAGGGAGGTGTGGAGGCGCGGCTCATTTACTGGATGGACTCGGGTCGCAGTCTTCAAGGCGCCCACGCCCCCTGATCACGGGGTGGGGAACGGTCGCCTCACCCGTCCTTTCGACCCTGCACGCTCGCCACGTGCCCTTCATGCAGGTGGCGAGCTGTGGAGGCGGGAAACCGGGCCGTCGCTGGTTGGAGCAGCGGGTCGGTCCGGATTCCCTGCGCCCCCGATGGCTAGATTGGCTGAGCGGGGCGGCTGGGTCTCGACCCCGCCCCTTTATAAAGAGGGGGAGAGAAGGAGCGCCATCCCACATTTTTCAGTATCCATCCTTCTTCATCTTCGCTTCTCTCTTCCATCTGCCATGGAGAAGGAAGGTTCTGGGCCTTCGACTGTGGCAGCGAGGGTCGCTGCTCGTCAGCGCGTCCCTCCCTCCCTCGAGTTCGTGGCGGCGGAGCCAGCCACAAGAGGAAGGGGGAGGGGGTGTGGCCGAGGTCGCCGTGGCGGTCGGGAGAGAGGGGCATGAGGCGGCGCGGCGGTCGTGCCTCTCCTAGCGGTGCCTCCCGCGATGGAGGGTCACGCCGGGGACCGGCCCCGCGAGTTCTTCGTCAAGCTACGCCGGCCACCGCGTCGTCGTCTCCGTCTCCCCACTCCCTTCACAGCGGAGATGGAGCTCGATCGGCCCCAGACCCTCAGGTTGCACATGAGGGGCTGCGGGACTGGCGGTACACGAGTCGACGTTGACTTCCCCGCCCCTCACGTCATGTATCTCTGTCGCGGGTGGAGGACATTTGCCCGCATCCATAGCCTGACGGTGGGGCTCGTTGTGACGCCCGGATAGTTAATCTACAGTAACCCTCCGCTAATGATGCCATGTCACCACGATTACCGTTGTTAATCTTGCGATGATTCAAATCCCGTTAAAATTTCAAATTTAAAATCAAGTCAAACAGTTAAAGTTTTTAAAAGTCAAAACTAAAATGTTCTAAATGTGACAAATAATTCATAAGTAATGTTGGTGGAGAGACCACATTTTTATAAAAGGTCTAAATGCATTTAAATAATTAAAACAGTAGGTAAAACAACTAAATAAATGCCTTGGTATTTTATAAAATACTAAACTATATTATTTGGGGGTTAAACCTTTTTGTGGCAGAGGTATAATTAGTGTTACTATTTATGGTACAACTTTTATGTTTTATAAAACTAGAATAAAACAAAACAGTAAAAGAAAAAGAACAAAACAGAAAAAGGAAAGACAAAACAACACAAAAGGAAAATGACCCCCCCACTGGGCCAACTGGCCCAACAAGCCCAATCCACCCCAGCCCAACTCTCCCTTCCCCTTCTCCTGTTCAACCGACCCGTGCCCGCGCATTGCCGCCGAGCCCCCCCTCGCCGGCCACGCCGCTACAGCGCCGCGGGGGGAGATAAGGAGGCCACTTCGCCTCCCCCCAGATATTTCTCCCTTCTCTCTCTGGCCCACGACTGCTCTCTATCCCTCTGGCCTCGCCCTCTCCTCCAGATCTGGCCGCACCCAAGCGCCGTCGACGCCATGGCTCCGTCCACGCGACAACCGGCTGCCCCACGCCGCCTCTCCGTGTCCAGGACCTTCACCCGCCTCTTCTTCATCAACGGCGAGAATCAAAGGGACCCGGGCGATGACACAACTCGCGGATCGAGCCGATTCCCTCGTCTGCATCACCGGCGTTCTTCGACGACTACATCGCCCCCGTTGCTCCAAAGCTTCCACCGGGCCTAAGTGTGCCTCCCCGGTGACCACCGCGACAAAAGCCCTCTCGTTTACGCTCGAATCCGAGCTCGCTGCTAGCTCTTGCTGTTGTCGGAGCTCCGTCGCCGTCGATGTAGTGCCTGTCCTGGCCTGCTATACCAACCAGAGAGCTGGAGGCTTCGTGTAGACGCCGTAAGAACTTAGCGCCACTCGTTTTTCTCGTTGCATCGCTTCCGTCGAGCTCGAGCTCCTCGACGCGCGCTTGTGGACCCTGCTGCTCGTGCCGCTTACCCGACTCTGCTGCCGCGACGCTGCTGCCTCCCGCTCACTGCTGCTGCCGTCCGAGCTCCGTGCCGGCCGCCTTGCCGGAGCACGCACGCGCACCGCGCCGGCGTCCCATTGCCTCGCCGCTGACCACCCGCTGCCGCCCCTTTCTGTCGCCGCACGCCACGCCTACCCGTTGCGCGTTGGCTGCGCGCCACACCCGTGCTGGCTGCACCCGCTCCGCCTGCTGCCGTCCAGCCGCTCCCCTGCCTCGCGCCCGCGCGCCATGGTCGCATAGCACCGCGGCCACGCGCCCACCGGCCCGCACGCTGCTTGCGGCCGCTGCCGTTGCGTGCCTTCGCCTAGCCCCGTGCCTTCTCTGCTGCTGCGTGCTTGCTGCTCACGCACCGCTGCTGCTCTGCTGTATCTGCTGCTGCTTACTACTACTGCCGCCGCTGGTTGCTACTATGTTACTGTAGCAGTAGCTAGCTTTTGCGCTGCTATGCTGTTTAGCTCTCTGGACAGCCCCTAAACAACAACTCATCAAGTGCTAACATGAGTAAAAATAATATGAGTAGAAAGTACACATGACAAACTCCATTTTATCCCACTGGACCAAATCCTTTCGATGCCTGGATTAAATCCTATGAAAATTGCAAAATGCTTTGTTGGGTGAACAGGGAACAGAAGTAACCCCTAGCTATGTGTTCCGTGTGTGCGCGTATGTGTATTCTGTGTGTGTGGCCGGTCGTGACTAATTTCCAGCCATGTCCAATTAGTTTAGGATTAATTATTAGTTAGGTTATCTACTAGTAGATGACATGTGGGACTCCCCCTTGATTAAATTAGTGAGTTGTTTTATTAACATTTGAGACAATGGCATATGGGACCAGCCTACACTATTCATCCTTTGACTATTCAATCTTTGACTAGGTCAACCCACCCCACTGGCCCCACTGGCATACTCATAGGCTAGAGTAACACTAGGAGGCAAAAATAATTACTGTTATAATTTCGAATTAAATTAAATCCAGTAATTTCAAAAAAATGAATTAAAACTTTAAAAATTAATATAAAATAATCCGTAGCTCGGATGAAAATAATTTATACATGAAAGTTGCTTAGAACGACGAGACGAAACCGAATACGCATCCCGTTCGTCCGCCATGCATTCCTAGCATAGCAAAGACACAACTTTCCCCCTCTGATTCATCTGTCCGAAAACGCGAAACACCGGGAATACTTTCCCGGATGTTTACCCCCTTCGCCGGTATCGCCTACTACTGTGTTAGGTCACCCCTAGCACCGCGTATTGCCATGTTATGCTTTGTGTTGCTTTGATTTCTCTATTATTTATTGTGTTCCCCATCCGTTACTTATTTCCGGTTGACCCTGAGACTGCCGACGACCCCCAGTTCGACTACGGTGTTGACGTCCCCTCCTTGCCAGAGCCATCAGGCAAGCCCCCCGTTGATCACCAGATATTGCCTATTCTTCTCTATACTGCTTGCATTAGAGTAGTGTAGCATGTTACTGCTTTCAGTTAATCCTATACTGCTGCATAGCCTGTCCTTGCTACTTCTGTTGTTACCTTTACCTGCTATCCTACTGCTTAGTATAGGATGCTAGTGTTCCATCAGTGGCCCTACACTCTTGTCCGTCTGCCATGCTATACTACTGGGCTATGATCACTTCGGGAGGTGATCACGGGCATATACTATATACTTTACACTGTTACATTACCTGTGATACTGTTTGGGGATGGGGGCTGAAGGGGCAGGTGGCTCCATCCTGGTAGAGGTGGGCCTGGGTTTCCGACGGCCCCCGACTGTTACTTTAAGGCAGAGCGACAGGGCAGGTTGAGACCACCTAGGAGAGAGGTGGCCTGGCCCTGGTCGGCGTTCGCGGTTACTTAACACGCTTAACGAGATTTGGGTATTTGATCAGAGTCTGGCCATTTGGTCTATACGCACTAACCAACTACGCGGGAACAGTTATGGGCACTCGACGTCGTGGTATCAGCGGAAGCACTTCGTGACGTCAGCGACTTAGCGGCGCGTGTCGGATTGGACTGGAACGCCACTAGGCTAGGTCTGCTTCCGGCCGCCCACGCAACGTGCAAGTGTGCTCAGGGCGATGGGCGCAGACCCCTGCGAGCTTAGGTTTAGACCGGCGTGCTGACCTCTCTGTTGTGCCTAGGTAGGGTTGCGACGTGTTGATCTTCCGAGGCCGGGCATGACCCAGGAAAGTGTGTCTGGCCAAATGGGATCAAGCGTGTTGGGTTATGTGGTGCACCCCTGCAGGGAAGTTTATCTATTCGAATAGCCGTATCCCTCGGTAAAAGGACGACCCGGAGTTGTACCTTGACCTTATGACAACTAGAACCGGATACTTAATAAAACACACCCTTCCAAGTGCTAGATACAACACGGTGGTCGCTCTCTAACAGGGCATCGAGGAGGGGATCGCCGGGTAGGATTATGCTATGCGATGCTACTTGGAGGACTTCAGTCTACTCTCTTCTACATGCTGCAGGACGGAGGCTGCCAGAAGCGTAGTCTTTGATAGGATTAGATATCCCCCTCTTATTCTGGCATTCTGTAGTTCAGTCCACTGATATGGCCCCTTACACATATATCCATGCATATCTAGTGTAACTCCTTGCTTGCTAGTACTTTGGATGAGTACTCACGGCTGCCTTGTCCCCCTTTTTCCCTTTTCTATATCTGATTGCTGCAACCAGACGATGGAGCCCAGGATCCAGACGCCATCGTCGACGATGACTCCTACTACACCGGAGGTGCCTACTACTACGTGCAGCCCGCTGACGACGACCAGGAGTAGTTTAGGAGGATCCCAGGCAGGAGGCCTGCGCCTCTTTCGATCTGTATCCCAGTTTGTGCTAGCCATCTTATGGCAACTTGTTTAACTTATGTTTATACTCAGATATTGTTGCTTCCGCTGACTCGTCTATGATCGAGCACTTGTATTCGAGCCCTCGAGGCCCCTGGCTTGTATTATGATGCTTGTATGACTTATTTTATTTGTAGAGTTGTGTTGTGATATCTTCTCGTGAGTCCCTGATCTTGGTCGTACACATTTGCATGCATGATTAGTGTATGATTGAATCAGGGGCGTCACAAGTTGGTATCAGAGCCGACTGCGTGTAGGAATCCCCCTTCCATACTCCTTGGCCGAAGTCGAGTCTAGACATTGCAAAACTTTTACTAACATGGCTGTGCGGCCCATGGGCCCACGTCGCCATTGGGTGGTATCAGGATCTTTTACTCCTCAAACTTTACTCCGGGATTCTGAACTCTCTTCTATTCGGGTTAAACGATTTTTACTAAAGTCTAACTTTAGGTTCTCGAAAATACTTTCTCCCGGAGAGCCCCTTCAGTTCAGATGATCGCCGGCTGCACAAGAAGATTTCGAAGATACTCTCCAATATTCTCTCGAGACCTTGTGCCATTGCTTTTGCAATTCCCTACCACCGAAATATCCTTATGGATAAATACTTACACCTATCGTGCTTAATTTTATTCCCAGTTGATCTTGTTATTACAAGATACCCCGAAATTCTGTCTAATGATCCGAGAATATGTTGTGCCTATTGCCTTGCAGTTCTTGCCGCAGAAATACCCATACGGATAATTCCTCGCACTTACCGAGTATCCGCCCATCCCCAGTTGTTTATGTGTTTCACTAAAGACTTCAAAATATCATTCGATCTTCCGAAAATCTCGAGCAGCCTATTGCTCTTGAAATTCTTGCTTGCTTGCATTATGGTTAATCCCATAAGTTTTGTAATCTTATTGGCATCCCTTGACATTATCATTTTGATTCCATTGATTCAATATGTTGCTAATGCTCGCGAACCTCAATCAGATCCTAGAATTCATCCTTTCGGCTCAGACGTCATTTTAAACATGGGCTGAATCTCGACCAATCAAATTGTTGTCGATTTTACCCCTAAGTTACTCAACTTATCCATCCTTAATCAGAGCGAATGCCTCTGATCCTTTGATTTGGAAATCATAATTCATTTACATGTGAGCTTTGAATTAGCCAGTTGTTTCTATACTCCAATGCCTTTGCATTGTTTCTTCTTCTGATTGTGTGCCGATGCTCACATCAGCTCCTTTGTGTACCGTTAGTTCCTTTGTTGGGTTTTATCCGACAATGTCCTTCCTATACAATCACTTTGGAAGTTCTTTCCCTGATACTTAATGCCATTGGTAAATCCTATTCTCGAATTTGGCCAACCACGCTCTGTTTTCGAGCTGGTGATAATTACTCTCGATGTTTGCGGTATATGTTCCTAAGATGCCCTGATGGGTTGAACCTACGCCTTCCCTAATCCGCGTGAACCCGAAATATTACACGGGTCATACTTATCTGGTATTGCACAAGGTAAAAACTTTCAACAACTAATGTCATTTTCGAAATACGAGAGGTGAATGGAAGGTTATACATTGAAGAAGTGGGAGTCGACCTTGGACTTTGTGTTCATGCCCATGGACACAATGTAGATCCTACCATAGAAGCTTCTTGTAATAATAACTATTTTGTTGATATAATATCATCTGGTATCTGTGAACTGATCCTATGCAATCGTGGTTTCGACCATATTTTCTCTTTGATCCCATTTTTCGGACAAGTTAAAGCACTTGTCTTTTGCAAGTCAATACACCAGTCCAACCTCTACCTTGATCTACAGTCGAGTATTACCCTCTGGTATCTCGAGTATATCTAAGAACTGTGTTGCATCTTATGAGTCTCCATCAGCTATTATTTCTCCCCGATTCCAATTTTTCATGGGTTCTGAGTTGTTAGTCGCTCAAGAACACCGGTAAGTGAACCGATTCCGCACTCTGGTTCGATAACTCTAAGTAATCTTTGTTGCTTATGAGTTTAATAATCCTTTAAGTCATTCCAAGCCTGATCTGCCATATCATTATCGTGCTAAATTTTAACTGTGCTACCTGGTCCTTCTTCTTGGAGCACAATTTTTGATGATGAGCTAAGCTTACGTCGATCTTCCTCATCATATCATTTCGCTTTGAACAACAAGGTTGGTTTGGAGTTTGTGCCGTACCCTTGGTTCCATTAACCTTTCGCTTCATCATCCCTTTGACTTGATGTCATCGCCGATCGATTACATCTTCGTGTAGCCTCTCGACAAAATTTGCCGTGATCATCATCAACATTTTGACTCCTTCCAGGATATCAATCTAATTCATGATGGTAAGTGCCATCCTCGTCCCTTGGTAATTTGAATTACCATCGACAACATCTTTACCTTCCTTTCATCACAAACTTGTTCATGTTATGGAGCTCCTTGCTATCCAGCATTTGTTCTTCTTCATCTTGGAGTATTACCATCTTTTATGTCAAGAATGTCGTGAGGATTACTCCACCTCTTAAAAATTCTTGGTATAGTGATACTTCTCACCATCATCATTCTTTCTTGGTTCCCGTGTTGATTCTAGCCGGGATACCAACAGGTGAACGCTATTGATTGGATTCTGTACTTCTAGCAACCATATTGCTTTGAAGTTAATGGTCGACATTTCATTCTTAGACCATTGGTGATCAAATCACCATTCTAACATCGGTCATGCTACCTAAGCCCATATTTTGGGTGCACCTTTTCAACCAATGTTTAATTGTGTATGTTTTCCTCGAGCATACATCATTGTATCATTTGATCTGACTAATGTTCTCTACTTGTTCACATGATTGTGGAAATCCATCCTTTGGAAATCTTGATGAATTGTCGCTGAGTCCATCAGCCACCTCCTCATCCTCTCCTTGGTTTAATGATGAGCTCTTATTTCCGAACTCGCTTCCGTAGTAAATTTCCCGAGAATCTTACAATGTCGTCTCGTCAAGTTCTTTTGCACTTTTTCTTCTCAGGCATCCTGAGTCTGAGGTATCCTAACTCCGATCAGATCTGAATCTCGGTCAGATATGATGGTTGGGACATTTTTCCAAGAGTTATAACAATGGTCCTTATTTAACTCGGTAAGGTGATTCATGCCTAACACACCTGGCCGGAGGCCCTATTGTTATAGATTCCTTTTCAGCAAGGTTATCCATTCTTCCATGAGGAAATTGTAAGACTTATCCTATAAGTTGTTTCCAATGGATCCTTTGTGTCCAAAGTCCGACCTTGCTTGAAGACTATGCCAATGCTATCTCGAAGCATGTCTGTGGTACTCCGATTTTCAATAAGAGCATTTGAAGAACAATGCTAAATTGTCTTTGTCCATTATCCAAATACCGTTGTTTGGGTTATGTCATGAAATTCCTCTCCCCTTACCTAAAGGGTTTTCTACATTATAACCTGCTGTGGATATCATGCTCTGTTTGTCCTTAGCGAAGGATATACCCCCGAATAATGTGTTTAAACACATTTTCCTTTCCATTGTTCTATTTAATCTAATGGTCACATTTTCCTTTCCATTGATTTGTCTAAACCCTATCTATGATCTATATGATATAAGCAGTAATAATTCCCTGCTTGTGCAAACACCTCGGTGTACAACCGTGTCAGCAAGACCCTGTTGCATTTGTCGATAGCATTCCGGTAACCACCGATGGACGAGAACCTTGCCTATTGGTCCGCCTCGTTCAACGAGCAGGAAAATGGTTCTCTTCGTCCCTCGCCCTTGGTACCGATGTTGACGTGGACATAACTGACAGGTTTTCCTCTGACCTGCATTGCTATCATGATCGTGCATGATCACAACGCCCTCCATAAATTTTTGTTAACCCACATGGTGGGCCCATAACCCACAGGTCCCGGGATCGAAACCTGACTCTCCTATACACCCCCTTGTTCTCAAGGTTGGTCCTCGCCCTTGGCCTCGTATGTAGTTCACGAGCCACCTTCCGAGAGATCATCAATTCTGTCATCAGACACAATACATATTTCCGTTGCTTCGAACCCCTTTCACGCCCTGTTTCAGGCATCGACTGATTTCCCATCCGCTCGAAACTCCCCATGATACCTCCTTACTTTGCTCTCGATATTTTCTTAAGTTTCAATTCGAGAGTTAATTTCCGCCACCTTCCCCGATATTATCGACCAGATAGTCAACCTTGCCGAGGTCCGTTCTTCCGGAATACCCCCTTTTATTCTTTCGTAAGTACGATGGAGTTCCCGAAGAAATGATGCCGACTTCATCATGATGACATGAAGCAGAGTAATGAAGACGTCAATGTAATGGATCAACCTGTTCAAGAAGAGCAACCAAGACCGAGAAGATCCGTTAGATTTTTCGTAACCCAATCCCTTCCCCCTTACTCCCCTCCTAAATCTCGGGACGAGATTGTAACGCCCTCGATGCGGCTATATCTCCTACGTGTCGAAGCACGACTTAGAGGCATAACCGCATTGAAAGCAATGTCGCAAGTGAGGTAATCTTCACACAACCCATGTAATACATAAGGGAAAGAGATACATAGATGGCTTGCAATCGCCACTTCACACAATACATGAGTAAAGCATTACATCATACAGATACAATCAAGGTCCGACTACGGAACCAAAAATAAAAGAAGACTACCCTAAATGTTACACAGATCCCCGATCGTCCCGACTGGGCTCCACTACTGATCAACTGAAATGAAACAACACAATGAACAAGATCTTCATCGAGCTCCTCCTTGAGCTCGGATGCGTCACCTACACGGTTTCATCGGCACCTGCAAACTGGTTTTGGAAGTATCTGTGAGTCACGGGGACTCATCAATCTCACACCCGCGAGATCAAGACTATTTAAGCTTATAGGTAGGAGAAGGTAGTGAGGTGGAGCTGCAGCAAGCGACTAGCATATATGGTGGCTAACATACGCAAAAGAGAGCGAGAAGAGAAGGCAAAAGCACGGTCGATGAACTATGATCAAGAAGTGATCCTAGAACAACCTACGTCAAGCATAACTCCAACACCGTGTTCACTTCCCGGACTCCGCCGAGAAGAGACCATCACGGTAACACACGCGGTTGGTGTATTTTAATTAAGATCAACTTCGGTTTTTCTACAACCGGACATTAACAAATTCCCATCTGCCACATAACCGCGGGCACGGCTTTCGAAAGTTTAAACCCTGCAGGTGTGTCCCAACTTAGCCCATTATAAGATCTCGCGATCAACGAAGGATATTCCTTCTCCCCGGGAAGACCCGACCAGTCTCGGAATCCCGGCTACAAGACATTTCGACAGCAATAAAACAAGTCCAGCAAAGCCGCCCGATGCGCCGACATCCTGATAGCAGCTGCACATATCTCGTTCTCAGGGCAACACCGGATGAACACTCCGTACAACTAAAACCAGACCTCAAGTTTCCCTGAGGTGGCGCTGCAAAGGGCTCTAGTTCGGACCAACACTTAGACCAGCATTGGCCCGGGGGGGGGCTAAAATAAAGATGACCCTCGGGTTAGCTACTCCCAAGGGAAAGGTATAGGTGGTAGGCAAATGGTAAAACCAATGTTGGGCCTTGCTGGAAAAGCTTTATTCAAAGCGAACTGTCAAGGGGATCCCATAAATCACCCGACCGCGTTAGGGACGCAAAATCCGGGAACATAACACCGATATGACGAAAACTAGGGCGGCAAGAGTGGAACAAAACACCAGGCATAAGGTCGAGCCTTCCACCCTTTACCAAGTATATAGATGCATTAATTAAATAAGATATATTGTGATATCCCAACAAGTAAACATATTCCAATCAAGGAACAACATCTCCATGTTCCAACAAGGAACAAACTTCATCTTCACCTGCAACTAACAACGCTATAAGAGGGGCTGAGCAAAGCGGTAACATAGCCAAACAATGGTTTGCTAGGACAAGGTGGGTTAGAGGCTTGGTTTAACAATATGGGAGGCATGATAAGCAAGTGGTAGGTATCGCAGCATAGGCATAGCAAAAGAGCGAGCAACTAGCAAGTAAAGATAGAAGTGATTTCGAGGGTATGGTCATCTTGCCTGAGATCCCGCAAGGAAGAAGAACGAGTCCATGAAGAAGACAAATGGATGTAGTCGAACGGATCCTCACAACTCCGGAACGAAACCGAAGCTAACGAGAGAAGCAACCCGGAAACAAACAAACAACATAGTAAACAACCATCACATAAACATGGCATGATGTACAATCGAGTATGATGCATGTCCGGTTTAATGAGGCATGGCATGGCAATATGCAACAAACCATAACACAAATTAAGTGGAGCTCAATATGCAACGAGTTGCATATTGACGAAACTTCACAACATTTATTTAGTTCTCTCTCGGTTATGTACCCAACAATATTAAATGTAATTAAACATGGCAAGGGGTGAAGCATAAGTAAACTAACTATTTAGGCAAGTTTAAATGAAGCCGGAACAACAAACAACAATTCCGGAAAATCCTCATGTCCATATTATGAATTTGGTACTGTTCTGCCCTAAACCATATTTTAGAGTTTTAAACATGTAGAGTAATGGCACCATGTTAAACTAGGCATTTTTCCACCCCATTTACATATATAAATTGTTAAATTCCGAGTTACGGTTACTTAGTTATGAAATAAATCATTTTAGCATGGCATTTAAGCAAATTAATGCAGACAACAAGTTTAAGCATTTTTAACATGGATAAAAGTTGCATATTGTGAAAGTACATGAAATTCTAAGCAAGATGCATATATGACATGTTTTGTTTGGATGCATGGATACTTAATTATTAACATTTCAAAACAGTGGCATTTCCTGTAAATATGCATGCACTAGAAACGGTAAACATTGGGCAGAGGAAAAAATAAACACGGGCCAAAGCAACACCATGTTAAACTAGGCATTTTTCCACCCCATTTACATATATAAATTGTTAAATTCCGAGTTACGGTTACTTAGTTATGAAATAAATCATTTTAGCATGGCATTTAAGCAAATTAATGCAGACAACAAGTTTAAGCATTTTTAACATGGATAAAAGTTGCATATTGTGAAAGTACATGAAATTCTAAGCAAGATGCATATATGACATGTTTTGTTTGGATGCATGGATACTTAATTATTAACATTTCAAAACAGTGGCATTTCCTGTAAATATGCATGCACTAGAAACGGTAAACATTGGGCAGAGGAAAAAATAAACACGGGCCAAAGCAACACAGTGCAGCGGCCCGGGAGTGAAGGAGGCCCAAGCGGCTGAGCGGGTGTGCAAAATTTAAATAGAACAGAGGGAAAGGAAAAATGGGTGTATCTGGGATTCGAACCCCAGATCCCCTGGTTATAATCGAGTGCCTCCAGCCACTAGGCTGACGATCTATGTGTGCCCAAAATGCAGGGGCGCCGCTACTTATAAATTAAGACTCAGTCCTGGAACTCCATGGACGCCCGGAGGATCCAGAACTCCGGCGAGCGCTGGCAGCCAGTAGCAGCGCCGGCTTGCGAGGCAGAGTAGCGGAGGGCGTGCGGGAAGCGAGCTGCGCATGAGGTGTGGGTGTGCTCGCGCAGGAACAGACCACGGGCTCGCGAAATAAAACAACAGAAGCTCCACAAACTCGTTCATGGTGGTCGTGCACAATCTCGACTGGAGCGACGCCTACATGCACGGATTTGAAAGGTAAAAGGGGGGGTTTGCGAGAGGAGCTCACGAGGGGCTCGAACTCGTTGGCAGGGCGGTCGGAGAAGCAGTGAAGACGGCTTGGGGACCCGCAGATCGCCTGTGTTCGTGAAGCAGAGAACGCAAGGAAGAAGAGGTCGTAGAGGAAGACGATCGCGTCGGCCTGGTGTTGCTGCGGTGGCCGGCGAAGCAGAGCCCGACGGGGGCTCCAACGGCAGAAGGCGAGGCCGGCCGGGTGCGGAACGGACGAGGGGGAGGCAGAGAGCTGGGGCGCTGCGGGAACGAGAGGAGAGGTGCTCAGGGACGCGGGGGCTCGTTGGTGGATCGAGGGGATCCAGAGGAGATCGCTGGTTGGGGGGGGGGGGGTTCGATGGTGGCTGAAATCAAGGGGAGGGATCCCGATGTGGATTCGGTGGAATGGCGGCGGCGACGAGTGGATGGGACAAGATCCCTAGGTTTTAGGTTTTGGGTACTAGGGTGTATATATATACGAAAAGGGGATGATTTGGAACCTTCGATCACGATCGGACGGTTCGGAATAAAAGGGTTAGGGAGTCCAATTAACAAAACGGAGATGCTTTGTAGATGTTAGGGGATGATCTGGACACAACGGTAGCGACAGTCTGGTTCGGGTCCGGGACAACTTTCGGACGCGCGCGCAAGGAGGTCCGCGGGCTGACGAGAGAGGTTAGGTTGGGTCTGGCGGATCGTGAAGAGCGGGTTGGTCTGAGAGAAGAGGGGAGAGATGCAGCCCGGCACGGTTTCCGGAGACCGAAAACGTCCGACGTTAGACCGGCTATAATGCCGCTATATTTATCCGTTGGGGCGTCAAACGAACTCCGAATGCGATGAAACTTGGCAGGCGGTCTACTGACACCAAAACAACACCGCACGCCAACTTTCATCCCATTCCGAGAACAATTTCTGGCCACTTATAAAATACTATTTCGGACATGCCGCAGGCGCGTGCAAGTGTGGTTGGTCTCAGAACAGACAGGGGAGAGAACTCGGAGAACCCGGACGGATGCAAGTTTTGAAAACATGATGATGCAATGCGGATGATGACATGGCAAGATGCGACACACAAGCAAATGACAAAGCAACAACAGCGAATAACGGGAGGACAACTGGCACATCGGTCTCGGGGCGTTACAACACTCCACCACTACGAGAGGATCTCGTCCCGAGATCTAGGATGGCACCGGAGAAAAACGGAGAAGGAAGAGAAGAGGTAAAACTAATTGCTTCTTTGACAAATGAGTGAAACCACGAACCTTGAGAGGTTGAAAAGTTGAAAGAAAGAACACAATGGGGTTGAACGAACTTGAAAACACTCCGTTAGAAAAGAGGAACAAGGAGCATTACGAGAACCAAGAGGTTTAGTGATAAGATAGATATTGAAAACACTCCGGTTAAAACTAGATAGAGAAGGAATAAGATTGATATAATTTGGGCAGCACTCCGACTAAAAATGGAAGGAATTGAACATGAACTTGACAAGATGAGAGGATACATGAAGAGATCAACAACACACTGCCTCCGGAACTATTGAAAGAATGGCACAAGGGGTAAGAAAGATTCCAAACAGCACTCCGGTTGAGAAGAGAGGATAAACTTGATAAAATGATAGAACTTGAAGAGATGATACAACACTCCGGTTGGAAATGGAGGAATAGAATACGAACTTGGAAAAATGAAAGCACTTGGATGAGACTCCGGTTAAAAGAGGAATGATAAACATAACACTCCGGTTAAATGGATAAGCAAAAGCAGAGAACATGGTCCTCACCATTCGAGAAGAAGAGTGAAGGGAGCAACATCACAATGCCTCCGGAAGAAGAAATAGAAGTTAGATCATTGGAATAAAGGAATGGAGAAGAAAATGACAACTTTTGCCACAAGTGAGCTTGGAAAGTACCCTTCCAAGAAGGTTAGAACGGAGTTGTTGGAAAACCAACAACGAAACGAATAAGCTTGTAGTGGGCTTATGGCAAACATCTCAAAATGACGAGGTGACAACCGTCCACTAATGGAAACCATTGATTTGATTGAGAGCACCAAAGAGAAGAAAAACTTCTTCATCGAGATGATAGAGAGATAACTTGGAACATTGATAAGCACCACAAATAGCAACATTCCCAATGGAAGGCTATAGGTGAAATATAATCCAAGATAACTCCAATGAAGAAACGATGGGTTTAATTATCTCATTCTTATCGCAAGCAATGGATTTGTCATACTACTTATTCTCGTCGAAAGGATTAAGATAGATATGGCGCAAACTTGGGAAGGTCTTCAACGAACCGCCGGTAGGATTGGAAAGAACGAATAAATCTAAATGATAACGAAGGAAGAGAACTCTTGAACGAACCACCGTAAGAATCGGAAATGAAAGTAGCGAAGGCACAATTCACCGGGAAGAATTAGAAAACGAATAAAGATACTTGACAGAATTTAGATACGCGAGAACGAAGAGATCATGAACTGATTAGAGAATATTGAATGATGCACCGGTAAGATTTGGAGAACGAGAGCTGAAAGCTCGAATGAATAATTCTGAGATGATGGGCTCCGGAGAATCAAACTGAAAAGACTCCTGAAATGCTCCGGATGGGTAAAATAATTCTCACAATCAAAAATAGTTATGAGAGGATGGCATCAAGGTAGAACCATGAATCTTGAAGAGAATGGAGCAAGATTTAAGAGAAACTCTTCTTCGGTCTTCAAAATCCGAGAATGATGATGAGAAACACCACCATGAATTGTTGATATACTCCGGTATGAAAATTAGAAAGGTTGAACCAACGATGAAAAGAATTTGAAAGATCTTGGGGAAAGACATGACTGATGAAAATTCATTCTTACATCAAACTTTGAAAAGAATTTTAGAAGCTCCGGGAAAATTAGAAGAGTCAGGTAAGATCCTGGAAAAAGGCCTGTGGGTTAGGGCCCACTCAAAAGAACCACCGTTGAACGATTGCTTGAAAAGAGAGATTGCACCGGTTGAATTAAATGACTTGAATGAGATAGCATCCTCAAAAGAAATTGAGTGAATTGAGAATGGAAACTTGTATCTTCTGAGATATCTTCATCACTCCGGAACAATTGAATAGCGAGAAGTGGATGATTAAGAGGTGCACCGGTAAGAGAAAACATTTGAAACGAGGAAAGATATGATCGACAAAGCTTGAATTGAGTCCACCGGAGAAGAAAAAATAACAAAGAATGATGAACTTGAAACTCCTGACCATCTTCATGATAATCACCGGATAAGAACATTGAAGGAAAGAATGAAGAAACTTCCATCAATAAAAAGGATACTTGATTGAGAAATCTGAGTCCTTGAAGAAAAAGGGTGGGAGGGCGGGAAAACAAAGACAACTTGGAACGGATAAAACAAACACCGTTAAGAAAACTTAGAGTTGATCTTGCGGATGCTGGAATGATCGGATTTACTTTGAGAGAAGCACACCGGTTGGAAAGGATCGAAAAGACAACCTTGATGAACAAGAAGGATTAGTATTTCCATAGAAATATGAGAACACCGTTTAGAAAAGGTAAGGAATCCACACTTGGCATTGAAGCAACTCGAATACCACAAAACGGAACAAAAACAAAGGATTTGGCTTGCAGAATAAGCCGGAACAAATACGCATGATAGAGATTTACCCAATCCCATATCATGCATCTGTCGGAAAGATATTCTAGGAGCTACTTGAATTCCCACCTATAAACTCCCGAAACTTTCTGGTTATGCAATCTAGTGTTAGGGATACAGGGGACACAAAATATATCACCCAAACTAACAATACCTAGATCCAGCTGTATCCATCTTTCAACACATAACCAAGAAACCTTCGGAAATCGTTTACCTCAACCTTCGAAAAGCATCCGTTATACGAGTTATGGCAATACTCCCGCACTCGCCTCAGTACTGGGCTATCAGGGTTATCTCACCAACAACTGTACAAAAGAGATTTTCGATGTCGGCGTACTAAACTCAGGTATTCCAGAACTGCAACGATAAAATTATGACGACAACACCTCAGAGCTCAACTCCCCGGGACACCTCCACTAAACCCCTGCTGACAGGAGGCACCAAGACAATGTTGTCATCATAAAACCATCGGAACGATTCTAAGATACCCGCGTGATCCTAATTTTTTTTTAGTGAAATTATGAGAAGAGAAGAGTCAAAACTCTACGTCAGGATGCCTTACCAGAGCGATGAGGAGACTGGGAAGTAAAAAGAATTCCTAAACTCTCCGATACATAATTCCTAAATGACTCCAAACATTTTTTCTAGACACAACTCGGCCGCTAAAAACGATCAATCAGTGGGGGCTCCTAAGGTCGGGGAAGGCTCTGATTACCAACTTGTAACGCCCTCGATGCGGCTATATCTCCTACGTGTCGAAGCACGACTTAGAGGCATAACCGCATTGAAAGCAATGTCGCAAGTGAGGTAATCTTCACACAACCCATGTAATACATAAGGGAAAGAGATACATAGATGGCTTGCAATCGCCACTTCACACAATACATGAGTAAAGCATTACATCATACAGATACAATCAAGGTCCGACTACGGAACCAAAAATAAAAGAAGACTACCCCAAATGTTACACAGATCCCTGATCGTCCCGACTGGGCTCCACTACTGATCAACTGAAATGAAACAACACAATGAACAAGATCTTCATCGAGCTCCTCCTTGAGCTCGGATGCGTCACCTGCACGGTTTCATCGGCACCTGCAAACTGGTTTTGGAAGTATCTGTGAGTCACGGGGACTCAGCAATCTCACACCCGCGAGATCAAGACTATTTAAGCTTATAGGTAGGAGAAGGTAGTGAGGTGGAGCTGCAGCAAGCGACTAGCATATATGGTGGCTAACATACGCAAAAGAGAGCGAGAAGAGAAGGCAAAAGCACGGTCGATGAACTATGATCAAGAAGTGATCCTAGAATAACCTACGTCAAGCATAACTCCAACACCGTGTTCACTTCCCGGACTCCGCCGAGAAGAGACCATCACGGTAACACACGCGGTTGGTGTATTTTAATTAAGATCAACTTCGGTTTTTCTACAACCGGACATTAACAAATTCCCATCTGCCACATAACCGCGGGCACGGCTTTTGAAAGTTTAAACCCTGCAGGGGTGTCCCAACTTAGCCCATTATAAGCTCTCGCGATCAACGAAGGATATTCCTTCTCCCCGGGAAGACCCGATCAGTCTCGGAATCCCGGCTACAAGACATTTCGACAGCAATAAAACAAGTCCAGCAAAGCCGCCCGATGCGCCGACATCCTGATAGGATCTGCACATATCTCGTTCTCAGGGCAACACCGGATGAACACTCCGTACAACTAAAACCAGACCTCAAGTTTCCCTGAGGTGGCGCTGCAAAGGGCTCTAGTTCGGACCAACACTTAGACAAGCATTGGCCCGGGGGTGGGTGGGGGGCTAAAATAAAGATGACCCTCAGGTTAGCTACTCCCAAGGGAAAGGTATATGTGGTAGGCAAATGGTAAAACCAATGTTGGGCCTTGCTGGAAAAGCTTTATTCAAAGCGAACTGTCAAGGGGATCCCATAAATCACCCGACCGCGTTAGGGACGCAAAATCCGGGAACATAACACCGATATGACGGAAACTAGGGCGGCAAGAGTGGAACAAAACACCAGGCATAAGGCCGAGCCTTCCACCCTTTACCAAGTATATAGATGCATTAATTAAATAAGATATATTGTGATATCCAACAAGTAAACATGTTCCAATCAAGGAACGACATCTCCATGTTCCAACAACGAACAAACTTCATCTTCACCTGCAACTAACAACGCTATAAGAGGGGCTGAGCAAAGCGGTAACATAGCTAAACAATGGTTTGCTAGGACAAGGTGGGTTAGAGGCTTGGTTTAACAATATGGGAGGCATGATAAGCAAGTGGTAGGTATCGCATCATAGGCATAGCAAAAGAGCGAGCAACTAGCAAGCAAAGATAGAAGTGATTTCGAGGGTATGGTCATCTTGCCTGAGATCCCGCAAGGAAGAAGAACGAGTCCATGAAGAAGACAAATGGATGTAGTCGAACGGATCCTCACAACTCCGGAACGAAACCGAAGCTAACGAGAGAAGCAACCCGGAAACAAACAAACAACATAGTAAACAACCATCACATAAACATGGCATGATGTATAATCGAGTATGATGCATGTCCGGTTTAATGAGGCATGGCATGGCAATATGCAACAAACCATAACACAAATTAAGTGGAGCTCAATATGCAACGAGTTGCATATTGACGAAACTTCACAACATTTATTTAGTTCTCTCTCGGTTATGTACCCAACAATATTAAATGTAATTAAACATGGCAAGGGGTGAAGCATAAGTAAACTAACTATTTAGGCAAGTTTAAATGAGGCCGGAACAACAAACAACAATTCCGGAAAATCCTCATGTCCATATTATGAATTTGGTACTGTTCTGCCCTAAACCATATTTTAGAGTTTTAAACATGTAGAGTAATGGCACCATGTTAAACTAGGCATTTTCCCACCCCATTTACATATATAAATTGTTAAATTCCGAGTTACGGTTACTTAGTTATGAAATAAATCATTTTAGCATGGCATTTAAGCAAATTAATGCAAACAACAAGTTTAAGCATTTTTAACATGGATAAAAGTTGCATATTGTGAAAGTACATGAAATTCTAAGCAAGATGCATATATGACATGTTTTGTTTGGATGCATGGATACTTAATTATTAACATTTCAAAACAGTGGCATTTCCTGTAAATATGCATGCACTAGAAACGGTAAACATTGGGCAGAGGAAAAAATAAACACGGGCCAAAGCAACACAGTGCAGCGGCCCGGGAGTGAAGGAGGCCCAAGCGGCTGAGTGGGTGTGCAAAATTTAAATAGAACAGAGGGAAAGGAAAAATGGGTGTATCTGGGATTCGAAGCCCAGATCCCCTGGTTATAATCGAGTGCCTCTAGACACTAGGCTGACGATCTATGTGTGCCCAGAATGCAGGGGCGCGGCTACTTATAAATTAAGACTCAGTCCTGGAACTCCATGGACGCCCGGAGGATCCAGAACTCCGGCGAGCGCTGGCGGCCAATAGCAGCGGCGGGGTGACGTGGCAGCTCCCCATTGGTTCGGGTGAGGTGGCCGGGCGGTGGACATGTCCGGGCGGCGCGGGAAGAAACGTTCGGCTGCGCGCGGAGGAGGAGGTTAGGGTTTCATCTGCGCGAAAATCGGGAGGGGATCACATATTTATAGGTAGGAGGAGCTAGGAAGCTCCAAATGGAGTGCGGTTTTCGCCCACACGATCGTGATTGAACGACCGAGAATATGGAGATGACTTAGATGGGTTTTGGGCCACTTAGAAGGGGGTGTTGGGCTGCACACAAAAGAGGCCTTCACGGTTACCCGGTTAACCGTTGGAGTATCAAACGACCTCCGAATGACCCGAAACTTGACAGGCAGTCTACCGGTGCTATACCAAGGCCGCTTGACAAACCTCGGTCCATTCCGAGAAAGTTTAATACATGCTCATGGAAAAAGGTAAAAGGGGACACCGGAGGACGTAGGAGCGCCGGATTGCAAAACGGACAACGGGAAAATGCTCGGATGCGTGAGACGAACACGTATGCAAATGCGATGCACATGATGACATGATACGAAATGCAGATGATGACATGGCAAGATGCGACACGCAAGCAAATGACAAAGCAACAACAGCGAATAACGGGAGGACAACTGGCACATCGGTCTCGGGGCGTTACAACACTCCACCACTACGAGAGGATCTCGTCCCGAGATCTAGGATGGCACCGGAGAAAAACGGAGAAGGAAGGGAAGAGGTAAAACTAATTGCTTCTTTGACAAATGAGTGAAACCACGAACCTTGAGAGGTTGAAAAGTTGAAAGAAAGAACACAACGGGGTTGAACGAACTTGAAAACACTCCGTTAGAAAAGAGGAACAAGGAGCATTACGAGAACCAAGAGGTTTAGTGATAAGATAGATATTGAAAACACTCCGGTTAAAACTAGATAGAGAAGGAATAAGATTGATATAATTTGGGCAGCACTCCGACTAAAAATGGAAGGAATTGAACATGAACTTGACAAGATGAGAGGATACTTGAAGAGATCAACAACACACTGCCTCCGGAACTATTGAAAGAATGGCACAAGGGGTAAGAAAGATTCCAAACATCACTCCGGTTGAGAAGAGAGGATAAACTTGATAAAATGATAGAACTTGAAGAGATGATACAACACTCCGGTTGGAAATGGAGGAATAGAATATGAACTTGGAAAAATGAAAGCACTTGGATGAGACTCCGGTTAAAAGAGGAATGATAAACATAACACTCCGGTTAAATGGATAAGCAAAAGCAAAGAACATGATCCTCACCATTCGAGAAGAAGAGTGAAGGGAGCAACATCACAATGCCTCCGGAAGAAGAAATAGAAGTTAGATCATTGGAATAAAGGAATGGAGAAGAAAATGACAACTTTTGCCACAAGTGAGCTTGGAAAGTACCCTTCCAAGAAGGTTAGAACGGAGTTGTTGGAAAACCAACAACGAAACGAATAATCTTGTAGTGGGCTTATGGCAAACATCTCAAAATGACGAGGTGACAACCGGCCACTAATGGAAACCATTGATTTGATTGAGAGCACCAAAGAGATGAAAAACTTCTTCACCGAGATGATAGCAACATTGATAAGCACCACAAATAGCAACATTCCCAATGGAAGGCTATAGGTGAAATATAATCCAAGATAACTCCAATGAAGAAACGATGGGTTTAATTATCTCATTCTTATCGCAAGCAAATGACAAAGCAACAACAGCGAATAACGGGAGGACAACTGGCACATCGGTCTCGGGGTGTTACAGAGATTTCTTGTAGTGGAGGAGAATTGTGACGCCCGGATAGTTAATCTACAATAACCCTCCGCTAATGATGCCATGTCACCACGATTACCGTTGTTAATCTTGCAATGATTCAAATCCCATTAAAATTTCAAATTTAAAATCAAGTCAAACAGTTAAAGTTTTCAAAAGTCAAAACTAAAATGTTCTAAATGTGACAAATAATTCATAAGTAATGTTGGTGGAGAGACCACATTTTTATAAAAGGTCTAAATGCATTTAAATAATTAAAACAGTAGGTAAAACAACTAAATAAATGCCTTGGTATTTTATAAAATAATAAGCTATATTATTTGGGGGTTAAACCTTTTTGTGGCAGAGGTATAATTAGTGTTACTATTTATGGTACACCTTTTATGTTTTATAAAACTAGAATAAAACAAAACAGTAAAAGAAAAAGAACAAAACAGAAAAAGGAAAGACAAAACAACACAAAAGGAAAATGACTCCCCCACTGAGCCAACTGGCCCAACAAGCCCAATCCACCCCAGCCCAACTCTCCCTTCCCCTTCTCCTATTCAACCGACCCGTGCCCGCGCGTTGCCGCTGAGCCCCCCCTCGCCGGCCACGCCGCTACAGCGCCGCGGGGGGAGATAAGGAGGCCACTTCGCCTCCCCCTAGATATTTCTCCCTTCTCTCTCTGGCTCACGACTGCTCTCTATCCCTCTGGCCTCGCCCTCTCCTCCAGATCTGGCCGCACCCAAGCGCCGTCGACGCCATGGCTCCGTCCACGCGACAACCGGCTACCCCGCGCCGCCTCTCCGTGTCCAGGACCTTCACCCGCCTCTTCTTCATCAACGACGAGAATCAAAGGGACCCGGGCGATGCCACAACTCGCGGATCGAGCCGATTCCCTCGTCTGCATCACCGGTGTTCTTCGACGACTACATCGCCCCCGTTGCTCCAAAGCTTCCACCGGGCCTAAGTGTGCCTCCCCGGTGAGCACCGCGACAAAAGCCCTCTCGTTTACGCTCGAATCCGAGCTCGCTGCTAGCTGTTGCTGTTGTCGGAGCTCCGTCGCCGTCGATGTAGTGCCTGTCCTGGCCTGCTATACCAACCAGAGAGCTGGAGGCTTCGTGTAGACGCCGTAAGAACTTAGCGCCACTCGTTTTTCTCGTTGCATCGCTTCCGTCGAGCTCGAGCTCCTCGACGCGCGCTTGTGGCCCCTGCTGCTCGTGCCGCTTACCCGACTCTGCTGCCGCGACGCTGCTGCCTCCCGCTCACTGCTGCTGCCGTCCGAGCTCCGTGCCGGCCGCCTTGCCGGAGCACGCACGCGCACCGCGCCGGCGCCCCATTGCCTCGCCGTTGACCACCCGCTGCCGCCCCTTTCTGTCGCCGCACGCCACGCCTACCCGTTGCGCGTTGGCTGCGCGCCACACCCGTGCTGGCTGCACCCGCTCCACCTGCTGCCGTCCAGCCGCTCCCCTGCCTCGCGCCCGCGCGCCATGGTCGCATAGCACCGCGGCCACGCGCCCACTGGCCCGCACGCTGCTTGCGGCCGCTGCCGTTGCGTGCCTTCGCCTAGCCCCGTGCCTTCTCTGCTGCTGCGTGCTTGCTGCTCACGCACCGCTGCTGCTCTGCTGAATCTGCTGCTGCTTACTACTACTGCCGCCGCTGGTTGCTACTATGATGCTGCTCTGCTACAGTAACATACAGTTACTGTAGCAGTAGCTAGCTTTTGCGCTGCTATGCTGTTTAGCTCTCTGGACAACCCCTAAACAACAACTCATCAAGTGCTAACATGAGTAAAAATAATATGAGTAGAAAGTACACATGACAAACTCCATTTTATCCCACTGGACCAAATCCTTTCGATGCCTGGATTAAATCCTATGAAAATTGCAAAATGCTTTGTTGGGTGAACAGGGAACAGAAGTAACCCCTAGCTATGTGTTCCGTGTGTGTGCGTATGTGTATTCTGTGTGTGTGGCCGGCCGTGACTAATTTCCAGCCATGTCCAATTAGTTTAGGATTAATTATTAGTTAGGTTATCTACTAGTAGATGACATGTGGGACTCCCCCGTGATTAAATTAGTGAGTTGTTTTATTAACATTTGAGACAATGGCATATGGGACCAGCCTACACTATTCATCCTTTGACTATTCAATCTTTGACTAGGTCAACCCACCCCACTGGCCCCACTGGCATACTCATAGGCTAGAGTAACACTAGGAGGCAAAAATAATTACTGTTATAATTTCGAATTAAATTAAATCCAGTAATTTCAAAAAAATGAATTAAAACTTTGAAAATTAATATAAAATAATCCGTAGCTCGGATGAAAATAATTTATACATGGAAGTTGCTTAGAACGACGAGACGAAACCGAATACGCATCCCGTTCGTCCGCCATGCATCCCTAGCATAGCAAAGACGCAACTTTCCCCCTCCGATTCATCTGTCCGAAAACGCGAAACACCGGGAATACTTTCCCGGATGTTTACCCCCTTCGCCGGTATCGCCTACTACTGCGTTAGGTCACCCCTAGCACCGCGTATTGCCATGTTATGCTTTGTGTTGCTTTGATTGCTCTATTATTTATTGTGTTCCCCATCCGTTACTTACTTCCGGTAGACCCCGAGACTGCCGACGACCCCCAGTTCGACTATGGTGTTGACGTCCCCTCCTTGCCAGAGCCATCAGGCAAGCCCCCCGTTGATCACCAGATATTGTCTATTCTTCTCTATACTGCTTGCATTTGAGTAGTGTAGCATGTTACTGCTTTCAGTTAATCCTATACTGCTGCATAGCCTGTCCTTGCTACTTCTGTTGTTACCTTTACCTGCTATCCTACTGCTTAGTATAGGATGCTAGTGTTCCATCAGTGGCCCTACACTCTTGTCCGTCTGCCATGCTATACTACTGGGCTGTGATCACTTCGGGAGGTGATCACGGGCATATACTATATACTTTACACTGTTACATTACCTGTGATACTGTTTGGAGATGGGGGCTGAAGGGGCAGGTGGCTCCATCTCGGTAGAGGTGGGCCTGGGTTCTCGACGGCCCCCGACTGTTACTTTGAGGCAGAGCGACAGGGCAGGTTGAGACCACCTAGGAGAGGTGGCCTGGCCCTGTTCGGCGTTCGCGGTTACTTAACACGCTTAACAAGATCTGGGTATTTGATCTGAGTCTGGCCATTTGGTCTATACGCACTAACCAACTACGCGGGAACAGTTATGGGCACTCGACGTCGTGGTATCAGCGGAAGCACTTCGTGACGTCAGCGACTGAGCGGTGCGTGTCGGATTGGACTGGAACGCCACTAGGCTAGGTCTGCTTCCGGCCGCCCAAGCAACGTGCAGGTGTGCTCAGGGCGATGGGCCCAGACCCCTGCGCGCTTAGGTTTAGACCGGCGTGCTGACCTCTCTGTTGTGCCTAGGTGGGGCTGCGACGTGTTGATCTTCCGAGGCTGGGCATGACCCAGGAAAGTGTGTCCGGCCAAATGGGATCAAGCGTGTTGGGTTATGTGGTGCACCCCTGCAGGGAAGTTTATCTATTCGAATAGCCGTATCCCTCGGTAAAAGGACGACCCGGAGTTGTACCTTGACCTTATGACAACTAGAACCGGATACTTAATAAAACACACCCTTCCAAGTGCTAGATACAACCCGGTGGTCGCTCTCTAACAGGGCATCGAGGAGGGGATCGCCGGGTAGGATTATGCTATGCGATGCTACTTGGAGGACTTCAGTCTACTCTCTTCTACATGCTGCAAGACGGAGGCTGCCAGAAGCGTAGTCTTCGACAGGATTAGATATCCCCCTCTTATTCTGGCATTCTGCAGTTCAGTCCACTGATATGGCCCCTTACACATATATCCATGCATATGTAGTGTAGCTCCTTGCTTGCGAGTACTTTGGATGAGTACTCACGGTTGCCTTGTTCCCCCTTTTCCCCTTTTCTATACCCGATTGCTGCAACCAGACGATGGAGCCTAGGATCCAGACGCCACCGTCGACGACGACTCCTACTACACCGGAGGTGCCTACTACTACGTGCAGCCCGCTGACGACGACCAGGAGTAGTTTAGGAGGATCCCAGGCAGGAGGCATGCGCCTCTTTCGATTTGTATCCCAGTTTGTGCTAGCCATCTTATGGCAACTTGTTTAACTTATGTCTGTACTCAGATATTGTTGCTTCCGCTGACTCGTCTATGATCGAGCACTTGTATTCGAGCCCTCGAGGCCCCTGGCTTGTATTATGATGCTTGTATGACTTATTTTATTTGTAGAGTTGTGTTGTGATATCTTCCCGTGAGTCCCTGATCTTAATCGTACACATTGGCGTGCATGATTAGTGTACGATTGAATCGGGGGCGTCACACTCGTCCTGTACTTCAAATTAATGGAGGGCGGCCTGCTCTCCTTCAAGGTCTTTGGAGGTCTTGGGACTCACCTGAAATGTTGCATGGAGAGCTCTTCCGACGATGAGGACTCTTCCTCGAGTGGGAGTGACAAGGAGGACAGCGACAGCGGCGACGAGGGGGCTGGGCGGCAGGATGCCGACTCCAACTTCGACTGACCGCGCCGCTCCTCCCTCGGTCACGCGCCCTGCCGAGGGCCATCCTCACCAAGCTCTTCTTCTGGGTGCTCCCCGTCGTCTCCTTGGGCGGCTGGCGTAGGAGGGCTGGAGAAGGCGAAGAAGGCGGGTGGCGGCCGTTAGCTCGAAGAACGCGGGCACCGACGCCTTCGTCGCGTACTGGCGAGCCACTACCTCATCTTCCAGCCATCTGCTCCTCGCACCTCGCCTAGGTGCTCTTTTTGCCCTCCCGCTGTCCTGTTCCATCTTCTGAGGAGAGGGACAAGAAAGCGATTACGGGCATCTTATCTCTTTTTTAATCTATAAGCCTTCGGGCCTTGTTAAATTTAAAGCTTGTAATCCCCCTTGTTCATGTTTTTCTTTCCGTACGAACTGTACCTGTATGGGATGTTTTTAATGAAAAGGGTGTTTGCCGGGTTCTTCATGCGTGAGCGAGGCCCATGCCAAGGATAAATCCTTGTTATTTTCATAATAAACGTTATTGCCCAGCAACAGGCCTTGTTGTTCCTCTTCTTCGGCCGACCGTTCTCACGCTTTTGGCAGAGGCAGGGGCGAAGTAGAGTTAGGCTCCTCATTCATTTCGCCACCGCAACTACTACCAAATCCCGACCCAGGAAGTAACTCTCGGGCACAGGGAAAAAGGGAGTACGGTGGTTTTAAGACATAAACGAGGCTTCACATGTCCTAGTTCCATACGAAAAAGTACAGCAGGGGGATGAAAAACTTATCTGAATCCGCAACCCCCGGCAACCTTGGCTCGCCGTGGTTGGATCCTTACACCTTTAGCCCCCGGCAGGCTTGCCTTGTCGGGGTCGGAGCGTCAGTTCGTTCTTCTTTTCCCAAGTGGCTCAGCAGAAATGACCTGCGGACCAAAGAAAACAGAAAAGACGCACACCCGACCTCTAGGCTAGGGGTTAGTCACCGCTAAGCACTATCAATCCTAACCGAGGAAGGGACTCAACCTAGCATGCATGCTGTAACTTAGGGCGCCAGCGCTTCATTTATTTATGCTCAGGGTCTGCGCCTGGCTTTGTATAGAGGGTTACATGCCTTGTCGGCAAAGCTTGTACAAAAGGTGGCTTACCGGGGGCCCCGACAAGCCGCGCCTTATGGGTAAAACTTGCGAAGATGCTAGATGTTCCAGGAATTACTCACTGGGACAACATCTTCGGTCTCCACGCGGACTGCGCCGGGCCTGGTGACTCGTATTACCCGATAAGGGCCTTCACACTTTGACGTCAACTTGTTGGTATTCTTGGCCGAATGAACGCGCCGAAGAACAAGGTCGCCTTCCTCAAAGCTTCGGGCATGAACCTTGCAGCTATGGTAGCAGCGCAAGGCTTGCTGGTAGCGTGCTGCTCTCACAACCGCCCGAAGACGATCTTCCTAAAGGAGCATTGTGTCATCTTGCCGCAATTGCTCTTGCTCAAGCTCATCATAAGCGAGCACTCAAGGTGACCCGTATATGAGTTCCGTGGGGAGAACTGCCTCCGCCCCATATACTAGGGCAAAGGGTGTCTGACCGGTGGCTCGATTTGGTCTCGTCCTGATTGACCAAAGAACCGCCGGCAACTCATCAATCCAGCGCCTTCCGCTCTTTTGCAGCCTGTCAAAGGTTTTCGTTCTCAGGCCTCACAACACTTTGGCATTTGCCCTCTCTGCTTGGCCGTTGCTCCGGGGGTGTGCCACGGAAGCAAAACAGACCTTGCTACCGAGGTCTTGAATGTACTACATGAAGGTGTGGCTTATGAACTGCGTGCTGTTGTCGGTGATAATTCTGCTTGGCACACCAAAGCGGCAGACCAGTCCCTTGAAGAACTTGAGGGCTGACTGTGCTATCACCTTTCTCACTGCTTCCACTTCTGGCCACTTTGTGAACTTGTCGATTGCAACGTACAAGTACTCAAAGCCCCCGATGGCATGGGGGAAGGGGCCCAGTATATCGAGCCCCCAGACCGAGAATGGCCAGGAGAGAGGGATTGTTTGAAGGGCTTGAGCTGGTTGATGAAGCTTCTTTGAATGGAACTGACACGTTTCACACTTGATTACTAGTGTCGTCGCATCCTGGAGGGCGGTGGGCCAGAAGAAACCTTGTCGGAACGCCTTGCCGGCAAGGGCCTCGACCCTATGTGGGAGCCACATATGCCTCCATGTATCTCTGCCAACAGCTCCAGTCCTTCCTCCCGGGGGATGCACTTCAATTTCACACCGTTCGGCCTCCTCCTGTACATGACGTCATCGACGAAATGGTATAGGGCAGACCGACGGGCTTTTTCCGCTTCTTCCTGCTCCTCAGGAAGCTCCCCTGTTTGGAGGAATCGAACGGTATGCTGCGCCCATGCTGGAGCCTGGGGCTCGACGACAAGGACCAAAGGCATCTCTTCCGCCATGGGAGCGGTTGTCTCTACGGCTAGGGCTTGACGCCCTGCCGGAGCCAGTTGCTCTTGGGCAGGCTCAGTGTGCACGGCAACATCCTTGCCGGCCGTCCCGGGGGGCTCGGTGGGAAAGTACTTGCCGGGACCTAATTTCCTCTGCTTGTTCTGCCCCATTGATGGTTCGACGGATGGTTGAGTTAACCGGAGCAAAAAGGTACCTGGTTCCACACGTAGCTTGAATGCGGCACGCTTTGACAGGTAATCAGCGATGTCGTTCCCCGCTTGGGGAACGTGCTCCGCCTGGATACCGTCAAAGCGCTCCTCCAGCTTCCTCACTTCATCTACGTAGGCCTCCATCAATGGGCTCTGGTAATCCTTGTTGACTTGCCCGACGACAAGCTGCGAGTCACCCCTGACGATGAGCTTCTTCACCCCGAGGTCTGCCGCGATCCTGAGACCGGCAAGCAGTCCCTCGTACTCAGCAGTGTTGTTCGTGGACATCTCCCTAGGAAAGTGCATTTGGACCACATACTTGAGGTGCTCTCCGGTGGGCGCGACAAGCAGCACACCGGCATCGGCGCCTTGCAGTGAGAAAGCCCCATCAAAGTACATGATCCAGTCGCGGTCTGCTTCCTTGGCGGGGAGAGCGGTCTCCTGGATTTCCTCGTCGGGCGTTGAGGTCCATTCTGCAATGAACTCCGCCAAGACTCTGCTCTGGATTGTCGAGGTACTTTCAAACTTCAACCCAAAACTTGACAACTCCAGGGCCCATTCCACAATCCTTCCGATTGCATCTGGGTTATGCAGTATCCGTTGCAATGGGAGGCAGGTGACGACATTGATCTCATGGGCTTGGAAGTAATGATGCGGCTTCCTCGAGGCCATAAGGAGGCCGAAGAGCAATTTCTACACACCGGAGTACCTTGATCTAGCCCCCTGCAAGAGGGAGCTGACAAAGTAAACTGGGTGCTGCACCATCTTCTTCTTCTGCACCACATCACTTGACTGCGCGGGCACTGCCTTGGTGGCATTAGACTCCGCCGGGGGCCTTGCCTTGTCGGCAGCAGGCCCTGCCGAGGGGATCTTTGGCTTGCCATCCGCTGGTTCTGCCATCGCCACTGCCTCCTCGTCGACCTCCCTCTATGCCATCAGTGCAGTGCTGACCACTTGATTCTTCGCCGCCAGATATAACAGCAACGACTCTTGTGGTTTAGGTGCAACCAGTATTGGCATGGAGGAAAGGTATTTCTTCAGATCCTGCAATGCCGCCTCGGCTTTCGGGGTCCACTCCATTGGGCCTGCCTTCTTCAAGATTTTGAAGAAGGGAAGGGCACGCTCGGCAGACTTGGAGATGAATCGACTCATGGCGGCGACGCCGCCGGTGAGCCGACGCACATCTTTGATCCGCTTGGGCGCCTCAATGTGCTCAATAGCCTTGATTTTATCTGGTTTTGCCTCGATCCCGCGCTGCGACACGAAGAATACGAGAAGATTGCCGGACGGAGCGCCGAAGACACACTTCTCAGGGTTCATCTTAAGGTTGATCTTGCGCAGGTTGGCAAATGTCTCTTCCAGATCTCGCACAAGAGTTGGCCCGTCCTTGGTTTTGACCACTATGTCATCCATGTATGCTTCCATATTTCTATGGAGCTAGGGTTCGAAACCAATTTGGACTGCTCTTGCAAACGTCGAGCCAGCACTCTTCAACCCGAAAGGCATCCGTAAAAAGCAATACATACCACATGGGGTGATGAATGATGTCTTCTCTTCATCCTCTCTTGTCATGAAGATATGGTGGTAGCCCGAGTAGGCGTCGAGGAATGATAACAGATCACACCCGGCTATGGAGTCAACAATCTGGTCGATGCGCGGTAACGGGAAGGGGTCCTTAGGACAAGCCTTATTGATATCTGTGTAGTCAATACACAGCCTCCACTTCCCATTTGCCTTGCGCACCACTACCGGATTGGCCAACCACGTCGGGTGAAGCACTCCTCTCACCAAAGCTGCAGCTTCCAACTTCCTAATCTCCTCTGTGATGAACTCCTGCCTCTCCAGAGCCTGCTTTCTGACCTTCTGCTTGACAGGCCGTGCATGAGGGCAGACAACTAGGTGGTGCTCAATCACCTCCCTGGGAACACCGGGGATGTCAGATGCTTGCCCCGCAAACACGTCGACATTCGCCCGTAGGAAGGTGACGAGCGCGCCTTCCTATTTGCTATCGAGGGTGGAGCCTATGGTGAAGGCCCCTCCCGTGCCATCCTCCCCGACGGGCACCTTCTTGGTCTGTGGTGGCTCGGCTCTGGATTTCTTGCTCTTGCCGGTAGAGCTCTCTGGCACGTCCTCGACGGTAGTGTAACACTCCGAAGAGGTGTGCTTGCCGGAGTGGGTGCGAGAGGTCTTGTCGGGATTCTTCTTCCCTCCCGGGCCTTCAACGGCAGGAGCAAGTGCCTTGACGGCAGCTGCTGCAACTGCTTCCCGGTAGAGTTGGTCGGCGCGAATCAGCGTGTCCTTCTTGTCGGAGGGGACGGAGATGATGGTCAACGGCCCGGGCATCTTTAGCATGTTGTAGGCGTAGTGAGTGGCGGTGCCAGGATCCAAACCTTGTGATGTCAAGATTTTCGTAACAAATTTTTTTATACATAAATTAAATAGTAACGAAAAATTCGTAATTTGAGATAGATATATTTCTGTACCAGACCTTTTGGATCATGCATATTTTGATATGTATGCATAATATAAATTTACTGAAAAAATGACATCTTGAATCCTAATAAGCAGCAATCTCTTCTTGTTCCTAGTGTAGTAAGAGAATAAAATTAGAAGAGGTTCCTAGTCACAAAACCATGCCGGCTAGGCGGAGGATGATGCGCCTCATGCCCTCAGATGCCGCATCTCTATTTTGGAGAGATTTACACGGGAAGATGAAAGAGCGGAGAAATTCAACTGTCGAAGGATAAATCACGGGATTAGTAGATCAACCAATCAAAGGCTTCCTTTGCTAGTTTACTTCTTTTTGCCCTGCCAAACGCTACCCATAACAGATGGCAAGTGGTCCTTGTTGTCAATATTCAGAATATATTTATTCTGCAGCTGAGTACACACGCATGGGGTCTTTCACTTTCAAAATCCCTGTGTAGTCAAGCGACTGCACAGCCACAACATGGCTTCGCCACTGGGCGTAGTGTGACGCCGCCATGAACTTGGCTAGTGCCGGGCGGCCGAGGATCCCGTTGTAGGGCAAGGGGATCTCGGCCACGTCGAAGACGATCCTCTCCATCCTGTAGTTCAACTCTCCTCCAAACGTCACGGGTAGCGTGACCTTCCCCTTCGGCTGGCTCCTCCCTGGATTGACCCCTTGAAACGTGCCCATTTCCTCGAGGTCTCCATCAGGAATTTGCAGCCTTTTGATCACGACGGGCGAGATCAAGTTCAGGCTGGCCCCGCCGTCGACCAACATCTTGTTCACCCTGAGGTTGCGTCAAACACCCGACCGCGGTTGTGCGGTCAGGGTGGTCCTCGGCGTCAAAGATGTGGGGCGTGCTGGACCACTTCAGCGGCTTCTGAGCGTCGAATGACGGCTCCGCTGCTGTAATCTCACGCGCCCACTGCTTGAGCTGGCGGTGAGAAGTATGCAACAAGGCGCCACCATCGACGCACATGGCCTCCGTAGCCTTCTGGAACTCTTGGTCACCGGACTCGTCCTCCTCGTCGTGATCATCGTCTTCTTGTTTCTTGTCACGGCCCCGGGCGGGCCTCTCTTGCTGGTTGTCCTTTCCGGGGCGGCTTCCTTGGCCGCCATGCTTCTTGCCGGATCCCTCGGCACCGTCCTGACCTTTCTCCTTGTCCCGCCTTTCATACTCGGCCTTTTGCTTTTCAGCAAGCAGCTCGACTTGCCGGCAGTTCTGGAGATCGTGGCCCTTGGTGCGGTGGATCTTGCAGTACTGCTTGCTAGAGCCCCCTGGCTTGTCGGCAGCTGCTAACGCCCGACAGGCGGCGCACCCGGCAATCTCCTTGCTGGGGCCGTCTGCCTTGACCTTCTTGGCAGCGCCGGTGTCGTCGGATCCCTCAATGGCAAGTACAGCCTTGCCCTTGCGTTTCCTGTTGCGACGCCGGCCCTTCTTCATCGTGGTGGCGGCGTCTTTGTCGGTAGAGTCGGTTTCCGCACCGGCATCTTCGGCGGGGTACTTCCTTCCCTCTTCAGCCCGGGCGCATCTATCGGCCAGAACGTAGAGTTCGGCCACATCCTTAACCTTGGTCATCGCCAGCTCTTCGCGCATCTTGCGGTCGCGCACCTTCTGATGGAACGCGCTGATCACAGCAGCGGGAGGAACGTCGGGGATGTTGTACTGCACCTGACTGAATCTCTGGATGTACTTGCGCAAGGTTTCCCCTTCCTTCTGGGGAATCATATGCAGATCACTGGCCTGGCCATGAGCTTGGTGGCCTCTTTGTCGTCGCGAGCTCCGGCCGCCTGCATCGCGATGGTGTAGATGCGGAGGAACTCGGACAGATGGGTCTTGCCAGTGTACTTCTCGCCGACGTCGGGCTTGAACGTGCGGTGGGACGGCCATTGGAACTGCCGCAGCTCACGGGTAAAGGCCGGGCAGCCCACGTCGTAAGGTAGGCCGCCGGAGCCCCCCGGTGTTGGGTGGTCCATAGCGGGTCCCGCCCGCTTGTCCGACTAGTGGCGTGTATCACGCCGGTGCTCAATAGTGGTCCGAGCATCATCGTGAGCTCCTTCTCGAAGAACTTGGCGCTGGACGCGGTGGGTCCGCGGGTCGGACGACGCTATAGAGATGTTATCACAAGCGTCGTCACGACGGGCAGACGCCCGCGGCGGCTGACGAGGAGGAGGAGAGTGCACCGTAGCCGCAGCTCCCCCGGTCCTCCCAGCGCCAGCATGTGGTGGCTCGGTGGAGCGCCGACTCGAGGGCCCCGCCGATCGCGCATCGTCTTTGTTGGCGACAGTGACGAGGCTCCAGATGGTGGCCCTCCACTCGTCGTGCTTCTCTGCAGCAAGAGGGAAGTCGAGGAGCAGTTGCGCGCGCGCCAAAGCTTCTGCTGGCGTGGGCGACAGCGACAGCTGCGTGGACCGTGGCGCGCTTCGACTTCTAACTACGTTAGAAGGAGCTCCGTCACGACCCAGCGGCTGCGCACCATTTTCGCCAGCACTTCGGCGGGCATGCTGAACTCCTTCATCCCACGAACGACGCACAAGGCTCTTCCCATGGCGGTGTCCAGGGTCACCGGCGTGGTGACGCTGCTCATCGCGCACACCATGGGAAGAGTGCGCAATGGTCGTCGGCGTGGGTGTCTTGGAGGTTGCTGTGCCGCCCGTGGGTGGCACGACGACACTCCTGGAGGGCCCCGCGCCGCCTGCGAGGGGCCCAACCCCATCTTTAGACTTGGTGATGTCCGGCCCGTCGCCTGGCGCGTGAACGGCGCCGCTCGCCAGGCTCTGACTTCCAGGGCGATGCTGGTGCTCGCGGACTGCGGCTCGGGTTCTGTCCGCGACCAGGCTGCTGCTCGCCCGCACTGGCATGGGCCGTTCGGCCCCGACGAGCCGATCATCGTGGCCATCTTCTTCTTGGGAGCCATGGCAATGAAGACACGCTAGGCTAACTACTAGACCAGATTCTCACAATTGCGCCCCTACCTGGCGTGCCAAAGATGTCGGTGGGAAACGACACCTATGGGATCACAAGAATCCCTACTACGGTTGCCGGGGCGCAGGGTTGCAAGAAGAGCAGGATCAATAGTCAGCACGAGGATCGTTTAGCCAGGTTCGGGCCGCGAGGATGTGTAAAACCCTAGTCCTGCTTTGGTGGATGTATTGAGTGTTCTTGAGCCCTTGAACTAGCTATGGTGGCTGAGTAGTTCCAGGGAGCCGAATCCTTCTCCAGTACGCCATGGGCCTCCTTTTATAGTCGAAAGGGGCTGCCACAGTGGCATACAGGAGGTGAAAAGGCGTACAGTGCTATGAGCTTATCGCTCGTATTATAGGACAAGACGCATTTAATGCATCGCTTACGTGTCCCCTTGCTTTATTGGGGACGGGAACGAGGCCCGTCCCGTCCGTCGCCGCTCCTCCTTGCTTCGACACGCGTCTTGGTCAGTGATGCATGCGGTGCCATGTAGGCAGGCAGGCAGCTGAGGTGGCGCGGTGGTAGAGCCTCCACGAAGATCTGCATGCCGCCACGCACGCGCTTGCTGAGTTGGCTTGGGAGCTGCATGTTGCCACGCAAGTGCCTGCCCAGCTGGTTGGGCTGGCAGCTGCATGCGAATGGCGGTGGAGACTTGGCTGGTGCGGGCCTGGAGGTGGCCCTGCTGGCGCCCTTGGCGAGGGCCTTGCCGGGTTGCCCGGCAAGGGCCTTGCCGTGGCGCGCTGTTGTCCCCGGCAAGAATCTTGCCGGGGGTCTTGTGGTTCCCCTCGGCAAGGATCTTGTCGAGGATCGCTGTCTTCTAATCCTCATCTGATCTTGAATATGTCTTCACAAAGATCTGCATGCCACCACAGAGGTGCCTCTCGAGCCCTGGCCCAACGTGGTCGATAGTGTTGGAGACTGTGGGCTCGAGGGTGGCTCGCACTGTTTGTGTTTGGGCGCGCTGCCCCGGCAAGGGTCTTGCCGGGGCTGCTGAGGCCGTCCCCCGCAAGGGTCTTGCCGGGGGAAACTGCACCACCCCTCTGCTTCTTTGCGTTCTTACTCTTGGTGTTGCTCTGGCTGTCTTGGGCTTCGGTTTTGCCTTGGTTCACCTCCCTTGTTCTGCTTGGTGCGGCCACGGGCGCGGCTCCGACTGTCCGTGCACAGGTAAAGCAGTACAAAGGTGCGCCCCTTCTTTTGTACACGACACCAACCCGTCAATGCTACGGGAATGGTCGCCGGCGCGGGCGCGGGGATGGGAGTGATACACGTCCATTTTGCATCATGCTTTTATATCGATATTTATTGCATTATGGGTTGTTACTACACGTTATGTTACAATACTTATGCCTATTCTCTCTTATTTTACAAGGTTTACATAAGGAGGGAGAATGCCGGCAGCTGGAATTCTGGGCTGGAAAAGGAGCAAATTTTAGAGACCTATTCTGCTCAACTCCAAAAGTCCTGAAACTCCACAAAAGTCATTTTTGGAAAAAATAAAAATTATTGAGCGGAAGAAGTACACCAGAGGGGGCCCCACCTGGCCACGAGGGTGGGGGCGCGCCCTACCCCCATGGCGCGCCCCCTGCCTCGTGGGCCCCCTATTGGCTCTCCGATGACCATCTTCTGCTATATGAGGTCATTTGTCAAGGGAAAAATCAGAAGCAACCTTTCGGGACGAGACTCCGCCGCCCCGAGGCGGAACCTTGGCGGAACCAATCTAGGGCTCCGGCAGAGCTGTTCTGCCGGGGACACTTCCCTCCGGGAGGGGGAAATCATCGCCGTCGACATCACCAACGCTCCTCTCATCGGGAGAGGGCAATCTCCATCAACATCTTCACCAGCACCATCTCCTCTCAAAACCCTAGTTCATCTCTTGTATCCAATTCTTGTCTCCAAGTCCGGGATTGGTACTAGTAGGTTGCTAGTAGTGTTGATTACTCCTTGTAGTTGATGCTAGTTAGTTTATTTGGTGGAAGATCATATGTTCAGATCCTTTATGCATATTAATACCCCTCTGATTATGAACATGAATATGCTTTGTGAGTAGTTATGTTTGTTCCTGAGGACATGGGAGAAGTCTTGCTATTAGTAGTCATGTGAATTTGGTATTCGTTCGATTTTTTGATGAGATGTATGTTGTCTAGCCTCTAGTGGTGTTATGTGAACATCGACTACATAAGACTTCACCATTATTTGGGCCTAGAGGAAGGCATTGGGAAGTAATAAGTAGATGATGGGTTGCTAGAGTGATAGAAGCTTAAACCCTAGTTTATGCGTTGCTTCGTAAGGGGCTGATTTGGATCGATATGTTTCATGTTATGCTTAGGTTTACCTTAATACTTTTGTTGTAGTTGCGGATGCTTGCAATAGAGGTTAATCATAAGTGGGATGCTTTTTCAAGTAAGAACAACACCCAAGCACCGGTCCACCCACATATCAAATTATCAAAGTACCCAACGTGAATCATATGAACGTGATGAAAACTAGCTTGACGATATTCCCATGTGTCCTCGGGAGCGCTTTTCCTTATATAAGAGTTTGTCCAGGCTTGTCCTTTGCTACAAAAAGGATTGGTCCACCTTGCTACACTTTATTTACTTTTGTTACTTGTTGCTCATTACAAATTATCTTATCACAAAACTATCTGTTACCACTTATTTCAGTACTTGCAGAGAATACCTTGCTGAAAACCGCTTATCAGTTCCTTCTGCTCCTCGTTGGGTTCGACACTCTTACTTATCGAAAGGACTACGATAGATCCCAATACTTGTGGGTCATCAAGACTCTTTTCTGGCGCCATTGCCGGGGAGTGAAGCGCCTTTGGTAGGTGGAATTTGGTAAGGAAAAAATTTATATAGTGTGCTGAAATTTACTGTCACTTGTTACTATGGAAAGTAATCCTCTGAGGGTCTTGTTCAGGGTATCTTCACCCCGACCAGTAGAGCAAAGAGTTGCTCCTCAACCTACTGAACCTACTGAAAATGAAAATGTTCCCTTTGAAGTTCCTTCGGGTATGTTAGAAAAACTGCTAGATAATCCTTTTGTAGGAGATGGAACAAAGCATCCTGATGAGCACCTAATATATGTGGATGAAGTTTGTGGATTATTTAAGCTTGCAGGTATACCCGATGATGTTGTTAAGAAGAAGGTCTTCCCTTTATCTTTGAAGGGAGATGAATCGACATGGTATAGGCTGTGTGATGATACGAGGTCATGGAACTATAAACGAATGAAATTGGAATTTCATCAGAAGTATTATCCTATGCATCTTGTTCACCGTGATCGCAATTATATATATAACTTTTGGCCTCGCGAAGGAGAAAACATCGCTCAAGCTTGGGGGAGGCTTAAATGAATGTTATATTCATGCCCCAATCACGAGCTCTCAAGAGAAATAATTCTTCAAAGAATTTATGCTCGGCTTTCTCATAATAATCAAACCATGCTCGATACTTCTTGTGCTGGCTCTTTTATGATGAAGACTATTGAATTCAAATGGAATTTATTGGATAGAATTGAACGCAACTCTGAATATTGGGATCTCGACGAAGGTAAGGAGTCAGGTATGACACCTAAGTTTGATTGTGTCAAATCTTTTATGGATACCGATGTTTTCCGTAAATTTAGCACTAAATATGGACTTGATTCTGAGATAGTAGCTTCATTCTGTGAATGCTACTTATGTTGATCTCCCCAAGGAGAAGTGGTTTAAATACCATCCTCCCGTAGAAGTAAAAGTAGCTACACCTACTAAAGTTGAAGAAAAGACTGTCACTTTTAATGATCCTATTGTTCCTGCTTCTTATGTTAAGAAACCACCTTTCCCTGTTAGAATAAAGGATCATGCTAAAGCTTCAACTGTGGTTCATAAAAGAAATATTAGAACTTATACACCTCCTGAGCAAGTCAAAGTTGATCCTAATATTGCTATTGTTAAAGATCTCTTGGCTGATAATATTGATGAGCATGTTATTTATTTCTGCGGTGAAACTGCTAGAATTGCTAAACCTTGTGCTAAAGATAAACATAGACCTATGGTAGGCGTGCCTGTTATTTCTGTTAAAATAGGAGATCATTGTTATCATGGCTTATGTGATATGGGTGCTAGTGTTAGTGCAATACCTTATGACTTATATAAAGAAATTATGCATGATGTTGCACCCGCTGAAATAGAAGATATTGATGTCACAATTAAACTTGCCAATAGAGATACTATTTCACCAATGGGAATTGTTAGAGATGTTGAAGTCTTGTGTGGGAAAACTAAATATCCTGTTGATTTTCTTGTTCTTGGTTCCCCACAAGATAGCTTTTGTCCCATTATATTTGGTAGACCCTTCTTGAACATTGTCAATGCTAGAATAGACTGCGAAAAGAATGTTGTTACTATTGGTTTGGGTGATATGTCTCATGAGTTTAATTTCTCTAAATTTAGTAGACAACACCGTGAAGAAGAATTGCCTAGTAAGGATGAAATTATTGGTCTTGCTTCTATTTCCGTACCTCCTAGTGATCCTTTAGAACAATATTTGCTAGACCATCAAAATGACATGTTTATGAATGAAAGAAGGGAAATAGATGAGGTATTCTTTAAACATGAACCTATTTTGAAACACAATTTTCCTGTTGAAATCCTAGGGGATCCCCCTCCACCCAATGGTGATCCCTTGTTTGAGCTTAAACCGTTGCCTGATACTCTTAAATATGCTTATCTTGATGAAAAGAAGATATATCATGTTATTATCAGTGCTAACCTTTCAGAGCATGAAGAAGATAGATTATTGAAAATTCTGAAGAAGCATTACGCTGCTATTGGATATACTCTTGATGATCTTAAGGGCATTAGTCCCACTCTATGTCAACATAAAATAAATTTGGAGAAAGATGCCAAACCAGTTATTGATCATCAACGACGGCTGAATCCTAAAATGAAAGAAGTGGTAAGAAAGGAAATACTAAAGCTTCTCGAGGCAGGTATAATTTATCCCGTTGGAGATAGTCAGTGGGTAAGTCCTGTCCATTGTGTCCCTAAAAAGGGAGGTATTACCGTCGTTCCTAATGATAAAGATGAATTGATTCCACAAAGAATTATTACAGGTTATAGGATGGTAATTGATTTCCGCAAATTAAATAAGGCTACTAAAAAGGATCATTACCCCTTACCTTTTATCGATCAAATGCAAGAAAAATTATCCAAACATACACATTTTTGCTTTCTAGATGGTTATTCTAGTTTCTCTCACATACCTGTGTCAGCCAATGATCAATCAAAGACTACTTTTACTTGCCCTTTTGGTACTTTTGCTTATAGACGTATGCCTTTTGGTTTATGTAATGCACCTGCTACCTTTCAAAGATGCATGATGGTTATATTCTCTGACTTTTGTGAAAAGATTTGTGAGGTTTTCATGGACGACTTTTGATGATTGCTTGAGCAACCTTGATCGAGTTTTGCAGAGATGTGAGGAAACTAATCTTGTCTTGAATTGTGAAAAGTGCCACTTTATGGTTAATGAAGGTATTGTCTTGGGGCATAAAGTTTATGAAAGAGGTATTGAAGTTGATAAAGCCAAGTTTGATGCTATTGAAAAGATGCCATGTCCCAAGGATATCAAAGGTATAAGAAGTTTGCTTGGTCACGCTGGATTTTATAGTAGGTTCATTAAGGACTTCTAAAAAATTTCTCGGCCTCTGACCAATTTATTACAAAAAGATATATCATTTGTCTTTGATGATGATTGTGTAGAAGCATTTGAAATACTTAAGAAAGCATTGATCTCTGCACCTATTGTTCACCCACCTGATTGGAATCTACCCTTTGAAATTATGTGTGATGCTAGTGATTATGCTGTAGGTGCTGTTCTAGGGCAAAGAGTTGATAAGAAATTAAATGTTATCCAATATGCTAGTAAAACTCTAGACAATGCTCAGAGAAATTATGCTACTACTGAAAAGGAATTCTTAGCAGTCGTATTTGCTTGTGATAAGTTCAGACCTTATATTGTTGACTCTAAAGTAACTATTCACACTAATCATGTTGCTATTAAATATCTGATGGAAAAGAAAGATGCTAAACCTAGACTTATTAGATGGGTCCTCTTGCTACAAGAATTTGATTTGCATATTGTTGATAAAAAGGGAGCTGAGAACTCCGTTGCAGACAACTTGTCTAGGTTAGAAAATGTTCTTGATGACCCACTACCTATTGATGGTAGCTTTCCTGATGAGCAATTAAATGTCATAAATGCATCTTGTAGTACTCCGTGGTATGCTGATTATGCTAATTACATTGTTGCTAAATTTATACCACCTAGTTTCACATACCAGCAAAAGAAAAAGTTTTTCTATGATTTGAGACATTACTTTTGGGATGACCCCCATCTTTATAAAGAAGGAGTAGATGGTGTTATTAGACGTTGTGTACCTGAGCATGAACAGGAACAGATCCTACGCAAGTGTCACTCCGAAGCTTATGGAGGACACCACGCGGGAGATAAACTGCACATAAGGTATTGTAATCCGGTTTTTATTGGCCTACTCTCTTCAAGGATTCCCGTAAGTTCGTCTTATCTTGTGATGAATGCCAAAGAATTGGTAACATTAGTAGACGTCAAGAAATGCCTATGAATTATCCACTTGTTATTGAACCATTTGATGTTTGGGGCTTTGATTATATGGGACCTTTTCCTGCCTCTAATGGGTATACACATATTTTAGTTGTTGTTGATTACATTACTAAGTGGGTAGAAGCTATTCCAACTAGTAGTGCTGATCATAACACTTCTATTAAAATGCTTAAGGAAGTTATTTTTCCGAGGTTTGGAGTCCCTAGATATTTAATGACTGATGGTGGTTCACATTTTATTCATGGTGCTTTCCGAAAAACGCTTGCGAAGTATGATGTTAATCATAGAATTGCATCTCCTTATCACCCACAGTCTAGTGGTCAAGTAGAATTGAGTAATAGAGAGCTCAAATTAATTTTGCAAAAGACTGTCAATAGGTCTAGAAAGAATTGGTCCAAGAAACTTGATGATGCATTATGGGCCTATAGAACTGCATATAAAAATCCTATGGGTATGTCTCCATATAAAATGGTTTATGGAAAAGCATGTCACTTACCTCTCGAACTAGAACATAAGGCATATTGGGCTATTAAAGAGCTCAACTATGATTTCAAACTTGCCGGTGAGAAGAGGTTATTTGACATTAGCTCACTTGATGAATGGAGAACCCAAGCTTATGAAAATGCCAAATTGTTTAAAGAAAAAGTTAAAAGATGGCATGATGAAAAGATACAAAAGCGCGAGTTTAATGTTGGTGATTATGTTGTTGGAAATATGCCCTAGAGGCAATAATAAAAGGATTATTATATTTCCTTGTTCATGATAATTGTCTATTGTTCATGCTATAATTGTATTGTTCGGAAATCATAATACATGTGTGAATACATAGACCACAATGTGTCCCTAGTAAGCCTCTAGTTGACTAGCTCGTTGATCAATAGATAGTCATGGTTTCCTGACTATGGACATGGGGATGTCATTGATAACGGGATCACATCATTAGGAGAATGATGTGATGGACAAGACCCAAACCCAAGCATAGCACAAAAGATCGTATAGTTCGTTTGCTAGAGCTTTTCTGAATGTCAAGTATCATTCCTTAGACCATGAGATTATGCAACTCCCGGATACCGTAGGAGTGATTTGGGTGTATCAAATGTCACAACGTAACTGGGTGACTATAAAGGTGCATTACAGGTATCTCCGAAAGTGTTTGTTGGGTTGGCATGAATCGAGATTGGGATTTGTCACTCCGTATGACAGAGAGGTATCTCTGGGCCCACTCGGTAAGACATCATGATAATGAGCTCAATGTGATCAAGGTGTTGTTCACGGGATGATGTGTTACGGGAACGAGTAAAGAGGCTTGCCGGTAACGAGATTGAACAAGGTATCGGTATACCGACGATCGAATCTCGGGCAAGTATAGTACCGATAGACGAAGGGGATTGAGTACGGGATTGATTAAGTCCTCGACATCGTGGTTCATCCGATGAGATCATCGAGGAGCATGTGGGAGCCAACATGGGTATCCAGATCCCGCTGTTGGTTATTGACCGGAGATCGTCTCGGTCATGTCTGCATGTCTCCCGAACCCGTAGGGTCTACACACTTAAGGTTCGGTGACGCTAGGGTTATTAGGAAGACTTGTATGTGATTACCGAATGTTGTTCGGAGTCCCGGATGAGATCCCGGACGTCACGAGGAGTTCCGAAATGGTCCGGAGGTGAATATTTATATATGGGAAGTTGTCATACGGACACCGGGAAGTTTCGGGGGCATATCGGTATTGTACCGGGGCCACCAGAGAGGTTCCGGGGGTCCACCTTGAGGGGCCAGCCCTCTCAGAGGGCCTCATGGGCCACAAGGGGCAGGGAACCAGCCCCTGGAGGGCTGGGCGCGCCCCCTTCCCTTGGGCCCATGCGCCTAGGGTTGGGGGGAAACCCTAGTGGGGGCGCCCCCTTGCTTGGGGGGCAAGCCCCCCTCCCTGGCCGCCGCCCCCCCTCTAGATCTCATCTAGAGGGGGCCGGCCCCCTTGCCCCTTCCCCTATAAATAGTGGGGGTGAGGGGAGGGCAGCAACACACAACAAGGCGCAGCCCCTCCCCTCCCCAACACCTCTCCTCCTCCGTCACGCGCTTGGCGAAGCCCTGCCGGAGAACTACTTCTCCACCACCACCACGCCGTCGTGCTACTGTTGAAGTCTTCTTCCTCAACCTCTCCTTCCCCTTGCTGGATCAAGAAGGAGGATACGTCGATCGTCCCGTACGTGTGTTGAACGCGGAGGTGCTATCCGTTCGGCACTAGGTCATCGGTGATTCGGATCACGGCGAGTACGACTCCATCATCCACGTTCTCCTTGAACGCTTCCGTTGCGATCCACAAGTGGTATGTAGATGCTCTCCTATCCCCTCGTTGCTAGAATACTCCATGGATAGATCTTGGTGATGCGTAGGAAAATTTTAATTTCTGCTACGATCCCCAACAGTGGTATCATGAGCTAGGTCTATGCGTAGTTTCTATGCACGAGTAGAACACAAAGTAGTCGTGGGCGTCGAATTGTCAGTTCTTCTTGCCGTTACTAGTCCTATCTTGGTTCAGCGGTATTGTGGGATGAAGCGGCCCGGACCAACCTTACACGTACGCTTACGTGAGACCGGTTCCACCGACTGACATGCACTAGTTGCATAAGGTGGCTGGCGGGTGTCTGTCTCTCCCACTTTAGTTGGATCGGATTCGATGAACAGGGTCCTTATGAAGGGTAAATAGAGATTGACAATTCACGTTGTGGTTTTAACATAGGTAAGAAACGTTCTTGCTAGCAACCTATAACAGCCACGTAAAAACTTGCAACAACAATTAGAGGACGTCTAACTTGTTTTTGCAGCAAGTGCTTTATGATGTGATATGGCCAGAAGTTGTGATGAATCATGTATGTGATGTATGAGATGATCTTGTTATTGTAATAGGAATCACGACTTGCATGTCGATGAGTATGACAACCGGCAGGAGCCATAGGAGTTGTCTTTATTTATTTATGACCTGCGTGTCAACTTAAATCGTCATGTAATTACTTTACTTTATTGCTAAAAGCGTTAGCCATAGTAGTAGAAGTAATAGTTGACATGACAACTTCAAGAAGACACGATGATGGAGATCATGGTGTCATGCCGGTGACGACGATGAACATGGCGCCCCGAAGATGGAGATCAAAGGAGCAAAATAATATTGGCCATATCATGTCACTATTTGATTGCATGTGATGTTTATCATGTTTTTACATCTTATTTGCTTAGAACGACGGTAACATAAATAAGATGATCCCTCATTAAAATATCAAAAATGTGTTCTCCCTAACTGTGCACCGTTGCTAAGGTTCGTCGTTCCGAAGCACCACGTGATGATCGGGTGTGATAGGTTCTTACGTTCGCATACAACGGGTGTAAGCCAGATTTACACACGCAATACACTTAGGTTGGATTGACGAGCCTAACATGTACATACATGGCCTCGGAACACAGAGGACCGAAAGGTCGAACATGAGTCGTATAGAAGATACGATCAACATGGAGATGTTCACCGATGATGACTAGTCCGTCTCACGTGATGATCGGACACGGCCTAGTTGACTCGGATCATGTATCACTTAGATGACTAGAGGGATGTAAAATCTGAGTGGGAGTTCATTCATTAATTTGATTAGATGAACTTAATTATCATGAACTTAGTCTAAATATTTACAATATGTCTTGTAGATCAAATGGCCCACGGTAATGTCACCTTCAACTTCAACGCGTTCCTAGAGAAAACCAAGCTGAAAGATGATGGCAGCAACTATTCGGACTGGGTCCGGAACCTGAGGATCATCCTCATAGCTGCCAAGAAAGATTATGTCCTAGAAGCACCGCTAGGTGATGCACCATTCCCAGAAAACTAGGACGTTATGAACGCCCATCAGTCACGTACTGATGATTACTCCCTCGTTCAGTGCGGCATGCTTTACAACTTAGAACCGGGGCTTCAAAAGCGTTTTGAGAAACACGGAGCATATGAGATGTTCGAGGAGCTGAAATTGATTTTCCAAGCTCATGCCCGGGTCGAGAGATATGAAGTCTCCGACAAGTTCTTTAGCTGTAAGATGGAGGAAAATAGCTCTGTCAGTGAACACATACTCAAGATGTCTGGGTTGCACAACCGCTTGACTCAGCTGGAAGTTAATCTCCCGGATGAGGCGGTCATTGACATAATCCTTCAGTCGCTCCCACCTAGCTACAAGAGCTTCGTGATGAACTACAATATGCAGGGGATGGAAAAGACCATTCCCGAGTTGTATTCAATGCTGAAATCTGCAGAGGTGGAGATAAAAAAGGAGCATCAAGTGTTGATGGTGAATAAAACCACTAAGTTCAAGAAAGGCAAGGGTAAGAAGAACTTCAAGAAGGACAGCAAGGAAGTTGCCGCGCCTGGTAAATCAGTTGCCAGGAAGAAGTCAAAGAATGGACCCAAACCTGAAACTGAGTGCTTTTATTGCAAGGGAAGTGGTCACTGGAAGCGGAATTGCCCCAAGTACTTAGCGGATAAGAAGGCCGGCAACACTAAAGGTATATGTGATATACATGTAATTGATGTGTACCTTACCAGTGCTCGTAGTAGCTCCTGGGTATTTGATACCGGTGCCGTTGCTCATATTTGTAACTCAAAACAGGAGCTGCGGAATAAACGGAGACTGGCGAAGGACGAGGTGACGATGCGCGTCGGGAATGGTTCCAGGGTTGATGTGATCAACGTCGGCACGCTGCCTCTACATTTACCTACGAGATTAGTTTTAAACCTCAATAATTGTTATTTAGTACCAAGTTTGAGCATGAACATTGTATCTGGATCTCGTTTAATGCGAGATGGCTACTCATTTAAATCCGAGAATAATGGTTGTTCTATTTATATGAGTGATATGTTTTATGGTCATGCTCTGATGGTCAATGGTTTATTCTTAATGAATCTCGTGCGTGATAATACACATATTCATAGTGTGAATACCAAAAGGTGTAAAGTTGATAACGATAGTCCCACATACTTGTGGCACTGCCGCCTTGGTCACATTGGTGTCAAGCGCATGAAGAAGCTCCATGCTGATGGACTTTTAGAGTCTCTCGATTATGAATCATTTGACACATGCGAACCATGCCTCATTGGCAAAATGACCAAGACTCCATTCTCAGGAACAATGGAGCGAGCAACCAACTTGTTGGAAATCATACATATAGATGTATGTGGTCCAATGAGCGTTGAGGCTCGTGGAGGCTATCGTTATGTTCTCACTCTCACTGATGATTTGAGTAGATATGGGTATGTCTACTTGATGAAACACAAGTCTGAGACCTTTGAAAAGTTCAAGGAGTTTCAGAGTGAGGTTGAGAATCAACGTGACAGAAAAAATAAAGTTCTTACGATCAGATCGTGGGGGAGAATATTTAAGTCACGAATTTGGCTCACACTTAAGAAAATGTGGAATCGTTTCACAACTCACGCCGCCTGGAACACCTCAGCGTAACGGTGTGTCCGAACGTCGTAATCGCACTCTATTGGATATGGTGCGGTCTATGATGTCTCTTACAGATCTACCGCTATCATTTTGGGGATACGCTCTAGAGACAGCCGCATTCACTTTAAATAGGGATCCGTCTAAATCCGTTGAGACGACACCGTATGAATTATGGTTTGGAAAGAAACCTAAGCTATCGTTTCTGAAAGTTTGGGGTTGCGATGCTTATGTCAAGAAACTTCAACCTGAAAAGCTCGAACCCAAATCGGAAAAATGCGTCTTCATAGGATATCCCAAAGAAACAGTTGGGTATACCTTCTACCTCAGATCCGAAGGCAAGATCTTTGTTGCCAAGAACGGGTCCTTTCTAGAGAAAGAGTTTCTCTCAAAAGAAGTAAGTGGGAGGAAAGTAGAGCTTGATGAAGTACTACCTCTTGAAAATCAGAGTAGCGCAGCTCAGGAAAATGTTCCTGTGGTGCCTGCACCGATTAGAGAGGAGGTTAATGATGATGATCAAGATACTTCTGATCAAGCTCCTACTGAACTTCGTAGGTCCACAAGGACGCGTTCCGCACCAGAGTGGTACGGCAACCCTGTCCTGGAAATCATGTTGTTGGACAACGGTGAACCTTTGAACTATGAAGAAGCGATGGCGGGTCCAGATTCCGACAAATGGCTAGAAGCCATGAAATCCGAGATAGAATCCATGTATGAAAATAAAGTATGGACTTTGAATGACTTGCCCGATGATCGGTGAGCCATAGAAAATAAATGGATCTTTAAGAAGAAGACAGACGCTGATGGTAATGTGACCATCTATAAAGCTCGACTTGTCGCTAAGGGTTATCGACAAGTTCAAGGGGTTGACTACGATGAGACTTTCTCTCCCGTAGCGAAGCTGAAGTCCGTCCGAATCATGTTAGCAATTGCCGCATACTATGATTATGAGATATGGCAAATGGACGTCAAAACGGCATTCCTTAACGGCTTTCTTAAGGAAGAATTGTATATGATGCAGCCGGAAGGTTTTGTCGATCCTAAGAATGCTAACAAAGTATGCAAGCTCCAATGCTCTATCTATGGGCTGGTGCAAGCATCTCGGAGTTGGAACATTCACTTTGATGAGATGATCAAAGCGTTTGGGTTTATGCAGACTTATGGAGAAGCCTGCATTTACAAGAAAGTGAGTGGGAGCTCCGTAGCATTTCTCATATTATATGTGGATGACATACTATTGATGGGAAATGATATAGAATTCTTGGAGAGCATAAAGGCCTATTTGAACAAGTGTTTTTCAATGAAGGACCTTGGAGAAGCTGCTTATATATTAGGCATCAAGATCTATAGAGATAGATCGAGACTCCTCATCAGTCTTTCACAAAGTACGTACCTTGACAAGATTTTGAAGAAGTTCAAAATGGATCAGTCCAAGAAGGGGTTCTTGCCTGTATTGCAAGGTGTGCGATTGAGCACGGCTCAATGCCCGACCACGACAAAAGATATAGTAGAGATGAGTGTCATCCCCTATGCCTCAGCCATAGGGTCTATTATGTATGCCATGCTGTGTTCCAGACCCGATGTAAACCTTGCCATAAGTTTGGTAGGTAGGTACCAAAGTAATCCCGGCAAGGAACACTGGACAGCGGTCAAAAACATCCTGAAGTACCTAAAAAGGACTAAGGATATGTTTCCCGTTTATGGAGGTGCCGAAGAGCTCGTCGTAAAGGGTTACGTCGACGCCAGCTTCGACACAGATCTGGATGACTCCAAGTCACAAACCGGATACGTGTATATTTTGAATGGAGGGGCAGTAAGCTGGTGCAGTTGCAAGCAAAGCATCGTGGCGGGATCTACATGTGAAGCAGAGTATATGGCAGCCTCGGAGGCAGCACAAGAAGCAGTCTGGGTGAAGGAGTTCATTACCGACCTAGGAGTCATACCCAATGCGTCGGACCCGATGACTCTCTTCTGTGACAACACTGGAGCAATTGCCCTTGCGAAGGAGCCCAGGTTTCACAGGAAGACCAGGCATATCAAGCGTCGCTTCAACTCCATTCGTGAAAGTGTTCTAAATGGAGACATAGAGATTTGTAAAGTACATACGGACCTGAATGTGGCAGATCCGTTGACTAAACCTCTCCCTAGAGCAAAACATGATCAACACCAAAATTCCATGGGTGTGCGATTCATCACAATGTAACTAGACTATTGTCTCTAGTGCAAGTGGGAGACTGTTGGAAATATGCCCTAGAGGCAATAATAAAAGGATTATTATATTTCCTTGTTCATGATAATTGTCTATTGTTCATGCTATAATTGTATTGTTCGGAAATCATAATACATGTGTGAATACATAGACCACAATGTGTCCCTAGTAAGCCTCTAGTTGACTAGCTCGTTGATCAATAGATAGTCATGGTTTCCTGACTATGGACATGGGGATGTCATTGATAACGGGATCACATCATTAGGAGAATGATGTGATGGACAAGACCCAAACCTAAGCATAGCACAAAAGATCGTATAGTTCGTTTGCTAGAGCTTTTCTGAATGTCAAGTATCATTCCTTAGACCATGAGATTATGCAACTCCCGGATACCGTAGGAGTGCTTTGGGTGTATCAAATGTCACAACGTAACTGGGTGACTATAAAGGTGCATTACAGGTATCTCCGAAAGTGTTTGTTGGGTTGGCATGAATCGAGATTGGGATTTGTCACTCCGTATGACAGAGAGGTATCTCTGGGCCCACTCGGTAAGACATCATGATAATGAGCTCAATGTGATCAAGGTGTTGTTCACGGGATGATGTGTTACGGGAACGAGTAAAGAGGCTTGCCGGTAACGAGATTGAACAAGGTATCGGTATACCGACGATCGAATCTCGGGCAAGTATAGTACCGATAGACGAAGGGAATTGAGTACGGGATTGATTAAGTCCTCGACATCGTGGTTCATCCGATGAGATCATCGAGGAGCATGTGGGAGCCAACATGGGTATCCAGATCCCGCTGTTGGTTATTGACCGGAGATCGTCTCGGTCATGTCTGCATGTCTCCCGAACCCGTAGGGTCTACACACTTAAGGTTCGGTGACGCTAGGGTTATTAGGAAGACTTGTATGTGATTACCGAATGTTGTTCGGAGTTCCGGATGAGATCCCGGACGTCACGAGGAGTTCCGAAATGGTCCGGAGGTGAATATTTATATATGGGAAGTTGTCATACGGACACCGGGAAGTTTCGGGGGCATATCGGTATTGTACCGGGGCCACCAGAGAGGTTCCGGGGGTCCACCTTGAGGGGCCAGCCCTCTCGGAGGGCCTCATGGGCCACAAGGGGCAGGGAACCAGCCCCTGGAGGGCTGGGCGCGCCCCCTTCCCTTGGGCCCATGCGCCTAGGGTTGGGGGGAAACCCTAGTGGGGGCGCCCCCTTGCTTGGGGGGCAAGCCCCCCTCCCTGGCCGCCGCCCCCCTCTAGATCTCATCTAGAGGGGGCCGACCCCCTTGCCCCTTCCCCTATAAATAGTGGGAGTGAGGGGAGGGCAGCAACACACAACAAGGCGCAGCCCCTCCCCTCCCCAACACCTCTCCTCCTCCGTCACGCGCTTGGCGAAGCCCTGCCGGAGAACTACTTCTCCACCACCACCACGCCGTCGTGCTGCTGTTGAAGTCTTCTTCCTCAACCTCTCCTTCCCCTTGCTGGATCAAGAAGGAGGAGACGTCGATCGTCCCGTACGTGTGTTGAACGCGGAGGTGCTGTCCGTTCGGCACTAGGTCATCGGTGATTCGGATCACGGCGAGTACGACTCCATCATCCACGTTCTCCTTGAACGCTTCCGTTGCGATCCACAAGTGGTATGTAGATGCTCTCCTATCCCCTCGTTGCTAGAATACTCCATGGATAGATCTTGGTGATGCGTAGGAAAATTTTAATTTCTGCTACGATCCCCAACATATGTATTGCTATACGACTCCCGTTTAAGATTTTTTGTAGGAAAACTTCTCTCTAAATGGGAAGGCCCTTACGTTATCGAGGAGGTTTATTGTTCCGGTGCCATAAAAATCAAAAACTTCGAAGGCACAAATCCGAAGGTGGTGAACGGTCAAAGAATCAAACATTATATCTCAGGTAATGCTATAAATGTTGAAACCAATGTTATTGAAACCGTAAACCCGGAGGAATACATTAGGGACACTTTCTAGAACGTTCAGACTCCGAAAAGGAATAGGTATGTGGTACGGTAAGTAAACCGACTCCAAAACTGTTTTTAAGGCAATATTTCTCCATTTTGGAATATTTAGAAAAATAGAAAAATAAAAAGTAGTCCGGGAAGGACACGAGGGCCCCACGAGGGTGGAGGGCGCGCCCTACCCCCCTGGGCGCGCCCCCTACCTCATGGGCACCTCGTGTGCTCTCCGGACTCCATTTTCTTGCACTATACGTATTTTGGTCGGTAAAAATTCATTATATATTCTCCCGAAGGTTTTGACTCCTGTATCACGCAATTATCCTCTGTTTTCGTTTCGAGTTGTTGCTGCTGCAGGTTAGAGCAAGATGTCTTCTCAAGAGTCAGTCGGGGAGAGCCGAGTGTCTCATCCGGCATCAGAACCAAGGGCGAACAGCGACGCTGACCACTTTGGGCCAGTAACGGAGGAAGAGATGGAGGCTGACTTGATGAGGGTAGATGCCATGGAGGATCAAGAAGTCACTTCTCGCTTCCGAGCTGGGTTCACGATGGGGGAACTATAGAGCTTAGCTATTCCAAACTCAGTTATCCCTTCCAATGTTAGATTTCTTTCTTATGAAAATATGAAGAGGAGTGTCACTTGTTCTCCCGCAGCAATGCAACACCCTTGGGTGCAAGGAGCGTTAGCAGTTATAGGAAAGCTTCGTAAGGAAATAATGGACCTCAAGCTGCGAGCCAATAAGCTCGAGGAGGAGAATCATATCCTGAGGGGCATCATCGCCAAGAATATTTCACCAACAACAAAGAAGGAGATATAATCACATGGGTATGGGCACTCCCCTTGGCAACTGCCAAGCTTGGGGGAGATGCCCTGGTATCGTATCACCATCACACTCCTATCTTTACCGTTTTCCTTAGTTCGATCCTTTTAGTAGTATCTTGATCTAGTAGAATAAAGTTTATGGCATGATCTAGTTTTGAGTTTTTGCCTTATGATCTCTCTATGTAATCGAGTCCGTGAGCTTTATAATAAAGATTAGTGTTGAGTCAAGGGCTTGATTATTTTGCCATGATCTTGAGTGAATAAAAGAAAAGAAAAAATAGAATAAAAAGAAATAAAGAGTCCATATTGATCTTATCAAGAGTAATGACTTCACATAGAAAGAGTATGATGATTAAAAGTTGTTGGGAGTTGCAAACATAGCTTTGGTCATCGTTGCAATTAATAGGAAGTAATAAGGAACGAGAGGTTTCACATATAAATATATTATCATGGACATCTTTTATGATTGGGAGCACTCATTGAAATATGACATGCTAAAGAGTTGACGTTGGACAAGGAAGACAACGTAATGGGTTATGTTTTCTTATATCTGAGATAAAGTATGTTGTCATGGATCATCCAACATGTTGAGCTTGCCTTTCCCCCTCATGCTAGCCAAATTCTTAGCACCAAGTAGAGATACTACTTGTGCTTCCAAATACCCTTAAACCAGTTTCACCATGAGAGTCCACTATAGCTACCTATGGATTGAGTAAGATCCTTCAAGTAAGTTGTCATCGGTGCAAGCAATAAAAATTGCTCTCTAAATATGTATAACTTATTAGTGTGGGAGAAAATAAGCTTTATACGATCTTGTGATGTGGAAGAAATAAAAGCGACGGACTGCATAATAAAGGTTCATATCACAAGGGTCAATGTAAAGTGACGTTCTTTCGCATTAAGATTTTGTGCATCCAACCATAAAAGCGCATGGCAACCTCTGCTTCCCTCTGCGAAGGGCCTATCTTTTATTATTATCTTCTACCTTATGCAAGAGTCATGGTGATCTTCACCTTCCCTTTTTACATTTTATCCTTTGCAAGCACAGTATGTTGGAGAGATCCTGATAGATATATCTAATTGGATGTAGGGGAGCATGAGTTATTATTGTTGACATTACCCTTGAGGTAAAATGTTGTGAGGCGAAACTATAAGCCCCTATCTTTCTCTGTGTTTGATTAAAACTCCGTAACCACAAGTATCGCGTGAGTGTTAGCAATTATGAAAGACTAAATGATAGTTGAGTATGTGGACTTGCTATAAAGCTCTGACATAGACTCTTTCTGATGTTATGATAAATTGCAATTGCTTCAATGACTGAGATTATAGTTTGTTGGTTTCCAATAAAGTTTTTGATTCGTACTTTGCATTGTGAATAGATTATTACTTGAGCATAAGAAATCATATGACAATATCTATATATGTTGCTGTTATGAGAATAATCATGATGCCTTCATGTCCGTATTTTATTTTTATCGACACCTCTACCTCTAAACATGGAGACATATTTATCGTTATCGGCTTCCGCTTGAGGACAAGCAAGGTCTAAACTTGGGGGAGTTGATAAGTCCATTTTGCATCATGCTTTTATATCGATATTTATTGCATTATGGGCTGTTACTACATGTTATGTTACAATACTTATGCCTATTCTCTCTTATTTTACAAGGTTTACATAAGGAGGGAGAATGCCGGCAGCTGGAATTCTGGGCTGGAAAAGGAGCAAATATTAGAGACCTATTCTGCACAACTCCAAAAGTCCTGAAACTCCACGAAAGTCATTTTTGGAAATAATAAAAATTATTGAGCGGAAGAAGTACACCAGAGGGGGGCCCACCTGACCACGAGGGTGGGGGCGCGCCCTACTCCACAGGGCATGCCCCCCTGCCTCGTGGGCCCCCTGTTGGCTCTCCGATGACCATCTTCTGCTATATGAGGTCTTTCGTCAAGGGAAAATCAGAAGCAACCTTTCGGGACGAGACTCCGCCGCCACGAGGCGGAACCTTGGCGGAACCAATCTAGGGCTCCGGCAGAGCTGTTCTGCCGGGGACACTTCCCTCCGGGAGGGGGAAATCATCGCCATGGTCATCACCAACGCTCCTCTCATCGGGAGAGGGCAATCTCCATCAACATCTTCACCAGCACCATCTCCTCTCAAAACCCTAGTTTATCTCTTGTATCCAATTCTTGTCTCCAAGTCCGGGATTGGTACTAGTAGGTTGTTAGTAGTGTTGATTACTCCTTGTAGTTGATGCTAGTTGGTTTATTTGGTGGAAGATCATATGTTCAGATCCTTTATGCATATTAATACCCCTTTGATTATGAACATGAATATGCTTCGTGAGTAGTTACATTTGTTCCTGAGGACATGGGAGAAGTCTTGCTATTAGTAGTCATGTGAATTTGGTATTCGTTTGATATTTTGATGAGATGTTTGTTGTCTAGCCTCTAGTGGTGTTATGTGAACATCGACTACATAACACTTCACCATTATTTGGGCCTAGATTAAGGCATTGGGAAGTAATAAGTAGATGATGGGTTGCTAGAGTGATAGAAGCTTAAACCCTAGTTTATGCGTTGCTTCGTAAGGGACTGATTTGGATCCATATGTTTCATGCTATGGTTAGGTTTACCTTAATACTTTTGTTGTAGTTGCGGATGCTTGCAATAGAGGTTAATCATAAGTGGGATGCTTGTTCAAGTAAGAACAACACCCAAGCACCGGTCCACCCACATATCAAATTATCAAAGTACCGAACACGAATCATATGAACGTGATGAAAACTAGCTTGACGATATTCCCATGTGTCCTCAGGAGCGCTTTTCCTTATATAAGAGTTTGTCCAGGCTTGTCCTTTGCTACAAAAAGGATTGGGCCACCTTGCTGCACTTTATTTACTTTTGTTACTTGTTGCTCGTTACAAATTATCTTATCACAAAACTATCTGTTACCACTTATTTCAGTACTTGCAGAGAATACCTTGCTGAAAACCGCTTATCGTTTCCTTCTGCTCCTCGTTGGGTTCGACACTCTTACTTATCGAAAGGACTACGATAGATCACCTATACTTGTGGGTCATCAAGGAGCTGGGACGGGAGCGGGGGCCGCAACCGCCGCAGCCAGCTTGTTCTGGGCCATGTCGATGAGGCCCCATTCCTCCTTATTTTCTATCTTCTCCGACTCGGAGTCGACTCCACCAAACTTGAAGACTAGTGGCAGATGATCATTCTGCACCATGGTGGTGGAGGTCTGCGGGGGGGGGGGGGGGGGAGGGGAATGGGAGGCGAACAGTAAGGCCGCTCGTATTAAATAGTGGATCGGGCGCCATTAATGGAGAGGAAGGCGGGCGGCCATGGAAGTCAAAGGGCTCGCTTCCTAGTGAGCCTGCACAGCGTACAGCTCGCACGCTTCCCGGTGAGCCTGTGCATTGGAGGACAACTTGCACGCCTCTCGGTCAACCTGCGCACCGGACTGCGCTCGCACGCCTCCCGTTAAGTCAAGGTCAAGCAGCTGTCCGCACGACACATCCTACAACCATTAAAAATAAGACACGTGGCGTCACGTGAATGGTTAACAAAACGCACACTGTTTGAACTATACAAACGTTTGAGATATTAAAGTGGCAGCTATTTTTTCAAAATGCCTTTGTTGTCTGTCATTATTCGAGTGCGCCTTCTCTAAAAATGGACACGAAAAATACCATATCATGTCGGGTGCCATTCCATGATAGCATGCCAAGATTCATGAATTTCAGTCGAGTTTTGGATTTATTAGAATTTAAAAACCAGGCATCTCACTGTTTTGTCGGCAATCAAAGGTGCCATGGTGTTTGAAATTCATTCCCATTTCTTGCATGGGACCTAAGCATGCTCCCAAGGGCACATATTTGATTTTTCAACCAATTTATATGCACTGGAGCATGTGCATGTAGTTCAAATTTGAATTATGCACATAAATACATTGAAAACTCAGTTAATGCATAAAAATGTCCAAAAAACCCCAAAAAATCATGAAAATTGACACAACACTCCTGTTGTGCTATGTTGACACGAGAAACATTTTCGAAGCAATAAGAGGCAGTGGATATCGTTTCGTCCCCAAAGGTGGGACGTTCCCTACCGAAACCATCATGCTTGTTGTGAGAAGCTCTCGTTTGTGAGAAACATATACCCGAACCTGCCCCAAATGGGACAATTTTTTTAACACGGCATGTTGATGCCGCTCCATGATAGCATGCCAAGTTTCATGAATTTCAGACGAGTTTTGGATTTAGTAGAATTTAAAAACCAGGCATCTCAATGTTTTGCCGGCAATCAACAGTGCCCTAGTGTTTGAGTTTCATTCCCATATCTTGCATGGGACCTAGAAATTCACCCAAGGACACACATTAGATTTTCAAACAACCTTAGTGCATTGGGGCATGTGCTTGTAGTTCAAATTTGAATTATGCACATAAAATGCCTAGAAAACCAGTTAATGCATAAAAATGTCCAAACGAACCCCGAAAAATCACAAAAATTGACACAACACTCCTGTTGTTCTATGTTGACACTAGAAATTTTTTGAAAGCAATAAGAGGCAATGGATATCGTTTCGTCCCCAATTTCCTATCGAAACCATCATGCTTGTTGTGAGAAGCTCTGGTTTGTGAGAAGCTTATACCCGAACCTGCCCCAAATGGGACACATTTTTTACCATGGCATGTTGATGCCGCTCCATGATAGCATGCCAAGTTTCATGAATTCATACGAGTTTTGGATTTACTATAATTTAAAAACCAGGCATCTCAACATTTTGCCGGCCATCAACAGTGCCCTAGTGTTTGAATTTCATTCCCATCTCTTGCATGGGACCTAGAAATTCACCCAAGGACACACATTAGATTTTTCAACCAACCTTAGTGCATTGGGGCATGTGCTTGTAGTTTAAATTAGAATTATGCACATAAAATGCCTAGAAAACCAGTTAATGCATAAAAATGTCCAAACGAACCACGAAAAATCACAAAAATTGACACAACACTCCTGTTGTTCTATGCTGACACTAGAATTTTTTTTAAAGCAATAAGAGGCAATGGATATCGTTTCGTCCCCAAAGGTGGGACGTTTCTTATCGAAACCATCATGCTTGTTGTGAGAAGCTCTGGTTTGTGAGAAGCTTATACCCGAACCTGCCCCAAATGGGACACATTTGTTACCACGGCATGTTGATGCCGCTCCATGATAGCATGCCAAGTTTCATGAATTCATACGAGTTTTGGATTTACTAGAATTTAAAAACCAGGCATCTCAACATTTTGCCGGCCATCAACAGTGCCCTGGTGTTTGAATTTCATTCCCATCTCTTGCATGGGACCTAGAAATTCACCCAAGGACACACATGTGATTTTTCAACCAACTTTAGTGCATTGGAGCATGTGTTTGTAGTTCAAATTTGAATTATGCACATAAAATGCCTAGAAAACCCAGTTAATGTATAAAAAGGCCAAACAAACCTCGAAAAATTCCAAGATTGAACACAACACTCCTGTTGTTCTATGTTGACACTAGAAATCTTTTGAAAGCAATAAGAGGCAACATATATCGTCCCGTCACCAAAGGTGGTTCGTCCCTATCGAAACCATCATGCTTGCTGTGAGAAGCTCTGGTTTGTGAGAAGCTTATACCCGAACCTGCCCCAAATGGGACAAAATTTTCACCACGGCATGTTGATGCCGCTCCATGATAGCATGCCAAGCTCATGAATTTCAGACAAGTTTTGGATTTACTAGAATTTAAAAACCAGGCATCTCAACGTTTTGCCGGCAATCAACAGTGCCATGGTGTTTGAATTTCATTCCCATCTCTTGCATGGGACCTAGAAATTCACCCAAGGACACACATGTGATTTTCCAACCAACTTTGGTGCATTGGAGCATGTGCTTGTAGTTCAAATTTGAATTATGCACATAAAGTGCCTAGAAAACCCAGTTAATGTATAAAAAAGGCCAAGCGAACACCGAAAAATTCCAAGATTGAACACAACACTCCTGTTGTTCTATGTTGACACTAGAAATTGTTTGAAAGCAATAAGAGGCAACGGATATCGTCCCGTCCCCAAAGGTGATACGTTCCCTATCGAAACCATCATGCTTGTTGTGCGAAGCTCTGGTTTGTGAGAAGCTTATACCCTAACCTGCCCCAAATGGGACCAAATTTTCACCACGGCATGTTGATGCCGCTCCATGATATCATGCCAAGTTTCATGAATTTCAGACGAGTTTTGGATTTACTAGAATTTAAAAACCAGGTATCTCAACATTTTGCCGGCAATCAACAGTGCCCTGGTGTTTGAAATTCATTCCCATCTCTTGCATGGGACCTAGAAATTCACCCAAGGACACACATGTTATTTTTCAACCAACTTTACTGCATTGGAGCATGTGCTTGTAGTTCAAATTTGAATCATGCACATAAAATGCCTAGAAAACCCAGTTAATGTATAAAAAAGGCCAAACGAACCCTGAAAAAGGCATTCCCATTTCTTCCATGGGACCTAAGCATGCACTGAAGGACACATATTTGATTTTTCAACCAATTTGTATGCACGGGAGCATGTGCATGTAGTTTAATTTTGAATTGTGCATCTGAAATGGCTAGAAAACGAGTTTAATGTATGAAATGTCCAAACGAACCCTGAATAATTCCAATTCTTTTATGACACACATACAGTTGCATGTTCACTGCAGATAAAAGGTCTAGCAATTCAAACACCGTCCATTGCCGCTGTGACCCCATTTTGTAATTCAAATCAAGTAGATCACATAGTTTATTCTCACCAAACGTGTGAGATGTAGTACAAAATATCTTGGAGCACCGTCGGTGTATAGTACGCCTATGGCTTACGCGAGAAGGTGCGTCGACAGCAGTCCATAGCCGGTGTGTCAAGCACACTAGCTCGCTCCCCCAAAACTCCCGCCTCTGCATCCCTCGCAATCTAAAAAATATTTGCTTTCCCTTGATCCAAATTTTCAGTAGCCCCTCCTTGTTACTCCCGCCTAGTAAAATTTTCATTACCGCAGTATTTCCTCAAACACAACCTCCGCTCACAAAGACACACACAACCCTCAAAACCATTGGTAGGTAGCCGCCATCGCGGGCGCCTCCATCCTCAACCTCTGCCTGTGTGCCGAGGAGCTCGAGTAGCCAATTGCCAAAAAGAGGTTTATCGTGGCCTTTTCGCCCGACGCCGGCGAGGTGGCTGCCGAGGTGTCTCCGTCGTCCTCCGCGGGCCCGATCCGCCCGCCGCCGCGCCCCTACGTTGGTTCGAGGACTTCCCCGTCCTTCCCCAGACCCGGCAGCCGACAAAGTCCTACCTCGCGGTCCGGCAGCGGCGGTGGGGGACGTGGGTCACCGAGATTATAGATCGAGAGACCCGCGCCCGCCTGTGGCTCGGTAGCTTCCACACGACCGAGCTCGGGGCCATGGAGTATGACCGCTGGCAGGTCCGCTACCATGGTGCAGCGGCTAGGCTCAATTTCCTCTTCGGCACACGTCCGGTCCACCTTGTTTCATCGGAGCCAGGGGTGGTGAGCTCGGCTATGGTGCGGGAGGACCGTGAGACATGGGAGCGTCTCGAGGCCGAGGCCACCGACGAGGCCTACATCAAAGAGCTCCGCCGGAAGCACCGGAGCTCATGGAGGCGGAGTGGGCGATCTTTGCCAGCGCAGAGGGCGGCGAGGTTATCGCGCTCTCCTTCGATGATGAGGTCGAAGGCGGCGAGGACGCTGGTATGGAGGGTAGCTAGCTTATCGCGCTCTCCTCCGACGACGAGGTCAAAAGCGGCGAGGACGCTGGTATGGAGGGCGGCGAGGTTATCACGCTCTCCTCCGATGACGAGGTCGAAGGCGGCGGCGATGGCGGCGCGGAGGGCATCGATGTGGGCCCCGAGGACGAGGAGATCGACATCGACGAGTGGAGGAGTGCCTTCCCCAACGAACCCGACAACGGTACTGGCCCGGACCCGGCTCGCGGCACACCATACATGACGAGGAAGGATTGGCTCGACCTCTACTTCGACCGAAAGTAGTTTAGCTTAGTTTAAATTTATGTTTTATGTTCGGTTATGCAAAACTATCTATGTTTATGTTTGAATGCATGCTACTTTTGGATGAACCTGCTTTGAACTTGATCAAAATTAAGGTTACAACCTTAAGTTTAGGGGGTCGACTAGAAAAGACCAGAAATTGCTGGAGTATATATATATATCCACTAAGGGTTTTAGTCCTTTAACTTTTTAAGGATCGCCTAGAGATGTCCTTATGACTTGTTTATTTTAGTTCTTCACAATGTGATGCTCTATATGTGCAACTATTTGCCGTGCAGTTCAATTTCATCAATAAAAGTTTCAACAATACCACTATGTATTACGATATTTGGTTGCTGTTAAGGATATTGCAGTTAACATGCCTTTTCGTTTTTCAATTGTTGTTTAGCAACATGCATTATACTGAATGACTAAATATGCAATCCCAGGCTACATAGCAACAAGGAAGAGTGTTACCATAATGTTTTGATGCTGTCTAGATATACATGTAATAAAATCTTATATAATGGGATGGATGGAGTGTTGTACTACATCATTTTTTAATTGTTGTTTAGCTTCTAATATTAACTTGGTGCTTTTAGGTACATATATCATTGCCAAAGATCCACACTTTGACCCTTTCTGCGTATGGGGCAATGAGATATTCATGAACCAACATCAAGTGAGGAAACTGATAAAGATTGTTACTAAAATGGGTCAAAAGATGTCAATCGAACTATTTGTTTACACTTTATGCAAGACAACAGTGAACTGCAGGATGGTAAGTAAGAACAATGTAGCCTTCTTTTTACTGCCCGTAATGAGTTGTGTTAGATGACAATATCTGAACCTTTTTTCTTTTGCAGTGGATCCAGAAGCAGTTTACTCAAGATTACTTCTCAAACTACATGATTGGCGGCCGGCCATCACAAGGGGTTGGACTAGAGTCCTGCATGTCTTCTGCATCCAAGAGAGCACAATAGGGCCATTCCTCTTCACCTTGTTCAGCAACTGGAATGTTTGTCGCCTCTTTCTTTACCATCTGTAATAGTACAAGTATACAACCCTGGTACATCATTCTTTATTTGGTGCTTCTATAATCCTTAAACATATGTACCTGTGAATCGAATAATGCATTGGTTGTTAACCTGATAGATATGAATAAAGCTATAGCCTACTTTCAAGTTTAAATTAGGTACAATTTTAAATAGCAGCAATTAAATTAGGGAGAAATTACGTTGTGCAGGTCATTACGGCACACACGATTGGTAAAACACAAACGTTTGAAATATACACCATAATCCGAGAGGGTTCATAGAGAGGAAACGTGTGCAAGCATGCACAGAGTTTCCGTTTGCAAAGCGTGTGTGATGTCAGACACTATCACATACGATGCGGGAAAACTAAATGTGTGTGATTGTCTACCTATCGTACATGGTTGATAATCATGAACTGTTTGTGATGTGCCAGGCATCGTAAAACTCCTGTGCCCAGAATCTCCCTAGAAAACTCCCGTGCGTGGAATGTCCATGGTTTTAGGCAGAACCACAAAACTCCGACTACGATGCAAGGCGAGCACAAACGAGTAACAAGGATGAAGCGTTTGGGATATTCGAGGTATCGGAAACGGTTATACAGGGACAACTGTATGCATCAAAGCTCCCTATCCTCGACGGTTTCTGGGTCGTGTGGGAAGGACCCCCCTATCGCCCACACTCACTTGGAGATGGTTCCATATGCCATCATGGAAAGGGGTTAAAAACCGTTTGTTTAGGACCGACGCGCACCAATGTCTCCTGAATACCGGAGGAACACCTTGTGTGCTATCAAACGTCACAACGCAACTGGGTGATTATAAACATGCTCTACAGGTGTCTCCGAAGGTGTTCGTTGGGTTCGCATAGATCGAGATTAGGATTTGTCACTCCAAGTATCGGAGAGGTATCTCTGGGCCCTCTCGGTAATGCACATCACTATAAGCCTTGCAAGCAATGTGACTAATGAGTTAGTTGCGGGATGATGCATTACGGAATGAGTAAAGAGACTTGCCAGTAACGAGATTGAACTAGGTATGAAGATACCACTACTGCAGGATGCTGCTAACGCGACACTATGATCAGAGACACGGTTCAGGTTTTAGTTGCGTGTGCGATGAAGGGCATACAGTTAACCCGTTCGATCTGTTTGCGATAAGGCAGAAAAACAGAAATGGGCAGCCATATCAGTGTGTGTGCGATATACGACATATAGTTCACTCCGATGAACCGTTTGCTATTAGGGAGTGCAACATAAACGGTTAGCCAGATCAAGGTGTGTGTGATATAGGGCATACGGTTCACTCGGACGAACTATTTTCGATTAGCGAACGAAACAGAAATGGTTCAACTTAACAAGATGTGTGTGATACGTGGCAAACATCCGACTTGGATGAACAGTTTGCGATGAGAAATTACAACACAGACGGTTAATACAGTTAGTTTGAGTGCGATTCTGTGTGTACAAAAAACTTTGAAAAATGCAAACTAGTTGCTTGCGGTGGCTAGGAATATCGCACACGATGCGTCTGCGAGTACTCATGTGCGATGATTAGTAAGTTACACATACGTTTCCTTATGTTAACACTTGTGTGATAAATAACACATGGCACCAGATACGGTATTCGGGTTGTGTGTGTGCTCCACTTAGTCTTCCCGCGCTCCAGCGAATGCTTCCCGCGCTCCACATGGATGAATTGTAAAATCCATGCCTATTCCCTCACAGGTTTCCCGCCACCAGCTAACGGCTTGCTGCATATAACCCAGGCGGCAACGCACCATCGTGACGCTCTGCGAAGATCTAGTCCTCACCCATCTACCATTAGTTATTCCAAGCATGCCAGGCAACGACCAAATCTTCGACGTCGACGCCTACCTGTGTTACATCTTCGGCGAGGAGAACGAGCCGGAGCAGGTCGGGGAGCAAGAGCTTCATCGGCCAGTGTAGGCACCATGGACCATCGGCAGCGATATCGGCGTCAAAATCCTTGGGAGCACAATCGACATATTGCGGAGGAGGTGTGATCAGCAGTTTGCCATCCACCGTGCAAAATATCCAGAGCTGCTCGGTGGCATGATCGACGACCCACCCGAAGAGCCACCGTCACCAGTGCTCATCGGGAGCCTGATGCCTCGCAAGGAATGGGCAGAGGACCTCTATGATCCAGTCAAGATAAAGGCAGGCTATGGCTTCATCATTCCCGCGGCGGCTGTGTCAACCTCGATCCCGATGATGTGGTGGCCAGGCTCGAGCGCATCCTTGGCAGAGTTGACGTCCCCGACAAAGTAGAACATCACCAACGTGATACCTTGAGGATGCAGGTGATCAACGGAATTTTCTACCAGGCCAGAGACATGAAAATGGAGCGGTTCCGCGGAGTTGTCATGTGTGCGATTGCACACCGTCAAGCTCTACTGGAAGAGGCCCAGCAGTCCCAAGAGCCTCCCAGCGCTAGCAGCTCCGTAGGCGGAGGCAGGTCGGGACACTCGGAGTGAATGGCCGCAAGGATGCTATGGTGATCATGGAGTCCGAGAAGACCATCGTTGGAAGGCCGCCAGCTCAGCCTTTTAGCTTATATTTTATTATAATTGTATGCATATGTAGGCTGTGAGTGTTCTGGGCCTTGGCGCATTTGGCATTTTAAATTATCCTGAATATGTAAGACAATTATTAAGAATTATTAACAGTTGCCATTGTAACTTTCCCTCAACGACGAGCAGAGCGCGTGCAGGGACGCCAGAGCGGAGCGCGCCGCGGCCGCCTCAACGGCGAGCAACCACGTGGTCAACCTTCTACCATCAATAAATTTTAACCTTGTTTCTGTCACATTGCTGATTAGAACGCAATAAGTAATTGCAAATCTGTTTACACCTATCAAACTAATATGTGTTCACACTTAGCACCGGGCTATAAAAACTACCCACTCGAAAATTACTTCACAGTTCCTCTCCTCATCACCCACAAAACTGGTTTTCTCTGTCAAGTCGTTCCGCCATGACCGATAGGAGGAGTTTAGGGTGGACATATAACCAGGCAGCAAAGACCAAGGCGGCGGAAGCACTAGAGAGGTCCCGCCACGAAGCCGCAGCAGAGATGTCCCGGCGCGCCGCGAAGCTCTTGAACGAGCTCTCACGGGCACGCGAGGGCTCTCACAAGCGCATTCGTGGCGTCAGCCATGGCGACTAGTCGGCGTTCCTGAAGTCCTTCGCCGGCGACGACGACATTCTCGCTGGTGTCACTATGCAGCAGGAGCTGGTCGACGGCTTGATGAAGCTGCTCAAGATCAGCGATGCCTCGGTTTCCAAGGCAATCGGCCTCGTCGAGCAACTCATGGATGACAATGCGAAGTTCCTCAAGTTGGTCGCCAAGAAGGAGGAGGAGGCCGCCGGCTGGAAGATGTTGCATGAGCAGAGCAGTGCCTCGGAGATGACACTGAAAGCGGTCATCGAGGAACTGATGGGTGGCTTGAGGAAGCTCCGGATCGAGCGCGAGCAGGAGGTGGAGGAATCCATGGCTGCTTTCAAGCAAAGTCGTGAGGAATTGAAGAAGGAGCTGGAGGATTTCGCCGCCCGACGATCCATCGACGAGTAGAGACAGTAGCGACCCAGATCGTTGTCTGCAATTTTTTCTTCTCTTGCCCCCGTGTCTTCCGGGCTTTGCCGCATGTGGCATTTGAAATTATCCGAAATATGTAAGACAATTATTATGTGCGCCATTGTAAATTTGTCGTCGTATTATCCGTTGCCATTTTATTTGTGGTCGTATTATCCGTTGCCCTATATGGCAATTTAAATTAGGGTGGAATACTAGTTGAAAACACGAACAAAGCAAATGCTGCCATGGGATCACAAGCAGACACCCTCCGTCCAGGTGCTTTAATTAACCAATTAATGGAGAAGTTGTGAGCGAGGTGGGCGGCGGCTGGTGCATGGAGGTCAAAGAGCTCGCTTCCCGGTGAGCATGGGCAGCCTTGCTGCTCGCACGTGTCCCGTCGAGCCTGCGAGGTGGACAGGATGCACGCGTCCCGTCAAGCCTGCGCGGCAGACTGCTCGCACGCGTCCCGTCGAACCTGCACGGCGGACTTCTCGCGCTCGTCCCGTCTAATCAAACAGCTGCACGCACGCCACCGAGTATGGTCAAATTTCAACTCAGTAAATATAATAGAACCGTTTGCGACATTAACGTGGCAGCTTTTTGTTTCAAAAAGGACTTCCTTGGCTACTAATGTGTGCGCCTCTTCTCAAACTGGACGATTTTTTTTACCACGGCATATATGTGCCATGTCATGAAACCATGCCAAGTTTCAAGTTTTTTGGTGACTTTTTTATTTACTGGATTTAAAAACCGAGATTCTCATTGTTTCAGGACGACGACAAGTTTGTAGTTCATTATCATTCCTTAAACGAGACCTAAACATGCACCCAATGACACATGTATGATTTCCCACCCATTTTGCTTCACTGGAGCATGTGGTTGTAGTTCAAATTTGAATTATGGACTACGTTAAATGCATAGAAAACTTAGTAATTAGTAATATATATACAATGGCTGAACGAACCTTGAACAGTTCCAAATTTCAACCTAACACTCCTGTTATTCTATGTTGCCTGTAGAAAACAAAGTTCAAGGCGAGAAGAGGCATCGATTATCGTTTCGCCCACAAGAGGGGCATGTTTCCCTACCAGAACCACGAGGGTTGCGACAGACTCCGGTTTGTAAAAGGCTTGTAATATAGCTTCGCCCAAATTGGACAATTATATATACCATGTAGTGACACCATGCCAGGTTTCATGATTTCCTGGTGAGTTTTGGATTTACATACATTTAAAAACCGAGATTCGCAATGTTTGTGGCCAGGCCAGGACGGTGAGAAGGTTGAATTCGTTCCCATTCGTTCCATGGGACCTAAACATGCACCCCAAGGAAACATGTACGTTTTTTCTAGCCATTTTGGTGCACTGGAGCATGTATTTGTATTTCAGATTTGAATGATGGACATTAAATGCCTAGAAAACTCAATTAATGAATAAAAAGGTCAAACGAGCCCTGAATAATTTCAAAGTTCAGCGTGAATCTCCAGTTGTTCTGTGTCGCGTGTAGAAGAAAATATGAGGCTAGGAGAGGGAGTGATTATCGTTTGGCCGACACGCTCCAGTTTGTAAGAGGTTTGTAATGAAGCTTGGCCCAAATTGGCAATTTTTTACCACGACATATATGTGCCATGACATGACACCTTGCCACCTTTGATGAATTTTTGGTGAGTTTAGGATTTATGGGGACTTAAAAACCGAGATTCGAAATGTTTGAGGAAGAGCCAAGACACCGGTACGGTTGTAATTCGTTCCCATTCCTGGCATGAGACCTAAACATGCACCCAAGGACACATGTATAATTTTTCTAGCCATTTTGGTGAACTGGAGCATGTATTTGTAGTTCAGATTTGAATTATGGACATTAAATGCCTAGGAAACTCAATTAGTGTATAAAAAGTCCAACGAACCCTGAATATGTTTAAATTTCAGCACGGATATCCTGTGGTTCCATGTTGCCAATGGAAGAAAATACAAGGCGAAAAAAGGCAGTGATTACGTTTTGCCCACAAGGGGAACACATTTCCCTATCAGAACCACGAGGCTTCTTTGAGAGAAGCTCCAATTTTTGTAAGAGGTTTGTAATAAAGCTTGGCCCAAATTGGACAATGTTTTTACCACGACATATATGTGCCATGACGTGACACCATGCCACCTTTGATGGCTTTCTGGTGAGTTTAGGATTTATGGGGACTTAAAAACTGAGATTCGAAATGTTTGAGTACGAGCCATGACACCAGTATGGTTGTATTTCGTTCCCATTCCTGGCATGGGACCTAAACATGCACCCAAGGACACATGTATAATTTTTCTAGCCATTCGGTGAACTGGAGCATGTATTTGTAGTTCGGATTTGAATTATGGACATTAAATGCCTAGGAAACTCAATTAGTAATAAAAGGCCAAATGAACCCTGAATAAGTTTAAATTTCAGCACCGATATACTGTCATTCCATGTTGCCCGTAGATGAAAATACAAGGTGAAAAGAGGCAGTGATTACGTTTTGCCCACAAGGAGGACACGTTTCCCTATCGGAACCACGAGGCTTCTTTGAGAGAAGCTCCGGTTTGTAAGAGGCTTGTAATACAACTTGCACCACAATGGACGAAAAAAATTCCTCGACATATAAGTGCGATGCCGTGACACCATGGCAGGTTTCATGATTTTTAGCTTAGTTTTGGATTTACGGGGATTTAAAAACCAAGATTCTTCAGATGTTTTCAAATAGCACACGGTTCACTCACGAAAGCCGATATTCAATGAAAACTTCGTAGAGACCATATTTCAAAGTTTCATAAAAATCTAAAAAAATGTGGGATGTTAAGAAGGTGATGTTTTATTGTGACACAAAATTTCAAGTTGAAAAACATTACGAGATGTGAGCTATGAAAAAGACAAATTCCGCCCTGAATAGTGACATTACTACTCGGCACTATTCAACACTGATTTTATCTTTTTCATAGCTCACATCTCTTAATGTGTTTCAACTTGAGATTTTGTGTGCCAGTCATCCTCTTAACATCCTGCATTTTTTTGATTTTTTTAACTTCAAAACATCTTTTTCTCGTGGTTTTCACCGGTTCCCACCGAATGTTGGTTTCCGTATGATATCCCCCCGCCCCACCCCCTCGCTGCGCGCGTGATCCGAGTCCTGCGTTCTGACTGGCCAGAACCCAAACCCCACGGATCGTACGTGTGCACCATTGGATGCTCCTAGATCGAACGGCAACCCCGAGCCCTTTTGACAGCACATGTAGTGTGATGCCCCGAGACCGATGTGCCAGGTGTCCTCCGCTTAGTTGCTGTTGTTGCCTCGTTTTTTGCTTGCGTGTCATGCATTTCATATCTTTGCATCATGTGCATTGCATCATGTCATAAATCTTTTGCTTCTCAACTAAATAAATTGCATGGATCTTCGGTCCATTTAAATCGAGGGAATTCACATGGTGATTCTCTTTAAAACATATCCTCTCGATATTTAGAGAGCTATATTAAAATATTCCATTAATTGGAATGCACCATAACACACTTGCAAATATCCCATGCCTTTTTTCCTTCTCAACTATTGGTCTCTAACTTTGTCACTTGTCCTTTCGTCATTTTCCGGAGCTCTTCCTAAATGTTCAACATTTTTGGACCTTTCCAACCCTCACTTCCTATTCAAACCATTTGAATTAAATTCAAATGAATTTGAATTTAAATCTCGCAATCATGCTCACTTCTATTTTCTTGGATCAAGCTCATTTTTACGAGTCCGGGAGATTAACCGTACGCTCAACTTCTTCCTCTAACCCCTCTTTCTTTTCTTTCTTTATCTCTGTTTTTTTTTCTTTATTAGAGAGAGTGAGAGAAGGAGCCCAGCAGCTCCCAACCTCCCGCGCAGGCCCACCTAGGCCCAGCCGTCGGCCTCCTAGGCCCAGCCGCCCCCACCATCCCTCTCAACCCTAGCCCTCGCTCAGCCCGACCCCGCACCTCTCCCCCTCGTTCCCTCACAGCGCCGCCACCCCCTCACCCCTCGATCCCATCTCTCTCCCGATCCCCGCTCCTCTCTTTCCCCCACGCCCGACCACCTCCTCGCCGCCCTTGGTGCCGCGCCACCAGGACCTCCGCCATTCGCCTCCTGCAGCCCGAGCGCCTCGTCTCAGCGCGGCCCCGCCATGGATGCCGCCATGGACGCCGAGCTTCCTCCCCCACGCCCTGCTCCAGCTGCTCTTCCCGGCGCCGCCCGTCGCCGATGAGCTCCACCAGGAGCCCGTGCTCCTCGCCGTTCCCCTGCCCCGGCTCCTTCCCCGCGGCTTCAAGCCCTCGCCGGAGCTGCACCCAAGGCCGCCGCCGTCGCCAGTCTTCGCCTCGCCACGCTGCTCCACAGGAGGTCACGCCCTCCTCCTCGCCCCTGCGCCTCAAGACTCCTCGACGTCGCCCCGAGGCCCCGCTGCCACTCTGGTCGGCGAGCCCAGCTCCGCGCGCCCCTGCCTAGCTCCTGTTGAGCCGCACCAAGCCACTCGAAGACTGCCATGTTGCTGCCCCGTTCGAGACCGTCAAGTTCCACGACGGACCGCGAGCTCCACGGATCCGCCAAGTACCTGGATGCCCGATGCCTAGAACGCCTACCGTCGACCCCGTGGACGTCAAGTACCTCTACGAACCGTGTACCACTACATGGACCGCCAAGTTCCACTACCGCCGCCCGAACTTCTACAGAACGTCAAGTACCCCTTCGAGATGACGAGATCGGCAAGTTCAAATGATGCCAAGTACCTCTACGAACGACACTGGTAGTATATGAGCGTGTACAACTACCATCCCGTGCATGTCACCGAGTACCACGACATCGACGACCCTTCCAGTTAGACTACGGACCGTGTACAACTACCGTCGACCCCGAAGACCTCGGATTCATCAAGTTCCCACGACGACTTAAGTGTACCCCTTTGGTTCGTCAAGTTCGACTACCGTCGCTACCTTGTACAACTACTTCCACTACTACCGTCGCGGAACAACTACTTCCACTACTTCCTTCAACGATCTTGAACCGTCCCGAATGCACGCTTCAAAGGTATAACCGCCGAGACGGCCGCCGTGAACGAATGCATGTGTTGTTATGATATGCCCGTGTTTTGCACCGTGTCCGAAATTGTCGCTTGCATGCTTCTCCTCGTTGCCATGCCTTCGCCTCTTGGGAACCCGGTAACCGGGAACACCCCACCATCTTGCTTAACTCGCTTCCGTCACACTTCCTTTTGCACCGGTATCTCCATGAGTACCGGAACCGATATGTTGCCGTGGCACCATTTTCGGATTCGTTGCCGTGGCACCCCTTTCGTTCCGCCATGGTGACCAAATGCTTCATAATATGCTCATGTTAACATTTTCATAAAATTGTGTAAAACTTGAAATTGTCATCCGCATCATGATAACAACTTTTAAAATGCTTAAAGTTGATGTTTGCATTTATTTTGCTCAAATGCCATGGTAAAATGATTTAATTCATAACTATTTAACCGTAACTCGGATTTTAATAAATTATATATGTAAATTGGGTGGAAAAATGCCTAGTTTGACATGTTGCACTTTATTTTCCTGTTTAACAACATTAAAAATTGTGTTTAGGTCAGATCAGTACCAAATTCAAAGTATGCATATGAGGATTTTCCGGAATTGTTGTTCGTTGTTTCCGGCCTCATTTAAACTTGCCTAAATAGATAGTTTTATTATGCTTCACATCTTGCCATGTTAATCAACATTTAACATTGTTGGGCACATAAACAAGAGAGAACTAAATAATTATTGTGGTGTTTCGTCAATATGCAACTCGTTGCATATTGAGCTCCACTTAATTTGTAGTGTTGTTTGTTGCATTTTCCATGCCATGAATCATTAAACCGGACATGCATCATGCTTGTTTGTGCATCATGCCATGTTTATGTGTTGGTTGTTTACTATGTTGTTTGTTTCTTTCCGGGTTGCTTCTCGCGTTAGCTTCGGTTTCGTTCCGGAGTTGTGAGGATTCGTTCGACTTTGTTCGTTTGTCTTCTTCATGGACTCGTTCTTCTTCCTTGCGGGATTTCAGGCAAGATGACCATACCCTCGAAATCACTTCTATCTTTGCTTGCTAGCCGCTCGCTCTTTTGCTATGCCTATGCTGCGATACCTACCATTTGCTTATCATGCCTCCCATATTGTTAAACCAAGCCTCTAACCCACCTTGTCCTAGCAAACCGTTGTTTGGCTATGTTACCGCTTTGCTCAGCCCCTCTTATAGCGTTGTTAGTTGCAGGTGAAGATGAAGTTTGGTCCTTGATTGGAACATGGACTTGTTGTTCCTTGTTGGAACATGTTTACTTGTTGGGATATCACAATATATCTTATTTAATTAATGCATCTATATACTTGGTAAAGGGTGGAAGGCTCGGCCTTATGCCTGGTGTTTTGTTCCACTCTTGCCGCCCTAGTTTCCGTCATATCGGTGTTATGTTCCCGGATTTTGCGTCCCTAACGCGGTCGGGTGATTTATGGGACCCCCTTGACAGTTCGCTTTGAATAAGACTTTTCCAGCAGGCCCAACCTTGGTTTTACCATTTGCCTACCACCTACCCCTTTCCCTTGGGTCTGATCAACCCGATGGTCATCTTTATTTAGCCCCCCCGGGCCAATGCTTTTCTAAGTGTTAGTCCGAACCGAGCTGCCTGCGGGGCCACCTCGTGGAAACTCGAGGCCTGGTTTTACTCGTAGCTAGTCTCATCCGGTGTTGCCCTGAGACCGAGATATGTGCAGCTCCTATCAGGATGTCGGCGCATCGGGCGGCTTTGCTGGACTTGTTTTATTACTGTCGAAATGTCTTGTAGCTGGAATTCCGAGACTGATCGGGTCTTCCCGGGGAGAAGGATTATCCTTCGTTGATCGCGAGAGCTTATCATGGGCTAAGTTGGGACACCCCTGCAGGGTTTTGAACTTTCGAAAGCCGTGCCCGCGGTTATGTGGCAGATGGGAATTTGTTAATGTCCGGTTGTAGAAAACCCGAAGTTGATCTTAATTAAAATACGCCAACCGCGTGTGTTACCGTGATGGTCTCTTTTCGGCGGGGTCCGGGAAGTGAACACGGTTGTTGGAGTTATGTTTGACGTAAGTAGTTCAGGATCACTTATTGATCATAGTTGTTCGACCGTGCTTTGCCTTCTCTTCTCGCTCTCTTTTGCGTATGTTAGCCACCATATATGCTAGTCGCTGCTGCAGCTCCACCTCACTACCATGTCCTACCTTTAAGCTTAAATAGTCTTGATCTCGCGGGTGTGAGATTGCTGAGTCCCCGTGACTCACCAGATACTTCCAAACCAGTTTGCAGGTGCCGATGAGACCGTGCAGGTGACGCACCCGAGCTCAAAGAGGAGTTCGATGAAGATCTTTTCCTTTTGTTGTTTCGTTCTAGTCGATCAGTATTGGGGCCCAGTTGGGGTCGATCGTGGACCTTTGTCGCTTTTGGGGTTTTCTTCTTTTATTTTGGCTCCGTAGTCGGGCCCTGATTGTAACTGTATGATGTAATGTTTTATTCATGTAATTGTGTGAAGTGGCGATTGTAAGCCAACTATGTAACTCTTTCCCTTATGTATTACATGGGTTGTGTGAAGATTACCTCACTTGCGACATTGCTTTCAATGCGGTTATGCCTCTAAGTCGTGCTTCGACACGTGGGAGATATAGCCGCATCGAGGGCGTTACAAGTTGGTAATCAGAGCCTTCCCCGACCTTAGGAGCCCCCACTGATTGATCGTTTCTAGCGGCCGGGTCGTGTATAGAAAAATGTTTTGAGTCATTTAGGAATTATATATCGGAGAGTTTAGGAATTCTTTTTACTTCTCAGTCTCCTCATCGCTCTGGTAAGGCATCCTGACGTAGAGTTTTGACTCTTCTCTTCTCAAATTTCACAAAAAAAATTAGGATCACGCGGGTATCTTAGAATCGTTCCGATGGTTTTATGATGACAACATTGTCTTGGTTGCCTCCCGTCAGCAGGGGTTTTAGTGGAGGTGTCCCGGGGAGTTGAGCTCCGAGGTGTTGTCGTCATAATTTTATCGTTGCAGTTCTGGAATACCTGAGTTTAGTACGCCGACATCGAAAATCTCTTTTGTACAGTTGTTGGTGAGATAACCCTGATAGCCCAGTACTGAGGCGAGTGCGGGAGTATTGCCATGACTCGTATAACGGATGCTTTTCGAAGGTTGAGGTAGATGATTTCCGAAGGTTTCTTGGTTATGTGTTGAAGGATGGATACAGCTGGATCTAGGTATTGTTAGTTTGGGTGATATATTTTGTGTCCCCTGTATCCCCAACACCTGATTGCATAACCAGAAAGTTTCGGGAGTTTATAAGTGGGAATTCAAGTATCACGTAGGAATTCTTTCCAACAGACACATGATGCGATATGGGATCTATCATATGTTTGTTTCTGGCTTATTCTACAAGCCAAATCCTTGTTTTGTTTTATTTGTGGTATTCGAGTTGCTTCAATGTCAAGTGTTGAATCCATACCTTTCCTAAACGATGTTCTCATATTGCTATGTGGATACCAATCCTTCTTGATCATCGAGGTTGTCATGTTAATTCTCTTCCAACCGGTGTGTCTCTCTTCAAGTGGATCCGATCATTTCAACATTCGCAAGATCAATTATCAGTTCTTCTCAACGGTGTTTGCTTCATCCGCTCCAAGTTGTCTTTGTTTTTCCCGCCCTCCCACCCTTATTCCTTCAAGGACTCAGATTTCTCAATCAAGTATTCTTTTTATTGATGGAAGCTTCTTCATTCTTTCCTTCAATGTTCTTACCCGGTGTTTCTCATGAAGATGCTCAACAGTTTCAAGTTCATCATTCGTCATTCTTTTCTTCTCCGGTGGTTCCAATTAAAGCTTTCGGTGTTGATCATATTCCTTTTCTTATTTTAAGTGCTTTCTTATGCCGATGCACCTCTTAATCATTCACTTCTCGCTATTCAGTTGTTCCGGAGTGCTGAAGATATCTCAGAAGATTCAAGTTTCCATTCTCAATTCACTCAAGTTCTTTTGAGGATGTTATCTCATTCTAGCCATTTAATTCAACCGGTGCAATCTCCCTTTCAAGCAATTCTTTCAACGGTGTTCTTTTGAGTGGGCCCTAACCCACAGGTCTTTTCCCAGGATCTTACCTGACTCTTCTAATCATCCCGAAGCTATTCTCAAATTCTTTTCGAAGTTTGATGCAAGAATGAATTATCATCAGTAATATGTCTTTCTCCAAGATCTTTCAAATTATTTTCATTATTGGTTCAACCTTTCCAATTTTCATTCCGGATTGCCTCAACAATTCATGGTGGTGTTTCTCGTCATCATTCTCAACATTTGAAGACCGAAGAAGAGTTTCTCTTAAATCTTGCTCCATTCTCTTCAAGATTCATTGTTATAGCTTGATGCCATCCTCTCATAATTGTTTTCGATTGTGAGAATTCTTTTCACCCATCCGGAGCATTTCAGGAGTCTTTTCAGTTTGATTCTCCGGAGCCTTTCATCTCAGAATTATTCACCCTCAGCTTTCAGCTCTCGTTCTCCAAATCTTACCGGTGCATCATTCTAGTAGTCTCTAATCAGCTCGAGATCTATTCGTTCATTTTTATCTAAATTCTCTCAAGTATCAACGTCATTTTCTAATTCTTCCTGGTGTTTCTTTATCTTTTCTACGTTCATTTTCAATTCTTACGGTGGTTCGATCAAGAGTTCTCTTTCTTTGTTATCATATCAATTCATTCGTGGTTTCCAAATCCTACCGGCGGATCTTTGAAGACCTTCTCAAGTTGCGCTATATCTCTCTTAATCCTTTCTACGAGAATAAGTGCTATGCCAAGTCCATTGCTTGTCATCAATTTAAATTGGTGAAGGACACGCATAACATAATTCTTGTTCTTGTTTCATCTAAGTGATCTAGTTTCTTCTTTCCAGAGTTGTTCATCATGTCACATTTCTCAGTTCGAGATGCTTCATCTTTTTCATTTCCGGAGTTCCAAGCTCTCGCAATTATATCACCACGGAGATCCATCTAATCATTGCAAGGCTTCAACCTTATTCTTTTCATCCTTCATTTCATTTGATCATCCTTTTTATTACCGAAGTTCTTTATGGAGGCTACATGATGTTTCACAAAGGATTTAATTCCCTCTCAAAGTGTTCATCGAGATTCTTTTCAGAGGAGCTCGAGTATTCTTTATCTTGCATTTTAAAGTGCAATCCTTTCAACCGTATCATTCAAGGTGGTACTATGTCATTCTTGATAATTGGAGTTCACGTCTCATGACTCACATGTTGTCAAGAATGAGGTATTTTAAATCCATCAATCTCTTCATTGGAGTTATCTTGGATTATATTTCACCTAAAGCCTTCCCTAAGGATTGTTGCTATTTATGGTGCTCATTAAATAACCCAAGTTCATCATTTGTCCTCCCGGTGAAATAAGTTTCTCGTCTCCTTGTTGATATCAATCCAATCTATTGTTTTCGTTAGTGGCCGGTTGACACCTCATAATTTTGAGATGTTTGCCATAAGCCCACTACAAGTTTGTTCTTTTTGTTGTTGGTTTTTTCAACAACTCCGTTCGATTCTTCTTTGCAAGGATGTTTTCCTAGTTCATTTGTGGTAGAAGTTATAATTTTCTTCTCCATTCCTTTATTCCAATGATCTATCTTCTTTTCGTTCTTCCGGAGGCATGGTGATGTTGCTCTCTTCACTCATCATCTCAAATTGTGAGGATCGTGTTCTTTTCATGCTTATCCATTTAACCGGAGTGTTGTGCCCTCTGCTCAAGTTCTTTTAATCTTATCAAGTTTCGTAGCACTTTTCAACCTGAATGATGTCTGAAATCATTCTTACCCCTTGTGTCATTTGTTTAATTGTTGTGGAGTCAGTGCGTTGTTGATTTCATCAAGTTCCATCTTATCTTCTCAAGTTCTTGTTAATTCCTTCCATTTTCTACCGGAGTGCTGTCCAAATTATGTCATTCTTGTTCCTTGGCTATCTCGTTATACCGGTGTGGCTCCATATGTTTCTGGTCCGTTGATCTCTTGTTTCTTGTCTTTCAACCTACAAGGTTCTCATAATGTTCCTTGTTCTTCGTTCATCTTCATTCTATTTCTTTTCTCTCAATTTGTTCAACCTCGCAAGGTTCATTGGTTTCACTCGTTTGTCAAAGAAGCAACTTTGTTTTACCTATTCCTCTTCCGTTTCCCTCCGGTGTCATTCTAGATCTCGGGTCGAGATCCTCTCGTAGTGGTGGAGTGTTGTGACGCCCCGAGACCGATGTGCCAGGTGTCCTCCGCTTAGTTGCTGTTGTTGCCTCGTTTTTTGCTTGCGTGTCATGCATTTCATATCTTTGCATCATGTGCATTGCATCATGTCATAAATCTTTTGCTTCTCAACTAAATAAATTGCATGGATCTTCGGTCCATTTAAATCGAGGGAATTCACATGGTGATTCTCTTTAAAACATATCCTCTCGATATTTAGAGAGCTATATTAAAATATTCCATTAATTGGAATGCACCATAACACACTTGCAAATATCCCATGCCTTTTTCCTTCTCAACTATTGGTCTCTAACTTTGTCACTTGTCCTTTCGTCATTTTCCGGAGCTCTTCCTAAATGTTCAACATTTTTGGACCTTTCCAACCCTCACTTCCTATTCAAACCATTTGAATTAAATTCAAATGAATTTGAATTTAAATCTCGCAATCATGCTCACCTCTATTATCTTGGATCAAGCTCATTTTTACGAGTCCGGGAGATTAACCGTACGCTCAACTTCTTCCTCTAACCCCTCTTTCTTTTCTTTCTTTATCTCTGTTTTTTTCTTTTCTTTATTAGAGAGAGTGAGAGAAGGAGCCCAGCAGCTCCCAACCTCCCGCGCAGGCCCACCTAGGCCCAGCCGCCGGCCTCCTAGGCCCAGCCGCCCCCACCATCCCTCTCAACCCTAGCCCCTCGCTCAGCCCGACCCCGCACCTCTCCTCCTCGTTCCCTCACAGCGCCGCCACCCCCTCACCCCTCGATCCCATCTCTCTCCCCATCCTCGCTCCTCTCTTTCCCCCACGCCCGACCACCTCCTCGCCGCCCTTGGTGCCGCGCCACCAGGACCTCTGCCGTTCGCCTCCTGCAGCCCGAGCGCCTCGTCTCAGCGCGGCCCCGCCATGGATGCCGCCATGGACGCCGAGCTTCCTCCCCCACGCCCTGCTGCAGCTGCTCTTCCCGGCGCCGCCCGTCGCCGATGAGCTCCACCAGGAGCCCATGCTCCTCGCCGTTCCCCTGCCCTGGCTCCTTCCCCGCGGCTTCAAGCCCTCGCCGGAGCTGCACCCAAGGCCGCCGCCGTCGCCAGTCTTCGCCTCGCCACACTGCTCCACAGGAGGTCGCGCCCTCCTCCTCGCCCCTGCGCCTCAAGACTCCTCGACGTCGCCCCGAGGCCCCGCTGCCACTCTGGTCGGCGAGCCCAGCTCCGCGCGCCCCTGCCTAGCTCCTGTTGAGCTGCACCAAGCCACTCGAAGACTGCCATGTTGCTGCCCCGTACGAGACCGTCAAGTTCCACGACGGACCGCGAGCTCCACGGATCCGCCAAGTACCTGGACGCCTACCGTCGACCCCGTGGACGTCAAGTACCTCTACGAACCGTGTACCACTACATGGACCGCCAAGTTCCACTACCGCCGCCCGAACTTCTACAGAACGTCAAGTACCCCTTCGAGATGACGAGATCGGCAAGTTCAAATGATGCCAAGTACCTCTACGAACGACACTGGTAGTATATGAGCGTGTACAACTACCATCCCGTGCATGTCACCGAGTACCACGACATCGACGACCCTTCCAGTTAGACTACGGACCGTGTACAACTACCGTCGACCCCGAAGACCTCGGACTCATCAAGTTCCCACGACGACTTAAGTGTACCCCTTTGGTTCGTCAAGTTCGACTACCGTCGCTACCTTGTACAACTACTTCCACTACTACCGTCGCGGAACAACTACTTCCACTACTTCCTTCAACGATCTTGAACCGTCCCGAATGCACGCTTCAAAGGTATAACCGCCGAGACGGCCGCCGTGAACGAATGCATGTGTTGTTATGATATGCCCGTGTTTTGCACCGTGTCCGAAATTGTCGCTTGCATGCTTCTCCTCGTTGCCATGCCTTCGCCTCGTGGGAACCCGGTAACCGGGAACACCCCACCATCTTGCTTAACTCGCTTCCGTCACGCTTCCTTTTGCACCGGTATCTCCATGAGTACCGGAACCGATATGTTGCCGTGGCAACATTTTCGGATTCGTTGCCGTGGCACCCCTTTCGTTCCGCCATGGTGACCAAATGCTTCATAATATGCTCATGTTAACATTTTCATAAAATTGCATAAAACTTGAAATTGTCATCCGCATCATGATAACAACTTTTAAAATGCTTAAAGTTGATGTTTGCATTTATTTTGCTCAAATGCCATGGTAAAATGATTTAATTCATAACTATTTAACCGTAACTCGGATTTTAATAAATTATATATTTAAATGGGGTGGAAAAATGCCTAGTTTGACATGTTGCACTTTATTTTCCTGTTTAACAACATTAAAAATTGTGTTTAGGTCAGATCAGTACCAAATTCAAAGTATGCATATGAGGATTTTCCGGAATTGTTGTTCGTTGTTTGCGGCCTCATTTAAACTTGCCTAAATAGATAGTTTTAGTATGCTTCACATCTTGCCATGTTAATCAACATTTAACATTGTTGGGCACATAAACAAGAGAGAACTAAATAATTGTTGTGGTGTTTCGTCAATATGCAACTCGTTGCATATTGAGCTCCACTTAATTTGTAGTGTTGTTTGTTGCATTTGCCATGCCATGAATCATTAAACCGGACATGCATCATGCTTGTTTGTGCATCATGCCATGTTTATGTGTTGGTTGTTTACTATGTTGTTTGTTTCTTTCCGGGTTGCTTCTCGCGTTAGCTTCGGTTTCGTTCCGCAGTTGTGAGGATTCGTTCGACTTCGTCCGTTTGTCTTCTTCATGGACTCGTTCTTCTTCCTTGCGGGATTTCAGGCAAGATGACCATACCCTCGAAATCACTTCTATCTTTGCTTGCTAACTGCTCGCTCTTTTGCTATGCCTATGCTGCGATACCTACCATTTGCTTATCATGCCTCCCATATTGTTAAACCAAGCCTCTAACCCACCTTGTCCTAGCAAACCGTTGTTTGGCTATGTTACCGCTTTGCTCAGCCCCTCTTATAGCGTTGTTAGTTGCAGGTGAAGATGAAGTTTGGTCCTTGATTGGAACATGGACTTGTTGTTCCTTGTTGGAACATGTTTACTTGTTGGGATATCACAATATATCTTATTTAATTAATGCATCTATATACTTGGTAAAGGGTGGAAGGCTCGGCCTTATGCCTGGTGTTTTGTTCCACTCTTGACGCCCTAGTTTCCGTCATATCGGTGTTATGTTCCCGGATTTTGCGTCCCTAACGCGGTCGGGTGATTTATGGGACCCCCTTGACAATTCGCTTTGAATAAGACTTTTCCAGCAGGCCCAACCTTGGTTTTACCATTTGCCTACCACCTACCCCTTTCCCTTGGGTCTGATCAACCCGAGGGTCATCTTTATTTAGCCCCCCCGGGCCAATGCTTGTCTAAGTGTTGGTCCGAACCGAGCTGCCTGCGGGGCCACCTCGTGGAAACTCGAGGCCTGGTTTTACTCGTAGCTAGTCTCATCCGGTGTTGCCCTGAGACCGAGATATGTGCAGCTCCTATCAGGATGTCGGCGCATCGGGCGGCTTTGCTGGACTTGTTTTATTACTGTCGAAATGTCTTGTAGCCGGGATTCCGAGACTGATCGGGTCTTCCCGGGGAGAAGGATTATCCTTCGTTGATCGCGAGAGCTTATCATGGGCTAAGTTGGGACACCCCTGCAGGGTTTTGAACTTTCGAAAGCCGTGCCCGCGGTTATGTGGCAGATGGGAATTTGTTAATGTCCGGTTGTAGAAAACCCGAAGTTGATCTTAATTAAAATACGCCAACCGCGTGTGTAACCGTGATGGTCTCTTTTCGGCGGGGTCCGAGAAGTGAACACGATTGTTGGAGTTATGGTTGACGTAAGTAGTTCAGGATCACTTATTGATCATAGTTGTTCGACCGTGCTTTGCCTTCTCTTCTTGCTCTCTTTTGCGTATGTTAGCCACCATATATGCTATTCGCTGCTGCAGCTCCACCTCACTACCATGTCCTACCTTTAAGCTTAAATAGTCTTGATCTCGCGGGTGTGAGATTGCTGAGTCCCCGTGACTCACCAGATACTTCCAAACCAGTTTGCAGGTGCCGATGAGACCGTGCAGGTGACGCACCCGAGCTCAAAGAGGAGTTCGATGAAGATCTTTTCCTTTTGTTGTTTCATTCTAGTCGATCAGTAGTGGAGCCCAGTTGGGGTCGATCGTGGACCTTTGTCGCTTTTGGGGTTTTCTTCTTTTATTTTGGCTCCGTAGTCGGGCCCTGATTGTAACTGTATGATGTAATGTTTTATTCATGTAATTGTGTGAAGTGGCGATTGTAAGCCAACTATGTAACTCTTTCCCTTATGTATTACATGGGTTGCGTGAAGATTACCTCACTTGCGACATTGCTTTCAATGCGGTTATGCCTCTAAGTCGTGCTTCGACGCGTGGGAGATATAGCCGCATCGAGGGCGTTACATGTAGTACATGGGTAAGCATTGTGCGCATGCATCGTGTAGCTCACGCTTCCTTCTCTACTAGGCTTTCATTCAGAACAGGCTATTGTTTCTTCCCACTCCTCTCATTGGTTTCCCGCCTCTTCTCCCAGATATGCATGATGTAGATGTTTGTTTAATTCTTATAGTTCATCTCATGCAAAATCAATTAGTTTTGTAAAATAAACTATTTTAAGATTCATGGAATTGTGCATGGTAAAGGTAAAAACAAAAAGTGATAATTCATTTAGAAAAAAAGGTTTGGGCAATTAAGATATGGAAGATTCTAGAGAACAAAGGAGAAGTGCTTGTGTTTTGAGGTTTGTGCATTATGCTTAAGTTCAACCATGGAGTCTTCTAGATTGTACATGTGGTAGAATCTCGTGGAATGTAGATGATATCCAACAACCAGTAGTGCTTGGATTTGCCATCTCTGTACCGTCGGATTGGCTTCATCCAACAAGCAACTTTCACAGTTATTCGCACACTATATATGTGTATAGATGTGTCCTGTGCTAGACAAAATAAAGTTTGAGCGCATGCATGGGACAACCCCCCCCCCCCCCCGCTACCGCCTCGAAGTTGGGAACCTGACATCATAGGTATTGAACCTGGATTGGAGTCAGGTACGGTGTTCGGTTTGTAATGTACTTGGCGTGGCCCATCGAATTTGTGCATTTGGGATTTAAACACATCATACACCATCGTACCCATACATATATTTCGGGCCGCATGCAGTGTATACGGGATCTTCTGATCGACCACGTCTCCCTTGTGCGGTTTTTTGTGACGACACGGATACCTGTGGGCTCCTCGAGTGCATACATATCATCCCTTTGACCGATAATGAGGGGTATGTGTTGGCCATGAATGGATTCCTCCTAGTTCATGTTAGGGCTGGTCACCGTCAAATGTTGGTCAACCAAAACTCAAGCTCATGCGTTGTCAGGATTCCCTCCCAGATGCTCGGATTGCTTGGTTCGACCTACATCAAACCCTGCGTACGTATCTCATCCTTAACTACCTTTCCTTCATTGTTGTTGTCTGTATCAAGAGGTAGGCACCACATCTAAATTGTACATTATTCTATATTGAAAATACACATCACCCCTTCCCAACGTACATCATTTTGGGCCGCATGCAAGAGGTGCTGGTTTTGTGGTCCCTCTCGTGCGATGTTTATGATGGTTTAATCTATTGGCCCAAGCGGTTTATCAACAACAACAACTATCATTTGACCAAACGAAAGATTCATTGGTCCGTCTTATGGTAGGTCATGGCGACATGCATGTATGACCAAAGTATCAATCATTACGTGCATCCGCCCCGTTGACACGAAGTGGGAGGTGGTGGGCCAAGCATCCTAGCTAGGTATGACATTATGTCATTATATATATATCGTAGCTAGGTGGTTGTTAGGGTGCTTTTGGGTTTGCGAGGCGGGTGCCACCAAAGTTATGCATTGTGTATTTAAAGTTTTAAACATCCCCAATATTCATAGATATATTTGGCCACTTCCAGGTGGTTCTTGACTTCTGGCCCCTCTCATCGATCTTCAATGACGCGCCCAACCATGGGCCCGCGGGGTCAAATTTGTGCATTGGAAGTTTGAACATCGCATACCACCCTTTTCACTCATATATATTTGGGCCACATGCTGGTATGGCTGTCTTTTGACCCTCCCTAACATTGTTTTTTGCTACAAAGACTCTGATGATCCTCGACGGACACGGGGTATAATATCTAAACCGTGTGTGACACAAGTGCGATGTGAATCACCACGACCGCGCAAGCGTGAGCAAATTAAGGTGGAGGTACTAGCTCAACCATGTGCGATGCAAGTGCGTTGAAATCACCACGATCGCGCAAGCGCGAGCAAAGGGTGGAGGTACTGGCTCAACCGTGTGTGATGCAAGTGCGCTGAAATCACCACGATCGCGCAAGCGCGAGCAAAGGGTGTAGGTACTGGCTTAACTGTGTGCGATGCAAGTGCGCTGTAAAACCACCACCTGTGGAAGCTAAAGGCGGGTAAGTTTATTTGGAAATTAGTATGAACCGTGTGCGATAAACTAGCTAGCTAGACATATAAAAAACAAACTACCCGCCTTGAGCGTTGCAAAAATCGGCAGATCCACGCCACTTTTCCTTATTATCATACACGCATATTGTTACTGGACCGTGCGCGATCTTGGGCACTCCCGCCCCGCATCAATTCCTTTACCCAAATTTTAGTAGCCACCGTACTTCAACCGTCGCCCACACTCCTCCAGCACCGACCTTATAGTAAAGTTTTGGCAGCTGGGGCATTTGAACCGTCGCCCTCCCTCATCCACCACCATCTCCACCCACCATTACTAAAATTTTCAGTGGCCGCGGCATATCCTCAAACACCACCCCCCTCCACAGTCCCCCACCCACCCCTCCCCCCTTTGAACCCTAGCTCGCGGCCGCCGCAGGCGCCGCCGCCAACCCTGCTGGTCTGCCTGTTCCTCCTAGCTTAGATAATAAAGTTCAGGTTATCCAGCGATTCCCATACCGTCGCCCCACTCCCCTGAGTTTTTAGATGAGGCATGCGGTGACCCTCCCCGCTAGATCCACATCCCCTGCTCCAGAATGTCACAGCCTAAGCTCGACCACGTATCTCGGGGAGCCCGACGAGCGTTCGGCTAAGAAGAGGTTTATCATGGCCTCTCCACGGACGTTGGCGAGGTGGCTGCCATTCGCCCCAACCTGTCGATCCTGGAGCAACACGTCGCCGCGGAAGCCGGCGAAGATGTTGACTACGTTGCCATGCCGAAGGCTTCATGTCAGCGGGCTAGCGTATTAATGTATCTCGGGAAAGCTGGCTACGACATCAAGCTCGTCCACACCGACGGCTTCACGCGGGCCATGTCATAGGTTAAGTGGTCCATCCCCAACCCCTCTGGTTCAACCGCCATCGATCTCTTCGACGGCCCTGCCGGTGATCTCCTCTGCCAAGCAGTCAAGGATTTGCGAGCTTTATACGCCATCGAGCCCATTTTGTCACTTATGAAGGACACGTTCTACGGCGGCGGCTTGGGATCCTCAATTGCCAAGTCAGATCTCATCGACCACGACCACAACCACGAGGAGGGCACCCACAAAGGTTCTTCCAAGGTGAAACAACCCATCTGTGACATCAGAGAGCGCACCATGGGTCCGTGCTCTTCCAACTTGAAGGATCCCGTCCATGAAATGTGAGGCAACATTCTATCAGCAAATATTACCTTTTCTAGCTTGCCAACCCGTACCCTTTGTTGTAGTAGCATTTGTCGTGCGGTGCTTTAACTATGCCATGTTTAATTATTTCAGTTATGCAAAAATGTATTGTTCAATAGGTCTATGTGATGTTTAAGTATGAATTGTCCACTTTAGTTTCACGAATGGCTATATTTGGTTGTTTATAGTGAGTAGATGCCTTGTTTATATGTATTTGGTTATTAAGTTGGTTGGAGTGAGCATTTTTTCAGTTATCGAGCAGATGCCTTGTTTATCTGTATTTGGTTCTTAGTTTGGTTGCAGTGAGTATTTGTCCAGTTATCAAGCAGATGCCTTGTTTATCTGTATTTGGTTGTTAGGTTGCTTTTTTATAGCATTTGTCCAGTTATCAAGTAGATGCCTTGTTTATCTGTATTTGGTTGTTAGGTTGCTTTTTTAGCATTTCTCCAGTTATCAAGCAGATGCCTTGTTTATCTTTATCTGCTTGTTAGGTTGGTTGCAGTGAGCATTTGTCCAGTTTTCAAGCATATGCCCTGTTTATCTGTATTTGCTTGTTAGGTTGGTTGCAGTGAGACTTTGTCCAGTTTTCAATGGCTTATGTGGTTGTTATACTGGCCATTTATGCCTTGTTTATTTCAGTCATTCACAATGTGTGGTTCATTATGTGCAAGTCAGAACTGTGCCGCTCGACTACATCAATACCAGTTTGAACGGCTATATTTGGTTCCAGTTATTCCTGGTGTAGTTAACACATGCCCTTTATTTTAGTTTTACACATTTATCCAGTGTGATGTTTAAGCATTACCTATGTTCTATTCATTTTCAACAATACCAGTTTGAATTGCAATATTTGATGGCTGTTAAGCCTGCTGTCGGTAAAATTGCCTTCCATTTTATATCTGCTTTAACAGCATGCTGAAACCAACACATTCAAGCTATCATTTAGAGATGATGTTGTTTATCTTTGCTATATTGGTTTGATGTTAAGACTGCTGTACTTATCTTGCCTTTCCACTACTTAATGCAGGACAACAACGGGAGTGGCCACCATTTCCTGCCGAGGTTAGCTTCATCCCTCGGCTTGTACTCCCCCCATCGTTCCATAATGTAGTGCATATAGATCCAGGCCTGGACACTAGTTAGCTTCTAATATCGACTTGTTGCTTGTAGGTACATATGCCCTTGGCAAGGATCCATGCATCGACCCTTTTTGCGTATGGGGCAATGAGATAGTGATGAACAAGCATCAAGTGAGGAAACTAATGAGGATTATTAGCAAAAAGATACGAATGGTGGCAAGCAAATTATTTTTTTTATGCTCTATCCAACACAACAGTGAGCATTAGGATGGTAACTACAAACTCTGCAGCCTTCTTTTTTTACTGCCCATAATGAGTTGTTAGACAATAATGTCTGAATCTTTTTCGTTCCTAGTGGTTCCCGAAGCAGTTCACTCAAGATTACCTTGCAAAGTACATGATTGGTGGACACGCAATGAAGGTTAAAGTATTTCATCCAGACTACAATGAGCTTCGAGAAGTCCTAATGAAGACAGTGAAGGATGGACGGGCAGCCATCATAAGGGGTTGGCCTAGAGTCGTCTGCGCCTTACGCACGGAGGAGGGCACAATATGGGCATTCCGCTTCACCTTCTCCAGCAACCAGAATGTCTTTCACCTCTCTCTTTACAATCTCTAGTACAACTGTGGTTCATCATTCTTTACTTGGTGCTTCTGTAGTTCTTCAGTATATGTACCTGTGCATTGAATTATGGATTCGTGGTTGAACCTATATTTGTAATAAACATGGTTGGATATGAAATAAGTGATAGCCTACTTTAAAATTCATAACATGTGATTTTTAAATTAGGGATTAATTGGATTAATTATGGATTACACTTCACACGGTTTGCGAAAGCGAAACATCTGCGATATACGTGGAGATCAGAAACGTTTCTAGGATCCACTACGTGTGCGATCAATCTCCACTGCACACACGACTTTCTCTTGAAAACTGTTTGCATTAGGCCTCCTTGCGCAAACGTTTATCACATAAAAAGTGTGTGTGATGGACAGACTTTGCCACACAATTTCTTTCTATGCACCGTGTGTGATGCATTCAATAACGCAAACGATAATATTATTAATATCGTGTGCAATGGCAACGCTATCACAAACGATTTAACGAGAAAAAATGTGTGTGATGTACCTGTGAACGGAAACGTTTTCCTTGGAGCGACTGTGTGGGATGTGCATATGAACGGAAATGTTTAGCGGGGACTGACTGTGTGGGATGTACTTGCGACCGGAAACAATTTTGCCATATAATTGTATTTTTCAGCTCTACTGTACGTATTTCCGTATTTGAGCACTCGCTGGTCGCACACGATCTCATTTTGTCGAACGTGTGTGCCAGGAGGGCATATCCCGACGGTTTCTGAGTCGTGTGGGAAGGACCCCCTATCGCCCACACTCACTTGGTGACGGTTCCAGATGCCGTCACGGAAAGGGCTAAAAAACCGTTTGTTTAGGACCGACTTGCACCAGTGTACCGACGATCGAATCTCGGGCAAGTAACATACTGATGACAAAGGGAATAATGTATGTTGTCATTATGATTTGACCGATAAAGATCTTCGTAGAATATGTAGGAACCAATATGAGCATCCAGGTTCTGCTATTGGTTATTGATCGGAGAGGTGTCTCGGTCATGTCTACATAGTTCTCGAACCCGTAGGGTCCGCACGCTTAACGTTTCGATGACGATTTTGTAATATATGAGTTATGTGATTTGGTGACCGAATGTTGTTCCGAGTCCCAGATGAGATCATGGACATGACGAGGAGTCTCGAAATGGTCGAGAGGTAAAGATTCATATATAGGATGATAGTATTCGGACACCGAAAGTGTTCTAGGGGGTACCAGGTACGTATCGGGTCACCGGAAGGGGTTCCGGGCACCCCCCGGCAAAGATATAGGCCTTTTGGGGCCAAGGGCGGGACAGACCAGCCCCTAAGGAGCTGGTGCGCCCCCATATGGGCCGGCCTAAGTGGAGAAAGGAAAAGGGGAGGAGGAAAGTGTAGGATCGGAAGTATGTCTAGAGGGGGGGTGATTAGACTACTTGACCAAATAAAAATCTATCATTTTCCCAATTTTAGTTCTTGGCAGATTTTAGCTATCTTAGCACAAGTCAAGCACAATGCAAGCAAGCATGCAAAGAGTATATGAGCAGCGGAAAGTAAAGCATGCAACTTGCAAGAATGTAAAGGGAAGGGTTTAGAGGATTCAAATGCAATTGGAGACACGGATGTTTTTGGCGTGGTTCCGATAGGTGGTGCTATCGTACATCCACGTTGACGGAGACTTCAACCCACGGAGGGTAACAGTTGCGCGAGTCCACAGAGGGCTCCACCCACGAAGGGTCCACGAAGAAGCAACCTTGTCTATTCCATCACGGCCGTCGCCCACGAAGGACTTGCCTCACTAGCGGTAGATCTTCACGAAGTAGGCGATCTCCTTGCCCTTACAATCTCCTTGGTTCAACTCCACAATCTCGTCGGAGGCTCCCAAGTAACACCTAGCCAATCTAGGAGACACCACTCTCCAAGAAGTAACAAATGGTGTGTTGATAATGAACTCCTTGCTCTTGTACTTCAAATGATAGTCTCCGCAACACTCAACTCTCTCTCACAGGATTTGGATTTGGTGGAAAGAAGATTTGAGTGGAAAGCAACTTGGGGAAGGCTAGAGATCAAGATTCATATGGTAGGAATGGAATATCTTGAGCTCAACACAAGGGTAGGTGGTTCTCTCTCAGAAAATGTGTATTGGAAGTGAAGATCTATTCTGATAGCTCTCTCCACGAATGAAGAGTGGGTGGAGGGGTATATATAGCCTGCACACAAAATCTAACCGTTACACACAATCTGCCAAACTCGGTGGGACCGAATCGTTAAACTCGGTCGGACCGATTCAGCAAACCTAGTGACCGTTAGGATTTTCGGTGGGACTGAGATGCAACTCGGTAGGACCGACATGGTTAGGGTTAGGGCATAACGTAATATCGGTGTGACCGATTACACAAACTCGGTGGGACCGATTTTGGTAATAAGCTAACCAGAGAGTTGGTCAGGTAAACTCGGTGGGACCGATTTGCTCTTTTCGGTGAGACCGAAATGTTACGAAAGGGAAACAGTGAGTTTACATTGCAATCTCGGTGGAACCGATCGCTCACTTCGGTTGGACCGAAACGTTACGAAGGGAAACAGAGAAATTGCAATCCCATCTCGGTGAGACCGAGATCCCTATCGGTGAAACCGATTTGCTAGGGTTTGTGGCAGTGGCTATGACAAATGAAACTCGGTGGCTCCAAATAGAAAGAATCAGTGGGGCCGAGTTTGACTTTTGGTTTAGATCATATGTGGATATGGAAAGGTAGTTGAGCATTTTGGAGCATATCACTAAGCACATGAAGCAAGAGGCTCATTAAGCAACACCTCATCCCTCCTTAATAGTATTGGCTTTTCCTATGGACTCAATGGTGATCTTGGATCACTAAAACATAAAATGTAGAGTCTTGTCCTTGAAGTTTGAGCCAATCCTTTGTCCTTATAATTTTGAGGGATCCACTTTCCTCATCCATGCCATGCCATCCATTGAGCTTTTCCTGAAATATTCATCTTGGAATAATGTTAGCTCAATGAGCTATATGTTGTTAGGAATTACCAAAACCACCCAGGGATAGTTGCACTTTCAGAAAGGAAATAGAGGGAATAGGATTCCCCCTTCCTTTCCCCTCTCCCCTCTTTCCTTCCTCCCTCCGGAGATAAGGAAAGGGGGAAGCTGGGAGGAGGCCCCAAATAGGATTCCTCCTACTTGGGGCGCCCCATGGCTGTCCCCCTCCCCCTCCCACCTATAGATATGTGGGGAGGGGGCGCCTAGAACACACGATAAACATTGTTAGCCGTGTGCGGCGCCCCCCTCCACAGTTTTCTCCTCCGGTCATAGTGTTGTAGTGCTTAGGCGAAGCCCTGTGCGGATCACATCACTATCACCGTCACCACGCCGTCGTGCTGACGAAACTCTCCCTCGACCCTCGGCTGGATCAAGAGTTCGAGGGACGTCATCGAGCTGAACGTGGGCTGAACTCGGAGGTGCCATACGTTCGGTACTTGATTGGTTGGTTCGCGAAGACGTTCGGCTACATCAACCGCGTTAACCTAACGCTTCCGCTTTCGGTCTACGAGGGTACGTAGATCTTGCGTGATCACAGGAATTTTTTTGAAATTGCATGCTACGTTCCCCAACACCATACACCGTCAACGCGCATGTAATCGTGCCATGTCGGCAGAGAAAGAAGCCGGCTACACGGACATCGACGAGGCGGCGGCCAGCACGTCCGTGCCCGCCGCAATCATCAAGAAGAAGTAGAACACGGGAGGCCGCCGTCGCTTGGGTCCCATGAAGGCCACCACCGAGGCGACACCGGCATACACAGCCGGTGTTTTTTCTGGTCGCAGGCCATCGTCGCCCCCCTGCCCAAAAACCAACCCTGATCCGTGCAACTTAGGGCACCCTTCCCCTCCGGCTGAAGAATTAGCCGACGGTTCCACTCCAATGAGCGTTGGGGAAGCGAGCCGCCTTTGCACTGAAGCATATACCTCTGCGTCTCGCAGTTGCCGGACATGGGGAAGACAATGGAGATCCGCGCGGCCGGCCGTAGACTAGTCAAGGGTACCCATGTCGTCGAAATGGATATCCATAGACACCGGCTTTAGACTAGTTTTATCTTAGTCTGGTATCGTTTTTAGTTAAATAAATATTGAAAATATAATGAATTCCGTTTGGTTTATATGAAATCTGTTGTGTTTGTATGTATTTCGTCTGGTTAGTTTAAAGAGTAGTTGAAATGCATGTGAGCAACGTTGAATGACGACCTTCAACATTCATATCCGTGTATTGTTCCCTGTCTACTAACGGATGCGAAAAACAATTTATGGGTGCATTGAAGATGCCCTTTAAGCAACATATACAGCGAAAAGAACTAGTGTATCGGTCCAAGAGAGGCAGCAGTTGCCGCCTCCCCCCCCCCCCCGCGTCGTCTCCTCTGAGGCGACTCGGGGGCAACCCTAGCGCTGCCTCCGAGCTCTCCCCCTCCCTCTTCCTCCTCTCCGCCGCTACCAGAGGGGTGCTCGGCGCCGGCGCGTGGCCCTGATGACGGTGGCGGCGGGGATTCGGCGCCTCCTCCTCGGATGGAGGGTTGTGGCTCTTGGGGCGGCGGCTCCGGCCGGTGGCGCGCGGCGCGGCCTGGGCGGCGGGCGGCGCCGGCGGGCGGCGCCGGCGGGTGCTGGTGGGTGGCTTCCCACGGCTGCGCGGGCAGCGTGGAGGTTGCGGTCGACGGCGCAGCGGCGGATCTTCATTGTCCGCCGAGTCCCTTGAAGAAGCTTCGGTCCCGGCCTGATCTGCTCCGATCTGCGCCGGCGGTGGTCCCTGGCGGCGGAGTCCGTCGCCTTGTGCTGCCGGGCGGCCGGATCTGGCGTTTGGGTGTGGTTCCGGGGGAAACCCCTGACCGGCGCGGCGGCCCCCCCAAAGTCGACGTCTTTGGCGCCGATCCCCTCCCTGGAGGCTTTGGGGTGGACCCTCCCCCTCCCGCCTACCCCTTGAGCTCCGGCGAAAACTGGCTCTCCCCTGGTCTGGGCGTCGACGGCACCTCGGTGGCGTGCTCCTTCTTGAAGGCGGCGGTCGGGATTGGCTCTTGGTGGTGGAGTGGCCGGTGTCCCGATTCCGAAGCACGGCGGCCTGATATTCCTACTTCATCCTGCTCGGGCTCGCCCTTGCATGGTGAACCTTCTTCGGTCTTCTTCATGGTGGCGCGTCTTCGTCCGACAACTCGCCTCCTGTGCTTCGTGCGGCCTCTGCCGGCTCTGGTTCTCGTCTGGTTGGGCTTCCGTTGCTCGTGGGTTAGCGTTGTCTGCTTCTCCTATGGCAGCTCGGTCACCTTGAGATGGGTTTTGTTGTAGCCACTCTGCCGGTCGCCGGTGCGGCACCCATCGAGCCTGGGTGAAAGGGTAGTGGCCCTTTGCAATGGTGGAGACATCTCAAGTGTTGCCCAAGTTTGGCCGTGGATGCAGCCGGTGCGCAATGCTTGCACGGAGTGTCCCTCCTCTCGGGCTCCCAGTTGGCTAGTTGGTGTAGACGTAGTGCTGGTCGTCGACAACGGTGTTGTGGGCTTGGCTCCGGTTGTTGCCATTGTGTTGTTCTGCCTAACACCTTGTATCTTCTTTCCGCTTTGCTTTGCATTCATCTCCTTTGTAATGTGATGCTCTTGTATCCTGACCGGTTAATGGCTTTGTTAATTCAAAGTCGGGCTAGGTTCGAGCTCTTCTCGAGCTCGGCCGGTGCCTTTTCTCTAGAAAAGCAACATATACGACCGAATGCGAACAAAAACCATAGGTACATCCGTTCGCGAGCACCGCTAGTCAAACAAGCGAGCGAAAACGGATGTCCTCGGGTCAAACCAAATGTGCAGTCAAAGCAATATCTCAGTGCTCAACTGGTCAAAAAGCTAACGTACATCACGGTCACGCCCATTTAAGGTGTTTGTTCGGAAGTCGCTTCAGTATTTACTTCTGGATTTGACAAAAGCGACCTCGCTCAACCATCTTCTCACCGAAATCACTGCACATACGATACTTTTTTTCCGACGTTCGTACGACCTGGAATCCGACGGCGTGCTGCATTTTGCTGCTATCGTGTGGATGATGTTGAACATCGTCGGATGAAAGATGTCGTATGTATAGCAACGTTGTCACCTAATCATGGCTAGAAACATGATTATGTTTCCAGATCATACGCGGGAAAATGTCTCGGTGCTACGCCAATTAATGAGTATGGGTGTAAAAAAGAAATCGGGGTGGATGTCGAAATTCTTATAGAACTACTCCATCCGTTCCAAATTATTTAGGCCAGAGTATGTAACTTACCTAGTTTTTTCTCCACTGACAATTACAAACATACTTCCTCCGTTCTAAATTATAAGATGTTTAACATTTTTTAAAAATCGGATGTATATAGACGCGTATTAATATGTTTGTTCACTCATTTCAACCTGTGTATAGTTTATATTGAAAAATATCTAAACCATCATATAATCGGAACGGGGTAGTATTTCTTTTGGCAAGCTACTTTGGTTTCCCATTTTGTCGGTAAACTGCTTGTGTTGAGTATATATAGCTTGCTTGTGTTCGGAGGACGTGAGCTGATGCATTCACTTGCTTGCGTACACATGGAGACGTCGGGTGGCGGCACGGCGCAGCACCACTTCGTGTGCCCCATCTCACTGCAGCCCATGCAGGACCCGGTCACGGCGCCCACCGGCATCTCCTACGACCGACGCGCCATCGAGCGGTGGCTCGCCAACGGCCACGCCACCTGCCCCGTCACCGGCCGGCCGCTCTCCCTCACCGACCTCACCCCGAACCACACCCTCCTCCGCCTCATACTCTCCTGGCATCCAGCGTCGAAGGTGGCACCTGACGTGGCGCCGACGTTGGAGCCCGATGATCCGGAGGTCGCTGTGCTTGTCGCGAAGGTGATGTCCCCGACTTCTTGCCCAACGGCCGATGTTCTCTGCGAGGCGGCGGCGTCTGCCGCCGTGAACATCACGGCGCGGCGGTGCATGGTGCGCGCCGGCGTGCAGTGGCGCGTGCTCCGTCTATTCTCGTCGTGCGGTAAGACGAGCTCGCGCGCTGTGATGCCCACCGTTGAAGCGTGCCTGGCTCTCCTTGACGCGCTCGACGTCTCCGCCGACGAGCTCCGGCCTCTCGTTTCCGGCAACCACGACCTCGTCGACGCGCTGACGCACGTGCTGGTGACGCTCGAGAATGAGACCTACTCCGGCGGCGTCGGGAACAGGAACAAGACCAGAGACAGCGCGGTGCGGCTCCTAGACTCCGTGACCGAGTCGGCTGACATGGTGCTGCTCGAGCGGCTGCGTCCGGAGCTCTTCCGCGCCGTCACGGCGGTAGTGCGCGACCGTACCGTATCCCCTGGCGCGACCTGCGCGGCGCTGCGTGCCCTCCTCAACGCGTGCCCCAGCGGCAACGGCAAGAACCGCGTCCTCATCGCCGAGGCCGGGGCGGCGCACGAGGCCATCGAGCTGGAGCTGTCCTCCTGGCCCTCGTCCCCGAGCGGCAAGAGCAGGCGCGTCACGGAGCTTGTCATGGCGCTGCTGGCCCGGCTGTGCGCGTGCGCGGAGGGGCGGGCGGCTGTGGTGGCGCACCCCGCGGGGATCGCACTGGTGGCAAAGCGTGCGCTGCGCGTGTCCGCGGCGACCGACAAGTCCGCTGTGCGGGTGCTGGCGGCGGTCTGCGGCAGGGCGGCGTCGCCGGAGGTGGTGCGGGAGATGGCCCGCGTGGGCGCAGTAGGGAAGCTCTGCTGCGTGCTGCAGGCGGACTGCGACCGAGACGTGAAGGAGACGGCGAGGGCCGTGCTGAGCATGCACTCCGGCGTGTGGTGCGGGTCGCCCTGCGTCAGCGCCTACCTGCTCTCTAGGTACCTCTAGTTAGCTGCCATGTCACACTTGCACTGGTGCATGGTGGAACTGGAACATGCTCGTTGCGACATCCTGTTGGTTAATTGGATTTCTTGGTTCCTTGATCAATTCTTGCTGGTTTGTAAGATAAACTGAAGTTGAAATCCCAAATTTGACGCTTGAGGTGTCACTGACATGTGGGGGCAAGAGATGTCATTTTCATGACTCGTGACTCGGGAGTTGTGAGATCTTTACAAATGCTAACGCACATTACCATGGTTCAAATAGTTCAAACAAGGCGGACCATGAGTCGACGAGTGTACATCACTGTGGAATAAATACAGTATGAACCATGCATGCGTGCATGCACCACGTGTTGTAAAGGGCAAGAGTCAGCAGACTTGGAGCTCCTTCACTGAGACACAACACACATACCCCACATCCGTTTCATATAAATTCTTGTTTTGATTATGCAGCTTTCGATCACTGTGTGGGCACATTGATGTAGTCTTCAAATCAAATTTTGTAGAATTTGACCAAATTTATATTTAAAAAATAGCATTCATCATGATATCAAATCAATATCCTCAAATCGGTCATGGAATATATTTTTATATTATATTTCATTTTGTATTCAGATGCTCTTTTTTAAAATAAATTTTGTTAAACTTCCCAAAGTTTGACCGAAGCAAAACTAATGTGCGAAGTAATATGAAAGGTATATCACCGTATTCAACATATGCTACCGTCGGTCATGTCCCTACATGTTAATTGTATGAAAATAAAAAATAAGGAACGCCGACGCTCTAGATACAACTTCTATACTGGCCAATCAAGTCGCCAATTACATGCACTAGCTAAATTACACATGTGTTACTACAGGGTGAAATAATATCTAAAGAATTGTAGCGTGTGACCGATTGTACTTGTTAGGGCCCTTGCCTAACCAGCCCACCTACAGGCCAGTCGGCGGCCCAACACAATGGCCTGGTTGCAAGCTACATATACCTGGGAGGAGGCCACGAGCTAACCGTCCAGTGGTGAACCCGGCGGCGACTCTCTCCCCTATCCCCTTCTTCCCTCAAATTCGTGTATCCAGTGATTGTAACCCTAAATTTTCACTCGAATTTGTGAGATATTGCAATAGATTGTGTGAGGAATAGTTGGTTGCTAACATCTTGTATTCAAAGCCAGACCATCACCCTACCATCCCCAATTTTCTTAACATCTGGTACTCCGGCGTGGTGGCGTCCACTGTGTTTGTGATTGATTGCATGCAAAATTAACTAGTACCTGGCTACTCCCTCTGTCCGTCAAGGAGCGTGCGTCTGGCTCCAATTTTTTTCCAAAATAAGTGTACGTCTAGCTCCACCGCTAGTAATTTTGCATTCACCCCCTAGTCTACGCCTCGAGGTCACCGCAACGAGCGATGACCCACTCCTCTCATCCTCCCCCAAATCGAAGCCAGTCTTCTTCCTCTCCCCCAAACTCTCTCCCTCCCGATCCAATCCCAGATTGTTGAGAGTCAATCATCTAGTCAAAGGCCATCGCTGGTCATGCAGATATTAATGGCGGCCGGTCCATATAAGTTGCCGATAGGGTGTGCATCGCACATGATCCATGGAAGGCGGCGGAGGAGCGGTAGGCAGAGGAGCGGGCTGAGGAGCAGAAGTCGGCGATGGCTAGCAAGGCAAGGCCGTCACGACGGCGGGCGGTGCAACATGCGACCGCGGCGGATCTGGTACTAGAGTTCCTCAACGTGCTCAGGCAGCCAGGTTCCACCCTCGTACGTCCTTCGGCGTTGGCGGAGCGGTGTCGGAGCCAAAATTTTCAGGTTCCTCGAGCTGGACAAGGGAGCAGGGGATGGCGTTGAAGCTGGTGTTGGGAACGTGGGCGTGGTACCTGCGGTGGAGTGGCTCATGCGATTGAGAAGGATGGCGTGGCGGCAAGTGCTGGCAAAACGGCGTGGCGGCAGGTGTTGAGCAAGCTCGTCTTGGGGCGGACTAGGACGCCGTGGAGAAGACCAGCAAGTCTACTACTCCGTGAGTACCGGTAGCTCTCTAAGTTTGACGATGCAAGCTGTACCGTGCATGAACAATTGGATAAATAATTTTACAAAGTCCAGCATTGCACCACATCTAATATTACAACTTCTAATGGGCTAAGGCGTGCATGACGCTCTCATATAGTTCGCGATCATAGTCTAAAACATTAGGAAGATTTCCTGCTTGTTCTAGGCCATCCTTGTACATGTGAGGGATCTTGTAGTCGTTGCCTCCACCTCTCTTGATGACCTCAGTTAAGCAGCTTTGTAGTGTCAGGAAAATTTTGTTTATCTTATCGACATCATATTAATGCTGCACATTGTTGATTAGCTCATCTAAATTGTTAGACACCAGCTTATCAGACATGGAATGTAGTGAAGAGAATAGGACAAGGTCTAGGATATTCATATCCGATGAGTTCAAGGGCTGCTGCATGAGGCGAATATCAATCCCAGTCTGGGCAACAACATTAAGGAAACCTAGGTCATTACTTGGGACATGTGAGGGCGAATTGTCTTGCTGGATTCATATGGTCTTACCTGCGAGCTCTTGAGGCCAAACTGCTTGAATAGCTGGTAGTAACTTTTGAATCAAAAACTCCCTCAACGTTTCTCTCTTAACGGAGATTGCTTTGGTGATTAGTGTCCCTCTTGGACGGTAATCACTTTTCCTTGGCGATGGCTCATACAAACAACAATGCAACTCAAGTTAGATTAAGTACTGATGTGCATAATAAATAAAATAAGTAAAGGTTGAAGTTCACCTTTTTGATAAAGGGCCAAATGCCTATCTTTCCATAAAAAATGCAAATACCTTCTGCATTGTATCTAGGCCTGGCTATAGCAACCGAAAACATGATCTTGCCAATGGAGTTCTTATTTTTGCATAGTCCTATGTGGGTCTTATTCTGATGGCAACTTGTAGAATTTCACGGTCTTCTGAGTGGTGTTAAACCACTTTTCATCTATATGGACTATGTTCCGCATATCCTTGAACGTGGGCCCATTTTGCAAACTTCGCTAGTCAAATGTAGAGAGGCCTTTTTGTTTGCTTCCTTCAAATATAGTTTGAGTGAGCTTGAATGCCTATTGAGCAAGCCGTCCATAAACATCCTATGTAGTGTGGTCTTCTTCACACCCAAAGCTCTTGCGAGGCTACGCATAGTTCTCCTTTTGCTCCGAGGAATCTCAACAAGCATACTGAGGTCAACTACAATCCTTTTGCGCCCATAGTTTTTTGGCTTCCTTGATCTTACATCAACGGGTACGTCTTGTGGAAGACACTCCTCCACTCTCCTCCAAACACGTTTTACCTTGTGCACTGAAACATGGAACCTGTTTGTAACTTCTCTAGTGGTGGTCTTCTTTAATTTTCGATTGACACTTCTTGCTAGCAATTTTTCATAAATACCAGTCCTTTGCAGATCTATTAAATTATTGTATTTTTCTTCATCATGAGCTCGCTCATTATCTTGTTGCTCTTGCTCCACATCCATGTCTTCTTCTGGTACTGAATCATACATGGCTTCATCTGGTTCTGAATCATCAAGCTCTTCTTCCTCAAACTAAATCTCTATATCGCCTGCATACACACCATAGTCCTCCTCGTCAACTTGAAGGTTTCGTAGAGCTTCATACATTGCTTGCACTTCCTCTTCCATGCTCTGGAAAACACCACCTTGGTCTTGAAGTTCATCGTCTACAAGATGAGGTCATGTGAGTACACTAGTAGAAAAAGGGTCAAACGTGAAGCACATTAGTGCCGGTTTGAATTAGAGCCGGCACTAATATGTACATTAGTGCCGGTTCCAACGGCTAGCCGGGCCGCTCTCATTAGTACCGGTTCGTGGCGAACCTTTAGCACCGGTTCGTGGCACGAACCGGTACTAATGAGAGTCGTGGCAGAATGTTGTCAGTCTGGGGCCCCTCCAGCACCTTTAGTACCGGTTCATGGCACGAACTGATACTAAAGGTCGTCCTACATAAACCCTTCGTCCACCCGAGCTCGCTCTGTTCTTCCCCTTTCCCCTCTCCTCTTTGTTCTTCCCCTCTTCCTCTCGAGCTCATCACACATTTTGCCCAAAATTTGTCAAGATTTGAAGGCCCCCATCCATTCAAATGATCACAAAGGTTAGCAACTTTGTCCTTTCATCTCTCATTGCTAGATTAGCTCTTGCAATGCTTTATATAGTGATTAATTTGTGAGTTTAGTAATTTGGGAGGAAATATATATATGTGCTAGTATTTGATTTATATGCAATTTGAGGTCAAAAATAACACTTAGTTTGCATATGTAGGTGTGGTTTACTTAGTACCTTCTAAATCTCCGCCGTAACCACCGTCGATCGCACGCACCGTCCTGTCGCCGGCACCACCTTGTGGTGAGCCTCTTGTTCATGAAATTTTATATAAAAATTGATGTTTGTGTGATTTGGATATATAGTTACTCGTATAATTATCTTACTCGTACGTTGTTTGTTATACATATAGTGCCATGGTTTTGATATCCGTCCCCGTCGGCCCTCGTCCTTGTTATGATTCGGATGTGGTATATATATTCTCTTTTAAAACTAGTTGCATTTCGTGTTTATGACAAATTATGCCCATCAAGTTGACATAGAATTTTTTTCTAGGAGGTATGTGAACCGGAAATTCCAACCGACCCTATTGTCGAGAGGTTAAATTTAGTTGAAAGAGAAAACGAGTACTTGAAAGAAAAATTGAAAAGAATTGAGGGGGAGAAGATGGAATTGGAGTTGCATGTTGCCGATGTCGTCGATGATCACAAGATCAACATGGAGAAAATGCGCTTGAAGATTAAAAAGATTAGAAAATATGCCATCGATAGTGAGGCTTGGTATCATTATGCTGTTGGATCCATTGTTACCTTAGTTGCGATCTTGATCACATTTGTTGTTGCATTTAAATGCTTTAGCTAGAGAGTTATTTGTTTGTTGCATTTAAGTGTTGTATGAACTTTATGTATGAACTTGTATTAATTTGGTCCATTCGGTGTTGTGTAATGAAGATGAGTCGGCAATGGATGTACGATGACCGATGCTCTCCCCAGTTCGTTGAGGGCGTGCATACTTTTCTGATTGCGGCTGAGGCAAACAAGCGGGCGGATGGTTTTATGCCTTGTCCATGTGCTGGCTGTAAGAATGGTCACAATTACTCTAAGTCAAGAACCATTCACGTCCACCTGTTTGAGTCTGGTTTCATGCCCCACTATAATGTTTGTACCAAGCACGGAGAAAGAGGGGTTATGATGGAAGACAATGAAGATGAAGAGGACGACGACAGCTATCCTGGCCCTGGGTTCCTTGAATACGATGATACAACAATGGGGGAAGAAGCTGAGCCGGTAATGCGGGAAGAAGCTGAGCCGGCAATGCGGGAAGAAGCTGAAGAAGAGGCATCAGATAAGCCCGTTGATGATCTAGGTCGGGCCATTGCCGATGCAAAGAGAAACTGCGCAAGTGATTTGGAGAAGAAGAAGTTGCAGCGCATGTTAGAGGATCACAAAAAATTGTTGTACCTGAATTGCGTAGGTGACAAGAAAAAGCTGGGCACCACACTGGAATTGCTGCAATGGAAGACAAAGAATGGTGTATCTGACAAGGGATTTGGAAAGTTGCTGGTAATGATAAAGGATATGCTTCCAAAGGACAACGAATTGCTCAAGAGTACGTACGAAGCAAAGAAGGCTGTCTGCCCTCTAGGGTTAGAGGTGCAGAAGATACATGCATGCCCTAATGATTGCATCCTCTACCGCGGTGAGTACGAGGATTTGAACGCTTGCCCGGTATGTGGTGCATTGCGCTATAAGATCAGCCGCAATGACCCTGGTGATGTCGAGAGCGAGCGCCCCAGGAAGAAGATTCCTGCCAAGGTGATGTGGTATGCTCCTATAATACCACAGTTGAAACGTTTGTTCCAAAACAAAGAGCATGCCAAGGCGATGCGATGGCACAAAGAAGACCGTAAGAAAGACGGAAAGTTGAGAGTACCCGCTGATGGGTCGCAGTGGAGAAAAATCGAAAGAAAGTACGGGAAGGAGTTTGCAGATGACGCAAGGAGCGTATGGTTTGGTCTAAGCGCAGATGGCATTAATCCTTTTGGGGAGCAGAGCAGCAACCATAGCACCTGGCCTGTGACTCTATGTTTGTATAACCTTCCTCCTTGATTGTGCATGAAGCGGAAGTTCATTATGATGCCAGTGCTCATCCAAGGCCCTAAGCAACCCGGCAACGACATTGATGTGTACCTAAGGCCATTAGTTGAAGAACTCTTACAACTGTGGAATGGAACAGGTGTACGTGCGTGGGATGAGCACATGGGGGAAGAATTTGACCTAAAGGCGTTGCTGTTCGTGACCATCAATGATTGGCCTGCTCTCAGTAACCTTTCAGGACAGACAAACAAAGGATACCGCGCATGCATGCACTGTTTGGACGATACCGACAGTATATATTTGGCTAATTGTAAGAAGAATGTGTACCTGGGACATCGTCGATTTCTTCCGAGCAGACATCCCGTAAGAAAGAAAGGCAAGCATTTCAAAGGTGAGGCGGATCACCGGACGAAGCCTGGCTACCGTACTGGTGCTGATGTACATGATATGGTCAAAGATTTGAAGGTGGTCTTTGGAAAGGGTCCTGGTGGACAACCTGTTCCGAATGACGCTGACGGACGCGCACCCATGTGGAAGAAGAAATCTATATTTTGGGACCTGCCCTATTGGAAAGACCTCGAGGTCCGCTCCGCAATCGACGTGATGCACGTGACGAAGAATCTTTGTGTGACCCTGCTTGGCTTCTTGGGCGTGTATGGGAAGACAAAAGATACACATGAGGCACGGGAGGACCAGCAACGTATGCATTGAAAATACGGCATACATCAGGGTCATGCAAGCTACGCTCTTACCAAAGAAGAGAAGGAAATCTTCTTTGAATGCCTGCTCAGTATTAAGGTACCGTCTGGCTTCTCGTCAAATATAAAGGGAATAATAAACAAGGCAGAGAAAAAGTTCCAGAACCTAAAGTCTCATGACTGCCACGTGATTATGACGCAACTGCTTCCGGTTGCATTGAGGGGGCTTCTATCGGAAAACGTTCGATTAGCCATTGTGAAGCTATGTGCATTTCTCAATGCAATCTCTCAGAAGGTAATCGATCCAGAAATCATACCAAGGTTACAGAATGATTTGGTGCAATGTCTTGTCAGTTTCGAGTTGGTGTTCCCACCATCCTTCTTCAACATCATGACACACGTCCTAGTTCACCTATGCGAAGAGATTAACGTTTTGGGTCCTGTATTTCTACACAATATGTTCCCCTTTGAGAGGTTCATGGGAGTCTTAAAGAAATATGTTCATAACCGTGCTAGGCCAGAAGGAAGCATCTCCAAGGGCCGTCAAAATAAGGATGTCATTGAGTTTTGTATTGACTTTATTCCTGACCTTAAGCCGTTTGGTGTTCCTGAATCGCGGCATAAGGGCAGACTAGATGGAAAAGGCACGCTAGGAGGGGAACAAATAATATGTATGGACGGACATTCTCTCACTGAAGCACACTACACAGTTCTACAGAATTCCGCCTTGGTGGCTCCGTATATGGATGAACACAAGAATTTGCTATGCTCCAAACACCCGGAGCGGTCTGATGACTGGATTACACGTGAACAAACTAGTAGTTTCGCCAGCTGGTTGCAAGCACGTACCATGCATGACACCTCTATTGAAGATGACCTATACTTGCTGTCCCAGTTACCATCTTCGAATATAATGACTTTCAAAGGGTACCAGATAAATGGTAATACATTTTACACGATCGCCCAAGATAAGAAGAGCACCAACCAAAACAGTGGTGTCCGCTTTGATGCAGAAACCAAGACGGGAAAGGAAACATATTATGGTTATATACAGGACATATGGGAACTTGACTATCAACGTGGTTTGAAGGTCCCTTTGTTTCGGTGCAAATGGGTCAATATGACACGAGGCGGGGTAACGGAAGACCCGCAGTACGGAATGACAACAGTGGATCTCAACAATCTTGCGTATGCAGACGAACCATTCGTCCTAGCCAATGATGTGGCACAGGTTTTCTATGTGAAGGACATGTCTACCAAGCCAAGAAAAAGAAAAGATAAGGAAGCGAATGCATCGTACGATGAGCCAAAGCGGCACATAGTTCTTTCTGGGAAGAGAAACATCGTGGGAGTGGATGACAAGACAGACAAGTCAGAAGATTATGAAAAGTTTGATGAAATTTCTCCATTCACAGTGAATATTGACCCGAGCATCCCGTTAAATGATGAAGATTTTCCATGGCTACGACGCAAAGGGACACACGCGAAGAAAAAGTTTCACACCCAAAGATCTGGGATGTAATCGGCTTAACTATCATCACTTTCTTCTGTGTTTCACACCCAGGAGGGATCTCTGTAATAGTTAGGGTAGCTAGTTATGTGTTTTGGCATTTGAAACGCGAATAAATTTTATGTGCAAGCAAATTCTTTCATGCATTTACTGATTTTTTTAGCTAAATGACCCTGAAATTGAAAAGCATTTCAAATGAACTCAGAAAAGGTTGAAAGTTGGCATGGTATCATAATTTCACCCACATAGCATGTGCAAAAAAGTAGAGAGGGTTACCGCAAAAACTGGATGCACTTCGTGTACAAAATGGACAATCTGTTTCGAAGTATCAGGGTTTCGGACGAAAACTCATCCGTTACAAAGGCATTTCATTTTTTAAATAACCTAAGCATTACCAAATTGAATATAATGATAAAACACACAAATATTAAACATAAGAAAAAAGAATCACCGAAAAATCTATTTTCAAAGTTAAGTTATTCACAAAAATAAATAAAGCAAAAAAAATAAGAAAAAAAAAACCCACCTACTGGGCCACAGCGGCCCGCATACGACTAGAAACCCAAATTCAAGTTGGGCCAGGATGCATGCCCGCTAGCCCCGTAGGCCCAACAGGGCATCGCAGAAGAGGTAGGCCCAGAAGGCCTGCTTAAGAGAGGAGCTCGAGACAGCAGCGACGGCGGGTCTTATAAGCAGGTGCGAGTGCCCCTCGGCTAGCGAGGTGTGACTAAACTTTTGTGCCCCTCGCCTGGCAGCTCACACCCTTTAGTACCGGGTCGTGGCACCAACCGGTACTAAAGGGGGGCCTTTAGTACCGGTTGGAGCCACGACCCGGTACTAAAGGGGGTCGCTTCCCGCCGCTTGGGCTAGCCAAAGCAGACCTTTAGTACCGGTTGATGGCTCCAACCGGTACTAAAGGTGGGTTCTATATAAGAAAACACTTCAAAATTTCGTCAGTTTCTCATCTCTCCCTCTGCTTCTTCTCCTCTGCACCGTCGCTCGCCGCCCCCGTCACCGCCCCGTCGCCGCCCCATCCCCGTCGTCGCTGCCCGTCGTCCCGTCCCCGTCGTCACCGCCGCCCCGGCCCGTACGTCCCCGTCCCCGTCGCCGCCCTGGCCCATACGTCCCCGTCCCCGTCGTCGCCGCCCCGTCGTCGTCGCGCCCGTCGCCGTCCCCGTCGCCGCCCCCCGTTGCCTCTCGCCTCGCCGGCCGGTGAGCGCGCGCGCACACACACATACATTTTTAGTTATAGATTTTTCTGTTTTTTAGAAATTGTTAGACATTTTTCTGTTTTTTAGAAATAGGTAGAATTGTTAGAATTGTTAGAATAGTTAGAAATGTTAGAATTGTTAGAAATTTTTCTGTTTTTTAGTTATAGAAATAGTTATAAAAAAGTTAGAATTGTTAGAAATTTTTCTGTTTTTTAGTTATAGAAATAGTTATAAAAAAGTTAGAATTTTTTTTTTGTTATAGAAATATTAGAAATGTTATAGAAATGTTAGTTATATATAGCATTGTTAGAAATGTTATAGAAATGTTAGAAATTTTAGTTATCAAAATCCAATCATTAAAAAAATGTTACTTTTTGCGGGCATATAGCTAGTATTTGTTGTCGACGATGCCCGACCCGCATCCTCGCCGTCGACACGTCCGCGACGACGTCCAGCTAACCCATGTCCGGGACTGGGCTCCGCCGGGCTGGCACTGGGAGGTGCTGCTTGAAGGGGCGCGCCGCTTGATGAGGAACCCGGCCCCGGGTCCCGTCGTCGACCCCGATCTCGTTTGGTGGCGTTCGCGTGGGCCAGTTTCGGTGCGGAGGGAGCCGGCCCCGCCAGAGGTGGTACGTCGTCGTGTCAGGGAGGAGGACGAGCACGTCCATCGCTACATGTTTGCGTTAGAGGGCGGCAGGTTCTCCAATACCTGGCAGTTTCTTCAGGGATCTCACTTCAGCTATGATCCTGTGAGGTGACGAGGAGCACACACTCGGAGATGCCAAACATCGTATCATCCTATGGAGAAAGGATTGCATCGTCTTTCGAAGGCCACCGACACCGCGTCACCCGACTCCTCGTCGAAGTCCGTCACCGAGTCAGCAGACTCCCGCTCCTCCAAGTCCACCAACGCGTGAGGCCACTCCTCCTCCTCCTCCAAGTCCGGCAAAGTGTCAGGCCACTCCTCCTCCAAGTCCGACACATCGTCAGACGTCCACTCCTCCTCCAAGTCCGGCAAAGTGTCAGGCCACTCCTCCTCCAAGTCCGGCACAGCTTCAGGCCACTCCTCCTTGTCCAACTCAGCCCCGTCAGCCGTCTCCGCCGCCTCAGCAATCCATGAAGAGACACCCCGCAGCTATGGTGCGTAGCGGTACCAGTCGAGGCCATAGTACAGGAAGTACAGGCGGAGGCAAGCGATATAAATATGGTCCAAACCTCAGTACTCCTCTTCCTGAGAGGGCTTACGACAGGACCAAGGAGCAAACCAATGCCATAGTGCGGGCAGAAGTTGACGCCCATTTTGGACCGAAACCGCCACCGCCGCCAAGGGAGAAAATGCCTGTGGAAGTTCTTGACCACTTCGTTCGTATGGCTGAACCACCAGATCCTAAGCCTGTTGACACAGACTATGAGCGCCACATCAGGAAGTTACATCGACAACGTCTATAGAAGGAAGCGAGCTCGAGCTCGAGCAAACAACAAGCAGCTGTCAAAAAATGCGAGAGAACCTTTGCCCAGCTGGGGGAACAGTGGGCGCAACCGATCCCCCCGCTTGTTGTGCCGCCAACAACACATGACAGTACGCACGGCCAATATTATTGTGGGCAAACAGTTTACGTTCCCTAGGTGGGCGATGTGGTAATAACTCAGGAGCATATAACGCAGGCTGAAGAACTCAAGATCACTGTTGGACAACTCCTCGAGATCGAGGACATGCCTGTGCTTACAGAGGAGGAAATAAAACGGAAATATGTCCGGGGCCAACCTTTGGTCAAGCCAGAAGATGTCAAGGAGCTCCCAACGAGAATGTATGAATTGCATCAATGGTACATGGACATTACCAAGAGATCCAATCGACAGTCCCTCATGGTGCAAGTCAACACGAATCATTTCTACCATGAGAAACCTGGGACCGTTGAGTATTCTGAACTGTTTCAGTTATACAATCAAGACGCACTCGACAAATCTATCGTCAGTTGCTATTGTCTGTAAGTGATTTCTTTCTGTAATTTAAGTCTCAAGCTAGCTGTATTGATCCTTTTGATCAATCATTACCTGTAATTATCCTCACTATATTCTTTTCTGTGGTATTATGCAGGATGAAGATGTAAAAATGAAAAAAGGTGGACTCTTTGGCATTGGGTTCATTGACCCAAACACCGTTAATGAATACACATGGAATATAAGCGACTATTATAAAAAGCAGGTAGAGGACAGCATGTTCGAGTTCTTGAAGCACCTCAAATACAATGAAGATATACTACTTCCTTACAACTTCAAGTGAGTCACACTTTCTTGTACTACAAATTCTCTGTTTTTGCCTACTAGTTAGCTAGCTACATGTTTTTGCTTACATATATATGCCCGCTTAATTAAAACATGCAAACGTGTGTGCATGCAGATTTCACTGGATCTTGTGTATCATTAAAGTTGACGAAGGAACAGTTGAAATACTGGACTCACTACTCTCAGAAAATAAAGACTATAACATCTTGTTTGGGATAGTCAACAGGTAATTTCAATCATTATTAACTATATATCTCGGCCTATTTAGTTTGTCATTTCATGATATGAACTATTTAATAACCCCTTTATTCATTTTCTTTGTCGACGGGCAGGGCTTGGGCAAGGTTCATCAGCATAACGGAAGACGAATGGAAATGACAGCTGAGATGGCTTCGACCCAGGGTAAGTAATTAAGTAGTGTGGTAGCTAGCTGCCATCTTTTTAATATTATCATGCTTGATTAATTATTATCTGATCAAATTAAATTCCATTCTCGTAAAGGCCATAAAGCAGGCGCAGGGGACTGATCTGTGTGCATACTGCGTTTGCGAGAACATTTGCATGATGACGTTCGAAAGGAGCAGATCTCAAAGACATGAATGGGTACGCTTGTCAGAACACTATTCACAATTTGTGCACCATTATCGATATCTAGTCACACAACTAATACACATGCATATTGATCTCCTTCTTAACAGTTCACAGAGGTGCGGGACAAGCTCCTAGATACGGAGCGCGTACAAGCACTTCAAGAAGAAATAGCGGGATTTTTGCTCGACCAGGTCATAAATCCGAAAAGAGAATACTATTACCCGCTACCGCCCCCATCGACCAGGTCATGAACCACTTCCAATTTGTCATCGTGCTCCGAAGGCACCAATTAGGCTAATGCAAACTGGCTCCAAAGGCAACATGCATATGTACGAGAAATTGTATATATAGCTATACATGTGTGTATGTGTGAATTAATATGGTGGTTTGTGAGACATTGATGATCTATATATATATATATATATATATATATATATATATATATATATATATATATATATGATTGGTTCTACTAGCTACCATATATATGCATAACGTGTACAATGTGTAGTATCGTAAAATACCAGCAAACAAAAAAGAATTAAAATGGAAAACACAAAATTAATGAAAAAGAAATCATAAAACCAAAAACCCCCCAAACATTTTAGTACCGGTTGGTGTTACCAACCGGTACTAAAGGGCTCCCGGCCCCCAGAGCTGGCTCGTGCCACGTGGTTGCCCTTTAGCACCGGTTCGTGCTGGACCGGTACTAAGGGGGGGGGGCTTTAGTGCCCAAACTTTAGTGCCGGTTATGGAACCGGCACTAAAGGGCCTTACGAACCGGTGTTATTGCCCGATTCTGCACTAGTGGTAGTTGAATAAGATTACAATTAAACATAAATTTATCTTACTAACCTGATTCATCTGATCCATGCAGGTCCTCTTCTCCACGGGTAACATCAGCCTCATGTTCATATTCTACCTCAAGACATCGACCCTTGTTTAGATTGAAGTGACATGCGGGTTGGAGTTCTTCATCCATAGCTTTGAAAATCAAAAGTCATAATAGAGGTCAAGCTTTCTTTTTGACAAATTCAAATCTGAATAGTACCAAATTTATTAGTTTTTTTTTCGAATTATGTTGTGAATTTATGTCAAGAATAGATTCCAACTTAACTTCTCAAATAGAAATACTACATTGTTTCATTTAGGAATATTAGTTGCATCCAAAGTAAATCTTCACGAGGCAATGATAGAAATAATATTTTCTCTGTCTTGGCTTTGTATAATAGGCACTTTGAAAATTGTTTGTCTTGTCGCTTGTACGTTGTTAATGTAGTTTCAACATATAGTTTTACTAGCCTGATTCATCCTGTTCATGCAGGTCCTCTTATCCATGGGCAACATCGGCCTCATGTTCATCTTCTACCTTAAGAAACATGTTTAGATCAAAGTGAACAAGAAGAATTGAACAAATTAGCAAGGAGTACCTGGGTCCATGGTTAGATCGAAGTGATGTTCGGGTTGGAGTTCTTCGTGCAAGGCAGCTCCATCTTCTTCCTGTACAGCTGCTCATCCAAGGCAGCTCCATCTTCTTCCTATACAGGGTGCTCGTCCAAGGCAGCTTCATCTTCTTCCTGTACAGGTTGGCAATTGAGATCAACAGGTTGCCAATTCAGACCAGGCAACCCGCTAGCTTCTTCCTCTCCCTCATGTGCTGCTGCTAAGTTCAAGTCGATGACCATGGCTAGTGTGTGTGTGGTCTACTATTTGGTCCATGTAAGTTGGCTTTGTAGCTAGGATTAGACACTTGGTCTTGTAATTTTTGTAGCGCCAAGTACCTTCGTTGTTTTACTAGTATAACTGGCGGGAACCGTGAAAGTTGGAGGTAAATTTGTCCCGGTTTCCATTGCTCGCATTATTGTGAATGTTTGTGGGTGGGTCTATACATGGGTGTACAAGAGAAAAATGTTATTAAGAGGAGTTTGATGGATCATATAGCTTATTTTTGTTTGTACGCTATTATATATTCCTTCGCCATTTAGGCCCAATTGGAACACATCATCTTAAAAGTTTTGGGCGTCGATAACTGTTACACGTTTGGCACAATGGACACCCGACCGCACGACTCTTCCGATCGTACCCAGGAGCCAGCCCATATGATCCTATGTGGGCGAACATTAAAAATGCTCACACATTCGGGCGCAGCTAGGATGGCCCACACGACCATGTGTGGCAATTTCTCACCCCCACCCCGTGAGCACGAACGCGTGTGTAATTAGTTTTAGTTGCCATGTGTAATTAATTATAGTTGCCATTTATAACTAATTGAAGTTGTCACGTGTGGTCAAACCATAGTTTCCATGTATAATCAGCCATAATTGTCGTGTGTGATTAACTAGTTGTCACATATGCACAACTGCAGTTGGCATCTATCACCGTGCAGGCGTCGTGTGGGTGAAGAACAGTTTCACCCACACGTTCGGACGAGCGTCGTGTGTCCGTTGGAGCAAGGAGCGCCCACAAATGTGGCACTAAATGATAACGCCCACACGATGTTGGGTGCTTACGTGGCTCTCGACCCAGATGGCAATTACTGCAATATTTGTGCAAATAAATCGAATGACATTGACTGCTTTTGGGCCATGTCGATAAGTGCCGCACGTGTGGGAGTTATCATTTAGGAAAGTTTTTGAAACAGGAAAAGTGTAAGAACTGAGATGTAAGACCGACTCTAACCGATCCCTAAAAAATAGTGGAAGATCGGGACGAGTGAACCTTAGTGGAGTATATTTACCCCACTAAGTTTTGGCTGGACCTAACCGATCCCCTAAATATAACGGAGTATAATTTTGTTTTCTCCAACTTATTCATTTCTAGTTTACATTTCAATTACATATTAACACACATATAGAAATGGAACATAGATATGAAGGTTCAAGCAAATCATGAATATAGTTTACAAACCGAATTCAAAATTTACAGACTGAATTATTCAAACTAAAACACACCTAATGCTTCAAATGTAGCAAATAACATGAGAAACACAACTAAGAAATGCTATGAAGTAGCCAGTGATGCTCAATAAGATCTTTTTGGAGTTGAGTATGAACTTGTCGGTTCTTAATCCGACGATGCCCTTCAAGGTATTCCTGGATCCTATTTGGAACGTACTCTGGCTCATTAGAAATCCTCTTACTTCACTTTATGACATCAACCTGTGGGTGTCTTCCTCGTTGGGTGCCCTCAAGTACTTCGGTCCAAAAACATCGATCACAACTTTAGTGAACCTTCGAACGGACTCCAAGATTGTGTCTTCACCAACGCGGACATAGTCGTCAATTGCATCGGCCGAACATCCGTGTGCCCAAACTCAAACAGCCGCAAGGCACTTCATCAGAGGGCTTGCACTTATCTCTCCGCATACATTTCTTCGAAGCTTGAACCAATCATCATACTTCTCAATGGCTTTTGCAACGGTCAGAAAAAAAAGACTTGTGTGCATCTGAAAGCACAGGCGAAAGTACTTCTTCGGATAGGTTGGAGTTGGATCAAACTAGTCTCTCATGATCTTGGCATGACCCTTCACTCTATCATAGTCGATTTGTATGCGGCCAAACTACCATTCTCTCCTAGGCCGCCCAATATCATCGCTGAAAATCATGCCATGAACGGTTTCAAAGTCTTCCTCATCTTCTTCCTCTTCGGATGACGGCGAGTCCTCGAAGATCATCTCCCTCAACCTCTTCATCTTCAATTCAAACATCTCGGCTCAAAACGAAAAAAAACTCACCTAGGCAAACCATCGAACACTTGCAAGCCGGTGGCGGTGCACTGGCTGGCTGACGTCGTTTAGGCCAAATCAGCGGGAAACGACGTGTGAGAATGACCTGCAACGGTGCCCAAGAAGGCCAGATGCGGCAGCCGCCAAAAGAGGAAGAAGATTCGAAGCAATCCAACGAATCGGCTATGGCGATGGCGGCGGTGTTCACCTTGATTTCGACAATGATGACAGACGACGAATAGGCACGGGGTCGAGCAAAAGTGCGAGAGGGCCAAGGGAGGCAACGAGGTAGTAGCGGGGCCGGTGGGCGGTCGTCGGGAGGTGCGTGAGCGAAGAGGCAGTGGGGGGAGAGGCACGAGAGAGGCAATTTTTTTTTCTTTCGAGTGGTAGTGGCCGAGTATATTTAGGTACCGGATGGAAGGCAGAGTAAAAATTATTCTCCTCTATTCGGTTTAGACGACCGGCTAGGTGCCGGTTAAAGGAGTAAAACCGAAGAGGATCGGTTAGATTTGGCCTAATGCATCTAAATTGTCACCGGAATTCGAAATATACGAATACTTCAAATTGCAGTTCGGATGCCACATTGTAAAAACGTAGGAGTTCTAGACACAAGTCATGTTTGTTTTTCTCCAAACTTCATATGGATTGCCCATTTTCCTAGTAATTTCATAGGAACATGGATGATTTGTATAGAAATTCAGCCCTCTAAAACTCATACGATTTTTGTTCTAAAAAGATACTGCGATTTTTCCATATTTCCATAATTGTGTTACGCAATTGCATTTAGACCCCGAGCTTGTGCGACGTGTGAACAGGAGAAAAATGCAGGGGATTGAAGAAGCACATTTTTCAGAGAAGCTAGACCGATCAACACGAAATTGACTCGAGATCAACCAGGCGACCATCCATCTATTCATTTTGCCGTGTGCATGAACCGAGGCAGGGCACCGCTCCCCATGCATCAAACACGTTTTCTTCAGTGGACACACAGACGGCACGCGGCAGTACAAGGTCATTCAATATTAGTCGAAGTCGTTTGGTCCACCGTTTTGACGGCGCACCAGTACGTGCAACTTCGCGGAAGCTGCACGTTCCGTGAGGCATTGCAGTGGTCTTCGACAAGAGATTCAAGTCGTCTCCCTCTGGGTCTTCGACCCGCTGGCAGATGCATATTTCTCTCTTGTGACGGAGGAAAGAAAAGGTGAAGAGAAAAAAATAGCCTAAAAAGATAAAAAAAGGGGCATTCCGAGAATTGAACTCGGGACCTCTCGCACCCTAAGCGAGAATCATACCACTAGACCAAATGCCCGTTAGTTGTTATAGTTTTCATTATCCAGGTATATATAATAATGCGAGATAGAGCTTTGGGATCCAGATTTGAGGATTTCCCAAAATGCTTTTCAGGTGGGTTTGCTTTCAGGTTTCAGCGAGTCATTTGTTTGGACCAGTTGGATTTCCACGGAGCGGTATGGCTATTGCTTTCCGACACGGCAGATGGTGGTGCTCAACTGCTGATTGTTCTCCGACAGAGTTCTACTTCTTTTGTATGCCAACTCGCCGGAGCGACATGCCTGGCGTCTCCCTTCGGGGATCAAATGTGAGAGATCAGCATGCGGTTTTAGTTGGGAACAGGGGATTTTCACCCTGTTCTTAGAGACGTCTATTAAACTCCCCAGCCACTTGGCCAAATTTTGTAACCTCTTTTTTAGAGAAAAGGCATACGTCCGTCTTGAAAAATAAAGCCACTAGGCAGAATACATCAAAACCAAACAGACGGATAAAGTCGGCCACAACCACACAAAGGGACAAAGTATTGAGGTACACGGCAAAACAACAATACAACCGCGGTACGCATGCCGGAAGAGACGACACCAAGCAACACTAGGCCACTACCTAGAGCAAAAGGAAGGACCGAAGACAACTAGCCAGTTGGGACCTGCTGCGAGATAGAAGAAGCCGAAGCCCGAATTTTGCCACATAGTAGGTCGAACGCACCATGGTCAGCAGCCTTAGTCAATGATCTTCACTGCTGCAAAAACAGACAAGTTTGAAATAAGCAATCAGCAGGCTTAGCAGGATAGATATGCTCAATTGTAAACTTGTTCCTAGTCGTCCACAAGGACCAGCAAATCGCGGCAAAACCAAGCCAGAACATGCGTTTGGTAATCCTAGTAAGGCCATTCGCCAAGGTTCTGAGCTCAAAGAAGGAGGTGTGGTGCCAAGTGACACACAGCCAAAACAAATACAACACCAAACCATCCTCGCCGGAACACAACTGAAAAAGATATGATTCGTATTCTCCAAAGCGCCGCATAACGCACAAGTATCCGAATCAGGCCCATTACGTTTACGAATCTGGCCATCAGCAGGAAGCTGACCCCTAAAGGTTTGCCACAAGAAGATCTTAATTTTAGGGGGGATGCAGGCACGCCAGATGGATCGAAACTTAGTAGTAGGTACCCCAGAAATGAGTCTAGCATATAAGGACTTAATTGAAAAATGACTAGTGGCCGAATGGGGCCAATTTTGTAATCTCCTCCTGCTAAGTCAATGAAATGTCAGTGACCCACTGGATCTTTCAAAAAAATATGCCAACAAAATCAAATTGATGTTTATATTCCATCTTTAAATGTGTTATATGTTCAATCCTCGCAAATAAATAAAAAGAGTTTAGAGATTCCAATCACATGGTTTATTAGACAACTATTGTATCTCACCCGCAAAAGAAAAGACAACCATTGTATCTTCATTCATTAAAGGTGCTGCAAACCTACAATTTTTTCACATAAAACCTGAACTTCTGGAGACACAATGATAAGCAGAGACTGAACGCGCAATGCACACGCAATACACTGTAGATTCAAGGAATGCTAGGGGTCAGTCTGGAATCCATGAATTTCACCACAAACAATTCAATTCCAGCGAAAACCAGGATAATTCAAGCATTCAAAATCAGGCTTAACTCAACTGTTTAAATAGAAATATTTCCAACTGGGATACCAGTTACTCTCAATCTGATGCTGCTTCCTAAAACTAGGGAGAATGAAACTAATAAAAACTAACCTAGTAGTTGTGCCCTAACTTTCATCATCATCAATGATGCCATGTCTAGCAGCACATCGAGTGGGGACTGTAATATGGGATCTGGATTCGCTGACTTAGCCACAGCAAGTCCCCGCTGACTTCGTCGCAGGATCAAGATTCGAAGGCCGAGATTCGTTGAATCACTGTTCGTGCAAATCATTGTTGACCATACTATAGCATCTGATCAGGCCGTCGCTTTTCAATCATACGGACATGACTAAGCAAAGGTAGCGGCACTATAGCCTCGCTACCTTTGCCAGGGCAAGTCAACGAATTTGAATCGTGTAATATGGACCACACAAGAGGCTGGGAGCATGGCCGAATTCATCTTACTAAATAGAAAATTGAAGACACATTAGCTCAGGGAGAACAGAATTATCCTGGGATGGCCCATGTGAGCTGCATGTACTACCTCCGTCCGGGTTATTGGGGCTCTTCGTATTTTGCGTCAAGTTTCGACCATTTATAAAACTAACATACTATAAATTACTCAATATAAGAGCGTTTTTGACACTTCACTAGTGTTATAAACACTCTTATATTATGGGACGGAGGGAGTATATGATAGAAACAATATATTATTGGATTCGTATTTGAAAGAGCTTTCTCATAATATAATTATTTTTGACATATAGTTTACATTTTATTAGTTAAATTTATGATAACTTTAGCCCAAATTAAGAGGGGACAATAACCCGCACGGAGGTAGTACTTCATTATTCTTTTGGTGATGGGAGTTGTGTGCCCTCTTTGAAACAACCTGACCGACAGCGACAGAGAGCACCCAGTCAGGGGTCAGGATGAGCAAGAACGCCTCAATCAGCTGCGCTATGATCTGCATGTTCCCTTGCACCAATGCAAGAGTTCAACCATTTATAGAGACATAGAAAGGATGGTATCTCGGTCACATCGAACAAGAACTCAACATTCTTAAAACAACCTGAAATGGTTTGCTATCAGTATCGACTGAAGTATTATGTTTAATTATGTTACAACATATGTGGATTGCACTAGCCCTCTCCATAAGTTCGTACTTTTGGTTACGTTGGCAAGTGCATGAAGCTTAACATGGTATCAGAGCCCAAGGTCTTGAGTTCAAGTCCTGACTTCTGCAATTTATCTACAAAATTGCTGATGCCCCTCTTTGTGTCCGCGTATAGGCCTCTCGAGTCATACATGAGTTTCGTGCACCGTCGCTCTCTTCCGGTTGCACGTATTGACTTGTCTTCCCCGTCACACGTGAGAGAGTGTGTTATACTATATGAAGATTGCAGAAGCTGATAACCCACAAGTATAGGGGATCGTTTGTTGCCTTCTTCGATAAATAAGAGTGTCGAACCCAACGAGGAGCTAAAGGTAGAACAAACATTCCCTCAAGTTCTATCGACCACCGATACAATCTACGCACACTTGACGTTTGCTTTACCTAAAACAAATATGAAACTATTTTGCAAGAATAAAACTAAAAGTACTTTGCGAGAATAAAACTATGGATAAATTGCAAGGTAATAAAAGTGGATAGCTTTTGTCAACAAGAAAGTCATTTGTCCCTAGGTAATCGATAACAAGTACCGGTAATCATTCTTGCAATTTTATATGAGGGAGAGGCATGAGCTAACATACTTTCTCTACTTGGATCATGTGCACTTATGGTTGGACCCCTAGCAAGCATCCGCAACTACTAAAGATCATTAAGGTCCTGAAACCCAACCATAGCATTAAGTATGAAGTCCTCTTTACTCCCATACGCCATAACCCACCTATTCGCGTTTAGGCTGCTGTCACCCCCGCAACACCGACAATAAGCAAACCATGAACATATTGCAACACCCTACACCGGGGGCCCCTCCGTTTGTGCGACACGGAGGGCACCGTAGGACAACACCATAAATAAAGTATACAATCATACCAACCAAGATCACGATTAACCCATAGGACAAAACAGATCTACTCAAACATCATAAGATAACCATAGATCATTTGGAAATAATATATGGAGTTGAGCACCATGTTTAAGTAGAGATTACAGCAGGGAGAAGGGGTGTTACACTGCTGCATAGAGGGGGGGGGGAGAGTCGGTGTTGACGGTAGCAAGATTGTTGATGTCGATCGCCGTCACGATCCTTGCCCCGACGACACTCCGACGCCACCGGGAGAGAGGGGGAGATAGCCCCCTCCTCCTTCTTCTTCCTTGGCCTCCTCCCTAGATGGGAGGATGGTTTCCCCTCTGTTCCATGGCCTCCATGGCGGCGGAGGGGCTCTCCTGCCCCTCCAAGGTTAGATCTCCCTCTCTGTTCTCTTCTGTTTCACGTTCCCGAGATCTGGCCGAAAACCGTTTCTTATATTCCCGGAGGCCTGTAACTCCGATTGCGCTGAAATTTTAACACGATTTTTTACTGGATATAAGATTCCTTGCGCCCGAAGTAGAGATCCAACCAACGTACGAGGTGAGCATAAGACACCTGGGCGCGCCTGGGGCCTGTAGGGCCCTGTTTGTGTTGATTCCACCTCCCAAAATTCACAAATATTCCAAAATAATTCTCCGTAAAATTTTGTTGCATCTGGACTTCGTTTGATATGGATATTCCGCGAAACAAAAAACATGCAAAAAAGAGGAACTGGCACTGGGCACTGGATCAATAGATTATTCCAATAAATCATATAAAATGTTGCCAAAAGTATGTGAAAGTTGTATAATATTGGCATGAAACGATCAGAAATTATAGTTACGACAGAGACGTATCAGCATCCCCAAGCTTAATTCCTGCTCGTCCTCGAGTAGGTAAATGATAAGAAAATAATTTCTGATGTGGAATGCTACCTAGCATAAACTTGATCATATGTCTAATTGTGGCATGAATATTAAGACACGAGTGATTCAAAGCAATAGTCTATAATTTGACAGAAAGACATCAGTACTCAAGCATGCCAACAAACAATCACGTCTTTCAAAATATCAACACTAAAGAAATCTATCCCTACAAAATCATATAGTCTTGTCATGCTCTGTCTTCTTAGCACAAAGTATTTATCATGCACAACCCCGATGACAGGCCGAGCAATTTATTCATACTTTTTAACGCGCTTCAGCTTTTTCAACCCTCACGCAATACATGAGCGCAAGCCATAGATATAGCACTATAGGTGGAATAGAGTATGATGATAGGGGCAAATATAGAGAAGAACAAAAGTAAGAAAGTCTCACATCGATGCGGCTAACCAATGGGCTATGGAGATGCCCATCAATTGATATCAACATGAGGTGTAGGGATAGCCATGCAAGAGATGCACTAAGAGCTATAAGTGTATGAAAGCTCAATATGAAAACTAAGTGGGTGTGCATCCAACTTGCTTGCTCATGAAGACCCAAGACATTTGAGGAAGCCCATCATCGGAATATACAAGCCAAGTTCTATAATGAAAAATTCCCACTAGTATATGGAAGTGACAACATAGGAGACTCTCTATATGAAAAACATGGTGCTACTTTGAAGCACAAGTGTGGAATCAGCATGTCCCTTCTCTCTTTGTTTTTTTCTTTTTCTTTTTCTCTTTTTCTTTTTTTCTTTTTTTTTCTTTTTCTTTTCCTTTTTCCTTTTTTCCTTTTTCTTTTTTTCTCTCTCATTGTCCAGAGTCTCATCCCGACTTGTGGGGGAATCATAGTCTCCATCATCCTTTCCTCACTAGGGCAATGCTCTAAAAATGAATAATGATGATCATCACACTTCTATTTACTTGTAACTCAAAAGAAATAAAAATTACAACTCGATACCTATAACAAAATATGACTCTATATGAATGCCTCTGGCAGTGTACCAGGATGTGCAATGATCTAGCGTAACATGTATACAAAATGATGATCGGTGGCTGAGCCAAAAATACTATGTCAGCTATATGATCATGCAAAGCAATATGACAATGAATGCTCAAGTCATCAAAACGGAAGCGGTGGAAGTTGCATGGCAATATATCTCGGAATGGCTATGGAAAGGCCATAATAGGTAGGTATGGTGGTTGTTTTGAGGAACATATAATAAGGCTTATGTGTGATAGAGCGTATCATATCAAGGGGTTTGGATGCACCTGCGAAGTTTGCACGGACTCTCGAGGTGAGAAAGGGCAATGCATGGTACCGTAGAGGCTAGCAAATTGCGGAAAGGTAAGAGTGTGTATAATCCATGGACTCACATTAGTCATAAAGAACTCATATACTTATTGCAAAAGTTTTATTAGCCCTCGAAGCAAAGTACTACTATGCATGCCCCTAGGGGGATAGATTGGTAGGAAAATACCATCGCTCGTCCCCGACCGCCACTCATAAGGAAGACAATCAATAATAAATCATGCTCCAACTTCATAGCATAACGAGAGACTATACATGCATGCTTCGGGGATCACAAACCTTAATACCAATATTCTTACTAACCACAACCGTTTGCTAGTACCTCCCACATATTCCATCTCTATATCACAAAACTATTGCAAGGAATCAAACATATCATATTCAGTGAACCATAAGTTTTATGTAGGATTTCATGACTAAACATGCAATTGACCAATTCCTTTTGACTCTTTAAATAGATATAAGTGAAGCATGAGAGTTTAATTCTTTCTACAAAAGATCATACTCTAACAAATATAAGTGAAGCAAAAGATTATTCTTCAAATAACGGTTTTCTATGTGAAGTGAAACAGGCAATCCAAACTTCAAATGATATAAGTGAAGCACATGAAGCATTCTATAAAGCCACACTCAAAAGATATTAGTGAAGTGAAATGAGCATTCTATAAATCAACCATGGACTATCTCATACCAGCATGGTGCATAAAAGAAAAATGAAAAATAAACACAAAAGACGCTCCAAGATTCACACATATCACATGAACGAAACGAGAACGAAAACATAACGATACTTGTTGTAGAAATATGGGATGCCTTTCGGGGCATCCCCAAGCTTAGACGCTTGAGTCTCCTTGAATATGTACTTGGTGTGCCTTGGGCATCCCCAAGCTTGAGCTCTTGCCTCTCCTCGTTCTCCTCATATCGAGACCTCCTCGATCTTTGATCACTTCAGCCACACAAAACTCAACAGAAAGCTCGGTAACATCCGTTAGTATAATAAAGCAAATCACTACTCTAAGTACTGTTGCAAACCAATTCATTTTTTTGCATTGCAACTACTGTATTATAACTTTTCCATGGCTTATACCACCGATAGAATTGATAGTTTCATCAAAACAAGCAAAACAATGCATCAAAAACAGAATCTGTCTTAAACAGGACAGTCTGTAGCAATCTGAACATCTACCATACTTCTGGCACTTCAAAAATTCTGAAACATTAGGACAAAATAAACAATTTGTATAGCAAGACTGTGCAAAAAGTTTTAGAAACTTTTGACGTTCCACTAAAAAAATGTAAATTCACGCACTACAGCCAAAGTTTCTGTTTTTGCACCGCACATGCCAACAAGCAATCTACTCATCCTAAAGGCAAATCTTGGCACAATAATTTTAGAATACAATGGATTTGTACAAGGGGATAATTATTTTTGTTGCAATATGAGGTGGGTCGACTGGACCTATATCAAGGAAAATTAAGAACACTATCCTGGAGTGTATGACAGCTTCAATGCTTGTGGAGTTGCAGACTTTGTTGGGCAGAAGCTCACAAAGTGGAATGAGGAGCTCATAATGCAATTTTACTCCACAACACATTTCTATCCAGATGGCAGGATAGTATGGATGTCTGAAGGTACAAGGTACCAATCAACTATCGAGGAATGGGCTCAGTTGATCAATGCCCCAGAAGAGCAAGAAGATGACTTGGATGTTTATGCCAAGAAGAAGATGGATCACAATTCCATGTCAAACATGTATAAGGAGATCCCAGACAAAGCACTTGAGACTTTCAAGTTTGGATCAGTCCATTTTCTTCTGTCAGGGTTGCCTACAATCAACTGGATCCTAAGGCACACTCTTTTGCCCAAGTCAGGTGACCACAACATGATCAGAGGGCATGCAATTAACTTGCTACATATATTTGATGTGCCACAGAAGTTCAAGGTCATGAGCCTCATAGTTGAGACTATCAAGAGGACAACAGCTGATTAGAAGAGAAGTTCTGGGTATGCCCCACATATTCAGGAGTTGATTAACTCGAAGATGTGCACAGGCACATACACACATACTTGTTGGATAAGGAACACTTGCCCATCCATCCAGATTTTGAGGACAATCAAGTTGTAATGAATGAGAATGAACCATCATCAGTGCAAGCACAAGCAAAGAAGGAGAAGGTAAAGATGGAGAAGGCTACCAAGATGCCAACTCAAGAGGAGGCATCTGAGTACTTTCTGAAGAACAAGCAGGAGCAGCTCAGTTATCTGATAGCATCAACTCTGAGGATTGAGAAAGGACTGGCCACCCTGACTCGAAACCAACAGAGCTTGGAAAGAATCATGGAACAAAAGTTCTATGACTTAGATGTGAAAGTAACTGAGATTCAGTCTGCTGTGGAGCAACTACAGGATGACATGCAGGAGAGGAAGGGCAAAACAACAACTGATGCATTTGCTAGAGTGCCTAGAGCTCAGAGATCATCTATAGTGCCAGTAACTGACACCAGAGCCACTTCATTGCACCAGCTACAGCGTCAGTGCCACCAGCTCCAGCTCCATCTACTTCAACTGAAGCCTTCGTCCTCGGCATTATCCGGACTCCACCACCTGAAGACCAAGCCTGAGAGTCATTTTAGTGCTATGCATTTTCTATGAACTTTTTGGTAACTTGTTGCCAAAGGGGAGAAAAATGTATAGATTTTAGGCTTCGAGAGAGAGAGAGAGTTTGATTTTGTTCTCTCTTGTCTTCTTGGTTGAACTTTATTTGCTTTTGATTGCTTGAGATACTATGCTATTATGTGTGAGACATTGATGATCATGTGGTTGATCATAAGCTACACTTATGCTTGTTGGATGATACTATCATGTTATCCCTATTTGATCATTCACTTTGCTTGGTGATGAGTGCATGTATTTAATTCTTATCATTTTAAGCGCTCCACCAAGATGTATGTGACATGGAAGAGTAACCCATGATCCTATCTCATTGTGCATTTGTAGTCCAAAGCAAATCTTAAGATATGCACAAATTTAGGGGGAGCTCTTGCTTTTCACATACTTCTCAAAGCGACAATATCTTTCACTCTTATTATCATTTTTCGAAGCTTTGATCTATATGTTGTCATCAATTACCAAAAAGGGGGAGATTGAAAGTGCAACTATCCCTGGGTGGTTTTGGTAATTCCTAACAACATATAGCTCATTGAGCTAACATTATTCCAAGATTAATATTTCAGGAAAAGCTCAATGAATGGCATGGCATGGATGAGGAAAGTGGATCCCTCAAAATTCTAAGGACAAAGGATTGGCTCAAGCTTCAAGATCAAGACTCTACATTTTATATTTTAGTGATCCAAGATCACATTGAGTCTATAGGAAAAGCCAATGCTATCAAGGAGGGATGAGGTGTTGCTTAATGAGCCTCTTGCTTCATGTGCTTAGTGATATGCTCCAAAATCCTCAACTATCTTCCTACATCCACATTTGACCTAAACCAAAAGTCAAACTTGGCCCCAACGATTCTTTCTATCCGGCGCCACTGAGTTTCAAATGTCATAGCCACTGCCACAAACCCTAGCCAAATCGGTCTCACCGATAGGGATCTCGGTCTCACCGAGATGGGATTGTAATCTCTCTGTTTCCCTTCATAATGTTTCGGTCTAACCGAAGTGGGCGATCGGTCCCACCGAGATTGCAATGTAAACTCTCTGTTTCCCTTTCGTAACATTTCGGTCTCACCGAAATGAGCGAACTGGTCCCACCGAGTTTACCTGCCCAACTCTATGGTTAGCTTATTACCAAAATCGGTCCCACCGAGTTTGTGTAATTGGTCACACCGAGATTACGTTATGCCCGAACCATAACCATATCGGTCCTACCGAGTTGCATCTCAGTCCCACCAAAAATCCTAACGGTCACTAAGTTTGCTGAATCGGTCCGACCGAGTTTAACCATTCAGTCCCATCGAGTTTGGCAAATTGTGTGTAACGGTTAGATTTTGTGTGGAGGCTATATATACCCCTCCACCCACTCTTCATTCGTGGACAAAGCCATCAGAACACATCTACACTTCCAATACTCATGTTCTGAGAGAGAACCACCTACACTTGTATTGATTTCAAGATATTCCATTCCAACCATATGAATCTTGATCTCTAGCCTTCCCCAAGTTGCTTGCCACTCAAATCTTCTTTCTACCAAATCCAAATCATGTGAGAGAGAGTTGAGTGTTGGGGAGACTATCATTTGAAGCACAAGAGCAAGGAGTTCATCATCAACACACCATTTGTTACTTCTTGGAGAGTGGTGTCTCCTAGATTGGCTAGGTGTCACTTGGGAGCCTCCGACAATATTGTGGAGTTGAACCAAGGAGTTTGTAAGGGCAAGGAGATCGCCTATGTCGGCGTTCTGGGAACGGGGGTACCCAGACTTGCCTGCCTGCGGCCTGCGGCGTGGCTCAAAGGGGGGCCCAGCACGGCCCATCTTCATCAACACAGATCCAAGACCCTCGCGAGGGGCCAAGCCTCGCGGGGCGGACGACACAGAGCTTCCTCAGGCACGACCTCATTAGGCTGGCTCGCGAGGAGGCGGAGAGATCAAGGCGGGGTACCTCACGAGGTGCCGGTGACGCAAGCCATGACGACCAAGGGCGCCAGGCGGGCGCCAACCCGCGCAGTGTCCTCCTTTCCTATTTGGTGCAAAGGGAGCAAGCGCAGGCGAGAGCATCAAGCAAAGGCACCCGTTTCGCTGCAACGAGACCAAGACCAGCCCAACGGCAGGGAGGAGGTCATTGTGGAGCCCAAGCCAGCGTCACCACCAGAGCCTTTGGCAGGCGAGGACCAACTTTAGTCAGGATAAGTGTACCAGATGTTCCCCTTCAAAATGGCCAATTGTTGGCGCCCTTCCCGCTCAATATTTGGGAAGAGGCCCAGGGCCTTTGCCTATAAATAGGACTAGCCACCCCCAGGATAGAGCAGATTAGAGACAGGGAGAGAGAGAGAGAGAGAAGGGTGACTGAACTCCTCCTAGCAGTTCATCGCCCCAGTCAAGAACAGACCCTTGCGAGGCTGTTCTTCCTTGTATTGCTCATGATCATCAGCCCAAGAGGCAATTCACCACAAACTGGAGTAGGGTATTACACCACAACGGTGGCCCGAACCAGTATAAACCCTGTGTCTCTTGTGCTGTTCTTTCTGTAGCTTAGATCTTAGCGAGGTGGTGGGGTGCAGGTAGGTAGAAGGCGAAATCTCCGCGCGCACCCCAGTGTTCGAACCTCAAGGGTCTGCCGGAACCCGAAATCCGACATTTGGCGTGCCAGGTAGGGGTGCACCGGAGTTTTCCCTTCCGCCACCGCCACGACCTGCCTCGCGATGAGTAGCGCGTCGCCCGCTCCGGCCGCCGGCGCCAGCACGGGGGCCAGGGGGCTCCGAGCCCTGGCCCCAGCCCTGCAACGGGTACGGTGGCCGGACAAGTTCAAGCCAGCGACGCCGCTGCGCTACAGCGGCGCGACTGATCCGCTGGCCTTCTTGCTGGCGTACGAGGAGGCCATCCTCGAAGATGGAGGTGATGATAGGGTCATGGCCAACAGGCTTCCCATGGCCCTCACAGGCGCTCCGCGCGCATGGCTGCTCCACCTGCCGGCAGCCTCCGTGGCCTCTTAGGAAGAGCTCCGCGGCCTCTTCCTCGCCCACCATGCTACACCAACACCCCCGGTCGTCGCGGCCCTCCTGGGCGGCTCACAGGCGCCGCCTGCAAGTTACCACGTCAAGCCGTTCATCCGCCGGGTCAGCGCCGCTTCCACGCGGCAGGGGGCTCTCCCGGACCGGGCGGCGCCCAAGGCCGGCCTGACCTTCAGCTCGGAGGACCACCCCTCCAACTCGGCCTGCTCGGGTGCGCTCCCCATGCTGTGTACCCCCACCATCTGCCAGGTGGCCGTCACCAGAACTCTCATCGATGGCGGCGCGGGCCTCAGCGTGCTCTCGGTTGAGGCCTTCAACCTCCTCTGCATACCCCTGGAACGGCTGCAACCCAGCCGGCCCTTCTCAGGCGTTGGGGGCGGGTCATCCAGCTCCTTGGGACAGATCTGGCTCCCAGTAACCTTCGGCACCTACGACAACTTCTGCATGGAACTAGTCAACTTCGACATTTCCCCCATCGGCCTCCCCTACAACGCCATCCTAGGCTATCCAGCGCTGGCCCAGTTCATGGCCGAGACGCACCTGGCGTACAACCTCATGAAGATGCCCGGGAGCAGCGGTGTCCTCACCGTGCACGAGGACACCGGAGACGCGCTGCGAGTGCTCAAGCTCGCCTTCAAGACGGCGACGTCGGCACAACCCGCCGACTCGGAGACACCCGTGCCCAAGGGGGCTGCACCTGCCAAGAAGAAACAGATGTTCACCCAAGACAAGGCAGAAACCAAGTAGATACCCGTCGATGAGGACGGGTCCACCAACGCCACTTTCACCATAGGCGCCAACCTCGAGCCCGAGAAGGAGGAGGCCCTGGTCAAGTTCCTGCGCGCGAACAAGAAGGTATTCGCTTGGGAGCCTGACCAGTTGGCGGGGATCCCTAGGAGCATAATCGAGCATCACCTCAACGTGTGCCCCAACGTGCGCCCTATGAAGCAGAAGGCAAGGCGGCAGTCCACAGAAAAGCAGACCTTCATCGTCCAAGAGACCCGCAAACTAGAGGCCGCTGGGGTCATTCATGAGGTCCGATACCCAGATTGGTTGGCCAACCCTGTCGTTGTGCCAAAGAAGGGAGGGAAGGAGCGCATGTGTGTCGACTTCACCAACCTCAACAAGGCATGCCCACAAGATCCGTTCCCGCTCCCCCGCATCGACCAGATCGTTGATTCCACCGCAGAATGCGACCTGCTATGCTTCTTGGATGCCTTCTCTGGGTATCACCAGATCAAGATGGCGGTGGAAGACGTCGAAAAGATAGCCTTCCTAACCCCGTGTGGGGTGTACCTGTAGAGCATTTTTATGATCACCCAGTTATGTTGTGACATTTGATTGCACACTAAGTGTTCCTCCGGTATTTGGGAGTTGCATAATCTCATAGTCATAGGAACATGTATAAGTTATGAAGAAAGCAATAGCAATAAACTAAACGATCATAGTGCTAAGCTAACGGATGGGTCAAGTCAATCACATCATTCTCAAATGATGTGATCTCGTTCATCAAATGACAACTCTTGTCCATGGCTAGGAAAATTAACCATCTTTAATTAACGAGCTAGTCAAGTAAAGGCATACTAGTGACACTCTGTTTGTCTATCTATTCACACATGTACTAAGTTTCCGGTTAATACAATTCTAGCATGAATAATAAATATTTATCATTATATAAGGAAATATAAATAACAACTTTATTATTGCCTCTAGGGCATATTTCCTTCATGAGTAACCATTCCCCTTGCAATAAAAGCATTCAGTCTCAGGTTTGGGTCTAGCCTTGGATTTATTCACGAGAGCGGCAACTTGCTTGCCATTCTTCTTGAAGTTCCCTTTCTTTCCCTTGTCTTTCTTGAAACTAGTGGTCTTGTTGACCATCAACACTTGATGCTCCTTCTTGATTTCTACATTCGCGGCCTTAAGCATCGCGAAGAGTTTAGGGATCGTTTTCTCCATCCCTTGCATATTATAGTTCATCACAAAGCCCTTGTAGCTTGGTGGCAGTTACTAGAGAACTTTATCAATCTCTACTTCATCTAGAAGATTATCTCTCAACTGATTCAAGCAGTTGTAGTACCTAGACATTTTGAGTACGTGCTCACTAATGGAGCAGTTCTCCTCCATCTTATAGCTAGAGAACTTGTCAGAGGTGTCATACCTCTCAACCCGGGCACAAGCATGAAATACAATTTTCATCTCCTGGAACATTTCATATGCTCCATGGTGCTTAAAACGTCTTTGGAGCGCCGGTTCTAAGCCGTAAAGCATGGCGCACTAAACTATCGTGTAGTCATCATTCCTCCTCTGCCAGACGTTCATAGCGTCCAGGTTTGCGGGAGTGGGTGGTTCACCTAGGGTGCATCAAGGACATAAGCCTTTTGTGTAGCAGTGAGGATAATCCTTAGATTACAGACCCAGTCCGCATAGTTGCTTTCATCATCTTTAAACTTAGGTTTCTCTAGGAACACATTAAAATTCAAGGGACCTACAACACGAGCCATTGATCTACAACATAATTTGCAAAGACATTAAGACTGTGTTCATGATAATTGGTACGGTTAATCAAATTACTAGTGAAATCCCACTTAATTAACATTCGTCAAGTTGTCTAAGTGACACATGATCCAAATCAACTAACCAATGTCCGATCATCACATGAGATGGGGTGGCAATCAATGGTGAACATCTTCATGTTGATCATATCTATTATATGACTCATGTTTGACCTTTCAGTCCTCTGTGTTCCGAGGCCATGTTTGTACATGCTAGGCTCGACAAGTTTAACCCAAGTATTCCGCATGTGTGACACTGACTTACACCCATTGTATGTGAACTAAGGGTCTATCACACCCGATCATCATGAGGTGCTTCAAAACAAAGAACTTCCGCAATAGTGCATACTTAGGGAGAGCACTTTTATCTTGAAATTAAGTGAAGGGATCATGTTATAATGCTACCGCCGTCCTAAGCAAAATAAGATGCATAAAAAGATAAACATCACATGCAAGCAATATGCAACATGATATGGCCATTATTATCTTGTGCTTTTGATATCCACCTCCAAAGCACCGACATGATCTGCATCGGCACCGACATGATACCATGATCTCCATCATCATGCCGTCATGTGGTTGTCTCTACCAACTATTGCTTCTACGACTATTGCTAACTCATAGTGATAAAATAAATTAACTGGGCAATTCTCTTCTTCTTAATTAATTGACGAGGAAAATCTTTTGCCTCCGTTTCAAAAAAAACGATAAAATAAAGCAATTACATGGCGTTTAAAGATTGACACGCAGGTCATGCAATAAATTAAAGACAACCCTATGGCTCATGCCGGTTGCCATACTCATCGACATGCAAGTCGTGAACCTATTACAAAACATGATCATCTCATACACCAACATATATCACATCATGTTTTGGCCATACCATGTCACAACATACCCTGCAAAAACAAGTTAGACGTCCTCTACTTTGTTCTTGCAATTTTTTCGTGGTTGCTAGGGCAAACTATAAGAACCGTTCTTATCTACGCAAAACCACAACAGTGATATACAAGTTGCCTTTTAACCTTCTACAAGGACCATCATTGTGAAATCATATTCAACTAAGGTGGGAGAGACAGACACCTGCAAAGCCACTTTTATGCAATACAAGTTGCATGCTAGTTAGTGGAACCGGTCTCTTGTGTGAGGACAAGTAAAGTTGGCCCGAGACGCTTCATCCCACAATATCAGTGAATCCAAATAAGACAAAAGAAGTAAGAAATTTGAACATCAATGCCCACAACTTCTTTGTGTTCTACTCATGCATACACATCTACGCATAGACCTAGCTCTGATATCACTGATGGGGAACGAAGCATGGAAATAAAAAAATCCTACAAACACCCAAGATCTAATGTAGGAGATGCATGGCAACGATAGGGGAGTGATACATCTCCAACATATCTATAATTTATGAAGTATTCATGTAATGTTTACAACAATTTTATATGGTTTTGGTATGATTTGCATGGAACTAACTCAGACTGACGCTGTTTTCAGCAGAACTACCATGGTGTTGTTTTTTGTGCAAAAATGAAAGTTCTCCAAATGAGCTGAAACTTTTTGATGATTTTTTTTGGAACAAAAGAGACCCCCGAAGGTTCGTGGGAGGGCCAGAAGAGCCACGAGGAGGGAACAACCCACCAGGGCGCGCCTGGTGGGCCAGGCTAGGCCCGGTTGGTTGTGCTCACCTCGAGGCCCATCTTAGCGTGAAACCAACGCCAAAAAATCCTATACATAGAGAAACTATCGGAAATAAACCTAGATCAGAAGTTCCGCCGTCGCAAGGCTCTGTATCCACCAAAAACCAATCTAGACCCCGTTCCGGCACCCTGCCGGAGGGGGGAATCGTCTCTAGTGGCCATCTTCATCATCCCGACGGCCACCACGATGAGGAGGGAGTAGTCCACCCTCGGGGCTGAGGGTTTGTACCAGTATCTATGTGTTTAATCTCTCTCTCTCTCTCTCTTATGTTCTTGAGATGTCATGATCTTGATGTATCACGGGCTTTGTTAATATAGTCGGATGGTGTTTTCCCGTCTCTATCTTTATGTGATGAATTGTTTTTTCCCTTTGAGATTTTGTTGTTATTGGATTGAATACTTTTATGGATTTGAGAACACTTTATATATGTATTGCAATTAAATACTTGTGGTGACAATGGGGTATCATATTGATTCACTTGATATATGTTTTGGCACTCAACCCGCCGATTCCCGAGGTGACATTGGGGTAATCTATGCATAGGGGTTGATGCACGTTCTTGTCTTTGTTTCTCCGGTAGAAATCTCGAGGCACTATTTAAAGTTCTTTGTGTTGGATTGAATATTATGAATCTTAATTTGCTTTGGTGTTATTTCAGTATGAACTCTTGGTTAGATTGATCGGACAGAATAGCTTCATGTTATTTTAGTATGAACTCTAGGATAGATTGATCGGAAAGAATAGCTTTGAGGTGGTTTCATACCCTACAAACAATTCCGTCTTATGTTCTCCACTAGATAGGAACTTTGGAGTGATTCTTCGCTGCACGTTGAGGGACGGTTATATGATCCAATTATATTAGCACTGTTGAGAGATTGCACTAGTGAAAGTACGGACCCTAGGCCTTGTTTTTAAGCATTGCAATACCGTTTTGTGCCCATTTACTATTTGCTACCTTGCTGTTTTTATTTATTCGGATTATGAAAATATATTTCTACCATCAATATTACACTTTTATCACCATGTCTTCGCCGAACTAGTGCAACTATACAATTTGCCATTGTATTGGGTGTGTTGCGGACACAAGAGATTTTTTGTATTTGGTTGCAGGGTCATTTGAGAGAGACCATCTTCATCCTACACCTCCCATGGATTGATAAACCTTAGGTCATCCCACTTGAGGGAAAATTGCTACTGTCCTACAGAACTCTGCGCTTGGAGGCCCAACACGCGTCTACGAGAATGAAGTTGCGTAGTAGACATCAGGGAGTGTGTCTACATACCCTTGTAGACCGAAAGCGGAAGTTTATATAATGCGGTTGATGTGGTCATACTCTTCGTGATCCAATCACAATCCAACCGATCTAGCGCCAAACAGACGGCACCTCTGAGTTTAGCACACGTGTGGCTCGGTGACGTCCTCTCCTTGTTGATCCAACAAGCGAGGGAGAGGAGGTAGATGAGATCTGAACCAACATGATGGCATTGTGGTTGTGGTAGCAGCGGAACTGCAGCAGGGTTACACCAAGTGTCTGCGCGAGGTAGAGGTGGTGTAACGGGAGGGAGATGGGCAAGGGTGGAAGGGTTGCTGCCCCCAATGGCTTCCCACCTTTATATAGGCATAGAGGGGGATGGTGCTTTCCCCTCAAGCCCCTAGGGTCGTTCGCCAAGGGGAGGGGGGGGGGTGAAAGTGCGTTATATTAACTAGAGGGGGGGGGGTGAATAGGCGATTTGTACAAATTTGTCACCGAGGAAATACAACTTGAGGAATTTTCTAAGTGACGAACTACAAGCAGCGGAATAAGTACTCAGGTGCAAGCATAACATGGCAGTAACACAGTTATCATGATGATATGAAACAAGCACAAAGTACAGGTAGCGTGTAAACAGGACAAACATGCTGAAGATAAGATGACTGAAGAAATATGATTGGGGAAATTGACAAAGTCTTCAGTCAAAGTCTTCAAACGGTAACGATCAATTTCATCAACATATGAATGAGGAAATCAAAGGGTTGAGGAAATAGAACCAGTAGATCGGTGAATACAATAGACCAGTTCCAACAGCTGTGACAGTTGTACGTCTGGTTGGAGCGGCTAGGTATTTAAAATGAGGACACACAATCCTCACCATATTATCCTTGAGCTAAGATCACACAAACCTCACCCAATCACTCTTGGTAAGTCTTCAGGTGACTTCCAAACCTTCACAAACTTGGTCACTCGGCGATCCACAATTCCTCTTGGATGCTCTAGACCATGACGCCTAACTGTCTGGAAGATGCATAGTCTTCAAAGGTAACAAGCGTTAGTTCCACACATGAACAATATCTTTAGTGATGCTCAATATCTTTGGGTTGTAGGTGTTTGGGTTTGGGTTTTTCCTCACTGATGATTTTCTCTCAAAGTCCTCGGAGGATAGGATGCTCTCAATGACAAGTGTCAGTTTCTCTCGAAGCAGCCAACCAGCTAGTGGTTGTAGGGGCGGCTATTTATATCTGGGGAGTAGCCCGACATGATAAGACATAAATGACCTTCAATGATATGACTGTTAGGTAGATAAGATATTTTGGGACAGCTGGCGCATAGCAGAACAACGGTCGGAAATTTGAGCTCTCAAATTCCTCAGGGCTATCATGTTCCTCACTTGTAGGCAATCCGCACTGGCGAATTCCTAACTCCTCAGTTAGAACAAATTCCTCAAAGAACAGAAGATCTTCATCTCTGTCACTGAAGAAATTGACTAAACTATATCAGATTTGCAATGGCTTCACTTTAAAGGATTGGGTAGGTGTAGGATTTGAGATGAGCATCACTTGGATGTTGTTTCCTTAGTTTTACCTCGACCCCCTTTAACAGTACGGTGTTTCCGATGACTAAAGTGTTGGGGGATGTAGCATGCAATTTCAAAAAAATTCCTACACTCACGCTAGATCTATCTAGGAGATGCATAGCAACGAGAGGGGAAGAGTGTGTCCAGGTTCCCTTGTAGACCGAAAGTGGAAGCATTTGACAATGCGGTTGATGTAGTCGAACTTCTTCTTGTTCCAACCGATCAAGCACCAAATGTACACACCTCCGAGTTCTGCACACGTTCAGCTCGATGACGTCCCTCGAACTCTTGATCCAGCAAAGTGTTGAGGAAGAGTTCCGTCAACATGACGGCATGGTGACAGTGATGGTGAAGTGATCCGCGCAGGGCTTCGCCTAAGCACTACATGAATATGGCCGGAGGCATAAACTGTGGAGGGGGCGCCGCACATGGCTAGGAATCAATGTTGTGTGTTCTAGCGGTGCCCCCACATATATATAGGTGGGAGAGGGAGGGGAGTAGCAAGGGGCACCCCAAGTAGGAGGGATCCTACTTGGGCGCCTCCTCCAAGTCGGCATCCCCCCTTCCATATGCATCGGAGGGGGAAGGAAAGAGAGGGGGGAGGGGAAGGAAAGGGAGAGGCCGAATCCTCCCCTTTCCTTCCCCTCCTATTTCGGCCTATAGGGGGGTGCACCAGCCCCTTAGGGGCTGGCCTGTCCCTCTCTTGGCCCATTAGCCCATATAGTTTGCCGGGGGTTGCCCGGAACCCCTTCCGGTGACCCGATACGTACCCGGTACCCCCGGAACACTTCTGGTGTCCGAATACTATATTCCTATATATGAATCTTGACCTCTCGACCATTTTGAGACTCCTCATCATGTTTGTGATCTCATCCGGGACTCCGAACAACATTCGGTCACCAAATCACATAACTCATATAATACAAAATCGTCATCAAACGTTAAGCGTGCGGACCCTACGAGTTTGAGAACTATGTAGACATGACCGAGACACCTCTCCGGTCAATAACCATCAGCGGAACCAGGATGCTCATATTGGTTCCCAAATATTCTATGAACATATTTATCAGTCGTACGGTAATGACAACATACGATATTCCCTTTGTCATCGGTATGTTACTTGCCCAAGATTCAATCGTCGGTATCTTCATACCTAGTTCATTCTCGTTACCGGCAAGTCTCTTTACTCATTCCATAATGCATCATCCCACAACTAACTCATTAGTCACATTGCTTGCAAGGCTTATTATGATGTGCATTACCGAGAGGGCCCAGAGATACCTCTCCGATACTCAGAGTGACAAATCCTAATCTCAATCTATGCCAATCCAACAAATACCTTCGGAGATACCTCTAGAGCATCTTTATAATCACCCAGTTACGTTGTGACGTTCGATAGCACACAAGGTATTCCTCTGGTATCCAGGAGTTACATAATCTCATAGTCAAAGGAATATGCATATGACATGAAGAAAGCTATAATAATAAAACTGAACGATCAACATGCTAAGCTAATGGAGGGGTCTTGTCCATCACATCATTCTCCTAATGATGATGCGACCCCGTTATAAAATGACAACGCATGTCCATGGTTAGGAAACCTTAAGCATCTTTGATCAACGAGCTAGTCAAGTAGAGGCTCACTAGGGACTCAGTGTTTTGTCTATGTATTCACACATGTATTAAGGTTTCCTGTCAATACAATTCTAGCATGAATAATAAACATTTATCATGATATAAGGAACTATAAAATAACAACTTTATTAGTTCCTTTAGGGCATATTTCCTTCAGTCTCCCACTTGCACTAGAGTCAATAATCTAGTTCACATTGCAATGTGATTTAACACCAATAGTTCACATCTTTATGTGATTTTACATCACCATGTGACCAACACCCAAAGGGTTTACTAGAGTCAATAATCTAGTTCACATTGCTATGTGATTAACACCCAAAGAGTACTAAGGTGTGATCATGTTTTGCTTGTGAGAGAAGTTTAGTCGCCGGGTCTGCCACATTCAGATCAATATGTATTTTGCAAATTTCTATGTCTACAATGCTCTGCATAGATATACTCTAGCTATATGCTCCCACTTTCAATATGTATCCAGATCGAGACTTAGAGTCATTTGGATCGGTGTAAAAGCTTGCATCGACGTAACTCTTTACGACGATCTCTTTATCACCTCCATAACCGAGAAATATTTCCTTAGTCCTCTTAGGTAACTAAGGATAACTTTGACAACTGTCCAGTGATCCACTCCTGGATTACTTTGGTACCTCCGTGCTAGACTTATAGCAAGGCACACATCAGGTCTGATACATGATACGTCTCTAATGTATTTATAAATTTTGATTGTTCCATGGTGTTATATTATCAATCTTGGATGTTTTATAATCATTTTTTGGTACTAACCTATTGACATAGTGCCAAGTGCCAGTTGCTACTTTTTGCACGTTTTTTACATCGCAGAAAATCAATACCAAACGGAATCCAAATGCCATGAAACTTTACGGAGATTTTTTATGGACCAGAAGACACCTAATGGGCCAAGGCTGCGCCTAGGGGTGCTCCGAGGAGAGCACAACCGACCAGGGCGCGCCAGGAGGCCCAGTCACGCCATGGTGGGTTGTGCCCACCTCGGGTACCCCCGGACCGCCTATTTGCTCTATAAATACCCCAATATTCCAGAAATCCTAGGGGAGTCGACGAAAATCAATTCTAGCCACCGCAGAGTCCAGAACCACCAGATCCAATCTAGACACCATCACGGATGGGGTTCACCACCTCCATTGGTGCCTCTCCGATGATGTGTGAGTAGTTCTTTGTAGACCTTCGGGTCCGCAGTTAGTAGCTAGATGGCTTCCTCTCTTTCGTTTGATTATCAATACAATGATCTCTTGGAGATCCATATGATGCAACTCTTTTTGCCGTGTGTTTGTTGGGATCGGATGAACTTTGACTTTATGATCAGATCTATCTTTTTATATCCATGAAAGTATTTGAGTTTCTTTGATCTCTTTTATGCATGATTGCTTATAGCCTCGTATTTCTTCTCCGATATTTGGGTTTTGTTTGGCCAACTTGATCTATTTATCTTGCAATGGAAAGAGGTGCTTTGCAGTTGGTTCGATCTTACGGTCCTTGATCCCAGTGATAGAAGGGGAACTGACACGTATGTATCGTTGCTACTAAGGATAAAATGATGGAGTCTATCTCTATGTAGATAGATCTTGTCCACATCATGTCATCGTTCTTATTGCATCACTCCGTTTCTCCATGAACTTAGTACACTAGATGCATGCTGGATAGCGGTCGATGTGTGGAGTAATATAGTAGATGCAGGCAGGAGTCGGTCTACTAATCTTAGACGTGATGCTTATGTAATGATCCTTTCCTGGATATCGTCATGAGTATTTGAAGTTCTATCAATTGCCCAACTGTAATTTGTTTACCCACCGTTTGCTATATTTCTCGAGAGAAGCCACTAGTGAAACCTAAGACCCCCGGGTCTCTTTCTCATATTATTTGCCTTTGCGATCTATTTTCCTTTGTGTTTATTTTCATATCTACTAAACCAAAAATACTTTGCTGCAATTTATTTTATTTGGCGTTCGATCTATCAATATTTACAACTCTCTCACGTCCGTTTGCCAATTTCTGGCGCCGCTACTCGAAAGGGATTAACAACCCCTTTTACACGTCGGGTTGTGAGTAGTTGTTATTTGTGTGCAGGTGTTGTTTACGTTCTGTTGCTTGGTTCTCCTACTGGTTCAATAACCTTGGTTTCATAGTTTAGGGAAATACCTACCGCCGTTGTGCTGCATCATTGATAACCCACAAGTATAGGGGATCACAACAGTTTTCGATGGTAGAGTATTCAACCCAAATTTATAGATTTGACACAAGGGGAGCCAAAGAATATTTGAAGGTATTAGCAGCTGAGTTGTCAATTCAAACACACCTAGAGATTAATTATCTATAGCAAGTAATCAATAGCACGGTAATATGATAGTTTTGATAGTAGTGACAACAAGAACGGTAACAGTAACAGTGATAGCAGTAATTTTCTAGCAAGTGTAACAATGGTGATAGCAATAGTAACGCAATAAGACCAATAAGGATAAATTCGTAGGCATTGGATCGGTGACTTGTTGGATGATATTCATCACATGACAGTTATAACCTAGGGCAATACGGCACTAGCTCCAGTTCATCGATATAATGTAGGCATGTATTCCGTAAATAGTCATACGTGCTTTATTAAAAGAACTTGCATGACATATTTTGTCCTACCCTCCCGTGGCAACGGGGTCCATATTGGAAACTAAGGGATATTAAGGCCTCCTTTTAATAGAGAACCGGAACAAAGCATTAACACATAGGAATACATGAACTCCTCAAACTACGGTCATCACCGAGAGTGGGCCTGGTTGTTGTCACTCCGGGGTTGTCGGACCATAACCGTAGTAGGTGACTATAACTTGTAAGATCAGATCTAAAACATGGATATAATGATGAATTCATAAATGGTTCTGATCTGTGTTCATGGCACTTGGGCCGAAAGTAACAAGCATTAAGCATAGCAAAGTCATAGCAACATCAATCTAAGAACATAGTGGATACTAGGGATCAGGCCCTAACAAAACTAACTCGATTACATGATGAATCTCATCTAACTCCTCACCAACCAGTGAGCCTACAAAGGAATTACTCACTCCCGGCAGGGAGCATCATGGAATTGGCGACGGAGATGGGTTGATGATGATGAAGAACAAAGATCCCCCTCTCCGGAGCCCCAAACGGACTCTAGATCTGCCCTCCTGAGGAAGAATAGGGCTTGGCGGCGGCTCCGTCTCGTGGATCACGATAATTCTTTCTCCCCGATTCTTTTCTGGAATAATGTGAATTTATAGTATCAGGGGGGTCGTCGGCGGAGCCACCAGGTGGGTACAACCCACCTGGGCGCGCCAGGAGAGGGGGGCGCACCCTGGTGGGTTGTGCCCACCCAGGGGCCCCTCTCTGGTGGGTCTTGGCTCCAAAAATTCTTATTATTGATATAAAAAATCCTCGCAAAGTTTCGTTCCATCCGGAGAACTTTTATTTCTGCACAAAAACAATACCATGGTAGTTCTGCTGAAATTAGCGTCAGTCCGGGGTTAGTTTCATTCAAATCATGCAAATTAGAGTCCACAACAAGAGGAAAAGCGTGAGAAAAAGTATATACGTTGGAGACATATCAACTCCCCCAAGCTTAAACCTTTGCTTGTCCTCAAGCAATTCAGTTGATAAACTGAAAGTGAGAAAGAAAAACTTTTACGAACTCTTTTGCTCTTGTTTGCATAAATAAGCTTAAACAGCACCCAAGTTTTCAGCCAACATTATAAGTAACCGTGTCAACAATAACTCTTAAAGATTATAATGACTCATATCAATGACATAATCGGCTAGCAAGCAATAATAAGATATCTCAAACAACAACATCTTGTCAAAACAACCATGATATTATATGACAATAATGGTATCTAGCTAGCCCTTTCTGAGACCGCAAAACATAAATGCAGAGCACCTCTGAAGTTCAAGCAGCGACTAAACATTGTAATTCATGGTAGAAAAGATCCAGTCATGATGCACCCAACATTAGCTATACACAATGCATAAATCATGACCACTGTGCTCTACTCAGTTTCTGGCGCTTCTTTATAGAAGGTGGTGACACAACATAAAAGTAAATAGATAGTCCCTTCGCAGAGGGAAGCAGTGATTTGCAGAGGTGCCAGAGCTCAATTTTTTTAAACAGAGATAAATGATATTTTGAGACATGCACCCTTCTCATTCACCTCACGACCGTCAGTTATCAACATCTTCCTTGCTAAGCACGCTAGTGGCGGTTCCCAAGCGGAAAGTAAAGGTTTTGACTCCATTGGGAGTTCTTGTTTGATTATTCAAGAGATGAACTCTTTTTCATGTTTGCAGTTTGGGGCTGGGCATCCCTATTACCGCCCATTTCCTCGTGCGATGGCGAGTGAATAAACACTCGGCCTAAGGATAACCCACTTAGCACGGAAGATATCGACCACCTCCTGTCGTTCCATGAATGATCCAAGCACACAAAAAGGATAATTTTTTAGAAGTTTTTAGAGGTGGCACATGCAAATTTACTTAGGTCGGCAGGGTAATACCGTATATAGGTAGGTATGGTGGACTCATCTGGAATAACTTTGGGTTCAAGGTTTTTGATGTACAGGCAGAGTTCCCACTTAGTATAGGCGAAGGCTAGCAATTAAGATTGGGAAGCGGCCAACTAGAGAGCAACAACGATCTTGACCAAGCATTATGCATAAGTAACATTGGACACTAGCATGAGTAGGATATGAACACCATGAACATAAACATTATAGAGGCTATGTTGGTTTTGATTCAACTACATGCATGAACATGTACCAAGTCAAGCCACTCGAACATTCAGAGGAGGATACCATATCATCATACTACATCACAATCATCTTAACGCTATGTTGATATCCAAGATAAATCTTTATCAACTCCCAGGTACTTATGCATGGCATGAGAAACTATAATCTCTAATTGTCATTGCAAAAATGTTTAATCATAATGGGCTGAAACCTGGATACTAGGTTAAACATATTTACACAAACAAAACAAGTCGAGTTGATACCAGTTTCTCTTTGCCACGACCAGTTCATCGAATATCGTCATTGTTGCCTTTCACTTGCACGACCGAATGATATGAAAATAATAATAGTGCAAGAGTGCCATGGACTAAGCTGGAATCTGCAAAACATTTTATTCAACAGGAGAAGACAAGGTAAAATGTGCTCTTTATTAGTTCAACAGTTATTCATATAAGAGCCACTCAACATTTTCATCATGGTCTTCTCCTCGATACAACTCGACTAAAAAGAAAAGAAATTCAGAGAAACACACTGAAATATTTTTGGAGTTTTTGGTTTTCTTCAACAAGCAAAATAGAAAACAAAAACGAGAAAAACTATTTACACGGGAAAGCTCCCAACAAGCAAAAGAAGAACAAGGAAATCTTTTTGGATTTTGTTTTTAATACTACTACTAAGCACACATAGGAAGTAAATTACTACAACAATTTTTTTGTTTTTCTAAGGTTTATCAAACACAAAGAAGAAAGCAAGAAAATAAATCTAAGCATGGATGGTACAATGGAAAAGTGTGAGCACCGACAAATAGAATGATATGTAGACATGAATATAATGTCGGTGAGAAACACGTACTCCCCCAAGCTTAGGCTTTTGTCCTAAGTTGATAATCGATCAGTAGCCTGGAGGATAGTAGTCGGCGTGGTAGCTCACAGAGGCTCTTGGTGCAGATGCCTCAGCACGACATGCCGCCAACACTACTGCGTTATGAGCTCGGGCCTCACCCTCAAGAACAAAATATCTTCCCCTGCTGTTACGTCAAAGAGAGCAGGCGCAGACAAAAATGTGTCCACAACATGTGATTGGTTAAACAACAAATTATAAGTGAAGTTATCAACACTTCCCTTGAGAATCTTATGATCTTTTAAGGCATCAAAATCTAAGTATCGAGTGGGTAAGATAGGGTCAAAAGGCAAAGGTGAAACACCCAGTCTGTCGGTGTCAAAACCGGCGGATCTTGGGTAGGGGGTCCCGAACTGTGCGTCTAGGCGGATGGTAACAGGAGACAAGGGACACGATGTTTTTACCCAGGTTCGGGCCCTCTCGATGGAGGTAAAAACCTACTCCTGCTTGATTAATATTGATGATATGGGTAGTACGAGAGTAGATCTGCCACGAGATCAGAGAGGCTAAACCCTAGAAGCTAGCCTATGGTATGATTGTTGTTCTGTCCTATGGACTAAACCCTCCGGTTTATATAGACACCAGAGGGGGCTTGGGTTACACAGAGTCGGTTACAAGGAAGGAGATCTACATATCCGTACTTCCAAGCTTTCCTTCCACGCCAAGTAGAGTCCCATCCGGACACGAGACGAGGTCTTTCTCGTGGTTCTAACTCTGACAGTAATGTAGGGGGGTAGGTATGGAGAGGCAAGATCTTAGCTATGGAGTAGTTGTAAGCACACAAGGTTTACGAGTTCAGGCCCTTCTCAGAAGAAGTAATAGCCCTACGTCTCAGAGCCGGAGGCGGTCGACTGGATTATGTGTGTATGAATTATAGGGGTGCGAACCCTTTACACCGAGGAGGGGGGTGGCTTATATAGAGTTCGCCAGCCCCTCCGGCCCTCAGTTATGCAGGGTTTTAAGTACATTAAGGCTGGGCGTTACTTGTAACGCCTCTAATAAAGTGCTATGATGACCATAAAAGCTACTAAATGACCGACCGTTAGTGTGCGGAGTGGATTTAGGTCTTCTGGCCGTCGAGTGGCTTGATCTTGGTCGAGTGATTGCTTCATGGTCGAGTGTCTTCGAGTGCGTCGAGTGGAACACCTCCAAGTCGGTTGAAAGGTGATTTCTTCTAGGGATGCCCTTGGGTAGGGTAGTTAGGACAGGTCCATGACCCTACCCTAGGTACACGTCTTCATCATTAGCCCCTGAATGGATCGAGGTTTGAGTGGGGAAGGAGTTGAAAACTTCTCCGACTCATTTTTCGTGCCATGAGCATATCTTGTTTCGGATCAATGAACATGGGTGATGTCACCAACTTCTTTTTCAGTCGCCTTGATCCATTCTTAGTTTTCTTTAGTCAAGTGAATTCGTTTACTTGTAGACTCCCAAGTGGTTGCATGGAGGAGATCTTCCGTCTGATGAGTTGTTCTGCGGTCTGCGGATTTCGCGGATTCGAATTTCGGGAAGCGCGCGGGACGGGGGAGGCCGCAGTAATCGGATGGAGCCTCCTCGATCTCCGTGCCACCTTTTTTGCCACGTATCGCGCGCGCGACTGTTGCGGGATTTGATAGGATCGCCTGGGCCTACAGGCCAGTCACTCGGAAGCGACCTCATATAAGCTGCCGGCCCAGGGCTTTTGAACAGTGTGCCTTCACTTTTCCCCTTCCTCCACGAAACTTTCTGCCACCTCTGCTCTCGTCTCAGCGTCGCCGGCCTGTTCGAGCTTCGTCCGCAACAATGGGGAAGGAGAAGACGGCGGCCCTGGAGCGCGCGAAGAAGGCAACGGCACAGGCGAAAGCGAGGAAGTCCGGTCGGGGCGGATCTTCTTCGAGGTCCGCTCTGCCCAAGGACTGGATCCAGGGTGACTGGATGCCCTCGGCGATTCGGAAGGATGACCTTGATGATCTGATGGAAGGGGAATTCATTCCCTATGGATCTGCGTGTCTCCCGGGGAACGAGATCGAGCCCCAGCCTCGCGAGGGTGAGTGTGTCCTCCTCACCACCCACATCGATCGCGGATTTTCTCTGCCTCCTCATCCTTTCTTCAGGAGTTTCTTGAACTTTTTCGGAGCGCAGCTCCATCACTTTACTCCAAATTCCATCGTGTACCTCGCTGCCTTTGTATCTTTGTGCGATAATTTCTTGGGTTGTTGCCCCCATTGGGGCCTCTTCAAGCACATTTCACTTGTCATTCTCAGTCGGTTAAGAAAGCCAAGTCGAGTGACGAAAAGACGCAAGTGATTCAGATGTGCGGGGGTCTTGGGATCCAAATGAGAGGCAAAAGTTCTTTTCCAGCTATGACCTTTCCCGAGTCGGTCCGCGGGTGGCAGTCGACCTGGTTCTATTGCAAAGACCAGGCGACTCTAGGTCAGTCGACTGGGCTTCCCCTTTTCTCCTTGAACCGAGCAGAAAAACCCTCCTCTCTGAAAGTGATGCTAGAAGAAAAGGCGCAAGTCAAAGTGCTGGTCGGTCGAGTGGTTCAGCTTGTTCGCGACGGGGTGACTGGCATGGATTTATTAGAGGTCTTCCTCCGGAGGCGCATCCAGCCGCTCCAGGCTCGTGACCATCCGATGTGGATGTATTCGGGCCTCGATGACACCACTCGGATTCATCCGGGGGAGGTCGACGACGAGATGTTGGAAGGGTGGCTGTCGAGTATCACCAGGAACAAGGAAAACCCCAGAGGAGCCAGGAGGATTCCTCTACTCGACCAGTCATACGAAGTAGACCAGGTCCGATTCTGCATCTCCGATTGTAATCTTGCTTTCTTCATTTTGTTTTCTTAGAATCAGTCGATTGACTTTTGTCTTGTTTGCTGTCCTCCAGGCCATTACTGATATGTATTCGATGCCCAACGGAGCGCAAGAGCAGGCCGAGGAGGGGGAGGCGAGCGGAGGCGAAAGTGGAGAGGAGTGGCAATCTGACGGAGAAGGGGAGGGGGATGACGACGACGACTCCAGTGAAGAGGAGGAGGAAGAAGTCGAACCTCCCCGCTCGGAAAGGCGATCCAAGCTCACCCACGATCCTGCGCGCGAATGTGGTAAGGCGACTGTGCCTGTTGGGCAGTCGTCAAAATGCCCTCGGACGTCTTCCCCAGCGCCGACAGAAAAAGCTCCAAAGCATCCACGAGCGATGCCGTCAAAGCCATCAAAGGCCCTGCCCAAGATGAGGATGACCATTCCTACCATTTCCGGGTAACAATAGAACTTGCTTTCTTTTGTTGAACATGGACGGACTCTTGGTCGACTCATGGAATAAACTGACTGGTTTTTGAAATTTGCAGTTCTGCTACTTCTGAGATCTCTGTCAAGAACGATGGCTAGGAAATGGAAGATGCTGTTACCTCCAACCTTGGTATGATTTCTGATGTTCCTCTTCTTAGTCGACTGACGGTCTCTTCCGGTCGATTGGATTTTCATCTTTAACTTTGGATTTTTCTTATAGCTCCTCCTCATGTCATTGATCTCCCTGATGATGATGACGAAGTGCCGCTGAGGGCGAGGAGGAATAGGAAGGCGTCAACTGGCAAGGCCTCACAAACCGCATCAGCGCCTGAAGCAGTAGTTCAGGAGGGTGGTAATACCACTCGGACTTCTGTGACCTTCGCTGTGCCTCTGACGAGTGTTCAGCCTTCATCGTTGACTGCTGATCCGCCCTCCCTTTTTGCCACACACCACGTCCCTAAGGATCAAGTGGGTGCTGCTAAGGAGGCTATACGCCAGGCGGGGATCATGATGGAGCAGGTGAAGGTGGTCCGGGAAGCCAGCCAAGCAGCCTATGATGCTAGTTCAGCCCTTCAAAGCAATGCCCAGGTCAGTCGATCACCGCTTGTTTTGTTAGGATATGCTATCTGAAGACTCTCTTTTCCGAAGATCTTTGTATCGGTACACCCACTGGGTGTGTCGATTGGATTTTTGGTACTAGTGGGGGCACGCTGAGTGCACCCACTGGGTGTAGTCCCTGAGACTACGGTGGACTGCTGGCAGTCGACTGTAGTCTTTATATTGTGTTGCTTTACTTGAACTTCTTCACTCGGTCTGGTCAGGCCATGTCGAATGGAATCTTTTAACTAGTGGTGGCACGCTGAGAGCACCCATTGGATATGGTCGACTGCGGGCAGTCGACTTTTTTTTGGTCGAACCAGTGGGGGCACGCTGAGTGCACCCACTAGGTGTAGTCCCCGAGACTACTGTCGAATATTTTTGATTCGGCTGTAGTCTTAGAAACGTCACGATTTTTGTCTTAGTTGCTCGGAAGCAACCTACCTTTGACATCTATGGACTGATTCTTCGCAGAAATCCTGCGAGCTTGTGGCTCGCTATACTGAATTGGAAAACAAACAGATCCAGCTCAACCTTGACTTGAAGCTTACCCAAGAGAACTTGCAGAAGGCAAGAGACGAAGCAAAAGGTATGGCTGGTGAGAATCTAACGACTGCCCTTTCTTTTCCGCCCATTCTTGATGTTGATCTCACTGTCATTTCGCAGATAAAATGGAGGAGGCTCTGAAGAAGAAGGACCATGATCTTGCTGAAGCGCAGAAGGCGGCTTCGGACAAAACGAAGCTTGCGGAAGAAAAACTGTCTTCAGTCGGTAACCTTGAAGAGGAGAACTCCACACTGAAAGCCGCTCTCAACGCGGCCAACCAAGAGGTCAGCCGTCTGAAGAATGATAAGATAGCTCTGGGTGACAAGGCAAGTGAATTGGTATGGAGGAGAAACGATCTGGAGGCTTATCTTGGAGGGCTCGCCAAGAAGTTGTTCGTCATGCTTGAGGGTAATCACTCCTACCCGACTGACTTGTTGTCATCAACCCAGTGCAGAGCCACTGATTTATCTTTGAATTGTGTTTTCAGAATTCTGCCAGAACTTCGAGGAGGAAACCAGTCGAGTGGAGAAGGATTTGGACCCCATCAATTCTATGGTGAAGGATGAGGCTGCTATGAACGTGCTCCGACTAGAGTCTCGTGTTGCTGGAGTGGTGGACTACCTTGCTCGACTGATGGTTGTGGCGTCGCGGATCGACACAGCGCTCTAGCCTGGAAATACGCTTCAAAATGACCTCGAGTCTCTGACGACTCGACCGAATGAAGTTCCAGGTCGAGTGCAGGATTGGAAGAAATCTTCTGCTAGGTGTGGCGCCGACGTCGCTCTTTCTTTGGTCCGTGTTCACTGCAAGGAGGCGCGAGAGGAGAAGCTGGCTGCTATCCAAGTTGCCAACACGAGGAAGCACAACTTTCAGTCTTTCATGGAGATCTTCATCGTTGCTGCCACTCGGATTGCTGACGGGATTGACTTGGATCAGTTTGTCGCACCCTCCAGTCCTCTGCCTGAGGAGTAAAAAACTTCTATGCTAAACCTTAAATTTTCCTCGGAATGCCGAGTGGATTTTGTAACCGTTAAACTCTTTCAGGCTGAATGCTCGAGTACTTTGATCTGCGGTCTGGGACCTTTAGGATTTATCCGAACTTGGTTTATCGTTGAATGTGCTTGCCTTTGACTTCGAGCAAACTTTGTTTTTCGTGAATTCTCCATCGAGTGGAACTTGTTCTTCACTCGATGCAACTTTTGTATTTGTGGAGTAGCTCCGAAGGGGAAGGTAGCAGTCGACCTACACCTCGTCGTCCTTGCAGATCGGGATGGATTTCAAACTTAGGCGAGTACTAGACTGCAGCTAAGTCCCCAAGTGGGAGGTTTGCTCTCCACTCGGTAGGATTTTCACATACTTAGGCAAGTACTGGACTGCAGCTAAGCCTCCGAGTGGGAGGTTTGCTCTCCACTCGGTAGGATTTTTACATACTTAGGTGAGTACTGGACTGCAGCTAAGCCCCCGAGTGGGAGGATCGCTCTCCACTCGGTAGGATTTTTAAAACTTAGACGAGTACTGGACTGCAGCTAAGCCCCCGAGTGGGAGGATCGCTCTCCACTCGGTAGGATTTTTACATACTTAGGCGAGTACTGGACTGCAGCTAAGCCCCCGAGTGGGAGGTTTGCTTTCCACTCGGTAGGATTTTTACATACTTAGGCGAGTACTGGACTGCAGCTAAGCCCCCGAGTGGGAGGATCGCTCTCCGCTCGGTAGGATTTTTACATACTTAGGCGAGTACTGGACTGCATCTAAGCCCCCGAGTGGGAGGATCGCTCTCCACTCGGTAGGATTTTTACATACTTAGGCGAGTACTGGACTGCAGCTAAGCCCCCGAGTGGGAGGTTTTGCTTTCCACTCGGTAGGATTTTTACATACTTAGGCGAGTATTGGCCTGCAACTAAGCCCCCGAGTGGGAGGTTTGCTCTCCACTCGGTAAGATTTTTACATACTTAGGCGAGTACTGGACTGCAGCTAAGCCCCCGAGTGGGAGGCTGACTCACCACTCGGTAGGATTTTTCAAGCTTAGGCGAGTACTGGACTGCAGCTAAGCCCCCGAGTGGGAGGTTTGCTCTCCACTCGATAGGATTTTTACATACTTAGGCGAGTACTGGACTGCAGCTAAGCCCCCGAGTGGGAGGTTTGCTCTCCACTCGGTAGGATTTTTACATACTTAGGCGAGTACTGGTCTGCAGCTAAGCCCCGAGTGGGAGGTTTGCTCTCCACTCGGTAGGATTTTTACATACTTAGGCGAGTACTGGACTGCAGCTAAGCCCCCGAGTGGGAGGTTTGCTCTCCACTCGGTAGGATTTTTACATACTTAGGCGAGTACTGGACTGCAGCTAAGCCCCCGAGTGGGAGGTTTGCTCTCCGCTCGGTAGGATTTTTACATACTTAGGCGAGTACTGGACTGCAGCTAAGCCCCCGAGTGGGAGGTTTGCTCTCCACTCGGTAGGATTTTTACATACTTAGGCGAGTACTGGACTGCAGCTAAGCCCCCGAGTGGGAGGCTGACTCACCACTCGTTAGGATTTTTCAAACTTAGGCGAGTACTGGACTGCAGCTAAGCCTCCGAGTGGGAGGATGGCTCACCACTCGGTAGGATTTTCGAACACTTAGGCGAAACGGGTTCGCAGCTAAGCTCCCGAGTGAGAGGCTGGCTCATCACTCGGTAGGATTTTTTTACAAACTTAGGCGAAATGGATCCACAGCTAAGCCACCCACTGGGGGATTTCTCACGCAAACAGAAGCAACAACAATCACTGGAAAAATTATAACACTCTTGTCTTTGATAAATAAACTACAGAAGTTTTTCTTATTACATCTCATCCGAGTGAGAATTCAAGTGTAAAAGGGGCGGAGCAGTTCCGCATTCCAAGCTCGTGGCTCATCAATCTGGCGATCGACGTTGTAAAGGTGGTACGCTCCATTGTGGAGGACTCTGGTGACGATGAAGGGACCTTCCCAAGTAGGAGCGAGCTTGTGTGGTTTCTGTTGATCCACTCGGAGGACCAAGTCTCCTTCTTGGAAGGCTCGACTCTTCACATTTCTGGCATGGAATCGACGCAAGTCTTGCTGGTAGATGGTCGATCGGATCATGGCCATTTCTCTTTCTTCTTCCAGGAGGTCGACTGCGTCCTGCCGGGCTTGTTTTGCTTCATCTTCAGAGTAGAGCTCGACTCGGGGTGCATTGTGAAGCAGGTCACTCGGCAAAACTGCCTCAGCTCCGTAGACCAGAAAGAATGGGGTTCTTCCAGTCGACCGATTCGGGGTAGTCCTCAATCCCCAAAGAACTGATGGAAGCTCATCGACCCATGCGCCTGCTGCGTGCTTGAGATCGCGCATCAGTCGGGGTTTCAGTCCTTTGAGAATCAGACCATTTGCTCTTTCTGCTTGTCCATTCGACTGGGGGTGAGCGACTGAAGCGTAGTCGACTCGTGTGCCTTGAGAGGCGCAAAAAGCTCTGAACTTGTCCGAATCAAAGTTTGACCCATTGTCAGTAATGATGCTATGTGGAACTCCATATCTGAATATCAATTCTCTGATGAAACTGATAGCAGTGTAGGCATCGAGATTCTTGATAGGCTTAGCTTCAATCCATTTGGTAAACTGGTTGACTGCCACTAGCACATGAGTGAATCCGCTCCTGCCTATTCTCAGTGGTCCAACCATATCCAATCCCCAAACAGCGAAGGGCTAGACGAGTGGAATGGTCTTCAGGGCTGACGCGGGTTTGTGGGACATGTTGGAGTAGAACTAACATCCTGCGCATTTGTCGACTATCTCTTTCGCCATTTCATTTGCTCTTGGCCAGTAAAATCCCGCTCGGTATGCTTTAGCCACAATGGTCCGGGAGGACGCATGATGACCACAGGTCCCCGAGTGGATATCATCAAGGATTATTTGACCTTCTTCTGGTGTTATACACTTATGGCTGACTCCAGTCGCGCTTTCTCTATACAACTATCCCTTTATGACTGTAAAGTCTTTGGATCGACAGACGATCTGTCAAGCCTCTTCTTCGTCCTCTGGGAGTTCTTTCCTTAGGATGTACGCGATGTATGGCACCGTCCAGTCGGGAGTGATGACCAAGACTTCCATGATCAGGTCGACCACTGCTGGAACTTCGACTTCAGTCGGATCCGTGGCACTTTTTGGCTGCGGGGCTTCTTCAGTGAAAGGATCCTCTTGAACTGATGGCGTGTGGATGTGTTGCAAAAACACATTGCTGGGAATGGCTTCTCTTTTGGAACCTATTTTCGCCAAATCATCACCTGCTTGATTTTTCAGTCTGGGTATGTGATGAAGCTCTAACCCCTCGAATTTCTTCTCTAACTTTCTCATAGCATTGCACTACCCAGTCATGGCTAGACTTCTGACGTCCCACTCCTTCATCACCTGATTAACCACTAGATCTGAGTCGCCGTAGACCATGAGGCGACGGACGCCAAGTGAAATGGCCATGCGCAACCCATACAAAAGTGCTTCATATTCTGCTTCGTTATTGGAGGAATCAAAGTGAATCTGGAGAACATATCTGAGCTTATCTCCTCGGGGGAAACCAATACAACCCCAGCGCCGGAACCATTCAACATCTTAGACCCATCGAAGAACATGGTCCAGTGCTCCGAGTGAACTTGAGTCGGTAATTGCTGTTCAGTCCACTCGGCGACGAAATCAGCTATTGCTTGGGACTTTATAGCCTTCTTTGCCTCAAACATGATATCTAGGGGAAGGAGTTCAATCGCCCATTTGGCCACTCGACCAGTTGCATCTCTGTTGTGCAGAATCTCTGACAATGGAGCGTCGCTGACGACTGTAATGGAATGGTCAGAGAAGTAGTGTGCAACCTTCTTTGTGGTCATATAAATCCCATATACAAGCTTCTGGTAATGAGGATATCTTTGCTTTGATGGAGTCAAAACTTCAGAAACATAATATACTGGGCGTTGAACTTTAAAGGCTTTTCCTTCTTCTTCCCGCTCGACCGTAAGTACTATACTGATGACTTGTCCCGTGGCTGCAATGTAAAGCAGTAAAGGCTCTTTGCTGATTGGGGCAGCAAGCACCGGCTGGGTGGAGAGCAGAGTTTTGAGCTCTGCAAACGCTGCATCAGCTTCTGGAGTCCACTCGAACTTGTCTGACTTCTTCATCAGTCAGTAAAGAGGCAATGCCTTTTCACCGAGATGAGAGATGAATCGACTTAAAGTGGCCAAGCAACCAGTAAGCTTCTAGACGTCATGCACATGCACAGGACGTTTCATCCGGAGTATAGTACCAACTTTTTCTGGATTGGCGTCGATTCCCCGTTCGGAAACGAGAAAACAGAGTAACTTTCCGCCAGGGAATCCGAATGTGCACTTTGATGGATTAAGCTTGATGCCATACCTTCTGAGGTTGACAAAGGTTTCAGCAAGGTCAGTCAGTAGGTCGGAACCCTTCCGTGGCTTGACCACAATATCATCCATGTAAGCTTCCACATCCCGACTGATTTGAGTGAGCAAACACTTCTGAATCATCCTCATGAACGTGGCTCCGGCATTCTTGAGGACGAATGGCATGGTAACATAACAAAAGCACCCGAATGGAGTGATGAAAGCTGTTTTGATCTCGTCGGGTCCATACAAACGGATCTGATGGTATCTGGAATAAGCGTCTAAAAAAGACAATCGCTCACATCCCGCAGTCGAGTCGACTATCTGATTGATGCGAGGGAGAGGAAAATGATCTTTCGGGCATGCCCGATTGATATGTTTAAAGTCAATGCACATGCGAAGTGACTTGTCCTTCTTGGGGACCATGACAACGTTGGCCAGCCACTCGGAGTGGTAAATCTCTCGGATGAACTCCGCTGCTAAGAGCCGAGCCACCTCTTCACCAATAGCCTTTCTCTTCTGGACGGCGGACCGTCGGAGATGTTCTTTGACAGGTTTCACTTTTGGGTCGACTCGTAGGCGGTGCTCAGCCAGCCCCCTGGGAACACCCGGCATGTCAGAAGGCTTCCATGCGAAGATGTCCCAGTTCTCACGGAGGAACTGGATGAGCGCTTCTTCCTATTTGGAGTCGAGTGTTGTGAGATATGAGTCGGAGCAGTATTGGGATCGGTCAGGTGAATGTGAACTGGCTTCGTTTTGCCAGACGACTGGAAAGCTGATTCCGTAGCGGGCTTCTTGGCTCGCAACAAATCACTCGGGTCAGCAGTCTTCTGGTACTCCTGCAGCTCTACCACTGCCATCTGGGCATCAGCGATCTTTGAGCCTTTCTGAAAACATTCTTCTGCCTTCTTCTGATTGCCTGTAAGAGTGATCACGCCTTTAGGACCAGGCATCTTCAATTTGAGATACACATAACATGGTCGAGCCATGAAGCGTGCATAAGCTGGCCTGCCCAAAATAGCGTGATAAGCACTCTGGAAGTCCACAACCTCGAACGTCAACTTTTCTTTGCGGTAATTCTTGGAATCACCGAAAACCACATCGAGAGCAATTTGGCCGAGTGACTCAGCCTTCTTCCCAGGAATGACTCCATGGAAACTCATGTTGCTGGTACTGAGCCTGGACATTGGAATGCCCATCCCTTTTAACGTCTCTGCATATAGTATGTTCAAACCACTGCCACCATCCATCAAGACTTTGGTCAGTCGAGTGCCTTCGACAACTGGGTCGACCACCAAAGCTTGCCTCCCAGGGGTGGCAATGTGCGTTGGGTGATCGGACTGGTCGAATGTGATGGCAGTCTGAGACCACTTTAGATAACTGGGTGTCGCTGGAGCAACCATATTCACCTCACGGTTGATAACTTTCAATCGACTTTTGCTTTCAACATCAGAAAAAAACATCAGGGTGGAATTGACCTAGGGGTATCCATCATCATTGTCTTCCTTGTCCTCAACTTTGTCCGACTCCTTTTCCTTATCTTTGGGTTGTTTGCCCTGGAACTGCTGGATCAAGAGCCGGCACTGTCGAGTGGTATGTTTCGGGTAAATGAGTTTACTCTCTTCATCTTTCTTTGTGTGGATGTGGCATGGCAAATCCAACACATCATTTCCGTCTTGGTCTTTAACTTTCTTGGGGTTCCAAGGCCCTTTGGGTTTCCCCTTAAACTTTCCTTGAGTTACAGCCAAGGTTTCCCCAGGAGCAGCTGGCTCGGCTTTCCGCTTCTGCTTCCGATTGGAATTTCCTCCTCCGGTTTCTCGGGCGACTGACTTGAGCTTGCCACTCCGGAGTCGATCCTCATCTTCACCATTAGCGTACTTGGTGGCAATCTCCATCATCCGATTCAGAGACACGTCTCCGGTTCGACCGAATTTCAGATTCAGTTCTCTGTTCTTGACGCCTTCCTTGAAGGCACAGACTGCTTGGTGGTCAGGCACATTTTCTACAGTGTGGTGCAACGTGATCCACCTCTGAATGTAATCCCTCAAAGTTTCATTCGACTTCTACACACAAGACCGCAGTTCGGTGAGCCCTGCCGGTTGCTTGCATGTTCCTTCAAATGTTGTGACAAACACTCGGGCGAGATCTTCCCAAGTGTAAATGCTGCTAGGTGCTAACTGATTCAGCCATGCTCTGGCCGAGCCCCCCAACATGAGAGGCAGGTGCTTCATGGCCACTTCATCATTGCCACCGCCAATTTGGACAACCACTCGGTAGTCTTCAAGCCAAGTATCAGGCTTGGACTCACCAGTGAACTTACTGACTCCAATCGCCAACCTGAAGTTGGGAGGAATCGCTGCGGCCCTGATGGCTCTACTAAAGCACTCTGGCCCTGAAACATGCACTCTGCTGCTGGTAGGTGCATCTCTGTCGTGACCTTCTCGGTGAGCTCTGTTTCTGTCGACCAAACCTTGAACGAGAATGGATCTCGCATCAAAGCCTGGTTCCCTGGGGTCGACTGGAATCCTCCGCCCAACACTATGAGGGCGCCTGTCATCCTGCTGTCGAGGCACGTACGATCCGCTCCTCGGGGGAGGGGTGGGCACTCGACGTCGATCGTCGTGATCGAATCGGTGACCATACTGCTCACGGTTCCTGTACTGATCTCGTTGGTCTCCACGTCCCTCACGCCTCGGAGGCGATCTTGGGCTGTGAGCCGACTGGACTGTGTCTGCAGCAATGGATCTGCTGTGGATTCTGTTCCGTGGCTGAGAAACAGCGGAATTCTGGTCTCCTGCTGCTCGGAGTAACGCTCTGATCTGCAGCAAGCCTCTACCAGCCTCTGATTGGGAAGGCTGAATCGACTCTGCTATACGGGTTGCAGCTGCTAAATTCTGAATCAGAGTTCGATATACCTGCGGGGGCGGAAAAAGCTGACGGCGATTGGATTCTGGAACCCGTTGTCGTGCACGCTCGTCGAGTGCTCGCTAGAGGTTCTCCAGTCGAGTGCGCTCAGCCAAGTTGGCCAGGCGCGCGTCCGCCAAGGCACGAGCCTCGGGGGTTTCTCCAACAATAGGAGTGTGCAGTGCATCCATGTTCCGGCGACGAAGTTCTTCTCTCTGCAGTGACGTGAGAGACTTGGGTAGATATTCCTCATGGGGATGCGACGGGTCGCCTCCACCTGCGCCTCCGTCGGTGCAGGGAAAATCAGGAGGACTACGCGGTCCATCGACCATCAGAACCTCCGCCGCCGGATCACTGCTGTCGCACTCGGATGCGGTCTCTACAGAGCCAGTCGACAGGTCGAACAGGCCATAGAGGGATTCGTCGGGCTCGATCGCCGCGACTTGAGGGGTGGCCGACTGGCGTGCCACCGCATGTCTCACCCACCGCTGAAGTCTCGACCAGCCGGAGCGCTTGCGCCGGCGGGAAACAGGGAGGGAGGACAATGCAGGGGCCGACCGATAATGGGTCGACGGTTGCCGCAAGAGGACGCCGCGGACACACGCGCGAAAGTGTGTTGCCCCGCGGACAGGAAGCGCGTCGACGTCGAGCGGAGCCTCCTGAAGCCAAGCGGAGTCGTCGGCGATGAACGTGAGCGCGCCGTGACTGATCTCGTGGCCCTCCACCAAAACTCCGCCACAAACCATGATGATTTGGATCAGAAAAAATCGCAACTTCTCCAACAAGTCGCTAAGACACCAGCCCCACGGTGGGCGCCAACTGTCGTGGTTCTAACTCTGACAATAATGTAGGGGGGTAGGTATGGAGAGGCAAGATCTTAGCTATGGAGTAGTTGTAAGCACACGAGGTTTACGAGTTCAGGCCCTTCTCAGAAGAAGTAATAGCCCTACGTCTCGGAGCCCGGAGGCGGTCGACTGGATTATGTGTGTATGAATTACAGGGGTGCGAACCCTTTACACTGAGGAGGGGGTGGCTTATATAGAGTTCGCCAGCCCCTCCGGCCCTCAGTTATGCAGGGTTTTAAGTACATTAAGGCTGGGCGTTACTGGTAACGCCTCTAATAAAGTGCTATGATGACCATAAAAGCTACTAAATGACCGACCGTTAGTGTGCCGAGTGGCTTTAGGTCTCCTGGCCGTCGAGTGGCTTGATCTTTGTCGAGTGATTGTTTCATGGTCGAGTGTCTTCGAGTCCGTCGAGTGGAACACCTCCAAGTCGATTGAAAGGTGATTTCTTCTAGGGATGCCCTTGGGTAGGGTAGTTAGGACAGGTCCATGACCCTACCCTAGGTACATGTCTTCATCAGTCTTCAATCTTGTATCTTCATAGTCCAACAGTCCGGCCAAAGGTTATAGTCTGGCTGTCCGGATACCCCCTAATCCAGGACTCCCTCAGTAGCCCCTGAACCAGGCTTCAATGACCCGACGCGCAGATTGTCTTCGGCATTGCAAGGCGGGTTCCTCCTCCGAATACTTCATAGAAGATTTTGAACACGAGGATCGTGTCCGGCTCTGCAAAACAAGTTCCACATACCACCGTAGAGAGAATAATATTTCGACAAACCCAATCTGCTGACGTATCCTGTAATGTGACATCACACCACAGCCAAGCCCTTATGCGAACCATTTTTTTTACAGCCAACCTCAGCACATTTCGCGAGGCGGTTTCCTTGGCACGTCTTGTCGAAGCAGACATCATGTCCCCTTATTGCGGGATTCTCATCAATACGTACGTGGGTAACCCAACCGCGCCATTAATTACGGCACTTGGGGGACGAGCGGGTTTTACCAGGCTGGTGGGGACACATAGTTTTGTCTGCCCATATAAAGGGATAAGGATTCACCTTTTTCCGTCCACGCCTTCTTCCTCCTTTGATCATCCATTCTCGCACACCTGAGCTCTAGTGCCCAAGCTCACTTTTTGTTCCTCAACCTTCTCCAACCATGTCCAGAGCGGGAGGCAAGTGGATGGTCTCCTCCGTCACGGAGGGACACATCAAGAAGCTGAGGGGAGCCGGATACTTGCCCACAGATATCGCGCATCGGCTCCCAGATGCAGGGCGGTTCATCCCCACCCCCAGGCCCCACGAGAGGGTAGTGTTTCTCACCCATTTCCTCCGTGGACTGGGGTTCCCCCTCCATTCATTCGTCCGAGGGCTCATGTTTTACTACGGCCTGGATTTCCACGATCTGGCCCCAAACTTCATCCTCAACATCTCGGCGTTTATCGTCGTGTGTGAGGCCTTCCTCCGCATCAAGCCCCACTTTGGCCTATGGCTGAAGACTTTTAATGTCAAACCGAAAGTGGTGCGCGGCCAGCAGGCGGAGTGCGGAGGCGCCATGGTGGGCAAGATGCCCAATGCCACATGGCTCGACGGATCCTATGTGGAGACCATAAAGGGGTGGCAATCGGGGTGGTTCTACATCACTGAGCCGCGTGACCCTAAATGGGCAGTGGCCCCCCGAGTTCTGATCCGGAATCCCCACGCGGCTCACCTCCTGGAAAGAGAAGGGCCTGTCCTGGGGTAGTCCGGGAGGAGCTGACCGGACTCCAGACCTGTGTCCAGAACATGATGAGCAAGAAGCTCAAGCTTGTCAATATAGTCCAGGTCATGCTCATCCGCCGGATCCTTCCGTGTCAACAACGGGCATTCAACTTGTGGGAGTTCGACCCGGCCGAGCACCAGACTCTGAGCGAGCTCTTCGACACAACACACGAGGATGCTTGGAAGGTGCTTTTCAAGGGCGCCGAGGTTCCCCTTCCCTTACCGAGGATCGCGGATTCAGCGCGAAGCGCCAAGCCAGCGCGGTAAGCTGCTTTACCTTTTATAGGGTATTCATTCGTCACAGTTTAATTATATGCGGGGTCTAAGCTCCCATACCTTTGACAAGACTGGTAGGAGACGGCCGAACAGATCGACTGTCCGGCCCCTCTGCCTGAAGGCCCAGCAGACGCTCGCTTAGCGGAGCTGCTGGTTCCGGCACCTTACGTGGTGCCCGGAGAAGAAGGCCAAGAAGAAGGCCACGGGAACCCGAAAGATTTCCCGGCGCCCGGTGGTGTCGGACTCATCGTCAGATGACTCCGAGGCGCACTCCTCCCACGAAGATGAGGAGGAGGAAAAGAGGCTTCTTCACCTACCGCAGGGGGAGAAAAGAAAAGGAAGGCCGCCCCAACTGGGGAGGCCGGAGGGTCCAAGAAGGGAAGGACCCTTCCTCTAGACTACTCCACCAACACCGCCGACAGCGAAGACGAGTGGCCACCCAGGGCCAAGCCCCTGGCGTAGTCATAAGTATTCGGACACCAGAGTGACTCATAGCGTTCCTTTATTGCACAGCTTCTCCTAACACCGAATATAATCATGCAGTCCGCCCCGAGCCCGAGTCGACGTATCATCGAGCGGTTCCTTGGATTCGTCGGATGTGAATAGCTTTTCACTTCCGACCGCTTCCACCCCTCGCCCTACGGACAACGCCGAGGTGTTGTCCCAAAGGGTACCAAGCTGAGGGTAGGTAGTCCTGGAGGCGCCGCAAGGCAACCTTCTGGACTGCAGGCACAAAGGGAGCAAGGCTCCCAAGGGCTCCAAGTCCGGCCCTGGGCCGAACACCGCATCGGAACCTTCAGTGGTTCCGGACTCCGGCAGGCGGCCCCCCACTAAGAAGGGCAAGCCTACCGTGTCGGTGACCTCCGTCCAACCGGGGGCACCGGATAATTTGCTGGAGGTGCTTAACGGCGCCTCCATCGACGAGGAGCACCGCACTATTATGAGTGCAGTGATCCAGAAGGTTCAGTCCGCCAAGAGCGGGCTGACTGAAGCCTATGCCAGCCTTCTGACAGGCTTTGAGGTATGTATTAAAAATATATGAAAATATTACCGCATAGACAGTAGCCCCTGGTGCTCTGTTCGGTGTTCACAAAGAAAAGCCGAATAGAGGATCTAATAATATTCGCAGGAGTCTAACATAATTATGTCGATATGTGTATGCAGGCTTCGCTGCTGACCTCTGCCGCACTGACTGCCGAGGTTGATACGCTGAAGCAGAACCTCGAGCGGTCCGAGAAAGAGCTCGGCCTTGCCAAGAAGCAGCTCGAGGAGAACCAAGGTACGTAATGCCTTGCATGTGTGTGTATATAAAAAAGATGCAGTTGCAAAAATGATAGGATCGTTATTGATGTGCTAGGGGCCATGACTGAGGTGGCCACCCTGAAGCATGCACTGTCTGAGGCCGAAAGCAAAGCGGCCACAGAGTGCAACGAGCAGGGGAAGCAAGAGGCGCGGGTTGCCGAGGTGCAGCAAGAGCTCCAGGCTCTCATGATAAAGCATGAGAGTTTGGAGCTTGAGTCGAAGACGCGAGAGTCCAAGCTTGCCTCGGCCCTTGAGAGCGCCAAGCATGCTAAGGCCGAAGCCCAGAAGGCCCTCCAGGAGATTGAGGCGATGAAGAAGATTGCGGCTGGTAAGGCATTCATTATGCAAATCAAGCATGTGAAAGTAAATTACTTGTTACTTACCCGAGTCTGGAGCTCTCCAGGAGCATGCGCAGATTTGCCCTGCAGTGTGTCAGACGCTGCAAAGCATTACCGAGCCGAGGAGGGGAGCTCGACGAAGAAGGTGTTCTAGTCTCAGTATACTGAGGCTGAACACCCGGTACCCTTGAGTGACCGGCTGAAGAAGTTGGTCGAGCTTCATAAGGCGGCCGAACAGGCCATGAAGAGTCTCATAGTCTGGATGTGGCTTGGAGAGGCCATGCCGGGTAGCTACTTCGGGCTGGTGAAGCGGCTTATGGACGCCTGTCCTTGGCTTGAGGTCATCAAGCGCTCCGTCTGCATCAAGGGCGCCCGTAGGGCGCTTGCCCGTGTTAAGGTAGACTGGGGCAAGATGGACGCGGAGAAGCTGGTGAAGGATGGGCCACCGCAGGGCAAGGAGTATCGCCACCCTGAGATGTACTATGAGGGCGTCCTGAAGGGTGCCCGTCTTGTGGCAGATGAATGTTCCAAAGATGTAATATTTGAGTAAACTCGCTCGTGTGATCCTGTACGCTGAAAACTTGTTCATATGCGCTATGCAACACTTGTGTGAATTTAAAATATTGCCTTCTGTGCGGCCATTTATTAAATCTGAGAGATGGTGAGTCGTCGGCTTCTGCCCCCGTGCCACAAGTGCTGGGGTGTTCGGGATAAACCTAAGCACTCTTGTTCCCATTCTTGGGTCCTTCGAGGGAGGTGCTCAGCACAACGAACAAGGCAACCAGACTATAATGCTTTATCACTCTCACTTAGCCAGAGAATTCTATAATTTTAAATTTTGGCGAAGCCCCTATTGTTCGGAAGACCGATTTCGGGGCGCTATACACGCCTAGGCCAGACAAAGCCGACTCCTCGCCCTAAGCGGCATAAGTCTTTAGGGACTCGAAACCTCTCGAACAGGGACCAGCTCTCGCCCTAACATGACAGTCAGTTTTAGCTTTCTCTACTGAGGTGCTTAGGCCAGCTGAACCGGGGCACTATCATAGTAGTTCTCCCAGTGCTACCTTAGCCGATATAGCGGAATGTAAGGTACCAAAACATGGGAGACGGGCAAACCCAACTATTGACCCAAGACATAATTCGGAGCTGATGCATATAATGCTATAAGTTCGGAGTGCCGCACTTGTGAAAGTGTTCGGACTTCTCACGCCGTATTATGGGGTGCTTAAGCCCCTGGCGTATTAGCCGTACCAAAGTGTACGGGTGCTAAATGTCATGAATGAACATATATACATAAAGAGGAAGGAATAGAGAATGCAATAATAGACTGAAGCTAAGCATTGTTTATTTGAAAAAGGTGCATTAAAAGCAGAGAGATACAAATAGTGCGATAAGCAAGAGATGGGACTATTTGACATGTCCCCTCCAGGGCCGAGCTGCGGAATGGTATTTAAAGCAGGTATTTTGCTCGTTATAGAGACCACCTGGGACGTCCATAGTGACGTAGCTTTGTGCCTTCCTGGTTATTGTATCGTGTGTTCGGCAATTGTACTGCCGAACAGGCCTACCGGAGATTAAAGTCCTGAAAGTAAGAAAAAAAATGAAAAAACCAGGAGCCTCTAGTGCGGCTGAGCCGCGTTTTGGGGCGTGCCGTGGTCATGCCCCTCCCCCTGTGCCCATGGTATTTTTAGAGCGTAATTATGAACGCGTAGCACGGATTTTGCCGTTTCGCTGGGGCTGGGGTTGGGGCCGCATTGCTACGCTTGCTCGGAACATGCCAGGCGGTCTTGTTGTAGATTACTCCGAGCGCGCTTGACGGTGTCCGGATGTTTTGTCGCCGGACTGGAGAATTTCCTTGAGAGGCTGCTTTGTGCTTCCGCTGCGAGGGCCGCCGTGTGCTCCTCCGTTCGGAGAGAGCGCTCGGTGTTTCCGTTGACTGTGATGACCCCCCGAGGTCCTGGCATCTTGAGCTTGAGGTATGCATAGTGCAGCACCGCATTGAATTTGGCAAATGCGGTTTGCCTGAGCAGGCATGATAGCCACTGCGGAACGAGACTATATCGAAGATTAACTCCTCGCTTCGGAAATTATCTGGGGATCCGAAGACCATTTCAAGTGTGACTGGGCCTGTGCAATGGGCCTCTACACCTGGTATGACGCCCTTAAAGGTCGTTTTGTGGGTTTAATCCTTGAGGGATCTATGCCCATTTTGCGCACTGTGTCCTGATAAAGCAGGTTCAGGCTGCTGCCGCCGTCCATAAGGACTAGAGTGAGGTGAAATCCGTCAATAATTGGGTCTAGAACCAATGCGGCAAATCCACCATGGCGGATACTAGTGGGATGGTCCCTGCGGTTGAAAGTGATCGGACAGGAGGACCATGGGTTGAACTTTGGGGCGACTGGCTCCAACGTGTATACGTCCCTTAACGCACGCTTCCGCTCCCTCTTGGGGAAGTGGGTCGCGTATATCATGTTCACTGTCCGCACTTGTGGGGGGAAACCCTTCTGTCCTCTGTTGTTCGGTGGCCGAGGCTCCTCCTCGTCGTCGCTATCTAGCCCCTTGTCTTTGTTTTCGGCATTTAACTTGCCGGCCTGCTTGAACACCCAACAATCCCTATTGGTGTGGTTGGCTGGCTTGTCGGGGGTGCCATGTATCTGACACGAGCGATCGAGTATACGGTCCAAACTGGACGAGCCCGGAGTGCTTCTTTTGAATGGCTTTTTCCGCTGACCGGGCTTAGAGCCTGTGAATCTGGCATTAACTGCCGTATCCTCAGTATTGTCGCTGTTAATGCGGCATTTGTGTTTGTTGCGACGTGACCTACCATTGCTGTCCTTGGTATCCGAATTACCAGGGCTCTTTGACATGTTATTGCTGCGAGCCAGCCAGTTGTCTTCTCCCACGCAAAAGCGGGTCATGAGTGTCGTGAGGGCTGCCATAGATTTCGGCTTTTCCTGTCCAAGGTGCCGGGCAAGCCACTCGTTGCGGATGTTATGCTTGAAAGCCGCTAGGGCCTCTACGTCCGGACAGTCGATGATTTGATTTTTCTTGGTTAGGAACCGTGTCCAGAATTGCCTGGCCAATTCCTCTGTCTGTTGAATTATGTGGATCAGGTCATCGGCATCTGGTGGTCGCACATAAGTGCCCTGGAAGTTGTCGAGGAATGCGGCTTCCAGATCTTCCCAACAACCAATGGATTCTGCTAGCAAGCTGTTGAGCCAATGCCGAGCTGGTCCTTTAAGCTTGAGTGGGAGGTATTTGATGGCGTGTAGATCGTCGCCTTGGGCCATGTGGATATGAAGGAGATAGTCCTCAATCCATACCGTGGGATCCGCCGTACCATCATATGGTTCAATATTCACGGGTTTGAAACCCTCTGGGATTTGATGATCCATTACTTCATCTGTGAAGCATAGCGGGTGTGCGGCGCCTCTGTACTGGGCTATATCACGATGCAGCTCGAATGAGTTTTGTCTGCTGTGTTTGGCCCGACTGGATTTACTTTTGCTGTATCCGGCATGACGGTTATCGTCTCGTGTGGTGGGGCGCCCTCGCGATCCGTAGATCGATCTTGCTTGCTTTTCTTTGTCCTCCAATATGTCTCTCAGATCTAGCGCATTCCCCCGTGCCTTGGTATTTTTTGAGTGACGTCGGGGTGCGGCATGAGCTGTGGGCCGAGAGGCCTCTCTGTCACGGCCACGGGGTGCCCGGTCAGCCGCATCATACACTAGAAACGTAGGTTTAGATGCTTCCTCCTCTAATCGGGGCAGCAACCTGCGCTTTGGGTAGCTCTTGGAGGGGCGTTCGAGTTCGTATTCCTCGGCCGCAAGGACTTCATTCCATATGTCAGCTAGCAAGTCTTGATCAGCTCTAAGCTGCTGCTGCTTTTTCTTAAGGCTATTCGTCGTGGCTATAAGCCGGTGCTTGAAGCGCTCTTGTTCGACGGGATCCTCAGGCACGACAAATTCGTCGTCGTCGAGGCTTGCCTCATCTTTGGAGGGAGGCATGTAATTATCATCCTCTTCGTCTCTATCTGCCGCTCTCTCAGGAGGGCTCGCTTCTCCGTCCTCCTGCGCCGAATCTTGTTCGAGGGGGTCGTCTTCGGCACTGTCCGGGGTGTTATTATTTCCTGTGTCGGTATCACTATTTTTGCTTTGGCGAGACTTAGAGCGGCGCCGCTGACGCCGGCGCTTGGGTTGCTTCTTGGAGGGGTCATCCTCCGTTGTTCCATCGCCGTTGTCTTCTTTGGGTGTGTCCACCATATATATATCATATGACGAGGTGGCCGTCCAGTGCCCTGTAGGCGCTGGTTCCTGTTCGTCTCCTACATCGTCGTCCATACCGTCGATGTCTTTGGAGTCGAAGTCGAGCATGTCGGTCAAATCACCGACAGTGGCTATGAAGTGGGTGGTGGGTGGGCGTCGAATTTCTTTGTCGTCCGCATCCCAATCCTGCCGGTCATAATCCGGCCAGGACTCTCCTGACATGGAGAGAGACCTTAGTGAATTCAGTATGTCACCGAAGGGCGAGTGCTGAAAGATATCCGCGGCGGTGAACTCCATGATCGGCGCCCAGTCGGATTCGATTGGCAGGGGCGCGGATGGTTCAGAGTCCGGAGGGGAGTCCGGCAATGTGGAGTCGCGGACCTCGCGAAGGGCGAGGCTGGTGTTCGGCTCGATCGCCGTTGAGGCCGCTGCCTCCGCTGTGGGGTCTAACTACCCACCCTCGGATGGCGCAGTTGGATCCGAATTAAAGGTCGGAGCGGTTGCAGGTGCGGTCTCCAGGACACTGTTCGGCGGCAGAGCTAAATCATGCCCATCGTGACAGTGCGGCGCACTCGGCCGGGGCTCGAATCCGTCGAAGATCAAGTCTCCGTGGATGTTGGCGATGTAGTTTAAGCTACCAAACCTGACCTGATGGCCAGGGGCGTAACTCTCGATCTGCTCCAGATGGCCAAGCGAGTTGGCCCGCAGTGCGAAGCCGCCGAACACGAAGATCTGTCCAGGGAGAAAAGTCTCACTTTGGACTGCATCGCTGTTGATGATCGAAGGAGCCATCAAGCCTAAAGATGACGACACAAAGGAACTCTCAATGAAAGCACCAATGTCAGTGTCAAAACCGGCGGATCTCGGGTAGGGGGTCCCGAACTATGCGTCTAGGCAGATGGTAACAGGAGACAAGGGACACGATGTTTTTACCCAGCTTCGGGCCCTCTCGATGGAGGTAAAACCCTACTCCTGCTTGATTAATATTGATGATATGGGTAGTACAAGAGTAGATCTACCACAAGATCAGAGAGGCTAAACCCTAGAAGCTAGCCTATGGTATGATTGTTGTTCTGTCCTACGGACTAAACCCTCCGGTTTATATAGACACCGGAGGGGGCTAGGGTTACACAGAGTCGGTTACAAGGAAGGAGATCTACATATCTGTACTGCCAAGCTTGCCTTCCACGCCAAGGAGAGTACCATCCGGACACGGGATGAGGTCTTCAATCTTGTATCCTCATAGTCCAACAGTCCGGCCAAAGGTTATAGTCTGGCTGTCCGGCTACCCCCTAATCCAGGACTCCCTCATAGTCCTTGTGCTAAACGTGTGGCATAAATTCCACCATAGAACCAGCCACTTTTGGCATTATGCTGAAGTCTACGTGCAACAATCGCTCCAAGGTTATAATTCCTTTCACCAGAGAGAGCGGTGTGAATGAGGCTCAAGTTTCACGAGCAAAGTATGCTGCAGTCTTGCTTGCCTACTATGCATTTCCCGTTAAATAATGCAAAGTACTGAATTGCGGGAACGTGAATGCTCTTTATTCTTCATTGTCTCACTCCTCTATTTTCACTGTAACAAAGGCTAGTCAAGAAAGACTTATACTCAGCCTTTGTTGGCTCATCAAGCGAACCCCAAAATGGAAGCTTGCAATGGTAAGCAAAGTTCTCTAGTGAAATAGTATATGGTTCATCATAAAGCATAAAAGACACCCTAGACTCACGTGGAAAATATTTAAATCCTTTGACAAATGATTCAGTGAGAAGATGGTGCTGTTCACACTTATCTGAGAGGTAGGGACCGAGATCGGCATTGGGAACATATTGCTCAAATTCCTCCTTGATGCCCACCTGCACCATATATTCATCGCAAGGCCGCATCTCAGGTGGAACTTTCACTCGGTTCAACATAGGACCGACGAGCAGAACTATCACTAGAAGATGCCCCCGAGGACCGTCTCCTTGAGGAACTCCTTCCAAATAGGTTAATCATGTCCGCATACAAGTTTCTGTAAATAAATTTTTTGAGGTGACAAAAATTTGTCAACAAAACTTTACAAAACTAATAGCAACTACTCATATGGATACATAGAGGCCATAGCAAGCATTCAAACTACTTAGAACACTAAGAATTGAACATGCAAGCACATCTACAGCAGCACCAAGAGTAGCTATTTATTCAAAGTCTAAACCACTAGAACAAAAAATAATTGGACAAGTGATGGAGTCACATACCAAGCAACAATTCCCCGAAACAGTTTTGGAAACGGAGCTTCAAGCAAAGAGATCGAAATCCGTGGGTTTGAGCTCAAGAACGTGGCAGAGAGAGCAATGGGGATTTTTTCTGGAGGTAGGTGACAATGTGGAATGAAGAGATAAGTGAGGGGCCCCACATGGGGACCACAACCCCCCAGGGTGCACCAGGGGGTGCTGGCGCGCCCAGGTAGGTTGTGCCCACCTGGTGCACCTCCCTTTGGTTATTTTTGCACCAAAAATTCTTAAATATTCAGGTAAAAATCATATAAATTTTTCAAGGCATTCTGAGAACTTTTATTTTTGGGTCATTTTTTATTGCACGGGAAATTCAGAAAACAAACAAAACATGGCATTTTATTTTATTTAACTAATAAAAACAGAGAATAAAAAGCAGGGACGGAAAGTAGTGCTTACTAAATTCATCAACTTCATACCGCTAAAAAATGATTCATTAATAGGGTTGATCAGGTCTTATTAACAACCACTTTCGATTAGCATGAAACCGAAGAACTTTCATAAACCACTAAGTTACCTCAATGGGGATATGCATTTCCCCAACAATGAGCGTTTCATATTTCTTTTTGACAGTAGGTAGAGGTATTTGAAAACTTCCAATAGTGATTGTCGGAGATTTTTCAATAACATTAATACCATTCACTTGGAATTGTTTCTTCGGAAAGTGCATCGTATGCTCATTGCCATTGATATGAAAAGTGAACTTGCTTTTATTGCAATCAATAACAGCCCCTCCAGTATTCAAGAAGGGTCTACCAAGGATAATCGACATGTTGTCGTCCTCAGGCATCTCAAGTATAACAAAGTCAGTCAAAATAGTAAGATTAGCAACAACAATGGGACATCCTCACAGATACTGATAGGTACGACAGTTGATATATCAGCCATTTGCAAAGATATTTCAGTAGGTGTGAGTTTATTCAAGTCAAGTCTTTTATATAAAGAGAAAGGCATAGCACTAACACCAGCTCCTAAGTCACACAAAGCAGTTTTCACATAATTCTTTTTGATAGAGCAAGGTATAGCGGGTACTCCCGGATCTCCAAGTTTTTTAGGTATTCCATCTTTGAAAGTATAATTAGCAAGCATAGTGGAGATTTCAGCTTCCGGTATTTTTGTCTTATTTTTGATGATGCCTTTCATATACTTTGCATAAGGAGGAATTTTCAAGATATCAGTCAAGCGAGTAGGCAAAAAGACTGGCCTCAACATTTCAGCAAAGCATTCAAATTCTTCATCGTCATTCTTTTTAGTTGACTTGGGTGGAAAAGGCATAGGTTTTTGAACCCACAGTTCTCTTTCTTTACGGTGTTTCCTAGCCACAATGTCTCTTTTATCATATCTTTTATTTTTAGGTTGTGGGTTATCAAGATCAACAGGTGGTTCTATCTAAACATCGTTGTCTGGTTCTTTTTCATTTGGTTGAGAGTATTCATGAACATCAACATTATCTTTTTCATTATCACTAAGTGAGTGTTCATTACCAGATTGAGTTTCAACATCTGAAATAGAAGTTTCATTTTCATGATCAGGAGGTTTTTCTATTTCAGGTTCACTAGAAGTGTGCAAAGTCCTATCATTTTTCTTTTTATTTTTATTTTTAGAAGGACTAGGTGCACTAGTGTTAGCTCTTTGTGAATCTTGTTCAATTCTTTTTGGGTGTCCCTCAGGATAAAGTGGTTCCCGAGTCATTTTACCTCATCTAGTTGCAACTCTAACAGCAAAGTCATGCATCTTATGATTCATTTCATCAAGCAATTCTCTTTGTGATTTAGCAACTTGTTCTTACTGAGTTTGAACCATAGAAGCATGTTTTCCAACACCTCTAACATCATTTGATATTCTAAATAACAAGTCACTCAAGCGAGCAATCATATCAAAATTATATTTCAATTGTTTCATAACATTTGCATTGAAGTGATCTTGTTTTCTAATGTACTTTTCAAACTCATAAACGCATTGGCTAGGATGCATGTTGTGAGGATTATCATTATCATTGAACTTCATAAGAGAATTTACCTCTACCACCTTAGGTAGTGGCGGTGTATTAAGCCCATGTATTTCTTCAATAGGAGGTAAATTTTTAACATCCTCAGCTTTAATACCTTTTTCCTTCATAGATTTCTTTGCCTCTTGATATCTTCGGGACTGAGATATAGTATACCCCTCTTCTTCGGAGTGGGTTTAGGCGGTGGTTCAGGAATAGTCCAATCATCATAATTTTTCAATATATTATTCAATAATTCTTCTGCTTGATCAATAGTTCGTTCCCTGAAAACACAACCAGCACAACTATCTAGGAAATCCCTAGAAGCATCGGTTAGTCCATTATAGAAGATATCAAGCATTTAATTTTTCTTAAGAGGATGAACAGGCAAAGCATTAATTAATTTGCAAAGCCTCCCCAAGCTTGTGGGAGACACTCTTCTTTAGTTTGCACAAAGTTAAATATTTCCTGTAAGGCAGCTTGTTTCATATGAGTTGGAAAATATTTTTCAGAGAAGTAATAAATCATATCCTGGGGACTACGCACACAACCAGGAGCAAGAGTATTTGAAGGTATTAGCAGGTGAGTTGTCAATTCAATCACACCTGGAGATTAATTATCTGCAGCAAGTAATCAGTAGCACACTAATGTGATAGTTTTGATAGTAGTGACAACAGCAACAGTAACAGTGGTAGCAGTAATTTTGTAGCAAGTGTAACAGTGATGATAGCAATAGTAACGCAACAAGATCAATAAGTATAAATTCGTAGGCATTGGATCGGTGACTTGTTGGATGATATTCATCATGTTACAGTTATAACCTAGGGCGATACGGCACTAGCTCCAGTTCATCGATATAATGTAGGCATGTATTCCGTAAATAGTCATACGTGCTTTATTAAAAGAACTTGAATGACATCTTTTGTCCTACCCTCCCGTGGCAGCGAGGTCCATATTGGAAACTAGGGGATATTAAGGCCCCCTTTTAATAGAGAATCGGAACAAACCATTAACACATAGTGAATACATGAACTCCTCAAACTACGGTCATCACCGAGAGTGGGCCCGGTTGTTGTCACTCCGGGGTTGTCGGATCATAACCGTAGTAGGTGACTATAACTTGCAAGATCGGATCTAAAACATGGATATAATGATGAATTCATAAATGGTTCTGATCTGAGTTCATGGCATCCAGGCCCAAAGTGACAAGCATTAAGCATAGCAAAGTCATAGCAACATCAATCTAAGAACATAGTGGATACTAGGGTTCGGGCCCTAACAAAACTAACTTGATTACATGATGAATCTCATCCAACTCCTCACCGACCAGTGAGCCTACGAAGGAATTACTCACTCCCGGTGGGGAGCATCATGGAATTGGCGATGGAGATGGGTTGATGATGACGAAGAACGAAGATCCCCTTCTCCGGAGCCCCAAATGGACTCCAGATCTACCCTCCTGAGGAAGAACAGGGCTTGGAAGCAGCTCTGCCTCGTGGATCACGATAATTCTTTCTCCCTGATTTTTTTCTGGAATAATGTGAATTTATAGTATCCGGGGGGTTGTCGGCGGGGCCACCAGGTGGGCACAACCCACCTAGGCGCGCCAGCAGAGCGGGGCGCGCCCTGGTGGGTTGTGCCCACCCAGGGGCCTCTCTTTGGTGGGTCTTGGCTCCAAAAATTCTTATTATTGATATAAAAAATCCTCGCAAAGTTTTGTTCCATTCCGGGAACTTTTATCTCTGCACAAAAACAACACCATGGTAGTTCTGCTGAAAACATCGTCAGTTCGGGGTTAGTTTCACTCAAATCATGCAAATTAGAGTCCAAAAGTAGATACGTTGGAGACGTATCAATCATCCCTTACTCTTTGGGGAAATACCGACGTAGCTTCAAGCAACATCAAGAGGAATTTCTGGCGCCGTTGCCTGGGAGGATCTTCAACATATGCGAGGTTCCTAATCACAAATCTTATCTCCTCGCAATTTACGTTATTTTCCATTTGCCTCTCGTTTCCTCTCTCCCACTTCACAAAAATTTGCCGTTTTATTTTCCCTCTTTTTCGTTCGCTATTTTTTCTGTTCTCTTAAACTCTCTTCTCTGTTGCCATGACCGACCATAGAGAAGCTAAGGGTTTTCTCCCGAGTTTCAATGCATTGGATAACCCCTCTGTCCTCTCTAAGCTCATAAATAATGATGCTATGGAAAGACTTACTGGGTTTGCTAAGGAAAACTCAAACAATTTTGATCAAGATGATCCCGGAATTTTTCATTATTTGATGTATTAATCTTTGAAAGATGCTTGGGATAGGCTGTTCAGAATTTGATCTAGCTATGTGCCCCAATATCAGATAGAGATATACTTGAATTTTTTTATGTTGGTCTACCTTCTTTCTTCAAGCAAGTTTTGGATTCTATATTTGAAAACAGTTTTCTTGAAGGGGATGTCGTTGATACTTATGAAAGGACGAAAGCCATATGTGGGCACCCCAAGGGAGAAAATGTTGAATCTACTACCCTTATGTGCTTTTTTCAAAATGAAACAATTAAAGAGATGAAGGCTAGTTTAGATATGAATTTTTGCAACATGCTTAATCTTTCTTCTGCTATCAATGGCCATGTGTTTTCACAAAATAGAAAATTAAATGCCATTGATAGGAAATTTTCCCTTTGCTTTCAAAAGGACAAGGGTGACAAAACTTAGATCCTTGCTTTGTGCCTTGCTAAGGGCGTAAAACAATAGCACTTGTTGGGAGACAACGCAATGAATAAAATTTATTTTTGCTTTTTGCTTGCTGTTCTTGAGTGTTAGCACAATTATGCTACTGCTATGATTGTGTTTTTGTGTTTTAGTTAGTGTTTGTGCCAAGTAAGGCCTTTAGGATCTTCTTGGGTGATAATTATTCGATCTTGCTGAAAAAGACAAAAACTTTTGCGCTCAGGAAAATAATTCTCATTTTTAACCAGAGAGCGATAAAATAACCATTCCTTTTGTAGTAGACCAATATACAAATTGCTGAGGTCGTCCTAAATTTTCAGAATTTTTGGAGTTACAGAAGTATTCGAAATAGTCAGATTGCTGCAGACTGTTCTGTTTTGACAGATTTTGTTTTCTTTGCATTGTGTGCTTGTTTTGATGGCTCTATGGTTTTCTTTGATGAGTTTTTGCCATAGAAAAGTTGGAATATAGTAGATATAATGCAAGAACAAAATATGAATAGGTTTGATACAACACTTATAGTAGTGATTTGTTTTATTATACTAAATGATCTCACGAAGGTTTTGTTGAGTTTTGTGTGATTGAAGTTTTCAAGTTTTGGGTTATCTTACGATGGATGAAGGAATAAGGAGTAAGAAGAGCCTAAGCTTGGGGATGCCCCAGCATCCCAAGCTATTATCCAAAAGAGAGCAAGCAACTAAGCTTGGGGATGCCCCCGAGTGGCATCCCCTCTTTCTTCTAACGACCATCGGTATTTTACTCGAAGCTATATTTTTATTCGTCACATACTATGTATTTTGCTTGGAAAGTGTTGGGAACTCTAAGTCATTTTCGTTGGTGGGAAGGACACACCTCCCAAAATGTTTTTATCTCTATGTTTTTCACTTTGAGCTCCGGCACCTCTACAAATCCCTACTTCCCTCTGTGAAGGGCTTTTCTTTTACTTTATGTAATATTTATTTTTGAATCTGAGTCTCCATCTTCTCTTATAAAAGCACCAACTAGGAGGCACTACAATCGTACTTGAGCATTGGGTGTAGTTAATATGCGAGTGTGTTTCACGAATGGATCAATGATTCAGCATGATGGGCTAGGGATAACTTATTTTAGCGTTGATATTTTGAAAGACATGGTTTCTTGTTGATATACTTGAGTTTTAAGTTATCATGTCAAAACTAGACTGTTGCTTTGAACAATATAAAAGTCCAAATGTCCATGCTATAAATAAAAGAATATGATATGACATGATAGGCAACATTCCACAACAAATTTTTTGTTTTTATCACTTACCTACTCGAGGACGAGTAGGAGTTAAGCTTGGGGATGCTGATACGTCTCCAACGTATCTATAATTTTTGATTGTTCCATGCTGTTATATTATCAATATTGGATGTTTTATAATCATTTTATATCATTTTTTGGTACTAACCTATAGACATAGTGCCAAGTGCTAGTTGCTGTTTTGGCATGTTTTTTACATCGCAGAAAATCAATACCAAACGGAGTCCAAATGCCACGAAACTTTACATAGATTTTTTATGGACCAGAAGACACCTAATGGGCCAAGTTTGCGCCTTGGGGTGCTCCGAGGAGAGCACAACCAACCAGGGCGCGCCAGGAGGCCAGGCGCGCCCTGGTGGCTTGTGCCCACCTCGGGTGCCTCTCGGACCGCCTCTTTGCTCTATAAATACCCCAATATTCTAGAAACCCTAGGGGAGTTGACGAAAATCAATTCTAGCCGCCCCAGAGTCCAGAACCACCAGATCCAATCTAGACACCATCACGGATGGGGTTCACCACCTCCATTGGTGCCTCTCCGATGATGCGTGAGTAGTTCTTTGTAGACCTTCGGGTCCGTAGTTAGTAGCTAGATGGCTTCCTCTCTCTCGTTTGATTCTCAATACAATGGTCTCTTGGAGGTCCATATGATGTAACTCTTTTTGCGGTGTGTTTGTTGGGATCAGATGAACTTTGAGTTTATGATCAGATCTATCTTTTTATATCCATGGAAGTATTTGAGTTTCTTTGATCTCTTTTATGCATGATTTCTTATAGCCTCGTATTTCTTCTCTGACATTTGGGCTTTGTTTGGCCAACTTGATCTATTTATCTTGCAATGGGAAGAGGTGCTTTGTAGTGGGTTCGATCTTACGGTGCTTGATCCCACTGACAGAAGGGGAACCAACATGTATGTATCATTGCTACTAAGGATAAAACTATGGGGTCTATCTCTACATAGATAGATCTTGTCTACATCATGTCATCGTTCTTATTGCATTACTCCATTTCTCCATGAACTTAATACACTAGATGCATGCTGGATAGCGGTCAATGTGTGGAGTAATATTAGTAGATGCAGGCAGGAGTCGGTCTACTAATCTTGGACGTGATGCCTATGTAATGATCATTGCCTAGATATCGTCATGAATATTTGAAGTTCAATTGCCCAACAGTAATGTGTTTATCCACCGTTTGCTATTTTTCTCGAGAGAAGCCACTAGTGAAACCTATGGCCCCCAGGTCTGTTTCTCATATTATCTGCCTTTGCGATATATTTTCCTTTGCTTTTTATTTTCAGATCTACTAAACCAAAAATACAAAAATACCTTGCTGCAATTTATTTTATTTGGCGTTCAATCTATCAATATTTACAACTCTCTCACGTCCGTTTGCCAATTTCTGGTGCCGCTATCCGAAAGGGATTAACAACCCCTTTTACACGTCGGGTTGCGAGTAGTTGTTATTTTGTGCAGGTGTTGTTTATGTTGTGTTGCTTGGTTCTCCTACTGGTTCGATAACCTTGGTTTCATATCTGAGGGAAACACTTACTGCCGCTGTGCTGTATCATCCCTTCCTCTTTGGGGAAATACCGATGTAGCTTCAAGCGACATCAGTACACAACATTGCATACATGATAGAACCTATGGCTGAGGCATAGGGAATGACTTTCATTTTCTCTCTATCTTCTGTAGTGGTCGGGCATTGAGTCTGACTCAACTTCACACCTTGTAACATAGGCAATAACCCTTTCTTTGACTGATCCATTTTGAACTTCTTCAAAACTTTATGAAGGTATGTGCTTTGTGAAAGTCCAATTAAGCGTCTTGATCTATCTCTATAGATCTTGATGGCCAATATATAAGCAGCTTCCCCGTGGTCTTTCATTAAAAAACTCTTATTCAAGTATCCTTTTATGCTATCCAGGAATTCTATATCATTTCCAATCAACAATATGTCATCCACATATAATATTAGAAATGCTACAGAGCTCCCACTCACTTTCTTGTAAGTACATGCTTCACCAAAAGTCTGTATAAAACCATATGCTTTGATCACCTCATCAAAGCCTATATTCCAACTCTGAGATGCTTGCACCAGTCCATAAATGGATCACTGGAGCTTGCACACTTTGTTAGCACCTTTAGGATCGACAAAACCTTCTAGTTGCATCATATACAACTCTTCTTTAAGAAATCCATTAAGGAATGCAGTTTTGACGTCCATTTGCCTGATTTCATAATCATAAAATGCGGCAATTGCTAACATGATTCGGATAGACTTAAGCATCACTACGGGTGAGAAAGTCTCATCGTATTCAACTCCTTGAACTTGTCGAAAACCTTTCGTGACAAGTCGAGCTTTGCAGACAGTAACATTACCATCAGCGTCAGTCTTCTTCTTGATGATCCATTTATTATCTATGGCTCGCCGATCATCGGGCAAGTCAACCAAAGTCCACACTTTGTTCTCATACATGGTTCCTATCTCCGATTTCATGGCCTCAAGCCATTTATCGGAATCTAGGCTCATCATTGCTTCCTCATAGTTCGTAGGTTCGTCATGGTCTACACTACAAAGAAAAGACACATCCGTGGCATTTTGGGCCAAACGAATTTTTTTCTGTCATGCTTATGACACTTCTATGATGATAATTGTGACAAAACCCGGTATCATCATAGATGTGGTGGCCTCCTACTTCTATGATAAAAAATCATGAAGGAAAATGGGCTTTTCGTCCTGGGCAGGCCGGAGACGCAGCTGCATGACATTCTTTGGGCCATGCATGACGGAAAAAACCGTGGTAGAAGCGAGGGCGTGGAAAATATCGGGGGAGTTCCTGGTTACGGTGGGTGGTCGGGGGCCGAGCGATGCATGTTTCTCTCGTACGTACGCGCGTGCGTGCGAGGCGTTGCGCTCTAACTGAACCCGGGCGTTTGCACTGCAGGCTACATGTTACTAAACCCGAGCGATCGGTCGATCCCTTACTGTTAACTGAACCCGAGTGATTCCTTCGCTACTGCTGGTAACTGAAGCTGATCAAACACTGCTGCCTCATTCCCTTGATGAACAATGAGCGTTGCTGGGGGGGGGGGGGTTGGATGAACAATTCCCGATGGGGGGTTGGATGAACAGGACCCTGTGGTAGTAGAGGCCGTTGCCGCTGGATGAACAGGACCCCGATCGATCGAGCCGGTGGATGAACAGGACCCCGTGGAGGGCTGGATGAACAGGACCCCGTGGAGGGCTGGTTGAACAGTAGCCGGTGGAGGGCTAGATGAACAGTAGCCTGTGGAGGGGTGGTTGAACAGGAGCCCGTGGAGAGGGCTGGTTGAACGGTAGCCGGTGGAGTAGCGCGCGGTGGAGGCTGGATGAACAGGAGCCCGTGGATGAACAGTCGCAGGTGGAATCTGGAGGCAGTCGATAGCAGATGAATAGTAGCCCGTGGAGGCAGTCGACGGTGGAGATGAACAGTATCACGCAGAGTCCTGTTTTGTGGTACGCCACACCCCTCTCGATGAACAGGACCCCCGTTTCGACCATAGCGCTCCATCACAAGTCCGTTTCGTCCGTTTTGCGGTACGCCACACCCCTCCCGATCAACAGGACCTCGTTTCAATCGTAGGAGGTCCATTTCCTCCGTTTTGCGGTACGCCAGACCCCTCCCGATGAACAAGATCTCGTTTTGACCGTGGCCGGTCGAACACAAGGCCGTTTCCTCCGTTCTGCGGTACGCCAGGCCTCGTTTCCATCGGTTGTTCTGTCCAAGCCGATTGGCCCCCGATGAAAATGATGATGCATTCCGTTTTGACCAAGTCGGTTGCCTCCCCATGATCACGACGACGGCGCAACTTCTCCGTTCTGACCCAGCCATGTACACGAGCCCTGGCCGTACGTATGCGCGAGTAGGCGTTCGAGACCCTGCCCGTATGTATGTACGTGGCCGTATTTACTTTCTTGCACCCTGGCCGCTGTACGTACTTGTACATGCTACGTGCGCGCCTCTACTACGACACATGCGCACCTCTACTACCACACGTGCCCTTCCTGACACGGCCATGGTTCATTGCTGCAGCCTGCAGACAAACCGATCGACCAGTATGTAGGTACACGTTCGCGATCAGAATGACAACGTTACGTACGCTTCGACCGGGTGGGTCCCGACTGTCAGGCACTTCCTTGCGTGCGAAGATGTAGCTGGTGGGTCCCAGCAATCAGGGGGGCGAATCATTTCCCCCCCGTAATATGGACGCACTTCCTTGCGTGCGAAGATGTAGCTGGTGGGTCCCAGCAGTTAGGGGGAGAAAACATTATTTTTAGGGTAAAAAGGATGCAGTTGCATGCATGCGTCCATGGGCGTGGTGCGTCCCCACTGTCAGCCTCTCACGTATAGTCGTCTTCTGATGACTCTCGGTTGTTGACCACATTGACCACACCGTGCCGAGCGCACCAAGGCCGATGGACGACAGCGAGGCCCCAAACTGGAACGACCCGGAGATGGGGAAGACGCGGTAGTTGAGTCACAGATGGAGAGGAGTGGGAAACTTGACTGGTTCGGGTGCGCGGCAGCACTGCCGCCCACGGGAGACTGGAGCAAGAACAGAGGTTGAAGAAGGAGCACGACTGTTGGATTAACATCCAACGGTCCAGCTGCTAGAATCATTTGTTGATTAAGTTGACAAAGCCGTGCGTACACGTCTGCTTAGTAGGCCCACAAGTCAGCCACCAAATCTGTCGGGGCCCAGCTGTCATCGGGAGGAATTGGTTTTTTTTGCATAACAAGGAGGCACTTCCTTCGGTGCAAAGATATAGCCGGTGGGTACCAGCTATCAGGGGGAGGAAACAACTTAATAAGGAGGAACTTTCCTGGCATGCGACCATGGACCTCGTGGGTCCCAACCGTCAGTCTCTCCATGTACAGTCCTCTTTTGATGACTCTCGTTTGTTGAGCACGCTGCGCTGAGCGCAGCAAGGAGGTGGACGACGACGAGGCCCCAGATTGGAACGGCTCGGAGATGGGGAAGACGCGGCAGTGAAGTCATATATGGAGAGGAGTGGGAAACCTGACTGGTTCGGGTGCAGGGTGGGCCTTCACTCGGCAAAGAATAATAGGAGGTGCACAAAACGACGCCATTGGATGCCGGAGGCTAGAGCAGGTGGTCCCGGCAGCGCTGGGGGAAGAGGACGAGAGATTGAAGAAGAATGCCGGCCGTTGGATGTAAATCCAACGCCTTTCTTTGGCTTTGATCTACTAAGCCACATGTCAGCCAGTCCATTTATTTTTTTAGTCCATTTGGTGGGTTGGGTGAAACAATGATGTAGCATCTATGCAGCCCGTTTATATATATGGCACAATTTAAAGCCCATTTGCATTTTTTTCGAAATCCGCGGACATGCTGGGCTGGGTGAAAATATCATGTTGGGCTGGACGAAGAAATGTTATGAAAACATAAACACATGATTCCACATCTACTACTGCATTGGTCAGTAAAATCTTTGCAAGCTTATGTACGCAATCACTAGGAGTTAACTTGCCAAGTTTAATATGAACAATTATTATTATTTTGTAAGAACTTTCAATTTATGAAATAAAATATCATTTTAATTTGATGAGTTAATAGGACGTGGGGTACTATTATTTTTTAGGCTAGACGTGGGACAGTTGAGTTGGTTATAGGTTAAAGTACTGGGAGAAAACTCAGTTTACATCGAAAAAGAAAGTGGGAGAAAATTTAGATGTAGGATTAATGAAAACCAAAAATAAAGGAAGTGGGAAGGTCTATAAAATGGTTGGACGAATGACAGGTTTAACGGAACCTTATGTTGTTTCTATTATATATATACATACATACATATATATATATATGTAATAAAATAAGATATAAATATAGGTTCAATTTTGCATTCTTATAGAAAACATAGGTTCAGTTTTGCATTCTTATAGAAAAATAGAACTGAGCTGTGCGTCGTCTTGAAAAAACAAACATAACTTGGGTTGCTGATGTTATAGACAAGCTAGGTTGGGAGGCCCAGAGGCCGCTTGATACTTGCTGGATCCAAAAAATGTTGAAACATGTCGTGGGCTGCCCATGTTAAACAACAAAACCTAGGCCATGGACCTGGTGGGCCCGGGACTGTCAGCCTCTCGACGAACAGTTTTCTCCCAATTCCTCTTGTTTTGCTGACCATGTTGGGAATGACAGACGTCGGCACCACGGCGAGAGCACCAAGGCGGAGGACGATGTCGAGACCTCGGACCAAACGAACTAGAGCGGGGGAAGACGCAGGCGCAGGGGAGTACGAGGGTTGACTTGTTCAAGTGCAGGGTGGGCCGATGGAGCTGCCGCCGCCCGACAATGTGTGGGAGTAGAGGGATGGCCTGGTCAACGCCATAGGCTATGATGGCCAACCGCTGTATAGGAAGAGGAGGCAAGATTGAACAAAATAAAGAAATACAAATCAATATAGATACGATAATACGGCACAGAAAAAAGGAAGTAGCAGCTATTTACAAGAGCCTCGCAGTGTGCAATATAGCTACGAGATCCTGTTGTCTGTTGGAATTTCACTTTAGAACGGTTGGTCTTGTTCTTCAAACAGTTAGCCTAGAAGAAGATACACTTGTAAGGCACATACATAAATACAAGTTCAATATGTGGTCTGATCAAATACATATAGCCTACCTGATACTTTTGATCAGACAAGTGTTTAACAAGGCTTGTCCAGTCTTCATCTGTAATATATTCCACTGGAGATGTTTGGGCGATTTCATTGTTAGCCTTACCTTCAACGTGAGATTTTCTAAGGTGGTACCGATACTGTCGCAGAGCAGACTGAAAAACATGAGTGCATGCTTGTTTAGTTGCATCATCTTCCGGATCCAACTTGAACCTCATCTGTTGAAAAAAGAATGTGAGTCTTATTAGGAGGAAGCTAGAAAGTATGGGACAGAGCAAAACAATATTACTAATTGAGATGAATAACATTACTTACAGATAAATGGTCAAGGAAGGTGTTAAACTGGGTATTGTCTTTCTCATTCCTGTACTGGATCCACATTGGGAGGATACGTGCATGACACCTAACGGCAACGGCTGCCTCTGATACTAACTTGGCTGACTCTGTAGCATCACGTGGCCTTTTTAAACCTGCCTCAAAATGGATCTCCATTCTTCCTCCTTTAGATTTTGCTAATCTGTTAAGCATTATCCCTGATGTCTGTTTCTGCTTGCACCGTGGTTCTAGTTCAACAACGAATATGGAAAGTGTTAGTGTACATCAAACTGTGAGAGTACATATAAAGGAGCATGCAACTGCAACTTGACTCAGTCAGGTACCGTCTTGGTGTTGATGCTCATGAGGTTCATCTAATCTTGCCAAGTCCTGTTGTGTCAGCAGTGCTTCGGAAGTAGTGTTAGGTGTGAAGGCAGCTTGGGAATTGGCCAGTTCTGGAGCGAACGAACGAGTAACTCGTTGAGATGCTGGTACAGTTGAAGAAGATCATGCAGCTGGTGGAGCAGGTGATACTGTGTTTGTAGATTTAGCCGGTGGACTTGGACCTTCTACTGCACTGTAAGTACCAGCAGAATCTCGACAGCAGATCCTTTTTTGTTTCACACGACGAGTAACACCACTCCCTACTATATTATTTTCCTTGCTCTTTTTTGACTTTGCCATGTCAAGCCGTACCCACAACACAAAAGAATAAAATCACTCTTCAGAACTCATTGATGCATGATACAAACAAGCAATACTTTGATGTAAGACAACCGTATGAGGATGGAATATGTAATAAAAACAGGACGACATGACATATTCACAGCTACGATGTGTAAACTAAGCACAAGGATTTTCAAGAAAATAGAAGTAATGCAAGCTAGACACCATATGAAATATGCAACCAATATTACTCTGCCAAGTTAAAAGTGTCTTGTCATATGTGCCAATTCGAAAAATTAGAAGCAGTACAATGTAGAGATCAATGCAAGATGCAACCACTATCAAACTGCCATGTTAAAAGCGTCCAATCATGAGTGACTGATGCGTGATACACAACAGCAGTACTTTGATGTAAGAACATGGTATGATAGATAGATGCAGTGTATTCTAGACACAGAAAGCCATGTCATATGCACATGTATATCGTATAAACTCAGCAGGTGCAATTTAATCAAAATAAAAGAAATACAGGCTAGACAACATATGTAACATGAAACCAATTATCACACTGTCAACTTAGAGCAAGCACCTACGATGGTGGACTACGGGAGATGAACTCATCATGTAGACTTGGGACTTCAACTTCATTAGCAGTCCCAGTGGCAAATCTAGAGAGTCTCAATTTGCGTCTATGTGGAGGACCACCAACATCCCCTAACTTACTCTTTTCCTTCCTATTTTTTGATATTGCCTTATGAAGTCAAAACCACAAGAAGATGAATAAAATTAGCTCTGCATAACTGGTTGATGCATGATACAGACGAACACTACTTTGATGTAAGGCAAGCGCAGGATAGGAGGATGGAATATATACAAAAAAGACAACGTTTCATATTCACACGTATGATAGGAGGATGGAATATGTATGAAAAATAGTAAGCGGAAGGCAGTTCAACAAAATTAGAAGAAATGAAAGATAGGCACCATATGAACATGCAACCAATATGACTCTATCAGGTAAAAAGTTTCTCGTCGTAAGTGCCATTTCAAGAAATTAGAAGCAGTACAAGCTAGAAGACAATGCAAGATGCAACCTACATCACAGTCCCAAGTTAAATGTGTCTTATGGGTAAGTGATCATTGCAGGTATAACTTGTAAGCTACGCAGATGCAATTCAACATAATTAGAAGCAATACAAACTAGACATCATACGGAAAACGCAACCACATATAACAGTTCCAAGTTAGAGCAAGCACCTGTGATGGTGGAGTAGGGGAGATGCGCTCATCATGTACACGTATGTTCTAGAAACAGGAACACGTGTCATATTCACAAGCATTATGTGTAAAGTAAGCAGATGCAATTCAACAAAGTTAGAAGAAATACAAGCTAGACATCATACGCAACATGCAACCACATATAATAGTGCCAAGTTAGAGCAAGCACCTGTGATGGTGGAGTAGGGGAGATGTGCTCATCATCTACACAGCTACGTTGACTGTCCAGCCTTGTGTTGTCTTGCGAATCTTGTTGGGAGGATGGCGGAGTAGAATCTTTAGAGACCCGCTATTTGAGTTGCTCTGGAGGACCACCACCATCCACTACCGAACTAATTTCCTTCAGCTGTAATGATTTTGCATTGTGAAGTCAAACCGATAAGAAAAAGGAATAAAATTCTCTCTTCAGAACTCATTCATGCATGATACTGACGAACACTACTCGGATGAAAGGCAAACACATGATGCGAGGATGGAGTATGTATGAAAAACAGGATGGCGTGACATATTCACACCTATGATGTGGTAACTAAGCAGAAGGCATTTCAACAAATTAGAAGCACTGCAAGCTAGACACCATATGAAAGATGCAACCAATATCACTTTGCCAAGTTCAAACTATATGGCGTTTCAACAAATTAGAAGCAGTACATGCTAGAAATCATATGCAAGACATAACCAATATCACAGTGGCGACTTAAAGGTGCCTTATCATAAGTGACTGAAGCGGGATATGCAAGAACAGTAGTCTGATGTAAGAACATCGTGTGATCAGATATAGTATGTTCTAGAAATAGGAACATATGTCATATTCACAGGCATTATGTGTAAAGTAAGCAGATGCAATTCAATAAAGTTATAACCAATACAAGCTAGACATCATACGCAACATGCAACCACATATAATAGTGCCAAGTTAGAGCAAGCACCTGTGATGGTGGAGTAGGGGAGATGTGCTCATCATCTACACAGCTACGTTGACTGTCTAGCCTTGCGTTGTCTTGGGAATCTTGTTGGGAGGATGACGGAGTAGAAACTGTAGAGAACCTCCGTTTCAGTTGCTCGGAAGTACCACCATCATCCAATGCCTTGCCAATTTCCTTCAGCTTTATTGATTTTGCATTGTGAGGTCAAAACGACAAGAAAAAGGAATATAATTCGCTCTTCAGAACTCATTCATGCATGATACTGACGAACACTACTCTGATGAAAGGCAAAGTCATGATACGAGGATGGAATATGTATGAAAAAATGGACGGCTTGACATATTCACACCTATGATGTGGTAACTAAGCATAAGGCACTTCAACAAATTAGAAGCACTGCAAACTAGACACCATATGGAAGGTGCAATCAATATCACTCTGCCAAGTTAAAACTGTCTCGTCATAGGTGGCGTTCATCAAACTAGAAGCATTACATGCTAGAAATCATATTCAAGACGCAAACCAATATCACACTGCCAACCTAAAGGTGTCCCATCATAAGTGACTAATGCAGGATACACAAGAAGAGTAGTTTCATGTAAGAACATGGTGTGATAGACAGATATAGTATGTACCAAAACAGGAAAGCGTGTCATATTCACACGTATCATGTGTAAGCTAAGCAGATGCAGTTTACACCAATTAGGAGCAATACAAGCTAGACACAATATGCAACATGCAACCAGATATCACACTGCCAAGTTAGAGCAAGCACCTTGGATGGTGGAGTAGGGGAGCAGAGACTTGGACCTTGTAATGCACTATCAGTACAAGGAGAATCGGTACAGATGCTCCATTTACGTTGCTGCAGAGGACCACCATCATCGCCTTCCTTACTCTTTTCCTTCCTCTTTCTTGATTTTGCCTTGTCAAGTCAAACCCACAAGAAAAAGGAATAAAATTTGCTCTTCAGAACTCATTGATGCATGATACTAACGAACACTACTTTCATGTAAGGCAGCCGCATGATAGGAGGATGGAATATGTATGAAAAACAGGACGGCGTGACATATTGACATGTATGATGTATAAAGTGTAAACTAAGCACAAGGTGCTTGAACTTTTTAGAATCAATGCAAGCTAGAAACCATATAAAAGATGAAACCAATATCACTCTGCCAAATTAAAAGGGTGCCCTAACAAATGTATTTGACCAAATTAGAAGCAATACATGGCAACAGGCTAGAAATAATATGCAATATGCAACGAGTAAAGGTGACTCATCGTAAGTGATTGATGTAGGATACAAAAGAGAGGTAGTTTCATATAAGAACAAGGTTAACACATAGATGTAGTGTGTACCAAAAATAGGAAGGCATGTCATATTCACAGGTATAATGTGTAAACTAAGCAGATGCAATTTACCCTAATTAGAAGCATTACAAGCTAGATACCGTATGCAACATGCAACCACATATCACACTACAAAGTTAGAGCAAGCACCTGTGATGGTGGTGTAGGGGAAGTGCGGTCTTCAAGTATAGAGCTACGTTCAATATCTTCATTTAGGCTTGATGTTTCTTGAGAATCATGTGGAGAGGATGAAATTGCATTCTTTATAAGAGTAGCTCATCTCATATTAACCCACGGGCGTGACTATCTCATCATAAGCGACAGATGCAGGATACACAAGAACAATAGTTTGATGTAAGAACATGGTGTGATAGGCAGATGTAGTATGTACCAAAAATAGGAAGCCGTGTCATATTTACATGTATAATGTGTAAGCTAAGGAGATGCAATTTAACAAATTAGGAGCAATACCAGCTAGGCACCATATGCAACATGCAACCAGATATCACACTGCCATGTTAGAGCAAGCACCTTGGGTTGTGGAGTAGGGGATATGAGATTTGGAACTAGCACTGCAGTACGAGTAGCAGGAGAATCTGCAGAGATCATCTGCTTTGGTTGCTCCTAAGGACCACCATCATTCCGTGCCTTCCTCGTTTCAGATTTTGCCTTGTCAAGTAAACACACAAGAAAAAGGAATGAAATTCGCACTTCCAAATTCGTTGATGCATGATACTGACGAACACAACTTTTATGTATGGCAACCACATTGTAGGAGGATGGAATATGTATGAAAAACGCTAAGCAGAAGGCATTTCAACAAATTGGAAGCAATGCAATCTAGACACCATATGAAAGATCCAACCAAAATCACTCTACCAAGTTAGATGTGTCTCATTACAAGTGGCACTTCAAAAAATTAGAGGCAATACATGTTTGAAATGATATGCAAAATGCAACCAATATTACACTCTCAACTTGAAGGTGTATCGTCAGAAGTGATTGATGGGGGATACACAAGAAAAGTAGTTTGATGTAAGAACATGGTTAATAGAAAGACGTAGTATGTACCAAAAACAGGAAGGCATGTCATATTCAAAGGTATAATGTGTTAACTAAGAAGATGCAATTTACACTAATTAGAAGCATTACAATGTAGACACCATATGCAACATGCAACCACATATCACACTGCCAAGTAAGAGCAAGCACCTGCGATGATGGTGTGGGGGAATTGCGGTCATCAACTCGAGAGCTATGTTGACTATCTTCATTTAGCCTTGCTGTTTCTTGAGAATCATGCGGGGAGGATGACACTGCACTCTTTAAACGAGTAGTGCGTCTCACAGTAACCCACTGGGGTGACTGTCTCATCATAAGTGATTGACGAGGGATACAAAAGAGCATTAGTTTGATGTACGAACATGGTTAATAGACATATGTAGTATGTATCAAAAATAGGAAGGCATGTCATTATCAAAGGTATAATGTGTAAAGTAAGCAGATGCAACTTAACCAAATTGGAAGCAATACAAGCTAGACGCCATATGCAACATGCAACCACATTTCACAGCGCGAAGTTAAAGCAAGCACCTGGGATGGTTGTGTGTGGCAATTGAGATCATCAACTTCAGAGCTACGTTTAATGTCTCCAACTGCTGACACTGCACCATTTAGAGCACCGAAACGCTTAGTGCTTATCTTCGAATTACACTGGAGCGACTTCTGCCTTTTCTTTTCTGCATTCATCAACACTGCGTTAGAGTCTGAAATACCCATGCATAAAAAACAATAGTGTGAGTATGGGTGAAGTGTGTGCACAATTAGTACAATGTAAAGGTAGCAGATAGCAGGTCAGTGAGAAATAAATGACGGGAGACATATGATAGCTCTACAACATGCATGGCACACTAAATTACTATAGGATTCTATGAAAATAACAGTCGAGTGAAAACAAATAGGTCAGTCCAGTTTTTCTGCACCGTCTGATGTACAAAGAACGGGCAGATCGCCTTCATCTACCTCCAGCCAGTCAGTGTTGACGATCTTCCTCGAAACGCCAGCGACCACCAGCCCAGTCCCCTGCCTGCACCCTCCCCTCGACCTCACCGCACCGCCGTGCTTGGCACCGCCCCCGGCCATCCATTCAAGCCCTGCTGACCTCCAGATCGGGCGCAAGCAGCTCCCGCGCCCCACACCCCTATGATAGACACCGATGCGCTGCTTCCCCGGCGAACAGGTGGACTAGGTGCTCCGCGCGCCTAAGCGGGTACTGCTTCTTCTAATTGCAGTTCGACTGACCCTGTATTGAAATCCAGGCGGGCTACTAACCTCTAGCAAAGGTGAAATAGTAAAGGGAGGAAACCTTGTGCATTTAGTATCATGAAGAAGATGCAGTAAGAAGCGCTCAACTAGTTTATTTCGTGGGATGAATACGGTGTGAGCAGAGATGTAAGGTTTGCACGAATAAGGGAAGAGGAGTACCTCTTTCTGCTGGCAGTGCTGCGTCCTCCTTCTGTTTTTCCAACGATCTTCTTGTGGTTCGCTAGAAACGAGAAGTTGTGGAGGACGGTGGAGCCTTGGACGAACCCATGGCCAAGTTGTTGAGTGTGGTGCGATGGCCTTCTGTTGGCAGCGGGGAACCAGATCCGATGCGGCGAACGACGGCGTAGCGGGAACAGATCTAGTGTGGTGGACGGTTGCGACAGTGGAGCGGCAGCAGTGAGGCGCAGGACGGCGTGGTCGGAGTGGTTCTGGTACGGCGCACGTCGGCGTCGGTGTTGTGGAGGTAGCTCTGCCTCGGCTTCAGCTGCGAAGTCCTTGAGGGCATTGCGGTTGCGGTTGCGTTGGACAACGACGTCGGGGTACCGGATCCGGCGTGATGGAGGAGGGCGGCGGTGGATTGGGCGCTTTGGGGCAGAGGACGGAGGAGGCTGGGGTTTCGCGGCTGGTGGAGAGGGCGTTTTGGCGCCCACGGAGTATGAATGGGAAAACGGAGGGAGGCGGGGAACTAAGGGGGAACAATGTTTTGGTTTGGGACGCGCTTGTTTGAAATTTGGGGAAAGTTAGAAACTTTGCCCCCATCTAAAATTTCGGACATATTGCGGGTTGGGGGTAGGACAATAATCTCAGGTGTTCCAAATGTGGGCGGGATAGATTTCGGCCGAGCGCATGGGTGTTTAGGCGTCCACGGCGTATGAATGCTTCTCGGAGGCGGTTGAGACTGGCGTCTTGGTGAAGTTAGAAACCTACCCCGGTTTAGACCTTTGGACATCGGGCCGATAGGCTACACGGGCCAGAGTCAGGACAGTAATTTCCTACCACCAAACATTAGTCTCGTGCGGTTTCAGGTGACCAGAGGCCTATTTGGCGCTTCGTTCAATATTTGGGAGCAGAAGCATTAACATTTTCGGTTCTCTTAAATTGAACTTTCAGGATTTGTCAAACTTCACAAATGTTTACTCTTGAAAATCCTAAAGCTACAATTATTTTGGAGTGGAGGGGGTACATTTGAATATACATTGTACATGAGTATATATTAAAAAAATATGCAACTTACCTCAGTTCATGCATGGTTCCAGATATAATCTCCTTGGTTGTAAAAAAATGTTAGACATGCGTATGAATATATATATATATATATATGTATATATATATATATATATATATATATATATATATATATATATATAAAACATGTTCAGACGCACAACAAAGATTGATGCCCCCTTTTACATCTGGTTTACAAATGCCATTATCTCGGGTTCAAATAGATGAATGCACTTCCCATGAATTCGAATCTTCGAAACCCCCTTTATGTTGAATTCGACATGTATTCTATTTCGTAGCTAGCAATTTGGAATGTGTCCATGCAAGTGACAAATGTATAAAGTGCTTCACACTAACAACATGGAGTGCACTAATTAATGTTTATATATGAATTGCAAAAGCATCCATTGCCTGTATTTCAAACCTCTCTCACTCTATGGATCAATAATATGAAATAAACACATGCACATGCTAGAATTCAATAGAGTATGGGTGTCTGATAGACCGATTTTTGTCCATACGTAATTTGCAAAATTCATGATCTCATCCAAAAATAATAATGCCATTTATGTAATGCGTAGAACCGCCTTTTACACGTAGATGCACTATGCCTCGGCCCGTTCTCACAAACGCGCTATATATCTCTCTATCTAACGGATAAGTGCACACACTTTATATGCATCGGCATTTCTCTTTCACACATGCTCACAATCTCTCTCGGGGTGTTGGGGTGTCTCATGCACATGCTCTCTCTGTATCTCTCTCTCTCTCTAACTACTATGTACCACTCTTTTCACTAATCTCAGTTGGAAAACACTATTTCTCTCACATGCATATATACACACGCATGGTCTCTAATAGCCCTCTATACGCACATATATGTGCCTATGTGTCTCCCGCATGCACACTATCTTTAGGCCTCTCCCGCACACATTCCCCCCCCCAGACACACCTCTCTCTTAGTAGTTGGCAGATATGATTCCATCATATCATTCAGTAGGATATCCCTGACTGTTAGGCTGGATGGTAATACGAGGCAAAGTTTTACCCTAGTTCGGACCCTTGCAGTTGAGGAAAAAGCCTACTCCTGGTACTGTATATTAGTGATAGGGTGTGTACAAAGTACACGTGAATACCAGGCATTGTGCGTGTGTGTATACTATCGACGAACTAGGCCCCAAGCTTCTATAACATACTGGGGGCCTAGGGTTACAAATCATATATAGTCGTCTTATCACCAGTGGGGACAGAGTCCTCCGCGACTCTGGTAGCTAGCTTCGTGTTGTACGCCGAGTCCTCCACATGGGTCTTCGTATAACGCATCTCGGTCCAACCTATGTGGAGCAGGATGGAACCGACCCATGAGTCCTCATGTTGACCCACCACAACTAGAAATGATGTACCCACCACACCACACATGCAATTGGCCACTAAGAAAATAAGCATATACAATAGTACAATGTTATACATGAAAGTTAATTGCATGGTGCATCCAAAAATATTTGTTCCTCATTGTGAATGTTTATATATTCTCCTAAAATATTAGTCACGGGAAAGAGAAATGAAGGGCATATCTCTCCTTGTCTCCACTCGACACCCCCTCTTTCTACACCACTTTCACATACACACACAAACTATCTCTCGGCCCTCTAAAAGTATGCATGCCCACAACACATTCACGCGTGACGGTCACTGTATTTCAAGATAAAGCACTATACGGTCACTGGACTTCAAAATATGCTCATTACGGTCACCGTATACATTCTCGTGGTGATCATACGGTATCTAGCTCATGATACGTCTCCGTATTTTCTTGATGACACTAACGGACTTTGCACTTGATGCATGCTCCGTTTTTTGTTGACGACACTTGAGGTCATTGTATTTGAAGTGAAAGCATGATATGGTCACTAGAATTTAGAATAAGCTCATCACGGTCACCACATACATTTTGTCGTGCTAACCAACATGTGGTTGGATGGTTAGGAGGACAGTGGTTTCTCGAGCCCACCAGGGTTAAAGTCCCGGTGCTCGCATTTATCCTGGGTTAATTTCAGTATTTTCTAGCGATGTGTGTTCAGTGAGAGGAGACTTTCCACTCGACTATGAGGCACCTATGGTGACTTCATAAAATCTCAAGATCATATGCTGGCTCACTCTCTAGAAGGTGCTCATAGGGGTAGGGTCTGCGTGTGTGCGCTTATAGCGGTGAGTGCTTACGCGTATATATGAGCCCTTGCATCTGTACCGTGTTAAAAAAGTACATGTCATGATTATACGGTCATTGGCTCACCTGTATAACTCCGTATTTTTTGTTGATGACACAATCAATTAACCAGTCAAACGTTCCACGTGGCGCAACTAGTGTTGCACCATCGGGGCGCGTAACCATGGGGCCCACCTGTTAGCCCATATATGAAAGAAACAAATGGTAGTTTGAGTCTGTACTGCGTTAATAAAATACATTTTAGGGTGATCATATGGTCACTGGATCACCATGCAGCTCCGTAATTTGTTGATGGCACGATCAATTGACCAGTCAAACGGTCCACATTCAGCAGCGCACATTACCATAGGGCCCACCCGTTAGCGTGTATATGAATGAAAGAAATGGTAATAAATTAGTGGTTGGTGGGTAAGACCTCTGGTTGGCAGTCGTCGGCGGTGGGGGGGCGTTGGTTGGGCAGTGGGGATCGCTAGATAGAAAGCTTGGCGCGGGGGGGTGGGGGGGGGGGGTGGGGGGGGGGCTAGAGGGATGGCCGGTGCGGCGGCGGACCGACGGTGGGGAGTGGTTTCGGGGCGAGCGGGGCGGCGTGGCGGCACGGGCCGGCGGTTCGGCCGGTGGTGGCTGGCGGCTTAGGGGGGTGGAGTTTGATGATAAACTACAGACCCTTGATTTCGTATCCAACGGCTAGAAAATCTAATGACCAGAGATGAAAAAGTCAGTCGACTGACGTGTAGCCTCACCCCGCACGTACACATGCACACACGCAAGACACGCACGCATGCAGGCGTGCAACACTAACACGTACACATAATGAACACACACACGCATGGAGGCATGCAACACTGACACGTACACATGCACTCACGAACACACGCACATACGCACACATGCATGCAACACTGAAACGTACCCTTGCACGCATGCAACACTCGCACGCCTGCATGCACACAACACACGACGCAAGACACACGCTCAACCTATACGTGCATGCACCCTTTGTTAAGGACATGGATTGTTACGGGTATTAATAAATCTTATCTGTGATAAGCAGAACATTGATGTTTGCAGCGGTCTTTATGAATCATAATGTATCGAACGGGCTATCAACATAGTAGGCTTATCTACATGAAAAAGATGACGTCACACTCAATGAACAATCATCAGTTTATGAAATGCCTGCTTCTGACCGCCTTGGCCCACCAAAGGTTCCTCTGATGTGCGCTGCCTGTGTTGGGTCATTGACATGCATGCCATGTACCCAAAGAGCCCACATGTCAGTGGAAGAATGGCGCGGTGTCCTACGTCAGAGTCGAGGGCGCCACTCGCTGCACGCCCGGCTGAACACGCCTCCTCGCCGCATTCAAACGCCTCCGTAAAACCCACCCATGTGGAAGCCGAGAAACCCACTCTGGACACACGTCCGTTCATGACCGGGCCGGCATTAAACGCAACGCCGGCCGAGCTCCTCCCGTCCGCCGTCCATTTAATCTCCTATTTAAACAAGGCCAAACGCCGACCAAGAATCGCACACCTCCGCCGCTCCTCTATCTCCTCCTTCACCATTTTGTCCACTCTTACTATGGCTTACGAAGAGTAGTTACTCTGCATCCAAGCCGGCTGGGTGGCCCGCCGAGCCCGCCGGATATGAGCTATGTAGCTCGCTGATCCACCTCCCTTCCCTCGCCCAACGGAGCCAGTTGCCGCCCCAAGTCGGCGCCCAGTTCAGCAATTTGCCGCTCCAGGCCAGCTCGACGAGGACAAAGCGCGACCTGGATTCCTAAGTTCCAGCTGATATGGCGAAATTGATAGAGAAAATTTATGCCCGCATTTTGAAAACTCTATGAGATAGTTTGAGGGCTATGTGTTCTTTCAATTTAGGATCCTTATTATTGTCAAATTGTCAAGCATTTATTTTCTAATAACTCTTGGTTTGAAATGGGACCTTGCGCCTTTTGGCGCAACATGTAATGTTATTATACATCTTATTGTAGACAACAAGCCTCCATTCTTACTGTAGACAGTAAACCTTCATTCCTTTTTTATTGAGGGGGTCAATTTGTTATCATATATGCTTTTCATAACTAAACCAATTAATACATGTCTTTTTTTTAAAGCACACATGGATTCAATGGGTCTCTGCGCCATTTGGCACAACGGGTTAACTAGTTGCATATAAAGGTGATAATTTCACGCACATTGGAAGCCCGCATATAGTGTACTAGAATTAACCGTTCAGCTGTTGCTCTTTCGACACTCTTTTTTTAGACCTTAACTGTTTTCAATCTTCATGTCTACTGAGGCAACAGGACGGGGTAAGAAAGTTATAACCAATTGGTGGATTCATAACCATCGGGATTTTCACACTTCTCATGAGATTCGATTGAAGACAATAACGCTAGAACGATATGTAGCCAACCGTGCAAACACTAGATTTGTCACATTCTTCCTGCTGAATGCGAGGTTACTATTGTCCACCAGGCTTAAGTTTATCAGCAGCATGGTTTTGACGGATGGGTATGTGGAAGAGGAAAAAAAGGAGTTTCAGGTGGGCAAAAGAGCTTCTGAACGTGTCAGGCTTCTATTTACAACATATTGTGGTCATAATCCAGTAAATTTTACGACCCAGGATGTTCATTCTATGGACCTGACCGATCCATTTGACTGTGACTGCCGAAAACAGTGCAGGAGCTAGATGTTGTTGCCCTTTTCAACCTGGATTTTTTTGTAAACCTGATGAACAATTAACCCTCATGCTTTTGTACAGTTTGTAAGCTGTAGTTAGATGTTCTTGCCCTTTTCAACTCAGGTGTGACTGTCATATTTTCTTTGAAACAAGGCAAATGGCTTGACAGTCGTTTAATATAGAGTGAAATATTGTAACAACTAACAAATCCCAACCAAGGGAAATAACATCACTCTCTCCGGCTGCTTGAGCTCACTGTGCATTACAGAAGCCAAGTGATTAGCCCCCACTAGGACACACAAACTTATTTCAAACTAGCACATCAAATGGGCTGTAAATTTTCATAGGAAAGGCTGCATGACCATGACAGATTTGGATTCTGACATTTGGGACCCGCGAGGAAATAGCCTATCCAGGGTGGTGTCGACTTACTAGCCAGTCAACGAACGATTCTGCCTACCAGCCGTTGGATTGACATCCAACATCTGTCGTGTATGTTCTATCTCTTGTCTTCTTCTTCCTCCAGCCGCCCAAACCAAACCACCCCGTCGGCTCCGCCTGCTCCCGCCTCCCATGGCTGGCTGTGCCTCCGCCGCCCTACCGTACGTACCCTCCAACGTTGGCCAGTCCCTCCCTCTATTCGCCCACACGTCCTGTTATTCTCCAGCGACGTCAGCCCCAACACGCACCCGCACCCGAACTAGTCAACCCTCGTACTCCCCTCCTCTTGCGACTGGACTGGCGCATCTTCCATGGCTCCTGTTCATTCTGTCCAAGGCCTTGCCGTCGTCCTCCGCCTTGCGGCCTTGGTTCGCTCGCCGTGCGCGGTGCGCCTCCCTCTTGCGTTGTCAACTTCGTCAACAATCGAGAGGAACAAGGAGATGACTGTACGTGGAGAGGATGACAGTAGGGACCCACCAGCGTCATGGCAGTACGCAAGCAAGTGCCTCTATATTACAAGCCCAAAAATATGGTTCCTCCTAATGGTTGGACATCTAGGGCTCATGCCATTGTCAACGTAGTCAATAAACGAGAGAATTACACTGCGAGCGGCTGACACCAAGGACCCAGCAGGTTGCGCAGTTTTTTTTGAGGAACAAGCAGTTGTTATTTATACTAGTTTTAGCGACAGATTAGGGTAACAATGGGGCTGTGTAGGGTCTGTGGCCCGTCTAGCCAGGGTTTTATTTATGTTTACCACATCATGAGCCAAGCCGAGTTCTATTTTTTTAAGAAATACCCAAACGAGGCCTACTTGCTTTATCAGCCCTGTTGGGCTGCAAATCTTCCAAGACAAGGAGAGTTTCATTCGGTTTGCCCAGAAATGGGTTGTACATTTTCAAAACACATCAAACCGGGAATTAGTTTCAATTTTTTTTCATTACAAGATTTTAAATTCCATTGATTTTTATGCGTGGACAATTATTTGGATTTTATATTTATATAAATTATTTTTCAAAATAGTTTGAATGTGAATTGATATTTCGAGATTAAAAACAGTTGACCGCACAGAAATATGCAAAATTTCGTATACTTCTTAACTGTGGCCACAATATGGGGTGTAATGCTAACAAAAAGAAGATGGGCTGCAAAAAATTCTTAAGAATTAGCAAATGGGCTGTACATTATTAGAAATAATGGCAGATGGACTGTATGCTGTTTTCCACAGATTTGAGGCTGACTTGTGCGCCTACTACAAGTTGACGCGTATTCTTTCCTAAAAAAAAGGTTGACGCACATGCAACGCCGTGTCAACTTAGTCAACACACGAGAGCAATGACTGTTGGATGTCCATCCAACGGCTGTCGTGCTTCTTCAATCTCTGTTCTTCCTGCTCCAGCCACTCAAACAAGCGTCGGTGGGACTGCCTGCTCCCTCCTCCCACGGCCGGCTATGCTGCCGCGTAGGCCTCACCGCCCCACCGTACTCCCATCGCTGGCCTAGCCATCCCTCTACTCACCCACACCTGCTGTTATTCTCCGGGGACGGCAGACGAACCAGTAAACCCTCGTACTCCTCCATGTGGGAAACAATTGTCGAGTCTTCCCTAGCTCCGTATCGTTCCCTCCCTAGACCTCACCGTCTTCCACCGCTCTGGTGCTCTCGGCGCGGCCTGGTCAACATGGCAATGAACGACATCCATCGGAAGTGGACTTTATATGGAGAGGCTGACAGCTGGGTCCACGGCCGCACGCAAGGAAATGCCTCCTTATTACGCGCAAAATAATGATTCCTCCACTTGACAGCTAGGACCCACGGGAAGGGCTTCTGTATTTCGCGAAAAAAAGTTTCCTCCGCTGATAGTTTGGACCCACCAGCTATATCTTCACACGCAAGGAAGTGCCTCCTTATTACGCACAAAAAAAATGAATACCCCTTGCTAGCTGGGACCCACCATAGTGGGTGGCTGACTTGTGGGCCTACTAAGTTGACGGGTACGGATGGCTTTGTCAACTTAGTCAATATGAACGATTCTAGATCCAGTGACAGTACGATGTCCATCCAACGACCATAGTGCTTCTTCAATCTCTGGTCTTCTTGCTCCTGCCGCCCAAAGCAGCGCCGGTCATGCCGCCTGCTCCTGCCTCCTGTGGTCGGCTGTGCTGCCGCAGAGGCCTCACCGCCCCCATACTACTCCCATTGCTGGCCAGGCCATCCCTCCACTCACCCACACCCCCTGTTATTCTGCGGCGACGGCAGCCTCACATCACAGCCGAACCAGTGAATTCTTGTACTCCTCTCTACGTGGGCATCCACTACCGCATCTTCCCCGGCTCTGCGTCGTCCCCTTCCTAGGCCTCGCCGTCATCCACCACCGTGGTGCTCTCGGCGTGGCATGGTCAATGTGGTCAACGACTGACTTCCATCGGAAGAGTACTGTACATGGAGAGGCTGACAGCTGGGTCCACGGCAGCCGCAAGGAAGTGCCTCCTTATTACATGGACAATAATTATTCCTCCACCTGACAGCAGGGACCCACCGGACAGGCCACCGTATTTGGTGAAATAACGTTTCCCCCTGACTGCTGGGACCCACCGGACGGGCCACCGTATTTTGCGAAATAAACGTTCCCCCCGCTGTCAGCTCGGACCCACCGAAAGTGCCTTCTTATTACGCACAAAAAAAATGAATACTCCCCCTGCTAGTTGGGACCCACTTTGGTGGGTGGCTGACTTTTGGGCCCACTAAGTTGACGAGGATGGAGTGCTTTGTCAACTTAGTCAATATGAACGATTCTAGCTCTAGTGACCGTACGATGTCCATCCAACAGCCGTAGTGCTTCTCCAACCTCTGGTCTTCTTGCTCCAGCCGCCCAAAGCAGCGCCGGTCGTGCCGCATGCTCCTACCTCCCATGGCCGGCTGTGCTACCGCGGAGGCCTCACCGCCCCCTACTGTTCCCACCGCTGGCCAGGCCTTGCGGCGACGGCAGCCTCACACCGCAGCCGAACCAGTGAACCCTCGTACTCCTCTCCGCGCGGGCTTCCACTGCCGCGTCTTCCCCGACTCCACGTCGTCCCCTTCCTAGGCCTCGCCGTCATCCACCACCCTGGTCCTCTCGGTGCGGCGTGGTCAACATGATCAAGGAACGATTTCCATCGCAAGAGTACTCTACGTGGAGAGGCTGACAGCTGGGTCCACGGCGGCCGCAAGGAAGTGCCTCCTTATTACGTGCAAAATAATTATTCATCCACCTGACAGCAGGGACCCACTGGACGGGCCACCGTATTTCACGAAAAAAAGTTTCCCCCCTGACTGCTAGGACCCACCAGCTACATCTTTGCACGCAAGGAAGTGCGTCCGGGCAAAACAAAACGATTCGCCCCCCTTACTGCTGGGACCCACTAGCTACATCTTCACATGGAAGGAAGTGCGTGACAGTCGGGACCCACCTGGTCGAAGCGTACATAGCGTTGTCATTCTGGTCGTGAACGTGTACGTACATACTAGTCAATGTAGAGGCGCGCACGTGTCGTAGTAGAGGCGCGCACGTAGCATGTACACGTACGTACAACGACCAGTGTGCAAGAAAGAAAATACGGCCATGTACGTACATACGGGTGGGGTCTGGAACGCCTACTCATGCATACGTACGGCCAGGGCTCGTGTACATGGCTGTGTCGGAATGGAGAAACTGCATTGTCATCATGTTCAAGGGGAGGCAATGTGTCGTGTTCATCGGGAGGCAACAGAACGCATGGGAGCCAACCGGCTTGGACGGAACAGCCGATGGAAACGAGGCCTGGCGTACCGCAGAACGGAGGAAACAGCCTTGTGTTCGACCGGCCACGGTCCAAACAAGATCCTGTTCATCGGGAGGGGTCTGGCGTACCGCAAAACGGAGGAAACGGACTTGTGTTGGACCTTCTACGGTCGAAACAGGGTCCTGTTGATCGGGAGGGGTGTGGCATACCACAAAACGGAGGAAACGGACTTCTGTTGGAGCGCTACGGTCGAAACGGGGTCCTGTTCATCGGGAGGGGTGTGGCGTACCGCAAAACGGGACTCCACGGGATACTGTTCATCTCCACCGTCAACCCCCTGCAGCCTCCACGGGCTACTGTTCATCCACCGTCGACCTCCTCCAGCCTCCACCTGCGACTGTTCATCCACGGGCTCCTGTTCATCTAGGCTCCACCGCACGCTACTCCACCGACTACTGTTCAACCAGCCCTCTCCATGGTCTCTTGTTCAAGCACCCCTTCACGGGCTACTATTCATCCAGCCCCCACCATCTACTATTCATCCAGCCCTCCACGGGGTCGTCCTGTTCATCCAGCCCTCCATGGGGTCCTGTTCATCTAGCCCCAACCGGCTCGATCGATTGGGGTCCTGTTCATCCAGAGGCAACACCACGGGGTCCTGTTCATCCACCCCCACTCGGAATTGTTCATCCAACCCCCCAGCAACGCTCACTGTTCATCCAGAGGCCACATCAATCGGCTTCAGTTAGCAGCAGCAACGAAGGAATCGCTCGATCGGGTTCAGTTAGCAGCCATCGATCGATCGCTCGGGTTTAGTAACACGTAGCCTGCAGTGCAATCGCTCGGGTTCAGTAGGCGAACGCCTCGCTCTGTTAAGTTAGAGCCCAATGCCTCTCACCCACGCGCGCGCGTGTACGAGATAAACGCACAAACCTCCATGCATCGCTCGGCCCTGACCACCCACCATAACCGGGAGCACCCCGATATTTTCCTAGCCCTTGCTTCTATCATGGTTTTTTCCGTCATGGACGGCCCAAAGAATGTCATGCAACTGCGTCTCCGGCCCGCCCAGGACGAAAAGCCCATTTTCTATCATGATTTTTTGTCATAGAAGTAGGAGCCGACCACATCTATGATGATACCAGCTTTTGTCACAATTATCGTCATAGAAGTGTCATAAGTATGACCAAAAAATTTCGTTCGGCCCAAAATGTCACAGATGTGTCTTTTTTTGGTAGTGAAGTGAACGAGTGGGTAGGCGGTGGCAGTAGTTCGTTTTTCAGCTCTTGGGGAACTAGATTCAACAGTAAACTAAGTGTGTACAGGCGACAACAGTTACTACCCCTCCCTCGCCCGATGCACGCCCAGCAGAAGATGCACCCTCAGCGCATTCAAACGCCTCCATTAAGAAACCTACTCCGGCCACACGTCGGTTCACGAGCGGGTCTGTACTGGTACTGTAATAACAAGAGTTAGTGGTCGCTTTACTTAAATTTAATTAGCTTTAATAGAAATTTATACTTAAAACAAGCAATGCATTGGCTCGTTCTATTAGTGCCACAGGATCAACATGCACAACAATTAGAATTATTATTCTCAAGACGCACACGATCATCACATTTGTCGCACTTTCACACAGATAATACTACCAAGTTTGAACTATTTGTTACGGTTGTTGTCATATGCATCATCATGCCGTGTTTCCCAGCTTGCAAAATTCATAACCAACAAATAAGATCCAAATAATAAGTACAACAAAGATGCCTACACATCTCATTGATTCCCAGCTTGCAAGATTCAGAACCAACAAATAAGATTCAAATGATAAGTACAACAAAGATGCCTACACATCTCATTGATTCCCAACTTGGAAGATTCAAAACCAACCCATTAGAGCCTTTTGATAAAGTGAATATCGAGATTAAATCCATCTTGGCTAGCCGTGTCATACAACCCAAGAACTTGGCGAATGCTCTTGACAATCACAACATCTGTAGTTGAGTATTCCTGTTTGCACAACATAGATAAGAAGAGCATGATTACTATAATAGTGGCACTCCTTGAATTCAACCTGAAGCTCCACTCGGATGATGCCTGCCTGGAGTTCCATGATTCAATTCATGCGCCTTTTTCTGCAGTTGACCTGAAATGAAGCAAATATTGCATCATTCAGCTAGCAAGAAGTACTTGCTCTCGTGAGATGGCAGGTTCTTCTTTTGTAGTTGCACTAAAATGGAGGAACATTAAGGTTAGTTGTCCTGCTCATGTAAGGTGCAACTATAATTTGCTTATCCTTTTGTGCAATTCCATTACAATAAATTGCCATTGTGGTGACAGTGACGGCTCATCTTGCAAAGGCTAATAAAATGTTGCACGAGATTACCAGCAGAATTTGACGGAGATTTTGGAAACTCCAATCACCATTTTGTGCAGTTCCATCAAAATTGAGAGATGTTGCCCACGTGACATTTTAGTTGAACTGCACAAGATACCCATTCCAAAAATAAGTGTTTTGTGCAGCTCACCAAAAGGTCACAATAGCAACAAGGTGAAATGGATATCCCTATCTGCACAAAAAGATAGAAAGTAAACAGATGCTGGTCAATAAGAATATACGGAACATAAACGAAATGAAAAGAAGAATCTTAATTATATTCATGGCAATCACGCAAGGACAGTAGAAATTTTAAAACGTCAACAATGCTTCATGTTACCTGAAGCATTACGATCAACAATGACATTCGTCAAATATGGGATTACTTTGATGGTGGCATTGCTTGTTTACCAGATATAGTAAATCAGCAGCAGCTAAAGAGTTGGTTTAAGGGCATGGGACCGTGGGGACACCAGGACACTCAGCGGCGTAAATGAGCAACTTACTTATCATACTGGGGAAAACAGCAGGAGTACCATTTGTAACACAGTTCAATTGCATCATATCACTGGAGGCATTAGATTAACAATAACACTCGTTAGACATGTCCTTAAGGTAACCGTGTGATCGCTTCATTTTACATGCTCCCTTACATTAACAACAGCAAAAGGTTGGTATAAGGACATGCGACAGTGGACGCATCAGCACAATGTACCTATAAGGAGGCATAAAGTGGTGATGTCGAGTTTGTTCATGCTCTGTGAGGGTAGCAAATCTAATCCTGGAGGCCTTTTACTATGTGAGTGCAGCAAACCTAATCCTGGAGACCTTTTACTATGTGAGGGCAGCAAATCTAATCCTGGAGACCTTTTACTATGTGAGGGCAACAAATCTAATCCTGGAGACCTTTTACTATGTGAGGGCAACAATTCTAATCCTGGAGACCTTTTACTATGTGAGGGCAACAAATCTTATCCCGGACATACTCTGTTGACTTGTCCACTAGCCGCCACTTCCTATCCTTTTTTCAACCAATAATGGATCTGTTCCTTATCCAGTTTGTACTGTGTTTTCCCATTATTTCCCTTTTCAACCAAGAGACTTGTTATATCCTCTTTGAATTAAGTCTTAGATTCATGCTACGACTTCCCCCTTCTTCGTTGTTTGAACCAAGTCCTAGATTCGAATGCATGAAGTAGCTTTACCTCTTATAATACTAAAAATTTATGTGGCTTTGGAAGAGCTGAAAGCAGTAGAAAAAGATGCACATGCAGACACGTGGGAGCTGGGGCAGTAGAGCAAGGCTGCTTTTGAAGAGCTTATACCTGAGGGTCGTCGGGATGTCGGCGGCGGCAGGTCGGATCTGCGCACAATACGGCAGGGAGGAAGAAGGGTCGGAGGACCTCCCGAGCCGGCGCTGTGTCGGAGAGAACGACACGAGCAGAGGATCGGGCCCCTCCGGCAGCTGTGGGTTTCCTCCCTCGCCGGCGATGACCGTGTGAACGGTGCACCTAGTCCTCTACACACACCAGCCGAAGGGATCCATCCGGATCTGTGTCCAGCGGTGAGCAGAGAGAAAATGTCGCTACCGCTGTCTTGTTTAGATCTAGAGAGGATGAGAGAATGAAGAGAGCAATCCTAGTAAAGCAAGAGCTCAGCCCCCTACGTACATATATAGTGGAGTGATTATCTTTTTCTCTCCCCAACAAGCGTTTCAATTTGTGTACGTGGCATTAAAGAAAATAAACTCTCTATTTAAGGTGACTAACTGTACAAATCCTACTTACTACTACTCTATACCCCTATATAGTGTGTGAATAACTTTGAAAGTTGGTCGTTGGATGAAGCTAATCCGACAGTACAAAGATGGCAAATCCGAGCACTACTAGTCATTAGATATCATCTACATTCCACCAAAATCTACACGTGTAGAATCTAGAAGACTCCATGGTTGAACGTAAGCATAATGCACAAACCTCAAAACACAAGCACTTCTCCTTTGTTCTAGAATCTTCCATATCTTAATTGCCCAAACTTTTTTTTTTCAAAATGAATTGTCACTATTTGTTTTTACTTTATGCTTTACAATGCACAATTCCATGAATCTTAAAATAGTTTTTTTATAAAACTAATTGATTTTGAACTAGATGAACTATAAGAATTAAACAAACATCTACATCATGCATATATGACTCAAAGCTTACATGCTATAGTGTGTTATTTATTCATATTTGGTTACCAAATCTCATGCGTGCAATGCACGTGTACCTTACTAGTAGCAGTAGTATTGTTCACATGTGCTCCCCGGCCCTCCATTCATTGAACAACCCCACAGGTGAATAAACATACAATACTAGTATTTATATAGAATGAACAAGATCGAACTATTTTCGCGTAGTTAAAAGCTGAGGGCGGGGCTTTTCCCGAGCAGTACGCGCGGCAGTTTTTGCGTAGGTGAAAGCACAAGTGCTCTCTGGGTGGTTTTGGTAATTAATGTCAACATATCTCTTGTTGGACTAACACTTTTACCTTCTATGTTTCAGATAAGTTCAACAATGGAGTGGCATGGACTAGAGGATGTGGAACCCCTTCAAGATGCTAAGGACAAATGATTGGCTCAAGCTTCAAGATCAAGACTCTACATTTTCTATTTTAGTGATCCAAGATCACATTGAGTCTATAGGAAAAGCCAATACTATCAAGAGGGGATGAGGTGTTGCTTAATGGCTTGCCTGCTCAAAGTGCTTAGTGATATGCTCCAAAACCCTCAACTACCTTCCCACATCCACATATGACCTAAACCAAAATTCAAACTAGGCCCCACCGATTCTTTCTATCCGGCGCCACCGAGTTTCAGAAGTCATAGCCACTGCCACAAACCCTAGCAAATCGGTTTCACCGATAGGGATCTCGGTCTCACCAAGATGGGATTGTAATCTCTCTGTGTATGTCCATTACCAAAATCGATCTCACCGAGTTTGAGCAATCGGTACTACCGAGATTGCAATGCAAACTTTCTGGTTAGCCTATTACCAAAATCGGTCCCTCCGAGTTTGTGTAATCGCTCTCACCGAGTTTGCCTGGCCAACTCTCTGGTTAGCTTATTACCAAAATCGGTCCCACCGAGTTTGTGTAATCGGTCACACCAAGATTACGTTATGCCCTAACCCTAACCATATCGGTCCTACCGAGTTGCATCTCAGTCCCACCGAAAATCCTAACGATCACTAGGTTTGCTGTATCGGTCCGACCGAGTTTAACCATTCGGTCCCACCGAGTTTGGCAAATTGTGTGTAACGGTTAGATTTTGAGTGGAGGCTATATATACCCCTCCACCCACTCTTCATTCGTGGAGAGAGCCATCAGAACATATCTACACTTCCAATACACATTTTCTGAGAGAGAACTACCTACTCATGTGTTGAGATCAAGATATTCCATTCCAACCATATGAATCTTGATCTCTAGCCTTCCCCAAGTTGCTTTCCACTCAAATCTTCTTTCCACCAAATCCAAATCCTGTGAGAGAGAGTTGAGTGTTGGGGAGACTATCATTTGAAGCACAAGAGCAAGGAGTTCATCATCAACACACCATTTGTTACTTCTTGGAGAGTGGTGTCTCCTAGATTGGCTAGGTGTCACTTGGGAGCCTCCGACAAGATTGTGGAGTTGACCCAAGGAGTTTGTAAGGGCAAGGAGATCGCCTACTTCGTGAAGATCTACCGCTAGTGAGGCAAGTCCTTTGTGGGCGACGACCATGATGGAATAGACAAGGTTGCTTCTTCGTGGACCCTTCATGGGTGGAGCCCTCCGTGGACTCGCGCAACCGTTACCCTCCGTGGGTTGAAGTCTCCATCAACGTGGATGTACGATAGCACCACCTATCGGAACCATGACAAAAACATCCGTGTCTCCAATTACGTTTGAATACTCCAAACCCTTCTCTTTACATTCGTGCAAGTTGCATGCTTTACTTTCCGCTGCTCATATACTCATTGCTTGCTTGCTTGCTTGCTTGATATGTATTGTATTTGTTAAACTTGTGCTTAAACTCCACTTAAACTTAAGAATATTAAAAACTGCAACTTTTGGCACTTAGTGTCTAATCACCCCCCCTCTAGACACCTCTTCTTGATCCTTTCAATTGGTATTAGAGCTTTGGTCTCCATTGCCTTGGTTTAAACACCTTAGGAGGAAGATGGATGTGTCTACTTTGGGGAGTCTTAGACATAGAGTGCCTATTCTTGATGTAGAGTATTTTCATGAGTGGAAAAATGAAATGCTTGAGATTTTCAATGAATATCATTTGAACAAGTACATTACTAGCCCTTGTGCACCTCATGTTGATCCTTTGCACCCTATCCTAGATGAAGATATTGACATGATTCGCAATCTTAGAACTGTTGAGCTCATCATTAGAGGCTTGCCTAGAAACTTGATTAGATGTTTGCCTACTCTCAAGTGTGCCTACACCATATGGAGATTTCTTGAGGAACGATTTCCAGATTATTCCTTGAAAAATTTAGACGAAATTCTCCATAAGTCTATTGCCTTGAGTAAGATGAACTCTAGTGATCCTAGCTTTGGTGATTGTCTATTTGAGCTTACCAATCTCATGCGTGCTAAAGGAAATGTTGGAATCATTAGAGATATCATATCCGAAGCTATTAGAATTCGTAAAGGTAACCATTGTGATGATCATTTATCTAATGAGTTACCCTCTCTAGGAATTGATCAATCACAAGATGATGTTGAACATGGATACTATGATGAAGATGATGATAGTGACTATGATCTTGATGATGTAATGAGGCATTTTGGTCTTATGGCAAATCTTCGCGGCTACATGGCTGGAGGAAAGGAATGGGTCCTTGATAGTGGATGTACTGATCATATGACCGGAGATAAAGACATGTTCCGTGAGCTTGCTGGAAACGACGACCCTCGAAAGTATGTCACTTTTGGTGATAATTCAAAGGTAAGGTGGTTGGCCTTGGTAAGGTGGCCATCTCACATGATAGCTCCATACAAAATGTCATGCTCGTTGAATCTCTTGGATACAATTTACTTTCAGTTTCCACACTTGCTGATTTCGGTTTAAATGTCTTGTTCACTGAAGTAGATTGCCAAGTGTTTCGTAGAGACAATCATAAAATGTTCTTTACCAGTATACGTAGAGCAGATCTTTACATTGTTGATTTCACTAAAAAGGCTCAACCTAGAACTTGCTTAATTACCAAATCTTCTAAAGGCTGGTTGTGGCATAGAAGACTAGGTTATGTTGGTATGCGAAATCTTGATAAGCTTATTAAAGGTGATCATATCCTTGGAATAAAAGATGTCACATTTGACAAGGATAGACTTTGTAGTGATTGTCAAGCAGGGAAACAAGTTGGAGGAAGTCACCGTGCGAAGAACATCATGACCACAAGAAGACCACTCGAGCTACTTCACATGGATCTCTTTGGTCCAAATGCCTACAAGAGTCTCAGTGGTAACTCATTTGGTCTAGTCATAGTTGATGATTTTTCAAGATTTACGTGGGTGTTCTTTCTTGATGACAAATCGCAGGTCCAAAAGATCTTCAAAAACTTCGCTAGGAAGGCCCAAAATCAGTTTGACGTGAAGATCAAGAAGGTTCAGAGCGACAACGGAACGGAGTTCAAGAACGCAAATGTGGACACCTTTCTTGACGAAGAAGGGATTTCACACGAGTTCTCGGCTACATACACACCTCAACAAAATGGAGTTGTTGAAAGGAAGAACCGGACTCTTATTGAGATGGCAAGAACGATGCTTGATGAGTACAAAACGCCAAAGCACTTTTGGGCGGAAGCGGTTGAGACAGCTTGTCATGCAACAAATCGCTTGTATCTTCACAAGCTACTCGTCAAGACGGCATACGAGCTCCTCACCGGTATCAAACCCCAAGTTGGATACTTTCGATTATTCGGCTCAAAGTGCTACATGCTTGATAAGCATCGTCGTTCTAAATTTGCTCCTAAATCTCATGAAGGTTTCCTACTTGGTTATGGCTCAAACTCTCACACTTACCGTGTCTACAACAATTTCACCCGAAAGGTTGAAGAGACGGTAGATGTGATGTTTGATGAATCTAACGGCTCGTAACTAGAGCAATTGCCAATTGATGTAGGAGACAAAGACCCTTCGGAAGCAATTCAAGACTTGTCCATTGGCAAGATTCGTCCAACGGAAGTGAAGGAGAGTACCTCGTCCGTCCAAGTGGAAGCTTCCACCTCACGACAAGGTGAACCAAGAGTTGATATGGAAGCATCCACAAGTGGGACACACCAAGATGAAGAAAATGAGGAAGTACACCAAGATGAACATCAACAACCTCCTTATCCACCACGACAAGAGAACGACAACGTCAACAATGAAGAAGCACAAGATGAAGAGGATGTTCCACCCCGACCCAAGAAAAAGCTTTCACGAGTTCGAGCAAGAATTCCCAAAGATCATCACGTCGAGCAAATCTACAATGATATCCAAACCGGGAGAATCACTCGCTCTAAAACTCGTTTAGCTAACTTTTGTGAACATTACTCATTCATCTCTAGCATTGAACCTATGAAGGTTGAAGAAGCATTGGAGGATCCGGACTGGATAAACGCTATGCATGAAGAGCTACACAACTTTGAGAGAAATCAAGTGTGGACATTGGTCGAGAAGCCCGACAACAACCACAACATCATTGGTACCAAATGGGTGTTTCGCAACAAGCAAGATGAAGATGGACAAGTGGTTCTCAACAAAGCACGTCTCGTCGCCCAAGGCTACACACAAGTTGAAGGTATGGACTATGGTGAGACATATGCTCCCGTTGCTATACTTGACTCCATTCGCATCTTACTTGCTTATGCTAATCACCATGATATCACATTGTACCAAATGGACATTAAAAGTGCTTTTCTGAATGGTGAAATTGAGGAGGAAGTTTATGTTAAGCAACCTCCCGGCTTCGTCAATCCTAAGAAACCTAATCATGTTTACAAACTTCACCAAGCCCTTTATGGTCTTAAACAAGCTCCTGGAGCATGGTATAAATTCTTGACCAAGTTCCTTATTGAAAAAGGCTTTGAAATTGGTAAAATTGATTCTACTCTTTTCACTAAAAGGGTTAATGGAGAACTATTTGTGTGCCAAATTTATGTTGATGATATCATATTGGTTCAACTAACCCTCATTTTAGTGAGAAGTTTGAGATGTCTATGATGAGTAACTCAAATTCTTAATCGGTTTGCAAATCAAGCAAACTAAGGAAGGTACCTTTGTCTCTCAAACAAAGTACACCAAGGACTTATTCAAGAAGTTCAATATGCAAGAATGCAAAGGTATGACTACACCCATGCCTACTAGTGGACATCTTGATTTGACCAAAGATGGTGAACCGGTTGATCAAAAGGTTTATCGCTCTATGATTGGTTCATTGTTATATCTATGTGCCTCTCGTCCCGATATTATGCTAAGTGTGTGCATGTGTGCACGATAAAGCTGCTCCTAAAGAGTGTCATCTTAAGGCTATGAAAAGGATAGTGAGATACCTTATCCATACACCAAATTTTGGCATTTGGTATCCTAAGAGGTCCTCTTTTGATCTTGTTGGCTACTCCGATTCGGACTATGCCGGAGACAAGGTTGATAGAAAATCCACTTCGGGTACTTGTCAATTCCTTGGTAGATCTCTTGTGTCTTGGTCTTCCAAGAAACAAAACTCGGTATCCTTATCCACCGCCGAAGCGGAATACATTGCCGCTGGTTCATGTTGTGCTCAATTACTTTGGATGACCCAAACTCTTAAAGATTATGGGATATATGTGAAACATGTTCCATTGCTATGTGACAATGAAAGTGCTATTAAGATTGCTCACAATCCCGTGCAACATTCTCGAACTAAGCATATTGAAGTTCGTCATCATTTCATTCGAGATCATGTTGCAAAAGGGGACATTAACCTTAAGCATGTTCGCACCGATAAGCAATTGGCGGATATATTCACTAAACCACTTGATGAGAAAGTGTTTTGCAGGTTGAGAGGTGAATTGAACATCATTGATGCTTCAAACCGGGAGTAGGAATTCTATTTGATACATGCGGGGCATGAGCCTATGACTAATCCTCAATATTTCTCTTATGATGCTATTCATATGTCTTGGATATATTTGTACCTTGCATGTTATCTAACCCATGTAGGTACTTGGTTGAATCTAAATCTATGAGATTGCAACTCACTCACATCTTGAGAAATCTCTACATCACCAAGTCTCTACACAATGGTGGTTGAAGACAAGGAAGCACGAAACCATTCAAACATATCCTTTGGCAAATTCTATGTTGAGTCTCATGATTGTCATTTTGGATACACAAGTGCTCTTCCTTGCAAAGCTAACCCATGTAGGTAGATGAACTCAAACTCCAAGTGGTGCTCCCAACTCTTGATGAACTACATCAACCTTGAGCAACCCACACAAGTTCAACTACATGAGCAAGATCAACACCACCTCCCAAGGTATCTTATTCCATCTTAGAGAAGCTTTACTCCAAGTCATGAGTCAAAGCAACTCGACAAGATGTGAATACATCAAAAGGCTTAAACGAAAAATGGTAACCCCATTTTGAGCTTAAACGATGAGTATGACCTATGATCAAGTGCTCTCACTTGACTCCTAAGTCAATATACTCTAACATAGGTGACTTTGTCGCCGACCATCTCTAGATGAAGTTCACTTGTGTCTCTCCGTGCTTTTGTCTCTTTCATATTTGTTTCCCCTTTTAAAAAAAACTTCATCTAGAACTTTTAGTTTATTTTCTTTCCTTTTTGTTTTGCATTTTATGCATCCAATTCATTGCAAATCTTTCAGTTAATTCCTTGTAAATCCTTGTGAGATCATACTTGTCTAGTGAGCTGAGGTGACAAGTGGTTTCACTCTAATGAACTCGGTCACACCGGTTTGTTCTCTTCGGCCCAACCGAAATCTTTCGGTGCAACCGAAGCACACAACTCAGAGTCACCGATTCCACCACAGGAAAACCAACTTGCCACTTATTCCTGATTTTTGTTTGCTCCAGCTCCACTCAATGATTCTTGTCCTCTACCAGCATCATATTAGACATGCTGCTTTGCTCTGTGACTCGAGGACCAACCCATTAGTATCACATGTCCAGAAGATCCCTTCTTGGAAATTGATGTCAAAGGGGGAGAGAGAGATCACATCAAAGCTTAATCCTTCCTATAGGGGGAGAAACAGAGAATACTCAGGGGGAGAGAGTTTCTCAACTAGGAGAAAGTAATATCATCAAAGACCCCAGATGCTTGGTGTTCAAGAGGAGAGATGTCACATGTCTTTAAGAGGGGAAAGACATGTTTGGTTGCTTGCTTTAGCTCAAGCTCTGTTGTTTCTTTTTTTATTGCTCTAATTTTCTGTTATCTATCTTTTCCCAATATCCCATGCAGATTCAGGGGGAGCAAGACATATAAGGGAGGGAAATCCCTGATTTTATTGCATATCTTTACCTTTGGGGACATGTCTATATCCAATGTGGTACTTAGTACTCGCTCTACATGTCATCTCAGTCTTGGTTCTCTTGTGGTTTCTCTTGTTTGCTCTAGTCAGTAGGTGTATCTGTGTTATTTAACCTTGTTTGCACAGGTTCATCCCATCCTAAGCCAACTCAAGACCACAAGGTAAGTATATGCATCACAATCATGTGAATGAGAAGTTCTTGCTGATGTACATACTGTTTGCAAGAAGGACTCATGAGCATGAAGGTACATTTCTCACATTCACATCATTTGCTCTGATGCACATAGCCAAGATACATGTAACACATTGCTTACTCTGTCATGTTTACGCATTCACATGCTCCTATATTCAATATTCACATGATTGCATACATGTAGGGGGAGCCTATGCATGTTACGTGTCTCTCCAAAGCTTTACTTGCTATTCTCTATATCTTTATCTAAAGCTTTGATGTATGTTGTCATCAGTTACCAAAAAGAGGGAGATTGAAAGAACAAGTGCTCCCTGGATGGTTTTGGTAATTAATGTCAACATATCTCTTGTTGGACTAACACTTTTACCTAGTATGTTTCAGATAAGTTCAACAATGGAGTGGCATGGACTAGAGGATGTGGAACCCCTTCAAGATGCTAAGGACAAAGGATTGGCTCAAGCTTCAAGATCAAGACTCTACATTTTCTATTTTAGTGATCCAAGATCACATTGAGTCTATAGGAAAAGCCAATACTATCAAGAGGGGATGAGGTGTTGCTTAATGGCTTGCCTGCTCAAAGTGCTTAGTGATATGCTCCAAAACCCTCAACTACCTTCCCACATCCACATATGACCTAAGCCAAAAGTCAAACTCGGCCCCACCAATTCTTTCTATCCGGCGCCACCGAGTTTCAGATGTCATAGCCACTGCCACAAACCCTAGCAAATCGGTTTCACCGATAGGGATCTTGGTCTCCCCGAGATGGGATTGTAATCTCTCTGTGTATGTCCATTACCAAAATCGGTCTCACCGAGTTTGAGCAATCGGTTCTACCGAGATTACAATGCAAACTTTCTGGTTAGCCTATTACCAAAATCGGTCCCTCTGAGTTTGTGTAATCGCTCTCACCGAGTTTGCCTGACCAACTCTCTGGTTAGCTTATTACCAAAATCGGTCCCACCGAGTTTGTGTAATCGGTCACACCGAGATTACGTTATGCCCTAACCCTAACCATATCGGTCCTACCGAGTTGCATCTCAGTCCCACAGAAAATCCTAACGGTCACTAGCTTTGCTGAATTGGTCCGGCCGAGTTTAACCATTCGGTCCCACCGAGTTTGGCAAATTGTGTGTAACAGTTAGATTTTGTGTGGAGGCTATATATACCCCTCCACCCACTCTTCATTCATGGAGAGAGCCATCAGAACATATCTACACTTCCAATACACATTTTCTGAGAGAGAACTACCTACTCATGTGTTGAGATCAAGATATTCCATTCCAACCATATGAATCTTGATCTCTAGCCTTCCCCAAGTTGCTTTCCACTCAAGTCTTCTTTCCACCAAATCCAAATCCTGTGAGAGAGAGTTGAGTGTTGGGGAGACTATCATTTGAAGCACAAGATCAAGGAGTTCATCATCAACACACCATTTGTTACTGCTTGGAGAGTGGTGTCTCCTAGATTGGCTAGGTGTCACTTGGGAGCCTCCGGCAAGATTGTGGAGTTGACCCAAGGAGTTTGTAAGGGCAAGGAGATCGCCTACTTCATGAAGATCTACCGCTAGTGAGGCAAGTCCTTTGTGGGCGACGACCATGATGGAATAGACAAGGTTGCTTCTTCGTGGACCCTTCATGGGTGGAGCCCTCCGTGGACTCGCGCAACCGTTACCCTCCGTGGGTTGAAGTCTCCATCAACGTGGATGTACGATAGCACCACCTATCGGAACCATGACAAAAACATCCATGTCTCCAATTGCGTTTGAATACTCCAAATCCTTCTCTTTACATTCGTGCAAGTTGCATGCTTTACTTTCCGCTGCTCATATACTCATTGCATGCTTGCTTGATATGTATTGTATTTGTTAAACTTGTGCTTAAACTCCACTTAAACTTAAGAATATTAAAAACTGCAACTTTTGGCACTTAGTGTCCAATCACCACCCCTCTAGACACCTCTTCTCGATCCTTTCAGTAGGCGGTTTGACAGAGAGGCGAGGAGGGTGAGAGAGTAGCGGATTCAACTTAATTACTGCTGGAAAGTTCGGGCTGTGAGATTTGATGGCATGTTACTGGTGGAAAGACTTGTGATATGACTACTCACTATAGTCATGAATTACTGGCGGTACGATCGGGGTGATGCCCCGCTTCCATTCCGCACTCTAATCTGGTGCATGACACGTCGACTCGGATGCTGGATCTCCCACATGTCGGCGAAGTACGTAGTAGTAAGAAGGAGCAATACAGTACATACTAGTAGTACTACTACTCACATCGAAGGAGTGCGAACCACGGCAGCCCAATGAACCAGTAGTAGAAAACAATGTGCTGATATGGCCATAAAAAACAATGTGCTACGGTCCAGACTGTAGCGTGTACAATACTACTCCTCTTTGTTTGGATCCCTGAGTTAGAGCTAGTTTGGGTTGAAATAGCCTCAAATTATCCCAGCAGGAGGGGTTAGTTTGAGCTAGTTTGCTCTCAACCAGCTAAAAAAACTAGCCCGGTGGAGAGGTTCTAATTGGTTTAGTTCTCCTCGGGCCCACTAAAAGAGAAATAAAAAAATATCCCCTGCCAGCACCAGATCGCTCCCTCCCCCCCTTGCACGACTCCTCTCTGTTCCCCATCGGGCCGCCCGCCCAAGAGCCGCTTCGTCGCTCGCCCTCTCTCCCTCCTCCGGCCGCCCTATCCCTCCGGCCTCTACCTCCCTCCTTCGGCCGCCCTCTCCCTCCGGCCTCCGAAGCTCGCCCCGCTCCCCCTTCACCCGTCGTTTTTCTCCCTCTGTCGTGCGCGTCGGCGGCGCATCTACCAGGGAGGTCGCGAGAAGGGTGACTTTGTTTGTTCCTTCTCTGTCTGATAGACATATCATTCATCCTGCTCGCTCTAGCCTAATTCTGATTTGTAAAACTAGATCTTGATTAAACTTGGTATAGATTTGTGGTGCACGCATGGAATTGTTTGATGCTACTTGAGGAGGTAATAAATCTTTCTAGAGGCCCAAAGATTCAGTTCACCTTTCTAGGTATTTTAGTTTCACTTGCATTATTTCTAGAGGCCCAAAGAATCAGTTCACCTTTCTAGGTATTTCAGTTCTAGGCTTGCATTATTTCTAGAGGCCCAAATATTCAGTTAACCTTTCTAGGTATTTTGGTTTCAGGCTTGCATTACTTCTAGAGGCCCAAATATTAAGTTCACCTTTCTAGGTATTTCAGTTTCAAGCTTGCATTATTTCTAGAGACCCAAAGATTCGGTTCGCAGCCGTCGGCAAGTGGCCCTGCTACCCATGCCAGTGTCGGCCTCAACACGCAAGCGCCAGTGTCGGAGGGGTTCCCGGCGCTTGGGCTCTACAGAGCCTTCCTCTAGAGCGACGATGATGAGCTCCTCCCTGAGTGCGTGAGGGGCTCCGGGCTCCCTCCCTATCGTGAATTGCTTCCGTGATGAGTTAGCTCATGCTTTGTTTCATGGAGTGTATTTTTTTGTGAAGCTTGATTGAGGACTTGTATGTTTAAGTGGGATATCTCATTTGTATGGACAAAGTAAAATTTATCATGTTTTGCATGCTTGATTTGTAAAGATGGTTCGTTTATGTCAATTGTGAGCGGGAGGAGGCCACCAAGAGCCGGCCACACCAAATCCGATAGGAAATAGGGTCCAAAGTAGTCAAATGATTGATAAAGAACATTTATTGCCAATCTAACCCTGCCATCCATACACCTCTTTGGTTTAGAGTTAGTTTAGGGTTAGAATCTAACTCTAACCTCTAGCTGAGTTAGAGTTCTCCTCGTCTCGGTTCATTGCCATCATACTTTCCCCATTCATGTGTTTTCAGTATCCTGCGAATCAAAGAGGCCCTTAGACTGGTTTAGGTCCGGTAGTTTTTTATAAACGTGTTATGTCCAAAATTTAATGAACGTGCTCCGGTTTCTACGAAAATAATCCGGTTTCATGTACTAATTTATTTATTTATTTATTCTTCTGCGGGGGGTTTGCATGTAATTCGTTAGGTATGAAATGTAAAGTACCCCCGGCATATGCTCCGATTTGTGCATGCACTACGACCAAGATGCTCTATGTACCACATGTCGGTGAAAGGGAGCACGTGGAAATAGCCTAGGAGTACATATAGCTATAAGAGGATAAATGCGTGAAAATAAATGTACAGTGAAGCGTAGCTGCGGTTTGAAAAGGAGACATAAAGTGATGACAGGGTCGCACGCACCCAACTAGTGGTAGTACTAGACATACGACTACTTTTTCCCTCAAAAAGAAAGAGGAACGAGTGCTCAGTACTCCTATTCTGTAAACACGAGTCCCATCTGACAACAGTGTCCGTGCTACAACTAGCTATTCTCTCTCATTTCTCTCTTCTAATTCTAAACTCAGCCGACGCCCGGTGGGCGGGGTGGGGATTTGCCGATGGTCGGTTTGCTCAACTGTGGCCCCACCTCACAGTGAAAGCGTTATGACTGGAATAAAAATGCCATATTCTCTCTCCATTTATAAATATAAGCCTTTTTAGATATTTCAAATGGAATACAACATACGGATGTATGTAGACATATTTTATAGTGTAGATTCACTCATTTTGCTCCATATGTAGTCACTTGCTGGAATCTCTAGAAAGACTTGGGAATGGAGGGAGTAATATACTAATAAAACATTAAGGCCACAAGGCGATGCAGTGCTGGTTACAGGAGGCAAGAAGAAGAGATGCATCCATCGACAACGTCCACCTCCTTGACTCAGGGCGCCGGCCCACCGAACGGCGGCTAAGTAGCGGCGGCTTTCGTGGCCAGGTCGACGTGCTTCTGAACAATGGCGTCCAAAGATTCCAGCCACTAGAAGAAGGCCAACATCTTTCTGTCCTCACTGGCCTTGTAGTGGCCTATGTAGATGATTTCCTCGTAGATGTGGATGTGCAAGTCGACGATTCCTTGCATGGCGAGGCGCTGCGCGGCGAGCGCGGCCTGGAGGTGCACATTCTTCGTCGCGACCTCCGGCACCTGTAGGGCCACCAGGGCTCGAAAGAGTTCGTCACCATGGAAGCCGATGAGGGAGGCAGGCAATGAGGAGCCTGGGCGCGCGGGCTTGAGCAGTACGGCAAGGTCGTCCGCGCACTTCTTGATGGCGGTGAACTTGTGGATGGAGTTGACCATCTTGTCGTCCATGCGAAAGGCGAAGCCGGTGTCGGCGAGGGCTACGACGCCGGCGGTCGCCAGCACTGTCTGGAAACGCTGCGCGGTGCGGGGCCGTAGGCCTGCGCCTTGGATGATTTGGCATAGCCGACTGCCGCTCGCGTCCATCGCCTCCATAGGTGCTTGTGGCTTCTGGTCACTTGGTCTTGGATTGGAGTGGACAGTGTTGCATAGTAGATGGATTGGAGTGGTGGGGCGCCTTTATATGAGAGTCCAAACTCTGTTGCATTCTCATTGTGCTGGCTCTATTCTGCTTCTCCAATTAATTTCCTCTGCATGTAATTGAGGATGCATCATTGACTGTTCAACGTCTCGGGAACCGCTACCCTCTCCCCTCCTTGGCATTCAAGCACCTATGGAGGCAACTGCCGCTCGCGTCTATCGCGTGTGAGGAGACGTTTGCGTCGATGACGAGGTGCCTATGGTGACTTCATAAATTTCAAGATGATAGTACTAGTATACTCAATATTTTGCACCACGACCAAGGCGGAGAGGAAAACGAGAGAACTACGTATTTATTTACAGTGTAGATTCACTCATTTTGCTCCATATGTACTCCGTCTTGGTGTAGTCTAATCACTTGTTGAAATCTCTAGAAAGGCAAATACTCCTTTCTGGTTTACAGGGCTATACTAGCAAGTACTACAATAGTGGGCTCACATAGTAATTTTGTCTCATGCAAGAGCCTGGCTATATGCGTGCTCCAAGGTTCGCAACTGCCACGTTCGGGTTGCGCTTGGGTCTTTGCCACTTAGAGAAGACGTACAATGATGTTACTACTGCTGCATCTACAGTATCAAATCCACTGCTGCATGTCTGTCCACCGCGAGCGGGAGGGATAGCTTGTTGTAGTACTAGTATAAGTAAAAGCCTGTCCTCGTCTGTGAGCCACCGCGCGCATGGGCGAGGGAGAAGGCGTGTAGTAGTAAAATCAAGCTTCTCTTCATTGTATGAGTTGACGCGACACATCATAGTACTAGCCCCACATGGTTGCCTCTAAACTTAGCTAAAAGACCCGCGGTGTACAATACTCCATTTGCTGCAACCCCTAACATTTACCCCACCACAAATTTAAATATATATTCCTGTCTTGACCAGATGAGCATGCAAACTACAATCACCAGGATGACAGGTAGGGCCAGAAGATTATTTTAATCAAAAAAAGCATGGAGCTGACCCCAAAAATTTTAAGCTTACAGGCATGAGACACGCTATCCTAGGCTACTCTACACATGAAACTGCCACACGAGCGTCCGGGCTGCGCTTGGCTCTTTGCCTCTTCAGGAAGTCGAACAATGATGGAGTACTACTGCAGTGGAGGAGTACTACAGTATTCTTCTGGCCATCTGACACCGATTGAACTGTTGCATGTCCATCGCGTGCGGGATGGAGAGCGTGTAGCGAATGAAAGCTTCTCCTAGTCCTGCCCGCCACCACGCTCTTGGGCGAGGGAGGGACGCAGCTTCATTGACATACTGCTCCTGCCTTTGTGTGTATGACAGGTGGGCCCAACAGGTGGGTGGCCCATCTGTCATGCAGCCAAAGGCAGGTGCGGTTAAGGCGAGCGGGCGTTGTAGTAATCAAACTTCTCGGTCTTGTACGAGTTGACGCGACACATCAAAGCACTACACTCGATATATTTCAATAATTTGCGTTTACCGATGCATGCCGTGACTCTCCTTTTGATACTTGCATGTGTTGATTTAATGCACCTTGAAGTAGTATGAATATGTGATGGTAAAGCTTTGTAATGCACCAGCCCTAATAAAGTGAGAGATGGTTGTGCACAAGGAGGGCGCGATCATGCAGACGGAACAGGACCCGACGATGGAGCTCTCTATGGTCTCGATGGACCTCACCTTGCTCCACTGCCCCTTGTGCCTCCGCCCCTTGAAGCCTCCAGTGTATGAGGTTCGAATACACCTCGTCCATTCGGCTGATCGAGCAAGGTGCAGGTTTCTTGATTGATGTGTTGTTTGATTGACTTGTGCAGTGCAAGGGAGGGCACCTGGCCTGCGCGGAGTGCCACGTCGTGTGCCCCGGGAACCCGCGGCAGTGCCAGAAGTGCGAGCGCGGCGGTGGCTTCGACGTGTGGAACACGGTGGTGGACGCCGTCCTCTCCTCGGTGAGGGTGGAGTGCCCGCACGAAGGTTGTGGGCTCTACGTAACTTACCACAAGCTCGCAGATCACCAGAGCGTGTGTCCGCTCGCGCCCTGCAAATGCCCTGTGCCCGTCTATGGCTACGAAGGCCCGCCGCCGGTGCTCTCCCACCACATCAGCACCATGCATCCCATGCCCATGCACAGGATCCAGTACGGCAAGGCGCTCCAGCTGCAAGTGCCACTGTCGGAGCCACGACTCTTGTTGTTCGCGGAGGAGGACTGGCGCGCGTTTTTCTTGGTCGGCGGCGTGCTCGACATCGGCGCGCCTATCGTCGTGTCGATCGTCTACATCAGAGCGGGGGCGTCCCCACTCACTACATGGCCAAGCTGTGGGCGAAAGGCCCACCGGGGGAGCCCAAAGGCAGGACCGACGCCGTCAAGGTGGAAATGGAGGTGACAAGCAGCAAGGATCCCGGCGACGTCGCCGTGTAGGAGCTGAACTTCTTCATAGTTCTGCCCAAGCTGCTGGTCGGGGCTAAGCTGGTGTCCCTCCACATTCAAATTGACAAGCTCATGTCCTAAATGATTCTATAGTGCCTACTGTTTATCTTAGTAATATGCTAATATAGGGGTTAGCTCGGTCTACTTTAGCTTAAGAGATGGTGGGTTTTGGTGGCGATGCAGCAATTACTTTTGCCAGTTGACACGACACATCAAAGTAGTACTACTACTAGTAGTACTCCCTCCGATCCTAATTTCTTTGCGCATAAGTCGAGGCACAAATACCAAGGAGGGCCTGGTTGTGTCCATATGGACAACCCACCCGACTGCGCACCAGGCAGACGAAGGTCGTGTCGTGTTGGTGCCATGTGCGGCCCGCACATTAACCAAAACCTCGCGCCTCCAGCTTAGCCTCCGCATTTTGAACTTCTCAATCTCAAGGCGAAGGAGCAATGTGAAACCTATGATAGAGCCAATCGAATGGTTGAGAACACTACAATTCGTAGCTACAGATGCGTGTGTGAGAGAGGGCGAGTGCGTACGTGCACCTCTTCTCTTCCTGTATAATGTACTAAACTCAGAGTACAAGTGTATGTGGGTGGCATCGACCTAGGGATCTAGAGATGGTGCATGCGATAAGTCCTGAGAGATAGGTGTGTGCGTGGGAAAGAGGGAGGGAGATGATATGTGTCGATGTAATCGTGTGAAAAAAAGACTAGTCTATAGCTCGCCACGAGGCTATTCCTGTTGAACACCCCAATAACTGTAAGATATGTATTCTACGGTGCCAGTTATTACATGTACACAGCAGTAGAAAAGAAGTACCATGGCATATGCTACATCACGGCTGAGAACATGTGCCCACGTTACGCCATCCGGAAATAGTGCCACACTTCAAAACTAGAACCGTCAATAAATTTTGAGCTTGCGTCTCGTCACATTCCAAATTACTACCACGCTATATTTAATTGCAAACCTGTTCACACCGATCACAACCTAAATGGTTTCCCACTTAGGAGTGTATTAGTAGTACTCGGTTATAAATACTACTATGCCAAGATGACTGCACATTTCTCCACAACTCCTCATGCACAAAAAATAATCAAGTCATTCAGCATCGTTCCCTTGCGTCTGCCATGGCCAGCGTGAGTTCTGGGTCGAGAGATTTCCACGAGGGAGAGGCGGGCATGGAAGAGGAAGCACGAGAGATGTCTCGCCTCGTCGCAAAAGCAGCCGACATGTCCAGCCGCATAGCAGTAGCAGCACAGAGGTCCTGCCGCACCGCGACGGCCTGGGAAAATTTCTCGCGAGCAGGCGAGGACTCCTACAGGCGCATGCATGCTATCGTCCATAGCCAGATGGATCAGATCTCCAACTGGGCGAGGTTGCAGGACGAGGCTATCGGCGTCATCCAGCAACTAGGGGAGGGCAATGCGAAGCTCCAGGCCGAGCGCGATCTGCTAAGGGCGAAGATCGCCGGAAGGGCGAAGCAGGCGGAGGAGACCGCTGCCTTGTTGCAGAGGACGGGCGTCATCGTCAAGAAACTTATGGACGAGAATGCCATGCTCCGCATCGAGCGCAACAGGCTGGTGGAGGCCGTGGATGCTGCCAAGAAGCATATTAAGGACATGGAACTGATGAAAGAGATCATCACCGCTCGCCGTGAGAACTAGTCTCCGCGACCTGCGGCGCATAAAGAAATTAGAGATCAGTGAGCCAGATCGTTGTATGCATCTTCCTTCTTCTTTTTCCCTTGTGTATTTCGGGCGTAGCCGCATGTGGCTTTTTTAATTATCTTACTAATTATATCAGACAATTATTATCCACTCTCATTGTCCTTATATATATTCGGCAGTCTTGCTATAAGTCGTAGTAAAGGTCCGTCGGATTTTACATCAAGATCCGTGCAAAATTTTCTTTTCAGATTTTATTTTTTTCTCTCTTAAATCTCACTCGAGTGAGACATTGCCACACCATTAAACAAAGGCTCGGGCTCCATTAATGGAGACCTTGGGAGAGAGGTGGACGACAGATGGAGGTCAAAGGGCTCTCCTCCCGATAAGCACACGCAGGGGTCTGATCGCACGCCTCCCGTACTCAAATAGCTACCCTGGACGACGCCTCCTAGCTAATAAAAAAGGGGGACGCGTGGCGGCACGTAAATGGTAAATAGAATGCCCACGGTTTCAATAATACTTGTGTTTCCGATTGTAACGTGACAACACTTGTTCCAAAATGACTTTGAACCAAGTTTATCAATGTTTCCAGCCGAGCCACGACACCCAGATGTTTGAATTTCATTCCATTTCTTGCATGGGAACTAGAAATTTACCCGAGGATACACATGTGATTTTTCAACCAGCTTTGGTGCACTGGAGCCTGTGCTTGTATTTCAAATTTGAATTATGCACACAAAGGTGACACGTTCCCTCTCAGAACCACGAGCCTTTTGAGAGAAGCTCCGGTTTGCAAGAAACTTATATGAAACTTGTTCCTATTCTGCCAATTTTTTTACTACAGCATGGTAGTACCGTGACATGAAACCATGCCAAGTTTCATGATTTTCAGGCATGTTTTGGATTTACAAGAATTTTAAAACCAAGTTTCTCAATGTTCTCGGCCGAGCCACGATGCCCAGATGTTTGAATTTCATTCCCATTTCTTGCATGGGACCTAGAAATTCACCCAAGGACACAAATGTGATTTTTCAACCAACTTTGGTGCACGGGAGCATGTGCTTGTAGTTCAAAGTTGAATGATGCACATTAAATGACCAGAAACTCAATTAATGTATAAAAAAGGCCAAACGAACCCGGAATAATTCCAAAATTGAACAGGGCACTCATGTAGTTCTATGTTGCCTCTATAAAGAAAGTCAAGGGGTGCAGCGTATATTGTTTTGCACTCAAAGGTGACACGTTCCCTCTCAGAACCACACGCCTTCTTGAGAGAAGCTCCGGTTTGCAAGAAGCTTATACCAAAACTTCTTCCTATTCGGACAATTTTTTTACCACAACATGGTAGTACCATGACATGACACTATGCCAAGTTTCATGACTTTCAAGCGTGTTTTGGATTTACAAGAATTTTAAAACCAAGTTTCTCAATGTTCTCAGCCGAGCCACGATACCCAGATGTTTGAATTTCATTCCCATTTCTTGCATGGGACCTAGAAATTCACCCGAGGACACACATGTGATTTTTCAACCAACTTTGGTGCACGGGAGCATGTGCTTGTAGTTCAAATTTGAATTATGCAACTGAAATGACCAGAAAATCAATTAATGTATAAAAAAGGCCAAATGAACCCGGAATAATTCCAAAATTTAACACGGCACTCATGTAGTTCTATGTTGCCTTTGTAAAGAAACTCAAGGGGGGCAGCGTATATTGTTTTGCACTCAAAGGTGACATGTTCCCTCTCAGGACCACGAGCCTTCTTGAGAGAAGCTCCGGTTTGCGAGAACCTTATACCAAAATTTGTTCCAATTCGACCATTTTTTTACCATGGCATGGTAGTACCATGACATGACACCATGCCAAGTTTCATGATTTTCAGACGTGTTTGGGATTTACAAGAATTTTAAAACCAAGTTTCTCAATGTTCTCGGCCGAGCCACGATGTCCAGATGTTTGAGTTTCATTCCCATTTCTTGCATGTGACCTAGAAATTCACCCGAGGACACACATGTGATTTTTCAACCAACTTTGGTGCACGGGAGCATGTGCTTGTAGTTCAAATTTAAATTATGCACATTAAATGACCAGAAACTCAATTAATGTATAAAAAGGCCAAACGAACCCAGAATAATTCCAAAATTTAACAGGGCACTCATGTAGTTCTATGTTGCCTCTGTAAAGAAACTCAAGGGGGCAGCGTATATCGTTTCACACTCAATGGTGACACGTTCCCTCTCAGAACCACGAGCCTTCTTGAGAGAAGCTCCGATTTGCAAGAAGCTTATACCAAATATTGTTCCAAATCGGCCCACTTTTTTACCACAACATGTTAGTGCCATGACATGACACCTTGCCAAGTTTCATGATTTCTAGGCGAGTTTTGGATTTACATGAATTTAAAAACCAAGTTTCTCGATGTTCTCGGCCGAGTCACGACACCAAGATGTTTGAATTTCATTCCCATTTCTTTCATGGGACCTAGAAATTCACCCAACGACACACATGTGATTTTTCAACCAACTTTGGTGCATCGGAACATGTGCTTGCAGTTCAAATTTGGATTATGCACATTAAATTCTAGAAACTCAATTAATGTATAAAAAGGCCAAACGAACCCGGGATAATTCCAAAATTGAACAGGGCACTCATATAGTTCTATGTTTCCTATGTAAAGAAAATCTGGGGGAAGGCATCGTATATCGTTTCACACACAAAGGTGGCACGTTCCCTCTTGGAACCACAAGGCTTGTTGAGAGAATCTCCGGTTTTGCAAGAAGCTTATACAAAAACTTGTCCCAATTCAGCCAAGAATTATATACATATGAAAACAAGGTTTAGATTATCCCGAACATCTCGCCACCTACACCAATGTACTCCGATTTGAATACAGCACAAAATGGATACAAATATTTGAATTGGAGATCGTATGTTACATGTATTTTATAGTGAAATATGATTACCGATATATGCATGTTTTTTGTTAAAAAGATAATATTTAAATGATTGTATAACTTGACAACAATCATATTCAAATAAGGAAAATTGATTCAAATTTAGTCCATATGGTAGACGACAATATATATGTTCACAGGGCGGAGTAAAATGTTCATATATGATGGAAGATCAAAATGTAGGACTACATCCATTATAAACCGCAAGGTCACCTAACGATATATTCGAATTCAACATAACGTGGATTCAAAAATTGAAATTCAAGATCCTGGCATTTGTAATCATATAAAAAGGGACATGACTCTTCTTTTGGTGGGAATTGATTTGTTTTTTGTTGTTGTCGAGGGAAGTGCGAATCGATTTGGTACTATACAGGGTAATCTTGTTCTCCCGATTTTTTTACATTTTTCTTGTAGTTTTTTCAATGACATTTATAGCAATATAGTAAAAGGGGACATGACTCTCTTGTGTCTTGTATGAATTGTTTTTTTGTACATGTTAAATTTGTTCTGCCGAACAAGGAATCCGCGCCTTGTTATCCTGAAATTTTCAAGCTCGAGTATCTTTAGTCTCATCTGCTTTGAAACTACCGCCTCTTCAACCCGCGTCGCGCCTTGTTATCGGTCCCGCAGCCCAGACACGCGAAATCCCCCTTCTACCCCTCAGTCAGAAATGCCGACTCGACGTCGCGGTGTCAAAACCGGTGGGGGTATGCTGGTAACTTATCCTACATTTCAGACAAGTGCGTCCCTAAGCCATGGCTCCCCCTACCTTCCCCTTCGCCCCCATTCATACACCAAGGCCGCCAAAACCCACGAAACCCCACGCTCCTCGGTCGGCCTCCCAACCACCTCCCAGCCAGAGACTCTTCCCCGACAACATCGTCCACCGCAACAGCTCGCCGTCCCTCATCCACCGCACCAGATGAGGATCTGTCGTCGATCTCGTCGTCCCGCCGGATCAGCCGCCCCGTCCTCCACCTCCGAGGAGCTGCCCCGACGTTCACCTCGTCTATCGCGCCACCTCCATCCTCACAGCGCCGTCTTGACCTGCCCCACCGGAACCGCAACACCCTCACCAATTCCTCCGATGAAGCCGAGGCCAACTCGGCGCCACCAAGGAGGTTTTGCACTCACCGCTGCATTTTATCTTTTATTCGATCTCACGGGGCTGCCGGTGCTCGATACCGAGCAGCCATGGTGGGTCTCCATCGACGGCGCCATCGCCGGCCACTTCATCCACGACGTCTCTGTAAGTGCATCTAGTGCCCCTTAGTGATTTTGGTGTATTGAAGACTTATAGGTTAAGTATCTAATGCGTTTATGAGTGTACACAGATCTATAAGTCTATGAGGAGTTTGATATTTACAGAGAAAGTCGACCCCTAAAAATGAAGTTCTTCGACTGAAGACTTTGATATACTGAAGACTTTCTGAAGACTTTGAAAGTGAAGAAATTGGTGTGACCTTGAAGACTTGGTATTCATTCGAGGAACATGAAGCGTGAAGACTTTTGTTTTTGTAGTTTCATTTTCTCTTTCTTGAGTCATAGGAAACACCGTACTGTTAAAGGGGGTCGAGGAAATACTAAGGAGAAAATTTCCATGTGATGCTCAACTCAAATCCTACACCTACCAATCCCTTCGAGTGAAGCCATTGGAAATCTCATACAGTTCAGTCAATTTCTTCAGAGACAGAGATGCAGTTCTTCTGGTCACTGAGGACTTTGCTCTGACTGAGGAGTTAGGAATTCGCCAGTGCGAATTGCCTACACAGTGAGGAACATGATAGCCCTGAGGAATTTGTACCTCAAATTTCCGACCGTTGCTGTGCTGCGCGCCAGCTGTCCGAAAATATCTTGTCCACCTAACGGTCATATCATTGAAGGGCATTTATGTCTTATCATGTCGGGCTGCTCCCTAGGCTATAAATAGCCGCCCCCTACAACCACTAGCTGGTTGGCTGCTCCGCGAGAACTTGACACTTGTCATTTGAGAGCAACCCATCCTCCAAGGACTTTGAGCGAAAATCATCAAGTGAGGAAAATCCAAACCCCAAACCCAAAACACCTACAAACCCAAAGTGATTGAGCATCACTGAAGATATTGATCCTGCGTGGATCCGACGCTTGTTACCTTGGAAGACTGTGCTTCTTCCAGATGGTTAGGCGTCAAGGTCTAGAGCAACCAAGAGGAATTGTGGATCGCCGAGTGACCAAGTCTGTGAAGGTTTGGAAGTCACCTGAAGACTTACCACGAGTGATTGGGCGAGGACTGTGTGTTCTTAGCTCAAGGAGAATACGGTGAGAACTTGGTGTCCCGAGCTGCGTGCTCAGGACTGGGTGTCCGGGACTGTGTGTCCTCGAGTTTAGATACTCAGCCGCTCCAACCAGATGTACAACTGAGACAGCAGTTGGAACTGATCTACCAAATCATTGTCTTCACCAAGCTTACTGGTTCTATTTCCTCAGTAGTGTGCTGTTTGTTTATCATATCTGTGTTTGAAGACTTTGACTGAAGACTTTCTCAATTTCCTCAGTTCAATTTCTTCAGTCTGTTTGTCTTGAACTTGTGTTATCATGTGTTTACGCTTTCTGTACTCTGTGTTTGTCTTCATTTCATCATGATGACTATGCTTGAATTCTATTTTGTTTTCATCTGAGTACGTATTCCGCTGCTAGTAGTTCTTCGCTAAGGAATTTCCTCACGAGCAAATTCCTCAGTGAAGAATTTCATAAAAATCGCCTATTCACCCCCCCTCTAGTCGATATAACGCACTTTCAGTCTCTCCCCATGTTGTTGCTTCCTCGACGGTGACTTCCACACCGGCACTAGCTGCAGCTGCTCTAGCGCTCGCTCGCGCTGCTGCTGCTGCTGCTGCTTCGGCTCTCGCTCGCGCCACGGCTCTGTTCTTGTTGTCGGTCGTGCTGTTGCACTGCTCTTGCTTTCGTTCGTGCTGCTGCTCTGCTCTTGCTCTCGTCTGTGCTGATGCTCTGCTCTTGCTCTCGCTCGCGCTACTGCTGCTGCTGCTGCACGACCTTCGGCAGCTACAGGAGTTCACTTGTGCACGTCGGTCCTAAACAAACGGTTTTTAACCCCTTTCGGCGACGGCATTTGGAACCGTCGCCAAGTGAGTGTGGGCGATAGGGGGGTCCTTCCCACACGACCTAGAAATCGTCGGGGATATGCCCTCCTGGGACCCAGGCTGGGGCCGTGTGCGATCGGGCGAGGCATCGAAACCCAATCATTTCCGTAGGTATGTACATCTCACACGGCAACCCGAGGAAATCATTTCTGTAGGTATGTACATCCCACACTGTGAATCCCCAAAAACCATTTCCGTAGGTATGTACATCACACAGTCAATCCAAGGAATACGTTTCCGTTCTTATGTACATCCCACACAGTCAATCCAGGGAAAATGTTTCCGTTCGGACGTACATCCCACACAGTTTTATGTGTAGGCTCATGTGTGAAAGGTGTAACTATCACACACGGCCTGCCTTAGTTAACTGTTTGCTTTTATCAACTATATCACACACGATTTGATGAATAAAACTGTGCGGCATTGGGCTATCCATCGCAAGCGCTTTTACTGCTAGAACCATTTGCAAAGGTCCATGACACATTTAGCAGGTTTATTAGTTTACAATTAATAATTCCAGTATTACGCAAATTCACATTTCATATCGAACAACTGTTTACCAATTTCATATCAGGCACATAAATATATTATAACATCACAGTACGGTTGCTACATGAAAACAACACAGTACAACATACAACTAGTTCAACTTCATAAGAACAATATATTCATTTCCCTAATCGAGATCATCCAGGATCGTCTTATCCACCCCTGCTTTCATTTCAGTAAGAACCCGTTTTGCATGGGCCAACTGGGAAAGTGCCTCCTCCTTCGCCAACACCATCTTAGCATAGTCTGATTTAAAAAATCTGAGCTCATTCTCCAACTTCAACTTTTTATCTCGCATCTTGAAATATGCTTCAGTGTTGACAAGACTTTCTCTAAGCCTATGTGTGTTCTCTTCCTCATACAAGCTCTAGAGCTTCACTAGGCACATCTTCAAAGACTGTGGCCACTCTTGAGCAACCCACTCCAAGTAAGAACACTTTCGTTCATCCTATAATATTTAAAACTAGATCAGTAACAATTGTAGGGAAATGGGTTTATAGAAACATAGAAAATCACCAATGCTTATTTTGAAAAACTGAAGAAACATGTTAATTATGACATACGTTCTCAAAAAGATCAATGTGCAAATTAAATAATTCGTACTGAGACAATAACCAAATTCTGGAATCAGAAGCTATAATTAACTACAACGACGCTACAAATTCTTACTCATGTACAATAAATAACAAATTGAACATTTTATGAGGAAGGTAAATATAACTGCAACAACATAGTGACAGTGTTTGGATGATAGCAAATTGATACTAACAGGTGTGTGCATGCACAAATTTAGTAACATAGAACTAATAGCACTAAGGCCGTCCACTATGTATGCCAAAACTGGGGTAAAGACAACTATTGTTACATCTCACACCGGTGCCCTGCACCGGCGAGTCGATAGAGCGGGAAAAAATCAGGGACTCGAACTCGGGAGCACGTAGTTGCTCCGATGCCCAGTTCCTTCGTGCCATAAAGATTTAGTATTTTACTGCTTGGCTGCTTGGATGTGTGGACCAAAGTTTGTTGCACAAACTGCTGAAGCGGTGCCAAATAATTTTTTAATGGCACCGCTGATGAGATGGCAACAATTTCAGACACTAGTTACAAACTGTGACACTGTCTTAGGATGCGTTTGGTTGAAGGGGTGGTATCAATGGGTTGGGACCCTGACAGTGTCTGAATCACATCTAACAGATGATTTGTAACAACGAAAGAGGGTCTAACCTTCTCTGCACATGCCAGAAACTTCCTCTGACTGTCCACAGAATCAAACGCGACTAGCTTCACGCATGGAGATTGATGGTGACAACATGCAAATAGATCTTCAGCCACCCCGCTCCATTCATTTCCACTGATGGTCCTAGGGAGCTACAAGAGGAAGAAATGACTCAAATCGACCGCCGGGTAAAAATCCTTCATTCCAAGTCATAGCCCGAGAGAGAGAAGAGACGCATACCCGGGTGGTGAAGGGGTAGTCGCCGGAGGAGGAACAACTAGAGAGGTCTTTGAAGAAGACCATGGCGACCCCGACGGTAGGATGCGAGACAGCGAGAGCGAGGAAGCGGCTTGTGGAAACAAGGGAAATGTGACTTGTGGTCGGGAAGAAAAGGGGGTGGGGAAGGGGGGCGAGGGAGTCCTGGATTAGGGGGTCTCCGGACAGCCGGAATATATCCTTTGGCCGGACTGTTGGACTATGAAGATACAAGATTGAAGACTTCGTCTCATGTCCAGATGGGACTCTCCTTGGCATGGAAGGCAAGTTTGGAAATACGGATATGTAGATCTCCTCCCTTGTAACCGACTCTGTGTAACCCTAGCCCCCTCCGGTGTCTATATAAACCGGAGGGTTTAGTTCGTAGGACAACAACAATCATACCATAGACAACAACAATCCCCTTGTAACACTCATATCATCAAGATCAATCAAGCAGGAAGTAGGGTATTACCTCCATCGACAGGGCCTGAACCTGGGTAAACATTGTGTCCCCCGCCTCCTGTTACTATCCGCCGTAGACGCATAGTTCGGGACCCCTACCCATGATCCGCCGGTTTTGACACCGACATTGCTGCTTTAATTGAGAGTTCGACTGTGCCGTCACCGTAAGGCTTGATGGCTCCTACGATCATCGGTAACGATGCGGTCCAGGGTGAGGTTTTCCTCCCTGGACAGATCTTCGTATTCGGCGGCTTCGCACTGCGGGCCAACTCCCTTGGCCGTCTGGAGCAGATCGAGAGCTACGCCCCTGGCCACCAGGTCAGGTTCGGAAACTTGAACTACACTGCCAACATCCGCGGAGACTTGATCTTCAACGGATTCAATCCCATGCCAGGTGCACCGCACGATCACGACGAGCATGATTTAGCTCTGTCGTCGGACAGTGTTCGGGAGATCACACCTGCAACTACTCCGGCCCTCAATCCGGAGCAAATCGCGCCATCCGAGGACGGGTGGATAGACCCCGCCATGGAGGCCGCACTCTCAATGGTGATAGAGCCGGATACTGACTTCACCCGAGAGCCGTGTTGCTGAACCACTAGATTCGTCTCCGGCCACGGACTCCGAGCCGCCTGCTTCCGCGCCTGTGGAATCCGATTGGGTGCCGATCATGGAGTTTACCTCTGCGGGTATCTTTCAGCACTCGCCTTTCGGTGACGTGCTAAATTCTTTAAGGTCTCTCTCCTTGTCAGGAGAACCTTGGCCGAACTATGTCTGGCTAGAATGGGATGCGAACGACGAAGAAATTCGCTGCCCACCCACCACCCACTTAGTAGCCACTGTCGATGATTTAACTGACATGCTCGACTTCGGCTCCGAAGACATCTACGGTATGGACGACAATGCAGGAGACGAACAAGAACCACCGCCCACAGGGCGCTGGACTACCACCTCATCGTATGACATATACATGGTGGACACCCCCAAAGAAGGGGATGTCGATAAGACAATAGAGGATAACCCCTCCAAGAAGCAACCGAAGCACCGACGTCAGCGGCGCCGCTCTAAGTCTCGCCATAGCAAAAGCTGCGATACCGGCACAAGAGACGATAACGCTTCGGATAGTGCCGAAGACAACGATAATCCCCTCCAGCCAGACTTCGAGCGGGAGGGTGAACAAGCTAGCCCTCCAGAACAGGCAGTAGATGGAGAAACGGAGGATGACAATTACATGCCTCTCTCCGAAGACGAGGTGAGCCTCTGCGACGAAGAATTTATCGTGCCTGAGGATCCCATCGAGCAGGAGCGCTTCAAGCGCCGGCTTATAGCAACAGCAAATAGCCTGAAGAAAAAGCAACAACAGCTTCGAGTTGATCAAGATTTGCTGGCAGACAGATGGAGCGAAGTCCTTGCGGCCGAGGAATACGAACTCAAGCGCCCCTTGCTACCTCTTGAGCACCGCGTTGGATTTCCTTGAAGAGGAAAGGATGATGCAGCAAAGTAGCGTAAGTATTTCCCTCAGTTTTTGAGAACCAAGGTATCAATCCAGTAGGAGGCTACGCACGAGTCCCTCGTACCTACACAAAGCAAATAACTCCTCGCAACCAACGCGAATAGGGGTTGTCAATCCCTTCACGGTCACTTACAAGAGTGAGATCTGATAGAGATGATACTAATTTTTTTGGTATTTTTGTGATAAAGATGCAAAGTAAAATAAAAGCAAAGTAAAAAAGCAAAGGCAATAATAAAGTGATGGAAGATTAATATGATGAAGATAGACCCGGGGGGCATAGATTTCACTAGTGGCTTCTCTCAAGAGCATGAGTATTTTACGGTGGGTGAACGAATTACTGTTGAGAAATTGACAGAATTGAGCATAGTTATCAGAATATCTAGGTATGATCATGTATATAGGCATCACGTCCGAGACAAGTAGACCGACTCCTGCCTGCATCTACTACTATTACTCCTCTCATCGACCGCTATCCAGCATGCATCTAGAGTATTAAGTTCAAGAAAACAGAGTAACGCCTTAAGCAAGATGACATGATGTAGAGGGATAAATTCATGCAATATGATAAAAACCCCATCTTGTTATCCTCGACGGCAACAATACAATATGTGCCTTGCTGCCCCTACTGTCACTGGGAAAGGACACCGCAAGATTGAACCAAAAGCTAAGCACTTCTCCCATTGCAAGAAAAACCAATCTAGTAGGCCAAACCAAACTGATAATTCGAAGAGACTTGCAAAGATAACCAATCATACATAAAATAATTTAGAGAAGATTCAAATAGTGTTCATAGATAATCTATCATAAACCCACAATTCATCGGTCTCAACAAAAACACCACAAAAATAAGATTATGTCGAATAGATCTCCACGAGAGAGGGGGAGAACATTGTATTGAGATCCAAAAAGAGAGAAGAAGCCATCTAGATACTAACTATGGACTGAGGTAAACTACTCACACTTCATCGGAGGGGCTATGATGATGTAGAAGCCCTCCGTGGTGGATGCCCCCTCTGGCGGAGCTACAGAGCAGGCCCCAAGATGGGATCTCGTGGGTACAGAAGGTTGCGGCGGTGGAATTAGGTTTTTGGCTCCGTATCTGATCGTTTGGGTGTACGTAGGTATATATAGGAGGAAGAAGTATGTCGGTGGAGCTTCGTGGGCCCCATGAGGGTGGGGCGCGCCCCCTACCTCGTGCCCACCTCGAAGCTTCCTTGGCGTATGGTCCAAGTCTCCTGGGTCATATTCGGTGAGAAAATCACGTTCCCGAAGGTTTCATTCCGTTTGGACTCTGTTTGATATTCCGTTTCTTCGAAACTCTGAAATAGGCAAAATCATCAATTCTGGGCTGGGCCTCCGGTTAATAGGTTAGTCCCAAAAATAATATAAAAGTGGAAAATAAAGCCCAATATGGTCCAAAACAGTAGATAATATAGCATGGAGCAATCAAAAATTATAGATACGTTGGAGACGTATCAAGCATCCCCAAGCTTAATTCCTGCTCGTCCTCGAGTAGGCAAATGATAAAAAAGAATTTTTGATGCGGAGTGCTACTTGGCATAATTTCAATGTAATTCTTCTTAATTGTGGTATGAATATTTAGATCCGAAAGATTCAAGACAAAAGTTCATATTGACATAATAATAATAATAATACTTCAAGCATACTAACTAAGCAATTATGTCTTCTCAAAATAACATGGCCAAAGAAAGTTCATCCCTACAAAATCATATAGTTTAGTCATGCTCCATTTTTGTCACACAAGAATGCTCTCATCATGCACAACCCTGATGACAAGCCAAGCAATTGTTTCATACTTTAGTAATCTCAAACTTATAAACCTTCACGCAATACATGAGCGTGAGCCATGGATATAGCACTATGGGTGGAATAGAATATGATGATGGGGGTTATGTGGAGAAGACAAAAAAGGAGAAGTTCTCACATCGACGAGGCTAATCAATGGGCTATGGAGATGCCCATCGATTGATGTTAATGCAAGGAGTAGGGATTTCCATGCAACGGATGCACTAGAGCTATAAATGTATGAAAGCTCAACAAGATAAACTAAGTGGGTGTGCATCCAACTTGCTTGCTCACGAAGACCTAGGGCACTTGAGGAGGCCCATTGTTGGAATATACAAGCCAAGTTCTATAATGAAAAATTCCCACTAGTATATGAAAGTGACAAAACAAGAGACTCTCTATCATGAAGATTATGGTGCTACTCTGAAGCACAAGTGTAGAAAAGAAAGGATAGTAGCATTGCCCCTTTTTATTTCTTCTTTTTTGGCCTTCTTTTTTTCTTTGGCCTTTCTCTTTGTTTTTTTGGGGACAATGCTCTATTAAATGATGATCATCACACTTCTATTTATTTACAACTCAATGATTACAACTCGATACTAGAACATAGTATGACTCTATATGAATGCCTCCGGCGGTGTACCGGGATATGCAATGAATCAAGAGTGACATGTATGAAAGAATTATGAACGGTGGCTTCGCCACAAATACTATGTCAACTACATGATCATGCTAAGCAATATGACAATGATGAATGTGTCATGATGAACGGTATGGTGGAAAGTTGCATGGCAATATATCTCGGAATGGCTATGGAAATGCCATAATAGGTAGGTATGGTGGCTATTTTGAGGAAGATATAAGGAGGTTTATGTGGGAAAGAGCGTATCATATCACGGGGTTTGGATGCACCGACAAAGTTTGCACCAACTCTCAATGTGAGAAAGGGCAATGCACGGTACCGAAGAGGCTAGCAATAATGGAAGGGTGACAGTGCGTATAATCTATGGACTCAACATTAGTCATAAAGAACTCATATACTTATTGCAAAAATCTACAAGCCATCAAAAACCAAAGCACTACGCGCATGCTCCTAGGGGGATAGATTGGTAGGAAAAGACCATCGCACGTCCCCGACCGCCACTCATAAGGAGGACAATCAAAGAACACCTCATGTTTCAAATTTGTTACATAACGTTTGCCATACATGCATGCTATGGGACTTGCAAACTTCAACACAAGCATTTCTCAAATTCACAACAACTCAACTAGCACGACTTTGATATTATCACCTCCATATCTCAAAACAATTATCAAGCATCAAACTTCTCTTAGTATTCAACGCACTCAAAAGAAAGTTTTTACTATTTTTGTATACCTAGCATATTAAGATTATTTAAGAAAATTACCATGCTATTTAAGACTCTCAAAATAATCTAAGTGAATCATGAGAGATCAATAGTTTCTGTAAAACAAATCCACCACCGTGCTCTAAAAGATATAAGTGAAGCACTAGAGCAAAACTATATATCTCAAAAGATATAAGTGAAGCACAAAGAGTATTCTAGCAAATTCCAATTCATGTATGGCTCTCTCAAAAGGTCTGTACAGCAAGGATGATTGTGGTAAACTAACAAACAAAGACCCAAATAATACAAGACGCTCCAAGCAAAACACATATCATGTGGTGAATAAAAATATAGCTCCAAGTAAAGTTACCGATGGAAGTAGATGAAAGAGGGGATGCCTTCCGGGGCATCCCCAAACTTTGAATTTTTGGTGTCCTTAGATTATCTTGGGGGTTCCATGGGCATCCCCGAGCTTAGGCTCATGCCACTCCTTGTTCCATAATCCATCAAAAGATTTCACCCAAAACATGAAAACTTCACAACACAAAACTCAACAGAAATCTCGTGAGCTCCTTAGCGAAAGAAAAGAAAAGACCACTTCAAGGTACTGTAATGAACTCATTATTTATTTATATTGGTGTTAAACCTACTATATTCCAACTTCTCTATGGTTTATAAACTATTTTACTAGCCATAGATTCATCAAAATAAGCAAACAACACACGGAAAACATAATCTGTCAAAAATAGAACAGTCTCTAGTAATCTGTAACTAGCGCAAACTTCTGGAACTCCAAAAAAATCAGCAAAAATAGGACGACCTAGGAATTTTTTTTATTGATCAGCAGCAATTGTAATCACTATTTTATCACATTCTGGTGATTTTTAACAATTGTTTTCGTAAACAGAAAGTTTCTGGAAATTACAGCAAGATCAAATAACTATCATCCAAGAATATCCTATAGGTTTAACTTGGCAAAACACTAATTAAAACATAAAAACACATCAAACTAGAGGCTAGATGAAAGATTTATTCCTAAACAGAAGCAAAAGCAAAAAAAAAACTAAAAATAAAATTGGGTTGCCTCCCAACAAGCGCTATCGTTTAACGCCCCTAGCTAGGTATAAAAGCAAGGATAGATCTAGGTATTGCCATCTTTGGTAGGCAATCCATAAGTGGCTCTCATGATAGATTCATATGGTAATTTTATTTTCTTCCTAGGGAAGTGTTCCATGCCTTTATTTAATGGAAATTGGAATCTAATATTCCCTTCCTTCATATCAATGATTTCACCAATCGTTCTAAAGAAAGGTCTACCAAGAATAATAGGACAAGAAGGATTGCAATCTATATCAAGAACGATAAAATCTACGGGAACATAATTCCTATTTGCAACAATAATAACATCATTAATTCTTCCCATCGGTTTCTTAATAGTGGAGTCCGCAAGGTGCAAGTTTAGAGAGCAATCATCGAAATCACGGAAATCTAGCAAATCACATGAAGTTTTGGGAATAGTGGAAACACTAGCACCCAAATCACACAAAGCATAAAACTCATGATCTTTAATTTTAATTTTAATACTAGATTCCCACTCATCATAAAGTTTTCTAGGGATAGAAACATCCAACTCAAGCTTTTCTTCATAAGATTGCATCAAGGCATCAACGATATGTTTAGTAAAGGCTTTATTTTGACTATAAGCATGAGGAGAATTTAGCATGGATTGCAACAAGGAAATACAATCAATTAAAGAGCAACTTTCATAATTAAATTCCTTGAAATCCAAAATAGTGGGTTTAGCAACATCTAGGGTTTTTCTTTCTTCAATCCCACTTTTATCAATTTTAGCATCAAGATCTAAAAACTCCGAATTTTTGGAACACCTTCTAGGTAAAGGTGGATCATATTCAATCCCATCAAGATTCATATTGCAAAACAAAGATTTAATAGGGTACACATCAATAACTTTTAGATCTTCATCTTTATTTTCATGGAAATTGGAAGAACACGCTTTAATAAAGGCATCTTTTGTAGCACGTATCCTAGTAGTTCTTTCCTTGCACTCATCAATGGAAATTCTCATGGTTTTGAGAGACTCATTGATATCATGCTTCGGAGGAATAGATCTAGGCTTTAAAGAATCAACATCAAGAGAAATTCTATCAACGTTCCTAGCCAATTCATCAACTTTAAGCAATTTCTCTTCAAGCAAAGCATTGAAATTATTTTGTGAATTCATAAACTCTTTAACACTAGTCTCAAATTCAGAGGGAATCTTATTAAAATTTCCATAAGAGTTGTTGTAGGAATTACCATAATTATTAGAAGGATTACTAGGATAAGGCCTAGGATTAAAGTTCCCTCTATACACATTGTTACCAAAATTATTCCTACCAACAAAATTCACATCCATAGATTCATTATTATTCTCAATCAAAGTAGACAAAGGCATATCATTAGGATCAGAAGAAACACTCTTAGTAGCAAATAATTTCATAAGTTCATCCATCTTTCCACTCAAAACATTAATTTCTTCTATCGCATGCTCTTTTCTATTAGTAGATCTTTCAGTGTGCCATCAAGAATAATTAACCATAATATTATCTAGGAGTTTAGTAGCATCTCCTAAAGTGATTTCAATAAAAGTGCCTCCCGCGGCCGAATCCAAAAGATTTCTAGAAGCAAAAAATCAATCCGGCATAATTTTTTTGTATAATCATCCACAAATTTAAACCATGAGTGGGGCAATTACGTATCATTAATTTCATTCTCTCCCAAGCTTGTGCAACATGTTCATGATCAAGTTGCTTAAAATTCACAATATCGTTTCTAAGAGAGATGATTTTAGCAGGAGGAAAATACTTAGAGATAAAAGCGTCTTTGCACTTGTTCCAAGAATCAATACTATTTTTAGGCAAAGACGAAAACCAAGCTTTAGTACGATCTCTAAGCGAAAAAGGAAATAGCTTCAATTTGACAATATCATTATCAACATCTTTCTTCTTTTTCATATCACACAAATCAACGAAGCTATTTAGATGAGTAGCGACATCTTCACTAGGAAGGCCGGCGAATTGATCTTTCATAACAAGATTCAACAAGGCAGTATTGATTTCACAAGATTCAGTGTTGGTAAGAGGAGCAATCGGAGTGCTAAGGAAATCATTATTGTTGGTATTGGTAAAGTCACACAATTTGGTATTATCTTGAGCCATTGTGACAAGCAAGCAATCCAACACACGAGCAAACAAAGAGCAAGCGAGAAAAAGGCAAACGGAAAAGAGAGGGCGAATAAAACGGAAAGGGTGAAGTGGGGGAGAGGAAAACGACAGGCAAATGGCAAATAATATAATGCGGGAGATAAGGGATTGTGATGGGTACTTGGTATGTTGACTTTTGCGTAGACTCCCCGGCAACGGCGCTAGAAATTCTTCTTGCTACCTCTTGAGCACTACGTTGGATTTCCTTGAAGAGGAAAGGATGATGCAGCAAAGTAGCATAAGTATTTCCCTCAGTTTTTGAGAACCAAGGTATCAATCCAGTAGGAGGCTACGCGCGAGTCCCTCATACCTACACAAAGCAAATAACTCCTCACAACCAACGCGAATAGGGGTTGTCAATCCCTTCACGGTCACTTAAGAGAGTGAGATCTGATAGAGATGATAGATAATATTTTTGGTATTTTTGTGATAAACATGCAAAGTAAAATAAAAGCAAAGTAAAAAAAGCAAAGGCAATAATAAAGTCATGGAAGATTAATATGATGAAGATAGACCCGGGGGCCATAGATTTCACTAGTGGCTTCTCTCAAGAGCATGGGTATTTTACGGTGGGTGAACGAATTACTGTTGAGCAATTGAAAGAATTGAGCATAGTTATGAGAATATCTAGGTATGATCATGTATATAGGCATCACGTCTGAGACAAGTAGACTGGCTCCTGCCTGCATCTACTACTATTACTCCACTCATCGACCGCTATCCAGTATGCATCTAGAGTATTAATTTCAAGAAAACAGAGTAACGCCTTAAGCAAGATGACATGATGTAGAGGGATAAATTCATGCAATATGATAAAAACCCATCTTGTTATCCTTGATGGCAACAATACAATACGTGCCTTGTTGCTCCTACTGTCACCGGGAAAGGAGACCGCAAGATTGAACCCAAAGCTAAGCACTTCTCCCATTGCAAGAAAGACCAGTCTAGTAGGCCAAACCAAACTAATAATTCGAAGAGACTTGCAAAGATAAGCAATCATACATAAAATAATTCAGAGAAGATTCAAATATTGTTCATAGATAATCTTGATCATAAACCCACAATTCATCGGTCTCAACAAACACAATGCAAAAAGAAGATTACATCAAATAGATCTCCGCGAGAGAGGGGGAGAACATTGTATTGAGATCCAAAAAGAGAGAAGAAGCCATCTAGCTACTAACTATGGACCTGAAGGTCTGAGGTAAACTACTCACACTTCATCGGAGGGGCTATGATGATGTAGAAGCCCTCCATGGTGGATGCCCCCTCCGGTGGAGCTCCGGAACAGGCCCCAAGATGGGTCTCGTGGGTAAAAAAGGTTGCGGCGGTGGAATTAGGTGTTTGGCTCCGTATATGATCGTTTGGGGGTACATAGGTATATATAGGAGGAAGAAGTACGTCGGTGGAGCTTCGTGGGCCCCACGAGGGTGGGGGCGCCTGGGGGGGAGGGCGCGCCCCCCTACCTCATGCCCACCTCGAAGCTTCCTTGGCGTAAGGTCCAAGTCTCCTGGGTCATATTCGGTGAGAAAATCACGTTCCTGAAGGTTTCATTCCATTTTGACTCCGTTTGATATTCCGTTTCTTCGAAACTCTGAAATAGGCAACAAACAACAATTCTGGGCTGGGCCTCCGGTTAATAGGTTAGTCCCAAAAATAATATAAAAGTGGAAAATAAAGCCCAATATGGTCCAAAACAGTAGATAATATAGCATGGAGCAATAAAAAATTATAGATACGTTGGAGACGTATCACCCCTCCAAGAGCTACCCAAAGCACAGGTCGCTACCCCGACTCGAGGAGGAAGCATTGAAACCTACATCACCAGCGTATGGTGCGGCTGACCGGCCACCTCGTGGCCGAGACAAAGAGGTGTTTCAGCCTGAAGTTCAGCCTGCACCCCGCCGCCACTCAAACAAAAATACCAAGGCCCAACACACGGGACCTGCGAGACATATTGGAAAGCAGGGCAAAACATGCAAGATCGATCTACGGGTCACAGGGGCGCGCACCAACGCGGGACGATGACTGTCACGCCGGATACACTAAAGGTAAAACCGGCCGGGCCGAACATAGCAGACAGGACTGATACGAACTGCGTCATGATATAGCCCGGCACAGAGGCGCCGCACACCCCCTATGCTTCACTGATGAAGTAATGGATCATGAATTTCCAGAGGGTTTTAAACCCGTAAATATCGAAACGTATGATGGTACGACTGGTCCCGCGGTATGGATCGAGGATTTCCTCCTCCACGTCCACATGGCTCGCGGTGATGATATACATGCCATCAAGTACCTCCCACTAAAACTCAAAGGACCAGCTCGGCATTGGCTGAATAGCTTGCCAGCGGACTCCATTGGCAGTTGGGAGGATTTGGAAGATGCATTCCTTGACAACGTCCAGGGCACTTATGTGCGACCACCGTATGTTGATGACTTGAGCCATATAACTCAGCAGCCAGGGGAATCGGCCAGGCAATTCTGGACATGGTTCGCCCGGCACCTCGGCTAGGAGAAGCCGAAGTCTATGGCAGCCCTCACGACACTCATGACCGACTTTGGCGTGGGCGAGGATAGCTGGCTGGCTCGCAGCAACAACACATCAAGGAATACGGGCACTTCGGATACTAAAGATGCCAACGACAGACCACGTCGTAATAGACACAAGCACCACAACAACGCGATAACGCCATAGATATGGCAGTCAATGCCGGGTTCAGAGGCTCTAGATCCGTTTAGCGGAAAAAGCCATTCGAAAGAAGTACTCCGGGCCCGTCCAGTTTGGATCGCATACTTGATCGCTCGTGTCAAATCCACGGCACCCCCGATAAGCCAGCCAATCACACCAACAGAGAATGTTGTGTCTTCAAGCAGGCTGGCAAGTTAAATGCCGAAAACAAGGACAAGGGGCTGCATAGTGATGATGATGAGGAGCCCCGGCCGCCGAACATGGGAGGACAGAAGAGGTTCCCCCCACAAGTGAAGACGGTGAACATGATATACGCAACCCACATTCCCAAGAGGGAACGGAAGCGTGCACTAAGGGACGTCTATGCAATGGAGCCTGTCGCCCCAAAGTTCAACCCATGGTCCTCTTGTCCGATCACCTTTGATCGCAGGGACCACCCCACTAGTATTCGTCATGGCGGATCCGCCGCATTGGTCCTAGACCCCATCATCAACGGATACCTCACTCGAATCCTTATGGACGGCAGTAGCAGCCTGAACCTGCTCTATCAGGATACAGTGCGCAAAATGGGTATAGATCCCTCGAGGATCAAACCCACCAAAACCACCTTTAAGGGCATCATCCCAGGTGTAGAGGCCCATTGCACGGGCTCAATCACACGGGAAGTGGTCTTCGGATCTCCGGACAACTTCCGAAGCGAGGAGTTAATCTTCGATACCGTCCCGTTCCGCAGTGGCTATCACGCACTGCTCGGGCGAACCGCATTTGCAAAATTCAATGCGGTACCACATTTCGCATAACTCAAGCTCAAGATGCCAGGACCTAGGGGGTCATAACAGTCAATGGAAATACAAAACGCTCGCTCCGCATGGAAGAGCACACTGCGGCCCTCGCAGCAGAAGCACAAAGCAGCCTTTTAAGGCAAACCGCCAATTCGGCGATACAGCCCCCGGACACCGTCAAGCGAGTCCGGAGTAACCTGCAACAGGATCGCCTGGCACGTTCAGAGCTCGCCTAGCAATTCGGCCCCCGTCCTAGTCCCAGTCAAGCGACGAAATCCGTGCCGCGCGTACATAATTACGCACTGAAAATACCATGGGCATAGGCGGGGGCACGTCCCGCAATGCGGCTCAACTGCCCTAGGGGCTGCATACCTTTATAATTTTTTCTCTTTCAGGACCTTACTCTCTGGAAACCCTTTCTGGCAGTATGATTGCCGGACACATTACGGGAAGGAACAACCAAGGAGGCAAGAAGCTAAGACGTACAAGGGAACCCCCAGATGGTCTCTAATAACAATCGACATACCCGTTTTTTAATACCCATACGCAGCTCGCCCTTGGATAGGACATGTCGAATAGTCCTATTTTTTTCTTATCGCACTACTTGTATCAGTACGCTTCGACGTATTATTGAAATAACAATGCATAGCATTAGTCTATTATTGCATTATCCATCCCTTTTTTCTTATATGTTTATTTATGACAACTTGCACCCGTACATTCTGGTACGGTCAGTATGCCAGGGGCTTTCGTATACCCCATAATACGGCATGAGAAGTCCGAACACTTTCGACAGTGCGGCACCCCAAACTTATAGCATTATATGCATCAACTCCGAATCGTGTCTTGGGTCAATAGTTGGGTTTGCCAGGCTCCCATGTTTTGGTACCTTACGTTCCGCTATGTCGACTAAGGTAGCGTTGGGAGAACTACTGTGATTGTGTCTTGGTTCTTCCGGACGAGCACCTCAGTAGAGAAAGCCGAAAACTGACTGTCATGATAAGGCGAGAGCTGGTCGCTGTTCGAGAGGTCTCAAGTCCTTAAAGACTTTTTCCGCTTTGGGCGAGGAGTCGGCCTTGCCCGACTTAGGCATATATAGCGCCCCAAATACGGCCTTTCGAATACTAGGGGCTTCGCCAAAATTTAAAATTGTAGACTTCTATGGCTAAGTGAGAGTGATAAAGCCTTATAGTCCGATTGCCTGGTTCGTTGTGCTGAACACCTCCCTCGAAGGACCCAAAATTGGGATAAAGAGTGCTCATGTTTATCCCGAACACTCCAGTACTAGTTACATGGGGGCAGAAGCCGACGACTGGCCAACTCTCAGATTTTATAAACGGACACACAAAAGGTAATATTTTAAATTCAAAAAGCATTGCATAGTGCAAATGAGCTCGTTTCACATTACAGGATCACACGAGAATGTTCATTCAAAATTTACATCTGTAGCACATTCCTCCGCCACAAGGCAGGAACCCTTCAGGACATTGTCATAATACATTTCAGGGCGGCGATGCTCCTTGCCCTCCGGCGGCCCCTCCTTCACCAGCTTTACGGCGTCCAGCTTCGCCTAGTGCACCTTCGCCCGGGCAAAAGCCCGGCGCGCACCCTCAATGCAAACGGACCGCTTTATGACTTCAAGCCATGGGCAGGCATCCACAAGCCGCCTCACCAGACCGAAGTAGCTGTTAGGCAGGGGATCGCCAGGCCACATCCGGACTATAAGACCCTTCATGACCTGTTCGGCCGCCTTGTGAAGCTCGACCAGTTGCTTCAGCTGGTCGCTCAAGGGCATTGGGTGTTCGGTCCCAGTATACTGAGACCAGAACAACTTTTTCGTCGAGCTCCCCTCCTCAGCTCGGTAAAACTCCGCGGCATCCAGCACACTGTGGGGAAGATCTGCGAACGCTCCTGGAGAGCTCCGAACTCGTGTAAGTAAAAGGAAAGTTTCCTTCACATGCTTTCTTTGCATAATGAATGCCTTACCCGCTGCTATCTTCTTCACCGCATCAATCTCCTGGAGGGCCTTGTGGGCTTCAGCCTTGGCGTTTTGTGCGCTTTCGAGCGCCTTCGCAAGCTCTGACTCTCGCGTCTTAGAGTCAAGCTCTAAGGACTTGTGTTTTTTGGCAAGAGCCTCGAGATCTTGCTGCACCTTGCCTACCCAGGCTTCTTGCTTTTCCCGCTCAATGCGCTCCTTGGCCGCTTTGTCTTCGGCCTCGGACAACGCCTTCTTCAGAGTCGCCACCTCGGTCGTGGCCCCTGGCAAATTCATGATGATCCTATTATTTTACGACCAAATTTCTTTTTAATATATAGACAAGGTATTGCTTACCTTTGCTCTCCTCGAGCTGCCTCTTGGTCAGGCCGAGCTCTTCCTCGGACCGCTCAAGGTCCTGCTTCAGTGCAGCGACCTCCGCAGTACGTGCGGCAGCGGCCAGCACTGAAGCCTGCATATGCACGTAGACATATTCTGATTAGACTCCTGTGTCATTATTTGATCCTCTATTCGGCCTTTCTTCGCGAACGCTAAACAGAGCATCAGGGGCTACTGTCTATGTGGTAATATTTTCCTATATTTTGATTACTTACCTGAATGCCTGTTAGGAGGCTCGCACAATGTAACATCCCAAATTTTCAATTTGGAATGTTATACATTAGATCATCATGCATCTCATATTTTCTTGCATTTTGGTTGATCCGGGAAATTTCACGCAACTCAAGGACCCTCGGAGAGAGTTGGAGATTTCATCATTTTCATATTTGAGTTTTCTCAAATTTTGAAAAGAGGATCATTTGATTTATTTATTCTATCTTCATTTATTTTTCCCAATATCAAAATTATGAGAAGGGAATAAGATGACTTTCCCAAATTTTAGGAAAAATAAAGATTTAATAAATAAATCAAATTTTGGATTTTTCCGAAGTTTATTTGCATTTTATTTGAATAAGGGAAAATGCGTGTTTTTAAAATATTGCATTTAGGCCCCAAATAAAAGTTCATTTTGTTCGACTCATTTTTGGGAGTCGGGGAAAATTTACTTCGTAAATTTTGGAGCTCGTTAGATTTTATTTTTCTTTGTTTTTCTGCTCGCGAAATTATTTTTAAAAAAAACCCGCAGCGCCGACTGGGCCAAGGGCCCAGCCAGCCGGCCCGCCCCGCCGCTCCTCCCTCCCGCGCGCCCGCGCGCCAGCGCCGCCCCGGCGCCGAGCCGGCCCCGCCGCCTCCGAGTCCGAGGAGGACTCCTCCTCCTCCCTTGCTTGCCTCCTCCCCAAAGCAACCCCCCTCTTTATATACTCCACCCCCCCTCTCCTCCTCACCTCAAGCCGCCGCCGCCGCACCCGGCCGCAGCAGCAGCAGCGCCGCCCGCCGCCGCTCGCCGTCGCCCCGCGCCAGCGCCGCCGCCGCCACCCGCCGCCCCGACGAGGTAGCCGAGCCGCGCCACCGCCCCTCGCCCGGTTCGGTTTTCTAATAAAACTGTTCCGGTTTATTTTTCGATGTTTCGGTTTTTTTTTGAAACCCTAGATCGGTTTTTTCCAGTTTTATTAATTAGCGAGCGTTCACCGGACCGTTCGTATTAACGAACGTGATCACCGGTTAGTCTCGGTTAACGAACGTCCGTTCGTTTAACCGTTCGTCGTTTTTCTTTTTCGTCGGATTTATTCTGCTATTTTTCTGATCGCGATTTCAGATCCGTTCTTCGTTCTAGTTTATCTTCTCACTCGTTTATCGGAATCAGGTGATTCAAGTGCCTGGAGTTTCGTTTCGAAACCGCCGTTCCGATTAATCAACTTAAACAAGATTTTTCTACAGTAAAATTTGACCTAGTTTCAAATTGATAGAACTGAGTTGTTTTCTTCCGCCGTTTGTTTTCAGCTGCTTTGTTCGAATTCGATTATTTTGCAACCGGAGTTCTTAAGTTGAACTATCTGGTTCGATTTTCCGTTTGAGTTTTACCTATGCATTAGATGAGTGCTTATTGTATGCTTGTTGTTTGTCTGCGATAGATCACCCGGAGTGCGCCGCCTGTTATTTCGAAGCTCTAGGTTTCGCGGATCCTCAGCAAGGCAAGTAGCACTTTGATCATACCTTCTCATTGCCCAGTTTTTATTGCATTAGACCAATCCTCAAACATTGCATGATTAGGATCTAATTAAATTGTGGGATGGGAAGTAGTTGAGGTAGTACCTATTACCTGTTTACTTATGAAACCTTTGGGAGTTACCTCTACGTTTGCTTATTATGCCATGCTATGCTAGTAGACGTGGATTGGGTGAGTGATATCCATGACAGATGTGAGTTTGTTAATATTAACGGTTTTATCTAAGGTGGCAACTTAAATACACATCTGGGTGGATAGAGGCACCTGGTTTCTATCAGGACTTGCCTGTTTTTCTTTTGGACCGCCACCCAGGCTCAAAGGGATCATAAGATCATTCATGCTAGTAACTTCCGTGTGCAGCCACAAGCCATTATGGGCTCTGGCATAGATGACTAAGTCGTGCGAACTCTTACAGTGGTAGACTAGAAGATGTAGGGGATGTAGGTTGGTACGGTCTATCACAACGTAAGGTGCTAGCGCTTCTAGAAGACTATGTCTCGGTCATCCGTCTCTCAAACACCATGTAGTGCGAGAAACAAACCGAGGCGATCGAGTCTTGTGGGGAAAAGTGCGCAAACCTCTGCAGAGTGTACAAACTAATCATGATTAGCCGTGTCCTTGGTTATGGACATCTTGAGTATCTAGTACCTGAATATCATGTGAATCTCATCATGTTACTTCTAATTAATATTGTTGGGTTTTAATTGTTTACTTAATTGGGATTGGAATGCTGTCAACCATTCTCGATGTTTCAACCACCATGATAGTTAAATAAAATCTATTCCTTTGCAGTAGGGAAAAATTGGCTTTATGCAAAACTGTAACCATAGAGCTTTCCACCAGCCAAATATGCATGTAGTATAGGCTTATCATTCATTACTCTCTATGTGTTACATTGCCAGCATATTCCATGTGCTAACCCGTTTTCGGGCTGCAACTTTCATGTTGCAGACTTTTCAGACGACGAGTAAGGTGCTTTTAGGTCGTGGTTCTATACTCAGTGATGCCGTTGGAGTTGATGGACTCACTTATCTTCCAAGTCTTCCGCTGTTATCGTTATTAGATGGCCTTAAGCCATATTTATTGTAATAAGTTCTCTTTTAGACATCGATGTAATAAGTGTGTGATTGCTACTCTGCTATAAATCCTTCGAAGTACTGTGTGGTGTCAGCATTACTGATCTAGGGATGACACCGGAGCACAGAGACTTGACCATCTGAGGTCAGGTCGCTACAGAGATGGTATCAGATCACACGCTGACTGTAGGACACGACCACTAAGTTAAAGCCATAGATCACTATTGTCTTCTCATTTTCTAACTCCTCATATTTTCTACTCTTTTAGGATCACGGATGCGAAGATCAAGTACACTCAACCGGATGAAGGCACACCTTTTGGATTTCACTTGAAGAAAGTCACCAAGTACCTGAACATTGGACTACCAAGCTTCACCAGGACCTTCAACGCCACTCTGCCTGAAGAGGAGCGCTGGAAGATTCAAGCTCACGTTCTGGGAAGGACATTCGCGCCAATCACGAAGCCCATAGATAGTGTTTTCAGTGCACCAACCTGGAGTCTGGGAAAGAGCATGGCAGCTCATATCACCATGGGACGCATTGGAGAAGTTTATCAAGAAGACCTCAAGGACACCATTTACCAGATCTGCGGACGCCGAGATGAACAATGGGAGATAGTTAGCACCAAGAAGGATAGATCCATTGCAGCTTTCATCCAGGAGTTAAACAAGCACATTCGACGTCAGGAGAACCAGATGTGCGCAGACATGATGGAGTTGAAGAAAGCCAAGACCAAGATTATTGATCTAGAAGGAGAACTGAAGGCCACTCGTAAGGACTACATGGATGAGATTGTAGCTCTAGTGAGACAAAACTGACGATCTTAAGGAGAAGATTAAAGAGCTCATGGGGAATTCAGCACCCGGAAGAGAAGATGAAGATTGCACTTGTCCTGATAACTACATCATCATCGACGACACCGATTCCGAGCCTAGTGATGATGATTTTGAAGACGAAGCTGGAGCAGATATCATGGAGTCTTCATCGGAGCAGTTTTTCTAGTTGACTACCATAACAGTAGTAGTGTTCCACCATGTACATATTATAGTCCACGCACTTTTGCGATAGTTCTAGACCGATTGTATGCCTCTGTTTGATTGAATGAAGTGATTTTGTGTGCATTTGTCTCATGTGCATTTGGGTAGTGTTTTCTCTTTAGACCTCATTCTATTCTTAATTCTCATCTTTTCTAAACCCTCGGACCTAATAGTATTGGAATCTCAAGGATTGGATGTGATATTAGGCATGGATTGGTTATCAAAGTATGAAGGGAACATTGAATGCGCTATTGAGAGAATCTTACTCACGACGCCAGAAGGAAGAAGGATCAAGTATGTATCATGACATGGATCAAATAGGAATCAAGTGAATTCTTTATCAGGAGTTGTGCAGGAAGAAGTACCAGTGGTGAAGGATTACCCTGATGTATTTCCTGAGGAATTGCCAGGAATGCCACCTGATAGAGATATCGAGTTCTTAATTGAGCTTTTGCCAGGTACAGGCCCAATATCGAAGCGACCATACCGGATGCCAGCACAGGATTTGGTAGAAATTAAGAAGCAGATTAAGGAGTTATTGGATAAAGGTTACATTCGCCCAAGTTCTTCGCCTTGGGGATCACCAGTACTTCTAGTGGAGAAGAAGGATGGATCGTTAAGGATGGTTGTTGATTACCGTGGATTGAATGCAGTAACCATCAAGAACAAGTACCCACTACCAATGATTAATGATCTGTTTGATCGTTTGCAAGGAGCTAAAGTGTTTTCCAAGATCGATTTGCGATCAGGGTACCATCAGTTGAAGATTCGGGAGCAGGACATACCCAAGACAGCTTTTACCAAGAGATACGGATTGTACGAGTATGCCGTTATGTCATTTGGACTGACTAACGCACCTGCCTATTTCATGAACCTGATGAACAAAGTATTTATGGAGTTCTTGGATAAGTTCGTCGTAGTGTTCATTGATGACATTCTGATTTTCTCAAAGAATGAAGAAGAGCATAAGGAACATTTGCGTTTGGTTTTGGAGAAACTAAGGGAACATCAGTTATATGCCAAATTCAGCAAATGTGAGTTTTGGTTGAAGGAAGTTGGATTTCTTGGACACGTTATATCCGGAGAGGGTATAGCAGTTGACCCCACCAAGGTTGAGACCGTAACCGAATGGGAAGCCCCAACGACAGTTGGAGAGATCCGGAGTTTTCTTGGACTCGCAGGATACTATCGGAGATTCATTGAGAATTTCTCAAAGATTGCTAAGCCTATGACTGAATTGTTGAAGAAGGATACCAAGTTCAATTGGACTGAGGAATGTGAGGCCAGTTTTCAGGAGTTGAAGAAACGATTGGTTTCCTCACCAGTGTTGATTCTGCCAGATCAGACCAAGGACTATGAGGTGTATTGCGACGCTTCACGACGAGGACTTGGAGCAGTGCTTATGCAGGAAGGAAGAGTTGTTTCGTATGCCTCACGACAACTAAAACCTCATGAATTAAATTATGCTATGCATGATTTGGAGTTAGCAGCCGTAGTGCATGCATTGAAGACATGGAGACATTTCCTCATTGGAAATCACTGTGAGGTGTACACGGATCACAAGAGTTTGAAGTATATTTTCACGCAGAAGGAGTTAAACCTCAGACAAAGGAGATGGTTGGAGATCATCAAGGATTATGATATGAGATTGCATTACCATCCAGGAAAGGCTAATGTTGTAGCTGACGCATTGAGCCATAAGAGCCATGTCAATACATTGATGACGGGAGAAATACCAAGGGAGTTAGCTGAAAATCTTCGTGAGCTATGTTTGGAAATAGTTCCGAGAGGCTATGTAGCAGCATTAGAAATTCAATCTACATTGATGGATAAAATCAAAGAGGTCCAGAAATCTGACAAGGAGATTGCAGATATAAAGAAGAAAATGAGCGAAGGAAAAGCAAAGGGATTTCGTGAGGATGAGCACGATACCCTATGGTTTGAGGACCGTGTTTATGTGCCCAATGACCCGGAGATCAGGAAATTGATACTGCAAGAGGCACATGATTCACCCAGGAAATACCAAGATGTATTTGGATTTGAAGGAAACATTCTGGTGGACCGGAATGAAAAAGGATATTGCAGCTTATGTAGCAGTTTGTGATGTGTGTCAAAGAGTGAAGGCAGAACATCAGAAGCCAGCCGGACTGTTACAACCATTGCCGATACCCGAATGGAAGTGGGATAAGATAGGCATGGATTTTATCACAGGACTACCCAGGACGAAAGCAGGCTATGACTCGATATGGGTAGTAGTTGATCGTCTGACGAAGGTAGCACATTTCATCCCAGTTCAGACCACTTACACCAGTGCTAAGTTGGCAAAGATATACATGACCAGGATCATTTGTTTGCATGGAGTTCCGAGGAGTATCGTATCAGATAGAGGAACCCAATTTACCTCAAAGTTTTGGAATCAGTTGCATGAAACTTTGGGAACCAGACTAGAGTTCAGCACAGCTTTTCATCCACAGACAGATGGACAGACTGAGAGAGTCAATCAGATTTTGGAAGATATGCTGAGAGCTTGTGCACTAGATTATGGATCTAGTTGGGACGATAACTTGCAGTATGTGGAGTTTTCTTATAACAACAGTTATCAAACCAGTCTGAAGATGGCACCTTTCGAAGCCTTGTATGGAAGGAGGTGCAGGACACCGTTGTCATGGGACGAAGTTGGAGACCGTCGGTTCTTTGGACCCGATCTGATTAAGGAGTCTGAACGGAAAGTTAAGTTGATTCGCGATAGGCTCAAGGTAGCCCAATCAAGGCAGAAGAGCTACGCAGATTCTAAACGCAAGGAGACAGTTTACGAAACAGGAGACAGAGTTTATCTTCGAGTATCCCCACTTCGAGGAGTTAAGCGCTTTGGAGTTAAGGGAAAGTTAGCACCATGTTTCGTTGGACCATATAAGATTTTGCAACGTATGGGAGAAGTTGCTTATAAGTTGGAATTACCAGAAGGACTGTCTGGAGTTCATGATGTATTCCACGTCTCTCAGTTGAAGAAATGTCACTCCGAAATGGCGGAGGTACCGCTAAGAGATACAGTGCCGCTTGAAGCAATTCAATTGAAGGATGACTTAACGTATGAAGAGAAACCAGTCAAGATTCTCGAATATGCCAGCAGAGTTACCCGCAGCAAGGTTATCAAGTTTTGCAAAGTTTAGTGGAACCACCATTCAGAGGATGAAGCCACCTGGGAGAGAGAAGAAGATTTGCTCAAGGACCACCCTCACCTATTTTCTAGCCAACCCGAATCTTGAGGACGAGATTCATCTTAAGGGGGGTAGGTTTGTAACATCCCAAATTTTCAATTTGGAATGTTATACATTAGATCATCATGCATCTCATATTTTCTTGCATTTTGGTTGATCCGGGAAATTTCATGCAACTCAAGGACCCTCGGAGAGAGTTGGAGATTTCATCATTTTCATATTTGAGTTTTCTCAAATTTTGAAAAGAGAATCATTTGATTTATTTATTCTATCTTCAATTATTTTTCCCAATATCAAAATTATGAGAAGGGAATAAGATAACTTTCCCAAATTTTAGGAAACATAAAGATTTAATAAATAAATCAAAATTTGGATTTTTCCGGAGTTTATTTGCATTTTATTTGAATTAGGGAAAATGCGTGTTTTTAAAATATTCCATTTAGGCCCCGAATAAAAGTTCATTTTGTTCGACTCATTTTTAGGAGTCGGGGAAAATTTACTTCGAAATTTTTGGAGCTCGTTAGATTTTATTTTTCATCGCTTTTCTGCTCGCGAAATTATTTTTAAAAAAACCCGCAGCGCCGACTGGGCCAAGGGCCCAACCAGCCGGCCCGCCCCGCCGCTGCTCCCTCCCCCGCGCGCGCGCCAGCGCCGCCACCGCGCCGAGCCGGCCCCGCCGCCTCCGAGTCCGAGGAGGACTCCTACTCCTCCCTTGCTTGCCCCTCCCCCAAGCAACCCCCCCTCTTTATATACTCCACCCCCTCTCCTCCTCACCTCAAGCCGCCGCCGCCGCACCCCGCCGCAGCAGCAGCGCAGCCCGCCGCCGCCCGCGCCGCTCGCAGCCGCCGCTCGCCGTCGCCCCGCGCCAGCGCCGCCGCCGCCGCCCGCCGCCAAGCCCGCCGCCCCGCCAGAGTCGCCGCCCCGATGAGGTAGCTGAGCCGCGCCACCGCCCCTCACCCGGTTCGGTTTTCTAATAAAACCGTTCCGGTTTATTTTTCGATGTTTCGGTTTTTTTCAAAACCCTAGATCGGTTTTTTTTTCGGTTTTGTTAATTAGCGAGCGTTCACCGGACCGTTCGTCTTAACGAACGCGATCACCGGTTAGTCTCGGTTAACGAACGTCCGTTCGTTTAACCGTTCGTCATTTTTCTTTTTCGTCGGATTTATTCTGCGATTTTTCTGATCGCGATTTCAGATCCGATCTTCATTCTAGTTTATCTTCTGACTCGTTTATCGGAATCAGGTGATTCAAGCGCCTGGAGTTTCGTTTCGAAACCGCCGTTCCGATTAATCAACTTAAACAAGATTTTTCTACAGTAAAATTTGACCTAGTTTCAAATTGATAGAACCGAGTTGTTTTCTTCCGCCGTTTGTTTTCAGCTGCTTTGTTCGAATTCGATTCTTTTGCAACCGGAGTTCTTAAGTTGAACTATCTGGTTCGATTTTCCGTTCGAGTTTTACCTGTGCATTAGATGAGTACTTATTGTATGCTTGTTGTTTGTCTGCGATAGATCACCCGGAGTGCGCCGCCTGTTATTTCGAAGCTCTAGGTTTCGCGGATCCTCAGCAAGGCAAGTAACACTTTGATCATACCTTCTCATTGCCCAGTTTTTATTGCATTAGACCAATCCTCAAACATTGCATGATTAGGATCTAATTAAATTGTGGGATGGGAGGTAGTTGAGGTAGTACCTATTACCTGTTTACTTATGAAACCTTTGGGAGTTACCTCTACGTTTGCTTATTATGCCATGCTATGCTAGTAGACGTGGATTGGGTGAGTGATATCCATGACAGATGTGAGTTTGTTAATATTAACGGTTTTATCTAAGGTGGCAACTTAAATACACATCTGGGTGGATTGAGGCACCTGGTTTCTATCAGGACTTGCCTGTTTTTCTTTTGGACCGCCACCCAGGCTCAAAGGAATCATAAGATCATTCATGCTAGTAACTTCCGTGTGCAGCCACAAGCCATTATGGGCTCTGGCATAGATGACTAAGTCGTGCGAACTCTTACAGTGGTAGACTAGAAGATGTAGGGGATGTAGGTTGGTACGGTCTATCACAACGTAAGGTGCTAGCGCTTCTGAAAGACTATGTCTCGGTCATCCGTCTCTCAAACACCATGTAGTGCGAGAAACAAACCGAGGCGATCGAGTCTTGTGGGGAAAAGTGCGCAAACCTCTGCAGAGTGTACAAACTAATCATGATTAGCCGTGTCCCCGGTTATGGACATCTTGAGTATCTAGTACCTGAATATCATGTGAATCTCATCATGTTACTTCTAATTAATACTGTTGGGTTTTAATTGTTTACTTAATTGGGATCGGAATGCTGTCAACCATTCTCGATGTTTCAACCACCATGATAGTTAAATAAAATCTATTCCTTTGCAGTAGGGAAAAATTGGCTTTATGCAAAACTGTAACCATAGAGCTTTCCACCAGCCAAATATGCAGGTAGTATAAGCTTATCATTCATTACTCTCTATGTGTTACATTGCCAGCATATTCCATGTGCTGACCCGTTTTCGGGCTACAACTTTCATGTTGCAGACTTTTCAGACGACGAGTAAGGTGCTTTTAGGTCGTGGTTCTATACTCAGTGATGCCGTTGGAGTTGATGGACTCACTTATCTTCCAAGTCTTCCGCTGTTATCGTTATTAGATGGCCTTAAGCCATATTTATTATAATAAGTTCTCTTTGAGACATCGATGTAATAAGTGTGTGATTGCTACTCTGCTATAAATCCTTCGAAGTACTGTGTGGTGTCAGCATTACTGATCCAGGGATGACACCGGAGCACAGAGACTTGACCATCTGAGGTTAGGTCGCTACACACAAGCTTCAGTTAGTACGCTCTTGGTAGACTGAACCTTCTCGATCACCGCACTCATGATAGTGCGGTGTTCTTCGTCGATGGAAGCGCCGCGAAGCGCTTACAACAAGTTCTCTGGTGCCTCTGGATAGACAGAGGCCACCGGCACGGGCGGCTTACCCCTCTTAACGGGGGGTCGCCTACCGGAGTCCGAAACCACCGGAGGTTCCGGTGCAGTGTTCGGCTGGGGGCCAAACTTGGAGCCCATGGGAGTGTTGCTCCCTTTGCGCACAGGGTCTGAAAGGTCACCTTGAGGCGTCTCTAGGACTACCTTCCCTCGGCCCAGTGCCTTCTAAGACAACACCTCGACGTTATCCGTTGGGCGAAGGGTGGAGGCGGTCGGAAGTGAATCGCTATTCATATCCGACGAGTCCAAAGAACCGTCCGACGAAGATACGTCGATACGGGCTCGGGACGGACTGCATAATCATATCCGGCGTAAGGAGAAGCAGTGCAATAGAAACGTACCATGAAGTACTACGGTATCCGGATACTTACGACTTCGCCAGGGGCTTATCCCTAGGTAACCACTCATCGTCGCTGTAGGCGGCCATCGTGGAGCAGTCGGGAAGGAGGGTCCTTCCCTTCTTGGACCCTTCGGCCTCCCTGGTTGGGGCGGCCTTCCTTTTCATTTCTCCCCCGGCTGGGGGGGAGAACTTTCCTCTTCCTCCTCCTCATTTTCGTTGGAGGAGTGCGCTTCAGAGTTATCAGACCCTTTCGCCCGAGACCCTTTGGGTCCCTGTGGCCTTCTTCTTGGCCTTCTTCACCGGCACCTCGTAAGGCGCCGAAACCAGCATCTCCGTTAGGAGAGCATCTGCATGATCTTCAGGCAGGGGGGCTAGGCAATCGATCTGCTCCACTGTCTCGACCCAGTCCTGTTAATGGCATGGAAGCTTAGATCCCGCACATAATTAAACTGGGGAAATAAATATCCTGTGAGATATAAAAACTTACCGGATTGGCTTGGCGCTTTGCGCTGAGTCCGCGGTCCTCAGTAAGGGGAGGAGGTACCTCGGCGCCCTTGAACAGCACCTTCCAGACGTCCTTGTGCGTCGTGTCGAAGAGCTCTCGCAACGTCTGGTGCTTGGCCGGGTCGAACTCCCACAAATTGAATGCCCGTCGTTGATAGGGGAGGATCCGGCGGAAGAGCATGACATGGACCACGTTGACGAGCTTGATTTTCTTGCTCATCATGTTCTTGATTCAGGTCTGGAGTCTGGTCAGCTCAACTAGGGAACCCCAGGACAGGCCCTTCTATTTCCTGGAGGTGAGCCGCGTGGGGATTCTAGATTGAAATTCGGGGGCCGCCACCCAGTTTGTGTCGCGCGGCTAGGTGATGTAGAACCACCCCGATTGCCACCCCTTTATGGTCTCCACATAGGAGCCTTCGAGCCAAGTGACGTTAGGCATTTTTCCCACCATGGCGCCTCCGCACTCCGCTTGCTGGCCGACCACCACCTTCGGTTTAACATTGAAGGTCTTCAGCCACAGGCCGAAGTGGGGCCTAATGCGGAGGAAGGCCTCGCACACGGCGATAAACGCCGGGATGTTGAGGATGAAATTGGGGGCCAGATCATGAAAATCCAGCCCGTAGTAGAACATGAGCCCGCTGACAAACGAGTGGAGGGGAAATCCCAGTCCGCGGACGAAGTGGGTAAGAAAAACCACCCTCTCATGGGGTTCTGGAGTCGGGACGATATGCCCCTCATCTGGCAGCCGGTGTGCGATATCCGCAACCAGGTATCCAGCTCCCCGTAGCTTTTTGATGTCCTCCTCCGTAACGGAGGAGACCATCCACTTGCCTCCCGCTCCGGAAATGCTTGGAGTGGGTTGAGGAGAAAATGCAAACTTGGGTGCTGGATCTCGAGTGCGCAAGAATGGATGAGCAAGTGGGAAGAAGGCGTGGGTAAAGAAGGTGAATCCTTGTCCCTTTATAAGGGCGGAAGAGGCAATGTGCCTCCCCACTTGCCTGATAAAATCGCTTGTTCCCCAAGCGTCGTAATTGATGGCACGGTTGGGTTACCCACACCCGTATTGATGAGAATCCTGTGATAAGGGGACACGTTCTCTGCTTCGACAAGACGTGCCAAGAAAACCGCCTTGCAATACGTGCAGTAGCTGGTTCAGAAAAACGGTTTGAATAATGACCGGGCCGTGGTATGATGTCATGCTGTCAAACATGTCAGCAGATTAGATGCGTGGAAATATTATTCTCTACGGTGGTATGTGGAACTTGTTTTGCAGGGCCGCACACTATCCTTGTGTTCAAGATCTTCTATGGAGTGTTCGGAGGAAGAACCCGCCTTGCAATGCCGAAGACGAATCTGCGCGCCGGACTCATTGTCATTGAAGCCTGGTTCAGGGGCTACTGAGGGAGTCCTGGATTAGGGGGTCTTCGGACAGCCGAACTATATCCTTTGGTCGGACTGTTGGACTATGAAGATACAAGATTGAAGACATCGTCTCGTGTCCGGATGGGACTCCCATTGGCATGGAAGGCAAGCTTGGCAATACGGATATGTAGATCTCCTCCCTTGTAACCGACTCTGTGTAACCCTAGCCCCCTCCGGTGTCTATATAAACCGGAGGGTTTAGTTCGTAGGACAACAACAATCATACCATAGACAACAACAATCCCCTTGTAACACTCATATCATCAAGATCAATCAAGCAGGAAGTAGGGTATTACCTCCATCGACAGGGCCTAAACCTGCGTAAACATTGTGTCCCCCGCCTCCTGTTACTATCCGCCGTAGACGCATAGTTCGGGACCCCTACCCATGATCCGCCGGTTTTGACACCGACATTGCTGCTTTAATTGAGAGTTCGACACCGACCTTCTATATAAACCGGAGGGTTTAGTCCGTAGGACAACAACAATCATACCATAGGCTAGCTTCTAGGGTTTAGCCTCTACGATCTCGTGGTAGATGAACTCTTGTAGCACTCATATCATCTAGATCAATCAAGAAGGAAGTAGGGTATTACCTCCATTGAGAGGGCCTGAACCTGGGTAAACATTGTGTCCCCCGCCTCCTGTTACCATCCGCCTTAGACGCACAGTTCGGGACCCCTACCCGAGATCCGCCGGTTTTGACACCGACAGGGGGGAAGGGGGCGGGGGTAGATATTTTGGCGGTAGGCCAAAATTTTGGAAATGTGGAGGGAAACTTTGCGCGCGGTGCTGCCGGACCATTCACTTTGAATGATTGTGTGCATCGCAAACGATTCTTCTGCTTTACGCGCATGGGATGAGTTTGATAATTCAAATTTTGGTGGAAAAATTTCCCCGGGTACGTCATTGCATAATTTAACATCGCTTGCTAATTGGGGCACACAAAAGAGCGTACAGCAGACAGACCACACTTACTGAATCGAGCAATTTTAGTAATTAAACAGAGCCAGTTGACCTAAACATTGCTCTAACAAAAGATCAGCATTAAAAACAAAGCCTAAGTACGCATAATTTTAACAAATCTGCCGCCGCGCCAACCTATGCGTCGCCGTTGTGAGATGAGATGTCGATGACTTGTCCTGGCGACATGCCATCGTTGGTGGACTCCGCGTCCCCCCTGCTGAAGTCGAACGCGTCCTCGTCCTTGTCCTCATCCTCGGCGCCGCCCTCAAGGTTGTAGTACTCGTAGTAGTGGCTGCGCCAGACCTCGCGTTGGTACTCCACCGCTGATTCCTTGATGGACAGAATCTTCTCTACCTCGACCTCGGCCACGCGCAACTCCTCCTCCCGGTGCTCCTCGATCTCCGCCGCCTCCTGCATCTCCAGCTCCCACTCGGCGACCTCATGAGGAAGCAGGTGCTCCATGGCCACCACCGCCTTTTCAGACATTGCAGGTTGCATGCTGGAGTTTGAGGTGGCCTGGAATATCTTGGCGTGTGCATCCTCGATCTTGGCGTGGATGGCCTCGACCCAGGCCAGGGCGGCATCAGCGACACGGAAGGCAGCTCGAGCGCTCTCGACATTTGCAGCCACCATCGCAGCTGCAGCTGCAGCCGCCTCGGCTGCTACAGCTGCCCTGCCGGCTGTTGCAGACGCCCTCTCGGCGGAAGCGGCCGCGCTCAATGCGGAAGCGGCGGCACTCTCGGCGTAGGCGGACGCACTCTCAGCACAGGCGGCGGTGCTTCGGGGGGACGCGGCCATCGTACGGGCCTTCATGAAGCGTTTCCACGGTGTCATCTTTGCAAGAAGGGGGTGCGGGAATAGGGATCAGGATTCATGCATTCGGGGGTTGCCGGCACTAGAGCAGACGAGCCGGCGAAGCTTAATAGGGAGACTTAAATAGATCCAGATATTTTCATCGCAAACGGTTCCTAGAAAATAACTGTGTGTGATGTTTAGATATTTTTTATTAGCTGTGAAAGATGAATTTGGAGTGAAGTCACAAACGGTTCCTAGAAAATAACTGTGTGTGATGAACGAGAAATTTTGTAGTACTAATACAACTATCATGTCAAATTTTGGAAAATTTCAGGGGTCATTTGACCTTTTAAGACATTTAAGTGATCTTCTAGCCATTTTAATGACCGTAATTGAAATTTGAACTACATGTACATACAATGGCTAACCATAACGCTTTGAAAACTCATATTTCGTGTATTTGTGTGCGAATTAATTCCATGTGCCATAAATTGGAAGGAATTTTCAAACATATTGGTCTAACGGCTATGACACAATTAAGCATGGAGTGACATGGCATTTTAATTCGCACATGATGACATGCCATAAATTGGAAGGAATTTTCAAACATGATGACGAACGGGAGATAGCTTCCTCTTACGGCCTTCAAATTTTTTTTCTACATCTAACGTGCACAACTACAACTGTAATGTGATTTTTTTTAAAATTCTAGGGGTCAATTGACCTTTTAAAGATGTTTAAGTGATTTTCTAGCCATTTAATGACCGTAATTCAAATTTGAACTACATCTACATGCAACAGCTAACCAAAACGGTTTGAAAACTCATATTTGTGTACTTGTGTGCGAGTTGATTCCATGTGCAGTAATCTAGAAGTAATTTTCAAACATATTTGTCTCACGACATGGACACATGCATGCATATGGATGCATGGAGTGACATGGCATTTTAATTCCAAATTTTTTTTAGAAAGAAACCTTGGTTGATGTAATGTCATGCCACCAAGATGATGTGGTAAAGAAATTGGCATGTTTGACGAAACTTTGGACACACACCCCTCACAAACCGGAGTAACTCGCTAGAAGGTTCGTGGTTCCGAGAGGGAACAATGCATGTTTGATGACGAACGGGAGATAGCTTCCTCTTACGGCCTTCAAACTTTTTCTACGTCTAACGTGCACTACTACAACTATAATGTGAAATTTTGGAAAATTCTAGGGGTCATTTGACCTTTAAAAGACATTTAAGTGATTTTCTAACCATTTAATGACCGTAATTCAAATTTGAACTACATCTACATGCAACGCCTAACCAAAACGGTTTGAAAAATCATATCTGTGTACTTTGTGTGCGAGTTAATTCTATGTGCAATGAATTAGAAGGAATTTTCAAACATATTGGTCTCACGACATGGACACATGCATATGTATGCATGGAGTGACGTGGTATTTTAATTCCAAAAAGTAAAAAATTGATTAGAAAAACATGAAACCTTGGTTGATGTAATGTCATGGCACCAAGATGATGTGGTAAAGAAATTGGAATGTTTGACGAACGTTTGGACACACACCCCTCACAAACCGGAGCAACTCGCTAGAAGGTTTGTGGTTCTGAGAGGGAACAATGAATGTTTGATGACGAACGGGAGATAGCTTCCTCTTACGGCCTTCAAATTTTTCCTACATTTAACGTGCACTAATACATCTGTCATGGGAAAATTTGGAAGATTTCAGGGGTCATTTGACCTTTTAAATACTTTTGAAAGTGCTAGTTATCGACTAGAGGGGGGGTGAATAGGCGATTTTTATGAAAGTCTTCAATACATGGAAGTTTCGAAGATAAACAGTAGAGATGAACCTATTGATATGCAGCGGAAGGTAGACTACACTAAGCAAGCCATAGTCAAACATGTAATGAAGTGAAATCACAAGGACTAATAGCAGCTAGGTAGTAAAGATCAGGATGGAAGATGGTATGAAGCCAAACAACAATAGTAGTCAAGCAATGAAGTCAAACAGATACAGCAAACAGACAATGACTTTACGAAGACAAACTCTAAGTAAAGGGAAGGAGAGGATAGAACTAGTCACTTTTTGAAGACACATGATTTGTTGGACCAGTTCCAGTTGCTGTGACAACTGTACGTCTGGTTAGGGAGGCTGAGATTCAACTCAGAAGACCGCGTCTTGACCTTATTCCCCTTGAGCTAAGGACACACAGTCCTCGCCCAATCACTCTGGTAAGTCTTGAAGGTAGACTTCCAAACCTTCACAGACTTCGTTCACAGGCGATCCACAATGACTCTTGGATGCTCAGAACGCGACGCCTAACCGACTGGAGGATTCACAGTCCTCAAGTGTTATAAGTCTTCAGGTCACACAGACAAAAAGACTTCAGTGATGCCTAACACTCTTTGGCTCTGGGTGTTTGGGCTTTGTCCTTGCAAGGATTTCTCTCTCTCAAAGGCTTCGAGGTGGGTTGCTCTCAAACGACAAAAGCCGTGCACTAACTCTGAGCAGCCACCAATTTATGGTGTAGGGGGTGGGCTATTTATAGCCACTAGGCAACCCGACCTGATATGTCCGAAATGACCCTGGGTCACTAAGGAACTGACACGTGTTCCAACGGTCAGATTTCAAACACACATGGCAACTTTACTTGGGCTACAAGCAAAGCTGACTCATCCAGCTCTGGATAAGATTTGCTCTCATTGTCTTCGCTCGAAGACATAGGATTTGGGTTGAGCATCACTTCAGTCATTCTGACTTTGTTCACCTGGACCCCACTTAATAGTACGGTGGTTCCTCTGACTCAACAAAGAAGAGAAGGAAACAACGAAACAACTAAGTCTTCGCGCTCTTTAGTCTTCACTGAATGTCTTCTCATGTCATAGTCTTCAATATGAATACCACCATTGTCGTCAATATCTTCATACATTTTTAGGGGTCATCTCCGGTAGGTAAACCGAATCAATGAGGGACACTACCTGTGTTATCCTGCAATTCTCACAAACACATTAGTCCCTCAACCAAATTTGTCGTCAATACTCCAAAACCAACTAGGGGTGGCACTAGATGCACTTACAATCTCCCCCTTTTTGGTGATTGATGACAAACTGGTTCAAGTTTTCAACGGGGATAAAGTATGTGAAATTGTAAAGGATAGAGTGTTGTCTTCATAAGTTTTAAAGGCTCCCCCTGAAGATGTGCATATAGGTAATTTGCTTCTGGAATGCAAATGCACATGGCAGGTTGTACTTGTGGAGATCCTCTTCAACTTAGGACGACAATTCATCATGCATGATAAGATATTATTAAGATAATGACATGCATAATGAAAAATGGACGTCTGCAGAATGACCTAAGTGCGGAAGTTATCATCGCACATGCGGAATTTATCATCGCATCACAGAATAGCAAATAAGTAGCAGACGACCATCGAGTTTAAGTGTTACAACTCAGAGAACCAAATGTATCAAAAACGAGAGTTGTTAACACTAGGCAAAATATAAAGCAACAGCCCATATGAACCCGCTTGAAGACTATCAAACTCATATGCTTCTCCCCCTTTTGTCAGTAATGACCAAAAAGGTTTGAAGACATAGAGCGTCTACTCGTCCCCATGAGGAGTAGGTGAAGCAGCAGGGTTGTCATTGTTGTTCGGCGGTGCAGACGAGCTTGGTGCAGTGTCGATGCGTGCAGAAGTAGGGGCGGTGAAGTAGCATCGTCTTCATCATCGATCACTTTGGCATTCACCGTTGCAGCGGAGGAAGAATAGTCAGAGTCTTCAAGGGATGGAGTTCGACGTAGGACAGTATTCCGTGGAGGAGTGGAGTCAAACTTGAATTTTTTAGTGAAGCCATCGTCTTGAAGATCTGCTTCAGCACTGAGAAGGGTCAAACTCTTCCATGATCGCCGACAAGTTTCCTGAGCGACAAAGGCATTCTTGGTGGCAAGATTGTGAATGCGACTGACATCCACCAAGAGGCTTTTCATTTGGCGCTTCAGCCAGTCATGATGCTTATCTTGTTTCTGATGAAGGGCAACCAGAAGCTCTCGGTCATTGAGAACGCGGGAGCGCTTCTTAGGCCTTTGGGCAATTGTACTCTCAGTGGCTTCAGTTTGCGCACGGTGAGGCAAGAGAGTAATCCCAGCCAATGGATAGACTCGAGCAACAGCTTGTATTCCTTCAACGTTTTGGGTGAAGCTTTGATGGTCAGCATTCTGAAGACAAAGGGGCTCCTTTGCAGGCTCTGGGTATATGGCTTCAACAGACAAATCAACTTCTGGCAAAAAGATGATATGATTGCGCGCAGAGGGTTGATAGTTGAAGGCAGAGTGGAGCTTGATCAGACGCATGATCCAGGGAGCATAGAACTTCAGACCAAATATGTCAGACCCTGATGCAGCAAGTTGGCGGATAAAGAAATCTTGTGCATTGAAGCGTTTGCCATGAAGAATATGAAAAACCAGGGTCTTCATTGCTCCTTCCAGCTTGGCATTCAGAGAGTGTCCTTTGATAGGCCAAAGAGTTCGCCTGATAATGTGATAGATGGTGCGGGGCAGATACTCAAGGTCTTCAACAAGGAACTCCTTAGGATATTCAGCATCTGGAGGCAAAGGCTTCATCATGCTGAGCATCTGACTCATATTGGGCTCAGGCTTGTGGAAGATGCTCTCCATAGCATCATTGTGAAGCTGACAACTAGGTTCATAAAGATCATCTGGAGTGGGCAGACTAGTAAGCTCAATGACATCAAAGGCTTTGGCTTCATGATGAACATTGCCTGTCATCCACTCAAGGACCCAAGTCTTCGGATCCCTGTTGTAGCCACGAATATGCAGAGTGGCATAGAATTGGAGCAGTAATTCTTCATTCTAGTGCTCCTTGTATGTGACGAACTGCAGCAAGCCAGAATCTCTGAAGCAGTCCAGAGCTTCTTCCAAGCAGGGCAGACCAGTTATGGCTTCAGTATCAAGACGCATGTGTGGGAAAATGCGACCTTGATTGTACAGAATGCATGAGTAATAACTTCGCTGCTGATAACTCCAGAATCGATCCGAAGATATTCTCGCCCTTGAGTAGGGGTTTTTGGCTCTGTCAAAGAAAGTGTTGTGTGCCTTGAAGCCATTGATGTTAAAAGATCCGGGTGCTGAAGCAATACCTGGAAACCTGGGCAACCTTGGCTTTGGCTTCTGAACCCGAGGCCTGTGCTCAATGTGATAGTCAAATTGGGGACCAGAGGCATTAGGCAGAGGAACCAGAACGGGCCATTTGACGGTAACAAGATGGCCGTAGTTGAAGGCTTGCTCGATAGTGTGTGGCCTTGGCGGCGGAACAAGAGCAGTGGTATCAACAGTGGCTTCAGGCTGCACAACAGAGGCTTCAGGTGCAGTTGCAGCATTGGCTTCCGGCACATTGGTTGGTGCAGGCTCCACATTTGCTTCAGCCATGACTACGTCATTGGCTTCACTTTTTTTGGTGGTGGCAGCCTCAAGATTCTCATCCTCCACTTGACGAGATGGAGGGTCGGGCACAGACACGTTCCCTTCAGGAACAACTTCTTCAGTAATAGGGGGAGTAGGGACATGTTCTTCTTCTTGTTTGTCGTCGGCTGATGCAGCCGGAATGTCTTCAGCAGCTTTGGCTTCAGACTCGGAGACATTCTCAGTGGGAGTGGCATTTGGAAACACTTGACGTGCAACAGATTGTTGGGGCACTTCTCCTTCTGGAACGCTCGTGAGAGGGACTTGAGGCCTTGGTCCTTTGCGAAGCCTGCGAAACGCTGGCGACGCCTTTGGAGATGGAGTTGGCTGGGCCTCAAAGTCATCATCTTCTGCTTGCACAGGTGGTGTGACTTGTTGTGGTTGGGGAGTACTTGAAGTGTCTTGTTGTTGTGGGTGATCAGCCCACGAAGCATCCTGAGCAATTGGTGTCAGAGGACGACCAATGCTGATGAGTTCGCTGTTCGTGAGAATAGGCGATGATACCAGGTTGTGTTCGATCTGAGGAAGAACTTCATCATCTTCAACATTGTCATGATGACCAATGTCTTCAGCAGCGGTGGAGTCAACTACTGGAATGTCTTCATGAGCCTCTGTGGAAGCAGGCTCATGAACTATCATCCATTGTTCTTGGTGTTCAGATGCAGGAGGGACCATTGAAATAGGTTCAACAACTAAGGGCTCTGAGGGAGCAGCCCTATCCTTCTTGGTTCCGCGCTTGTTCTTGGAGGGAGCTGCATCAGAAGCATCAGGATTTTCCTTTTTCTGGCTTCAGCCTCGGCAGTCCTTGTCTTCTTCATCTCTGAAGCGGTTGACCTGACCTTAGGCTTCGAGCCAGTCATGCTGCTTGGGAAGACAATGCGTGGTTCTTCCCGTCTTGAAGGTGTAGATTGGTCAGTCGATGGCTTCTTCTTCTTTGCAGCCATTCTTGGGTCTATGCCAGGACGACCAAGAGCCTTGCGCTTCTTAGCCTCATTGTAGCCTTGCACACATTTGTCAGCCAGGCTCTTCATGCGCTCACGAGAACCTTTAGCTTCTTCGCGCTTCTTGAGAAAGGCTTCCTTGAGCTCGTGCAGCATGATCGTGAAGTTTTTGACATCTTGCACGCTGAGTTGTGCCACATGCTTCTTGAACTGAGCTTTTTCAAAGTCGATCTTGTGCTTCAGCTCAACAATGCGCTGAGCAAGAGCTAGTTCAGAAGCAATGGCGCCATTGAAGGAGACGCTGAGGCCAATAGGAAGTTGTAGATCTTCAAAGCTGAGATTTGGGGTGTCAAACCACTCATCAATGAAGTTATGGATGATTGCCACATCAAAGAGAGGCAAATCATTGAAGATCTCTGCTTCTTCCTTGCTCTTGATCAGTTGCTCAAGGGCATCATTTGCAAGATCTTCATCACTGGACAGATCAATATGCTCTTCTCACAGAATGGCAGCAGGAGTCGGTGTCTGATCAGTATTCTTGACGATTTTCTTTTTCTTCTCTGTCTTCTTGGAGATACGTGACAGATCTTCAGACTGCACATTGTCTTCAGGACGTGCAGTGGCTAGTGGCTTCGCACGTGAAGCTTTTGGAGGAGCAGTTGACCTTGAAGCTTTAGACTTCTTCTGCTTCTGGGGCTTTGGAGCAGGAGCTTCATCTGTGTCAGCATCATCATCAGAGTGATCCACTATGGCACCTTGGACTGTGATGTGAGCGATGAGGCCATCCAGGTTGTAGAAAGGACCGATGACATTGGGTTCTGCATCACGTGAGCCGTCAGCACGGGGAGCGGGAGGACCAGGATTGAAGTCTAACCCCAAGGAATCTTTGTTCTTCTTTGCTGAGGCTTTTGCAAACTAATAGTTGCGTTTGAACAGATTGTCTTCGCGACACCACAGTAAAGATGATGGGCCGGCATCAGCTGGTTGTGGTCCACGGACCATACAAGGATAGAAGCCTTGCTCAGTGGCTTCAGGTTTGGACCTGGGTGGAAGATTTCTGTACAGAATATCTCCCCATGGTCGCTTGATAGCATTTTTCTCAGCGTATTCTTGGGTCACGAATCTGTACTTGTACCACTGTTCAGCCCAATATCTTCGAATCCACTGGATTCGTGTCTTGCGCTGATTGTAATCCTCTTCAGGATCAGTCTTGTAAAGCTCTGAGAGGTCATCAGGCAGATCACTTGAAGTCCCCCCACGACGCTGTCTGCCACCCTTCCTTACTGATTTTTCAGCAGCCATGAATTTCAAACTGAATGGCTTCAACACGTTCAAAGGCTTCAGAGGCTTTCGCTTGCTGGACAGACAGGAACTGGCTTCGGGAGAGTTAATATGATTCTGTAAGAATTCTGCAAACGAATGCAGACTATGAGAACCAAGCGATTCTCCCACGGACATGTACCTGTGACAGCATTAGAGATGCGAGGGAAGGGGAAGAGGTCATATGCATTCTCAGAAGATTTTGAAGATAAATCAGTTTGAAGACATTGACCTCATGATGCGAAGACATTCACTTATATGTTGAGAGTTGGTTCCAGATTTGTACGAATCCGCGAATAAGTACAAGTGAGGAATCTAACTAGATATGAAGCTTAAGTGAATATACTAGGCAGTATGAGATGCAGACAGAATAGATCTAACTTGTATAGGCAAAAACCTACTTTGGTAGACAGGATGAATCTTTGAGGATCAAAAAGATGGTAAAAAGAGAGTTTTATTTACCACGCGAAGAACTGCTAGATGAGAGAAGTAGGAGACTGAGCAGTTCAGTCCACCGTGCCCTAACTTGGCGACGGAGGACACCTACGGTGACGGCGGAGAGGACGATGTCCGCGGCCGGTGTCGGAGAAGTCGCGGCAGCTAAGCGCTTCGTCGCCGGCGTCGTCGAGAGCTAGCGGTGGCGCTAGGGTTTTGACGAGGTGGAGAGGTGGAAGAAGGTTTTCTTTACCGCAGGGAACATGTATTTATAAGGAAGTGTGCAGCACAGCGCAATTACGCAGGTGCCCCTGGCGGTTCACATCTGAGGGGCACGTGGCCAGCATGCAACATACCCAGAGTAGTCCCGTGTTCCCATGCCCGCCAGGTTTGTCGGATGGTCGTTCCGGCTTCTCCAGATTTCAGGCAATAAGGATGAATCATTTAAAACAGACTTAATGTTTGTCTATGTATCTTCTGCTGACAAGGACGCAGAGAAGATATTCGACAGTTTCAATAGAATGCATATGACTTGGACAGATAGAGTTTGAGATAGGAAGCATAGAGAGATTAGGGTCCGATCACATTCACTTAGTTCAAAAGATTCGACTAGGAAGACATACCTTATAAGTGAATGCTGTAGAGGACAAAACACTAGTATATATCAGAAAGCTATCAAATCAACATAGTGAAGATAATCATGAAGATAAATTGAAATTGAAGACAAACCAAATGCGAAGACATATCAAATGTAACGCCATGAGTGAAACACTTCAAACAGAAAAATTTGGTCGTGGCATTACCCACCGTATAGGAAGTATTAGACCCAGACACAGCGCACAATTATAGTGGCGCTCCGAAGTCAAATTCCACATTAATGTATTCACTCTTAGAATGTAAGTCTTCATTGATTGAAGATATACTTTACTTTGTGTGTTGCACATCTTAGTCATCAACATGCATAAGTGTCAGGATGTGTGCCTGATCATAGGACATTTGAGGATTCCAAGATATTTAGCTCACACCGTAACTTGCAAAACCTTTTCTCATCATAGGGCTTTGTGAAGATACCTGCCAATTGCTCTTCAGTGTTGACGTGAATGATATCAATATCTTTCTTCATGACATGATCTTTGAGAAAGTGATGACGAATTCCAATGTGCTTTGTCTTCGAGTGTTGGACTGGGTTGTTGGCAATCTTGATGGCGCTTTCGTTGTTGCAGAAGAGAGGTACTTGCTTCAGATTGATGACATAGTCCTTGAGAGTTTGCTTCATCCATAGAAGCTGAGCGCAGCAATGTCGGTGGGAAATCCGCCTCCACGAACACCTATGGGGACCGAGCTCCTTTCTTGGTTCGGCGGGGGGCGGAGGTCGCGCGAAGAGCGGATCGAGGCGATGCACACAAGGGGTTTACCCAGCTTCGCGCCGCACGGATGCGTAAAACCCTACTGCTGCTTTGTGGTTTTGTATTGTGTTCTTGCTTGGGAGCGTGTGGTGCTACAGTACACGCGAGCCGCTGGCGATACCGAGCGTGAATGGCCTCCTCCCCCTCCTGTTGCGCATGGGGCCTCCTTTTATATGTGCAAGGGGTTACCCACAGGTGGCAACGTAGGCGGGGGTAAAACTGGAAAACGCTGTGTTGGGTACAGTTGTTTGCACAGTGCCATCATACCTAACTCTGATGGCAGGGGACAAGGGCAATAAATGCCCGTCCGCATCGCCCAGACGGTGCAGGAAAGGGACCGTCAGGAGCGCCACCGTTTGCCACGATGGCTACTCTGTCAGCGTTGCTTCGCCACCGCATGCCCCTGGCTGCGCAGCCTCTTGCCACGTACGCCTGGAATGGCCCCAGAGCGACGCGTGGGTGGATGAGCTGGAGCGCAGGCGCGGGGTGGTGACTTGCCACGGCAAGCGCCTTGCCGCGGTTGGTGCCTTGTCGCGCCCGGGAGCTTGTCGCTCACCGGTCCTTACCGGGACGCGTGGCGCGTCGCAGCAAGTCTCTTGTCGTGCCTCGGTCGGCCTTCCCAGCAAGCTCCTCTTGCTGGGGCCTTGTGCTTCGAGCGGGCGTCCCGGCAAGCTGCTCTTGCCGGGGCCTTGCTCTCTTCGGGTGGCCTTCCCGGCAAGCTCCTCCTGCCGGGGCCTTGGCTCAAATACTTTGTTCTTGGATGGCCCAAAAAGGGACCACGGAGAGTTTTGTCGATCGCGTGGCAAGCCTTGCCGCGGGGTGCTACGACTGCCCGTGCACAAGTTTGGGGTACTAAGGTACCCCTACTTTAGTACACCAACAGGAGCCCCCGGGCCTGGGCCATACACGGTGCCGAGCGCTGTTGGGCCACGCCCAAAACAGTGCACGGGCACGCGTGGCCTGGGTCATGCTGTATCTTCTTCTGCATCCACCACGTCCTCCCCGAACGGCACGCGTCGAACGCGGCATCATGGGGAGAGGTGTGCGTGACGTGGGCGGCGTGCGCGGGGCTGAGCTCCGCAGGCATGCGTCACATCGTAATAAAGGGGGACGGTTCGCGCTATCCCCATAAGTGTAGGAAGGCGTGGAGGCGCGGCTCGTTTGCTGGACGGGGCCGAGACACGGTTTCCGAGGCGCCCGCTCCCCATGATCACGGGCGAGGGAAGGTCGCCTCATCCGTCGCCTCGGTCCTGCACGCCAGCCACGCGGCTTCCATGCGCCTGGGGTCGCGGACGGTGGAGGCAGGAAACCGGGCTGAGGCAGCAGGCCGGTCCCAGTCGCCTGCTCTTCCTGCGTCTTGATTGGCTGAGTGGGGCGGTCGAGCCCCCACCCTGCTCCTTTATAAGGAGCGAAAAGGGGGGGGGCGACGAAAACCCACACTCCTCCATCTTCGCTTCTCTTCAGCTTCTGATCCCCTCTCTCCATTCGCCATGGAGAAAGGGAATCCTGGTCCTTCATCGGTGGCGGCGAGGGTCGCCGCTAGGCAACGCGCCCCTCCTCCCCTTGCACCCGCGGTGGCAGAGCCAACCATAAGGTGAAGGGGGAGGGGGCGAGGTCGTGGATGAGGCCGTGGACGAGGCAGACGGGGCGACGCGCCGGCCTCGCCTCTACCAGCGGCTCCTCTTCTCACGGCAGTCCACATCGGGGACGACCCCTGCGAGTTCTTCGTCAGGCTGCGTCGGGCGCCTCGTCGCCGCCTCCGCCTCCCGGCCCCCTTCGCAAGCGTGATGGAGGTGGAACAACCCGAGACGCTAATACTGCGCATGAGGGGCTGCGGGATCAGTGGCACGCGGGTCCACGTTGAGTCCCCAGCCCCCGGCGTGATGTATCTTGGTCGAGGGTGGAAGACGTTCGCCCGTATCCACAGCTTGATGGAGGGGTTCACCCTCCATTTTAAGTTGATGGAGGGCGATCTCCTCTCCGTCAAGGTCTTCGGGTGCTTCGGGACCCGGGCCCGGTGCTGCGTGGATAGCTTCTCCGATAGCGAAAGCTCCTCCTCGAGCGAGAGTGACGAGGAGGGGAGTGACAGCGACGACGAGGGCAGCGGTCGTCGGGATGACGGGTCCGACTAGGCGTCGGCCGCGGCTCCGCGTGGCACTAGCGACCCCATCATCCGTGTCGCCGGCTCCTTGAGCTTCCCGGGGTCGTCTCCTTGGCGGCTGGCGTAGGGAGGCTGTGGAAGAGGAAGAGGGCTGGCGGCAAGGCCGTCAACTCGGAGTACGGGGGCTAGATGCCCTTGACAGCGTGCTGACGTCCTGCCGCCTCGTCGAGCCCTGCTTCAGGCGCCGCCGTCACTGTCCAGCTTTCAGCCGGCCCCGGGGGCGTTCTGTTGGTGTCTTCTGCCACCCGTAGCTCGCCTAGGCGCCCCTTTTGCCCTTTTCGCCTCCTTGTCCTACCTCCTGAGGAGAGAGATAAGAAAGGGATTACGGGCATCTTATCTTTTTTTAATCTGTAAGCCCTCGGGCCTTAGGTGTGTTTAAAACTTGTAATCCCATCTTTCATGTTTTTCATTCTCTCTGAACTGTACCTGGGCGGAATGTTTAATGAAAAGGGGATGTTTGCTGGGCCATTTGTCCCGTGGGTAAAACCCACGCCAAGGAGCGAATCCTTTATGTCGTTAAGATAGACACTTATTTGCCCGGCAACAGGCCCTGCCGTCTTCCCGCGCCACTCGACCTTCCTCACGCCTTTAGCGGAGGCAGGGATGAGGCGGGTTCGGGCTCCTCATTCCGTTCCTTTGCCGTCGCGGCTACTACCGAAACTAGCCCCAGGAACGCGCTCCGCTGCCCAGAGTTAAGGGAGCACGACAGCTTTTTAGGAAGGAACAAGGTTTTCGCATTCCTCAGTCCATAAGAGAATGCATGACAAGGGATGAAAGACTTATCTGGGATTGCAGCCCCCGGCAACTTTGGCTTGTCGCGGGTGAATCTTTGTGCTTGCAGCCCCCGGCAACACTGGTTCGTCGGGGACCAGATGCTGGTCCGCCCTTCTTCTCTTCTTCGTCCTTAAGCGGTCTGGCCAGGATATGCAAAACCCTGCAAACCAAAGGAAACGAAAGAACAGGAAAAAGGACGCAGACTCGACCTCTAAGCTAGGGGTTAGCAGCTGTTAGGCACTATCAACCCTAACCAAGGACTCGACTCGACTCAGCATGCATGCTAAAACTTAGGGCGCCAGCGCTTCATTTACTGCTGCTCAGGGTCTGCGCCTGGCTTTGTACAAAGGATTACATGCAACAACGGCAAGACTTGTACAAAAGGTTGGTTGCCGGGCGGGGCCCGACAACCGCGCCTTACGGGTAAAACTTACGAAGATGCTCAATATTCTAGGAGTTGCTCACCGGAGTGCCATCTTCGGTCTCGAGGTGGACAACGCCGGGCCTCGTGACTCGTCTCACCCGGTAAGGGCCTTCCCACTTTGGTGTCAACTTGTTATGATTCTTGGCGGACGGAGCGCGCCGAAGAACAAGGTCGCCTTCCTCGAAGCTTCTGGCTTTAACTTTGCGGCTATGGTAGCGACGCAAAGCTTGCTGGTAGCGAGAGGCTCGCACAGCAGCCTGAAGACGATCTTCCTCAAGGAGCAGCGCGTCATCTTCACGCAGCCGCTCTTGCTCAAGCTCATCATAAGCGAGCACTCGAGGTGACCCGTATACGAGTTCCGTGGGGGTAACTGCTTCTGCTCCATAGACTAGAGCAAATGGTGTCTGGCCAGTGGCTCGATTTGGCGTCGTTCTGATCGACCAAAGAGCCACCGACAGCTCCTCGATCCAGTTTCTTCCGCACTTGTGCAGCCTGTCGAAAGTTCTGGTCTTGAGCCCGCGCAGCACTTCGGCATTGGCCCTCTCCGCTTGACCGTTGCTCCTGGGATGAGCAACAGAAGCGAAGCAGACCTCGGCGCCAAGATCTTGGACGTATTGCATGAAGGCGCGGCTCGTGAATTGTGTACCGTTGTCGGTGATGATCCTGTTGGGGATCCCGAAGCGGCAAACAATCGACCTGAAGAACTTGACTGCTGACTGTGCTGTCACCTTCCTCACTGGTTCCACTTCCGGCCACTTTGTGAACTTGTCGATTGCGACGTACAAGTACTCAAAGCCCCCGACAGCTCGGGGGAAGGGGCCGAGGATGTCGAGCCCCCAGACCGAAAATGGCCAGGATAAAGGGATCGTCTGGAGAGCTTGAGCTGGCTAGTGTATCTGCTTGGAATGGAACTGGCACGCTTCACACTTGGTTACTTGTGCAGTTGCATCCTGGAGGGCTGTCGGCCAGAAGAAACCTTGCGGGAACGCTTTGCCGGCAAGTGCTCTGGCGCCGATGTGGTGACCACATATGCCTCCATGTATCTCTGCCAACAGCTTCTGTCTGTCTTCTCGGGAAATACACTTCAATTTCACACCGTTGCGCCCTCTTCTGTACAGTGTGTTGTCGACGAACTGGTACATACTCGAGCGTCGGGCTACTCTTTCCGCTTCTTCTTGCTCTTCGGGAAGTTCTCCGTTTTGGAGGAAATGGACAGTCTGCTGTGCCCATGCTGGAGCCTGTGGCTCAACAATAAGGACTGAAGGCACATCTGCTGCTGCGGGAACGTCCGCTTCTACGGCGAGGATCTGGGGCTCAGTCGGAGCTTGACGTTCCCCGGCAAGCTTGCCGGAGCAAAACTTGTTGGGAGCGCCTGCTTCTACGGAACAAACCCTGGGGTTTTCCGGAGCAGACGGCTCCTCAGCGCTCTTGGCGTCGATCTTAGGGACCTTCTTGGCGGCGGCTCCGGGGAGCTCTGCCGGAAGATAGTCGCCGGAGACCAACTTCCTCTTCTTGCTCTGTCCGGTTGATGGTGTCACGGATGGCTGAGTCAGCTTGAGCACAAAGGTTCCTGGTTCCACATGTAACCTAAGTGCTGCGCACTTTGACAGGCCATCAGCAATGTCGTTCTCAGCTCTTGGAATGTGTTCCGTTTGCAGGCCGTCAAAGCGCTCTTCTAGCTTCCTCACTTCATCAACGTACGCTTCCATCAACGGACTCTGGTAATCCTTGTTCACTTGGCGGACGACAAGCTGCGAGTCACCCCTGACAATGAGCTTCTTGATCCCAAGTTCTGTCGCGATCCTGAGACCGGCGAGCAGACCTTCATACTCTGCAGTATTATTGGTTGCTTGCTCCTTGGGGAAGTGCATCTGGACCACGTACTTGAGGTGCTCTCCGGTGGGCGCGACGAGTAACGCGCCAGCAACGGCGCCTTGCAGCGAGAAAGCACCATCAAAGTACATCAGCCACTCTTTGCTTGCTTCTTTGGCGGGGATGCTCGTCTCTGGGATATCTTCGTCCGGTGTCGGTGTCCACTCCGCTATGAACTCCGCCAATGCCCTGCTTTGGATAGTCGAGGTGCTCTCGAACTGGAGACCGAAGCTCGACAGCTCTAGTGCCCACTCGACAATCCTACCTGTTGCTTCTGGATTCTGCAGTATCCTCTTCAGCGGTAAGCGGGTGACAACTGTAATCTCGTGTGCTTGGAAGTAATGGTGCAGCTTTCTCGAGGCCATGAGGAGGCCGAAAAGCAATTTCTGCACACCAGAGTACCTTGACCTAGCCCCCTGCAGAAGGGAGCTGACAAAGTAAACTGGGCGCTGCACCATTTTCTTCTTCTACACCTCCACTTGCTCCTGCGCAGATTCATCCTTGTCGGGGCCAGAGCTTGTCGGGGAAGCCCCCTGCTTGTCGTTGGACGTGCTTGCCGTGGTTGCTGGCTCATCATCTGCCTCCCTCTCCGCTACTAACGCAGCACTAACCACTTGATTGGTTGCCGCCAGGTATAGCAGCACCTTCTCTTGTGGTTTAGGAGCGACAAGTATTGGAGCAGAGGACTGGTATTTCTTTAGGTCCTGCAGCGCAGCCTCCGCTTCCGGAGTCCATTTTACTGGACCCGCCTTTTTCAAAATTTTGAAGAACGGCAGGGCGCGTTGTGTAGACCTGGAAATAAACCTGCTAAGAGCCGCGACGCAGCCGGCAAGCCTTCGTACGTCCTTGACATGTGTTGGTGCTTCAATCTGCTCGATGGCCTTAATCTTGTCTGGGTTGGCTTCTATTCCTCGCTGAGACACGAAGAACCCGAGAAGCTTGTCGGAAGGGACCCCGAACACGCACTTCTCGGGGTTGAGCTTGAGGCTGATCCTGCGCAGGTTCGCAAAGGTCTCTTCTAAGTCTTGAATTAGGGTTGCCCTGTCTCTGCTCTTGACCACTATGTCATCCATGTAGGCCTCCACATTTCTGTGGATTTGTGGCTCAAAAGCGGTGTGGACAACCCTTGCAAATGTTGAACCGACGTTCTTCAGTTCGAAAGGCATCCGTACGAAACAATACGTGCCACATGGAGTGATGAACGCGGTCTTCTCTTCATCTTCTTCAGCCATGAAGATCTGATGATATCCTGAGTAAGCATCAAGAAATGAAAGCATGTCACATCCGGCCGTGGAGTCAACAATCTGGTCAATGCGCGGCAAGGGAAAGGGATCTTTGGGACAAGCTCTGTTAACATCAGTGAAGTCGATGCAAAGCCTCCATTTCCCATTTGCTTTGCGCACGACAACAGGATTGGCCAACCACGTCGGATGGAGCACTCCTCTGACGAGGCCTGCCGCTTCCAACTTCTTGATCTCTCCTGCGATGAACTCTTGGCGCTCCACTGCTTGCTTCCTGACTCTCTGCTTGACGAGACGCGCGTGAGGACAGACGGCGAGGTGGTGCTCAATCACTTTCCTGGGAACTCTGGGGATGTCAGATGGTTGCCAGGAAAACACATCGACATTCGCCCGCAGGAAAGCAACGAGCGCGCTTTCCTATTTGGGGTCGAGCGTGGCACTGATGGTGAAGGTACCACCAGTGCCGTCCTCCTTGGCGGACACCTTCTTGGTCGTTGGCGGAGCTGCCATTGTCTTCTTACTCTTGCCGGTGGAGCTCGATGGCGCGTCCTCGACGGCAGCGCAGCACTCCGAAGAGGTGCGCTTGCCGGAGTGGGCACCAGAGCACTCGCCGGGCTTGGTCTTCTTCTTCCCTCCGGGAGCTTCAGCGGCAAGTGGCTTGTGATCCGTTGCGGCTGCTGCTTCCCGGTAGATCTTGTCGGCACAGATAAGGGCATCCTTCTTGTCGCCGGGGACAGAGATGACGCTTATCGGGCCTGGCATCTTGAGCATGTTGTAGGCGTAGTGAGAGGCCGCCATGAACTTGGCGAGCGCTGGACGGCCGGGAATTCCATTGTAAGGCAAAGGAAAATCGGCAATGTCGAAAGTGATCCTCTCTATCCTGAAGTTCAGCTCGCTGCCAAATGTCACTGGCAATGTTATCTTCCCCTTCGGCTTGCTCCTTTCCGGGTTGATTCCTTGGAACGTGCCGGTCTCTTCGAGCTCGCTGTCGGGGATTGGAGTTTCCGGAGCACAGCGGAGGAGATCAGGTTCAAGCCGGCCCCGCCGTCAACTAGCATCTTAGTGACCTTGAGGTTGCGGACTGTTGGTGAGACCAACATCGGCAAGCACTTGATCGCCGTTGTGCGATCAGGGTGGTCCTCAATATCAAAGATGATAGGCGTGCTGGACCATTTCGGAGGCTTGCGCGACTCGACGGGTGGCTCCGCTGCATTGACTTCCCGTGCCCACTGCTTGAGCTGGCGGTGAGAAGTATGCAGGGAGGCACCGCCGTCTACGCACAAGACCTCTGTGGCTTTCTGAAACTCCTGCTCACTGGTCTCGACGTCATCCATGTCTTCGTCTTCGTCGTCGTCTTCGTTCTTGTCGCGGCCGCGGGGAGGTCGGTCCGCTTGCCGCTGCTTGTCCTTGTCGCGGCGTCCTCCCTGGCCGGGGCGCTTCATGCCTGATCCTCCGCCACCTCCCCGGGCTCTCTCCTTGTCGCGCCGCTCGTACTCTGCCTTTTGCAGCTCGACGAGCCGCTTGACCTGCTTGCAGCTCTGGAGGTCATGGCCCTTGGTGCGGTGGATCTTGCAGTACTGCGTGTTGGTGCCGTCCCGCTTGTCGGCGACCGCCACAGCCTGGCAGTGGGCGCATCCGGCAATCTCCTTGCCATAGCTACCAGCCTGGGCCTTCTTGGCGGCGCCTTCATCGCCGGACTGCTCAACAACCAGTACTTCTTGGCTCTTCTTCATGTTGCTCCGCCGCCGGCCCTTGCTTGCCGGGGCGGTATCCTCACTGTCAGATTCTCCTGCTCCAGTGTTCTCTCCGGGGAGTTTCCTCCCTTCCTCAGCGCGGGCACACTTGTCGGCCAGGGCATATAGCTCACTGACGTCTTTGATCTTGCACATCGCCATCTCCTCCCGCATCCTGCGGTTACGCATGTTCTGATGGAACGCGCTGATGACCGCGGCGGGGTGGACGTCTGGGATGTTGTAGTGTACACGGCTGAATCTCTGGGTGAACTTGCGCAGGGGTTCCCCTTCCTTCTGGATGAGCAGATGAAGGTCGCTCGCTTGGCCATGGGGTTTGTGGCCGCCCGTAAAGGCGCCAACAAACTGATGGCACAAGTCTGTCCAGGAGGTTATGGAGTTATCCCGCAAGTGCATGAGCCAGGATCTGACGTTGGATTTGAGTACCAGCGGGAAGTAGTTGGCAAGGATCTTGTCGTCTCGCCCTCCAGCAGCCTGCACCGTGATGGTGTCGATGCTGAGGAACTCCGACGGATGCGACTTGCCGTCGTACTTCTCTGGTACGTCTGGCTTGAAATTCTTCGTGCTGGGCCATTGGACTTGCCGCAGCTCACGGGTGAACGAAGGGCAGCCCACCGCGTACGGCAGGTCGCCTGGTTCCCCTGGTGCATGCATGTCGACAGAGGGCCCAGCGCGGTGGTCTGATTTACGCCGCGCTTCTCTCCGACGCTCGATCCGAGTACGAGCGTCTTCTTGCTCTCGCTCGTGAAGAACTTGGCGTTGATCGCGACGAGTCCGCGGATTCGACGATGCGGTGGAGTCGTTGTCGTGATGATTCCGGCGAGTCGGCGACCTTGGCCTCTGGGGCGGGGAGTGCACGGTGGTCGCACCCCCGCCGGTCCTGGCGCCATCGGTTCTCGCCTGGCCGTCCTGCCGCGACTGCGACGCGCTGTGCTGCCGCGGGGTGTCGCCGTTGGTGAAACCGATGAGGCTCTGTATCGTGGCCCTCCAGTCGTCGAGCTTATCCGCCGCTGGAGGGTAGTCTAGGAGCAGTTGAGCTCGCGCCAGAGCTTCTGCTAGAGTGGTGGGCAGTGGTGGCGAACGGCGCGTGGAGCGGGATGTGCTCGAACTTCTAACTACGTTAGAAGGAGCAACACCCGGACCAGGCAGCCGCGCCACGCTCGCGCCAGCACGTTGGTGTGAGTGTTGGCCCTGAGCGCCCTGGGATCCGCCGGCTCGATTTGGGTCCAGCGAGCGTATGGTACCGTGGGCGCCAAGACGCTGTTGGTCTCGTGCCTCCTGAGAGGGGCGCGGTGCATGTTCGGACGCCGTGGCGCCATGAGCTGGCTCGACGACACCCGTCCCGCCGCCGGTGCCGTCCCCACCGCCCGTTTGCTCCAAGGGCGGTGGGTTCGACGTGGACGGACCGGCCACCTCCGGAGCCTTCTTCTTCGGTGGCATGTCGACGAAGATGATGGAGATCTAGCTGGTGCAGATGCCAGATCAGGTTCGCACAACTTCGACGCCCCCTACCTGGCGCGCCAAAGATGTCGGGGGAATCGGCTTCCTCGAACACCTATGGGGACCGAGCCCCTTACTGGTTCGGCGGGGGGCGGAGGTTGCACAAAGAGCGGATGGAGGCGCTGCACACAAGGGGATTTTACCCAGCTTCGGGCCGCAAGGATGCATAAAACCCTACTGCTGCTTTGTGGATTGTATTGTGTTCTTGCTCGGGAGCGCGTGGTGCTACAGTACACACAAGCCGCTGGCGTGACCGAGCGTGGCAATGGGTGTCCCTCTCCTCCTACGTGCGCATGGGGCCTCCTTTTATATGCTCAAGGAGTTACCCACAGGTGGCAGCGCAGGTGGGGGGCAAAAATGGGAGAGTGCTGTAGTGGGTACAGCTGCCTGCATAGTGGCTGTACAGTGCTATCATACCTAACTCTGACGGTGGGGGACAAGGGCATTAAATGCCCGTCCGCGTAGCCCAGACGGTGCAGGGAAGTGGACCGTCAGGAGCGCCACTGTTTGCCACGATGGCTACAATGTTAGCTTCGCTTCGCCACCGCATGCCCCTGGCTGCACAACCTCCCGCCACGTGCGCCAGGAATGCCCCTAGAGCGACACGCTGGTGGGTGAGCTGGAGCGCAGGAACGGGGTGGTAACTTGCCACGGCAAACGCCTTGCCGCGGTGGATGCCTTGTCGCACCCGGGAGCTTGTCGCTCACCGGGCCTTACCGGAGCGCGGGACGCACCGTGGCAAGGTCCTTGTCGTGCCGTGGTTGGCCTTCCCAGCAAGCTCCTCCTGCCGGGGTCTTGTGCTTCGAGCGGTCGTCCCGGCAAGCTCCTCTTGCCGGGGCCTGGCTCTCTTCGGGTGGCCTTCCCGGCAGGCTCCTCCTGCCGGGGCCTTGGCTCAAATACTTTGTTCTTGGATGGCCCAAAAAGGGACCACGGAGAGTCTTGGCGATCGCCTGGCAAGCCTTGCCGCGGGGTGCTACGACTGCCCGTGCACAAGTTCAGGATACTAAGGTACCCCTACTTTAGTACACCGACACTATGTGTTACGATCCGGCAACCCCGAAGTGACAATAATCGGAACCACTCCCGGTGATGACCGTAGTTTGAGGAGTTCATGTATTCACTATATGTTAATGCTTTGGTCCGGTACTCTATTAAAAGGAGGCCTTAATATCCCTTAGTTTCCATTAGGACCCCGCTGCCATGGGAGGATAGGACAAAATATGTCATGCAAGTTCTTTTCCATAAGCACGTATGACTATATTCGGAATACATGCCTACATTACAGTGATGAATTGGAGCTAGTTCTGTGTCACCCTATGTTATGACTGCTACATGATAAACCGCATCCGGCATAATTCTCCATCACCGATCCAATGCCTACAAGCTTTTCACATATTGTTCTTCGCTTATTTACTTTTCCGTTGCTACTGTTACAATCACTACAAAACGCAAAAATATTACTTTTGTTATCATTACCGTTACTTCCATATTACTTTGCTACTAAATACTTTGCTGCAGATACTAAGTTATCCAGTTGTGGTTGAATTGACAACTCAACTGCTAATACTTGAGAATATTCTTTGGATCCCCTTGTGTCGAATCAATAAATTTGGGTTGAATACTCTACCCTTGAAAACTGTTGCGATCCCCTATAATTGTGGGTTATCACTTATCCGGAAGATTTACTTGAACTTTATTCAAGTGATTGTAGTACCCAGACATTCTGAGCACATGCTCACTAGTCGAGCTATTCTCCTCCATCTTGTAGGCAAAGTACTTGTCAGAGGTCTCATACCTCTTAACACGGGCATGAGTCTGAAATTCCGATTTCAACTCTTGGAACATCTCATATGCTCTGTGGTGTTCAAAATGTTTTGAAGTCCCGGTTCTAAGCCGTAAAACATGGTGCACTAAACTATCAAGTAGTTATCATTCCGAGCTTGTCAAACGTTCATAACATCTGCATCTGCTCCTGGAATAGGTCTGTCACCTAGCGGTGCATCATGGACATAATTCTTATGTGCAACAATGAGGATAATCCTTAGATCATGAACCCAGTCTGCATCATTGCTACTGTCATATTACTTAAGAACTCCCACTTAGATAGACATCCCTTGTGTCATCTAAATGATCACGTGATCCATATCAACTAAACCATGTCCGATCATCACGTGAGATGGAGTGGTTTTCAATGGTGAACATCTCTTTGTTGATCATATCTACTATATGATTCACATTCGACCTTTCGGTCTCCAGTGTTCTGAGGCCATGTCTGTACATGCTAGGCTTGACAAGTTTAACCCGAGTATTCCACACGTGCAAAACTGTCTTGCACCCATTGTATGTGAATGTAGAGCTTATCACACCCGATCATCACGTGGTGTCTCGGCACGACGAACTGTCTCAACGGTGCATACTCAGGGAGAACACTTATACCTTGAAATTTTAGTGAGGGATCATCCTATAATGCTACCGCCGTACTAAGCAAAATAAGATGCATAAAAGATAAACATCACATGCAATCAAAATATGTGACATGATATGGCCATCATCATCTTGTGCATTTGATCTCCATCTCCAAAGCACCTTCATGATGTCCATCGTCACCGGCTTGACACCTTGATCTCCATTATAGCATCGTTGTCGTCTCACCAACTATTGCTTCTACAACTATTGCTAATTCATAGTGATAAAGTAAAGCAATTACATGGCGATTGCATTTCATACAATAAAGCGACAACCATAAGGCTCCTGCCAGTTGCCGATAACTTTTACAAAACATGATCATTGTCTGTATCAAAACCGGCTGATCTCGGGTAGGGGGTCCCGAACTGTGCGTCTAAGGATCAAAGGTAACAAGAGAAGGGGGACACGATGTTTACCCAGGTTCGGGCCCTCTTAATGGAGGTAATACCCTACTTCCTGCTTGATTGACTTTGATGAGTATAGGGGTTACAAGAGTTGATCTACCTCGAGATCGTAATTGCTAAACCCTAGAGTCTAGCCTGTATGATTATGATCGCCTCTGTTGACTAAACCCTCCGGTTTATATAAACACCGGAGAGGCCTAGGGTTGTATAGAGTCGGTTTACAGAGAAAGGAAACTTCACATCTGGATGCCAAGCTTGCCATCCACGCAAAGTAGAGTCCCATCCGGACATGGGGGATGGCCTTCTATCTTGTATCTTCACGGCCCATCTGTCCGGCCCATGTCACATAGCCCGCATGCTCAGGGACCCCATAATCCAGGACTCCCTCAGTAGCCCTTGAACCAGGCTTCAATGACGATGTGTCCGGCGTGCAGATTGTCTTCGGCATTGCAAGGCGGGTTCCTCCTCCGAATACACCAAAGCAGTCCTCCGAACAAGAGAACTGAATCTGGCTCTGTATAATAGTTACAACCACCAACCACAGGGGCAAAATACTTAAACAAAGTAAGTCATGTCCACTGACAGCTTTTTCGGTGAAATGTTATGCCTGGCCTTAGTTTCGATCCTCGAGCTCCAGCGCCCAGGTTTCGATCTTTTCAGTCCCCACCAAACACTCCAGCCATGTCCGGATCCGGCTCGCAGGGCAAGTGGATGTCTTCCTCCATCACGGAGAGGAACGTCAAGGAACTCCGGGAAGCGGGATACTTGGCCGCGAACATCGCGCATCGGCTCCCTGCCAAAAAGCAAATCATCCGTACTACGGAGCCCAATGAGAGGGTGGTGTTTATCCCCCACTTTCTCTGCGGACTAGGGTTTCCCCTCCACCCTTTCGTCTGCGGCCTCATGTTCTATTATGGGCTAGCTTTCCACGATCTAGCTCCAAATTCCATTCTCCACATTTCGGCGTTCATCATCGTGTGCGAGGCGCTCCTCCGCATTCCCCCGCCCCCCACTTCGGCTTATGGCTTAAGGTCTTCAACATGAAGCCAAAAGTGGTTGACGGGCAACATGCGGACTGCGGCGGCGCCACGGTGAGCAAGCTGCCCAACGTTACCTGGCCCAAGGGGGCCTTTGTGGAGACCGTGAAGGGATGGCAACAGGAGTGGTTCCATTTCACAGAACCTCGCAACGCCACTTGGGCCGCCACTCCTGAGTTTAAATCTAGACCTCCAATGCGGCTTGTATCATGGATTAACAAGGGCCTGGATTGGTCATTGTCCGATGAGGTGATGATGCTGCAGAATCGCATCAAGAATATGATGGAGAAGAACACCAGTCTTGCTGATGTGATCTAATTGATGCTTTTTCGCCGGATTCTCCCCTGCCAGCGCTGGCCCCTCACATGTGGGAGTTCGATTCGGCTGGCCCTTGGACCCTGGAGTGATTCTTTGGCACGACGCACGGATAGATCTAGAAGCTGCTTCTCAAGGCCCAAAAGTCATGGCCGGAGACGACCGAAGACATCGGCCTCGACTGCGCTCATCCGGCCACTCCACTAAGTTTTTTGATTTTCGAACATAACTTCAACTTGTAAATCCAAGGGGTATGCCGAGCTTTCCATTCTTCTCTCAGGGATGGACAAAGAAGGCGGAGTGGATCCGATGTCTGGCTCTGATACCCGAAGACCCAGCCATTCCTCTACTAACGATGATGCTGGTCCCGGCCGTACCAGGCGCTGGAGAAGAAGGCCAAGAAGAAGGGCAAGGAGGCCAAAAGTGGCCTTCGCCATAAAGGTACTCCGGACGCTATGTCTGGAGATACCTAAGCTCTGTCCTCCCACGAGGGAGATGAAGACGCAGAGGAGGAGGAGGAAGATAGCAATTCTCCCCTCAAGGAGAAGAAGAAGAAGAGGGCGGCCTCCGCTGACCTAGAGGCGGAGGAGTCCAAAAGGGGAAAGATATCCCTCTCGGATGCAGAAGCCATCCCCAGTGGCGCCCCAGGGCGAAGCCCCTGGCCGAATCGTAAGTATTCAAAGATAATATGCATATGTCCGGCCTTTTATGAATTGTAGGACAAAATATCATTTATGTCTTTCAGTTCGGCCCGTGATCTTCCCCAACAATCATCGTCTTTGGGGAACTCCCTGGCGCCGGAGATGTTGGAGAGCGAGACGCCTCCGCGAGCCTCTCTGCCACATGTCGTGGATGACACCAAGGTGTTATCCCAAAGGACCTATCCGGGCCAGGGAGAGGTGCGGAAGGCCGCTGAGACGGTGCCAGAGGGTAATGCATCGGCTGCCGAAAACACGGGGGGGCACAACTGATACGTCTCCAACGTATATATAATTTTTGATTGCTCCATGCTATATTATCTACTGTTTTGGACAATATTGGGCTTTATTTTCCACTTTTATATTATTTTTGGGACTAACTTATTAATCGGAGGCCCAACCCAGAATTGCTGTTTTTTTGCCTATTTCAGAGTTTCACAGAAAAAGAATAACCAGCGGAGTCCAAACGGAATGAAACCTTTGGGAACGTGATTTTCTCACCGAACATGATCCAGGAGACTTGGACCCTACGTTAAGAAAGAAAGGAGGAGGGCACAAGGTTGGGGGGGCGCGCCCACCCCCCCAGGGCATGCCCTCCACCCTCGTGGGCCCCCTGTTGCTCCACCGACGTAGTCCTTCCTCCTATATATACCTATGTACCCCCAAACGTTCAGATACGGAGCCAAAAACCTAATTCCACCGCCGCAACCTTTTGTACCCATGAGATCCCATCTTGGGGCCTGTTCCGGAGCTCTACTGGAGGGGGCATCCATCACGGAGGGCTTCTACATCAACACCATAGCCTCTTAGATGAAGTGTGAGTAGTTTACCTCAGACCTTCGGGTCCATTGTTAGTAGCTAGACAGCTTCTTCTCTCTTTTTGGATCTCTCTCGTGGAGATCTATTCGATGTAATCTTCTTTTTGCGGTGTGCTTGTTGAGACCGATGAATTGTGGGTTTATGATCAAGATTATCTATGAACAATATTTGAATCTTCTCTGAATTCTTTTATGTATGATTGGTTATCTTTGCAAGTCTGTTCGAATTATTAGTTTGGTCTGGCCTACTAGATTGGTTTTTCTTGCAATGGGAGAAGTGCTTAGCTTTCGGTTCAATCTTGCGGTGTCCTTTCCCAGTGACAGTAGGGGCAGCAAGGCACATATTGTATTTTTTGCCATCGAGGATAACAAGATAGGGTTTTTATCATATTGCATGAACTTATCCCTCTACATCATGTCATCTTGCTTAAGGCGTTACTCTGTTTTCTTGAACTTAATACTCTAGATGCATGCTGGATAGGCGGTCGAGGAGTGGAGTAATAGTAGTAGATGCAGGCAGGAGTCGGTCTACTTGTCTCGGACGTGATTCCTATATACATGATCATACCTAAATATTATCATAACTATGCTCAATTCTGTCAATTGCTCAACAGTAATTCGTTCACCCACCGTAAAATACTTATGCTCTTGAGAGAAGCCACTAGTGATATCTATGGCCCCCGGGTCTATCTTCATCATATTAATCTTCCATAACTTCTTTATTATCTTTTCTTTTTTACTTTGCTTTTATTTTACTTTGCATCTTTATCAAAAAAATACCGAAAATATTATCCTATCATATCTATTAGATCTCACTCTCGTAAGTGACCGTGAAGGGATTGACAACCCCTTATCGCGTTGGTTGTGAGGAGTTATTTGCTTTGTGCAGGTATGAGGGACTCACGCGTAGCCTCCTACTGGATTGATACCTTGGTTCTCAAAAACTGAGGGAAATACTTATGCTACTTTGTTGCATCATCCTTTCCTCTTCAAGGAAATCCAACGCAGTGCTCAAGAGGTAGCAAGAAGAATTTCTAGTGCCGTTGCCGGGGAGTCTACGCAAAAGTCAACATACCAAGTACCCATCACAATCCCTTATCTCTCGCACTACATTATTTGCCATTTGCCTCTCGTTTTCCTCTCCCCCACTTCACCCTTGCTGTTTTATTCGTCCTCTCTTCCGTTTGCTTCTTTCTCGCTTGCTTGTCGTTATGTCTGAATTTGGGGAAAGTATTTCCGATATGGACAATTATAATTATCATAGAAAATTCTGATGCTCCTGCTGAAGAACCCCCTACCTTGCATACAAAAAGATTTTGAATTGGTAGTTGTAATATTATTGGAAAAGGAGTTATTCAAGATTTCTTTACTTGTGTCGGTGCTTTGCCTTATATGGGCAGTTCTATTCTTCATAAAACTAGTAGTCTTGCAGACGCTATTTCCATGCTTATAGTTGAACTTGAAAGGCAATTTATGCACATGCATCCTTGCATACAAAGAATTTTCTTAGAATTCTCTAATATTGAGCATTCTTCTGTTAAGCATGCCGCCACTATCTTTCTTGCTCATGAGTTTAGATTTATAATAAAAGAGGCCAAAGAAATCTTTGCGCATTATAGGGTAGATGCTAGTCATCCTCCCATTGAACATATCCTTTTTAATCAAGAAGACATGATGCGTTTACAATCTTTAGATCATATTGCTTATAACAAAAATCTTAGGAAAAAGGTTCCTACCGATGTTCTAGTTGATAGAATTTCCGAGCTTAATGATGATTTTGCTATTCAGAATAATGGATTAGGTTTTCATCTTAAACAAAGGTTTGTGACCTTTTGCCAAAAGAATGCTCTTAATGATGAATTGGTTGTGCAATACAAAGGGCCTAGGGAGGAAACCATACCTCCGGAGATTGATCTTGGGGACTTTTGTCCCATTAAATTTGGCCCTTCTGATTATTTTTGCTTGCCTCAAAGAAAACTTGCTGCTGAACGTAGAGAATATGAGAGGATTTTTCATGACTTGCCATACCACTATTATGGCAATATCTAGATCCATCCTTGCTATTATGCCTAGCTAGGGGCGTTAAACGATAGCGCTTGTTGGGAGGCAACTCAATTTTATTTTTAGTTTTTCTTGCTTCTGTTTAGCAATAAATCTTTGTTCTAGCCTCTGGTTAGATATGTTTTTATGTTTTAATTAGTGTTTGTGCCAAGTTAAACCTATAGGATCTTCTTGGATGATAGTTATCTGATCTTGCTGTAATTTCCAGAAACTTTCTGTTCATGAAAACAATTGTTAAAAATCACCAGAACGTGATAAAATAGTGATTCCAATTGATGCTATAAATAAACAAATTGCCTAGGTCTTCCTATTTTGGCTGATTTTTTGGAGTTCCAGAAGTTTGTGTTAGTTACAGATTACTACAGACTGTTCTGTTTTTGACAGATGCCGTTTTTATGTGTTGTTTGCTTATTTTGATGAATCTATGACTAGTAAAATAGTTTATAAACCATAGAGAAGTTGGAATACAGTAGGTTTAACACCAATATAAATAAAGAATGAGTTCATTACAGTACCTTGAGGTGGTATTTTGTTTTCTTTTGCTAACGGAGCTCACGAGATTTCTGTTGAGTTTTGTGTTGTGAAGTTTTCAAGTTTTGGGTGAATTTTTTTGATGGATTATGGAACAAGGAGTGGCAAGAGCATAAGCTTGGGTATGCCCATGGCACCCCCAAGATAATATAAGGACACCAAAAAGTCAAAGCTTGGGGATGCCCCGGAAGGCATCCCCTCTTTCGTCTACTTCCATCGGTAACTTTACTTGGAGCTATATTTTTCTTCACCACATGATATGTGTTTTGCTTGGAGCGTATTGTATGATTTGAGTCTTTGATTTTTAGTTTGCCACAATCATACTTGCTGTACACACCTTTTGAGAGAGCCATACATGATTTGGAATTTGTTAGAATACTCTATGTGCTTCACTTATACCTTTTGAGCTATATAGTTTTGCTCTAGTGCTTCACTTATATCTTTTAGAGCACGGTGGTGGATTTTTTTATAGAAACTATTGATTTCTCATGCTTCACTTAGATTATTTTGAGAGTCTTAAATAGCATGGTAATTTTCTTAAAAATCCTAATAAGCTTGGTATTCAAGATTTGTAAAACTTTCTTTTGAGTGCGTTGAATACTAAGAAAAGTTTGATGCTTGATAATTGTTTTGAGATATGAAGATGGTGATATTAGAGTCATGCTAGTTGAGTAGTTGTGAATTTGAGAAATACTTGTGTTAAAGTTTTTGATTCCCGTAGCATGCACGTATGGTGAACCGTTGTGTGAAGAAGTCGGAGCACGATTTATTCATTAATTGTCTTCCTTATGAGTGGCGGTTGGGGACGAGCGATGGTCTTTTCCTACCAATCTATCCCCCTAGGAGCATGCGCGTAATACTTTGCTTTGATAGCTTGTAGATTTTTGCAATAAGTATATGAGTTCTTCATGACTAATGTTGAGTCCATGGATTATATGCACTTTTCTTCCTCCCACCATTGCTAGCCTCTCTAATACCGCTCACTTTTTCGCCGGTATCATACACCCACCATATACCTTCCTCAAAACAGCCACCATACCTACCTATCATGGCATTTCCATAGCCATTCGGAGATATATTGCCATGCAACTTTCCACTGTTCCGTTTATTATGACATGCCCCATCATTGTCATATTGCTTAGCATGATCATGTAGTTTACATCGTATTTGTGGCAAAGCCACTATTCGTAATTCTTTCATACATGTCATTCTTGATTCATTGCATATCCCGGTACACCACCGGAGGCATTCATATAGAGTCATATTTTTTTCTAAGTATCGAGTTGTAATTGTTGAGTTGTAAGAAAATAAAAGTGTGATGATCATCATTATTAGAGCATTGCCCCAAGTGAGGAAAAGGATGATGGAGACTATGATTCCCCCACAAGTCGGGATGAGGCTCCAGACGAATAAAAGGCCATAAAAAGAGAAAAGGCCCAAAATAAATAAATAAATAAAATGAGAGAAAAAGAGAGAAGGGACAATGTTACTATCCTTTTACCACACTTGTGCTTCAAAGTAGCACCATGATCCTCATGATAGGGTGTCCCTCATTTTGTCACCTTCATATACTAGTGGGAATTTTTCATTATAGAACTTGGCTTGTATATTCCAATGATGGGCTTCCTCAAAATGCCCTAGGTCTTCATGAGCAAGTGAGTAGGATGCACACCCACTTAGTTTCTTTTGTTGAGCTTTCATATACTTATAGCTCTAGTGCATTCGTTGCATGGAAATCCCTACTCCCTCACATTGATATCTATTGATGGGCATCTCCATAGCCCGTTGATACGCCTAGTTAATGTGAGACTATCTTCCACTTTTTGTCTTCTCCACAACCACCATTCTATCCCACATATAGTGTTATATCCATGGCTCATGCTCATGTATTGCGTGAAGATTGAAAAAGTTTGAGAATATCAAAAGTATGAAACAATTGCTTGTCTTGTCATCGGGGTTGTGCATGATTTAAATACTTTGTGTGGTGAAGATAGAGCATAGCCGGACTATATGATTTTGTAGGGATAACTTTCTTTGGCCATGTTATTTTGAGAACACATAATTGCTTTGTTAGTATGCTTGAAGTATTATTATTTTTATGTCAATATGAACTTTTGTCTTGAATCTTTCGTATCTGAATATTCATACCACAATTAAGAAGAATTACATTGAAATTATGCCAAGTAGCACTCCGCATCAAAGATTCTGTTTTTATCATTTACCTACTCGAGGACGAGCAGGAATTAAGCTTGGGGATGCCTGATACGTCTCCAACGTATCTATAATTTTTGATTGCTCCATGCTATATTATCTACTGTTTTGGACAATATTGGGCTTTATTTTCCACTTTTATATTATTTTTGGGACTAACCTATTAACCGGAGGCCCAACCCAGAATTGTTGTTTTTTGCCTATTTCAGAGTTTCGCAGAAAAAGAATATCAAACGGAGTCCAAACGGAATGAAACCTTCGGGAACGTGATTTTCTCACCGAACATGATCTAGGAGACTTGGACCCTACGTTAAGAAAGAGAGGAGGAGGGCATGAGGTAGGGGCGCGCCCACCTCCAGGGCGCGCCCTCCACCCTCGTGGGCCCCCTGTTGCTCCACCGACGTACTCCTTCCTCCAATATATACCTACGTATCCCCAAACGATTAGATACGGAGCTAAAAACGTAATTCCACCGCCGCAACCTTCTGTACCCACGAGATCCCATCTTGGGGCCTATTCCGGAGCTCTGCCGGAGGGGGCATCCATCATGGAGGGCTTCTACATCAACACCATATCCTCTCCGATGAAGTGTGAGTAGTTTACCTCAGACCTTCGGGTCCATAGTTAGTAGCTAGATGGCTTCTTCTGTCTTTTTGAATCTCAATACAATGTTCTCCCCCTCTCTTGTGGAGATCTATTCGATGTAATCTTCTTTTTGCGGTGTGTTTGTTGATACCGATGAATTGTGGGTTTATGATCAAGATTATCTATGAGCAATATTTGAATCTTCTCTGAATTCTTTTATGTATGATTGGTTATCTTTGCAAGTCTCTTCGAATTATCAGTTTGGTTTGGCCTACTTGATTGGTTTTTCTTACAATGGGAGAAGTGCTTAGCTTTGGGTTCAATCTTGCGGTGTCCTTTCCCAGTGACAGTAGGGGCAGCAAGGCACGTATTGTATTGTTGCCATCGAGGATAACAAGATGGGGTTTTTATCATGTTGCATGAATTTATCCCTCTACATCATGTCATCTTGCTTAAGGCGTTACTCTGTTTTCTTGAACTTAATACTCTAGATGCATGCTGGATAGCGGTCGATGAGTGGAGTAATAGTAGTAGATGCAGGCAGGAGTCGGTCTACTTGTCTCGGACGTGATGCATATATACATGATCATACCTAGATATTCTCATAACTATGCTCAATTCTGTCAATTTCTCAACAGTAATTCGTTCACCCACTGTAAAATACTTATGCTCTTGAGAGAAGCCGCTAGTGAAATCTATGGCCCCCGGGTCTATCTTCGTCATATTAATCTTCCAACACTTGTTTATTATCTTTGCTTTTTTACTTTGCTTTTATTTTACTTTGCATCTTTATCACAAAAATACCAAAATTATTATCCTATCATATCTATCAGATCTCACTCTCGTAAGTGATCGTGAAGGGATTGACAACCCCTTATCGCGTTGGTTGCGAGGAGTTACTTGCTTTGTGCAGGTTACACTACTTTGCTGCATCATCATTTCCTCTTCAAGGAAATCCAACGCAGTGCTCAAGAGGTAGCAACAACCCCAAAGGAGACTGATGACGGGGGGCCGGACCAGTCCGGTCCCTAGCCGAATGCACTCCGAAGACCCACACGGTTCCGGAATCGAGAGAGCAGCCCTGTTTGGAGGAGGGGGAGTGCCGACTCCACCGGCGTCCTCCATCAATCCAGAGGCGCAGGACACTTTGAGGGAAGCACTTCAACGTGCTTCCATCATGGAGGAGCAACGTACCCTGATGGGTACGGTGGTTGAGAAGGTTCAGTCCGCAAAAAGCGGGTTGAAGGAAGCTTTCACCAGCCTGTTAACAGGCTTTGATGTATGCAATGTACTATTCTTAGCCGCTTTTGCATGTCCATAAATAATGCATGTGTATAGATAGTAGCTGTCGGTGTCAAAACCGGCGGATCTCGGGTACGGGGTCCCGAATTGTGCGTCTAAGGCGGATGGTAACATGAGGCGGGGGACACAATGTTTACCCAGGTTCGGGCCCTCTCGATGGAGGTAATACCCTACTTCCTGCTTGATTGATCTTGATGATATGAGTATTACAAGAGTTGATCTACCACGAGATTGTAGAGGCTAAACCCTAGAAGCTAGCCTATGATTATGATCGTTGTTGTCCTACGGACTAAACCCTCCGGATTATATAGACACTGGAGGGGGCTAGGGTTACGTAGAGTCGGTTACAAGGGAGGAGATCTACATATCCGAATTGTCAAGCTTGCCTTCCACGCAAGGGAGAGTCCCACCCGGACATGGGCCAAAGTCTTCAATCTTGTATCTTCATAGTCCAACAGTCCAGCGAAAGTATATAGTCCGGCTGTCCGAGGACCCCCTAATCCAGGACTCCCTCAGTCCCCTGAACCAGGCTTCAATGACGATGAGTCCGGCGCGCAGATTGTCTTCGGCATTGCAAGGCAGATTCCTCCTCCGAATACTCCATAGAATATTTTGAAAACAAGGATCATGTCCGACTCTGCAAAACAAATTCCACATACCACCGTAGAGAGTATAATATTTCACAAATCTAATCTGCTGACAAATTTCATAGCGTGACATCACGCCACGGCCCGGTCATTATTCGAACCGTTTTTCTAAACCATCTACTGCACATATTGCGAGGAGGTTTTCTTGGCACGTCTTGGCGAAGCAGAGATCGCGTCCCCTTATCACAGGATTCTCATCAATACGGGTGTGGGTAACCCAACTGCGCCATCAATCGTGGCGCTTGAGGAATAAGCGATTTTATGGGGCGAGTAGGGAGGCACACAGTTTCGACTGCCCTTATAAAGGGACAAGGAATCCTCTTTTTCACCCACGCCTTCTTCTTCCTTGCCCATCCATTCTTGCGCACTCGAGCTCCAGCGCCCAAGTTCTCATTTTCTCTGCAAAGCCATTCCAAACATGTCCGGAGCGGGAGGCAAGTGGATGGTCTCCTCTGTTACGGAGGAGAACATTACGAAGCTCCGGGAAGCTGGATACCTGGCCGCAGACATCGCGCACCGGCTCCCAGACGCGGGGCAGATTGTCCCTACTCCAGAACCCCACGAGAGGGTTGTATTCCTTACCCACTTCGTCCGCGGGCTGGGATTTCCCCTCCACCCATTTGTCCGCGGGCTCATGTTCTACTATGGGCTGGACTTCCATGATCTGGCCCCCAATTTCATCCTCAACATCTCGGCGTTTATCGTCGTGTGGGGGGCCTTCCTCCGCATCAAGCCCCACTTCGGCCTGTGGCTGAAGACCTTCAGCGTGAAACCGAATGTGGTGGTGAGCGGAGTGCGGAGGCATCATGGTGGGCAAAATGCCCAACGTCACCTGGCTCGAAGGCTCCTATGTGGAGACCGTGAATGGGTGGCAGTCGGGGTGGTTCTACATCACCGAGCCGCGTGACACCAACTGGGTGGCGGCCCCCGAATTTCGATCGGGCATCCCCATGCGGCTCACCTCCTGGAAAGAGAAGGGCCTATCTTGGGGTTCATCGGTGGAGCTGACCGGACTCCAGAACTGTGTTAAAAACATGATAAGCAAGAAAATCAAGCTTGTCAACGTGGTCCAGGTCATGCTCTTCCGCGGGATCCTTCCGTGTCAAAGACGGGCATTCAATATGTGGGAGTTCGACCCGGCCAAGCACCAGACACTGCGAGAGCTTTTCGACACGACGCACCAAGACGTCTTGAAGGTGTTGTTCAAGGCCACCGAGGTAGCTCCTCCCCTTATCGACGATCGCGGACTCAGCGCAAAGTGCCTTGCCAATCCAGTAAGCTGTTTATATCTCATAAGATGTTCCTTTCCTCAGTGTAATCATGTGAGGGATCTGAGCCTCCACGCCATTTAACAGGACTGGGTTGCGACAGCGGAGCGAATCGATTGTCCGGCCCCACTGCCCGAAGATCCAATAAGGGCTCTCTTAATGGAGATGCTGGTTCCAGCGCCCTATGAGGCACCGTAGCAGAAGGCTCTGAAGAAGCCGCAGGGACCAGGAAAGGTCTCCGGCGCAAGGTTGTATCGGACTCATCGTGTGATAACACCGAGGCGCCCTCCTCCCACGAAAACGAGGAGGAGGAAGAGGAAAGTTCTACCCCCCCCCCAGCCGGGGGAGACAAGAAAAGGAAGGCCGCCCCATCTGGGGAGGCCGAAGGGTCCAAGAAGGGAAGGACCCTCCTTCTGGACTACTCCACAATAGCCGCTTACATCGACGAGGAGTGGTTGCCCAGGGACAAGCCCCTGGCGAAGTCGTAAGTATCCGGATACCATAATAGTTCTGGTATGTTTTGTTTTATTGCTTCTTATCATGCCAAACATGATCATGCAGTCCCTCCAAAGCCCATATCTACGTATCCTCCTCGAATGAGTCTTTGGGCCAGTCGGCGATGAACAGCGATTCACTCCTGACCGCCACCTCCCCCCACCCTACGGACGACGTTGAGGTGTTGTGTCAAAGGGCGCTGAACCAAGGGGAGATAGTTCTGGAGGCGCCCCAAGGAGACATCCCAGATGTTGGGCGCATGGGGGGCAAGACTCCCATGGGCTCTAATGACGGGGCAACAAGTTTGGCCCCCAGTCGAAAACTGCGTTGGAACCTCCAATAGTTCTAGATGCTGTTAGGCGACCCCTCGCTAAGGGGGGCGAGCCGTCTGTGCCGATGGCCTTTGTCCGTCTAGAGGCATCGGAAAATTTGCTGGAAGCGCTTCGCGGCGCTTCCATTGACGAAGAGCACCGTACTATCATGAGTGCGGTGGTTGAGAAGGTTCGGTCCGCCAAAAGCAGACTGACTGAAGCCTGTGCCAGCCTCCTAACAGGCTTTGAGAAAATGTTACAGCATAGACAGTAGCCCCTGATGCTCTATTTGGTGTTCGCAAAGAAAGGCCGAACAGAGGATCAAATAATAATCACAGGAGTCTAATTAGAATATGTCTATGTGAATAAGCAGGCTTCGCTGCTGGCCGCGGCTGCTCGCACGGCGGAGTTCTCCGCACTGAAGCGGGACCTTGAGTGGTATGAGGAAGAGCTCGGCCTTACCAAGAGGCAGCTCGAAGAGAACAAAGGTAAGTGATACCCCGTCTGCATATTGATAAAGAAAAAGAAGGTGGTTGTTAGATCATAGGATCATCATCATGAATTTTGCTAGGGGCCACGACCGAAGTGGCGGCCCTAAAGAAGGTGCTGTCCGAGGCCGAACACAAAGTGGCCAAGGAGCGCACCGAGCGCGAGAAGCAAGAGGACCGAGTCGGCGAGGTTCAGCATGAGCTCCAGGATTTTGTCAAGAAATATGAGTCCTTGGGACGTGAATCTAAGACGTAGGGGTCCAAGCTTGCGAATGCCCTCGAGAACGCACGAAATGCCAAGGACGAAGCCCAAAAGGCCTTCAAGGAGATTCAGTTGGTCAAGAATATAGCGGCGGGTAAGGCATTCATTATGCAAAGCAAGCATGTGAAGGAAACTTTCCTTTTACTCAACCGAATGCGGAGCTCTCCAGGAGCGTTCGCAAATCTACCCAACAGTGTGTCGGATGCCATGGAGTTCTACCGGGCCGAGGAAGGGAGCTCGACGGAGAAGTTGTTTGGTCTCAGTATACTGGGACCGAGCATCCAATGCCCTTGAGTGACGAGTTGAAGCAAGTGGTCGAGCTTCACAAGGCGGCCGAACTGGCCATGAAGGGTCTCATAGTCCGGATGTGGCCTGACGAGCCCTTGCCTGGAAGCTACTTTGGCCTAGTAAGGCGGCTTATGAATGCATGCCCACAGTTTGAAGTCATAAAGCGGTCCATCTGCATTGAGGGTGCGCGCAGGGCCTTTGCCCGGGCAAAAGTGCACTGGGCGAAGATGGACGCCGAAAAGCTGGTGAAGGAGGGGCCGCCGGAGGGCAAGGAGCATCGCCACCCCGAAAAGTATTATGATAGTGTTCTGAAGGGTGCTCGCCTTGTGGCGGAGGAATGTGTTAAGGATGTAATATTTGAATGAATGTACTCATGTGATCCTGTAATATGAAATCGATTTCATGTGCGCTATATGACACTTGTTGATTTAAAATATTACCTTCTGTCTAGCTGTTTATAAAATCTGAGAGTTGGCTAGTCGTCAGCTTCTTCCCCCATGTAACTAGTACTGAGGTGTTCGGGATTAACCTGATCACTCTTTATCCCAGTTTTGGGTCCTTCGAAGGAGATGTTCAGCACAACGAACCAGGCAATCGGACTATAAAGCTTTATCACTCTCACTTAGTCATAGAAGTCTATAATTTCAAATTTTGGCGACGCCCCTAGTATTCGGAAGGCCGAACTTGGGGCGCTATGTACGCCTAAATCGGACAAGGCCGACTCCTCGCCCGAAGCGGAAAAATCTTTAAGGATTTGAGACCTCTCGAACAGCGACCAGCTCTCGCCGCATCATCACAGTCAGTTTTCGGCTTTCTCTACTGAGGTGCTTGTCCAGAAGAACCGGAACACAATCACAGTAGTTCTCCCAGTGCTAGCTTAGCCGATATAGCGGAACGTAAGGTACCAAAACATGGGAGTCGGGCAAACCCAACTATTGACCCAAGACATGATTCAGAGCTGATGCATATAATGCTATAAGTTCGGGGTGCCGCACTGTCGAAAGTGTTCAGACTTTTCATGCCGTGTTATGGGGTACACTGAAGCCCCTGGCGCACTGGATGTATCAGAATGTACGGGTGCAATTTGTCGTAAATAATTAGACAAGGGAAAAAGATGAAGGAATGCAATAATGAGCTAGTGTTGTACATTGTTATTTAAATGATACGTCAAAGGGTATGTATACAAGTAGCGCAATAAGTAAAAATAGGACCATTTGACATGTCCTATCCAAGGGCAAGATGCGTGTGGGTATGTAAAACAGGTATAGCGATCGTTATCAGAGACCACCTGGGGATTCCCTTGTACGTCAAAGCTTCTTGCTTCCTTGGTGTTTCCTTCCCGTGACGTGTCCGATAATCAGGCGATCGGAGAGGGCCTTCAGAGAATAGGGGCCTGAAAGGAAGAAAATGTTAAAGATATACGGGTCCTGAAGCGGTTGAGCCGCATTGTGGGCCGTGCCATAGCTGTGCCTCCGCCTATGCCGATGGTATCTTGAGTGCGTAATTATGTATGCGCGATACAAATTCCGCCGCTTGACTGGGACTAGGACGAAGGCCGAATTTCTAAGCGAGCTCTGAACGTGCCTGGCGATCCTGTTGCAGGGTACTCCGGACTCGCTTGAAGGTGTCCGGGGGATTTTTCGCCGAATTGGCGGTTTGCCTCAGAAGGCTGCTTTGTGCTTCTGCTGTGAGGGCCGCATTGTGCTCCTCCGTGTGGAGCGAGCGTTCTGTGTTTCCATTGGCTGTTATAACCTCGCCAGGTCCAGGCATTTTGAGCTTGAGGTATGCATAATGCGGTACCGCATTGAATCTGGCAAATGCGGTTCGTCCGAGCAGTGTTTGATAGCCACTACGGAAGGGGACGATATCGAAGATTAACTCCTCGCTTCGGAAGTTGTCCGGAGATCCGAAGACCACTTCCAGTGTGATTGAGTCCATGCAACAGGCCTCTACACCTGGTATGACACCTTTAAAGGTGCTTTTTGTGGGTTTGATCCTTGAGGGGTCTATACCCATTTTGTGCATTGTATCCTGATAGAGCAGGTTCAGGCTGCTGCCACCATCCATAAGGACTCGAGTGAGGTGAAATCCGTCAATGATGGGGTCAAGGACCAATGCGGCAGAACCGCCATGACGGATACTGGTGGGGTGGTCCCTGCGATCGAAAGTGATCGAACAAGAAGACCATGGGTTGACCTTTGGGGCGACTGGCTCCATCGCATAGACATCCCTTAGTGCACGCATCTGTTCCCGCTTGGGAATATGGGTTGCGTATATCATGTTCACCGTTTTCATTTGGGGTGGAAATTTCTTCTATCCTCCTGCGTTCGGCGGACGGGGCTCCTCCTCGTCGTCGCTATGCAGCCCCTTTTCCTTGTTTTTGGCATTCAACTTATCGGCCTGTTTGAACACACAACATTCTCTGTTAGTGTGGTTGACACGAGCTATCGAGTATGCGGTCCAAACTGGACGGGCCCGGATTGCTTCTTTTGAACGGTTTTTTCCGCTGACCGGATATAGAGCCACCGAATCTGGCATTAACTGTCGTGTCTTCGGTGTTGTCGCTGTTGTTACGACGCTTATGTCTGTTGCACCGTGGCCTACCGTTGCTATCTTTGGCATCTGAATTGCCAGGATTTCTTGATGTGTTGGTGCTGCGAGCCAGCCAGCTGTCCTCGCCCACACAAAAGCGGGTCGTGAGTGTCGTGAGGGCTGCCATGAACTTTGGCTTCTCTTGGCCGAGGTATCGGGCGAGCCACTCGTCGCGAATGTTATGCTTAAATGCCGCTAAGGCCTCGGCATCCGGACAGTCGGCAATTTGGTTCTTTTTAGTTAGGAAACGAGTCCAGAATTACCTAGTTGATTCCCCTGGCTGTTGGGTTATGTTACTCAAGTCATTGGCATCCGGTGGTCGCACATAAGTGCCCTGGAAGTTGTCAAGGAATGCGTCTTCCAAATTCTCCCAACTGCCAATGGAGTTTGCCGGCAGGCTATTCAGCCAATGCCGAGCCGACCCTTTGAGTATTAGTGGGAGGTAGTTGATGGCATGTAGATTGTCACCTCGGGCCATATGGACGTGGTGGAGGAAACCTTCAATCCATACCGCGAGGTCTGTTGTACCATCATATGATTCAACGTTCACGGGTTTAAAACCTTCTGGGAATTCGTGATCCATTACTTCGTCAGTGAAGCATAGGGGGTGTGCGGCGCCTCTATGCCGGGCTATGTCATGACGCAGTTCAAACGAGTCTCGTCTGCTGCATTCGGCCCGGCCGGATTTGCTTTTAGTATATCCGGCGTGACGGTCATCGTCACGCGTTGGGGCGCGCCCCCGTGATCCGTAGATCGATCTTGTATGTCCTGCTTTGTTTTCCAATACGTCTCGCAGATCCTGCGTGTTGCCCCGAGCCTTGGTGTTTTTGTTTAACTGGTGACGGGGTGCGGGCTGGACTTCAGGCTGATATGCTGCTTTGTCTCGGCCACGAGGTGGCCGGTTGGCCGTATCATACGCTGGAAGTGTAGGATTTAATGCTTCCTCCTCGAGTTGGGGTAGCAACATGCGCTTTGGGTAACTTTTGGTTGGGCGCTCTTGTTCGTATTCCTCGGCCGCAAGGACCTTAGTCCGTCTATCCGCTAGCAGATCTTGGTCAGCTTGAAGCTGTTGTTGCTTTTTCTTCTGGCTTTTTGCTATGGCTATAAGCCGGCGCTTGAAGCGCTCCTGCTCGACGGGATCCTCAGGCACGATAAATTGTTCGTCGCCGAGGCTCATCTCGTCTCCGGAGAGAGGCATGTAATTGTCATCCTCTGATTCTCCGTCTGCTGCCAGTTCCTTAGGGCTAGCTTGCCCATCCTCCCGCTCGAAGCCTGGCTTGAGGGGATTGTCTTCGTCTTCGGCACTATCCGCAGCGTTATTGTCTCTTGTGTCGGTATCGCTGATTTTGCTATGGCGGTGCTTAGAGCGGCGCCGATGACGCCGGTGCTTAGATTGCTTCTCGAGTGGATTATCCTCCGTTGCCTTATTGCCATCGCTTTCTTTGGGGGTGTCCACCATGTATATATCATATGATGAGGTGGCAGTCCAGCGCCCTGTGGGCGGTGGTTCCTGTTCTTCTCCTGCATCGTCGTCCATACCGTCAATGTCTTCGGAGCCGAAACCGAGCATGTCGGTTAAGTCGTCGACAGTGGCTATTAAGTGGGTGGTGGTGGGGAACGAATTTCTTCGTCGTCCGCTTCCCGCTCAAGCCGGACATAGTTCGTCCAAGGGCCTCCCAACAAATAGAGAGACCTTAATGAATTCAGCACATCGCCCAAGGGCGAGTGCTGAAAGATATCCGCGGAGGAAAACTCCATGAGCGGTTCCCAATCAGATTCGATAGGCATGGACGCAGGCGGTTCGGAGCCCGTGGCCGGGGATGAGTCAAAGGGTCCGGCAACACATGTCTCATAGGAGGTGAAGTCAGTATTCGGCTCTATCGCCGCTGAGTGTGCGGCCTCCATGACGGGGTCCATCCACCCATCCTCGGACGGCATGATCTGCTCCGGATTGAGGGCTGGAGTAGCCACAGGTGTGATCTCCCGAACATCATCCGACGGCAGAGCTAAGTCATGCTCGTCGTGACTGTGCGGCGCACCTGACATGGCTCGAATCCGTTGAAGATCAAGTCTCCGCGGATGTCGGTAGTATAGTTTAAGTTTCCAAACCTGACGTGACGGCCAGGGGCATAGCTCTCGATCTGCTCCAGATGGCCAAGCGAGTTGGCCCGTAGTACGAAGCCGCCGAATACGAAGATCTGTCCGAGGAGAAAAAACTCACCTTGGATCGCAGCGTTGCCGATGATCGAAGGATCCACCAAGCCTTTATCATGATGGCACAGTGGAACTCTCAATGAAAGCACCAATGCCGGTGTCAAAACCGGCGGATCTCGGGTAGGGGGTCCCGAATTGTGCATCTAAGGCGGATGGTAACAGGAGGCGGGACACAATGTTTACTCAGGTTCGGGCCCTCTCGATGGAGGTAATACCCTACTTCTTGCTTGATTGATCTTGATGATATGAGTATTACAAGAGTTGATCTACCACCAGATCATAGAGGCTAAACCCTAGAAGCTAGCCTATGATTATGATTGTTGTTGTCCTACGGACTAAATCCTCCGGTTTATATAGACACCGGAGGGGGCTAGGGTTACACAGAGTCGGTTACAAGGGAGGAGATCTACATATCCGAATTACCAAGCTTGCCTTCCACGCAAGGGAGAGTCCCACCCGGACACGGGACGAAGTCTTTAATCTTGTATCTTCATAGTCCAACAGTCCGGCCAAAATATATAGTCCGGTTGTCCGAGGACCCCCTAATCCATGACTCCCTCAGTAGCCCCTGAGACTCTATTCGGCTTTTGCAAAGAAGGGCCGAACAAAGGATCGAGTAGTTTTCGCAGGAGATAATATACGTGTCTATTTTGATAAATAGGCTTCACTGTTGGCGGCTTCCGCCTAGGCTGCTGAAGCTTCCGAACTCAAGCGGAAGCTGAAGCTGGCTGATGACGAGATCGACCGCATTAACAAGCGGTTCGATGAGGCACAAGGTATGCTTTTAAAAGATCCCTTGCAAGCCTAAATTGTAGTGCCAACTCAGATTTAAGCTCATGTGCTACTATGTGTATGATTATAGGCAGCGCGACTGAGGTCGAGACCCTCAAGAGTGCCCTTGTCGAAGCCAAGAAGGAGGCGAAGGCGAGCAAAGTGGCCACAGACAAACCGGCTGCGGATTTAAAGGCCGAGCAGGTTACCCATAGTAAGTATGAGGAGCGGGTGACCAAAGTGGAGCAGGTGCTCCAGGATGCCGCCAACAAGTGTGAGGCCTTGGAGGAGAGTAGTAAGGCCCAAATGACCGAACTCACCAAGGCTCCTCAAGAGGCAAAGGAGGCGCGGAGCGAGTCCCGGGCGGCTCGTGAGGAGATCAAGCAAGCCTAACAAATAGCGGCTGGTAAGCCTTTTCTTTTACAGAGTATATTTGGCGGTCGAAGATATGCTTTGCTAAAATCAACTATGGAGTGCTCCAGATGCCTTTGCGGATCTCCCGAGGAGTGCTGCCGATGCCGCATAGTATTTCCGGGCCCAAGAAGGGAACACAATGGAGAAGCTCTTCTGGTTGTAGTACTTGGCGCCGGGGCGGCCAACGCTGCTAAACAACCAGATGATGCAGCTGGCTGAGCTGCATAGGATGTCCGGTTTGGCCATGAAGGACATTATAGTCCGGCTATGGCCAGCCGGACCCATTCCTATCAGCTACTTCATTCTGGTCAAGCGGCTTGGCGACGCCTTGCCTCGAGTTGAGGCTGTGAAGCGCTCGGCGTGCATAGAGGGCATGCAGATGGCTTTTGCCCGTGTCAAGATGCACTGGGCAAAGATGAAGGCCGCTGTTGTGGCAGTCGAGGGTCCGCCCGAAGGCAAGGATTACCGCAAGCCGGAGCGATACTTGGATGAAGTCCTGGAGGGTGCCTGATACGTCTCCAGTGTATCTACTTTTCCAAACACTTTTGCCCTTGTTTTGGACTTTAACTTGCATGATTTGAATGGAACTAACCCGGACTGACGCTGTTTTCAGCAGAATTGCCATGGTATTATTTTTGTGCAGAAATAAAAGTTCTCGAAATGACCTGAAAATCCACGGAGACATGTTTTGGAAATAATAAAAAATACTAGCGAAAGAATCAGCATTAGGGGGCCCACACCCTGTCCACGAGGGTGCAGGGCGCGCCCACCCCCCTGGGGCACGCCCCCTGCCTCGTGGCCCCCCTGAGACTCCACCGACCTCAACTCCAACTCCATATATTCATGTTCAGGGAGAAAAAATTAGAGAGAAGGATTCATCACGTTTTATGATATGGAGCCGCCGCCAGGCCCTAATCTTTCTCGGGAGGGCTGATCTGGAGTCCGTTCGGGGCTTCGAAGAGGGGAATCCGTCACCATCTCATCATCAACCATCCTCCATCACCAATTTCATGATGCTCACCGCCGTGCGTGAGTAATTCCATCATAGGCTTGCTGGACAGTGATGGGTTGGACGAGATTTATCATGTAATCGAGTTATTTTTGTTAGGGTTTGATCCCTAGTATCCATTATGTTCTGAGATTGATGTTGCTATGACTTTTCTATTCTTAATGCTTGTCACTAGGGACCGAGTGCCATGATTTCAGATCTGAACCTATTATGTTTTCATGAATATATGTGAGTTATTGATTCTATCTTGCAAGTCAATAGTAAACTACTATGTGTTATGATCCGACAACCCCGAAGTCACAATAATCGGGACCACTCCCGGTGATGACCGTAGTTTGAGGAGTTCATATGTATTCACTAAGTGTTAATGCTTTGGTCCAGTACTCTATTAAAAGGAGGCTTAATATCCCTTAGTTTCCAATAGGACCCCGCTGCCACGGGAGGGTAGGACAAAAGATGTCATGCAAGTTCTTTTCCATAAGCACGTATGACTATATTCGGAATACGTGGCTACATTGCATTGATGAACTGGAGCTAGTTCTGTGTCACGCTATGTTATAATTGTTGCATGAGTAATTGCATCTGGCATAATTATCCATCATTGATTCATTGCCTACGAGCTTTTCATATATTGATCTTTGCTTAGTTACTTTTTCGTTGCCATTGTTACAATTACTACAAAAACTACTACTGTTACTTTTGCCACCGTTACCGTTACTTCCATACTACTTTGCTACTAAATACTTTGCTGCAGATATTAAGTCTTCCAGGTGTGGTTGAATTGACAACTCAGCTGCTAATACTTGAGAATATTCTTTGGCTCCCCTTATGTCGAATCAATAAATTTGGGTTGAATACTCTACCCTCGAAAACTAATGCGATCCCCTATACTTGTGGGTTATCAAGACTATTTTCTGGCGCTGTTGCCGGGGACCACAACTCTATTGTTTGAGTTATTTGGGATTTATATCTATTGATCACTATGAGGAACTTGAAAAACAAAAAAACCAAGATTTATCCCTCAACCATGAGGGGAGGTAAAAATCTGCCATCTAGCTCTGCACTTGATTCACCTTCTGTTATGAGTAAACTTGCGACACCTACTCCTGCTATTGATTCTGATATGTCGCATGTTATTGATGATGCCACTTCTGCTATGAATGATGCTTATGATGAAACTACTTATATGCTTGATAATACTATGCCATTAGGTGAATTTCTTGATGAACAACTTGCTAGGGTTAGAGAGAATGAAATTATTGAAACTGATAATATTGATGATAGTGATGATGAAGATTCTCCCCTAGAGATGAATTGCCTGATGTGCCTGAGGGTTATGTTATGCATGAAGAAGTGCTAGAGACTTTTTTGCTTGCAAAGATAGATATGATCTTAAGAAACTGTTAGCTAAGCTGAAAGAAAAATCTCTGAATGCTAGAATGAAATATGACCCTGCTTTGGCTACTTCACCTATCTGTATCTCTGATAAGGATTATGATTTCTCTGTCAATCCTTAGTTGATTACTTTGGTTGAATCTAATCATTTTTATGGCTATGAATCTGAAACTATTGTGGCACATCTTACTAAATTGAATGATATAGCCACCCTATTTACTCAAGAGGAAAAAATTCGTTACTACTATATCCTTAAGTTATTTCCATTATCATTAAAGGGTGATGCTAAAACGTGGTTTAATTCTCTTACTCCTGGTTGTGTGCGTAGTCCCCAAGATATGATTTATTACTTCTCTGCTAAATATTTGCCAGCTCATAAGAAACAAGTTGCCTTAAGGGAAATATATAATTTTGTGCAAATTGAAGAAGAGAGTCTCCCACAAGCTTGGGGGAGGCTTCTCCAATTACTTAATGCTTTGCCTGATCATCCTCTCAAGAAAAATGAAATACTTGATATCTTTTATAATTGACTAACTGATGCTTCCAGAGACCACCTGGATAGTTGTGCTGGTTGTGTTTTCAGGGAAAGAACTGTTGAGCAAGCTGAATTGCTATTGAATAATATATTGAGTAATGATAATGATTGTACACTTCCTGAACCAACTCCTAAGCCAACTCCAAAGAAAAGGGGTAATCTATTTCTCAGTCCTGAAGATATGCAAGAGGCAAAGAAATCTATGAAAGAAAAGGGTATTAAAGTTGCAAATGTTAAGAATTTACCACCTATTGAAGAAATACATGGTCTTGATAACCCGACACAGGTAGTAAAGGTTAGATGAGGGTGATATTCCTCGTAATAAGTCTGCTAGCCAATGCTTAGATGAGTTTGATAATTTTATTGTTAAACAAGAAAATAGACAATTGAAACATAATGTTTATATGATTGAACACTTGAGTGATTATATGTCTAGAGTTAAAGGTGAACTTAAACTTATTAGTAAACATGCTTCTATGGTTACGACTCAAGTAGAACAAGTGCTTAAAGCACAAGATGATTTTCTCAATGAATTAAAGAATAAGAAAAATGATAATGCTATTTGAGTTATGACTAGAGGGGGTAAAATGACTCAGGAACATTTGTATCCTGAGGGCCACCCTATGAGAGTTGAGCAAGATTCTCAGAGAACTAATGTTGATGCACCTAGTCCTTCTAAGAAGAAAAAGAAAAATGATAGGACTTTGCATGCTCCTGGTGAACCTGTTGTTGACACACCTGAGAATCCCAATGATATTTCTAATGCTGAAACACAATCTGGTAATGAACATGAACATAGTGATAATGTTAATGATGATGTTCATGTTGATGCTCAACCTAGCAATAACAATGATGTGGAGATTGAACCTGCTGTTGATCTTGATAACCCACAATCAAAGAATCAACGTTATGATAAGAGAGAATTCGTTGCTAGGAAGCACGGTAAAGAAAGAGAACCATGGGTTCAGAAACCTATGCCTTTCCCTCCTAAACCATCCAAGAAAAAGGATGATGAGGATTTTGAGCGCTTTGCTGAAATGATTTGACCTATCTTTTTGCGTATCATTTGACTGATATGCTTAAAATGAATCCTTATGATAAGTACATGAAATATATTGTTACAAATAAAAGAAATATACCTGAAGCTGCAATTTCCACCATGCTTGCTAATTATACTTTTAAAGGTGAAATACCTAAGAAACAAGGAGATCCAGGAGTACCAACTATACCATGATCCATTAAAAGAAACTATGTTAAAACTGCTTTATGTGATCTTGGAGCCGGTGTTAGTGTTATGCCTCTCTCTTTATATCGTAGACTTGATCTGAATAAATTGACACCTACTAAAATATCTTTGCAAATGGCCGACAAATCAACTGCTATACCTGTCGGTATTTGTGAGGATGTGCCTGTTGTGGTTGCAAACATTACTATTTTAACGGACTTTGTTATTCCTAATATTCCCGAGGACGATAGTATGTTGATTATCCTTGGTAGACCCTTTTTGAATACTACAGAGGCTGTTATTGATTGCAACAAAGGCAATGTCACTTTTCATGTTAATGGTAACACTACAAAAAAAAAGACACATCCGTGACACTTTGGGCCGAACGAAATTTTTTCTGTCATACATATGACACTTCTATGACGATAACTGTGACAAAACCCGGTATCATCATAGATGTGGTGGGCTCATACTTCTATGACAAAAAATCATGATAGAAAATGGGCTTTTCATCCTGGGCGGGCCGGAGACGCAGCTGCATGACATTCTTTAGGCCGTCCATGATGGAAAAAACCATGGTAGAAACAAGGGGGGGGGAATTTTGGGGAATTCCCGGTTACGGTGGGAGGTCGGGGGCCGAGCGATGCGCGTTTATCTCGTACACGTACGCGCGTGTGTGCGAGGCGTTGGCTCTAACTGAACCCGAGCGAGGCGTTGGGCTCTAACTGAACCCGAGCGATTGCACTGCAAGCTACGCGTTATTAGACCCGAGGGATCGATCGATGGCTGTTAACAGAACCCGATCAAGCGATTCCTTCGCTACTGCTGCTAACTGAAGCTGATCGATGGGATGAACAGTGAGCGTTGCGGGGGGGGGGGGGGTTTGGATGAACAATGAGGGGTGGCGCTGCCTCTGGATGAACAGGACCCCGTGGTGTGGTGGAGGGCTGGATGAACAGTAGACGGTGGAGGGGTGCCCCTGGTGGGGTGGATGAACAGGACCCCGTGGTGTGGAGGGCTGGATGAACAGTAGACGGTGGAGGGGTGGTTGAACAGTAGCCGGTGGAGTAGAGCATGGTGGAGGCTGGATGAACAGGAGCCGGTGGAGGCTGGACAAGGTCGACGGTAGCCCGTGGAGGCTGGAGGAGGTCGACGGTGGAGATGAACAGTATCCCGTGGAGTACCGTTTCGCGGTACGCCACACCCCTCTCGATGAACAGGACCCCCATTTCGACCGCAGCGCTCCAACACAAGTCCGTTTCCTCCATTTTGCGGTATGCCACACCCCTCCCGATGAACAGGATCCCGTTTCGAACGTGGCCGGTCGAACACGAGGCCGTTTCCTCTGTTGTGCGCTACGCTAGGCCTCGTTTCCATCGCCTGTTCCGTCCAAGCCCTCCCGATGAACACGACCACGCATTCCGTTCCGACCCAGTCGGTTGGCTCCCAAGCGTTCCGTTGCCTCCCAATGAACACGACGCATTCCGTTGCCTCCCCATGAACATGACGCATTCCATTGCCTCCCCATGAACACGACGATGACGCTGTTTCTCCGTTCCGACCCAGCCATGTACACGAGCCCTCGCCATACGTATGCGTGAGTAGGCGTTCGAGACCCTGCCCGTATGCACATAGGTGGCCGTATTTTCTTTCTTGCACCCTGGCCGTTGTACGTACGTGTACATGCTACGTGCGCGCCTCTACATCCACCAGTATATATGTACATACACGTTCACGACCAGAATGACAACGCTACGTATGCTTTGACCAGGTGGGTCCCAACTGTCAGGCACTTCCTTGCGTGTGAAGATGTAGCTGGTGGGTCCCAGCAGTCAAGGGCAAACGTTTTTTTCATGAAATACGGTGGCCCGTTCAGTGGGTCCCCGCTGTCAGGTGGAGGAATAATTATTTTGCGCGTAATAAGGAGGCACTTCCTTGCTGCGGCCGTGGACACGGCCGTCAGCGTCTCCACGCACAGTACTCTTCCGATGGAAGTCGGTCGTTGACCACATTGACCACGCCGCGCTGAGAGCACCACGGCGGTGGACGACGGCGAGGCCTAGGAAGGGGACGACGCGGATCCGGGGAAGACGCGGCAGTGAAAGCCCGCGTGGAGAGGAGTACGAGGGTTCACTGGTTCGGCCGCGGTGTGAGGCTGCCGTCGCTGCAGGGCCTGGCCAGCGGTGGGAATAGTAGGGGGCGATGAGGCCTCCGCGGCAGCACAGCCATCCACGGGAGGCAGGAGCATGCGGCACGACCGGTGCTGCTTTGGGCGGCTGGAGCAAGAAGACCGGAGGTTGAAGAAGCACTACGGCCGTTGGATGGACATTGTACGGTCACTAGAGCTAGAATCGTTCATATTGACTAAGTTGACAAAGCCCTTCGCCCCCGTCAACTTAGTAGGCTCACAAGTCAGCCTCCCACCAAGGTGGGTCCCAGCTAGCCGCGGAGTATTCATTTTTTTGTGCGTAATAAGGAGGCACTTTCGGTGGGTCCGAGCTGACAGCGGGGGGAACATTTTATTCGCGAAATACGGTGGCCCGTCCGGTGGGTCCCAGCAGTCAGGGGGAAACAATTTTTTTCGCAAAATACTGGTGGCCCGTCCGGTGGGTCCCCGCTGTCAGGTGGAGGAATAATTATTTTCCGCGTAATAAGGAGGCACTTCCTTGCGGCTGCCGTGGACCCATCTGTCAGCCTCTGCACGTACAGTACTCTTCCGATGGAAGTCGGTCATTGACCACATTGACCACGCCGCGCCGAGAGCACCACGGCGGTGGACGACGGCAAGGCCTAGGAAGGGGACGACGCGGAGCTGGGGAAGACGTGGCAGTGGATGCCCACACGAAGAGGAGTACGAGCGTTCACCGGTTTGGCTGCGGTGTGAGGCTGTCGTCGCCGCAGAATAACAAGGGGTGTGGGTGAGTAGAGGGATGCCCTGGCCAGCGGTGGGAGTACTAGGGGGCGCTGAGGCCTGCGCGGCAGCACAACCGGCCACGTGAGGCGGGAGTAGGCGGTCCCGCCGGCGCTGCTTTGGCGGCTGGAGCAAGAAGATCAGAGATTGAAGAAACACGACGGCCGTTGGATTGACATCCAACGGTTACGTCTGCTAGAATCGTTTGTTGACGTATATAATAACTAAAAAAATCTTGCATACGCGTCAACTAAACAGGCCCACAAGTCAGACCACTCCCTCTTTTTTAATAATTTATATATAGCTCATGGCAACTTCTTATGTAATTTATTGCAGTCATTTTTTTGGTTGGCCAGGGCCAATTTCGCATATTTCTGTGGGTTCCAAACTATTTTTAATAGCGAAATGTCGAGCCAGATTTACAGTACTTTGAAGATATATTTAAATTAGTTTAATGCCCAGTGAAATAGGAATATGAAAATGTGATAAAATTTAGAAAATATAAAGTAATTGCCAATTTGTCATCTGTTTTTATATTTACAACCCATTTCATATTACTTTCAAGATTTGCAGGCGTCTTGAAAGAGTTGCAGCCCATCACGGCGTAGAAAAATAAGTAGGTCTGGATTGGGTATTCTTCAGAAAAAATAAACTGGGCTCATTTTCACAAAGAAAAAATAGCTGGGCTGGTCACATGGTGAACATAAAATATAAGCCTGGGCTTGACGGGCCACAGCCCAGTTCAAACCCTGCTCCGTCTCAACAATACCAAACAAAAAAAATACTGCTCGAGTAGCTACGTCCCAGGTGTCAGCCGATCTTGTGTTGTTCTCTTTTCTATTGACTATATACGCTCACAATGTCGTGGGTCCCAGATGTCAGGAAAACACTAGGAGGAAGCATTTTATTTTTCCATACGCTGACGTGGTGGGCCCCTACTGTCATCCTCTCCACGTACTTCTGCCGATTCCTGTTGTTTGTTGACCATGTTGAAAACACGAGAGGGCGGCGCCGCGGCGAGCGCACCAAAGCGCGCGGAGGACGTCGGCGTTAACAATTTAGGAGACGGTGGGGCGGCGATGCATGCGCTGAGGCGCAGCCAGCCGTGGGAGGCAGAAGCAGGCGGCCGTGCCGGCGCTGGTTTGGTTTTGGCAGCTGGAGGAAGACAGGACTGAAGAAACACGACAGACTATAAAAGCAGCAGGAGTACTTAACAACCTTAACTGAAACCAGTAGGGGCACTTAACAACCAAAGCTGAAAGCAGTATGAGTACTTATACAGGTTCAACCGTACAAAGCACGCCTCGAACAGTGCTACTTTGCCTACAGTTAACCAAGGGTGAGGCCGCCAAGCCCCAAGACAAGGCCCAGGCGCCACCCCGCGCATCCACAACCTTCTGAAAGCGGCTTCACCTTGCAACATGGTCAATAAATAGGATATTCGCTTTAGAGCCATGGAAAAGCATGAACATAATCTTCTATCCTATTCTCCAAGATGGACGAGCCTTCATTATTTGAGACCACCCATGAATAAGTATCTTTTCACCTCCAAGGGGAATTGAGTAGGTCGACATAAACATCATGTTATGACCAAGCGCAAGTCTGACCTGACCATGGTCAGGTATCTGTATAGGAACAATAGAACTCGGCAGTTCATGTTTCAATAAGATGACAGCTGTAAAACTGTGTATAAGCAATAGTTTATGAACAACATATATAACAGAAAACAGCTCGTACCATAAGTTTCACGACACAGTTGGACCTGTTCAACGAGTGCAGCAGTGGCACACATATCCCACGTGGCCTTCCACCGTTGAAACGCCCCACAAGGACCTCAAGACGATCAATAAAGTGTAGGACCTTGTGGATGTTGATCCAGTCAACTTCAGTGCCATTAGTAACAACCGAGTTACTACAGAGTAACAAACGAGCATACTGCTTAACTCTGAAAAACCTACACGTGCCACCAATTATAAGAAAATATTAGTTAGAAGTAGCATCTTCGTGAGAGATTCGTTGCTACTTCTAAAGTTAAATTGTGATTAGTTAGACAGAATAGGTGGATTAAGAAGTAATCGAGGAAACAAGCAAGAACCAGATACAAAACTAACATGGATGAACAATTGGAACGACGTCGGGGTGGAAGATTGCAGTGAAGATGAGACCAGGTTCTGCTATTTCCATCAACATTCGTGCACCAACTTTCAGTCCGTAACACTTGAGAAAGTTTATCCAAGTTCGGCCATAAAAAAAGCAGCGATCTTCTTGGTTCATGAACCCAACTCGGAACTTATATCCATGGCTTGTCTTCACTGTGACCATTAAACTTGTGTATTCAGTTATGGCAAGGCCGAGCATCTTGAGTACATGTGCTCTGGCAGAGCAAAGAATACACTGCAGGAAAAATAATATGAGAACACAGCATGTTAAAAAATATCACCCTCCCGGTTAGAAAAGAGGATTCTAGGAACATACTGTGCGCGTTTCAAAATGTTGTGTTAGGATGAGAAGGAACAAGTGTGGCGTCTCGCCGAGGGCGCAGAAACCTGTAGGGTACTCGCACTTTGGGCACTGCAAATGAAACACACTAGATTCAGTAGGAAGAAAAATGCATCAACGGCGGCGGCTGCCATCCTAGGATTACCTGCGACCAAGGGACTTGGGTTTATTGGGGATGGATGAAGAATTCGTACCTGGTTCTCCATGAGAAAACCCTATGCAATCGCCGAGAGGGGGTTTTCTCTGAACAAGCAAACGAGGGAGAAGGGGATTCAGGCCCAGTGAAATATTGCCGCTTCGTCCGTCCAGCTTACTGCTAAAGCTGGAAAGGGGGGTTGTGATTTGATGGCTCATTGGACATTACTGCGGCGCTACAACCGGGGTGTGTCTACCATGAAGTTGTGCACTCTAATTTGTGCATATGGCACGTGGACCCCTTTGCCGGTTGCCCCACATATCAGCGAAAGGAAGTAGAAAGACAGGAGTAACTAGTTACACATAAATATATTTTTTGAGAGAGAGATACTCCCTCTGTAAACAAATATACAAATCTTTTATATCGCAGGATCACCTTGCCGAGAGATATACTCCCTCTGCAACGCACGAGCATTATGGGGGTTCAGCTTTTTTTATGGGGGTTCAGCTGAGAATATAATACTCAGATAGGCTCACGGTTCTGGACTTTGGGGGCCGCTGGCCGACCCTACATGTTTGGGGGCCCATGTGTTCTAGCTCAGCGCTTTTCATGTTGCAAGCGATCGGTACGGCGCTGGTTTTAGTGCTGTCGCAAGGCGAATACACAAAATTGAATAAAGCACGGCAGTTGTTGGAATGAAAACGAACGGCAGTTCCTAACCAGCAATCAGATTTGCAATTCTATCAACGATATACCATGTGATAAATAATATTGTCAAACTACTTATACACACAGGACACTTGTTTCACCACACCAAATTATTACATCAAAATCTCTCGGAGGATAGATCAGTTCGGCAGTTGCGTGCTTCTACTAAAGAATTTCAAAGTTGATTTGGACCAGCTCTCCTTGCTGAGAAAGTTCGATTTTGACATCATCCCCTACCACAAGATATGATTTAGATGTGAACCTTTGTCAGGACCCCGATTCAAGGTCACATCGATCCAGCGTGTAACACATCATATCACTTTGCGGCCTCACGCACGGTACTCCCACGGGTGCCACCTTACCTGGCCCGGGACCGTTTGCGCCTTTTGGCTCACGTATATGATAGTGTCTCTAGCATCCATATGACAGAGAACCCGGGCCGACATGGCTAGTCGTGAACCCAAAGCGGCGCTAACCTATGAGGACAGGCATACATGAATCACATCGAACATGTCGGTCATCAACGTGTGAATCCGGGCTGTAGCACTGGGCTAACAGGACTCCGGTAACCCGGGCTGTAGCAGGCTAGGCAGGACTCCGGATGTCACCGCGTGACATTTCCCCGAAGGGACAGACACAGGAACGAAGTGAATCACATGCCGGCCAGTCAAGTGTCCAAGCAGTAGTGCTGGGCTAGCAGGACTCCGGTGAACCGGGCTGTAGCGGACTACTATCGCTCAGAAGCACAAGACTTACATTTCCCCATATGAAAGGCTGCCAAGGATAAACAACTAGATAGTCGGATCCCACCCATACCAAGCATTTCAATCATACACACAATATGCCCGATATGAGTAGATACAACATGGCATCACAACAAGACTCTACGACTCCAAATATTTATTCATTAGGCTCCGAAGAGCGAGATATTACAAACATGGGTCTCATGACCCAACAATCAGAGCATACAAGTCAAAGCACATGCGGAAGCTAAACATGTCTGAGTACAGACATCTACAAATGAAAAAGGCTGAGAAGCCTGACTATCTACCAGATCCTGCCGAGGGCACAAGATCGTAGCTGAGGTATCAAGCTAAACGTCGAAGTCCAAGCGGTACTACTAGCGAGACCGAAGTCTCTCTGCAAAAACATAAAATAGGCAAACGTGAGTACAAACGTACTCAGCAAGACTTACATCAGAACTAACTACATATGCATCAGTTTCAATAAAGGGGGTGGTGGAGTTTAACTGCAGCAAGCCAGCTTTGACCCGGTGGCTATCCTGAACTACGACTGCAAGTAACTCTTTGAGGTGGCGCACACGAGTCCACATATTCACCAACCAATACACCACTATGGATCCACTTCCGTCTCCCTACGAGAAGGCCATCCATAGCACTCACGCTTATCTTGCGTATTTTAGAGTATCCACTTTCACTTGTCTATGAACTGTTATAGGCAACCCAGAAGTCCATTACCGCGGACACGGCTATTCGAATAGATGATGTTAACCCTGCAGGGGTGTACTTCTTCACACACGCTCTCACCACTTACCGCCGTTTACACGACATGTACTCGACAACCTTCAAGCGGAAGCCCAGCGAGGGTGTCGGCCACAGCCTACCTAAACACTCAAGTCTCTAGTCCAGGTTTATCGCCTATTCGGGTTCCATCCATGAGGAGATCCGGCCGGAGTTTCGCTCACAGCCCCAAACGATGTGTGCAGGGTTCCCGAGACACCAAACGGGCGAATCGGTACACCGTGCCACGTGCCTACCGCAACACAGCCCACCCCTATGGTCAGCGCTGCGTGCGGCCCCCAGCATACTACAAACACCAGAAACTACTTGCAACTCCTGGACAGAGGACAAGGGTGATTAAGAAGCCGAGAGAGTCAATTAAGGATCCCAATGTGTGGTAGTAACTGTTTCATGGATCACAAACACAGAACTCAGTTCCTGAGGACGGCTTCAATGAGACAACCCACCATGTACTCCTACATGGCCTCTCACCAATACCTTTACCAAATCGTATTCACACACTTAGCTCACACACAGTAGGACATGTTCATCACCATTCCAATTCATTCCCGATGAATCAGACCCGACTCAACTCTAAGCAGTAGCAGGCATGACAAACAAGCATGAATGAGTAGGCACAACATGGGCTCAAACAACTCCTACTCATGCTAGTGGGTTTCATCTATTTACTGTGGCAATGACAGGTCATGCAAAGGATAAAGGGGTTCAGCTACCGCAGCAAGTAACACATGAATCGTTGTTGTCCTAATGCAATAAAAGAGAGCAGGAGCGAGAGAGTGGGATTTTATCGGAATGAACAAGGGGGTTTTGCTTGCCTGGCACTTCTGAAGATAACATTGAGTCTTCATCAGTGTCAACGACCACATCGTCGGAACCACGTCTACTGAGAGGGGACAATTACCGGCAAACAAAGAGGAACACAATCAATGCAATGCCACAATATGATGCATGATCATGACATGGCAATATGCTGTAATTTGAGCTAATGCATCTAGCTATGATTTAAATGAAGTTGGTTTGAATACATGATTCAAAATCCAACTCCATATATGACTATTTAAATGTCCTTTATTTGTTTTGCCCAAAACAGAGGACAAACATTGTGCAAACATGCATGAAAATGGTACAGATGGATTCCTTGAATTTTTCTGATAATTTTTCATATATAAATCTTTTCATTTGGAGCTATAGATTAATTTCTATGATTTTTCAAAGTTTTGGATATTTTCTGAATTAAACAAATCATTTAAGATTTAATTAAAATTTAGAAAAGGATTACTGCGTCAGCCTGACATCATCATGACGTCAGCAAGTCAACGAGGCACGGTCCAGGTCAAACCTGGACGGTGGGGCCCGCGTGTCAGTGTCATTAGACTAACTAATTTTAGTTAGTACTAATCTTAGTTAATTAGCGGGGGTGGCCCCACATGTCAGTGAAACAACGGGTCATTAGTCCTAATCTAATTTAGTCAGAGGCGGGGCCCACATGTGTTGACCCCAGGGAGGTCAAACCCCGGGTCAGACGGTCAAACCCGCCGGCGGCTCGTCGCCGGCGAGGCCAGGCGCGGCGGAGCAGCGCGGAAAATGCCCACAGGCAATGGTTTTGGGCGTGGAGAGGCTCTACGAAGAGCTGCTGCTCGCGCGCGGCTAACAGAGCAGACAGCAGGAGCTGGGGTGGCCGGAGATGACCGCGGCGAGGTCATCCGCGGCGGCCGGAGTTCGGACACGCGCGGGTTCAGTGTTCTGGTGCACGGCAGGACCATCTGGTGGTCGGGGCCGTCTCCTAGGAGCAACCCGAGCACGATTACATGCTCAGGTTCAAGCTACGGCGCCTGTGGCCGCGACGGCGCCATGGCCGGCGGCGAGGTGGTCTCGGCTCCGGTGAAATCAACGGCTACACGGTGCAATCGATGCGGGGAGGAGGGGGGTTAGGGGCAGGAGCTCACAGCGGTTGCAACGGGGGCATCGGCGAGCTCGGGGAGGGGCTGGTGACGACGGGAGGTCGCCGGCGATCTCGGTGACCCGAGGTTGAAGAAGACGATGGCGACGGCGATGCAGTGCTCCCCCGGTCGTTTGGCTCGGCGTGGACGAGGAGGGCGAAGAAGCGGAGCTCGGGGTCGCGGAGAGGGAGCGCGGGAGTGGCTGTGGCCGCGGCGGCAGAGAGCGCGGCGGTGACAGCGGCGCTCGGGCGCGGTTGAGAGAGAGGGGCAGAGGTGAGGGAGAGAGCAGAGGAGGGGAGAGTGGCGTCCAGGGGTCGAGGCGGCGCCGAGGAGAAGACGCGAGGCATCGCGGTGGCCTCGATGACGCAGGCGAGCAGGGAGGTGCGTGGCGCCGCGGGCGCGCGTGCGCTGTCTCCCTCCCCTGCCTACTGGCAGAGGTAGGGGACGACTGGCATCGGCGAGCTGGGCTGGGCCGGCTCCTGGGCCGCACAGGTAATTGGCCCAGGTACTAACTCTCTCTCTGCTTTCCTGTTTATTAATGTTTTCTATTATTCTGTAATCTTTGTGGCTTTTCTAAAAATACCTAGACCCTTTCAAAAATCACCAAACTGTACATGCCCACTGTATAGAATATATCCAACATGGAACATTTCAGTTTAGGATTATTTAGGCATTTTAAATATTTATAGCATTTAAATGCCCAAATTCAAATATGATATGATTTAATTCAAAAAAAATCCATAATGGCCTAGAAATATGTGCATGACTTTTGGCAGAGGTTTTCCCCTTTGACAAAAATCATGAACTTTTCTAAAGGGCATTTGGAATAATTGAAAATATTTTTATAATGATCCTAATTGCATTCCATTTGGTGCTAGGGTTTGTCATCCCCATTTCAAAATTTAAATGGAATTAAATCATGATGCAGGATGATGATGCAAAGACAAGCAAGGCTAAGCTAGGGCTGTGACAACCTTGACCATCCTTTAGCATCAATCATCATGCGACCATCCTTTGTACTTACGGTATATTGAGCAGGTTCATTCACACCAAGGCTGCGCATGGTAAGAGAAACTTGGCCGCGGTCGCCCGGATTGTTGAACGACTCCCTCGTTGCTCTAGAAATTCTCTGTTTGCAAACAAGAAGACATACCCAAATAGCTAGATCAACACAGTGAATCATGTGAAACAACATGGAAAGAAAAAAGAACGAAGCACTTGGGCGGCCAATGCTTATCAAGAAGCTGGACACGTCGGTTTTTGTAAGGACTTTGGTATATGAAGTGCGAACTGCAGCCCAGTCTGTTGCCGGTGCAACTGCACGGACCGGAGCAGATGCAAGTGCAAGTGTTGGTGCAGGTGCCGAAGCCGCCGCCGCTGCCGGAGATGGTGCTCCTTGAAGAGCTGGTGCCGGTGTCGGAGCAGGTGCCGGTGTCGGAGCAGGTGCCGGTGTCGATGCCCGATCCTCCGGTAGATTAGACTGATCCGCTGACGTGGTCAGTGCCCAATCCTCAGCTGGATTAGACTGAGCTGCTGCCGCTGTCAGTGCTAGAGCAACTACCAGTGCTCGATCTGTGCGAGACAGCGGTTATCGTGTCTGGTCTGCTATGATCAGCTTTCTAACTTGACTAGGATCCGTGACCGTGATCCAGTCTTTTTCTTCATTTCTTTTAAACGCAAGAAGGACTAATTGTGACATTTTTGTTAAACCAAACTGCATTTCATCATAGGGATTCAGCTTGTACTCACACAACAGACTGATCCAATTTTTTCCAGTAATAGAAGTGATGGACGGTGCCTTCGTTACTGAGACGACATAAGAGGTGAAACCTGCAAAAATAGCCATCGTAGAGAAAACCAAACGGTTTATTCTGTGATGAATGTCACATGGCAAAACCTGCATCGTAAAATTGCAGGAAAATAAAGAAAACATGACATTAAATCAATAGAATTTAGACAGTAAATCAATAAGATTTACTTGATGTGACACGAGTGAATCCTTACCAGGAAATCACTATGTTGAAGTACTAAACAGAAGATTGATCGTCCAACTACGCATGGCATGCAGGGGCCCCGCCTACTCCCACAAGCAGGACAGTCCAAAGGTCGTGACAAATCGTATGGACCGAACATCCATGGGACTGGAAATCCTGGTGGGTGCGATAAACCCTGCAATGCATACAAATATTGGAGTGCAACCATAATTGATAGACCGTCCTCACAAAAAATATGATATGGATACTTCAAGATATAAGACTGAATTGAGTGGACAGACATTAACATAGACCGTTCTCAGGACTGACCACACACCAAAAGCGGCAGTACTAATAAACAATACAGGGTTCACAACCACAAATGAAGTACTGAACAATAGTACTTACTACAGACAACCAAAGTTGCACTAACTAAACTCTGCAGACTATTTCTTGCCAGCGACCTATGGGATGAACCCCGCATAACAGACTAGGCCATGGACTTTGTGTGAGATGTCTACATGCACCATCACCATCTTGTCAACCTTGAAGAACCTAACAGAGTGGTCTTTCCACTCATAAACATGATGATGAAGACGGGCCGCATCAGATTTTTTGGGAAGCTTTACAAGAACCACACCCTTCGTAATCAAAGGCACAGCCAGGAAATTGTTGTGGTCAAGTACAGCCTCGAGAACATGCCTGACAACAATGCTATAGGAAAACACTAGTTCAGGACACGTGGCGACAAGGACACAGCAGCTGGATAGTTCAGCAATAGAACTCATCATCAGGTCTTCTAGTTCACACGGCATGACTTTGAGAACTTCATCTCCACCGCAGACCTGGTTCTAATTCAAACAGAAACCATATTTTATTACTACCTCCGTTCAGAAATATAAGATGATTTTCGATATTATACTCCATATATGACTACATATACGCACAGAAATGAGTGAACAAAGACACTAGAACATGTCTTCAAAGGCATGAGAGCAGAGGGATTACATGCAATATCCATAACACAAGTTACTGATGCAAATATACCCTCTTATGAGGTAGCATTGATGTTCATAAAGTACTCCCTCCGTCCCAAAATTCTTGTCTTAGATTTGTCTAGATACGGATGTATCAAGTCACATTTTAGTATTAGATACATCCGTATCTAGATGACTTGATACATCCGTATCTAGACAAATCTAAGACGAGAAATTTGGGACAGAGGGAGTAGTTGAAAGTAATCTATAAGAAATTAGTGTCAACCTCTCGCATGTCTTGGTCAAAAGAGGAATTTAGAACCGTCATTTGGCACACAAAAATCACATGCAAGATCACCCAGAAAAGTTGTACTACTAGTACTAGTACTGCGTGTTAGATGAAAAAACACGATCAAGATCAAGAAAAAAGATCGTCAAGAAGAGATATTACCTGGACTTGCTTAATGAGGGATCCCAGAGAGGGGGTCTTGGACAGGGCGATGACTTTGAGCTTGTCTGCGGTAGTATCGGCGGGGTGCTTGCGCTTCTTCGTACCATGAGCCTCGACGGTTTTGGCTAGAGCCATAGACATCACTTCGGCTGGTGCTCCAGCGTCCATCAAGAAACTGTCAAATAGAAATAAAAGAAAAGAAACCATAATCACAAACCCAAAAGAAGAAAAGAGAGGGATTTATAGGATTAGTCTCTGGGTTGCAAGACCGGGCCTTGGCTAGAATCAACACCATTGATGCGCTCACCTTTCCTTCTTTGGGAGAGAAGAACAATGGTAGAAGCAGGTCGGGGTTTTCTTGAAGAAATGAGGAAAAAGATGAGGCAGAAGTGAGGGTTGGGTAGAGAGGAAGCTGAGAGAGAAGAGTGAAATGATAGTTGCTTCGTCCGTCCAACTTACTGCTGGAAAGGAGGGGGTTTTGTGATTTGACGGCTCATTGGGCATTACTGCGGCGCTTCGATCGGGGTAGTCTACCATCACTCTACTACAGAGTAATTTAGTGCATGGCTAGTGGACCCTGATGTTGGTTGTCTCACACGTTGGCGAAAGTGAGTAACTTAGTGCATGGCTGGAGGAGGTCCGCACGGTAGAGCGTGTCCACTATTTTTCAGAAGAAAAAAATGATTACAGCAAGCGTTTCCACTCTTATGATGGAGGAGTGCGAAACACGGCAGCCACTTGAACATACACGGTGCTCCTACTACTAGGCATGTGCAGTGGTTCATACGTCAGTACTACACAATCTTGTTGCTAGTGTAGTAAGATATGACGATAACAAATGATGTTGTGCGCATGTCAACTACTCCTATATGTAACATAGTACCGCTTTTTCGACTGTCCGGTCGAGAATGAACGGTGAGATCAATGTTAACTGAACTAGTTCCACAGCGCACGGAGAGTACGGTGCTATAGTACTCCACGAAACATGAACCATATGAAGCATGAATAGTGTTAGGCAGGGTGTATGAAGGGTGCACGGGATGGGAGCAAAAGTTCCCTTCTCGACCCACTTTTGGGTGTTTGGCAGAGTGCATGAAGGGTGCATGAGTCCACACTAGTAGGTTGAAAAAAATACACGAAGATGAAACAACTATATTGAGATGAGAATGCAACCAAACACACCCACACGCTTTGTGCTATAGTGACTGATCTGCACCGTATGAGTTTGATCCAACGGTCATGTTGCGCTGAGATATGGACATGCCCATGCAGAGGGCGCCTAAACACCACCGAAGTTCCTCTTCTTCTCGAGGCGCACGATGTTGGTGATGCAGGGTGCAACAGCCCGCAGACGGGAGCCAGCTCTTCAAAGACGGCGTCCAATGGCACGGATATATTCCGGTGACGGAGCCCTGAAAGGATTCGCCCGGCAACGGCGACGGTAGCCCGCAACCTCTCCTTGTCCAGCTCAGCCCCCACCATCGCGCGGAGACGGCTCAGCTCCTCAGAGATATAGGTGAAGACGGAGACCAGGTCAGGAAGCCGCAGCTCGTTGAAGTCGACCGGGTGGTCGAACGGGTTTAGCCCGATGACCGGCATCGTCGCGCTGGCACGATGGTAGGCATCGCGCAGCCGCAACACGTGCATGGCAACTTGGTTCACCAAGTGGCTGAGGGGATCCTGGACCTCGTCATGACCGGCCCGCTCGCGCTCCAACCGGCTCCCCAGACGGCCTATTGTATCTCCTGCTTTTTGCAGCAACGCCGCCGATGCCTCGAGCATCTTTGTGGTGGACGCCTGCCGCTTTTGAAGCTCCGTGAACTCCCGCACATAATGGAGGAGCATGGCACTCCTCTCCTCCTTGAGCTCACGGAGCTCCACGTCCTTGGCCCTAAGCTTCGCATCCTTGGCATGGAGCTCCTGTGTCAGGAGCCTCACCTCGGACTCCGTGATCTGCTGCGCCGCCATGGCACCAGGTAGAAGCAATGGGGATAGGAAGCAAAGGGGGCGAAACGGCAGAAAGGCAATGCAATCTACGGGAAGGCGGAGGGAGCAGGGAATCTTTTGGTTTTTAGCACGGTAAAACACCAGTCGACGACTTCTCACATTAGGGAGCAGTGGCTTTTTACAGGCAAAGTCATCGTGAGTAATTGCTGCCGCGCCTGCTCCCGTCAATCAAACAATTAAAAATCCTGCCGCACCCAAACACCAGAGCAACGCCGCGGTGGATATTTAAATTTACCTGCCGGCAGGTAGATAAAAAAAGGTGTGAAAAAACAAATGTGGCGGCGGCCTAGCTAATCGGTCGAACTAGCCCAACTAGCTAGCCACCGTGCTTCACTGATGTACTCGGCGGGAAAGGTGATCTTTCGTGATTTGACGACTCATTTACTTGCTTCGGCGCTACGACCGAGGAGGACCCAGAAAACGCGCGGCAGGGCGTCCCACGTCATGAAGAATATATGCGTGCACCACCCGAGAGGACCCCGAAACCGCGTGGTAGGGTGTGCCACGTCTCGGCACGGAGGAAAAATGTGCGTGTAAAAATATACTGTATCAAACGTAGTACCTATGGTTCGACCTCGGGACCCAGCCAGTCGGTCGAAAACACCCCACTAGCCACACAGCTTCATCATGCAAACCTGGCATGGAGGATAGATGTGGTTAGCTCCGTCTCGACCAGCCACAACGTCTCTTGTTCTAGGCGATTCTTCTATTTTCCAAGATTTTTTTAGTTGTAATAACACCACGGCAAGCTAGCGCCGCTCTTCGTGTGTGCCTGTGCAAAGGTTAGACGATGGAGAGAAGAGAGATTGAGATCGCAGACCTGGGACCCACCAGTAAGTGAGACAACGGTCATGCACCTGTTGACGAGGCACTCCCTCTACTCTACTCAACGCAAGTACTGTATAAATAAAATCAAGTTATGGTACAAAGCCAACAACCGTTTGTTTTTTCAGGCTATCGACTTGCGCTTTGTAGTCCAGGTTGCCAGTTCGAATCTCGTCTTTCAGATTTGTTAGTTTTAGGTCCAAATTTGATTAATGACAAGTGGGATCCCCGTGTGTTGTTTCGATATTTCAGTGTAGGATGGTTTTTTTAACAAACACATTGCGCGGTTAGACAAGTAACGGCACGAGTTACACGTATTTTGCAAGTTTACAAACAAAAATGACAGCGGCATAGAATATCACATCCACCCCGCAGCTTAGATACTATGGTGATACGAGTTTTTACACCGTTGGAAGTGAGATCCAATGGCTTGGCAGTAGTCTTTGTAATTATGCGCAATCTCCAAACTCTCCAAAGGTTTTTTTTTGCAAATAAAACATTCAGGCCTCATGTGTGCCGCTGCATCTTCGATCCAACGGCTCCCCGGTGCTGATATTAGGTGCTCCCCGTAGCTTAATTACCCGCTACGGTGATATGAGCATCTAGGTCGTATGATCAGTGATCAGATGGCACATGCGTAGTACTTGTACTTTCTACGCATTTCCCAAACTCTATTAGCCGTATATGCAAAAACATTCAAACCTCCTATTGTGGGCCGTTAGATCTCAGTGAACTCGTATCACCATAGAATCTACGATGCGGGAGCACCTCATACTCTCCCATGCGAGAAAACATAAGGTGCTATCGCAGCTTGGATGCTACGGTGATACGAGCTTGGAGGTCGTTTGATCTGAGATCCAATGGCATCTGAGCAGTCTTTGTGCTTGTAAGCAGTGGCCGAACACTTTTGGGGCTTTCTGCCGAAAAAGCATCCGAACCACCGAGGAGGTGTTGGGTCACAAATCCAACGCCTCTGAAGAGCTTGTATCACCAAAGCATCTAAGGTGTGGTAGCACATGATATTCTTACAGACAGGAGAATATGATGTCCTCCTTCATCTTAGATGCTACGGTGATATGAGCTTCGAGGTCGTTGGATATGGGATCAAAGGGCATCTAAGTAGTTTTTGTACAAATTGTGTGCAGTTCTCAAACTCATCAAGGTTTCCTGCAGAAATATTAAGACACATCATGTGAGCTGCCATATCTCAGATCTACAAGCTCCAAGCAACTCGTATCGGCATATAGCATCTAAGGTATGGGGGCACATGATATTCCCCCGGGGAGGAGGGGTGGGGGTGCACAACCAATCGGTGGCTGGGAGGGTGGGGACAAATATAATCTAAACAACCCTAAACAGAGCTCCACAATTTTATCTAAGGTCGAGGGGTTGACCCCCGACAATCATAGCTCCGCCTAAACACAACATTTGCATGTACTGTAGTAATAGACTTAATATTCATGTTTCAGTTTCATGTTCATTTTATATATTGAACTGAGGACCATGGATATCTTACATTTTACTCCCTCCATTCCTAAATATTAGTCTTTTCAGCTTCAAATGGACTGGCACATCCGGATGTATATAGACATATTTTAGAGTCTAGATTCACTCATTTTGCTCCGTATGTAGTCACTTGTTGAAATTTCTAAAAGACTAATATTTAGGAATAGAAGGAGTATTTTTGAATTCGTGTCATACATGCATGGTTTGGAAAAATAGATGCACTATATTTATTGGATTGTTGTCGTGCTCGTGCGTGTGTGTCTATATGTGTGTGTGTGGTCATATGCTTGATACATACAAAGTTTTCTCACTTCCATATTGTTCATCTTTTAAATTTGAATTTGCATTGGAAAACTTACTAGGGATACCATGAAATGTGAAATCCACGTTGAGATCACTATATCACAAACTCACTCTAATTCAACAACTCGTCATAAATCAATTACCACGTTGAGGTTAGTATTTGCAAGGAAAATACGGGTATTGTAATACACATAGATTCGTTCGGCAATTTAAAAGGTTCCTTTTGTATTCTCGAATGGTAGGACCCAACGGCGTACTAGCCAGACCTTGGCTCGTGTCGATCCTAAATAAACGGGCTTGTGTCCTTCGGTGGCGTGCATGGTACGCACATTAGGCAACCCCAACCAGTAGAGCCTCAGCGTTTCAAGTCGAAATATCTGGCGGCCAGAATTCCAGCCCTAGGAAATTCTCCTCATGTCCCCGGTCCATAATGACTACCGATGAACAACAGACGGATGCTTTAGTAACTAGACAATGTTACCTACTGTGCCGAGCACGGTTCAATTCCCTCGGTCGCCGCTCGTCAAGGTCACCCGTCAACTACGTTGCCTAGTACTACTACTATTACACCAGGATGAGCACAGAATTGAGCCCATTTGTTCGTGCCTAGTACTTGAGTTAATATATCAGGCAATGCACTGGTACGGAGGGATTATCCTTTTACTCTGCATATATAACTTGTCTGAAGCCTAACTAAGCAAAATGTTTCACCAAATCCTTTCTTAAGAAATACAACAGGACAGATGTACGGCTTGAAAATTTATTGCATGATGCAGGTTATGATATTGTTTCGAATCTTGGATCTTAAATTTTAGAAAATCCAAAAGTGAGCATAAATTCTTGAAACTAAGCATGGTCACGCGATATGGCACAAATATTACTCGTAAGTTTTTTCTTCAATTTGAGACAAGCTGCTTATGAAAAGTTGCACAAATGAAGAGCCAAGGTATTTTGGAACAAAGACATGTCACGTTAAGGCGAACGCTTTCACTATTGAAACTGTGGGCGTTTACGTGCCTCCATGAGTCCCTGCTTCTCATCGGCAGGTGCCGTCCTAGCAAGCGTGTGAGTCGACAGGAGGCGTGCGAGCAGACTGCTGCGCTGGCTGTCAGGGAGGCGTGCGAGCAGACCGTTCTGCAGGCTCACCGGGAGGCGAGCCCTTTGACCAGGCTCCGCCGCCCACCGTCGTCCCAACTGCTCCCACTTTTAAAGTCGCCGACGCCGCAGTTTAAATCAACCCAGCACTACCCGGTATCTCTACAATCCTCTCTCTTCCTCTCCGATTCTCATGTCGTCTACCTCCAACTAGCCTGACATAAACATACGCCATGCCGCATCACGATGGTCCGCCCTTAGTATTTCAGTTTCCTGAGGAAGACACCCAGCCGAAGTCTCAAGAACATAAGGCTCTTTGGGACGAGCTTGAACTGGCCTTGTGGGAAGATGCCGCGCCTGTCCCCGCTCCCGTTCCGGCTCCCGTCGCCCCGACTGCGCCAGCGCCCATCCCCGTGGCATTGATGGGCTGGGAGCCGCACATTATCGCCGAGCTTGATCCCACGGGGTTCCACGAGGTCCCCGCCGACTTTCACGCGCCCGTGCACCTGCCAGCGCATGCGCCTGCGTGTGCACTGACGCGCACGCCCGTGTCGCTGCCCGTGCACCTGCCAGCGCATGCGCATGCACTAACGTGCGCGCCCGTGCTAGTGCCCGTGCACACGAATGTCTCCGTCGCGCCGTTGACAGCGCCTATCCCCGCGCGGGTGCCAGTGCCCCCCTCAGCGGCATGGATGGCCGCCGCTGACCGCTTCCTTGCACCAACGCCGCGGGTGCCAGCGCGCCCCTCAGCGACATGGATGGCCGCCGTCGACCGCTTCCTTGAATCTAGGCCAACGTCTAGGAGTACGCCAACAACGGCACAAGACGCCGTCGTCGCCGTCGGTCAGTGGCCCGACGACACACAGAGCACGGCAGAGGAGCCGCTTCCCACCGCGAGACGCCCCCCCCCCCCGCCGCCGCGTAATCTAAATTTGCCATGAAAAACGTTCGGATTGCCATGCTTAAAATCCGAACGTTTATCATTTCCATTTATTTTATATCGATCGTCGTATAATTTAAAGTTGGAGTTAGACTGAACGAAATGTATGGTTTGATTGATTGAATGTTCTGCTAGAGCCATATCAAATTAAATATAAAACGTCATCAAGCCACTTGTATTCCTTGTCAACCAGCGACCTAGACTGCTTCAATGTCGAGCGCTCAACACGTTTAGCGTTCAGTTAATTTCATGCCAAAAATAGTGCTAATCACATGACAACATGCAAACAATATCCTAGTAGTTAATATCCGCATGCACTTAATATACTTCCAAATTAACGTGTATTGCACGTACACACTGACTAGTGCTGCTAATACGTGAAACTGGTGCCGTCACTTGTGAACGCGTCCAGATATGGTCAATGGCAACATCGCCCGTGAATTCTTCCTGTTTGCCCGTGCGTCTAAACGCAAAAGGGGAGGAGAGAGAGAGAGAGAGAGAGAGCACACATGGAACCCACCAGTAAGTGAAGGCGAATAGTACTAAAAATAATATTACATGTTATCCATTAATTAGGCTGTGGTAATATAAAAACATTATGTGAACAAAGGGAGTACAACAAATATTGCTATTCTACATATGTTGCCTACTCTTGACGTGCGGCTTGAAGGCCCGGTCGCATGTTCGATCCTCGTCCTTTATTTTTTAATTTGTATATGGGTCCAAATTTGTTTCATGACATGTGGGCCCCTCGGTGTGTAGTTTGTAGCACTTTAATTTGTGGGTCGAAATTTGTTCCATTCCAAGTGGACTATAGGTGTGTAGTTTTGTAGCTTATTTATAATAATTAAAGAGAACAATATAGTTTTTTCAATAATACCATGGTGCGACGTTGAAGGCGAGAAAGGACGTGCAAGAGAGCGATGACCGAGCCAGAGGGAAATCAACTAGGGGAGTTGCATGGGTTGCAACGGTGTTTGGAGTAGTTGTGGGCCGAATGCTACGAAAATATAATCTAAACCGACTGGAATAAATTCCTGCACAAATTAATCCAAGGTTGGAGTGCCCCTCACAATGTAAATAGCTCCGACTTTGCGAGGTATGGAGAGGTAGTAGCTTCAACGCGTGGAAGATACGGTGTGAGAAAGTGTGGCCAATCGAGAGACATATGGATAGAGAGACAAAGTGAGTGTGGTCCGACATTGATTGAACAAATATATATGCTCTGGAGAGATATTGTCCGATTGAGCTTTTGGGCAAGGGTGAGGGCTGTAAGATAGAGCTTGAGAGATGATCCAGTCACAGACGTGTAGATATATTTTGTGCGTGGGAGGAAGCAAGGTCAAGCGATCACATAGGGTCGCCGTGCGATCGAAAGAGTGAGACATGTTGGAGAGAGTGACCTAGATAGACGATGTGCGTGAGAGAGTATACAATGTGAATAGGTCGAATTGTGATAGGTGATATATCGTTTTTGTCCGAGAAAGAGCGAGGTCAATCGAGACATACGGAGAGAGAGAGAGAGAGAGAGAGAGAGAGAGGGAGAGAGAGAGATTGAGTGAGCGTGGCCCACCATGAGGTCGAAAGAGTGGCAGCGGCTTGGATGGACTGACCTAGATAGATAATCTGCGTGAGAGAGTATAGAGTGTGTCGATCGAGGCCCGAACAGGGAGCTATATCATTTGTTGTGAAAGAAAACGAGGTTAAACGAGACTCAGATAAAGAGAGCGAGATTGAGCTAGTGTGGCCCGCCGTGCGGAAGAAAGAGTGAGACAGTCTCGAGGGAGTGACCTAGATATACAACGTGCGTGCGTGCGCACGAGAGGTTGGTGGGGCTAGATAGGCAATGCATGTATTTAGCGCGAGAGGGTGAGAGGGAGAGGGGGAGAGAGAGAGCTCGGCATGGGGTGCAATGGCGGGTGTGTGAGGTAAATACATTTGGTAACAGAGTGGAAAAAGGGATTGTGTAGTTGAGAGACTTAGAGATCGAAACATGGAGAGAAAGAATGAACGTGTGTTGGAAACCGATAGCTTACTAAGGTGGTTAGGAGAGGAAGATTGACCGATACGGGAAGTATGTAGAGTTTGTGCGGGGGGGGGGGGGCTAAAAACAACATTTGAATGTACATAGTAAGAGACTTAATATCGATATTTCAATTCGGTGTACATTGTAAGATTTGAACCGAGGACCAGGCATACGGGTAATTATTTCGAATTTGTGCCATACTAAGTTTCGAAAAGTTGACATTGACTCAGTTTGTTGTGCTATTTTGTAGGTCATATGTTTGAATACATCCAAAAGTTTTCTCACTACCATTGTGTTCATCATATACATATGAATTTGTATTAAAAAAGTAGCGTGGATACAGTGAAATGCGAAATCCACGTCAGAATTGGAGATCGCTACGTGACACACACTCTAATTCAAATAACTAACTACGTGACACACACTCTAATTCAAATAAATAATTATGTGACACACACTCTAATCCACATTAGCGTGGGTACCGTTTCGATTTTTTCCAAATAACTCCTCATTAATTAATTTATAGTACTCCCTCTGTTCACTTTTATAAGACCTTGAAGACATTTCAGACAATGTGCAAAACAGTTCATTTTAAGTTGTCTGAAACGACTTACAAAAGTGAACGGATGGAGTATCTCACTTCGAATGACTAATTATTGCAAGGAAAACATGGGCATGGTAATACATACAGATTCATTTGCAAATGAAAGAAGATTCATTTGCATTCTCAAATGGAGGCGCACCAGGCAGACCAGGGTCGTGTCGGGGTGGACGCTGCTTCGGTGCCTTAAAGGCAACTGCCTTTGAGTCACTGACATGTGGGCCAGCCACCTATTGGGCCCACATGTCATGGACACAAAGGCAGGTGCCTTAAGGCACCGAAGCATAGTCCTGTCGGGGTGGTCGCGTGTGTCGAACGGACGCTTAGCACCCAGGCACCCACCTGTTGGGTATCGTAGCAGAAATTAAAATTTTCCTACGCATCACCAAGATCTATCCATGGAGTATTCTAGCAACGAGGGGATAGGATAGCATCTACATACCACTTGTAGATCGCAACGGAAGCGTTCAAGGAGAACGTGGATGATGGAGTCGTACTCGCCGTGATCCGAATCACTGATGACCTAGTGCCGAACGGACAGCACCTCCGCGTTCAACACACGTACGGTCGGGATGACGTCTCCTCCTTCTTGATCCAGCAAGGGGGAAGGAGAGGTTGATGAAGATCCAGCAGCACGACGGCGTGGTGGTGGATGCAGCAGAGTTCCAGCAGGGCTTCGCCAAGCTTCTGTGGAGAGAGGGAGAGGTGTAACGGGGAGAGGGAGGCGCCAATGCAGCAGGGGTGCGGCTGCCCTCCCTCTCCCCCCTTTATATAGGCCCCCTAGGGGGGGCGCAGCCCTGGAGATGGATCTCCAGGGGGGCGGCGGCCAAGGGTGGGGGGCTTGCCCCCCAAGCAAGGGGGGCGCCCCCACTAGGGTTTCCCCCAACCCTAGGCGCATGGGCCCAAGGGAAGGGGGCGCGCCCAGCCCTCCAGGGGCTGGTTCCCTGCCCCTTGTGGCCCATGAGGCCCTCCGAGAGAGCTGGCCCCTCAAGGTGGACCCCCGGTGCCTCTCCGGTGGCCCCGGTACAATACCGATATGCCCCCGAGACTTTCCGGTGTCTGTACAACAACTTCCCATATATAAATTGTTACCTCCGAACCATTCCAGAACCTCTCGTGATGTCCGGGGTCTCATCCGGGACTCTGAACAACCTTCGGTTTGCTGCATACTCATATCTTCACAACCCTAGCGTCACCGAACCTTAAGTGTGTAGACCCTACGGGTTCGGGAGACATGCAAACATGACCGAGACGATCTCCAATCAATAACCAACAGTGGGATCTGGATATCCATGTTGGCTCCCACATGCTCCTCGATGATCTCATCGGATGAACCACGATGTCGAGGACATAATCAATCCCGTACTCAATTCCCTATGTCCATCGGTACAATACTTGCCCGAGATTCGATCGTCGGTATACCGATACCTTGTTCAATCTCGTTACCGGCAAGTCTCTTTACTCGTTCCCGTAACACATCATCCCGTGAACAACACCTTGATCACATTGAGCTCATTATGATGATGTCTTACCGAGTGGGCCCAGAGATACCTCTCCGTCACACGGAGTGACAAATCCCAGTCTCGATTCATGCCAACCCAACAAACACTTTCGGAGATACCTGTAGTGCACCTTTATAGTCACCCGGTTACGTTGTGACGTTTGATACACCCAAAGCATTCTTACGGTATCCGGGAGTTGCATAATCTCATGGTCTGAGGAATGATACTTGACATTCAGAAAAGCTCTAGCAAACGAACTACACGATCTTTGTGCTATGCTTAGGTTTGGGTCTTGTCCATCACATCATTCTCCTAATGATGTGATCCCATTATCAATGACATCCCCATGTCCATAGTCAGGAAACCATGACTATCTATTGATCAACGAGCTAGTCAACTAGATGCTTACTAGGGACATATTGTGGTCTATGTATTCACACATGTATTATGATTTCCGGACAATACAATTATAGCATGAACAATAGACAATTATCATGAACAAGGAAATATAATAATCCTTTTATTATTGCCTCTAGGGCATATTTCCAATAGTCTCCCACTTGCACTAGAGACAATAGTCTAGTTACATTGTGATGAATCGCACACCCATGGAATTTTGGTGTTGATCATGTTTTGCTCTAGGGAGAGGTTTAGTCAACGGATCTGCTATATTCAGGTCCGTATGTACTTTACAAATCTCTATGTCTCCATTTTGAACACTTTCACGAATGGTGTTGAAGCGACGCTTGATATGCCTGGTCTTCCTGTGAAACCTGGGCTCCTTCGCAATGGCAATTGCTCCAGTGTTGTCACAGAAGAGAGTCATCGGGTCCGACGCATTGGGTATGATTCCGAGGTCGGTAATGAACTCCTTCACCCAGACTGCTTCTTGTGCTGCCTCCGAGGCTGCCATATACTCTGCTTCACATGCAGATCCCGCCACGACGCTTTGCTTGCAACTGCACCAGCTTACTGCCCCTCCATTCAAAATATACACGTATCCGGTTTGTGACTTGGAGTCATCCAGATCTGTGTCGAAGCTAGCGTCGACGTAACCCTTTACGACGAGCTCTTCGGCACCTCCATAAACGAGAAACATATCCTTAGTCCTTTTCATGTACTTCAGGATGTTTTTGACCGCTGTCCAGTGTTCCTTGCCGGGATTACTTTGGTACCTACCTACCAAACTTACGGCAAGGTTTACATCGGGTCTGGTACACAGCATGGCATACATAATAGACCCTATAGCTGAGGCATAGGGGATGACACTCATCTCTTCTATATCTTTTGCCGTGGTCGGGCATTGAGCCGTGCTCAATCGCACACCTTGCAATACAGGCAAGAAGCCCTTCTTGGACTGATCCATTTTGAACTTCTTCAAAATCTTGTCAAGGTACGTACTTTGTGAAAGACCGATGAGGCGTCTCGATCTATCCCTATAGATCTTGATGCCTAATATATAAGCAGCTTCTCCAAGGTCCTTCATTGAAAAACACTTGTTCAAATAGGCCTCTATGCTTTCCAAGAATTCTATATCATTTCCCATCAATAGTATGTCATCCACATATAATATGAGAAATGCTACGGAGCTCCCACTCACTGTCTTGTAAACGCAGGCTTCTCCATAAGTCTGCATAAACCCAAACGCTTTGATCATCTCATCAAAGCGAATGTTCCAACTCCGAGATGCTTGCACCAGCCCATAGATAGAGCGCTGGAGCTTGCATACTTTGTTAGCATTCTTAGGATCGACAAAACCTTCCGGCTGCATCATATACAATTCTTCCTTAAGGAAGCCGTTAAGGAATGCCGTTTTGACGTCCATTTGCCATATCTCATAATCATAGTATGCGGCAATTGCTAACATGATTCGGACCAACTTCAGCTTCGCTACGGGAGAGAAAGTCTCATCATAGTCAACCCCTTGAACTTGCCGATAACCCTTAGCGACAAGTCGAGCTTTATAGATGGTCACATTACCATCCACATCTGTCTTCTTCTTAAAGATCCATTTATTTTCTATGGCTCGCCGATCATCGGGCAAGTCATTCAAAGTCCATACTTTGTTTTCATACATGGATTATATCTCGGATTTCATGGCTTCTAGCCATTTGTCGGAATCTGGGCCCGCCATCGCTTCTTCATAGTTCGAAGGTTCACCGTTGTCCAACAACATGATTTCCAGTACAGGGTTGCCGTACCACTCTGGTGCGGAACGCGTCCTTGTGGACCTACGAAGTTAAGTAGGAGCTTGATCAGAAGTATCTTGATCATCATCATTAACCTCCTCTTGAATCGGTGCAGGTACCACAGGAACATTTTCCTGAGCTGCGCTACTCTGATTTTCAAGAGGTAGTACTTCATCAAGTCCTACTTTCCTCCCACTTACTTCTTTCGAGAGAAACTCTTTCTCTAGAAAGGACCCATTCTTGGCAACAAAGATCTTGCCTTCGGATCTGAGGTAGAAGGTATACCCAACTGTTTCTTTGGGATATCCTATGAAGACGCATTTTTCCGATTTGGGTTCGAGCTTTTCAGGTTGAAGTTTCTTGACATAAGCATCGCAACCCCAAACTTTTAGAAACGACAGCTTAGGTTTCTTTCCAAACCATAACTCATACGGTGTCGTCTCAACGGATTTAGACGGTGCCCTATTTAAAGTGAATGCGGCTGTCTCTAGAGCGTATCCCCAAAATGATAGCGGTAGATCTGTGAGAGACATCATAGACCGCACCATATCCAATAGAGTGCGATTACGATGTTCGGACACACCGTTACGCTGAGGTGTTCCAGGCGGCTTGAGTTGTGAAACGATTCCACATTTTCTTAAGTGTGTGCCAAATTCGTGACTTAAATATTCTCCCCCATGATCTGATCGTAAGAACTTTATTTTTCTGTCACGTTGATTCTCAACCTCACTCTGAAACTCCTTGAACTTTTCAAAGGTCTCAGACTTGTGTTTCATTAAGTAGACATACCCATATCTACTCAAATCATCAGTGAGAGTGAGAACATAACGATAGCCTCCGCGAGCCTCAACGCTCATTGGACCACACACATCTGTATGTATGATTTCCAACAAGTTGGTTGCTCGCTCCATTGTCCCTGAGAATGGAGTCTTGGTTATTTTGCCCATGAGGCATGGTTCGCACGTGTCAAATGATTCATAATCGAGAGACTCTAAAAGTCCATCAGCATGGAGCTTCTTCATGCGCTTGACACCAATGTGACCAAGGCGGCAGTGCCACAAGTATGTGGGACTATCGTTATTAACTTTACATCTTTTGGTATTCACACTATAAATATGTGTAACATCACGTACGAGATTCATTAAGAATAAACCATTAACCATCGGAGCATGACCATAAAACATATCACTCATATAAATAGAACAACCATTATTCTCTGATTTAAATGAGTAGCCATCTCGTATTAAACGAGATCCAGATACAATGTTCATGCTCAAACTTGGCACTAAATAACAATTATTGAGGTTTAAAACTAATCCCATTATGAATTGCCGACTGCTGATGCTCTAGAGGCTAAACTAGTGGTAGAAAGAGATTCTGCTTCTGCACTTAGAGATGAAGTTGACATGTTGAGGAAGTAAACAACACAATCACAAGCAGTACTCAAGACAACCATTAAATATTTGGTGGATTTCCAAACGAAGCAAGCTGAGACTGACCAGATTGTTAAGGTCCTGAAGGGAAAAAGGAAATTAAATTCCTACTTGGTAAATCATAGGTGAAATGTTCTTTCCATAGTTGAATAACCTTTGTATTGTCTGTTCATGTAATCAATCAAACCATTTGTTTTAGAGATCATTTAATAATTGTTTTTTTTTGTAATTTTATTTGAGCACAAGTCTGTATTAATTGATAAGACTCGGAGACATTTCATTTGGATTGCTGTGCCAGACCTACAAATATGCCAATCGGGCTGAATGTGCATTCATCAATAGTAGTATAGATGGACCATAAGTGGCACGCATCGGAAAGGGCCAAGATGCTGGCTAAAAAAAGGATGCTGTTGTAGCCAAAAAAAAGTACAGCGGCCTGGCTTATGTATGTTAGTTGATATTATTGATCCATATACTCTATAAGTGTTTATATGTCTGTTAGTTCTATACATTCTTGGTTGATTGACTCGGTATTTGAATCTTGATACATCGCTTGTGTACATATCTAAATGGGAGTACACATTATGCTGCGTGTGACATTTCAGTTGGGCATGAAGTGTTTCAAATATTCGAATTCACCTTAAACTGGATTCTAGTTTCTGAATTTGAGTATCGGCATTTGTAAACCATATTCATATATGACAATGGAATACATCTTTGTTGTCCTTTTGAAGATATATAAAAACACATATAATAATTTATAAAGATTGATATAGGAATACAAAATGGATTCGAATTTAGTTGCCAGGGTAAACGTGGATGCTTATTGTCCCAAAATTCGAAAGAAACAACAAAATGTCCACTCCCACATCTGCTGCTCGAAACCAAGTGTTTGGGAGATGGAAATTACTGTCTACCCATTACACGGACAATCCATCGGCCTGATTTCCACTGCTCTAAATAGGGGTAGGTTAGTAACTTCAATTAGACGTGACATGACCGCCTCTGAGCCAATTCCGACACGGTAGGCGTCAAACATGGGCGGCAAAACTCATTTGATTCAAGCTCGTCCGAAAGACCTCTGTCTCTCCCTCCATTCCCCATTCATACACGGTGGGCGGCAAAACAAACTCTCCTCGTCCGAAGTAGATGTAGGCTGATATTTTAAATAGGGGCAGATGTGTAACTTCCATCAGACGTGACACAACCATCCTACCTGTCAGCCCCGTTCATACACCGTGGGCGCCAACCGTGGGCGGAAAAACACCCTCTCCTCGCCCGAAATAGTTACCGGCAAATATTTGGGAGATGCGAGATTACCGTCCTATCCCCAACCGACGAGACGTCCAAATTTGAAATGGGGGATAAGCTCGTAAGTTTCCCATATTTCAGACAGGCGCGTCCCAAAAACATGGTTCCACGTACCTCTCCCTCCATTTTCCCATTCATACACTGTCCGCGCTAGAACACCCCATTCCCACACCATCCTTCGTCCGCCACCCCATCCATCGCCGTCGTCCTCCACCACATCCATCGCCACTATCCTCCACCATGCCGGAGCGCCTACCAAGACTGCATCGTCCACTGCTAGAGATGGACGTTTCTCATCCACGGCGATGGACCAATAGCCTTGCATCGCATCCTCTCGCTTCATCGGCGCCGTCGTCCTCTTTGCCGGGGCCGCTCACACGACCTTCTCTTCCACCGCAATGGTACTTATCCCCCGATGCACCCGTCTACCGTCGCAGATCTGCTTCAACGCCACCGACAGCCATCGCACCCTCGATGCCTACACATCGCCGCAAGAGAGGTGGTACTTCATATCTCCTCAACTTTTTGATCTCAACCAGAAAATAGATCTTAACTTGGTTACTCTACTTTCTTTTCAGCTCTTAGAATTTAGTTCTTAGTTTGAAGCAAACAATGGATGCTAAATATCATTTCTCCGGTTTGCAGCTTCAAATCTGCCATGGCACAGCCATAATACGGTTTAATTGATCATGCTTAGGGTTTAATCGATCATGTTGGTTCCGTGGTGAGGGGAAACCCTCTTTTGCTAAAAAAATATGCTTAGAGTTTCCCCCTTTTATGATCACTATACGATCAGAATACGTGCTTTGTGTCATAATAACACTGCTCCACCCATCAAGCTACAAGCTTAGTTGTTCAAATACGAATCTGATATTATTAAACCAGAGTTGTTTAATTGGTCAGCTAAATGTTTCTAAATTAGTTTTGAAAATGCATGTTCGCCACTCAGGTGTGTATCTCTGTGTGTGGTCTGGTCAGCACGGTTGGGGAGGTGAACTTTGCATATGCAGGGGTTTATAGGGAGACACTCTCCGAGTTGAATCCGCAATGCATTCCATAGATAATCTGACTAATTTTTATGTTTTCATGAATCTCAGATTCTGAATAGCATCATAATGATTATGAGCTTGCGCGCATGAAAAGAATAAAGAAGAACAATGCCATGGCTGTCAAACTTGGCATTAAGGGACTGAAATCAAGTCTGGATGCAATGCAATGCAAACACTCTCCATGTACAGATTCATGCTCAGAATATGATCCTAACAGTGATTCTGAGCTAGAGGGATACCTAAGTCAATGTAGCTCCCTAGTGGAGGAGTCAGAGGAAGATGCCCTATCTTATTCACCCATCAAGGTACTTGCTCTAACTTTTCAAGGTTACATTGCTCGCACATATCTTGCAACTGATGCTTTGCGTTGCTTCTACTTTGTTGAACTGCCATTAGCTTAGTTTACACATCGTGTATGTGAATACGCCCTACCTATCCATTTTCAGTACATATTCCATCTGTCATCATATCATTTTTATCCATTCAAATGTTGTTCTTGTGTATCAGACGTTCAAAAGGAAGAGGGCGATTGCTGATCGTGGAGGAGCACAAGCAAAGTATTTGGAAAAGGTAGTGGCACCTGATAAATCAAATAGCCCATTAGGTGTAGTTGCAATATCACCTGACACACAAAATACCTCAACTCTAGCAGACTCTAGCCCTACTACACTGGTCATTTCTGATGCCCCAACTCAGCAGACCCCAACTGCAGCAAACAATATGATTATGCCAGTTGACATAGCACCAGGTGTACGACGCAAAACCCCCATTCCAGCAAAGAGTACACCAAATCCAGTTGCCAAATCCCTTTTCGAACCAGAGAGAGCCCCAATTGCAGCAAATAGTCCCCTGTTCCATTTCTTCCCAGTTTAGAAGACGAAGTTTATGTTGTTATCAGGAACTTTGTGCGCATCTTTCCTTCATGGAAAGATTATACCGCAGACACAGAACAATTTCAAGTCTTCCTCCACAACTTACGCGTAAGTAATGTACTAATGTTATTCATGTTCATTAATGCATATGTTTCTGCTGACAGAAGACACAATATTTCATTCTTTTAAATAGGCGAGGAGCAAACTGGATTGTGATGACGAGCAAGGGTTGGCTGCGCTTTTCAAGCACTCGTTGATGAAGTATCATTCCTACCTGAGGCAAGCACACTTTGATGGCAAGCCTCTGAACGAAATTTCTATAAAGTCTCTGGTGCTACATTTATCCGACGGTGACTGGAATAATCTTGTTACATGTTGGTCTCGGTTGCAGCGTAAAGTACTGTCTATGATATCACATCACAATTTGAACTACATTTCTGCATTTTCCTTAGTGTCTCACTTGTACGAAAACTGTTAGCAGAAGAACATTCGTTCTCAAGGGACCACATAATCTCGCAACTATACTGCACACTGCATTGCTCTTGTGAGTACCTCTTCCCCTGTATGACCATACTTACTTTCATAGCTGTTTGATTATGTAGCATCACTGCACATGTTAGCCTCGTAATCATCCATTTGGTGGACATTATAAGATCTGTATGGACTCTTACATAAATTTAGAATCAACCCAATGCTTTTGAAGAGGTTTAGCTCTGCAGTCCTCTTGTAAGGACTGAACGTGGTCTATCATTGTACTTACATTTGTAAGGACTGAACGTGGTCTATCATTGTACTTACATTAACAGCTACTCCCTCCGTCCCATAATATAAGAACGTTTTGTACAGTACACCAGTGTTCAAAACACTCTTGTATTATGGGAAGAGGGATTGGTTCATTTTGTAGCATTCCGCATCTTATCTCCCTCGCCCACCATTTACTAAAAAAGATCACATCTATATTTAGTCTTACCAACAAGTAGAATACACAGATAATGCCAGTGCAGAAGTGTAGCCCATTGCTCTTGTCAGTATATTTTGTCCTATAACGCTTGTACTTCCAGGGATTGGTAGTTGATTATGTAGCATCAATCTGCATCTTATCTTCATTATCCTCTATCCCTTCCAGTATTATCAAATCTATAATTACTCTCTATAAAATGTAGTGTATAGGCAATGCTTATGAAGAAGATTATGTGCTGAAATTCTTGAGTTATCCTACCCTTGACATGGACAAGGGCATTATAAAGCCGGTGTTAACTGTTAATGTAAGTCAGTCCTTCTAAAGCCTTTATCCTCAACTGCTGTTTAATTTGCTCATACTCCCTATCGTTTACTACTGTTTAGTTTGCTGTTTCTACCAAAATGCATGTTCGTAAGAACCGTAAGTTCTAAGTTTTACTTGTAAAACCAAATTCCTTATTCATACCATGCACATTACTTAATACTCCCTATATGTATGCTTGTTTTTGTGGATCTATAATCCAGTGTGTGGTGAAGCAGCCCACGTTTGCACCTTGTCATCTCCTGTTTTATCTTACTAATGTGGCTGATGATATGAACAACATGCCATGCACATTATCCAAAATAGATACCATGATTTTCTTTGCCCTTCATCTATGCTTGTTATGTGGACATGGTAATCTGGTAGTGTGGTGAAGCTCCCCGCATTACGAACAATGCCAAATTATACTATTGATATTTTGAACATACTCTTTATTTTCTAATTTGAAATTGTATACAATTGACATAACAGTTATCATCTTTGTTTATACACGTGCAAAACCTGTCATCTCTCTGTTTTGTTTCAGGGTGATATGCCTGATGGCATGCACAAGTCTGCTGAAGGCTGTGAGACAAACCCAACATATATTGCAGCAAAGAAGGCAAAACATCTTGAAGATAGCGAGACAACCCCAAAGTCTTGTCTTGATGCAGAGTTCAAGTTACTTGAGTCTAACAGTCAGACAAGCTCACATAATTCGTTGTCTGAATCAGTTCGACTTATTCAGTCCCAAGTTCTAGCAGAAAGGCATTCTGCAACTCAACTTCGACTTGAAGTCCTATCTCTAAGAAAGATTGCGGAGAACACCAATGAGAACCTCATCGCTAAACAGCTACACCTGGAAGCTATGACCGACATGCTAGGCCGGTCTCATAGCCTTGCTCAGCAGCTTGCGCAGCAGTTCCCCCGTAAGGCTAACCTTTCTTGAACTATCTAGGAAGTGGTATCGGTTCAGTATTATTTTGTTACGCTGCAATGGTGCCCGGTTTTTGTAATCTGCTTCTTCTTTGCGCTTTATGATCACTGGTGGCGAACTTCGATGCACAGTGGATGTAATATACCTTAAATCCTTTATTGTATAGTGTAGGTTTATTCTTATTTACTATGCCGTAATTTCTTTATTGTATAGAGTAGGTTTGTTCTTAATTCCTACTAGTTACGCAGCAGCCCGAAATGAACCCCGGCCCATGATTGTGTGAATCAAATCACGGGTTTTGAATAGGCCAAAATTGTCTCGGTCCTTGTTTGGCCCAATCAGATATCGGCTGCGAGCAGGCCGGATGCAAACCGGGCCGTAGTTAGGCCCAACTATATGATGGGCTTTTAACAGGCCGAAATTAATATAGGGCCGAAATTTTAAATGGCCCTTAACAGGCCAAAACTAATATCAGGCCGAATTACTAAGTGGGCCTTTAGCAAGTGGGCCCAAAAGCATAGTGTCCAGTTGACGGGCCAAATCTAATATGGGCCATAATTGAGCCCAAAGCCTCTTAAAGGGCGGGACCTGATCTGGGCCGTAATTTGGCCTAGAACATGGTAGGCTTTTAACGGGCCGGATCTCATATGGGCCACTATTAGGCCCGGAGCGTGGCAGGCCATTAATGGACCGGATCAAATATGGGCCGGCATTTGGCCCAAAATATGGTAGCCAGTTAATGGGCCGGCCTACTAGGGTCCTCAAAATCTTGTGGGCCTACAGCTAGGCCAGCCCATTAATGTCGGCAAAACCTCGTGGGCCTCTAGCTGGGCCGGCCCATTATGACCCTCAAGAATCTTGTGGGCCTTTACCTGGGCCGGCCCATTACGACACACAAAAATCTTGTGGGCCTTTATCTGGGCCGGCCCATTATGGCCCGCAAAATCTTGGGGGCCTTTAGCTGGGCCAGCCCATTATGGTCCGCAAAATGTCGTGGGCCTTTAGCTGGGCCGGCCCATTATGGTCCGCAAAATCTTGTGGGCCTTCAGTTGGGCTGGCCCATTTAAACTTGATGGGCCGATCCACGTGTCAACATATCATAGACGCGTCTCGCCCATTGGATGAGTGACACCTGTGCCAACGTGGACCTGACACGTGTCTCCTCCGGCCAATGATGATTTTACACGTGGAAAATCCCCATTTGTCGGGGCTGTTAACGGGTTATCGGATCCAAAACCCGACCCGATAGCTTAACGACGTTCCGTTACGGTGGATGCCACATGTCGGTCACCCTTGACGAAAGCACTTCTGTTACGCGCGATTTATCGTCATGGAAGTGGACACTTCCGTTATGATAAGTTTGGTAATGTCATGGAACACTTCTACGACAGCACAGGTATGACTATCTTGATTCTGTCATAAATTTGTCATGGATGTACATGCATGACAAAAAATGCGACCTACTGTGACAAACACGTATCATCACAGAAGTGTATTTTTTTTTGTAGTGTAATGAGCATACGGTACATTTTCCGAGGAAACAACCTCAAGTCCACAGTATCAATTCTATTGGGAAATTTTCAACAAATATTATTGGAGGTTTTGAATTTCCTCTTCCTACTGTCAAGAAGAAATATGATATACTTATTGTTGGGGACGTGTATATCCCCATTGAGGTAACCTAGTGTTATTCGAAAATTCTCCGGTTTCATGCGATTCGGAAAGAGTTTGTTAACAAGACTTGATCAACCTTGTTAATGGATTCCTTTTGATGAGCACGAGATGAATGAAGTTAGAAAGAACAACTCTCTGTACCCTCCTTTTACTTTCTGTTATTTAGATTAAATAAAGAGAAAAAAAATAGTATTTTCTGTCTGTTTTCTGAATTATCCTTGCAATAAAAATACCCTGAAAATAAAAGTTCTCCAAACGTCCTGAAAATGAAATATGAATTTTTTGTAGAATATTTAAGAATATCCGGCACTGAGAACACACCATGGGCCCACCATTTGTCCATGAGGGTCCAGGGTGCGCCCCCTGCTTCGTGGGCCCCACGTGGACCCCCTCCACTTATTCCAGCACCCACTCACTTCGTCTTCCTCCAGAAAAAATGCTCCCATAGCTCAAACCTGTGTTCTAGCTCATCTTGCTGCCATTTTCGATCTCCTTGCTCAAAGCTTCATTCAGAAAACTGTTTTGGGGGATTGTTCTCTGGTATGTAACTCCTCCAATGGTCCAATTAGTTTTTGTTCTAGTGCTTTATTTATTGCAAATTTCCTCCTCTTAGGTGACCCTGTTCTTGAGCTTGCATGTCAAATTTATATGGTCCCAAGTAGTTCTAATGCATGATATAGTTTCTAGGCACTTGGGAGAGTAGTTGCTACCAATCTTGTTTAGTTTTGTTCACTTTTATTTTGAGTCACTAAAAATTCAGAAATTTTTCAGAGAAAGAAAAATGTTCAGGAAAATGTACCAAGGTGGTTCCTCAAGGAAGCAGGGACCAAGGCTCGCGATACATGAGCCGGATGATGAACCACCGAGGGAAGCTCAAGTGAGGCCTTGTAAATGGATGTCAGAGGAGTTTATGGTCCAAGCAGGCATAAAGTATGAATTTGACGCGTCTATGCGTAACGCTGATCTTGAGGGCTTCGTGTCAGATAAGTGCCCACAATACTACTACCTAACTGATTCCTTTGTGAGAAGGTTTAAATTTACATCCTCGCGCAATTCTCATACCGTTTTATTTGATCTTTATGATAAATCATATACCATGGATCTAGAAGATTTTAATACTGCTTGTAAACTCCCGCAGTGGGGCAATGTTAGTGAACCTCGCAAATCTAAATATAAAGACTTTCTTGCTAGTATCACTATGGGGGGATCGAGAGAAATCACACAAGCTACCATAGGGAGCATTCATTTCCCTTCCATACATTATTTTGCTCTCTTTATAGGTAGATGCATTAACGGTAAAGATGAGGCTTGTCACATGTGTGTTCCAGATCTTAGTGTCCTCAAGTGTAACGCCTCGAGACCGATGCTCGAGAAGACTTCCATATATTCCGGGTTTCGCCGTGTGTTTCATTTGTGCCTGCCCTTTTATTTTTGCATTGCATCATGTCATCATGCCATCATCTCATAAATCTTTTGCAACTCAACTAAATAAATGGCATGGATCTTTGATCCATTTAAATCGAGGGAATTCACATGGTGATTCTCTTTAAAACATATCCTCTCGATATTTAGAGAGCTATAGTAAATATTCCAATTATTTGGATTTACCGCAAACACACATACAAAATATCCTAATGCCTTTGTTGTCTTAATTCTTGATCTCCAACTTTGCCATTTATTCTTTCATCATCTTCCGGAGCTCCACCAAAAATCCCAACATTTTTGGAAACCTCTAATTCCTAGTCCTTGCTCAAACCTTTTGAATTAAATTCAAATGATTTTGAATTTAATTCCTGCAATCTTGCCACTCCTATTTTTCATGGACCATGCACATTTTTACGAGTCCGTGGAAATTATCCCCGTGCCCAACTCTTTCTCTAACCTTTCTTTTCTTCCCTTTTTCTTTCTCTTTATTTTCTGTTTTGAAAAGAGAATTAGAGAAAGAGAGAGAGAGAAGGAGCCCAGCAGCCTGGGCCTCCCAACCTCCCACGCCGGCCCAAGGCCAAGGCCCAGCCGCCCCCACCAATCCCCTCCTAACCCTAGCCCGACCCCATCTCTCGATCCCCAGCTCTCTCCCTTCGTCCTCCTCCTGGCGCCGCCACTCGCAGGGAGAGAAAGAGGAGAGCCATGCCTCGCCCGATCCCCTCCTACCCATGCTCCTCGTCCGGCCCCGCCGTCCAGCCACGCCGTGCCCTCAAGCGCCTCGCCTCGCTGCTGCCTCCCCGCCGCCCCGCAGCATCTCGTCAGACCGCGCCCTGCTGCAGCTGCTCTTCCCGCGCGCCGCCGGACCTCCCCGCTGCCAGCACCATCGCATCCCCGCCATGGCGCCGCCACGAAGCACCCAGCCGCTGGCTCGGTCGCTCCTCTTCTCCCGTTTTCCCTCTGCTACTTCACCGGTTCCTCTGCTCCATCATCTCGCCCCGCGCCTCAACTCTGCGTCGTCCCCGTCGCCCTCCTTGCTTTGCTCTGGCCTCCTCTTCTGCATGACCCGAGGGTGCCCCTGCTCGTCGTGTTTGCGCACCCAACGACCACCTCGGAATGCCAGCGACCTCTCCTGCTTCACCTCCGTGCCTGCTTGCTGCAGCTGCCATGACCCTCCTCTACCTATTGCACCACCATCACCACGGCCAACCTCCCGGGCCACTCCATGCTTCTCCTAGATGCCCTTGTTTCCTCCTCTGTTCGGCCACAAGTGCAACGACCGGCGTACAGAGCACCGGGGTACTGGTTGCCTCTATTTGCGGGTGCTTCGTTTTGTGCTTCATGGAAACGTCGCCAAGTACCTCTACGATCATTGTTTCACCGAGATCACCCGGTCCAAGACCACCTCAAGTTCGACTACATGTAACAGCAAGTACCACTACGGCCGGAGACCTCGGACCCGTCAAGTACCCTTCGGATACGCCAAGTTCCTCTACGACCGAGTACAACTACCATCGCCGAAGACCCGTGTACAACTACCGTCGTCGTGTACCCCTACTTCCACTACGGCCCGTGTACCACTACATCTGATGAGACCATCGATAGCAAAGTAAAGGATATCACATGTGTTATAGAAGCTCCGCCACACATTAATCAAGAGGAGGGAGATGCATGTAACGTCAAGGCTTCTGTGCATGCAACTATACAAATTCCATCTGTGTTTTACATCGGTTCTATTTGCATGGAGGTGCCACCAGACGAGCCAAAGAAAAATACGGTGACGCCAAATTTCAGAACTCCTCCAAGATGGTAGTCTAGAGCGTGCAAGGAATATATCATCTATCTTTTTTTTGATTAGATGCTATGTGATCAACGTGGCCGGAGTATTTAATTAGTTTCCTTATACTAATTAGAGAGTCCTAGTGCTAAAGTTGTTTTTGGAGTCTGCATACGTGAGCTTAAAAATAGGAAAAGATTAGAGATCGGTTGTTAGCTTTTGGGCAGGTTTGTTTGAATTCGTACGAGTCCAATTAGGAGTCATAGTCCCGTGCCTGCGTGCACTATAAAAGGACCGATAGGTCCATCGTGTAAGGGGGGATTTTTTTTAGTTGGAAAATATACACAAAAGACATTATGCTGGATGCACGAAAATAGCCGTGATTTGTTTGCTGATCCTTGAGGGTTTCAGGAGCTGCTACGCGGGGTGTGATCTGATCTTACTCTTGCGCAGATTTTGATCTTTGGTCTTCTTGCAAAGCGCTTGATCCGAAGAGCTGCCTATTGCTTCTTTGTCTATTTCTATTGTCACAATAATTGTTCGTCGTTAAAGTTTGTGTACCGTGAAAGATTGGGCCTGCGAACGACTCGCCATCTAGTCGGGTCGCATCAAGTGGTATCAGAGCAAGGTTGATCACGGTACAATTTTTTCTCTCTGGTTCTTCAGTTGATCTACTTGAGTTGCTACTATGGTGAATTCACAGAAATCAAATTCAAGTGTGCATGGTGCACATGAAGGAGATGTGGAAGACGAGGTGCCCTTGCCCACCTATGATCCGAGTGTTGCGCCGGCTATCGTGCTAGGATTGGAGGCAACTCGTGACTATGTGCTGAATCTAGTGGGGAGGCGCATCGACAAGGTTGAGGAAAGTCTAGGAAAAAAGATTGCTGATTTGACTGAGGCCGTTCATCTATTGAGACCACGTTCACCACCTAGTGATGGGTCTGCTGCACCGCGTCGTCATCGGCAATTATCTGGACAGCGGGTAGGCGAACAAGTTCGCAACAATCTTGAGCATCAAGACCATCAGTCTGAGGGGGCTGGTAGCTATTATGAGCCTGTGCGGCGTGCTTATAACCATCATGGAGATGGCCTACACCATGGGGGAGGACATGAACGTCCACGACGCGCCTACGAAGATGATGGTATTGGAAGAATAAAAATTTCCATACCGTCGTTTAACGGCAAAGACAACCCGGATGATTATTTGGAGTGGGAGATGCGCGTGGATCAGATTTTTGATGGACAGCGGTACACCGAGGAGAAAAAGGTTCGTGCTGCATCTATTGAGTTCACGGGCTATGCTTTAATATGGTGGAACCAACTATGCCGCGCGGGAGGACGTCCGGAGTGTTGGAATCAGATGAAGAGTATCATGAAGAGACGTTTTGTTCCGGAGCACTTCACTAGGACCTTGTACACCCGCTTGCAGCAGCTTCGACAAGGTAACTCTAGTGTTGAGGAGTATTATAAGGAGATGGAAATATTATTGATTCGTACAGGGGTAGAGGAGCAAGAAGAGGCTACAATGGCACGGTTCATGCATGGTCTGAAATCAGAGATACGAGACCGTGTCGATATGGTTGAATATACGGGATTACAGGGATTATTACACCATGCCATTCGAGCGGAGCAGCAAGTAAAGCGTCGTGGTGGTCATGATAATTTATCAAACTCAATGCGACGTAATTTTCAGCGAGAAGGTGGTGGTAATAGCAGTTTCAAATCTGATTCTAAGCGGGCTACCAAGGAAGTATCTCCATCCAAGGTTGCATCGTCTCATGCTTCTAACTCTCGTACTAGTGATATTGTGTGCTTTAAGTGTGGTGGCAGGGGGCATAAAAAGTTTGAGTGTCCTAATGAGAGGAGAGTACTCCTCACAGAAGAAGGATACATGTCTGCGAGTGATGGAGAAAAAAATATTGACACGTCTAGTGAGAAATCTGAAGGTGATGAAGAGGTGACTGAGATGAGTTTTGAAGCTGCAGAAGCATACCCATCATTAATGGTGCAACGAGTGCAGGAAGACCGTATTGAGGATAAGGGGCAGCGATGGAATATTTTTCAGTCCGAGTGTAAGATCAACAACACCAATTGCAAGCTAATAATAGATGGTGGAAGTTACACCAATGCAGTCAGCAAAGGGTTAGTTGATGCTTTGGGGTTGCCTGCGTGGAAGCACCCACAGCCCCACCGTGTCGAGTGGTTGTACCATACCGGAAAGCTCAAGGTCACTCATAAGGTACGCATTAAATTCTCTGTTGGAGATTATACTGATATGGTCATCTGCGATGTTATACCCATGGATGCATGCCACTTGTTATTGGGAAGGCCATGGCAATACGACCATAATGCAACGCATGAAGGTCGAACCAACACTTACTCATTCTGGAATGCTGGGAAGCGACATGTGTTGCGGCCGATGTTTGATAGTGCAATCAAGGTGGATGTCATTGTTTCATTACTGAAGGAAACTGAGAAAACAAAATTAAAACCGAGGACGGTTTTTCTTAAAGGAGGAGGAGATGATGAGACCATCGATAGCAAAGTAAAGGATATCACATGTGTTATAGAAGCTCCGCCACACATTAATCAAGAGGAGGGAGATGCATGTAACGTCAAGGCTTCTGTGCATGCAACTATACAAATTCCATCTGTGTTTTACATCGGTTCTATTTGCATGGAGGTGCCACCAGACGAGCCAAAGAAAAATACGGTGACGCCAAATTTCAGAACTCCTCCAAGATGGTAGTCTAGAGCGTGCAAGGAATATATCATCTATCTTTTTTTTGATTAGATGCTATGTGATCAACGTGGCCGGAGTATTTAATTAGTTTCCTTATACTAATTAGAGAGTCCTAGTGCTAAAGTTGTTTTTGGAGTCTGCATACGTGAGCTTAAAAATAGGAAAAGATTAGAGATCGGTTGTTAGCTTTTGGGCAGGTTTGTTTGAATTCGTACGAGTCCAATTAGGAGTCATAGTCCCGTGCCTGCGTGCACTATAAAAGGACCGATAGGTCCATCGTGTAAGGGGGGATTTTTTTTAGTTGGAAAATATACACAAAAGACATTATGCTGGATGCACGAAAATAGCCGTGATTTGTTTGCTGATCCTTGAGGGTTTCAGGAGCTGCTACGCGGGGTGTGATCTGATCTTACTCTTGCGCAGATTTTGATCTTTGGTCTTCTTGCAAAGCGCTTGATCCGAAGAGCTGCCTATTGCTTCTTTGTCTATTTCTATTGTCACAATAATTGTTCGTCGTTAAAGTTTGTGTACCGTGAAAGATTGGGCCTGCGAACGACTCGCCATCTAGTCGGGTCGCATCAACATCCTTCGACGAACTCGATCCGTTCTGGAAATGCACGCTTCGAAGGTATAACCGCTGAGACGACCGCCGTGGACCTAATGCATGTGTTGTATGAGATGCACCGTTTGCACCGTATCCGAATTGTCACTCGTTTCCATGCCACTAACTCGTGGGAAACCGGTTGCCGGGATCACCCCACCATCTTGCATGACACGCTCACGACATGCTTCCTTTTGCACCGGTATCTCCATGAGCTACCGGAACCGATATGTTGCCGTGGCATCATTTTCGGATTCGTTGCCGTGGCACCCTTTTCTTCCACCACGGTGACAAATGCTTCATAACATGCTCATGTCAACGTTTTCATAAAAAAATGCATAAACTTGTATAAGTCATCCGCATCATGATAACAACATTTAAATTGCTTAAAATTGTTGCTTGCAATAAATGGCTAAATGCATATGGGGATTTACCGGATTTGTTGTTTGTTATATCCGGCCCCATTTAAATTGTTTAGATGGTATAGTTTTGTTACGCTTCACCTCTTGCCATGTTAACTAATATTTAATATTATTGGATACATAACTGAGAGAGAACTAAATAAGTCATGTGGTGTTTCGTCAATATGCAACTCGTTGCATATTGAGCTCCACTTAATTTGCGGTATTGTTTGTGCACTTTGCCATGCCATGCATATTTAAACCGGACATGCATCATACTTGTTTGTGCATCATGCCATGTGTATGTGGTGGTTGTTTACTATGTTGTTTGTTTCTTTCCGGGTTGCTTCTCTCGTTAGCTTCGGTTTCGTTCCGGAGTTGTGAGGATTCGTTCGACTACGTCCGTTTGTCTTCTTCATGGACTCATTCTTCTTCCTTGCGGGATCTCAGGCAAGATGACCATACCCTCGAAATCACTTCTATCTTTGCTTGCTAGATTGCTCGCTCTTTTGCTATGCCTATGCTACGATGCCTACCACTTGCTTATCATGCCTCCCATATTGTTAAACCAAGCCTCTAACCCACCTTGTCCTAGCAAACCGTTGTTTGGCTATGTTACTGCTTTGCTCAGCCCCTCTTATAGCGTTGTTAGTTGCAGGTGAAGATGAAGTTTGTTCCTTGTTGGAACATGGAGATGTTGTTCCATGTTGGAACATGGATATGTTGGGATATCACAATATCTCTTATTTAATTAATGCATCTATATACTTGGTAAAGGGTGGAAGGCTCGGCCTTATGCCTGGTGTTTTGTTCCACTCTTGCGGCCCTAGTTTCCGTCATATCGGTATTATGTTCCCGGATTTTGCGTTCCTTACACGGTTGGGTGATTTATGGGACCCCCTTGACAGTTCGCTTTGAATAAGACTCCTCCAGCAAGGCCCAACATTGGTTTTACCATTTGCCACCTAAGCCTTTTTCCCTTGGGTTCTGCAGACTCAAGGGTCATCTTTATTTTAGCCCCCCCGGGCCAGTGCTCCTCTGAGTGCTGGTCCGAACCGAGTAGACTGCGGGGCCACCTTGGGGAAACTTGAGGCGTGGTTTTACTCGTAGGATGTATCATCCGGATGTGCCCTGAGAACGAGATATGTGCAGCTCCTATCGGGATTTGTCGGCACAATCGGGCGGCTTTGCTGGTCTTGTTTTACCATTGTCGAAATGTCTTGTAGTCCGGGATTCCGAGACTGATCGGGTCTTCCCGGTAGAAGGAATATCCTTCGTTGACCGTGAGAGCTTATAATGGGCTAAGTTGGGACACCCCTGCAGGGTATTATCTTTCGAAAGACGTGCCCGCGGTTATGAGGCAGATGGGAATTTGTTAATGTCCGGTTGTAGAAAACCCGAAGTTGATCTTAATTAAAATACATCAACCGCGTGTGTAACTGTGATGGTCTCTTCTCGGTGGAGTCCGGGAAGTGAACACGGTGTTGGAGTTATGCTTGACGTAGATTGTTCTAGGATCACTTCTTGATCATAGTTGTTCGACCGTGCTTTTGCCTTCTCTTCTCGCTCTCATTTGCGTATGTTAGACACCAGATATGCTAGTCGCTTGCTGCAGCTCCACCTCACTACCTTCTCCTACCCATAAGCTTAAATAGTCTTGATCTCGCGGGTGTGAGATTGCTGAGTCCCCGTGACTCACAAATACTTCCAAAACCAGTTTGCAGGTGCCGATGAAACCGTGCAGGTGACGCACCCGAGCTCAAGGAGGAGCTCGATGAAGATCTTGTTCGTTGTGTTGTTTCGTTTCAGTTGATCAGTAGTGGAGCCCAGTTGGGACGATCGGGAATCTGTGTAGCATTTGGGGTAGTCTTCTTTTATTTTGGTTCCGTAGTCGGACCTTGATTGTATCTGTTTGATGTAATGCTTTACTCATGTGTTGCGTGAAGTGGCGATTGTAAGCCAACTATGTATCTCTTTCCCATATGTATTACATGGGTTGTGTGAAGATTACCTCACTTGCGACATTTCTTTCAATGCGGTTATGCCTGTAAGTCGTGCTTCGACACGTGGGAGATATAGCCGCATCGAGGGCGTTACAAGTTGGTAATCAGAGCCTTCCCCGACCTTAGGAGCCCCCACTGATTGATCGTTTTTAGCGGCCCAGTTGTGTCTAGAAAAATGTTTTGAGTCATGTAGGAATTATGTATCGGAGAGTTTAGGAATTATTTTTACTTCCTAGTCTCCTCATCGCTCTAGTAAGGCATCCTGTCGTAGAGTTTTGACACTTATCTTCTCAAATTTCACTAAAAAAAAATTTTAGGATCACGCGGGTATCTTAGAATCGTTCCGATGGTTTTGTGATGAGAACATTGTCTTGGTGCCTCCTGTCAGGAGTTTAGTGGAAGTGTCCCGGGGAGTTGAGCTCTGAGGTGTTGTCGTCATAATTTTATCGTTGCAGTTCTGGAATACCTGAGTTTAGTACGCCGACATCGAAAATCTCTTTTGTACAGTTGTTGGTGAGATAACCCTGATAGCCCAGTACTGAGGCGAGTGCGGGAGTATTCCCATAACTCGTATAACGGATGCTTTTTGAAGGTTGAGGTAAATGATTTCCGAGGGTTTCTTGGTTATGTGTTGAAGGATGGATACAGCTGGATCTAGGTATTGTTAGTTTGGGTGATATATTTTGTGTCCCCTGTATCCCTAACACCAGATGGCATAACCAGAAAGTTTCGGGAGTTTATAAGTGGGAATTCAAGTAGCTCCTAGATTATCTTTCCAACACACACATGATACGATATGGGATCTATCATATGTTTGTTTCCGGCTTATTCTACAAGCCAAATCCTTTGTTTTTGTTTTGTTTTGTGGTAGTCGAGTTGCTTCGAAGTCAAGTGTTGATTCCATACCTTTCCTGAGCAGTGTTCTCATACTTCCATGTGAATACCAATCCTTCGTGATAATCGAGATTGTCATGTCAATCCTTTTCAACCGGCGTGTTTCTCTTCAAGTGGATCCGATCATTTCAACATCCGCAAGATCACCTCTCGGTTTTTCCCAATGTTGTTCGTTTCATCCGTCCTAAGTTGTCTTTGTTTATCCCGCCCTCCCACCCTTTCTTTTTCTTCAAGGACTCACATTTCTTAATCAAGTATCCTTTTGTTGATGCGAAGTCTCTTCATTCTTTTCTTTCTATGTTCTTACCTGGTGATTCTCATGAAGATACTAAGAAAGCTTCAAGTATATTATTCTTCATTTTTTTTTCTTCTTCGGTGGATTCAATTCAAGCTTTCGGTGTTGATCATATTCCTTTTCTCATTTCAAGTGCTTTCTTATGCCGGTGTATCTCTTAATCATTCATCTCTCGCTATTCATTTGTTTCGGAGTGATGAAGATATCTCGGAAGATTCAAGTTTCCATTCTCAATTCACTCAAGTTCTTTTGAGGATGCTATCTCATTCAAGCCATTTGATTCAACCGGTGCAATCTCTCTCTTTCAAGCAATCATTTAACGGTGTATCTTTTGAGTGGGCCCTAACCCACAGGTCTTTTTCCAGGATCTTACCTGACTCTTCTAATTCTTTCTAGAGTTATTCTCAAATTCATTTCAAAGTTTGACATAAGAATGAGTTATCATCAGTCAAATGTTTTCTCCAAGTTCGCTTTCATATTCTTTTCATCGTTGGTTCAACCTTTCCAATTTTTCATTCAGGAGTGCCTGAACAATTCATGGTGGTGTTTCTCATCGTCATTCTCAACATTTGAAGACCCAAGAAGAGTTTCTCTTAAATCTTGCTCCATTCTCTTCAAGATTCATGGTTCAAGCTTGATGCCATCCTCTCATAATTATTTTTGATTGCGAGAATTATTTTCTTAACCATCCGGAGCATTTCATGAGTCTTTTCAGTTTGATTCTCTGAAGGCCATCATTTCAAAAGATTTATTCGTTCTCAACATTCAGCTCTCGTTCTCCAAATCTTACCGGTGCATCATTCAAATATCCTCTAATCATCTCATGATCTCTTCGTGCTCATGTATCTAAATTCTCTCAAGTATCTTCGTTCATTTTTCTAATTCTTCCCGATGTTTCTTTATCTTTTCTTCGTTCATTTTAAATTCTTACGGTGGTTCATTCAAGAATTCTCTTCCGTTGTTATCGTATCAATTCATTCGCTCTTTCCAAGTTCTCTTCCGTTGTTACCGGTGGTTCGTTCAAGTCCTTCTCAAGTTTGTGCTATATATCTCTTGATCCTTTCTACGAGAATAAGTGGTATGTCAAATCCATTACTTGTCATCAATTTAATTGGTGAAGGATAAGCATAATGTAATTCTTATTCTTGTTTCATCGAGTTAACTCAATTCCCTATTCCGGAGGTTCTTCAAATCCTTAGTTTCAATAGCTCATCTTCCTTTTCCGGAGTTCCAAGCTCTCGCAATTATATCATCACAGAGATACATCTAAAGCATTACAAGGTTTCACCTTGTGTTTTCAACTTCTCTTTCTTTCTATCATCCTTTTATTACCGGAGTTCTTCATGGAGGCTCTACATGGTGGTTCATCAAGGATTCCTTTCATTATCGTTTTGTTCTTCAAGATTTCTCTCGGAGCTAAGATCCACCAAGCTATACTCTAAAATAAACATGGTGTTCAACACATGTCTTGTTTTGAGGATTCAATCATTCATCATCTTGCATTTCAAAGTGCAATTCGCTCTACCTTATCATTTGAGGTGGTGTTATGTCATTCTTGACAATTTGAGTTCGTGTTTCATGATTCACATATTGTTAAGAATGAGGTATTTTAAATCCATCAATCTTTTCGTTGGAGTTATCTCGTGTCATATTTCACCTAAAGCCTTCCCTAAGGATTGTTGCTATTTAGGGTGCTTATAAATGACCCAAGTTCTTCATTAATCCTCTTGGTGAAATAAGTTTCTCGTCTCCTTATTCTTATCAATCCAATTCTTTTCCCATGAGTGGCAGGTTGTCACCTCATAATTTGAGATGCATTCCTTAAGACCATATCAATCTTATTCTTTTCGTTGTTGATTCTCCAACAACTCTGTTCAATTCTTCTTTGCAAGGATGCTTTTCTAGTTCATTTGTGGCAGAAGATGTCATTTTCTTCTCCATTATGTTATTCCAATGGTCTATTTTCTATTCTTTCTTCTGGAGGCATTGTGATATTGCTCTCTTCACTCATCATCTCGAATTGAGGATCGCGTTTTTCTTGTGCTTATCCTTTTAACCGGAGTGTTGTGATCTCTTTCAAGTTCTTTTCATCTTATCAAGTTTTCCTTCTATTTTCTACCGGAGTGCTGTTCAAATTCTATCATTCTTGTTCCCTGGCTATCACAATATACCGGTGGTTGCATATTCTCTTTGGTTCGTTAAACTCTTGTTTCATGCCCTTCAACCTCTTGGTTCTTGTCGTATCCCATGTTCCTCTTATCTAACGGAGTGTTTTCAAGTTCGTTCAACTCCGTTGTGTTCTTTCTTTCAACTTTTCAACCTCTCAAGGTTCATGGTTTCACTCGTTTGTCAAAGAAGCAACTTAGTTTTACCTCTCCTCTTTATCTTCTGTTTTCTCTCTGGTGCCATCCCAGATCTCGGGACGAGATCCTCTTGTAGTGGTGGAGTGTTGTAACGCCCCGAGACCGATGCTCGAGAAGACTTCCATATATTCCGGGTTTCGCCGTGTGTTTCATTTGTGCCTGCCCTTTTACTTTTGCATTGCATCATGTCATCATGCCATCATCTCATAAATCTTTTGCAACTCAACTAAATAAATGGCATGGATCTTTGATCCATTTAAATCGAGGGAATTCACATGGTGATTCTCTTTAAAACATATCCTCTCGATATTTAGAGAGCTATAGTAAATATTCCAATTATTTGGATTTACTGCAAACACACTTACAAAATATCCTAATGCCTTTGTTGTCTTAATTCTTGATCTCCAACTTTGCCATTTATTCTTTCATCATCTTCCGGAGCTCCACCAAAAATCCCAACATTTTTGGAAACCTCTAATTCCTAGTCCTTGCTCAAACCTTTTGAATTAAATTCAAATGATTTTGAATTTAATTGCTGCAATCTTGCCACTCCTATTTTTCATGGACCGTGCACATTTTTATGAGGCCGTGGAAATTATCCCCGTGCCCAACTCTTTCTCTAACCTTTCTTTTCTTCCCTTTTTCTTTCTCTTTATTTTCTGTTTTGAAAAGAGAATTAGAGAAAGAGAGAGAGAGAAGGAGCCCAGCAGCCTGGGCCTCCCAACCTCCCGCGTCGGCCCAAGGCCAAGGCCCAGCCGCCCCCACCAATCCCCTCCTAACCCTAGCCCGATCCCATCTCTCGATCCCCAACTCTCTCCCTTCGTCCTCCTCCTGGCGCCGCCACTCGCAGGGAGAGAAAGAGGAGAGCCACGCCTCGCCCGATCCCCTCCTACCCGTGCTCCTCGTCCGGCCCCGCCGTCCAGCCGCGCCGTGCCCTCAAGCGCCTCGCCTCGCCGCTGACTCCCCGCCGCCCCGCAGCATCTCGTCAGACCGCGCCCTGCTGCAGCTACTCTTCCCGCGCGCCGCCGGACCTCCCCGCTGCCAGCACCATCGCCTCCCCGCCATGGCGCCGCCACGAAGCACCCAGCCGCTGGCTCGGTCGCTCCTCTGCTCCCGTTTTCCCTCTGCTGCTTCACCGGTTCCTCTGCTCCATCATCTCCGCCCCGCGCCTCAACTCTGCGTCGTCCCCGTCGCCCTCCTTGCTTTGCTCTGGCCTCCTCTTCTGCATGACCCGAGGGTGCCCCTGCTCGTCGTGTTTGCGCACCCAACGACCACCTCGGACTGCCAGCGACCTCTCCTGCTCCGCCTCCATGCCTGCTTGCTGCAGCTGCCATGAGCCTCCTCTACCTATTGCACCACCATCACCACGGCCAACCTCCTGGGCCACTCCATGCTTCTCCTAGATGCCCTTGTTTCCTCCTCTGTTCGGCCACAAGTGCAACGACTGGCGTACAGAGCACCGGGGTACTGGTTGCCTCTATTTGCGGGTGCTTCGTTTTGTGCTTCATGGAAACGTCGCCAAGTACCTCTACGATCATTGTTTCACCGAGATCACCCAGTCCAAGACCACCTCAAGTTCGACTACATGTAACAGCAAGTACCACTATGGCCGGAGACCTCGGACCCGTCAAGTACCCTTCGGATACGCCAAGTTCCTCTACGACCGAGTACAACTACCATCGCCGAAGACCTGTGTATAACTACCGTCGCCGTGTACCCCTACTTCCACTACGGCCCGTGTACCACTACATCCTTCGACGAACTCGATCCGTTCCGGAAATGCACGCTTCGAAGGTATAACCACCGAGACGACCGCCGTGGACCTAATGCATGTGTTGTATGAGATGCACCGTTTGCACCGTATCCGAATTGTCACTCGTTTCCATGCCACTAACTCGTGGGAAACCGGTTGCCGGGATCACCCCACCATCTTGCATGACACGCTCACGACACGCTTCCTTTTGCACCGGTATCTCCATGAGCTACCGGAACCGATATGTTGCCGTGGCATCATTTTCGGATTCGTTGCCGTGGCACCCTTTTCTTCCACCACGGTGACAAATGCTTCATAACATGCTCATGTCAACGTTTTCATAAAAAAATGCATAAACTTGTATAAGTCATCCGCATCATGATAACAACATTTAAATTGCTTAAAATTGTTGCTTGCATTAAATGGCTAAATGCATATGGGGATTTACCGGATTTGTTGTTTGTTATATCCGGCCCCATTTAAATTGTTTAGATGGTATAGTTTTGTTACGCTTCACCTCTTGCCATGTTAACTAATATTTAATATTATTGGATACATAACTGAGAGAGAACTAAATAAGTCATGTGGTGTTTCGTCAATATGCAACTCGTTGCATATTGAGCTCCACTTAATTTGCGGTATTGTTTGTGCACTTTGCCATGCCATGCATATTTAAACCGGACATGCATCATACTTGTTTGTGCATCATGCCATGTGTATGTGGTGGTTGTTTACTATGTTGTTTGTTTCTTTCCGGGTTGCTTCTCTCGTTAGCTTCGGTTTCGTTCCGGAGTTGTGAGGATTCGTTCGACTACGTCCGTTTGTCTTCTTCATGGACTCATTCTTCTTCCTTGCGGGATCTCAGGCAAGATGACCATACCCTCGAAATCACTTCTATCTTTGCTTGCTAGATTGCTCGCTCTTTTGCTATGCCTATGCTACGATGCCTACCACTTGCTTATCATGCCTCCCATATTGTTAAACCAAGCCTCTAACCCACCTTGTCCTAGCAAACCGTTGTTTGGCTATGTTACCGCTTTGCTCAGCCCCTCTTATAGCGTTGTTAGTTGCAGGTGAAGATGAAGTTTGTTCCTTGTTGGAACATGGAGATGTTGTTCCATGTTGGAACATGGATATGTTGGGATATCACAATATCTCTTATTTAATTAATGCATCTATATACTTGGTAAAGGGTGGAAGGCTCGGCCTTATGCCTGGTGTTTTGTTCCACTCTTGCGGCCCTAGTTTCCGTCATATCGGTATTATGTTCCCGGATTTTGCGTTCCTTACACGGTTGGGTGATTTATGGGACCCCCTTGACAGTTCGCTTTGAATAAGACTCCTCCAGCAAGGCCCAACATTGGTTTTACCATTTGCCACCTAAGCCTTTTTCCCTTGGGTTCTGCAGACTCAAGGGTCATCTTTATTTTAGCCCCCCCGGGCCAGTGCTCCTCTGAGTGCTGGTCCGAACCGAGTAGACTGCGGGGCCACCTTGGGGAAACTTGAGGCGTGGTTTTACTCGTAGGATGTATCATCCGGATGTGCCCTGAGAACGAGAGATGTGCAGCTCCAATCGGAATTTGTCGGCACAATCGGGCGGCTTTGCTGGTCTTGTTTTACCATTGTCGAAATGTCTTGTAGTCCGGGATTCCGAGACTGATCGGGTCTTCCCGGTAGAAGGAATATCCTTCGTTGACCGTGAGAGCTTATAATGGGCTAAGTTGGGACACCCCTGCAGGGTATTATCTTTCGGAAGCCGTGCCCGCGGTTATGAGGCAGATGGGAATTTGTTAATGTCCGGTTGTAGAAAACCCGAAGTTGATCTTAATTAAAATACATCAACCGCATGTGTAACTGTGATGGTCTCTTTTCGGCGGAGTCCGGGAAGTGAACACGGTGTCGGAGTTATGCTTGACGTAGATTGTTCTAGGATCACTTCTTGATCATAGTTGTTCGACCGTGCTTTTGCCTTCTCTTCTCGCTCTCATTTGCGTATGTTAGACACCAGATATGCTAGTCGCTTGCTGCAGCTCCACCTCACTACCTTCTCCTACCCATAAGCTTAAATAGTCTTGATCTCGGGGGTGTGAGATTGCTAAGTCCCCGTGACTCCCAGATACTTCCAAAACCAGTTTGCAGGTTCCGATGAAACCGTGCAGGTGACGCACCCGAGCTCAAGGAGGAGCTCGATGAAGATCTTGTTCGTTGTGTTGTTTCGTTTCAGTTGATCAGTAGTGGAGCCCAGTTGGGACGATCGGGGATCTGTGTAGCATTTGGGGTAGTCTTCTTTTATTTTGGTTCCATAGTCGGACCTTGATTGTATCTGTTTGATGTAATGCTTTACTCATGTGTTGCGTGAAGTGGCGATTGTAAGCCAACTATGTATCTCTTTCCCATATGTATTACATGGGTTGTGTGAAGATTACCTCACTTGCGACATTGCTTTCAATGCGGTTATGCCTCTAAGTCGTGCTTCGACACATGGGAGATATAGCCGCATCGAGGGTGTTACATCAAGAGTGCGGTATTAGGAGATAAACAATATAACTTGGGGCCATTGTTGCACGTAGGTTGCATCTTAATGGTACAAGTGGATATTTGTTTGGTGGAATTTATGCAACTCATGTAGCTAATTATCTTGATGTACCGATACATGAAAATGATATAGAGTTGCCTCCTGCTTATCTAGATTATAATGCTATGGTTCGCCATTAGTTTGTTGAGAGGAATGAATAGTTCCTCCAGTACCGACTAATCTTTGACAGACGGCGCGCTGTCCATATTGCCCTCCCTGCTCCTACTTTATTTAACTTTTAGGCAAAAAGGAGATATGTTATAATCTGGGAGGAAGCGAACGAGTATGAGAGGAGTACGGAGGCAACTTGCCTCCAAGCTGCAGCTCGTCAGGCAGTAGCCGCTGCATCTCAGTATGACCCCAGTTACAACTTCGGATATCCTCTAGGCCAGCAGGGGCCATAGACCAACTTACACTAAAAGCCTAAGCTTGGGGGAGTACGTATTTCTCACCGACCTTATGTTCATGTTCACACACTCATTCTAGTTGTCGGTGCTCATACTTTTTCATTGTACTATCCATGCTAGCTTATTTTCTTTTCTAAGCCTTCTTCTCGTGTGTTTGAAAAACCTTAAGAAAAAACCAAAAAATTAGTTTTAGCTTTTAGCTAGTTTACCTTCCATGCCTGTAGTAGTAGTAATTAAAAGAAAACCCAAAAAAAATTCTCGTTCTTCTATTGCTTGTTGGGAGTTTTCCCGTGTAAATAGTTTTATTTCTTTTCTTTGGGGTCGAGAGGAGAAGACCATGATGAAAATGTTGAGTGGCTCTCATATGCACTATTGTAGATTTAACCAAGAGCCCATATTACCTTGTCTTCTCCCTTGTATTAAAAGCTTGCAGATTCCAGCTTAGTCCAATGCACGTGCACTATTATTATTATCCACACCGTTCGGTCGTGCAAGTGAAAGGCAATAATTCTGATATATGATGGACCGATTGAGATGAGAGAAGCTGGTATAAACTCGACCTATCTTATTTTTGTAAATATGATTCGTTCATCATTCCTAATTCAGCCTATTATGAATGAAACATGTTTGCAATGACAATTAGAGATTATAGTTGCTCATGCCATGCTTAATTAGCTACGAGTTTATAATGGTTAACCTTGCGTGCCAACATGCTATTAAAATAGTTGTGATGTGGTATGATAGGGCAGTATCCTCCTTTGTACGATTCGAGTGGCTTGACTTGGCAGATGTTCACGCATGTAGTTGAAAAAAAATCAACATAGCCTCCATGATATTTATGTTCATGGTGAATTATATCCTACTCATGCTTGCACTCAGTGTTGATTAATTTTAATGCATGTTCATTACTGTTGTCGCTCTCTAGTTTTCGCTTCCCAGTCTCTTTCTAGCCTTCACTTGTACTAAGCGGGAATACTAGTGCATCCACTTCCATAAACCCAAAATTTATTCCATATGAGTCCACCATACCTTCCTATATGCGGTATTTACCTGCCGTTCCAAGTAAATTTGTATGTGCCAAACTCTAAACCTTTAAATGAAATTCTGTTCTATATGCTCGAATAGCTCATGTATCAACTAGGGTTGTCTATATCTTCCATGCTAGGTGGGTGATTCTCACAATGAGTGGACTCCGCTCATCATTCACGAGAAAATGACCAGTAACCGAGATGCCCAGTCCCATGCTCAAATCAAAATAATTGCAAACAAAACTCCCCCAGGATTGTTGTTAGTTGGAGGCAGCCGTTGTTTCGCACAAGCCATGGATTGATATTTGTTGATGGTGGGGGAGTATAAACTTTACCATTCTGTTTGGGAACCGCCTATAATGTGTGTAGCATGGAAGATATCGAGATCTCTTGGTTGTTATGTTGACAATGAAAGTATGCCACTCAAAATATTATTTATCTCTATTTCAAAACTCGAGCTCTATCACCTCTACAAATCCCTGCTTCCCTCTATGAAGGGCCTATCTATTTACTTTTATGTTGAGTCATCATCCTCTTATTAAAAAGCACCAGTTGGAGAGCACCGTTGTCATTTGCATGCATTACTATTAATTTACATTGAGTATGACTATGACTGGATCTCTTTTACCATGAATTACAATGTCTAGTCAGTCCTTGATCTTCTGGGGTGCTCTGTATTTATGTTTTGCGGTCTCAGAAAGGGCTAGCGAGATACCATCTTGTTATATCATATTATGATTGTTTTGAGAAAGTGTTGTCATCCGAGGTTTATTATTATTGCTCGCTAGTTGATTATGCCATTGATATGAGTAAACATGAGGCCTAAATGTTATTGTGAATATGGCTAGTTCATATTCTCTGCTGAAAACTTGAATGCTGGCTTTACATATTTGCAACAAGAAGATCAAACAGAGTTTGTAAAAGTTTTTCTTTATCACTTTCAGTTTGTCAATTGAATTGCTTGAGGACAAGCAAAGGTTTAAGCTTGGGGGAGTTGATATGTCTCCAATGTATCTACTTTTGCAAACACTTTTGCCCTTGTTTTGGACTCTAACTTGCATGATTTGAATGGAACTAACCCGGACTGACGCTGTTTTCAGCAGATTTTTTTGACTATTCACAGTAGGGCAAAACCCCACTGCATTTTTTATATTATTTCAAAAGAACAAAGGTCCAGCAGTACAAAGGCTTGAGGTAAGCCAAAAGAAAAGAAAATAAAACAAAAAACTATGTATAATTACAAGACAAGGCTATCAAGCCAAGAACAAAAAGCCCTAGCATTGCTCTTTTTTATTCTAAATCTGAGCAAGTTGGGCTCCTCCAAGAAGATGACTTTCCACCTCTGAATACTAGGCTGAATGGCTTGAAAGATGAGATTATTCCTTGAAATCCAAATAGCCCAAGAAGCTAGGATGATGATTTCCATGAAGAAAGGCACATGAATTTTCTGTCTGAGGTCAGCAAAAGCTTCAAACACTGAAACATTGGCCTGTCTTGAGGGACAAATCAGGTCCCAACACTGGGCTGCAAAGGGGCAGGTCCAGAAGAGATGGTGAAGTGTTTCCTCCCGTGGACAATTATTTACAGCACAGTTATAGTTATCCAGATGAAAAGTTTTTCTTCGTAGAAGATTCCTAGTATTGAGCCTGTCATGAAGGAGCCTCCAAAAAGACACCTTGTGCTTTGGCTGACAGGAGCTATTCCAAATCCAATTGAACTGTTGGGGCACTATTTTGACTCCCATCATCATTTTATAGGCCTTAGCAACTGATAATTGATCATTTCCCCAAATGTAACTCCAGGTATCAATGCATTCTAGAGATTCAGAAACTCTTAAGGCCATACAAATGTCTTCCATAGCTTCAACTCCTTGGAAAGCATGCACAGTCAAGGATAAATGGAATAAATCCTCTAGAAATTCAGTGTGTATGATGGTGTGTACAGTAGTACTCCTATTCTGCACAAAAGAGAAGAGGTGAGGGAACACGTCTTGCAGACATGCAGTGTGCCATAAATCAGACCAAAATAGAGCACTTTTTCCATCTCCTATGTTACATCTGGCCAAAGATTTAAAGTTATCAATGAGCTTAAGGTTTGCCTTCCACCAAAAAGATCCAATCCAACTACTGCCAGGCAGCACACCATTGTTGTAATAGGATTCCCATATCAAGTTAACCCATGGAATGTTCTGTCTATTATAAAACTTGTGCAGATTCTTAAGTGAGAGTGCTTTGTTTTTGACAAAGATATCCATCACACCCAAACCTCCTTTTTCTTTTGGTCTGTAGACAGTGCTCCAGGCTACCATGGCAGGCCTGTGATCCTCCAGGTCTGGGCCTCTGCAAAGGCAATGCCTCAAAAATTTTGATGGCTTGAGTTTTGATGGTGATAGGCACATCAAGATATCCCATGAGATAAATCAACAGAGAATTTAGAACATATTTCACCAGCAGCAATCTCCCAGCCATGGTCATGAAGGAAGACAAACCCACAAGTTTCTTCTGCAGCCTAGTGACTAGAGGGAAGAATTGATCAACAGTAGGTTTATGAAGACCCAAAGGTGCTCCCAAGTATTGTGTGGGGAATGTTTCCTTTTTACATTGAAAAGTGTATATCAAAATATCAACTTTCTCTGCTGACACACCGATTGGGACGAGGCTTGATTTATTCTAATTTACTTTGAGGCTAGTAGCATCTACAAAAGTATTAAGAAGGGCTTTGAGGCAGTGAAGTTGCTTTGCATCTGCTTGAAGGAGAACCAGAGTGTCATCCACATATTGAACTATGTACTCGAGTTCTCGGAATGACCTGAAAATCCACGGAGACACGTTTTGGAAATAATAAAAAATACTGGCGAAAGAATCAGCATCAGGGGCCCACACCCTGTCCACGAGGGTGCAGGGCGCGCCCCCTGCCTCGTGGGCCCCCTGAGACTCCACCAACCTCAACTCCAACTCCATATATTCACGTTCGAGGAGAAAAAAATCAGAGAGAAGGATTCATCACGTTTTATGATACGGAGCCACCGCCAAGCCCTAATCTTTCTTGAGAGGGCTGATCTGGAGTCTGTTTGGGGCTCCAGAGAGGGGAATCCGTCGCCGTCGTCATCATCAACCATCCTCTATCACCAATTTCATGATGCTCACCACCGTGCGTGAGTAAATCCATCGTAGGCTTGCTGGACGGTGATGGGTTGGATGAGATTTGTCATGTAATCGAGTTAGTTTTGTTATGGTTTGATCCCTAGTATCCATTATGTTCTGAGATTGATGTTGCTATGACTTTGCTATGCTTAATGCTTGTCACGAGGGCCTGAGTGCCATGATTTCATATCTAAACCTATTACGTTTTCATGAATATATGTGAGTTCTTGATCCTATCTTGCAAGTCATTAGTCACCTACTATGTGTTATGATTTGGAAACCCTGAAATGACAATAATCAGGACCACTTGCGGTGATGATCGTAGTTTGAGGAGTTCATCTATTCACTAAGTGTTAATGCTTTGGTCTGGTACTCTATTAAAAGGAGGCCTTAATATCCCTTAGTTTCCAATAGGACCCCGCTGCCACGGGAGGGTAGGACAAAAGATGTCATGCAAGTTCATTTCCATAAGCACGTATGACTATATTTGGAATACATGCCTACATCACATTGATGAACTAGAGCTAGTTCTGTGTCACCCTATGTTATAACTGTTGCATGAGGAATCGCATCCGACATAATTATCCATCATTGATCCATTGCCTACGAGCTTTTCATATATTGATCTTTGCTTAGTTACTTTTTTGTTGCCACTGTTACAGTTACTACAAAACTGCTACTGTTACTTTTGCCACCGTTAGTGCCCTTTGATAGAGGTTCAATGCTCGAAGGATATGATATTTGAATGAATGTATCCAGGATGACCAGAATTTGTGTTTATGAAACAAGGCCTTTGTATAACGTAATTTTGTGCTTATCTCGAATTATTTTCCTCCTTTGTGGCCGTTTTTTGTATCTGAAAGTTTGCCAATCGTCGGCTTCAGCCCCCACATAGATACTACAAGGGTGTTCGGAGTAGCACATGATCACACTTGTTCCAACATCTTGATCTGTAAAGGAGGTGATCATGCGGCGAACTAGGCAATCAGACTATGCGGCTTTACCACTCTCACTTAGCCATAGGAGTTTGAAATGGGATTATAGGTGTAGCCCCTAGTGTTGTTCGGCTATTCGAACTTGGGTGCCTTAGACACCTGACCGGGTGGAGGCCAGTCCTTCGTATAATACGGAAAAAATCGTGAAAGATTTTAATAAGTCATCGAACCGCTGACCAGCTCTCGCCATATCATGACAGTCACTTTTCGGCTTTCTCTATTGAGGTATTTGACCAGATGAGCCAGAAATACAATTGTAGTAGTTCTCCCTTTACTACCTTAGTCGAACAAGCGGAACGTAAGGTGGTAACCACAGGAGCCGGGCAACCCAGCTATTGACCAAAGACATGATTCGGAGTCGATGCATATAATGCGGTATTCAGGATGCCGAAGTGCACTGTGAAAGTGTTTGGACTTTTTGTTTTTGAATATTTGTGGCCAAACAAAGCCCCTGGCAATAGATGTCAATGTGTATATGTCAATCAGTCATGAAGACGGAATACACATTACGGGGTAGGCCAATACCGAATAAGGTCTGACAAGACTGTTTACTCTATATTCTGATTGATACGTCAAACATACTCTTACAAAGAATGCCATAATTATCAAGGCTATTTTACATGCCAAGAATTTGAGAACATGGTAAAGATGTATATAGGTCCTAAAAAGGAAAAGGTGGTTTTGAAGATCCTTTGGACACTCTGTCGCATGTCTGCGCCACTTTTCGCCTTGGTGTATGATCCTTTGAGAGGAACAATGATCGAGTATACATAACGGGCCTGGAAAAGGGTCCTTGGTACCTTCGAAAAGTGATTTGGGTTGTGGAGAAAAAGGGAAGGATAGGCGGGTCCAAATAGGGTCGAGCCGTATTGTGGACTTTGTTTTGAGTGCGCCTCCGTCCTTGCCCATGGTATCTTTAGTGCGTAGTTATGTACGCGCGGTACATATGCCGCAACCAGGTGAGGGTTTGGATGGAGGCCGAATAGTTAATCTTGCTCTGGACGAGTCGGACTGTCATTCTGCAGGGTAGACCAGACTCGTTTGACAGTGTCTGGGGCTTGACTGCCGATGTAGTATTTGGCTTGATAAGGCGACCCTGTTCTTCATAGCTGTGAGGGCTGTAGTATGCTCCTCAGTACGGAGGGAGCGCTCCATGTTTCCATTGATTTTTATAACGCTGCGTGATCCGGGCATCTTGAGCTTTAGGTAAGCATAGTGTGGGACCACATTGAAGCGGGCGAACGCGGTTCGTCCGAGCAGTTCGTGATAGCCACTACAGAAAGGGACGATGTCGAAGATCAAGTCTTCGCTTCGGAAATTATCCAGTGAGCCGAAGACTACCTCCAGCGTTATGGACCCTGTGCAGGAGGCCTCTACACCGGGTATCACTCCTTTGAAGGTGGTTTTGGTGGGCTTGATCCTTGACGGATCAATACCAATATTAGTGACAGTGTCCTGATAAAGCAGGTTAATACTGCTGCCACTATCCATGAGGACTCGTCTGAGGTGGAATTCGTCGATGATTGGGTCGAGGACCAATGCTATCGAACCTCCATGACGGATACTGGTCGGATGGTCTCTGCGATCAAAGGTGATTGGGCAAGCCGGCCATGGGTTGAATTTTGGGGCGACTTGCTCTATGGCGTAAACGTCCCATAGTGCGCGCTTGCGCTCCCGCTTGGGTATATGAGAGACATAGATCATATTCATTGTTTTTACCTGGGGGAAATTTCTTTTGCCCCCATGTGTTTGTTGGGCGAGGCTCGTCGTCATCCTCGCTAGGTGGCCCCTTCCCCTTATGTTCGGTGTTTATTTTACCGGCCTGTTTAAAGACCCAAAAATTTCTGTTGGTATGATTGGAAGGCTTGTCCGGGGTGCCGTGGATCTGGCAAGGCCGATCTAGTATTCGGTCCAGACTGGATGGACCATCTTTGTTTCCTTTGAATGGCTTCTTCCGCTCACCAGGTTTAGAGCCACTGAATCCGTTGTTGACCGCCGTGTCTTTGGTATCTTCGTTGTTGCTTCGAAGCTTGTATTTGTTGCATCGTGGACTGCCGTTGCCATCCCTTGCTTCGGAGGTGCCAGGGTCATTGGTGTTGTTGCTTCTACGAGCTAGGAGCTATCTTCTCCCGCACAAAAGCAGGTCATAAGTGTGCTGAGGGCTGCCATGGACTTCAGTTTTTCTTGGCCGTGGTGTCGGGCAAGCCACTCGTCATGGACGCTGTGTTTAAAGGCCGCGAGGGTTTCGGCGCCCGGACAATCGACAATTTGGTTCTTTTTAATTAAGAACTTGGTCCAGAGTTTCCGGCCTGACTCTCCGGGTTGCTGGATTATGTGACTAAGGTCATCGGTGTCTAGAGGCCGAACATAGGTACATTGGAAGTTGTCTCTAAAGGCATCCTCCAAATCTTCCCAGCTACCAATAGAGTTTTCTGGGAGGCTGCTTAGCTAGTGTCGTGCTGGTCCCTTGAGTTTTAGGGGGAGGTACTTGATGGCATGGAGATTGCCACCGCGAGCCATGTGGATGTGGAGAAGAAAATCTTTGATCCATACTACGGGATCTGTTGTTCCATCGTATGACTCAATGTTCACGGGTTTAAACCCTTCTAGGAACTGGTGCTCCATTACCTCATCGGTGAAGCATAAGGGGTGTGCGGTGCCTCTGTATCGGGTGATGTCACAACATAGTTCGGATGAAGTCCGTATGTGGTTTTTGGCCCAGGTGTGGTTCTGCCTGTCGTGCCAGGCCTGATGGTCGTCTTCTCGCGTTGGGGCACGCCCCCTTGATCCATAGATTGATCTAGCTTGGCCTGCTCTATTGTCAGGTCCTGTCGTAGGTGTATCCTAGAGCTGCTGTCTCTCTGCCTCTATGGCGAGGTGGTGCGGGTTGGTGTTCGGTGTAGGTAGCCGCTTTATCTCGCCCGCATGGTGGCCGGTCTGGTTCATCAGCACGGTCATGTCTTGACAGTATGGGCTCGAGGGCCTCATCGTTAAATTGTGGTAGTAGCTGACGCTTCAGATAACTCTTTGCTAGGCGGTGAAGGCCATACTCTTCGGTAGCTAGGACCTGAGTCCATCTGTCGTTGAGTGTATCCTGCTCGGCTTGGAGCTGTTGCTGCTTCTTTTTCAGGCTTCTCGCAGTAGCGATTATCTGGTGCTTAAAGCGCTCCTGCTCGAGTGGTTCCTCTGGCACGATGAAGTCTTTGTCGCCGAGGCTCACATCATCCTCGGAGATCGTTAGATAGTTACTATCTTCCGAGTCCTCGTTCCCGACCGGATCGTCACGGTTAACTTGCCCTTCCTCCCAATCATCCTGTTTGGATGTTTGCTCGACGGGGTCTTCCGGGTCTTCGGCGTTCTCCGGAGTATTACTGTCTCCGGTGCCGGTATTGCTGTCTTTTTGGTGACGCGATTTTGAGCGGCGCCGCTGACGTCGACGCTTTGGAGGTGCCTCAGCAGGCTTGTCCTCAACCGGATCCTTCCTGCCGTCATCGTCATCCTCTTTGGGTGTGTCCACCATATACACGTCATATGTGGAGGTGGCTGTCCAACGTCCGGTAATCGGCGGGTCTTGGCCTTGTTCGTCTCCGGCATCGTCATCCATGACTTCGATGTCTTCGGAGGCGTAGACCAGCATGTCAGTTCAATCTTTGACAGTGGCTATGCAGTGGGTGTGATACGTCTCCAACGTATCTATAATTTTTTATTGTTCCATGCTATATTATATTCTGTTTTGGACATTATTGGGCTTTATTATACACTTTTATATTATTTTTGGGACTAACCTATTAACCGGAGGCCCATCCTAGAATTGTTGTTTTTTGCCTATTTCAGAGTTTCGCCGAAAAAGAATATCAAACGGAGTCCAAACGGAATGAAACCTTCGGGAACGTGATTTTCGAAACTAACGTGATCCAGAGGACTTGGACCCTATGTCAAGAAAGCAATCAGGAAGGCACGAGGTAGGGGGCGCGCCCTCCACCCTCATGGGTAACATGTTGCTCCATCGACGTACTCCTTCCTCCTATATATACCTACGTACCCCCAAACTACCAGATACGGAGCCAAAAACCTAATTCCACCGCCGCAACCTTCTGTACCCGTGAGACCACTAGTAGAAAAAGGGTCAAACGTGAAGCACATTAGTGCCGGTTTGATTTTGGCCCGGTACTAATGGTACCATTAGTGCCGGTTCGAACGGATTTGCATTAATGCCGGTTCGTGTTGAACCTTTAGTACCGGTTTGTGGCACGAACCGGTACTAAAGGGGTGGTGGCAGGCTGGCGTCAGGCCGGGGCCCCACTAGCCTCTTTAGTCCCGGTTTGTGGCACAAACCGGTACTAAAGGGCCAACCTTTAGTACCGGTTCGTGCCATGAACCGGCACTAAAGGGGTCTAACCTATAATCCCGGTTGCCGTCACAAACCAGGACTATAGGGCAATTTTCAAACTTGAAAAAATCAAAACTAAATCATCCTAATTCAGAAATACATATAATATATCAAAATTTGCAGAACAAAAAGATTGATCCGCAGAACAAGTTTTCCGTTTCGACAATTTTTTAAAATCACAAAATTCCAAAGGGAAAATAGAGTTTTTGGGCGCTTTAGACGTTTTTAGCGTTTAGTGCTAGGGTTTAGATTTCAGAGTTTAGGGTTAGGTTTTATGGTTTAAACCCTTACTTTTTACTTTTTAGCATAGAGATTCCGACGTTTTAAGTCCCGGGTTTAGGGTTTAGGACAATTTTTGAAATGACGAAATTGTAAAAGGAAAAAAGGATATGCTCTAATTTATGTTTTTTTGAATTTTGGTTAAATCTTGTCAAACCGGTCAAACAACCGATTCAAGAAATATAGAGTGTTACTAAATAATTAAGCAATAATATTAGTGTTACTAAATAAGTATCTCTGTTTTTTTGAATTTTGGTCAAATCTGGTCAATCTGTGGTCAAACTGTGGTCAAACGATGGTCAAACTACTTATTCAAAAATATTAGTGTTACTACATAATTATTCAAGAATATTAGTGTTACTAAATAATTATTTCAATTTTTTGAATTTTGGTCAAATCTGGTCAAACTATGGTCAAACTATGGTCAAACTTATTCAAGAAATATTAGCGTTACTAAATAATTAGTGTTTCTTTAAATAATAGTTTCAAACTCAAACGGTGAAATGTGTGACTTCATGCTCAAGCTAAACTCCTGAGGGTTAATAGGATTGACATATTACTATTGTCAGGAAAACAAAGTTAAGCGTGCTCGGGCTGGAGTAGTGAGAGGGATGGATGACCGGTCAGGAAGTTAGATGATTTGGATTGAGTGATCCACCCTTGAGCAGTTAAGAGAGGTGATTAGAGACTAAATCATCAAATAATTCAGAAAAATTAAAAATCGAAAAAAAATAAAATTTTCAAAAAAAAAATTCAAAAAACGAAGGAGAATAGAACCTGAAAGTTAAGCGTGCTCGGGCTGGAGTAGTGAGAGGGATGGATGACCGGTCAGGAAGTTAGATGATTTGGATTGAGTGATCCACACTTGAGCAGTTAAGAGAGGTGATTAGAGACTAAATCATCAAATAATTCAGAAAAATTAAAAATCGAAAAAAAAAATCAAATTTTTTTCCAAAATTTTCAAAAAAAAAATAAAAAAAAACCTTTAGTACCGGTTGGTAACACCAACCGGTACTAAAGGTCCCCCATATGAGGGCGCGAGCTCACGCCACGTGGTGGCACTTTAGCGCCGGTTCGTGCCGAACCGGTACTAAAGGGGGGGGGGCTTTAGTGCCACACTTTAGTGCCGGTTCCATAACTGGCACTAAAGGCCCTTACAAACCGGTTTTAAAGCTCCGTTTTCTACTAGTGGATCCCATCTTGGGGCCTGTTCCAGAGCTCCTCCGGAGGGGGCATCGATCACGGAGGGCTTCTACATCAACACCATAACCTCTCTGATGATGTGTGTGTAGTTTACTTCAGACCTTCAGGTCCATAGTTATTAGCTAGATGGCTTCTTCTCTCTTTTTGGATCTCAATACAATGTTATCCCCCTCTCTCGTGGAGATCTATTCGATGTAATCTTCTTTTGCGGTGTGTTTGTTGAGACCGATGAATTGTGGGTTTATGATCAAGTTTATCTATGAACAATATTTGATTCTTCTCTGAATTCTTTTATGTATGATTGGTTATCTTTGCAAGTCTCTTCGAATTATCAGTTTGGTTTGGCCTACTAGATTGATCTTCCTTGCAATGGGAGAAGTGCTTAGCTTTGGGTTCAATCTTGCGGTGTCCTTTCCCAGTGACAATAGGGGTAGCAAGGCACGTATTGTATTGTTGCCATCGAGGATAACAAGACGGGGTTTATATCATATTGCATGAGTTTATCCCTCTACATCATGTCATCTTGCTTAAAGTGTTACTCTGTTCTTATGAACTTAATACTCTAGATGCATGCTGGATAGCGGTCGATGTGTGGAGTAATAGTAGTAGATGCACGCAGGAGTCGGTCTACTTGTCTCGGACGTGATGCCTATATACATGATCATACCTAGATATTCTCATAACTATGCTCAATCCTGTCAATTGCTCAACAGTAATTTGTTCACCCACCGTAATACTTATGCTCTTGAGAGAAGCCACTAGTGAAACCTATGGCCTCTGTGTCTATTTTCCGCCATATTAATCTCCCGACAACAAGCTATTTCAGGCGCCGTTTTTATTTTACTTTCTTTAATTTGCATCTTTATCATAAAAATACCAAAAATATTATCTTATCATATCTATCAGATCTCACTCTCGTAAGTGACTGTGAAGGGATTGACAACCCCTTTATTGCATTGGTTGCGAGGATTTATTTGTTTGTGTAGGTGCGAGGGACTCGTGCGTGGCCTCCTACTGGATTGATACCTTGGTTCTCAAAAACTGAGGGAAATACTTACGCTACTTTGCTACATCATCCTTTCCTCTTCAAGGGAAAACTAACGCAGTGCTCAAGAGGTAGCAAGAAGGATTTCTGGCGCCGTTGCGGGGGAGTCTACGCAAAAGTCAACATACCAAGTACCCATCACATACCCTTATCTCCTGCATTATATTATTTGCCATTTGCCTCTCATTTTCCTCTCCCCCACTTCACCCTTGTCGTTTTATTCGCCTTCTCTCTTTCATTCGCCTCTTTCTCGCTTGCTTATCGTTATGGCTAGCTCGGTCTTTATCCCTTCATCTCCCGACTTTGAAGTCCTCCAGTTCAAGCAAAGACAAGGGGAAAATTTAAAAGATGCTTGGTTTAGGATGCTCGAATCTTATCGTAATTGCAATATAGAGGGAGATTTTAAAATTTTGCTTCGCAATTTTTAGGTTGGGCTAACCTTGCCCCATAGACAACTCCTCGATTTTTTTGCCAAAGGTAGTTTTATCGATATTGATCCTGGCTTCCCTTATGAAATTATAGAGGGGATAGTGGGAGTGCTCCCCCTACAAAAAGTATCATCCCTTACCCAAGAAGAGACTCAAATTCTAGAGAAATTATGTGAGTTACAAAAAATTATTGAACCTCTTAAAAGTATTGGTGGGAATATCAACCGCATGAATAATCTGATTACACTTTGCTATAAGCGGCTGGATGCTTTAGATCAAAGGATCACCGAGCATAACTCCATTAAAAAATTGCCTACCAAAGATGACAGTACCTAGATCTATCCTTGCTTTTATGCCTAGCTAGGGGCGTTAAACGATAGCGCTTGTTGGGAGGCAACCCAATTTTATTTTTAGTTTTTGCATTTTGCTTCTGTTTAGGAATAAATATTTGATCTAGCCACTGGTTAGATGTCTTTTTATGTTTTAATTAGTGTTTGTGCCAAGTTTAACCTATAGGATCTTCTAGGATGATAGTTATTTGATCTTGCTGTAAATTCCAGAAACTTTCTGTCCACGAAACTAATTGTTAAAAATCACCAGAACGTGATAAAATATTTATTCCAATTGCTGCTGATCAATAAACAAATTGTCTAGGTTGTCCTATTTTGGATGAATGTTTGGAGTTCCTGAAGTTTGCGTTAGTTACAGAGTACTATGGACTGTTATGTTTTTCGGGTGTTGTTTGCTTATTTTGATGAATCTATGGCTAGTAAAATAGTTTATAAACCATAGATAAGTTGGAATACAGTAGGTTTAACACCAATATAAATAAAGAATGAGTTCATTATAGTACCTTGAAGTGGTCTTTTGTTTTCTTTCCCTAACGGAGCTCACGAGATTTTCTGTTGAGTTTTGTGTTGTGAAGTTTTCAAGTTTTGGGTGAAAGATTTGATGGACTATGGAACAAGGAGTGGCAACAGCCTAAGATTGGGGATGCCCATGGCACCCCAAGATAATCTAAGGACACATAAAAGCCAAAGCTTGGGGATGCCCCGGAAGGCATCCCCTCTTTCGTCTACTTCCATCGATAACTTTACTTGGAGCTATATTTTTATTCACCACATGATATGTGTTTTCCTTGGAGCGTCTTGTATTATTTGAGTCTTTATTTGTTCATTTACCACAATCATCCATGCTGTACACACCTTTTGAGAGAGTCACACTTGATTCAGAATTTATTAGAATACTCTATGTGCTTCACTTATATTTTTTGAGCTATATAGTTTTGCTCTAGTGCTTCACTTATATCTTTTAGACCACGGTGGTGGATTTGTTTTATAGAAACTATTGATCTCTCCTGCTTCATTATATTATTTTGAGAGTCTTAAAATAGCTTGGCAATTTTCTTTAATCATAATATCATGAGAAATTTGATGCTTGATAATTGTTTTGAGATATAAAGGTGGTAATATCATAGTTGTGCTAGTTGAGTAATTGTGGAATTGAAAAACACATGTGTTTGAGTTTGAGATTCCCGTAGCATGAACATATGGTGAACCGTTATGTAACGAAGTCGGAGCATGAAGTATTTGTTGATTGTCTTCCTTTGTGTGGCGGTCGGGATCGCGCGATGGTTAACTCCTACCAACCCTTCCCCTAGGAGCATGCGTAGTAGTACTTTGCTTCGAGGGCTAATAAATTTTTGCAATAAGTATATGAGTTATTTATGACTAATGTGAGTCCATGGATTATACGCACACTTACCTTTCCGCAATTTTCTAGCCTCTTCGGTACCGCGCATTGCCCTTTCTCACCTTGAGAGTTGGTGCAAACTTCGCCGGTGCATCCAAACCCCGTGATATGATGCGCTCTATCACACATAAACCTCCTTATATATTCCTCAAAACAGCCACCATACCTACCTATCATGGCATTTCCATAGCCATTCTGAGATATATTGCCATGCAACTTTCCACCGTTTCATTTATCATGACACGCTCCATTATTTTCATTTTGCTTTGCATGATCATGTAGTTGACATTGTATTTGTGGCAAAGCCACCATTCATAATTATTTCATACATGTCGCTCTTGATTCATTGCATATCTCGGTACACCGCCGGAGGCATTCATATAGAGTCATATTTTGTTCTAAGTATTGAGTTGTAATTCATGAGTTGTAAGTAAATAAAAGTGTGATGATCATCATTATTAGAGCATTGTCCCAAGTGAGGAAAGGATGATGGAGACTATGATTCCCCCACAAGTCGGGATGAGATTCCGGACTAAATAAAAAAAGAGAAAAAAAGAGGCCATAAAAAAAGAAAGAGAAAAAGCCCAAAAAAATGAGAGAAAAAGAGAGAAGGGACAATGTTACTATCCTTTTACCACACTTGTGCTTCAAAGTAGCACCTTGATCTTCATAATAGAGAGTCTCTCCTTTTGTCACTTTCATATACTAGTGGGAAATTTCATTATAGAACTTGGCTTGTATATTCCAATGATGGGCTTCCTCAAATGCCCGAGGTCTTCGTGAGCAAGCAAGTTGGATGCACACCCACTTAGTTTCTTTCTGAGCTTTCATACACTTATAGCTCTAGTGCATCCGTTGCATGGCAATCCCTACTCCTCGCATTAACATCAATTGATGGGCATCTCCATGGCCCGTTGATTAGCCTCGTTGATGTGAGACTTTCTCCTTTTTTTTCTTCCCACATAACCCCTACCATTATACCTTATTCCACCATAGTGCTATGTCCATGGCTTGCGCTCATGTATTGCATAAGAGTTGAAAAGGCTGAAGCACGTTAAAAGTATGAACCAATTGCTTGGCTAAAACCGGGGTCGTACATGATATGCATATTTTGTGTGGGGACGATGGAGCATAGCCAGACTATATGATTTTGTAGGGATAACTTACTTTGGCTATGATATTTTGGTAAGACATAATTGCTTAGTTAGTATGCTTGAAGTATTATTGTTTTTATGTCAACATTAAACTTTTATCTTGAATCATATCAAATCTGAACATTCATGCCACAATAAGAAGAATTATAATGAAATTATGCCAAGTAGCATTCCACATCAAAAATTCTGTTTTTATCATTTACCTACCCGAGGACGAGCAGGAATTAAGCTTGGGGATGCTTGATACGTCTCCAACGTATCTATAATTTTTTATTGTTCCATGCTATATTATATTCTGTTTTGGACATTATTGGGCTTTATTATACACTTTTATATTATTTTTGGGACTAACCTATTAACTGAAGGCCCAGCCCAGAATTGCTGTTTTTTGCCTATTTCAGAGTTTCGTAGAAAAAGAATATCAAACGGAGTCCAAACAGAATGAAACCTTCGGGAACGTGATTTTCGGAACGAACATGATCCAGAGGACTTGGACCCTACGTCAAGAAAGCAATCAGGAAAGCACGAGGTAGGGGGGCGCGCCCTCCACCCTCGTGGGCCCCATGTTGCTCCATCGACATACTTCTTCCTCCTATATATACCTATTGTCGGTGTCAAAATCGGCGGATCTCGGGTAGGGGGTCCCGAACTGTGCGTCAAGGCCGGATGGTAACAGGAGACAAGGGACACGATGTTTTTACCCAGGTTCGGGCCCTCTCGATGGAGGTAAAACCCTACTCCTGCTTGATTAATATTGATGATATGGGTAGTACAAGAGTAGATCTACCACGGGATCAAGGAGGCTAAACCATAGAAGCTAGCCTATGGTATGACTGTGTATGATGATTGTTCTCTACGGACTACAACCCTCCGGTTTATATAGACACCGGATAGGGTTAGGGTTACACAGAGTCGGTTACAATAGTAGGAGATCTTGAATATCCGCATCACCTAGCTTGCCTTCCACGCCAAGGAAAGTCCCTTCCGGACACGGGACGAAGTCTTCAATCTTGTATCTTCATAGTCCAGGAGTCCGGCGAAGGTATAGTCCAGCTATCCGAACACCCCTAATCCAGGACTCCCTCAGTAGCCCCCAATCCAGGCTTCAATGACGACGAGTACGGCGTGCAAATTTTCTTCGGCATTGCAAGGCGGGTTCTTTCCCGAATTCCATGTACCTGTACGAATAACGTCCGATTTTTATAGCGCTCCTCTGCTTCTGCGCCCAATAATGGTTGTCTTCCATGTGTTGAACGAATGCGAAAAGCCCGGGGCGTTCTTACATCCACACCCCTAGCCATACAAATGAGCCGCCTATTTAATGGGATGGGGATTTAGATCCGAACCGCATCTTCTCCTCTCCGCGAGTTGTCATCAGAGCTTTCCCAGCTAAGGTCCATTCCAACATGGCCAGCCGTCGCAGCTCCTCCCCTCGCCCTTCCGGTCCCAAGCCCGGGGATTGGGAGAGTTGCACCATTCTGCATAGCGAGTTAGTGTCGCTTCAGGCCAAGGGATTCCTCCCTCAGGCATACATGGTCCCGGTCCGACCGGTCTCGCCACCTACCGTGGCGGGCAACAAGCGGAGAACACCCCCAATCCTTCTAAAGGAGAACGGGTGTGCCTTGTCCCCTATCTGATAAGGGGACTGGGATTTCCAATCCATCCATTTCTCCGCGGGCTTCTGGAGTTCTACGGCCTCCAGCTGCATCATCTCACACCCGGCTCCGTGCTACACATTGCGGGCTTCGTTGCTCTTTGCGAGCTATTCTTAGGCATCGAGGCTGATTTTGCGCTGTGGAAGAAGATATTCTGCCTGGTGCCCGTTCTCAAGAGGGGTCTATATACCAAGTGGGCGGAGCCGAAATATGGCGCATCGCCGGGACCGGATACCTATCCGGAACCCCGAAGAAGGCGTCCGAGGACTGGCCTTCGGAATGGTTTTACATAGACGATGTCCCACTGCCGGACCCTATCCGGGCTGGTCTCCCTAAGTTCAACAGTGCTCCCTTGAAGAAACGCCTGAGCTGGCGCCCACGGAGCTCTCAGAGAGAAAGCGACAGGGACGTCCTTTACCTGATGGGCCGGATAAGACTGTTAGATCATTCCGGACTAACCATGATCGGAGTCATGGCCGCGTGCATTACGCGAGGGGTGCAGCCGCTTCAATACAGAGGCTGCCCTATGTGGGATTTCAATGGGTAGGATGACGCCACGCGTTACGGCCGTAAAGGGCCGGACTCGGCTGCCTCCCTAATAAAGGTTCTGTCCTCTTTGTACAAGGGAGAGAAGGAGGAGTTCCTCCGTGTTAACCCGCGGGCTGGATTCACTATGTATGAACCTCCAAGTTGGGTAAGCGAACAACTGCGCTTGCCCCTTTATTTGATACTTCCATGGTCAGATACCTAGTCTAACGACTTCATTGCTGGAACTGCGACAAGAAGTGAAAGATATAAGCAGCCGTCCTCCACAACCCGAGGACCCAGAATGGTCCCTCGATCCGGACTCTGAAGAGGATCCGGACATATCGGGGAAGCTTATCGATGGGGTGTTTCATCAGCTAAGCAAGGACAACACCTTGGTCGCTATTGTGGCAGATTACCCCGGGTTAATCCCAGCCTCCCAGGTGACAGGAATCGGAGTCTTTATTCCCTTGAAGGGGATTCCATTTTTCCGTATTCCAGCGTTTCTAACAACAACCGTGTTTCACAGGGGAGATTCCTGAGGCGGGAAGGCGAACCTGCGGCGGCTAGCCCACGAGGGGCCGCAGGGCCCCGTGGGGAAAAAAGAGATGCAGTCCGGACCGAGGTGCCGGCGCAAAGGTAACACATTCTCCGTTTCCGCGGCATTATTCCGCCAGGGCATATTAACGTCTGTGCCTTTTTCAGGACGAAGAGACCTCGCCGGACTATATCCGGAGAGGATGCCAATCGCGCTTCCACCAGCCAGGTTCCAATGACCGGCCAGGAAACGGAGGCGAGCATAAGGTGTGCACCGGGCGCTCCTCCGACAGAGGATGCGGACAGGCTGTCTGCCACAAATTCTGAAGTGGAGAGTGCCATGAACCATAGGCGTCGCCGGACAATTTTACGCGATGCTTGTTTCTCCCGAGAGCCTTTAGATGCCTTTAATTCGGGAGATGCGTACCTCCGTGCCGCTCAAGATGGCTTAGCCAGAGCCACGGAGCAGTATGTGAAAGACATACCAGTAGCCCCCGAGACTTGAAACAGTTAAAGTAACTGATTTAAGGATCATATAACATGCAGGTTCTTACTGAGAAGAACACCGTGCTGTCCCAGGAGCTGGAAAAGTGCAAGGCCCAACTAGAGGCCGCACTGGCCGCAGCAAGGGAGCCTAAAGGGATCCCCTCAGGTAAGATACACTTCAAAAGATTAGTATCGTGCGGTTTGAGTGAAAATCTGACAATTAATGTTGCAGATGGCGCCTGACTTGATCCGTAGAAGCAACAACTCTTGCGCCGGTTAGAGTCCAGCGAGAGTATGTTGACAAAGGTGAGTCGAGAGAAGAATGATCTCCAGGATGCCAACACCAAGCTGGATGTTGAACTTAAGGACGTTCGTGGCTAGTTGTCGGACTCCGCGAAGGAGAATCAGCGGCTTCGACGCGGCATATTTAGTAAGTGCTTGAACGAACTTCGAAAAATGAGTTCGGCAAGGAAGTCGAATAATACAGTAATTTCTGTAGGTATGCTCACAGGTCGTCCTGCAGAGGAGATGCCCGGTTCTACGGGTGACCTTCTTCCCGAACTCCTGCAACTGCACGAGCGAATTCGGCAGGCAATGCAAGGCGTTGCCCAAGCCTTATGGCATGCCCACTCCACGCCCGATGGCCTTGGAGAGCTTGCGGAGAAGCTGAAGGGAGCTCGGCGGCGCTTCCGGTTGTGGAAGATATCGGCCTGCTGACAAGGCGCTAGAGAGGCCTGGGCTATGATGAAGACCCGTTTTACGAGGTCTGGCCCAAACCATATGGCCGAGGCCGGACCGGTGGGGCCTGACGGGAAGGAGATCCCTGTAAGCTTAGTGTACGGCCAAGTGGAATTGGCCGCAAAGTATTCCTAGTAGGACTGTAAATTAGACAGCCTGTTAGATGGTATAGAGGAGGAATACAATCAGTCGAAATGATTGTGTAATTTTGAATTGACATATGTAATGCTTTCTAGCCGGATTGTAGATTGTTTGTCGTTGCCGACCTTTTTGCTTCAACCTCGGGACCTGACGGTCCGGAGTGTGTCCGAATACCATAGCGGTTATACAAGAACCGTGGTATGCATGGAGACCAGGCGTATGGGTCATTAGTGCTTTATCAGACAAGTGCCCAACTAGTTATGTTATATTACATGGTTAGTAAGAAACATCTTCCAGAGAGAATAGTTTCGTTAAGGGTTCCTTTCGCTGGGGAGGCATGCCCTAAAGTGCATGTCTGGACTGCGTAAAACGCAGAAAAAGCATCTGGGGGCGCATGAAAATTAATAAAAAGATCATATTTATTCCATCGACTGAATATTCCCTTAAGAACGCTAGCTTTCGGCTTCACCCAGTCTGAGGTACACATCCGGCTGACCCGGCAGTAACAATCGCAGAGGTGCTCCCTTTACCACCTAGCCGAAGAATGGGGAACGTAGGGGTAAGCACAGGAGTCAGGCAACCCAGCTTGGCCAAAACTTAAGTCATATCGATGCATATAATGGTGAGAAAAAAGGTACATGCGGAAGTTTGACACATGTGTGGGGCATGAAGCCCGTATAAATAAGCTTCTGTTAAAGAAGCCCCCAGGTTAAATGAACGCGAGTGCGCGTCATGTAGTGAGCCTTTTGAGGGCTATAAAGGAAAAAGAGGGGAAGAAGAGAAATATAAGACAGAAAAATGTAAAAAAAAATGGACAGGGGAAGGAGACGAACACGGAGTCCGGCGCTAGGCATAGAATCTTCGAAGACGTGTGGCGTTCCACGGGTTCGGCTCGAGTCGGTCATCCGACGCATCTCGCAGGCGGTACGCTCCACCTGTCAGGACTTGGTCGACTATAAATGGACCTTCCCATTTGGGCTTGAGTTTGTCCTTTTTCTTATCCGGCAGGCATAGAACTAGTTCACCAACATTGTAATTTTTGGCCCGTACTTCTCTGCTTTGGTATCTTCGGGCCTGTTGCTGATAAAATGCGGAACGGGCTTTTGCCACGTCACGCTCCTCCTCCAAGGCGTCCAGGCTGTCCTGCTGATCGAGCTCGGCTTCTCTTTCTTCGTACATGTGCACTCTAGGTGAGTCATGAATTATGTCGCAGGGCAGAACTGCCTCTGCGCCGTACACCATAAAGAATGGTGTGTATCCAGTGGTGCGATTTGGCGTGGTCCACAGCCCCCAGAGTACGGAGTCGAGCTCCTCTACTCAGTGCGTGTTAGATTCCTTGAGGGACCGCACTAGTCTGGGTTTGATGCCACTCATGATAAGACCATTTGCACGTTCGACCTGGCCATTGGTTTGTGGGTGATAGACTGAAGCATAGTCGAGCTTGATGCCCATGTTTTTGCACCATAGTTTTACCTCGTCGGTTGTAAAATTTGTACCGTTATCGGTTATGATGCTGTGGGGGACGCCGTAAAGGTGTACAACCCCGGATATGAAGTCTATCACGGGTCCGGATTCAGCCGTTTTGACAGGCTTGGCTTCTATCCATTTGGTGAACTTATCTACCATGACCAGTAAGTATTTTTTCTTATGGGTTCCACCATTAAGGGGTCCGACCATGTCAAGCCCCCAGACCGCAAAGGACCAGGTGATGGGTATAGTTTGGAGTGCGGTGGGTGGCATATGGCTTTGGTTGGCAAAAAGTTGGCAACCAACGCATCGTTGGACTAGGTCCTGGGCGTCTGCTCGGGCCGTCGGCCAATAGAAGCCTGTGCGGAAAGCCTTGCTAACAAGGGACCGAGCAGCTGCGTGATGGCCACCAAGTCCGGCGTGAATTTCGGCCAGAAGATTCCGCCCTTCCTCTTCGGATATGCACCTTTGAAGGACTCCGGTAGTGCTTTTCTTATAAAGCTCCCCCTCGTGGACTTTGTAGGCTTTAGATCGCCGCACTATGCAGCGGGCCTCATTTTGGTCCTCCGGGAGTTCCTGCCTAGTAAGGTAGTCTAGGAATGGTTCTGTCCACGGGGCGATAACCGCCATTATTACATGGGTTGAAGGTGTAATTTCATTGGCAAGACCTCCGATTATGTCAGGTTGTTCGGCGTCGAGTGGTTTGGCTGCGTCCGGGCTGTTAATTGCGGGTTCCCCCTCCCATGTTACGGATGGCTTGAACAATCTTTCCAAAAAGATGTTGGGGGGACTGCATCGCGTTTTGCTCCGATGCTTGCCAGGACGTCCGCTGCTTGATTATTTTCGCGGGCTATATGGTGAAACTCCAGCCCTTCGAACCGAGCTGACATTTTTAGGACGACATTGCGGTAAGCTGCCTTTTTTGGAACCTTGGCGTCGAAGTCGCCATTTATTTGGGAGATCGCGAGGTTCGAATCCCCACGTACCTCTAGGCGTTGAATGCCCATGGATACTGCCATCTGGAGACTATGTAGGAGGGCCTCATATTTGGCTGCTTTGTTGGAGTCCGTGTTCATAATTTGGAGTACATATTGGACTGTGTCTCCCGTGGGGGACGTCAAAACGACGCCAGCCCCCAGTCCGGCCAACATTTTGGAGCCGTCGAAATGCATGATCCAGTTTGAGTATGTGTCGTACTCTTTAGGGAGTTTGGCCTCCGTCCATTCTGCGACGAAGTTGGCCAATACTTGCGATTTTATAGCTCGCCATGGCTTGTAGGTTATGTCGAACGGGAGGAGCTCGATGGCCCATTTTGCGATCCGGCCCATTGCATTGCGGTTATTGATAATGTCATTGAGTGGTACTTCCGAGGCTACTGTAATCGAACACTCCTGAAAGTAGTGTCGTAGCTTCCGGGATGCCATGAATACTGCGTATGCAATTTTCTAATAGTGTGGGTACCATGATTTGCATGGAGTGAGGACAGTGGACACGTAGTAGACCGGCCTTTGAAGGGGGAATTTGTGTCCGTCCGTTTCCCGCTCGACGATGAGCACTACGCTGACAACTTGATGGGTTGCCGCGATGTATAATAGCATTGGCTCACCGGTGTTTGGCGCGGCCAGGACTGGGTTTGTTGCCAATATGGATTTTATTTCATCGAGTCCGGCCGTGGCGGCATCCGTCCACTCGAAGTGTTCAGTGCACCGTAGGAGGCGATAAAGGGGCAGCGCCTTTTCTCCCAGGCGGGAGATGAAGCGGCTTAGAGCCGCCACGCATCCGGTTAATTTCTGTATTTGTTTGAGGTCTTTTGGGACATCCAATTGTGACAAAGCTCGGATCTTGGCTGGGTTTGCTTCGATTCCTCTACCGGATACAATGAAGCCCAAGAGCTTTCCGGCTGGAACGCCGAAAACGCATTTTTCTGGATTCAGCTTGATGTCATATTTTCGGAGGTTATCGAATGTAAGCCTCAAGTCGTCTACTACAGATTCGACATGTCTTGATTTGACGACCACATCATCCACGTACGCTTCCACTGTCTTGCCGATCTGGTTTGCCAGACTTGCTTGAATCATGCGCTGATATGTTGTGCCGGCGTTTTTTAGCCCGAAGGGCATTGTGTTGAAGCAGAATGGGCCATATGGTGTGATGAATGCCGTTGCGGCTTGGTCTGATTCTGCCATCTTGATTTGATGGTAACCGGAGTATGCGTCGAGGAAACACAACGAATCGTGTCCTGCAGTGACATCGATAATTTGATCTTTGTGAGGGAGGGGGAAGGGATCCTTTGGGCAGGCCTTATTAAGGTCTTTAAAATCGACGCACAGGCGCCAGGATTTGTCCTTCTTTGGTACCATCACCAGGTTTGCTAGCCAGTCCGGATGTTTTATATCTCTTATGAATCCGGCCTCCAATAACTTGGCTATCTCCTCTCCCATAGCCTGTCTCTTCGGTTCGGAAAAGCGCCGAAGGGCTTGTTTGACAGGTTTGAATCCTTTCTGGATATTTAAGCTGTGTTCGGCCAGCCTGCGTGGGATTCCTGGCATGTCTGAAGGGTGCCAGGCAAAAATGTCCCAGTTCTCTCGCAGTGCGGCGTCTACATCAGGGTTCAATCGTGCCCCGATGGAGGCTGTTTTATTAGGGTCCGTTGGATGGACCTGGAATTTGACTATTTCATCCGCTGGTTTGAAGGATGTGGATTTGGATCTCTTATCGAGTATCACATCATCCCTATTAACCATGGAGCACAGCGCACTCAGTTCTTCGGCCGCTAAAGTTTCGGATAGTGCCTCAAGGGCCAATGCGGTTGTCTTGTTTTCGGCGCGGAGTGCTATGTCCGGATCACTAGCGAGAGTGATAATTCCGTTTGGCCCAGGCATCTTGAGCTTCGTGTAGCCGTAATGGGGTATGGCTTGGAAAACTGTGAATGCCTCCCGTCCTAATATAGCGTGATATCCGCTTTTGAACGGGGCCACCTGGAACGTGACTTCTTCGGACCTGTAATTATCTGGTGTGCCGAACACCACATCTAGTGTGATCTTTCCAGTGCAGTGTGCTTTCCTGACTGGGGATTATTCCTCTAAAGGTTGTGCTGCTTCGCTCAATGCGGTTCCAGTCTATTTCCATCTTTTGGAGGGTTTCCTCGTAAATGAGTTTCAATCCGCTGCCTCCATCCATGAGTACCTTTGCGAGGCGACAACCATCCACTATGGGACTGAGGACCAATGCGGCTGGTGCTCGGGCTGTTCGGAATTTAGGTTCGTCACTCGCGTTGAAGGTGATAGCAGTGTTACTCCATGGGTTTATTGTTGCTACTTGATAGACTTCGGTGAGGCTACGGAGTGTTCTTTTTCGCATATTATTTGATGCGAAAGTCTCGAAGACTGTGAGAACGGTACCAGTGTCCTCGTGTTGGCTTTCTTCGGCCTCTGAAATTAGGAGGTCCTCGCCAATTTTGGCCACCTGCCGGAGTATCCAACATGCTCTAAGGTTGTGTGTTGGTGTGGCGTCCTCTGTACTGTGAATCCTACAGGGTCCATCAAGCCACCTTTCCAGTACGGTTCCATGCCCTCTCGAGGGTTTTGGCATTTTGATATTTAATCCGGGTGCCTTATTGTGGTGCACCCTCTTAGTTCGGACGGGATTTCTATTCAAGGCCGGATTATCCCAAAATTTTATTTCGGTTTTCCAAGCGCTTTCCATCGCACAGTAGTTTTGTACTATGGATGCCAAGTCAGCGAATCGTGTAATATCACGACGACTTATGGCGTTAAGTATTCCCTCGTCCGTGCAATTACTGCAAAAGATTGAAATTGCGTCTCCCTCGCAGCAGTCCTTTGTCTTGTTCATAACCAGGAGGAATCTGGCCCAGTAGTGATGTACTGTTTCTTCGGGCTTTTGCCTGATTTGGGAAAGATCGCTTATGATCGGGCGGGCGGGCGTCGTTGAATCTGAGACCTCACCCAATTTACGATTCGGAGGCCGAAGAATTTCCGAACTCTGAAGTCCAGAGTCTTAGATGTTGTCCGATGAGTCTAGCCCGTTGCCTGATTCTAAGCTCAGGTCTTGGATTGTATCCTCCCCTCCACGGGTATCCGGCCTGGGGGGTTCGGGAATTCGGACATAGCTAGTCCTTAGGATAGATGAAGGGCCGCCGCACTGCGCCTCTACCACGGCAACGCAGTGGGTGACTTGGGGAGAGTTAATTTCTCTTAGATCGGGTTTAAGCCCAACCTGGTCATAATTTGTGGCGACCCCCAGTGCGGCGATGCGATCCAGGAGCTCGTTTACGGAAGAGATCTCCATTGGATCCAACTGCTCGGCGAGTTCTGAGCTGACGTGAAGGTTGCTTTCGATGACCCGAGAGGTCACCGTCGGTGCAACGGCCGAACAGGCGGTCGTGAGAAAACCACCTAGCCGGAAGGTTTGGCCGACAGCCAAGGCTCCCTTAGTAATGGCGCCGTCTTTAAAGACGTGAAGAGGCATCCTTCCTGATCGCGATGGCACAGAGGAACTCTCAATGAAAGCACCAATGTCGGTGTCAAAACCGGCGGATCTTGGGTAGGGGGTCCCGAACTGTGCGTCAAGGCCGGATGGTAACAGGAGACAAGGGACACGATGTTTTTACCCAGGTTCGGGCCCTCTCGATGGAGGTAAAACCCTACTCCTGCTTGATTAATATTGATGATATGGGTAATACAAGAGTAGATCTACCACGAGATCAAGGAGGCTAAACCCTAGAAGCTAGCCTATGGTATGATTGTGTATGATGATTGTTCTCTACGGACTACAACCCTCCGGTTTATATAGACACCGGATAGGGTTAGGGTTACACAGAGTCGGTTACAATAGTAGGAGATCTTGCATATCCGCATCACCTAGCTTGCCTTCCACGCCAAGGAAAGTCCCTTCCGGACACGGGACGAAGTCTTCAATCTTGTATCTTCATAGTCCAGGAGTCCGGCGAAGGTATAGTCCGGCTATCCGAACACCCCCTAATCCAGGACTCCCTCACCTATGTACCCCCAAACTACCAGATACGGAGCCAAAAACCTAATTCCACCGCCGCAACCTTCTATACCCGTGAGATCCCATCTTGGGGCCTGTTCCGGAGCTCCGCCGGAGGGGGCATCGATCACGGAGGTCTTCTACATCAACACCATAGCCTCTTCGATGATGTGTGAGTAGTTTACCTCAGACCTTCGGGTCCATAGTTATTAGCTAGATGGCTTCTTCTCTCTTTTTGGATCTCAATACAATGTTCTCCCCCTCTCTCATGGAGATCTATTCGATGTAATCTTCTTTTGCGGTGTGTTTGTTGAGACCGATGAATTGTGGGTTTATGATAAAGTTTATGTATGAACAATATTTGAGTCTTCTAAATTCTTTTATGTATGATTGGTTATCTTTGCAAGTCTCTTCGAATTATCAGTTTGGTTTGGCCTACTAGATTGATCTTTCTTGCAATGGGAGAAGTGCTTAGCTTTGGGTTCAATCTTGCGGTGTCCTTTCCCAGTGACAGTAGGGGCAGCAAGGCACGTATTGTATTGTTGCCATCGAGGATAACAAGACGGGTTTTATATCATATTGCATGAGTTTATCCCTCTACATCATGTCATCTTGCTTAAAGCGTTACTCTGTTCTTATGAACTTAATACTCTAGATGCATGCTGGATAGCGGTCGATGTGTGGAGTAATAGTAGTAGATGCACGCAGGAGTCGGTCTACTTTTCTCGGACGTGATGCCTATATACATGATCATACCTAGATATTCTCATAACTATGCTCAATCCTGCCAATTGCTCAATAGTAATTTGTTCACCCACCATAATACTTATGCTCTTGAGAGAAGCCACTAGTGAAACCTATGGCCCCCGGGTCTATTTTCCATCATATTAATCTCCCAACAACAAGCTATTTCAGGCGCCGTTTTTATTTTACTTTCTTTACTTTGCATCTTTATCATAAAAATACCAAAAATATTATCTTACCATATCTATCAGATCTCACTCTCGTAAGTGACCGTGAAGGGATTGACAACCCCTTTATTGCGTTGGTTGCGAGGATTTATTTGTTTGTGTAGGTGTGAGGGACTCGTGCGTGGCCTCCTACTGGATTGATACCTTGGTTCTCAAAGACTGAGGGAAATACTTACGCTACTTTGCTGCATCAACCTTTCTTCTTCAAGGGAAAACCAACGCAATGCTCCAGAGGTAGCAGGGTGGTGGGTGGGAAGTAAGATTCCCTGCTTCCAGCCCCTAGTCCGGGCTGGGCGTAATTCAGAGGTGATTCCCCTGTGATGGCGAGGGATCACATTAAGTCCAGAGCCTCGTTTAAAGGCGAGGTTTGGACAGGGAAACGAGAGTCCGCCGGGTTGGCCGGGGCGAAGGCCACCTGGCCAAGCTTGCTTGTTGAGACTTCGAGAGTTCGGATCTAGAGTCCGGGGGCGAGTTTGTCCTTTCAATGATAGGGGGAACCCGGTCTGATTCCGAGTTTGCCACGGACACAATCGCTTCAGATCCTCGATAGTGCGGTTTGCAGCGGAGAGTCCGGCGGGCTCCAAACTCACATCTTCGGACCTAGTGGTTCGCTCCGGATCTAAGGCCAGAGCGATGGTCGGGGCCGGGATACCTTCGAAGATCCAGTCTCCTCGGATATCGGCGACATAGTTTAGGTTCCCGAAACTGATCTGATGACCAGGGGCGTAGCTGTCGATCTTCTCGAGGTGGCCAATTGAGTTGGCACGTAGAACAAAGCCGCCGAACACAAAAATCTGGCCGGGAAGGAAAACTTCCTCGGAAACGGCATCGTTATAGATGATTGAACGAGCCATCGAACCTTCTGTCGACGGGACAGTGGAACACTCAATGAAAGCACCAATGTCGGTGTCAAAACCGGCCGATCTCAGGTAGGGGTCCTGAACTGTGCGTCTGAGGATCGAAGGTAACAGGGGACGGGGGACACGATGTTTACCCAGGTTCGGGACCTCTTAATAGAGGTAATACCCTACTTCCTGCTTGATTGACTTTGATGAGTATAGGGGTTACAAGAGTTGATCTACCTCGAGATCGTAATGGCTCAACCCTAGACGTCTAGCATGTATTATTATAATCGCCTCTATGGACTAAACCCTCCAGTTTATATAAACACCGGAGAGGCCTGGGGTTGTACATAGTCGGTTTACAGAGACAGGAAACTTCACATCTGGACGCCAAGCTTGCCATCCACACAAAGGAGAGTCCCATCCGGACACGGGGGAAGGCCTTCTATCTTGTATCTTGACGGCCCATCAGTCTAGCCCATGTCACATAGCCCGGACGCTTGGGGACCCCATAATCTAGGACTCCCACAATCATCTCATACAACAACATATACACATCATGTATTGACCATATCACATCACCACATGCCCTGCAAAAACAAGTTAGACGTCCTCTACTTTGTTGTTGCAAGTTTTACGTGGCTGCTACGGGCTTCTAGTAAGAACCATTCTTACCTACGCATCAAAACCACACCGATGTTTAGTCAAGTTTGCTGTTTTAACCTTCAACAAGGACCGGGCGCAGTCAAATTCGATTCAACTAAAGTTGGAGAAACAGACACCTGCGAGCCACCTTTATGCAAAACAAGTTGCATGTCTGTCGATGGAACCGGTCTCATGAACGTGGTCATGTAAGGTTGGTCTGGGCCGCTTCATCCAACAATACCACAGAATCAAAATAAGACGTTGGTGGTAAGAAGTATGACTATGATCGCCCACAACTCTTTGTGTTATACTCGTGCATTTCATCTATGCATAGACCTGGCTCGGATGCCACTGTTGGGAAACTTAGCATGCAATTCAAAAAAATTCCTACGCTCATGCAAGATCTATCTAGGATATGCATAGCAATGAGAGGGGGAGAGTGTGTCCACGTACCCTCGTAGACCGAAAGCGTAAGCTTTATTTTAACGCGGTTGATGTAGTCAAACGTCTTCTCGATTCAATCGATCAAGTACCGAATGTACGGCACCTCCGAGTTCTGCACACGTTCAGGTCAATGACGTCCCTCAAACTCTTGATCCAGCAAAGTGTTGAGGGATTGTTTCATCAGCACGACGGCGTGGTGACAGTGATGGCGAAGTGATCCGCGCAGGGCTTCGCCTAAGCACTATGATAATATGACTGGAGGAGTAAACGGTGGAGGGGACACCGCACACGGCTAAGAACAATTGATGTTTTCCTAGAGGTGCCCCCCCGCCCCCATATATAAAGGAGGGAGAGCGCAGGAGGCCGGTCTAGGGGCGCGCCAAGTGGGAGGAGTCCCACTTGGACTCCTAGTCCAATTTTGCCCCCCTTTCCTTTTACCGGAAGGGGAAAGGGGGAAGGAGAGGAAGGAGGAGAAGGAAAGGGGGTCGCGCCCCTCCCCTAGTCCAATTCGGACTCCTCCCTTGGGGGGAGGGCGCCACCCTTGTGGGCTAGCTTGCCTCCCTCCTATGACCCATCACTACAAAAAAATACACTTCCGTGATGATACGTGTTTGTCACAGTAGGTCACGTTTTCTGTCATGCATGTACATCCATGAAAAATTTATGACAGAATCAAGATAGTCATACATGTGTTGTCGTAGAGGTGTTCCATGACATTACCAAAATTATCATCACGGAAGTGTCCACTTCCCGTAACGGAACGTCGTTAAGCTATCGGGTCGGATTTTGGATCTCATAACCCGTTAACAGCCCTGACCAATGGGAAATTTCCACGTGTAAAATTCTGATTGGCCGAAGGGAACACCTGTCAACTCGTAAGTGGGCCAGATGTCGCCCGTCCATTGGAGGAGACATGCCTATGATACGTCGACACGTGGTTGGGCCCAACAGAGGCCCATATAGGTTAAAAGGCCAGCCCAGTCAAAGGCCCATAGAACTTAATCAAGTACTAGTGGGCCAGCCCAATAACTGCCTGCTTAATAAAGGCCCATTTATGGCCCGAAGCCAGATCTGGCCCGTTAATTGTTCGCCCAATATTTGCGCCTATTTACAGCCCGAAGCCAGATCTAGCCCGTTAATTGTTTGCCCAATATTTGGGCCCATGTGTGGCCCGAAGCCAAATCTGGCCCGTTAATTGTTCGCCGAATATTTGGGCCCAACTACAGCCCAATGACTTTCGGTCTGTTAGAGGCCTGATGTAGACATGGGCCCATTTTGGCCTAGTGTGACTTTCGGCGTGGGAATGGCCCGTGCTGCCCATGGGCCATATATGGTCCGACAGGACATCGGGCCTACTAACGGCCCGTGCTAAAGGTGGCAACAGTTAAGCCCAACGTGACTTTGGGCATGTTAAAGTCCTGTAGCGTAATTTGGCCCGTTATTGCCTGTGCTAAGCTTTCGACCTCTTAAAGGCCCATGATATCAGTGGGCCAACTAAGGCCCGAGATATGTTTCAGCCTGGTAACGGCCCGTGAGCTAACTGGGCCCAAAACGGCCCGGTTTACATTTCGGCATGCTGAAGGCCCGTGGACGACTAGTGAAAATTGAGGACCAACATGCATTTTGGCCTGCTAAAGGCCCGTGGTTTCATCTCGGCCGTAACAGGCTAGTACAATATTTAGCCTGTTAATGGCCCAACGCTACCTGGGCCAAACTAAGCGCTAGGTCGACAAAAGGCCCAACTAATATATAGGTCGGTGTAAGTTTGGGCCTAGCGAAATGTGTGAAGGCCCCAATCATTCGGGACCAAGAAAGATGCAGGCCGGCCCAATTGTGGCCCGCTAAAAACCTGGCCCATTAGAGTAGAATGTTTCAGCCCGGTCGACTACATCTGATTTTTTTTTCAGATAGCGAATGATGGCAGTAACTAGTAGGAATTAAGAACAAACCTACTCTATACAATAAAGAAATTACGGCATAGTAACTAAGAATAAACCTACACAATGCAATAAACGATTTAAGGTATATTACATCAACTGGGCATCGAAGTTCGCCACCAGCGATCATAAAACGCAACGAAGAAGCGGATTACAAAAACTGGGCACCATTGCAGCGTAACAAAATAATACTGAACCGAGACCACTTCCAAGACAGTTCAAGAAAGGTTAGCCTTGCGGGGGAACTGCTGCGCAAGCTGCTGAGCAAGGCTGTGAGACCGGCCTAGCATGTCGGTCATAGCTTCCAGGTGTAGCTGTTTAGCGATGGGGTTCTCATTGGTGTTCTCCGCAATCTTTCTTAGAGATAGTACTTCAAGTCGAAATTGAGTTGCAGAATGCCTTTCTGCTAGAACTTGGGACTGAAGAAGTCGAACTGATTCAGAAAACGAATTTTGTGAGCTTGTCTGACTGTTAGTCTCAAGTAACTTGAACACTGCATGAAGACAAGACTTTGGGGTTGTCTCGCTATCTTCAAGATGTTTTGCCTACTTTGCTGCAATATATGTTGGGTTTGTCTCACAGGCTTCAGCAGACTTGTGCATGCCATCAGGCATATCACCCTGAAACAAAGCAGAGAGATGACAGGTTTCGCACTTGTATAAACAAAGATGATAACTGTTCTGTCAATTCTATCCAATTTCAAATTAGAAAATAAAGAGTAAGCTCAAAATATCAATAGCATAATTTGGCATTGTTCATAATGCGGGCAGCTTCACCACACTACTGGATTACCATGTCAACATAACAAGCATAGATGAAGGGCAAAGAAAATCATTGTATCTATTTTGGATAATGTGCATGGCATGTTGTTCATATCATCAGCCACATCAGTAAGATAAAACAGGAGATGACAAGGTGCAAACGTGGGCTGCTTCACCACACACTGGATTATAGATCCACAAAAACAAGCATACATATAGGGAGTATTCAGTAATGTGCATGGTATGAATAAGGAATTTGGTTTTACAAGTAAAACTTAGAACTTACGGTTCTTACGAACATGCATTTTGGTAGAAATAGCAAACTAAACAGCAGTAAACGATAGGGACACTACAAAAAAAATACACTTCCGTGATGATACGTGTTTGTCACAGTAGGTCGCTTTTTTTGTCATGCATGTACATCCATGACAAATTTATGACAGAATCAAGATAGTTATACCTGTGCTGTCGTAGAAGTGTTCCATGACATTACCAAAATTATCGTCACGGAAGTGTCCACCTCCATGACGATAAATCGCGCGTCACAGAAGTGCTTTCGTCAAGGGTGACCGACACGTGGCATCCACCGTAACGGAACGCCGTTAAGCTATCGGGTTAGGTTTTGGATCCGATAATCCATTAGCAGCCCGACCAATGGGGATTTTCCACGTGTAAAATCATCATTGGCTGGAGGAGACACGTGTCAGGTCCGCGTTGGCATAGGTGTCACTCATCCAATGGGCGAGACGCGCCTATGATATGTTGACACGTGGACCGGCCCATCAAGTTTAAATGGGCCGGCCCAACTGAAGGCCCATAAGATTTTGCGAACCATAATGGGCCGGCCCAGCTAAAGGCCCACAAGATTTTGCAGGCCATAATGGGCTGGCCCAGCTAAAGGCCCACAAGATTTTGCGGGCCATAATGGGCCGGCCCAGGTAAAGGCCCACAAGATTTTTGTGTGCCATAATGGGCCGGCCCAGGTAAAGGCCCACAAGATTACTGCGGATCATAATGGGCCTGCCCACCTAAAGGCCCATGAGATTTCGCCGACATTAATGGGTCGGCCCAGCTGTAGGCCCACAAGATTTTGAGGATCCTAGTAGGCCGGCCCATTAACTAGCTGCCATGTTTTGCGCCAAATGTCGGCCCATATTTGATGCGGTCCATTAATGGCCTGCCATGCTCCGGGCCTACTAGTAGCCCATATGAGATCCGGCCCGTTAAAAGCCTACCATGTTCTGGGCCAAATTACGGCCCAGATCAGGTCCAGCCCTTTAAGAGGCTTTGGGCTCAATTATGGCCCATATCAGATTCGGCCCATCAACTGGACACTATGCTTTTTTGGGCCCACTTGCTAAAGGCCCACTTAGTAATTCAGCCTGATATTAGTTTTGGCCTGTTAAGGGCCCATTTAACATTTCGGCCCTATATTAATTTCGGCATGTTAAAAGCCCGTCATATAGTTGGGCCTAACTATGGCCCGGTTTGCATCCGTCCTGCTCGCAGCCGATATCTGATTGGGCCAAACAAGGACCGAGACAATTTTAGCATGTTAAAAGCCCGTGATTTGATTTGCACAATCATGGGTCGGGGTTCATTTTGGGCTACTGCCAGCCCGTGAGCTGTTCGGCACGTTTCAGGCCCAACCTACATCGTGATTGCATGACGGCCCGATTATGTACCGTAATTTTACGGTTTGGCCGGTTTACTGCGAAGACAGGATATATATACAGTAAAATAACTGCAGCATCGTGAATAAGAAAAAACCTAGACTATACAATAAAGAAATTACGACATATTACATCCACTGGGCATCAAAGTTCGCCACTATGATAATAAAGCACAAGAAGACAGCAGATTACATACACTGGGCATCAAAGATCGCCACCAGCGCAAATAAACACGCCGACAAAATAATATACAAAACAGACAGCACTTCAATAGAGTTCAAGAAAGGTTAGCCCTGCTGGGGAGCTGCAGCGCAAGCAGCTGAGCAAGATGATGAGACTACGCTTGTTCAACACTTATATCTTCCTCACTCTGAAAGATAAACAAGCAGACAGATGACCGGTTTTGCACATAAAAGTATCAGTGCTGACAATTCATCACATTTCTTACTGACGAATAAAGTGACACAGTTTAAAATTGCATTAACACAATATGGTATTGTTCAGTTCAAGACATGGCAGGAAATGACATTGTGAAGGAGTTGGCAGCTTCACAACACCACTGGATTACAGATCAAGAACTCATAAGTATCTATGGTTAGTGTGCTGTCAATTTATACCATTTCTAATTGGCAAATAAAGAGATCGTTTAAATAATAGTAGAATGATATGACATTGTTCATAGTTAAGACATTGCAGAATATGACATTGTGTTGTAGTGCGTAGGTTCACCACACCACTGGATTACGGATGAAGAACAGAAGCATACATGCAGTGCAAAAGAAGATCACTTGCTTTGTATAGTTTAATTTACATGGTATGAAGAAGGAACTTGGTTGTACAACTGAAAACTTAAATTGAGAAAGGACAAACTTTTGTTTATTAACTACATAATATACTTTAAACTTTAAACAATTTGATGCAAACACTAAAAATAAACAGTTGTTGCAGTCATGCCTAACCAAATATATACAACAAAGTTTGAAGGCTTGAGATGGACAAACTTACATTATTGGTGAAGACAGGCTCTATAAAGGCCTTGTCCATGCTGATGGGGGGCAATTCAAGAATTTTACCACAGAATCTTCTTCAAAAGCATTGCCTTTATTCTACATTTTGTTAAGAGTAAATATAGATGTGATAATATACGAAAAAATGGAGAATATTTAAGATAAGATGAAGAGTGATGCTACATAACCAAGTAGCTATAAATGTAAGTGCAGCGATACAGGCAAAAGGTACAGCCAAGAGCAATTCACAACTAAACTTCTTCAGTACCAACCTTATGGTAAGAGTAAATATAGATCTGATGTGTAGAAAATGGAGGGCAAAGGAAAATAAGCTGCAGAGTGATGGTACATGAACAACTACCTGTGATTATAAGTACACTGATAAAGGACAACATGTACTTACAAGAACAATGCAGAGCTAAAAAAAAGCATTGGCATTGGATATATTCTACACTAATGTAACCATTTATACAGATCAGATAATTTGGAGCGAACAATTGATAAGCAAGCTATCATGCATACTATTGTCACATAATCAACCAGGTATGTATGCAAGTACAGTGATACAGGACAATAGGTACTAACAAGAGCAAAGCAGCGGGCAGCATATTTGCGATATCCTGTCGTTCATGTCAAACCAGAATTCTTCTTCGAGCAGATTTCCTGCAAAAAAGATCCATAAGGCACATGCGGAAAAGTAGAAGTTCAAATTGTCATGTGATATCATAGACAGTACCTCATCCTGGGAAGGAGACCAGTGCATAACAAGGTTTTTTCATTCAATGTCTTCTGAATTTAGCACAGGAGACTTCATCGGAAATTCGTTTATAGACTTGCAATGCTTCCTTGAAAAGCGCAAGCAAGCTTTGCTCGTCATGACTATCCAGATTAACCCTCACCTACTTACAACAATGTAATGTTAATCACTGATGTGTTCAATCAGCAGAAAATAGGAAAATAATCGCCGTGAATTATAGCACTTACACGTAAGTGGGACAGGAAGATGTGAAAATGGTGTTTGTCTCCACTATAATCTTCCCATGATGGGAATATATGCACGTAGTCCCTAACAACATGGAAAGCATTGTCTTTTAAACTGACAATAACTGGAATGGGGTTCCAATCTGCAGGAATTGGTTGTCTCTGCAGTTGGGATAGGTCTTCGGCCGGTGGACTTGCTATACTTTTTGCTGGAGTGGGATTTTTCTGTGGTACGGCTGGTGCTATGGAAACTGACATCGGCATACCTTTTGCTGGAGTGCAGGACCTATGTGGTGGGGCTAGTGGTGTAGCTAGTGAAGTATGGGTACAGTCTGCTGGAGTCGGTCCTACGTTTTACTCATCATATAAGTGGTGTGCCGTCTGATTTCTCCGGCACCACCATGTTTTTCAAGGACTTTGCTGGTGCTCCTTCAGGTTCGGCAATCACCCTCTTCCTTTCTGATGCCTAATGCACAAGAACAACATTTGAGTGAAAAAACATGGTATGATGACAGATGGAATATGTATTGATAATGGATGGGCATGGTATCTTGACATATATGATGAGTAAACCAAGAAAATGGCGGTGCTACAAAGTAGAGGAAATGCAAGACAACTTATGCAAGATACGCGCAATCAATAAAACCTTGCCAAATTAGAACAGGCACCTTGATGGGTGAACATGATAGGCCATCTGCCTTTGACTCCTCGAGGTTAGAATAGTCATTAGGATCATATCTGAACAAGAATCTACAGGTGGGGAGCGTATGAGTTTCATTGCATCCAGAATGGCACTCAATGCCTTGGTGCCAATTTTGTAAGTCATTGCAGTGTTCCACAATATTCTTCTGATGCGCGGATTCTGATATTCACTATGAATACGTATAATATCTGAGAAGCATGAAAACATAAATAGTAGTGAGATTATCTTTGTAATGCATACGATATTCTAATATAGGGCCCCCCTTGTAAACCCTTGTGTGCTATCACCGGATTCTGATGAGAGAGCCCATGTGTGGTGTAATATGGTGTGTGTGCATTAATATAATCTGGCACGAGTACAAAAAAGGCTCCAGAAGTAAGGATAGTTGGCAGATGATAGGTTCATAATATACTGTATAGAGAGTTTATTGCCAAACCATGATAACAAGAGCACACAACAACTAGGCAGATCGTAGTGTACATAAAATGGGTACACCATAACCAGGATATATAAATTGGGAAAGTGGAACTGGTTGGAAATTATGGTGTTGTATTGCCGCTAGTAATTGAAAGCCTATCGATCATGTACAGGCCAGCTCTATCAGCTGTTGACTGCAGATGTCCCTGCTCCCCTTCTGACAAAGAACATATTGTGCTTCCCATACAGAACACCGCACGGGCCGCCGGCCGAACCACCGGCCCCACTGCCTGTATTCCTCCGCCACCCCCACCCCTGCCCCCACCCGCGTCGAGTGTTCTTCGTTCGACAAGGCCCCACCATCGCCCCCAACCACCGTCCCCACCCGAGCCCCTTCGATCGCACCGGCGAACTCCGGCGGGCTCTCAAAAATCAACTGACCCGATTTTGAAATTTAGTCTACTGTGATTTAACTAGTGTGGAATATAAAAGGGGAAAACCATAAACATTGCGATTATGGTGTTGAGCGTGCCATGGCGATCTGAAGGTGCAAACCGGACAAAGGCAACTTCGCAACCAAGACAAGAAATCAGAGTAAAGCAATGGCGATCTATTTTCTTGCTACGATAAATAAGTTGAGCAGATACGAAAGAGTACCGCCTCTGGTGCGGCGCCATGTACGCATCTGCTAAGAATTTGACGGTGCTATGGTAGCGATGGATGTCAGCGGCGTGGAAGCATATCTAGGAGGGTAGACGGTGGCGGTGAGGCGCGGTGGACGAGACGTTTGTAGGAGCGGTGCCGGCAAGGTGGACGACGGCGGGGATGAAGCGAGAGGACGGGATGCAAGGATCCCGGTCCGAAGCCGGGGTATCAGCTCCGGCATGGTGGAGGAGGACGGCGGTGGATGGGGTGGCGGACGGCGGCGGACGGAGGAGGGTGGGTGGAGAGGGTGTTATGGCGCCCACGGAGTACGAATGGGGAAACAGGAGGTAGAGAGGAAGGGGGGAACCATGTATTCAGGGCGCGCTTGTCTCAAATGCGAGGAAATTTACAAACTTAGCCCCCGTTTCAAATTTCTACTACATCACAGCAACATTAGTCGGTTGGGGATAGGACGGCAATCTCGCATACACAGAATATTTGCCGACGAGAGTTTGTTTTTGGCGCCCACCGTGTATGAATATGAATCGGGGAGGGAGTCAATTTCGGCCAAGGACACACTGTGTATTGGCGCCCACCGTGTATTAATCCGGGTGAGAGGCGGTTACATCACGTTTGGGTGAAATTACAAACCTACCCCTATCGAAACCTATAGAAATCCAGCAGATAGGCTTTGCGTGGCAGGGATAGGCAGTAGTGATTTTCATCTCGCAGATTTTGGTTTCGGGCGATTACTGCGACTTTCCCCGCTTCGTTCAAATTTTGCAGAGTGCATGTTTACCGTGCCAACTCAATTCGAATCCCGTTTGTATTCTATTTTTTCGGGGGGGGGGGGATCCATTTTCAATTGGAATTACATTCTATATACATCATTTTTTTATATATACTTTCAAAAGCGCAACAAAGAATTCTGCTCCTTTATATGTATAATATGATTTACAAATACAACGATCTCGAAATCTTAAGGTTGAATTTGAAAACATTTAACCAAATTATGTTCTACTAAAATGTATGGATTAGTAATATCTACATGTTTAAATAACATAGATGTGCGTGAATTCATATGAGTATGCATGTTTGATAGATCAATTTTGGTTCGAGTATGAATTACATGTATCATCATCTCGAATTCAAATATTTGAATCCCTTTTTTGTTCACTCCATTCAAGCCCATCTCTCTCGCATGCATGCTCCTTCAGGTAGCTATCACTCTCTTTTCTCCAGCTCACCCGCACGCTCACTTCATGTTTCTCCTATCCTCGCAAACATGGTCTCTCGACGTCTCCCTTGAGAAGTGTCACACTCTCCCTATCATTATACATTACACGGTTTTCATTATCTCTCACGTCTCTACTGTTCTCTGGTATCAATCAGTACCTAAGCTTTCTTTTTCACCGCCACACACACACAGTCTCCACTCGTCTTTCACTTTGTCTTTCTCTCTATGGGATTCTCTCACACACCCTATATGTCTGTACATATGACTCATACCACTAAAATTACTCTCTCTCTCTCTCTCTCCTGTAGACACAACATTTGTTGCGGTCTCCTATTCGTCTCCATCCCAGACTGACATTATTCATTTGTTTACCGATCAGACAACTCCGACTACCATCTCCTCTCTCTCTCACAGACACACACACACACACAACTCCTGCTTCCACTCCCCTTACCGACTACCGTCTCCCTCTCTCACACACAAAACTCTCGCTTTCGCACCCCGACTCGTATTTCTCTCACAAACATTTATCGACTAGCTAGCCTCTAGATAGGTTTACACAACCGCACACTCGTGCTTCCCTTCTTGAGACACGCCATCTTGATCGTGCACACACACACACTATCGCCTCATTTTAAGTTGATACCTATCGCACACACACACTCCTCGTGTCTTTGTCACACATGCACTCCGTCCTCCTCCACTCTCCCTCTCTCTCACACACACATGGGCTTTTTGCAATAACTAGCAAGATGCCCATGCGTTGCACGGAACATCAAGATGCATTTGTATGAGTAGTTTATCTTGTGGGGGAAAAGGATGAACGAGGGAAGGCCTTATTTGCAAATGTGGAGAGGGGTTTGGGTATCTTTTTGCAAAATTGCCATAGTTTCCTTCCTATCCTTCAGATATAGATCGGACGACCTATATTGCAGGATGGCAGGCACACGATCATCACCGACAATGCTTTTTATAAGAGTAGGGATAAAAAATAGAGTTGGTGATGATGGTGGGCCTGCCATCCTGCAATGTAGGTTGTCCGATTTATATCTGACGGATATGAAGGAAAATATGGCAATTTACCCTCACTCTTCACAACATTTGCAGATAAGGCCTTCCCTCGTTAATCCTTTTGTCCCACAAGATCTTGATGTTCCGTGCAACACACGGGCATCTTGCTAGTAAGAGTAGAAATTAGACATATACCACTTCTCGAATCTTGAAACCAACAACATTCCTCCCTTATCTCATCAAAACCGCCAAAGGAATAAATTTTGAGTAAAACATAACATATTTTTAGTGATATACGTATTTCAAAACTAGACTTTTTTTCTATCAAATCGATGAATATGTATTAATCTACTTTGATCGTGTGGCAAGGCATTGGCACATTGCTAGTAGTTATTATAATTTTTTGGACACCAGACAAACGGTGGAGTACATATACGAAGAGAAGAGGCGCACGCACGCAGTCGGCCTCTCGCTGTCTCGCACACATGAGTGTTACGTAAAAGCGACGTTAACGAATAAACCCTAAAACCCTAGGTGCACGATTGCTGCATTTGCGGGTACCGGGTACGTGGTGGAGCACCTTTGTAGGAATACTCAGCTCGCGTGATAATTTGATACGTAGGAGTTGATGGTCGGGACCACAGGTGAACGACTTGGAGCGCGATGGCTTGCCAGTTGCCACAGACCGAGTAGCCACGTTTAAAATATTGTTTTTTTAGCGGGGTTAAGAGTTCTGATTTTCAATGGCGCGTTATAAGTAGTAAGTAGTTTTTAGAACAATTGGTATGGAGCGAAAATGGAATTCATAGTACTACGTACCTCCTTGGCTTATGGTTGTATGTTTTTTTTGCGATGGAGGTTGTATGGGTTTATGTTGCTTGATGTTGAACCTGGTAGTTCTAGGGCAAATACTATGGTTTAGATTTAGATGCTGGTTTTCAGTAATGAAAATCGGAAGGGGAAACCCTTCTTTGATTAAAAAAAACCTACTGCCTCCATTCTGGTTTACTCGTCGCCATGGTACTTTGGGTCAAAGTTTGTCCACGAATTTTACTTGTAAAACGTGAATCGAAAACAAGATTTTGTTATACCCAAACAAAAAAGGACTGGAGGGAGTGATTGCTCTGACACGGACGCGACCTCTCACAGCGCAGGCATTGAACTGGCGCGCCGGCCAAGAGGGTCGCACTCGCTGCAGGCCCGGCTGAGCATGCCTCCTCGCCGCGTGTAACCAGCTTAAGATTGCCCCACCTGCCTTCATTGAATCCGCGTGTGTGCCGGCAACACATCCTTCCGCGAGCCGGCGGGCATTTTAGAACACAAAAAATGACTAAAATATAATTAGTTTACGCATGGTCTTGACTTGTTGTGCTCGCACTGGTAGAAGGAACTAGTAGAGGATTTTCTTTATTTATAACTCTCCTTGCATTTTTTTGGCTTTGAAGTGAATCATGGTTGTGGACATTATGTATGAATGTGCAGATATCTGTGAACATGAGTTTGATGTGGAAGTTGAACTTGGAATGTCGGGCTTGCGCGTGAACTATACCATGTCCAATGCTTCGTCTGTTATTGTTTGGAAAGTAATTGCTTTTATTACATGACCTGAAAAAAACATTTTGTGCCACATCCGTAGATGCACGGACATCACAACAGGCATGCTGACTGGATAAACATTTGAACCTAACTATTATGAAGGAAATTTTGTATTGACAATAGTTTTAAATAGCAGGAGACGCCTAGCCCGCTCTGCCTCTGCCAGCTTATTTCTGGCTTCTTCCATCTCTTCTTTGGCTTGGGTGAAGAGAGCATCTGATTGCTCTTTTCGCTTCTTTAGGAACTCAGCTACATTCTCAAGGGCTGCTGCACGCTTTCTTCCAGCCTTTACTAATGCCACGAGGACACGAACAGCTGACGACTCCACCTGGCTTGTGTGTAATCTAGCATCATCTGGGAATTTGCACCTTGTGTCTAATCCAGCATCACTAGGGAACTGGCACCTTGTGTGTAATCCAGCCTCATTTTGGAAACATGATCTCGAGGTTGACCATACTTCCCTCCTCACAGGAACTGCATCCTGACATGAAGTTACTTCCTTCTTAGATTAATACTCAAAGCAACCTAGATCCATTTAGTAGAAGCCAGATAAACAGAACTCGGAGAAGTGAAGTCAAAAGGAATAAATAAATAAAAACAGACTACAAGGTGAGAACACCCACTTCCTACATCAAACTAAAAATGAAGCATTAGGGTGATTAAGAATCTTCTTATTACACATCGAAGAACACCACGCTTAAGAGAAACAGAAACTACAACATATACACATCGAAGAACATGAGGCTACACGAAAGTAATTTAAAGGGTGTTACTTACCAAAGCTCGTTTTACAGGTTCGGTGTAGCTCCTCTTTAACTTGCCACGCTCCTTGAAGATGTACGAATATCCCGTGTTTGGTCTTCATTGCTCCTCTGCATATTTGCACTCGTGGTTTTAAAATCTCAACATGGCAAGAAAAATATACTACTAGTAATACTCGCGCATCTTGTGGGCAACATTAAAGTACTCGTCTGCCATGTTAGAGCATCTCCAACAGAATTGTAACGCGCGGCGCTTTAAAAAGCATTTACAGTGCTGAGATCGAGAAGTAGATACTAGAGAGTAGAGGCTAGTTCTCAGCATAGATAGATAAAAAAAGATAATTCAACTACTCCTAGTCGTCCGACTCCTCCTCGGTGATGTCCTCCTCCGACATATGATTGTAGGCATGAAGATACCGATCGTTGTCGGATTCCCAAGGCGACGCTGCTCCTAGCCTCATGTTGAATTGAGAGTCCGCTTTTCGCCTACGCTTGTCCTCGTGATAGGCGGCTCGCTCCGACCTCCTCTTATCCCTCTCTGCCCTCCTTTGCACGTAGAACTCGCGCTCGTTGATGATGTCCTGCAGGAAGTGTTGGCGCCATAGCACCATGGATTCCTCGTCCATCTCGGCGATGCTGATACGGTGCTCCCGCCTCCGGTTGTCGCGACGACCCTCGTCGGTGCTAAGCCGCGGCAGAGGCACGAGCTCCTGCGCACGCTCCCGCGTCGGCACGTTGGGGAAGTTCAATGTTCTATGAGGCCACCGGAGGCGCCACACGACCGCGTCGTACGCGCGGGCGGCCTTGTTGGCGGTGTCGAAATTGCCGAGGCCGAGGAGCATCCTGCGGAACCGAATCTCGGCGGAGAAGCCGCCGGAGGGGCGCGCGCGGACGCCGCGGTATCCCCAAGTTTCTCGGCGACGCGGTGGCATGGTGGCACGGCGGCGGCGAGGCGATAAAGAGCGGGGAGAGAGCGGTGGCCAGGCACAGAGCGGTGGGAGGGCGTTGGATTTTATAAAGCACACCGGACGCCGCGCGCCAAAACTAGTGCACGCCCGACCACTTTTTCCCGCGCGCGATCCTTTCCCGATGTCTCTGCTATCTCTACTCTCTTCTCTACTGTTATATTTATTTTATATTTTATATTTAATATTTATCTCTACTTCCTTTACTGTCTACTTTTTATTCTCTATACTTTTTTTCTTGCAATATAGGCCGTCCGATTTATATCTGACAGATAGGAAGGAAACAAATGGGAATTTTGCAAAAAGATACCCATAACCCTCTCCAGATTTGCAAATAAGGCCTTCCCTTGTTCATCCTTTTCTCCCACAAGATAAACTACTCATACAAATGCATCTTGATGCGTGCAACGCATGGGCATCTTGCTAGTTCTAAAAACCTTTCCATCATTTGCCACAGTACTGGTTGCAGATGAAAAACCTACCCAAGCACGGCGCGATATAGGAGCGACGCACAATTACAAGCTGATATTCTGTTGGACAATGGAGGCTATAACCAATTACTTTTATGGGAACAATAGCACCCAGGAAATTTGAAGGGTAGGTATGAACAAAATTGGAACTGCACATGTACTGCTAAGTGATTCAATACACACATTACCAATCGAGGAGGAGAACGATTGTCGCGGCGGCCTCTGTGAGCCATGGTCGGCAATGGGAGTCAGTTCATTGTCCACGACGGTGGTACTTCTGCACTTGGCATCGGCTTCCGGGAAGCAGATCCGAGACCGTGGAAGACGATGCTGGGGAAGAGGCTCCGTGTACGACGATGATGGTGGACCGGCTCCAGTGCGGCGTACGAGGTCGTCGATGAGGCAGATGCGCTGCGGTGGACGAGTGCGCTGATGTAAAGGGGAGGAGAACAAAGGCTGCGGTGTCGTGGAGAAGTCTATTTTGCGATGGGGATAGAAATTGGGGAGTATTCGGGTGTACTACTCTGGGTGCCGGGGTGGGGTTGGCTGGGTAGGGTGAACCTGAAGTTACGAAAACAGCCCCCTGCCAAGCGTCATCCGTAGGCCTGTTCCGAAGGCTATGATGGTAACTTCCCACTGCTCGAATCAGGATCGCGGGATATTTCCCCGCCGACCTCAAAATTTCGTGACACTAGACTCCCCGTGTGGCGTGTTGAGTGATTCGGCTAAGCAACTAGCGAGTAGTAGTAGTAAACTCTGCATATTAGGTTTGACCGAAGTCAAACTTCCTAAAGTTTGACCAAATTTATAGAAAAATATAAACATTTACCATAACAAATATGTATGATGTGAAAGTACATTCAATAATGAATCTAATGGTATTTATTTGTTATTGTATATGTTAATATTTTTTGTTATAAGCTTTCTGAGAGTTTACAAAACTTGACTTTGACCAATGCTAATACACGGACTTAAATAAAAACGGAGGGAGTACACATTTGTTTTCTTAGTTTGTAGTGAACTAATCATTTGTTGAAATTGTGAAATAAATATATTAGGCTATTGACTTCGAATGTAATGGTCTATACAATTCAATAGTTACAATCATTGTCGAAGCCCAAGATGTATACAAGGTCTATAGTACTTCAGAACATGCTCAAACTCACATAATCCCAGTCAAATGAGAATCTAAATGCATTTCATAGTTATTACTTTGTAGGATGCAACAAAAACAACCATAACTCTACATCAGCCATTATAGAAGCAACATTTTGACATAACCCAATGTGTGAATGAAACATGCAGAGAGAGCTTTTGAAGATGGAGCAGATAGGGCGGGAAAGATTGTATGTATGTGGACGAGAGAGTAGGAGACAAACCTAACGATACAGAGAGAGAGATAGAGAGAGAAAGAGAGAGGAAGAAGTTAGGTCTTTGAGAAAGATGGATACATGTAATATACATGAGATGCGTGTGCATCTGGATTCTGTATACATGGAAGGAGAAGAGACAACATGTTTGATGAGAGAGCTAGAAAAACATGGACGAGAGGGGAAGGATCTCGTGGGTTGAGGGATTGACAATTTTGTGCGGGGGAGAGAGATATTGGTAATTTTGTGCAAGAGAGAGAGCGGGGTGGGGGGAGGAGTCAGTCAGCCGCCGTCACATCACCCTGCTTCCAAATGGCCCCGCATTCTCTAGCGCGGTGTGGTCGCTGTCTTTGATCTGCTCGATGCCCTCTTTGAAGATTGAGGTGTTGTGCATGTTGGGGTGCAAAGAAGCACAAGCGAGAGTGGTCGCCGTATAACCTTGGATGGGGATGAATTGTGTGCTCGAGGGAGTGTGTGTGTGTGTGTGTGTGTGTGTTGTGTTGCGTGTCTCTCTCTGTGTGTGTGTGTGTGTGTGTGTGTGTGTCAGATATTGAGAGAAAACAAACCTAAGGAGAGAAATGGGTATTCACGAAGAGATTGTGCGGGCCTTGAGGTGGGCAGGGGCCGGGTGAGGGTTTCAAAATGTGCGCGTTGATGCATGTGTTGCATGCGACCGTGTGAGGGACGGACGAATCGAGAGAGATGGTTGTTGTGTTACGGATGCTCCTCTCTCTTTGTCTCTCTCTCCCTCTCTCTCTCTCTCTCTCACACACACACAAGTAAACTAGAAGACCGTTCTCTCATGTATACACAACATATCAGCATTTATCTATGTCTCACTCATGCATGATCATTTGCACATTCACACCTCTCTATGTCTGTATCACACGCACACCGTCTCCACATTGCCCTTCCGCCACAACACACATATGGACACATACACACGTTCTCTCTCAGTCACACACACAAAACCAGTATTAAAAAAAACTAGGGCGCACCTAAAACATCCAAATCCAAATAAACACGAACTGGAGCTAAATTCAAATATATGGAAATATTGCAGCGTCAAGAACTTTCACAGGAAAAAAAAGTTGAGAAATATTCGAGGATTGTTTTCACAAACAAAAAAAGGTTCGGTGGATGTCCTTCGAGCGCGACACGGTGACTCACCGTTCGATCGATCCCGCTGCCACGGTTCACGCGCTTGCACAGGATTCCGTATCGTGGATGTGGTACTAACTAATAAAAGTGTTGCCTAAGTCTAATGTTTATGTGTACTAGTACGGTTTTCTTTTAAGTTTGACCAAACTTATATATAAAACTAAAGTAAGCTCCCACACGCGCACTCATCAATATGCCGCCGCCGTTGCGCATGCCGACGCCCGCCTGCTCCGGCCAACAATTTCTCGCCCATCACCGCTGTGTCGCCGCCATCCCTGTGCCATGAAGCCGAAGGCTCGCCCGCTCACGTCGTCTACAGTCCCTCCTCGCGATGACGCCGCGTTGCCAAGCACGCGAGCAGCTGGTGGAGCCACGTCTATGCATGCAGCATACGAAGAGGAGGACGAGCGTGTGCTCCAGCACGCCGGCAAGGAGGAACTAGCGTGTCATTGTCGTCTCTGCCCGCGCGGAGGAGGTGCGCATGGTGGCTGTCACGGTGGAAGCCGGTCGCGCGCGCGTCGAGCCCACAAATCGGGTGCGTACGCGGAATCTACCTTCGAGACCTTGAATGCCACGTGGATCCTGCAATCTGAAGGAGCAATTTGGGTCAGTCGACTCATGTGAGCCATTTGATGCAACATGGATGGCTAGAAGGGCTTCTTCCACCTCTTCTGTCGTCTTCTTCCTTTGCTCCATCGAACTTCTTTCACAAATCGACTGACCCAAATTATACTACTAGTACGAATGTATTAAGTACAGTAGGAACATGAAAATACGAGTAGTAGTACCAACTGCAAGAAGAATAGTAGTAAGACATAGTACTAGTACTACTGTACGTACTAAAGAATTCAAATAACGAGAAAGAACATAAACATAGTTCAGCTGGGGCCTCAGCACAACACACCCTTGAAAATAAACTAAGCAACTAGTCTGCTTGACACTGCAGTAGAACCAGCATGAGCGACGGCACTGCCACCTACTCGGAGTCCGAGTCCACGTCCTCAACTTCGTCCTCGTCCCTCTTCCTCTTCCTGTTTGCCGACGCTTCTTTGCTTGAACCAGACACTGGGCTCTGCTTCTTCATCCAACCCTTGTAGATATTTAAACAAAGGTAGGCATCCATTGCTGCGTACAAGATGTGATCTTCATCTAATGTCTTCGACTCCCATGCATGATGAAACTCGTGATGAGGTTTCTTCAGTTTAGCGTACGAAGGATCAATCGTGGCTGCTGCCAGGGTCAGCATTGAAGGTTGAGAGGAGGACACCAGGCTTGCCTTCTGGAGATCGAAGGGCTGGCCTACAACGAGACCTATCCGACGCAGGACATCCCTGTCGTTCTTAAAGCCTACAGTAACGAATTTCACTCTTTTGTCCTTGAGGAAGTTCTTAAAATCCTGGCACTCAATGTCGGCATGGCATATGTGGTAGACCAAGCAAACATTATGTACGCAAACCTGGATCACAGCGGGATTCTTCCTCTCTTTTGTCCTTTAGATCCTTCTCTCGTCCCAGGACTGTGGTGTACTCAACATCTAGCCCAGTGACCCACTCATCCGTTGAACTGTTAAACATGCGTAGGAAGCGAGCAAGCCATGCTTTCACCGTCTCGGATCCACGTGTGTAGATGACGATGAACTGATCGCCGGTGATGGCTCTAACCTTGTACTCAACGGCGACCATGGAGATTTGGCAGGCCATGGATTTTGGAGGAGGATTAGGAGAAGTTGAACTGTTGTACCTCGCAAAAAAAACTGGGAGCGAACTAATGTGAAAGGATAGGACGACTGGGAGCGAACTGTTGTAAGGTAGAAGACGGGGACGAGTAGGGCGTGCGAACGGCGTGGGGTTGCTGGCTTGCCCGGTGGATAAACGACTGCAAGCCCCCAAAGAGTTCTCGAGAACTATGCGGGACCCACTAGATGTCTTGTCTACTAGACCCATATCGTAGGCCTGACGGTATAGCTTCTGCCTGTTCGCACGCCATGCCGGCGCGTGGATGTAACTTCACTTAATTTCGTCGAACGTCGCGCCTCCCACGACCTTCGCCTCCCTCGCGCGGTCGCGCCCTTTGAGACTTCGACCGGCTATAAATGAGCAATTTGTTTTGCCTTTTTTCTAGACAAGCAATTTTTTTTGCCTACTCCGCATGCATGATACTCCCTCTGGTCCTTTTTACTCCCGTCAACCGTTTGCAAAGTGTTTGACCAAATTTATACTTTTTTTTAACACCACCTTATATTAATTAACCAGCCACACCAGTACACTCATTCGATACAATATTCACCACACAGGGCGGTACGTTATTTACAAGAATACCATCTAATCTATTGTCAAAGATATACTTAGCGATTAAGTGTGCCACCTTATTGGCCGAACGGCTAATCTTTGACAATTGAAGATTGTTGATCAACTTCGAGATGCTCAACGATTTCATCTTCAGGTCACGCATAGCAGACCTGTCATAGTCCCCCGATGCAAGAGACGCTACCACAAAAGCGCAACCAGTCTCTAAAATTATAGGATTATGAAGAGAAATACCTATGTAGAGACTGGCAATGCAAGCCCTAAGCCCTGCTTCCTCCACGCTTTGACAGGCATCAATGAAATCCCACGACCAAATTTATACTAAAAATATCAATATCTACAATACTCCCTCCATCTAGGTGTGTAAGTCATCTTACGAAAACCAAATAATCCCAAAACACTTAGGCGTGGTGCATTAACTTCTACCTCATTTCTTGTTTCTTGACATCTCAACCAATAGGAGATGTGGGTGTGCATGCTTTTAATGACTTGAGACTACCAAACACGACATGCAATGGTTAGTTCATTGCATGCAATGCTATTAATTAGCAAATAAACATTAAGATCTCTCGTTTTCCCCTCCTCCTTGGTCACAGTGCACAATCTAAGATGACTTACTCACCTATACGGAGGGAGTACTGATTATAATGAGTATAAGAACTACGTTTAATAATTAGTGTAATAATATTGATTTGACATTGTGAATGTTGACACATTGTGGAATAGTTTTTGAAGTCTGCAAAAGTACTCAACTAGTGATGTTGTTCTTCACAAAAAAATGTGTTTACCAATGCATGCATGAACACTAGTTACTCTAACCCCCCTCTCTTCTTTAATTCTTTGCCACATCAGCATGTTTGCTATTCCCGTGTGCATGATACCAGCTAAGATACCACCATTATGGCCAGCCTTAATCATCGCATGCAATAATTTAGTGCACCTTGAAATATGAACATGTGTGGGTCGTGTATGTTTTTAATGACTTGAGACTATACCTAGCCCGGCATGCAAGATGACTTATTATGCACCGTTCCCCATACCTGCAGGAAGCCCGTTCGTCTCCAAATCTTTTCCTCTCCATGTGTGGAAACAATATGCCTGCCAAACTCTCCTTATCCCTCTGGTGGTCCTACCTCTCCACCCCGTGTGAAAAAATCTGCATGCATGACTCTCCTCCCCCCACGCTCGTCCAATCTGTTGTGACCAGCAATATTTCCACCCCTTCGCTCCCCCGTAATTTACTCCAACAAATATGCCCACGTAGCTGTTACTTAACTGCAGGTGCATTGGGTCACTGACATATGGGCCCAACAGGGGTCTGGCCCACATGTCAGTGACGCAACTGGACCTGCAGTTAAGTCAGTGCATCTCAGTCCATATCTTATGTAGGTGTGCCATTGCTCGCTATAAATACTGCGCCTCCCACGACATCACTATCTCCTCCCCCTCACGTTCACGTTCATCGCTATCTGCTCCCTCTCCCTCTCACGTCGACCACCATGGCATCGCCCCTCCCAAGCCCTAGGAGCCCCTCGCTGCACCGACCGGACGGTCACGCGTCGTCGTTCCGTTCCTCACCGACACTAGTCGAGGAGGACGCGTCAGTGTTCCGCTCCTCGCCGCTACGCGACGCGTCTCCGTTCCGTTCCTCGCCGCCACTAGTCGAGGAGGACGCGTCGGCGTTCCGCTCCTCGCCGCAAAGCGACGCGTCACCGTTCTGTTCCTCGCCGCCACTAGTCGAGGAGGACACGTCGGCGTTCCGCTCCTCGCCGCGACGCGTCGAGGTGGACGCGACGGCGTTCCCAATCTCGCCGGCACGCGCACCGGAGGACGCGTCGGCTCCCCACTATGAGGAGAACGCCGCGCCTCCCGCCGATCCCCCCAGAGCCTTGAGAAGCTTTGGAAAGAAATGGATGTTGCCTTGTGGGAGGCTTTGCCTCCAGCAGAGCATGCCAAAATAGAGGTGGAGAAGAAGGCTGAGGAAGAGAAGCGCACCATGGAACAAGCTGCCTGGGAGGCCTATGTCGCGTCCAAGAAAGTCAGGCAATTGGCTCTTTGGCAGAAGGCTCGTGCGAGGGCCGTGAGGGTGGCGGAGGACGCCCGTGCTGACGCCCTGAATGCAGTCAGGCCCAAGCGCCTCATCTACGCTTGGCGGTACGTGCACCGGGTGCACGCTTCCAGCGAGGAGGAGTACCTGTTGGCGTCGGATCACCACACCGCTGAGATCGCGCTCGCCCGCCGGCAAGCCACCAATCAGCACCTCGCGAGTTGCGAGGCTGAGGAAGAGGTGTTGTGTCGGCGCGCTGGGAAACGACCGCGCACCAGGGCACTCGTGGCACACCGCAAGCGCTCCTGTGAGCGCCGTGGCTTTTCGGAGGAGCATAATTTTTGTTTCGTAAGGCGATCTCATTAGTTTTGGGATGCAAATGCTAAATCCCGAACGTTCAGGAATTTTTAGTGTCCTTATTAAGTATGTAAAAGGGAAAGTTTGGAAACCTTGTGTATTCGTACGCATTTTGCAAGTACGTGCATATAGCACAAACTTTACTATATACTATCGCACTACACGTCTCTCTCGATATATGGTTGCAGACTGTGCTACTCCCTCCGTCCAGGTCAATAAGTCATCTTTGGTTGTGCACCGTGACCAAGAAGGAGGGAAGACTTATACACCTAGACGGAGGGAGTACTACTATTACTTATGTACGTGCAAATGCATGTTTTAACATTACGATGCGGTTTTTGTAAATGTAGAAAAAAAAACAGCACTAGTCAAGCTTGTGAAACGATTCAATGCAAAACAAATGCAAAAATGCTCGTTTGATTGTTTACTTTTAGCTTCCTTCTCTGTGGTTATTTCTCTGTCGTACTTTGTACGGAGTATCTCACTGGTTGGAAAAGCATGCAAATTCCCAAACCGCTTCCTACACCCTGTATCGAATTTTTTGCCTAACAAGTTGTGCCGTGCAATTGGAATTCCAACTTGAGTACTACTACTAGTAGGAGTACCAGGGGCCAGTTTTTTTAGGCTTCTAGATTAGTAATCCCATAACTACTACCTCCGTCCTGGTTTATTGGTCCCCATTGTAATCCGTGTCAAATTTTGATCATAAATTTAACAAATGAAATGTTAGTGCATGTCACATGCACTACTCCATCCGTCTAGGTGAGTAAGTCATCTTAGGCTGTGCACCGTGACCAAGGAGAAGGAGAAAACGAGAAACGTTAATTTTTATTTGCTAATTAACAGTATTGCATGCAATGAACTAACCACTTCATGTCGTGTTTGATATCCCAAGTCATTAAAAGCGTGCACACTCTTTATCTCTTATTGGTTGATATGTCAAGAAACAAGAAACGAGGTAGAAGTTAATGCACCGCGCCTAAGTGTTTTGGGATTATTTGGTTTTCGTAAGATGACTTACACACCTAGACGGAGGGATTACAATGGTGAGGAATAAACCAGTTAAATCTTAGGTCAAAATTTAGCACAAATTACAATGGTGAGGAATAAACCAGGACGGAGTAGTAGTTTAGATGCCCAAATAAATGAGTGAGGCGCCTTATTGTTACTCTCCACTGTGACTAGTCTTGTGGGAAAAGCTGGCGAAGCCGCCAAAAGAACTAGCCCTAGGAGTATTAGCTAGGGAACGAGTGTGTGAGATGAACCGGAGAAACTAAATGCAGAGAGATGAAATGCAAAAAAGACGAAGGGATGTGATGGTTGCTTGTCCGTTTATTTTACTAGGCCACTTATTACTGGGAGTGGTTGGGTTTTGTGATATGACGGCTATACTGCCGTGCCACGAGCGGGGTGAGAGGTGAGACTCCCGGGCTGCGCCACCCTCTACACTTGTAGGAGTACTACATCGGTCGTGGTTTATTAGTCCCCCATTGAATTTGACTGAAGATTTAACTGACAAAATGTTAGTGCATGTCAACAAAAACTATATCGTTCGATTCATATTTGAACATAGTTTTGAATGATATAATTTTAGGTGACATGCATCAGCATGTATCGTACTATATGTAATGTTAGTTCAATTTTTGGTCGTACTAAACTATAGTAGTAAGGTGCCCGTGCGTTGCACCGAAGAGTGAAATGCATTGATAGGGGAGTTGTTTATTTTGACAAAGGATGTGGGGGTCATCTCATGTGTAACGGGTATCGATAGGTTTCTTCGGATATTATTTCATCTCTAGAGCTCACAAACATCCGGGTGAAATAGATAAAAAGGTATCTTTTGCAAACAAAAGCGTTCAACTGTTCAACCTACATCCAAAACTTGTGAAGAAATAACACTTATTGTGCTTTGCAAGAAATGATCTTTAAGAATTAGTTTTTGAGTATCGATTGTTATACATGTTGGCTATAGATGACATGGCACTTTCTTATAGTCAACAGTTGGCTATACTATTAAGTAATATTAACCATGCCCTTATACACCTAGACGGAGGGATTAAATCAGGATGACTTGGGAGGGGGCAGAGGATATGTAAGAAATGGTTCATCATAAGTCTTTCACCAGTACTGTAGTAAAAATTCATACATGGAAGATTCTAGACTAAACCATAAATGGATACACTTTTATTCATGAGCGATACTCCAATAGAGCAAGATCATGCATGGAAGTCTCCACATGCTTAGACAGCGGATTACACTGAGAGAAGACTAATGATCAACATTTAACTTGAAAATGCAGATGTCCAGGTGAACCTCCTTGGAGTACCCGTGCACATTGTTGGAGTTCAAATAACACCATGGGTTTTCCATGTCGACGTCGGCGGGAAGGTCCCAGCTCGGCAGAGTCCAAGTATGCTTGGCATAGCCAGTGTCGCCGCCCACGTACCTCCGAGGGGTAGTAATAGTGAGCACGCACGCGTACATTGGCCTCGTGTCAGTGTCAGCGTCAGCGGCGTCGCCCCTGACGCACACGACAGAGATGTGGCGGCAGCCTGCGTGGGCCTCGTCGGTGGCCACGATCAAGAGGAAGACACCGCAGTCCTCCTCCAAGACTAGCAGGCGGCGCTGATCCTCCAGTGACTCCGGCATGGTGAACGGGTAGCACGTCTCGTACTTGATGTTCTTCGCCAAGGGCCAGTAGTGATTGTTGCACGCCTGCGTCAGATGATGCACGATGTCCGCCGGCGAGCCCCAAAACGGCACCGGGCACTCATAGTAGTAGACGAAGGGCTCCTTGGAGGCATCGACCAGGCCGTCCATGAAACAGGAGTGGCTGTAGGGGACGTTCCGCCAGTTGAATATATGAGCAAGTTACTACGAGATTTACTAAAAAATAAATCATGACGGCTATAACAGAGATTAAACTAATCGTGCGGACTAGCATAGTAGATGAACAGATCGAATCTAGGACACAGACTAGAAACATGAATTCTACCACGATTTCAAACAGGAAGGACAGAAACACATACGGTGCAATGGGAGCAGCACCATTGGCGTTGAGGTTGTCGCCCATGTCGTTGAGGAAGAGGTTGCCGAGGTCGGGGAAGAAGTCATCGTCGATGAAGTCGTCGCTGCTAGCAGTCGCGATAGTGCGCTCCCCAAATTTCAACAGCGCCCGCGTAATAGAGCGCAGGAGGGAGTGGTTGTAGGGGACGTTGCGGCCGCCGAATGGAGTGTAAGAGTAGCCCACGAAGCAGTAGTTGGTGCTCCTCCCTAGTCTCTATTCTTATCTCCATCTCTACTACTATTCTTTGTTTTTTATAATATACTGGTTGTAGTTGTCAAATCAAATAGTACTGCGCCATCCACTGCACACCCGGCTGAACACGCCTCCTCGCCTCCATCAAACCCCTCTGTTAAACCCACATGCAAACCGAGAAATCTACTCCGGCCCGCGGGAGGAAATTTGCCGGTTGCCGTTGGAGAATAATAGAGTCACGTCCAATCCATTTGAGTTAATTGCGTATATGATTCTCTCTCTATAAAAATTTAATTGCATCCTTAATCTTGTATTCTAAGTACTTTGTGAGTTCCACTGTCAGTACAGTGTACATGACTTGCAGGCTGGCTACAGATTCGTACAGAAAGATAAAAAGAAACAAATCCATGACTTTCAGGATTGACGTTAGCAACGATGGCGGTTCGTAGTCGTTCCACGCTCGGGCATTGAAGTTTGTAACTATTTTAGATTAGAACATACTACTCCTCTGGTGCTAGTAGTAGAGCAGAGTCCTACTCCACTACTACTCTACTCAAGCAAGTTAGGGCATACTAGTAGAAGGTACTGTAGGGAGTACCAGTACTGTAATCACTCAAGCAAGTTGTCTGACTTCGATATGACCCTACGCTGCTGGTATGTGTCTCGTAAGTCAAGCGACGTGCTGTAGTCATCATCACTTGTCCACTTCCCACAACACATATTCGCTTCTCTATCTTTGTCCGCTCTGCCATCCCCGCTAAGGCGCGTCCCCCCTCGTCCGAAACCCTAGCACTAACAATGGCAGAACCGAGCAGCGTCCGCCGAAAGAGTGGCTGGAATTCGCTCCCCACAGAGGTAATCAAGCTCATTGTTTCGCGTGTGGACAATCTCAGTACCATGTCACTCGCCGTGTGCTCGTCGGGGCTGTACCGTTTACTCAAAGCCCTTAGGCCGGAGCTTTTTAAGCCAGCTCCTTGCTTGCTGATGTTTGCTGATGCTTGCTTATGCCCCCTGATCTTCAGAAATGGCGTGTCACGCAGCATAACGATCGTAGGGTGGCGAGCATCAACCCCCTTGACTGCGATCCGATCCCCGTCAGCCTCAACTACATTAACGGTATGTACTGGGTCGGCATGAACACGTCTTGGATGGTGTTCGTCAACGGTCGCGGCAGCTGGATGCTCGTGGAGGTCTACACCCGGCGATTGATCCCCCTTCCTTCGATTAACACTGCATTGCTTTGGCACCGCGGCCTAGAATACTCGGAATCTTACAGTAGCCAACATGATACCAAGTTTGATTTGCTCAAGGTTGTAATCTGCCAAGTGCCCACAAGATCTGTGAATTATAAAGACTTAAGGCTAATTGTGTTCTTCAACTGCGGTCTCGCCTATCTGACAGGTCACTGCGGTAAGTGGATAAATCTGCACGTCCATCGCAGGATCATACACCCTCCATGGTTCTCTGATGCCATTGAACACAAGGGCTTCATTTACGCTATCGACTCCTTCTATGGCTGGACGTATTGCTGGCCTACTCCAATCATCGCTAGAAACGGCTGTTACAGTAGTATGTTACTTTCCTATGATATCATGATGGCTTGCTTATATTACTGTCAACATTTGCTGAAAAAATATTCATGCTCATAACATGTTGTTCTTAAGATTGACTAAATCAAGAGCCCTTTTTTATTTGACTCCAACTTGATATGATGTTGTAGGCCGCCTGGTGTCCCTACCCTTCCTAATCCCAGAACCTTTCAAAGAAAAGCGGCATGGCAGTTGCAGGTGGTTCCTGGCTCGATCAGACGACGGCGAAAGATTGATGATCATTCGCACATACCGGACGTGTTGCTTCGCGGAATACAATCACAGTCACTGCAAGGTCTTTGAGCAGGATCCCAGCTTCTCTGGGCCTTCAGGAATTTTTGACTGGAGGCTGGTAAGCAACCTTGGTACACGCTCTCTGTTTGTCGGACTGAATTATCCGATTAACCAGGAGATAACCAACGGCAAGGATCATGATGGCAGCACGATTTCGTTCATCAGGCAAAACTGTGTGTACACAGCGTACCATGCATCTCTGCATGCACCATACCCTGATATGTGCTGCCACGCTCTGCAGCCCAAAGTAGGAGAGAGGGTCGCAAGTATCAGACTTCGACCTGCTGGCTGCAGTTTCCCCCATCAAGCACCCATCTGGTTCAAGCCGTCAGCCAATCTCCACAGCTTAATAAATAGTAACGTCTAACTGAGCCAGTTAGTTAGATGCGTACACTTGGTGTAGTAGGATCTTTATTTAGTTTGATGCATACACTTGTTCTTTTTTGTTAGCCCTTTTGTAATGATGGCTGATGTTTGGTTTGGAAGAGAGAGTTGCGTCTTCACTCTTCTGGCCTGCTTACTGCTTCTGTTGCACCCCCAGCCCTGGTTGCTGCTGCTGCTGTTTTCAATGTACAATCAGTAGTATATTTCGTCTGTTGGTTGAATAAATGTGTTGTTAGAATGACAAACACAATGTTTTGGAAGTCGTTCCATGGTTCGATCCTTTAGTGCCCCGTACCGTACGTAGCGCATACTATTTTTGGTACGGAACACATTTTCCACTTGTTGATAACATGCAGCCCACTGATGAAGGCCCAATAGAGAAGCCTATAATTAATTGGAAGGGAGGCTCTCACATGAATCCGGCCTAGGTACATGCTCATGATCCCCTAAACATAAATAAGTAAATAAATAAATAAAGATAAATGCTCATGCACCAGTTCTTTGGGAAAATAGGTAGCCCAGTATTTCTTTTTGAAGAATACCCAAGCTAGGCCTATTTGTTTTCTCCGAATTACTGGGCTGCAAATCTTTCAAGACGAGGAGGGATGCATTCCGGCCTGGCTTAAGAGTATGGTCAATGTCTGTTAAAAGTAATATCAAAAGGGGTTGAAAATTCCAAAAAATTATAGCAAATGGCATATAAGTTTCTTTTTTTGTTTTTGTTCTTCACTGATATCTATACGTATTTCATTGGATTTAACATGACATAGCACTAATTTATTTTTAAATTTTTTTAGTATGGCTATTAATTTTTGGATTAAGAATATTTCGTTCCCCAGCAAAAATTTGTGAATTTTCAAAATTTCCCATATATTTAGTTAATTTTTTGACCCTGGTATTGACCAGAAAATGGCCAGCAATCCTAAAAATGGAAAACGGGCTGCAATAAATTCCATATGAATTAGAAAATGAGTAAAAATTATAAAATAATAGCAAATGGGATGTACACGCCACATATTGAGGCTGACTTGATTACGCAAGGCTTTGTTAGTGAACAGACGATTCTAGCAGCAGTTAGTGTTGGATGTCCATCCAACGGCCAACGTGCTTCTTCAATCTCTGATCTTCCTGCTCCAGCCGCCTAAACTAGCGCCGGCGGGACTGCCTTCTCCCTCCTCTTGTGGCCCGCTATGATGCCGCGCAGGTTTCCCCGGCCCACCCTACTCCCTCCGCTGGCCTGGCCGCACGCAATCAACTGCCTCCTTATTACGGAAAAAAAATGATTCCTCCCACTGACATCTGGGGCGCACCGGTTGGGAGGCTGACCTGTGGGCCTACTAAGTTGACACGTACGCAGGGCTTGTCAACTTAGTCAACAAACGATTCTAGCAGCAGTAACCGTTGGATTTGAATCGAACGGTCCTGCTGCTTCTTCAATCGCTGCTCTTCTTGCACCAGCCGCCCAAACCAGCGCCGGGGAGACCGCCTGCTCTTGCCTCCAATGGTCGGCTATGCTGCCGATGAGGCCTCATCGCCCCCTACTACTCCCACCGCTAGCCAGGCCCTGCAGCGACGACAGCCTCACACCGCAGCCGAACAAGTGAACACTCGTACCCCTCTACGCATGGGCATCCACTGCCGCGTCTTCCGCGGCTCTGCGTCGTCCCCTTCCTAGGCCTCGCCATCGTCCACCGCCTTGGTGCTCTCGGCGCGGCATGGTCAACGTGGTCAACGACATTCCATCGGAAGAGTGCTGTACGTGGAGAGGCTGACAGCTGGGTCAACGGCCACAGCCCAGTTTTTTTGTGATTTGCCATGTAAGTCGCTTTGTTAGGCCTGTTGGGCTGCAAATCTTTGAACACGAGGAGAGCTTTCCTTCGGCTGGCTGAGAAAATGGCCCATCAGTAATGAGAAATGGGTCGTACATTTTTAAAACACATCAAACCGGCAATTAGTTTCAAATATCTTTTTTTCATTTCAAGATTTTAAATTACATTAATTTTTATGCATGGAGAATTTGTTGGATTTTATATTGATATACATTTATTTTTAAATCAGTTTGAATGTGAGTCGAAATTTCGGGATTAAAAATAGTTTGGACCGCACCGAAATATGCAAAATTTCGTATAATTTTTTAACCGTGGCCATAATATGGGCTGTAATGCTAACAAAAGGAATATGGGCTCCAAAAAAACCTTAAGAATTAGCAAATGGGTTGAAAATTATTAGAAATAATGGCAGATGGGTTGTATGTTGTTTTCCACATATTTGAGGCTTTCCTAAAAAAAAGGTTGACGCACAAGCACTGGCTGTTGGATGTCCATCCAACGGCCGTCGTGCTTCTTCAATCTCTGCTCTTCCTACTCCAGCCGCTCAAACAAGCGCCAGCGGGACTGCCTGCTCCCTCCTCCCCGCGACCGGCTGTGCTGCCGCGTAGGCCTCACCGCCCGACCGTACTCCCATCGCTGGCCTAGCCATCCCTCTACTCACCCACACCTGCTGTTATTCTCCGGTGACAGCAGACGAACCAGTAAACCCTCGTACAGTCGTACTCCCCTCCGCGTGGGAAACAACTGCCGAGTCTTCCCTGCCTCCGTTTCGTCCCCTTCCTAGGCCTCGCCGTCGTCCACCGCCGTGGTGCTCTCGGCGCGGCGTGGTCAATATGGTCAACGACCGACTTCCATCGGAAGAGTACTGTGCGTGGGGACGCTGATAGCTGGGTCCACGTCCGCAGCAAGGAAGTGTCTCCTTATTACGCGCAAAATAGTTATTCCTCCACCTGACATCAGGGGCCCACCGAAAGGGCCTCTGTATTTCGCGAAACAAATGTTACCGCCGCTGACAGCTCGGACCCACCACCTATATCTTCGCACACAAGGAAGTGCCTCCTTATTACACACAAAAAAATGAATACTCCCCCTGTTAGCTGGGACCCAGTATAGTGGCAGGCTGCCTTGTGGGCCTACTAAGTTGACGGGGACGGAGGGCTTTGTCAACTTAGTCAACATGCACGATTCTAGCTCCAGTGATCGTACGATGTCCATCCAACGGCCGTAGTGATTCTTCAACCTCTGGTCTTCTTGCTCCAGCCGCCCAAACCAGCGCCGGTCGTGCCTCGTGCTCCTGCCTCCCGTGGCCGGATCCGATGCGGCGGAGGCCTCACCGCCCCCTACTACTCCCACCGCTGGCCAGGCCATCCCTCTACTCACCCACACCCCCTGTTATTCTGCGGTGACGGCAGCATCACACCACAGCGAACCAGTGAACCCTCGTACTCCTCTACGCGTGTGCATCCACTGCCGCATCTTCCCCGGCTCCGTCTCGTCCCCTTCCTAGGCCTCGCCGTCGTCCACCTCCCTGGTGCTCTCGGTGCGGCATGGTAAACGTGGTCATGGAACGGCTTCCATCAGACGTGGACTGTACGTGGAGAGGCTGACAGCTGGGTCCACGGCCGCAGCAAGGAAGTGCCTCCTTATTACGTGCAAAATAATTATTCCTCCACCTGACAGCGGGGACCCACAACGGAGGTCTTGGACGGAACAGGCGATGGAAACGAGGCCTGGCGTACTGCACAATGGAGGAAACGGCCTTGTGTTCGACTGGCCACGTTCGAAACGGGATCCTGTTCATCGGGAGGGGTCTGGCGTACCGCAAAACGGAGGAAATGGACCTCCTACGGTCGAAACGGGGGTCCTGTTGATCGGGAGGGGTGTGGCGTACCGCAAAATGGAGGAAACGGACCTCCTACGGTCGAAACGGGGGTCCTATTGATCGGGAGGGGTGTGGCGTACCGCAAAACGGACGAAACAGACTTGTGTTGGAGCGCTACGGTCGAAACGGAGGTCCTGTTCATCGGGAGGGGTGTGGTGTACCGCAAAATGGGACTCCACGGGATATTGTTCATCTCCACCGTCGACCTCCTCCAGCCTCCACGGGCTCCTGTTCATCCAGCCTCCACCGTGCGCTACTCCACCGGCTACTGTTCAACCACCCCTCCATTGTCTACTGTTCATCCAGCCCTCCACACCACAGGGTCCTGTTCAACCACCCCTCCAACATCTACTATTCATCCAGCCCTCCACACCACGGGGTCCTGTTCAACCACCCCTCCACGGGCACCCCTCCACCGTGTACTGTTCATCCAGCCCTCCACCACACCACGGGGTCCTGTTCATCCAAAGGCAACGCCACCGCTCACTGTTCATCAACCCCCCCCCCCCCGCAACGCTCACTGTTCATCCCAGAGGCAGCATCGATCGGCATCAGTTAGCAGCAGTAGCAAAGGAATCGCTCGATCGGGTTCAGTTAACAGCCATCGATCTATCGCTCGGGTTCAGTAACGTGTAGCCTGCAGTGCAATCGCTCGGGTTCAGTTGGAGCCCAACGCCTCGCTCGGGTTCAGTTAGAGCCAACGCCTCGCACACACGCGCGTACGTGTACGAGAGAAACGTGCATCGCTCGGCCCCCGACCTCCCACCGTAACCAGGAAGTCCCTGAAATTTTCCTCCCCCTCGCTTCTACCATGGATTTTTCCGTCATGGACGGCCCAAAGAATGTCATGCAGCTGCGTCTCCGGCCCGCCCAGGACGAAAAGCCCATTTTCTGTCATGATTTTTTGTCATAGAAGTAGGAGCCCACCACATATATGATGATACCGGGTTTTGTCACAATTATCGTCATAGAAGTGTCATATGTATGAGAGAAAAAAATTCGTTCGGCCCAAAATGTCACGTATGTGTCTTTTTTTGTAGTGGGAGTATGAGCAAATTAAACAGCAGTTGAGGATAAAGGCTTTAGAAGGACTGACTTACATTAACAGTTAACGCCGACTTTATAATGCCCTTCTCCATGGCAAGGGAAGGATAACTCAAGAATCTCAGCACCGAATCTTCTTCATAAGCATTGCATGTACTCTACATTTTGTAGAGAGTAATTATAGATATGATAATACTGGAAGGGATAGAGGATAATGAAGATAAGATGCAGATTGATGCTACATAAGCAACTACCAATCCCTGGAAGTACAAGCGTTACAGGACAAAATGTACTGACAAGAGCAATGGGCTACACTTCTGCACTGGCATTGTCTGTGTATTCTACTTGTTGGTAAGATTAAATAGATCTGATCTTTTTTAGTAAATGGTGGGCGAGGGAGATAAGATGCAGAATGCTACAAAATGAACCAATCCCTCTTCCCATAATACAAGAGTGTTTTGAACACTGGTGTACTGTACAAAACATTCTTATATTATGGGACGGAGGGAGTAGCTGTTAATGTAAGTACAGTGATAGACCACGTTCAGTCCTTACAAGAGGACTACAGAGCTAAACCTCTTCAAAAGCATTGGTTGATTCTAAATTTATGTAAGAGTCCATATGGATCTTATAATGTCCACCAAATGGACGATTACGAGGCTAACATGTGCAGTGATGCTACATAATCAAACAGCTATGAAAGTAAGTGTGGTCATACAGGGGAAGAGGTACTCACAAGAGCAATGGAGTGTGCATTATAGTTGCGAGATTTTGTGGTCCCTTGAGAACGAATGTTCTTCAGCTAACAGTTTTCGTACAAGTGAGACATTAAGGCAAATGCAGAAATGTAGTTCAAATTGTGATGTGATATCATAAACAGTACCTTACGCTGCAGCCGAGACCAATGTGTAACAAGATTATTCCAGTCACCGTCGGATAAATATAGCACCGGAGACTTTACAGAAATTTTGTTCAAAGGCTTGCCATCGAAGTGCGCTTGCCTCAGGTAGGAACGATATTTCATCAACGAGTGCTTGAAAAGCACAACCAACCCTTGCTCGTCATCACAATCCAGTTTGCTCCTCGCCTATTTAAAAGAATGAAATCTTGTGTCTTCTGTCAGCAGAAACATGTGCAGTAATGGCCATGAATACATTAGTACATTACTTATGCGTAAGTCGCGGAGGAAGACTGGAAATTGTTCTATGTCTGCGGTATAATCTTTCCATGAAGGAAAGATGCGCACAAAGTTCCTGACAACAACATAAGCTTCGTCTTCTAAACTGGGAAGAAATGGAACAGGGGTCCTATTTGCTGCAATTGGGGCTCTCTCTAGTTTGAAAAGGGATTTGGCAACTGGATTTGGTGTACTCTTTGCTGGAATGGGGGTTTTGTGTCGTACAGCTGGTGCTATGTCAACTGGCATAATCATAATGTTTGCTGCAGTTGGGGTCTGCTGAGTTGGGGCATCAGAAATGACCAGTGTAGTAGGGCTAGAGTCTGCTAGAGTTGGGGTATTTTGTGGGTCAGGTGATATTGCAACTACACCTAATGGGCTATTTGATTTATCAAGTGCCACTACCTTCTCCAAATACTTTGCTTGTGCTCCTCCACGATCAGAAATCGCCCTCTTCCTTTTGAATGTCTGATACACAAGAACAACATTTGAATGGATAAATATGGTATGATGACAGATGGAATATGTACTGAAAATGGATAGGTAGGGCGTATTCACATACACGATGTGTAAACTAAGCTAATGGCAGTTCAACAAAGTAGAAGCAATGCAAAGCATCAGTTGCAAGATATCTGCGATCAATGTAACCTTGGAAAGTTAGAGCAAGTACCTTGATGGGTGAATAAGATAGGGCATCTTCCTCTGACTCCTCCACTAGGGATCTACATTGACTTAGGTCTCCCTCTAGCTCAGAATCACTGTTAGGATCATATTCTGAGCATGAATCTGTAGGTGGAGAGCGTTTGCATTGCATTGCATCCAGACTTGATTTTAGTCCCTTAATGCCAAGTTTGACAGCCATGGCATTGTTCTGCTTTATTCTTTTCATGCGCGCAAGCTCATAATCATTATGATGCTGTTCAGAATTTGAGATTCATGGAAACATAAAAAGTAGTCAGATTATCTATGGAATGCATTGTGAATTCATCTCGGAGAGTGTCTCCCTATAAACCCCTGCATATGCAAAGTTCACCTCCCCAACCGTGCTGACCAGACCACACACAAAAATACAAACCCCTTATGTCTCTATAACAGGCAGGCACACATTTCAAAAAAGAAGTAGGAACATTAGAATCATATGGAATTCGTATTTGACCAAATAAACTAAGCTATTATGAGTGGCATAATGTTTAGCTTCAAGGGTGGAGTGTTGGTAGTGTGACACAAAGCAACTAGGCAGATTGTATTCCATTTAAAAGATCGAAACCTATGTAAAAGCTGGAAATGACACTTTCTTTCTATACAATGCAGTGTTCGTTACCCACACATGATGGAAGAGATCACATAGAGAAATACTAGAAACAGGGTGGTCCACCCTAAAAGAATATTGACAACAAATATGACAAGGCAAGCATAGATGTAGTGAATCAATCATTTACTTGTGAGCTTACTAGGACAAGTATGCAGAATTGTAACTGCAGTAAGAGACCGTCCAAAATCTGAATGAAGAAGTTTGTCTAGCACTTATTGTTTGCAACTAATCGACGTGAATAATTGGATATTATATCGAATGAGTAAGAAAGACAAGTAAAATTGTCAACAAACCTGGCTTGCAGTAGTAATCTGGGTCAATGCCACTATGACCAACAATCCAAAATGACTAGTTTCTGTTCCGAGGGCCAGAATTTTGAAAACCCTGTGAACTTTAGAGGTACTAATGATTACCGAAATACATCTGAACCATTAAGTGTAGGTAGCACTGAGCACACAACAAACCCTAATGACAATCCTGCCTAATGAGTAATGAATCAATTAGAAAATGGGTGATGAGGAGTGGCTGCCGAGTGTTGAGGACGTATCTCAGGATAAATCGGGTTGGCTTGGTGGGTGTTGCACGCCTGAGCCCTGAACGGACTGGGAAGGTAGGCACGGCGGCGCGCCCGGGCAGCGGTGACGCTATTGGGCGAGTGGCTCCTGGCGTCCTGTTAGTCTGGTGTCTCCTCCTAGAGTCATGTCATCCGGGGACGGCAAGTCGTCGGCGAGGCAGGCGGCTAGGGGCGAGTAGAGATCGGGAGCGCGCAGCAGAACAGAGCGGAATCGGGGCCTGGGACGACCCAAGATCCCAGGGTGGGCCGGCCCACGTATTTGAACAACTAAGCTTGTTTAGCTTGATGGGTGGAGCAGTGTTATTATGACACGAAGCACGTATTCTGGTCGTATAGTGATCATAAAAGGGGGAAACTCTAAGCATATTTTTTTAGCAAAAGAGAGTTTCCCCTCCGATTTCTATTAAATAAACCACCACGGAACCAACATGATCAATTAAACCCTAAGAATGATCAATTAAACCGTATTATGGCTGTGCCATGGCAGATTTGAAGCTGCAAACCGGAGAAATGATATTTAGCATCCATTGTTTGCTTCGAACTAAGAACTAAATTCTAAGAGCTAAAAATAAATTAGAGTAACCAAGTTAAGATTTATTTTCTGGTTGAGATCAAAAATTTGAGGAAATATGAAGTACCACCTCTCTTGCGGCGTCGTGTAGGCATCGGGGGTGCGATGGCTGTCGGCGGTGTTGAAGCAGATCTGGGACGCTAGACGGGTGCATCGGGGGATAAGTCCGGTTGCGATGGAAGAGAAGGTCGTGTGAGCGGCCCCAACAAAGAGGACAATGGCGCCGATGAAGCGAGAGGACGCGATGCAAGGCTATTGGTCTGTCGTCGTGGATGAGAAACGTCCATCTCTAGCAGTGGAAGACGCGGTCTTGGTAGGCGCTCCAGCATGGTGGAGGACGGTGGCGATGGATGTGGTGGAGGACGAAGGCGATGGATGGGGTGGCGAACGGAGGCTGGTGTGGGGATGGGGTGTTCTAGCGCGGACGGTGTATGAATGGGAAAATGGAGGGATAGGTACGGGGAACCATGTTTTTGGGACGCACCTGTCTGAAATATGGGAAAGTTATGAACTTAGCCCCCGTTTAAAATTTGGACGTCTCGTCGGTTGGGGATAGGACGGTAATCTCGCATCTCGCCAATATTTGCCCAGAGCGATTTCGGGCGAGGACAGGGTGGTTGGCGCCCATGGTTGGCGCCCATGGTGTATGAACGGGGCTGACAGGTAGGGCGGTTGTGTCACGTCTGAGTGAAGTTACAAACCTGCCCCTATTGAAAATATTTGCCTACATCGATTTCGGCCGAGTCGAGTTTGTTTTGCCGCCCACCATGTATGAATGGGGAATGGATGGAGAAACAGAGGTCTTTTGGATGAGCTTGAATCAAATGAGTTTTGCCGCCCATGTTTGACGCCCACCGTGTCAGAATGGGCTCAGAGGCGGTCGTGTCACATCTAATATGGGAAAGTTACAAATTTAGCCCCCGTTTAAAATTTTCACGTCTCGTCAGTTGGGGATAGGACGGTAATCTTGCATCTCGCCAATATTTGCCCAGAGCGATTTCGGCGAGGAGAGGGTGGTTGGTGCCCATGGTGGCGCCCACGGTGTATGAACGGGGCTGATAGGTAGGGTGGTTGTGTCACGTCTGAGTGAATTTACAAACCTGCCCCTATTGAAAATATTTGCCTACATCGATTTCGGCCGAGTCGAATTTGTTTTGCTGCCCACCGTGTATGAATGGGGAATGGAGGGAGAAACAGAGCTCTTTCGGACGAGCTTGAATCAAATGAGTTTTGCTGCCCATGTTTGACGCCCACCGTGTCGGAATGGGCTCAGAGGCGGTCGTGTCACGTCTAATTGAAGTTACTCCCTCCTACCCCTATTTAGAGCAGTGGAAATCAGGCCGATGGATTGTCCGTGTAATGGGTAGACAGTAATTTCCATCTCCCAAACACTTGGCTTCGGGCAGCCGACGTGGGAGTGGACATTTTGCTGCTTCTTTCGAATTTTGGGACAATAAGCATCCACGTTTACCCTAGCAAATAAATTTGAATCCATTTTGTATTCCTATATGAATCTTTATAAATCATTCTATTTGTTTTTATATATCTTCAAAAGGACAATGAAGATGTATTCCACTGTCATATATGAATATGGTTTACAAATGCCGATACTCAAATTCAGAAACTAGAATCCAATTTAAGGTGAATTCGAATATTTGGAACACTTCATGTCCAACTCAAATGTCACACGCAGCATAATGTGTACTCCCATTTAGATATGTACACAAGCGATGTATCAAGATTCAAATACCGAGTCAATCAACCAAGAATGTACAGAACTAACAAACATATAAACACTTATAGAGTATATGGATCAATAATATCAACTAACATACATAAGCCAGGCCGCTGTACTTTTTTTTGGCTACAACAGCATCCTTTTTTTAGCCAGCATCTTGGCCCTTTCCGATGCATGCCACTTATGGTCCATCTATACTACTAATATTGTTGAATGCACATTCAGCCCGGTTGGCATATTTGTAGGTCTGGCACAACAATCCAAATGAAATGTCTCCGAGTCTTATCAATTAATACAGACTTGTGCACAAATAAAATTACAAACCAAAAAAACAATTATTACATGATCTCTAAAACAAATGGTTTGATTGATTACATGAGAAGACAATACAAAGGTTATTCAACTATGGAAAGAACATTTCTCAAGTTATGTTGATTTCCGGAGTGCAAGTGCCTTCGTATTTTTTAAGTTAAATGTTCGCCCCTAGTAACTTGAATTCGTGGATCAGCCACTGCACACAAATCATAAACGAATGCCTGTATGAATGAAATGAAATGCAGGAACTTACGCTAGCTCGTTGTACAGGCTCACTGCAGCTAGGCTTGCGCTTGGGATGTTCCATGTATAGGTCCATGTTACCACTTCCTTGGATGTGCAGGCCTTGTGCTCCTTGCATCCCCCTCTGCAATTTTTACATGGCGAATGGTTGATCAAATAAGAGGAATCGACCTTGATGTTGTACCAGAGGACAGATACTTACACAGTTATAGGAGTGTGCAGGATGTGTACCAGATCCCGTAGCGCCGTCATGCCTCGCTAAAAAATGGATTTGCTTGTTTCAGATGATATCTCCAGAAGAAATAAGAGTTAAAGTCAGAGTTGCATAGGTGTGTAAGCTAAGAGAGCAGTGAAAGGATATCCAAACATCATTGGAACAGTGCACAAGGGAGTGATGTGTGGATACCTAGTTAGGGCCGGCATTTGGGCATGCTCGCCTAGCTAGAGTGCGGGTCACTTCAGAGCCGTTCAGGGTGATGCGCTGGCGTTGGCTGGCTGCGCACGGATGCAGATCTTGAGTGGCAGCGGAGCGCTACGATGCGGTGGACGAGACCGTTGGTGAAGCCCCAACGGCCTCGGGGGGCGGAGGTGCGACGATGTGCTCGCTGAAGTTGCCCCGGTGAGCTGGGAGACGGCATCGGTGAAGCGCACCTGATGCGGTGGAAATCGGCGTTTGTGAGGCACGTCGGTTGCGGCGGCCGACGTTGTCGGTGGACCACCTGGTGCGGTGGACGAGGGCGTAGATGAGGTAGCTCTGGTGCGGAGGTGAAGCGCGACCGTCGTCTTTATCGTCATCGTCCGGCACAGAGGTGGGGAACGGTGGGGAAAGAGATGGGACGAGGGGCGATTCGAGGGTTGATGGCGAATTAGGGATTTGAGCAATCTCGGCGCGGAAGGGGACGGTGGAGAAGAGAGATTTTGCAGGGCTGGAATTGGGGCCGCCAGATATTTCAATCCGAAACGTGGAAGTGCGAACTTATGTTGTCGTCGTCCTTTTTTTGGGGGGTGGGTGGCTGGGTGCTACGCGTCCGTCCGACACACGCGACCACCCTGACAGGACTATGCTTCGGTGCTTTAAGGCACCAGCCTTTGTGTCCATGACATGTGGGCCCAAAAGGTGGCTGGCCCACATGTCAGTGACCCAAAGGCAGTTGCCTTTAAGGCACCGAAGCAGCGTCCACCCCGACACGACCCTGGTCTGCCTAGTGCGCCTACATTTGAGAATGCAAATGAATCTTCTTTCATTTGCAAACGAATCTGTATGTATTACCATGCCCGTGTTTTCCTTGCAATAATTAGTCATCCGAAACGAGATACTCCATCCGTTCACTTTTGTAAGTCATTTCAGACAACTTAAAATGAATTGTTTTGCACGTTGTCTGAATTAGAGTGTGTGTCCCGTAGTTAGTTATTTGAATTAGAGTGTGTGTCACGTAGCGATCTCCAATTCTGACGTGGATTTCGCATTTCACTGTATCCACGCTACTTTTTCAATACAAATTTATATGTATATGATGAACACCATGGTAGTGAGAAAACTTTTGGATGGATTCCAACATATGACCTACAAAATAGCACAACAGACTGAGTCAATGTCAAATTTTCGAAACTTAGTATGGCACGAATTCGAAATAATTACCCGTATGCCTGGTCCTCAGTTCAAATCTTACAATGCACACCGAATTGAAACATCGATATTAAGTCTCGTACTATGTACATTCAAATATTGTTTTTAGCCCCCCCCCCCCCCCGCACAAATGCTACATACTTCCTGTATCAGTCAATCTTCCTCTCCTAACCACCTTAGGAAGCTATTGGTTTCCAACACACGTTCATTCTTTCTCTCCATGTTTTGATCTCTAAGTCTCCCAACTACACAACCCCTTTTGGCACTCTGTTACCAAATGTATTTACCTCACACACCCGCCATTGCACCCCATGCCAAGCTCTCTCTCTCTCTCCCCCCTCTCCCTCTCACCCTATCGCGCTAAATACATGCATTGCCTATCTAGCCCCCCCAACCTCTCGTGCGCACGCACGCACATTGTATATCTAGGTCACTCCCTCGAGACTGTCTCACTCTTTCTTCCGCACGGCGGGCCACACTCGCTCAATCTCGCTCTCTTTATCTGAGTCTCGTTTAACCTCGTTTTCTTTCACACACAAATGATATATCTCCCTGTTCGGGCCTCGATCAACACACTCTATACTCTCTCACTCAGATTGTCTATCTAGGTCAGTCCATCCAAGCCGCCGCCACTCTTTCGACCTCATGGTGGGCCACACTCACTCAATCTCTCTCTCTCTCTCTCTCTCTCTCTCTCTCTCTCTCTCTCTCTCTGTATATGTCTCGATTGACCTCGCTCTTTCTCGGACAAAAACGATATATCACCATGTTTGAGCCCAATTCGACCTATTCACATTGTATACTCTCTCACGCACATCGTCTATCTAGGTCACTCTCTCCAACCCGTCTCACTCTTTCGATCGCACGGCGACCCTATGTGATTGGTTGACCTTGCTTCCTCCCACGCACAAAATATATCTACACGTCTGTGACTGGATCATCTCTCAAGCTCTATCTTACATCCCTCACCCTTGCCAAAAAGCTCAATCAGACAATATCTCTCCAGATAATATATATTTGTTCAATGAATGTCGGACCACACTCACTTTGTCTCTCTATCTATATGTCTCTCGATTGACCTCGCTTTCTCACATCGTATCTTCCACGCGTTGAAGCTACTACCTCTCCATCCCTCGCAAAGCCGGAGCTATTTACATTGCGAGGGGCACTCCAACCTTGGATTAATTTGTGTAGGCATTTATTCCGGTCGGTTTAGATTATATTTTTGTAGCATTCGGCCCACAACTACTCCAAACACCGTTGCAACCCACGAACTCCCATAGTTGATTTCCCTCTGGCTCGGTCATCGCTCTCTCGCACGTCCTTTCTCGCCTTCAACGTCGCACCATGGTATTATTGAAAAACTATGCTGTTCTCTTTAATTATTATAAATAAGCTACAAAACTACACACCGATAGTCCACTTGGAATGGAACATTTCGACCCACAAATTAAAGTGCTACAAACTACACACCGAGGGGCCCACATGTCATGAAACAAATTTGCACCCATATATAAATTAAAAAATAAAGGACGAGGAACGAACATGCGACCGGGCCTTCAAGCCGCACGTCATTAGGCAACATACGTAGAATAGCAATGCTTGTTGTACCCCCTTTGTTCACAAAACGTTTTTATATTACCACAGCCCAATTAATGGATAACATGTAATATTGTTTTTAGTACTATTCGCCTTCACTTACTGGTGGGTTCCATGTGTGCTCTCTCTCTCCTCCCCTTCTACCTTTAGACGCATGGGCAAACAGGAAGAACTCGCGGGCGATGTTGCCGTTGACCATATCTGGACGTGTTCACAAGTCACGGCACCAGTTTCACGTACTAGCAGCACTAGTCAGTGTGTACGTGCAATGCACGTTAATTTGGAAGTATATTAAGTGCATGTGGATATTAACTACTAGGATATTATTTGCGTGTTGTAATGTGATTAGCGCTGTTTTTGGCATGAAATTAACTGCACGCTAAACGTGTTGAGCGCTCGATATTGAAGTAGTCTACGTCGTTGGATGACAAGGAATACATGTGGCTTGATGACGTTTTATATTTAATTTGATACGGCTCTAGCAGAACATTCAATTGATCAAACCATACATTTCGTTCAGTCTGACTCTGATTTTAAATTATATGATGATCGATATAAAATAAACGGGAAATGATAAACGTTCGGATTTTAAGCATGGCAATCCGAACGTTTTTCATGGCAAATTTAGATTACGCGGCGGTGGCGGGAGCGTCTCGCGGTGGGAAGCGGCTCCTCTGTCGTGCTCTGTGTCGTCGGGCCACTGAATGACGGTGACCGGGGCGTCTTGCCCCGTTGTTGCGTACTCCTGGACGTTGGCCTAGCTTCAAGGAAGGCCAAAATGTTCTGGACTTCGGAGTGAGTCAACTAGCGGGAGGAGGCGACTGGCGTTGGTGCAAGGAAGCGGTCGACGGTGGCCATCCATGCGACTAAGGGGGGCACTGGCACCCACGTGGGGATAGGCACTGTCAACAGCGCGGCGGAGACATTCGTGTGCACGGGCACCGGCACGGGCGCGCACGTCGGTGCACGCGCAGGCGCATGCACTGGCAGGTGCACGGGCACCGGCACGGGCGTGCGCGTCAGTGCACGCGCAGGCGCATGCGCTGGCAGGTGCACGGGCGCATGAAAGTCGGCGGGGACCTCGTGGAACCTCGTGGGATCAAGCTCGGCGACAATGTGCGGCTCCCAGCCCATCAATGCCACAGGGATGGGCGCTGGCGCAGTCGGGGCGATGGGAGCCGGAACAGGAGCGGGGACAGGCGTGGCCACTTCCCGCAAGGCCAGTTCAAGCTCGTCCCAAAGCGCATTATGTTCTTGAGACTCCGGCTGGGTGTCTTCCTCGGGAAACTGGAACACTAAGGGCAGACCATCGTGATGCGGCATGGCGTACGTTTAGGTCAGGCTAGTTGGAGGTAGACGACAGGAGAATCGGAGAGGAAGAGAGAGGATTGTAGCGATACCGGGTAGTGCGGGGTTGATTTTAAACTGTGGCGCCAGCGACATTAAAAGTGGGAGCAGTTGGGACGATGGTGGGCGGCAAAGCCTGGTCAAAGGGCTCGCCTCCCGGTGAGCCTGCACAGCGGTCTGCTCGCACGCCTCCCTGACAGTCGGCGCAGCGGTCTGCTCACACGCCTCCCATCGAGAAGCACCTGCCGATGAGAAGCGGGGACTCGTGGCAGCACATAAACGTGCACGGTTTCAATAGTGAAAGCGTTCGCCTTAACGTGACAGGTCTTTGTTCCAAAATACCTTGGCTCTTCATTTGTGCAACTTATCATAAGCAGCTTGTCTCAAATTGAAGCAAAAACTTACGAAGTAATATTTGTGCCATATCACGTGACCATACTTAGTTTCAAGAATTTATGCTCACTTTTGGAAGTTCTGAAATTTAAGATCCAGGATTCGAAACAATATCATAACCTGCATCATGCAATAAATTTTCAAGCCGTACATCTGTCCTGTTGTATTTCTTAAGAAAGGATTAGGTCAAACATTTTGCTTAGTTAGACTTGAGACAAGTTATATATGCAGAGTAAAAGGATAATCCCTCAAGTACTAGGCACAAACAAACGGGCTCAATTCTGTGCTCATCCTGGTGTAGTAGTAGTAGTAGTAGGCAATGCAGTTAACGGGTGACCTTGACGAGCGGCGACCGAGGGAATTGAACCGTGCTCGACACGGTAGGTAATGTTGTCTAGTTACTAAAGCATCCCTCCGTTGCTCATCGGTAGTAATTATGGACCGGGGACATGAGGGGAATTTCCTAGGTCTGGAATTCTGGCCGCCAGATATTTCGACTTGAAACGCTGAGGCTCGACTGGTTGGGGTTGCCTAATGTGCGTACCACGCACGCCACCGAAGGACACGAGCCCGGTTTTTTATTAGGATCAACACGAGCCAAGGTCTGGCTGGTACGCCGTTGGGTCCTACCATTCGAGAATACGAAAGGAACCTTTTAAATTGCCGAACTAATCTATGTGTATTACAATACCCGTGTTTTCCTTGCAAATACTAATCTCAACGTGGTAATTGATTTATGACGAGTTGTTGAATTAGAGTGAGTTTGTGATATAGTGATCTCAACGTGGATTTCACATTTCGTGGTATCCCTAGTAAGTTTTCCAATGCAAATTCAAATTTAAAAGATGAACAATATGGAGGTGAGAAAACTTTGTATGTATCAAGCATATGACCACACACACACACAGAGAGACACACACGCACGAACACAACAACAATCCAATAAGTATAGTGCATCTATTTTTCCAAACCATGCATGTATGACACGAATTCAAAAATACTCCTTCTATTCCTAAATATTAGTCTTTTAGAGAGTTCAACAAGTGACTACATACGGAGCAAAATGAGTGAATCTAGACTCTAAAATATGTCTATATACATCCGTATGTGCCAGTCCATTTGAAGCCTCTAAAAAGACTAATATTTAGGAACGAAGGGAGTAAAATGTAAGACATCCATGGTCCTCAGTTCAATATTTAAAATGAACATGAAACTGAAACATGAATATTAAGTCTAGTACTACAGTACATGCAAATGTTGTGTTTAGGCGGAGCTATGATTGTCGGGGGTCAGCCCCTCGACCTTAGATAAAATTGTGGAGCTCTGTTTAGGGCTGTTTAGATTATATTTGCCCCCACCCTCCCAACCACCGATTGGATGTGCACCCCCCACCCCTCCTCCCCGGGAGAATATCATGTGCCCCCATACCTTTGATGCTATATGCCGATACGAGTCGCTTGGAGCTTGTAGATCTGAGATATAGCAGCTCACATTATGTGTCTTAATATTTTTGCAGGAAACCTTGATGAGTTTGAGAATTGCACACAATTTGTACAAAAACTACTTCGATGCCCTTTGATCCCATATCCAACGACCTCGAAGCTCGTATCACCGTAGCATCTAAGATGAAGGAGGACATCATATTCTCCTGTATGTAAGAATATCATGTGCTACCACACCTTAGATGCTTTGGTGATACAAGCTCTTCGGAGGCGTTGGATTTGTGACCCAACACCTCCTCGGTGGTTCGAATGATTTTTTGCAGAAAAGCCCCAAAAGAGTTCAGCCACTGCTTACAAGCACAAAGACTGCTCAGATGCCATTGGATCTCAAATCAAACGACCTCCAAGCTCGTATCACCGTAGCATCCAAGCTGCGATAGCACCTTATGTTTTCTCGCACGGGAGAGTATGAGGTGCTCCCGCACCGTAGATTCTATGGTGATACGAGTTCACTGAGATCTAACGGCCCACAGTAGGAGATTTGAATTTTTTTGCAATATACGGCTGATAGAGTTTGGGAAATGCGCAGAAAGTACAAGTACTACACATGTGCCATCTGATCACTGATCATACGACCTAGATGCTCATATCACCGTAGCGGGTAATTAAGCTACGGGGAGCACCTAATATAAGCACCGGCGAGCCGTTGGATCGAAGTTGCAACGGCACACACGAGGCCTGAATGTTTTATTTGCAAAAAAAAACTTTGGAGAGTTTGGAAATTGCGCATAATTACAAAGACTACTCCCAAGCCATTGGATCTCACTTCCAACGGTGTAAAAACTCGTATCACCATAGTATCTAAGCTGCGGGGTGGATGTGATATTCTATGTCGCTGTCAGTTTTGTTCGTAAACTTGCAAAATACGTGTAACTCGTGTCGTTACTTGTCTAACCGCGCAAAGTGTTTGTTCAAAAAAACCATCCTACACTGAAATATCGGAAAAAGACATGGGGGTCCCACTTGTGATTAATCAAATTTGGACCTAAAACTAACAAATCTGAAAGACGAGATTCGAACTGGCAACCTGGACTACAAAGCATAAGTCGATAGCCTGAAAAAACGAATTGTTGTTAGCTTTGTCTCATAACTTGATTTTATACAGTACTTGCGTTGAGTAGAGTAGAGGGAGTGCCTCGTCAACACGTGCATGACCGTTGTCTCACTTACTGGTGGGTCCCAGGTCTGCGATCTCAATCTCTCTTCTCTCCATTGTCTAACCTTTGCACGGGAACACACGAAGAGCGGCGCTAGCTTGCCGTGGTGTTATTACAACTAAAAAAAGCTTGGAAAATAGAAGAATCGCCTAGAACAAGAGACGTTGTGGCTGGTCGAGACGGAGCTAACCACATCTATCCTCCGTGCCATGTTTGCCTGATGAAGTTGTGTGGCTAGTGGGGTGTTTTAGACTGACTGGCTGGGTCCCGAGGTCGAACCATAGGTACTACGTGTGATACGGTATATTTTTACACGCACATTTTTCCTTCGTGCCGAGACGTGGCACACCCTACCGCGCGGTTTCGGGGTCCTCCCGCGTGGTGCACGCATATATTCTTCCTGACGTGGGACGCCCTACCGCGCGTTTTCTAGGTCCTCCTCAGTCGTAGCACCGAAGCAAGTAAATGAGTCATCAAATCACGAAAGACCACCTTTCTCGCCGAGTACATCAGTAAAGCACGATGGCTAGCTAGTTGGGCTAGTTCGAACGATTAGCTAGGCCACCGCCACATTTGTTTTTTCACCCCTTTTTTATCTACTTGCCGGCAGGTAAATTTAAATATCCACCGCGGCGTTGCTCTGGTGTTTGGGTGCGGCAGGATTTTTATTTTTTTGATTGACGGGAGCAGGCGCGGCAGCAATTAGTCATGATGACTCCGCCTGTAAAAACCCACTGCTCCCTGATGTGAGAAGTCGTCGACTGGTGTTTTACCGTGGTGAAAACCAAAAGATTCCCCGCTCCCTCTGCCTTCCCGTAGATTGCATTGCCTTTCAGCCGTTTCACCCCCTTTGCTTCCTCTCCCCATTGCTTCTACCTGGTGCCATGGCGGCGCAGCAGATCACGGAGTCCGAGGTGAGGCTCCTGACACAGGAGCTCCATGCCAAGGATGCGGAGCTCAGGGCCAAGGACGTGGAGCTCTCTGAGCTCAAGGAGGAGAGGAGTGCCATGCTCCTCCGTTATGTGCGGGAGTTCATGGAGCTTCAAAAGTGGCATGTGTCCACCACAAAGATGCTCGAGGCATCGGCGGCATTGCTGCAGAAAGTGGGCGATACGATAGGCCGTCAGGGGAGCCGGCTGGAGCGCGAGCGGGCCGATCGTGACGAGGTCCAGGATCGCCTCAGCCACTTGGTGAACCAAGTTGCCACGCACGTGTTGCGGCTGCGCGATGCCTACCGTCGTGCCAGCGCGACGATGCCGGCCGTCGGGCTAAACCCGTTCGACCACCCGGTCGACTTCAATGAGCTGCGGCTTCCTGACCTGGTCTCCTTCTTCACCTATATCTCCGAGAAGCTGAGCCGTCTCCGCGCGATGGTGGGGGCTGAGCTGGACAAGGAGGGGTTGCGGGCTGCTGTCGCCGTTGCCGGGTGAATCCTTTCAGGGCACCGTCACCGGAATCCATTCGTGCCATTGGATGCGGTCTTTGACGAGCTGGCTCCCGTCGACCGGGAGCGGGCTCTGCGGGCGGTTGCACCCTGCATCACCAACGTCGTGCGCCTCGAGAAGCAGAGGGACTTCGGTGGTGTTTAGGCGCCCTCTGCATGGGCATGTCCATGTCTCGGCGCAACATGACCGTTGGATCAAACTCAGACGGTGCAGATCAGTCACTTTAGCACAAAGCGTGTGGGTGTGTTTGGTTGCATTCTCATCACAATATAGTTGTTTCCTTTTCGTGTATTTTTGTCAACCTACTAGTGTGGACTCATGCACCCTTCATGCACTCAGCCAAACACCCAAAAGTGGGTCGAGAAGGGAACTTTTGCTCCCATCCCGTGCACCCTTCATACACCCTGCCTAACACTATTCGTGCTTCATATGGTTCATGTTTCGTGGAGTACTGTAGCACCGTACTCTCCGTGCGCTGTGGACCTACTTTTGTTAACATTGATATCACCGTTCATTCTCGACCGGACAGTCGAAAAAGCGGTACTATGTTACATATAGGAGTAGTTGACATGCGCACAACATCATTTGTTATCGTCATATCTTACTACACTAGCAACAAGATTGTGTAGTACTCCCTCCGGTCCTTTTTAGTTCGCATATAAGGTTTGTGTGAAGTCAAACCTCATAAACTTTGACCGAATTTATAGAGAAAAATACCAACATTCAGAATGTGAAAATCAACAACATTAGATGCATCATGACTTTAGTTTTCAAGTTGTATAAATTTAGCATTGTAGATATTAATATTTTTCCATATAAATATGGTCAAACTTTATGAAGCTTGACTTCAGACAATTCTTATACGCGGAGTAAAAATAACCGGAGGGAGTACTGACGTATGAACCACTCAACATGCCTAGTAGTAGGAGCACTGTGTATGTTCAAGTGGCTACCGTGTTTCGCACTCCTCCGTCGTAAGAGTGGAAATGCTTGTTGTAATCATTTTTTTCTTTAGAAAAATAGTGGACACGCTCTACCGTGCGGATCCTCCTCCAGCCATGCGCTAAATTACTCACTTTCGCCGATGTGTGGGACAGCCATCACCTGGGTCCATCAGCCATGCACTAAATTACTCCGTAGTAGAGTGACGGAAGACTACCCTGATCGAACTACCGCAGTAATGCCCAATGAGTCGTAAAATCACAAAACCCCCTCCTTTCCAGCAGTAAGTTGGACGGACAAAGCAACCATCATTTCACTCTTCTCTCTCAGCCTCCTCTCTTGAACAAAACCCCCACTCGCTTCCCTTCTCCCTCATCTCGTTCCTCCTTTCACTCTTCTCTCTCAGCTTCCTCTCTTGGATGGACGTCGGAGCACCGGCCGACGTGATGTCTATGGCTCTAGCCAAAACTGTCGAGGCTCATGGTACAAAGAAGCGCAAGCACCCCGCCGAGACTACCGCAGACAAGCTCAAAGCCATCGCCCTGTCCAAGCCCCCCTCTCCGGGATCCCTCATTAAGCAAGTCCAGGTAATGTCTCTTGTTGACGATCTTTTTCTCGATCTTGATCGTGTTTTTTCATCTAACACGCAGTACTAGTACTGGTAGTACAACTTTCTGGGTGATCTTGCATGTGATTTTAGTGTGCCAAATGACGGTTATAAATTCCTCTTTTGACCAAAACATGCGAGAGGTTGACACTGATTTCTTATAGATTACTTTCAACTACTCCTCTGTCCCAAATTTCTTGTCTTAGATTTGTCTAGATACGGATGTATCTAATACTAAAATGTGACTTGATACATCCGTATCTAGACAAATCTAAGACAAGAATTTTGGGACGGAGGGAGTACTTTATCAACATCAACGCTACCTTTTAAGAGGGTATATTTGCCTCAGTAACTTGTGTTATGGATATTGCATGTAATCCCTCTACTCTCATGCCTTTGAAGACATGTTCTAGTGTCTTTGTTCACTCATTTCTATGTGTATATGTAGTCATATATGGAGTATAATATTGAAAATCATCTTATATTTCTGAATGGAGGTAGTAATAAAATATGGTTTCTGTTTGAATTAGAACCAGGTCCGCGGTGGAGATGAAGTTCTGAAAGTCATGCCGTGTGAACTGGAAGACCTTATGATGAGTTCTACTGCTAAACTATCCAGCTGCTATGTCCTTGTCGCCACGTGTCCTGAACTAGTGTTTTCCTGTAGCATTGTTGTCAGGCGTGTTCTCGAGGCTGTACTATCCAGCTGCTATGTTCTACTGCTGAACTATCCAGCTGCTATGTCCTTGTCGCCACGTGTCCTGAACTAGTGTTTTCCTGTAGCATTGTTGTCAGGCGTGTTCTCGAGGCTATACTTGACCACAACAATTTCCTGGTTGTGCCTTCGATTATGAAGGGTGTGGTTCTTGTAAAGCTTCTCAACAAATCTGATGCGGCATGTCTTCATCATCATGTTTATGAGTGGAAAGACCACTCTATTAGGTTCTCCAAGGTTGAGAAGATGGTGATGGTGCATGTAGACATCTCACACGAAGTCCATGTCCTAGTCAGTTATGTGGGGTTGTTCCCGTAGGTCGGTGGCAAGAAATAGTCTGCAGAGTTTAGTTAGTGCAACTTTGCTTGTCTGAGTACTATTGTTCAGTACTTGATTTGTGTTTGTGAACCCTGTATTGTTTATTAGTACTGCCGCTTTTGGTGTGTGCTTAGTCCTAAGAACGGTCTATGTTAATGTCTGTCCACTCAATTCAGTCTGTATATTTTGAAGTATCCAGATCATATTTTTTGTGAGGACGGTTTATCAATTATGGTTACACTCCAATATCTGTATGCATTGTAGGGTTTATCGCACCCACCAGGATTTCCAGTCCCATGGATGTTCGGTCCATACGATTTGTCACGACCTTTGGACTGTCCTGCTTGTGGGAGTAGGCAGGGCCCCTGCATGCCACGCGTAGTTGGACGATCAATCTTCTGTTTAGTACTTCAACATAGTGATTTCCTAGTAAGGACTCACTCGTGTCACATCAAGTAAATCTTATTGATTTACTGCCTAATCTTATTGATTTAATGTCATGTTTTCTTTCTTTTCTTGCAATTTGACGATGCAGGTTTTGCCATGTGACATTCATCACAGAATAAACCGTTTGGTCTGCTCTACGATGGCTTTGCAGGTTTCACTTCTTATGTCGTGTCAGTAACGAAGGCACTGTCCATCACTTATATTACTGGAAAAAATTGGATCAGTCTCTTGTCTTAGTACAAGCTGAATCCCTATGATGAACTGCAGTTTGGTTTAACAAAAACGCCACAATTAGTCCTTCTCGCGTTTAAAAGAAATGAAGAAAAAAGCTAGATCACGGTCACGGATCCTAGTCAAGTTAGAAAGCTGATAATAGTAGACTAGACACGATCGCCGCTGTCTCGCACAGATCGAGCACTGGTAGTTGCTCTAGCACTGACAGCGGCAGCAGCTCAGTCTGATCCAGCTGAGGATTGGGCACCGACCGCGTCAGCGGATCAGTCTGATCTACCGGAGGATCGGGCATCGACACCGGCACCTGCTCCGACACCGGCACCAGCTCTACAAGGAGCACCATCTCCGGCAGCAGCAGCGCTTCGGCACCTACACCAACACTTGCACTTGCATCTGCTCCAGCCCGTGCGGTTGCACCGGCAACAGACTGGGCTACAGTTCGCACTTCATATACCAAAGTCCTTACAAAAACCGACATGTCCACCTTCTTGGTAAGCATTGGCCGCCCAAGTGCTTCGTTCTTTTTTCTTTCCATGTTGTTTCACATGATTCACTGTGTTGATTTAAGTGTTTGGGTACGTCTTCTTGTTTGCAAACAGAGAATTCCTAGAGCAACGAGGGAGTCGTTCAACAATCCGAGCGACCGCGGCCAAGTTTCTCTTACCATGTGCAGCCTTGGTGTGAATGAACCTGCTCAATATACCGTAAGTACAAACGATGGTCGCATGATGATTGATGCTAAAGGATGGTCAAGGTTCAAATCTAAATCATATCTTGCGGTAGGGGATGATGTCAAAATCGAACTTTCTCGGCAAGGAGAGCTGGTCCAAATCAACTTTGAAATTCTTCAGTAGCAGCACGCAACTGCCGAACTGACCTATCCTCTGAGAGATTTTGATGTAATAATCTAGCATGGTGAAACAAGTGTCCTGTGTGTATAAGTAGTACGACAATATTATTTATCACATGGTATATCATTGATAGAATTGCAACTCTGATTGCTGGTTAGGAACTGTCGTTCAATTTCATTCCAACAGCTGCCGTGCTTTATTCAATTTTGTGTATTCGCCTTGCGACAGCATCTAAAACCAGTGTCGTACCAATCGCTTGCAATATGAAAAGCGCTGAGGTAGAACACATGGGCCCTCAAACATGCAGGGTCGGCCTGCGGCCCAAAGTCCAGAACCGTGAGCTTATCTGAGTATTATATTCTCAGCTGAACCCCCATAAAAAAAGCTGAACCCCCATAATGCCCGTGCATTGCAGAGGGAGTATATTTCTCGGCAAGGTGAGCCTGTGATATAAAAGATTTGTATATTTCTTTATAGAGGGAGTAACTCTCTGTCAAAAAAATATATTTACGTGTAACTAGTTACTCCTGTCTTTCTACTTCGTTTCGCTGATATGTGGGGCAACCGGCAACGGGGTCCACGTGCCATATGCACAAATTAGAGTGCACAACTTCACGGTAGACACACCCCGGTCGTAGCGCCGCAATAATGCCCAATGAGCCGTCAAATCACAACCCCCCTTTCCAGCTTTAGTAGTAAGCTGGACGGACGAAGCGGCAATATTTCACTGGGCCTGAATCCCCTTCTCCCTCGTCTGCTTGTTCAAAGAAAACCCCCTCTCGGCGATTGCATAGGGTTTTCTAATGGAGAACCAGGTACGAACTCTTCATCCATCCCCGATAAATCCAAGTCCCTTGATCGTAGGTAATCCTAGGATGGCAGCCGCCGCCGTTGATGCATTTTTCTTCCTACTGAATCTAGTGTGTTTCATTTGCAGTGCCCAAAGTGCGAGTACCCTACAGGTTTCTGCGCCCTCGGCGAGACGCCACACTTGTTCCTTCTCATCCTAACACAGCATTTTGAAACACGCACAGTATGTTCCTAGAATCCTCTTTTCTATCCGGGAGGGTGGGGTTTTTTGAACATGCTGTGTTCTCATATTATTTTTCCTGCAGTGTATTATTTGCTCTGCCAGAACACATGTACTCAAGATGCTCGGCCTTGCCATAACTGAACACACAAGTTTAATGGTCACAGTGAAGACAAGCCATGGATATAAGTTCTGAGTTGGGTTCATGAACCAAGACGATCACTGCTTTTTTTATGCCGAACTTGGATAAACTTCCTCAAGTGTTATGGACTGAAAGTTGGCGCACAAATGTTGATGGAAATAGCAGAACCTGGTCTCATCTTCACTACGATCTTCCACCCCGACGTCGTTCCAATTGTTCATCCATGTTAGTTTTGTATCTGGTTCTTGCTTGTTTCCTCGATTACTTCTTAATCCACCTATTCTGTCTAACTAATCACAATTTAACTTTAGAAGTAGCAACGAATCTCTCACAAAGATGCTACTTCTAACTAATATTTTATTATAATTGGTGGCACGTGTAGGTTTTTTCAGAGTTAAGCAGTCTGCTCGTTTGTTACTCTGTAATAACTCGGCTATTACTAATGGCACTGAAATTGACTGGATCGACATCCACAAGTTCGTACACTTTATTGATCGTCTTGAGGTCCTTGTGGGGCATTTCAATGGTGGAAGGCCACGTGGGATATGTGTGCCACTGCTGCACTCATTGATCAGGTCCAACTGTGTCGAGAAACTTATGGTACGAGCTGTTTTCTGTTATATATGTTGTTCATAAACTATTGCTTATACACAGTTTTACAGCTGTGATCTTCTTGAAACAAGAACTGCCGAGTTCTATTGTTCCTATACAGATGCCTGACCATGGTCGGGTCAGACTTGCGCTTGGTCACAACATGATGTTTATGTCGACCTACTCAATTCCCCTTGGAGGTGAAAAGATACTTATTCATGTGTGGTCTCAAATAATGAAGGCACGTCCATCTTGGAGAATAGGACAGAAGATTATGTTCATGCTTTTCCATGGCTCTAAAGCGAATATCCTGTTTATTGACCACGTTGAGAGATGAAGCCGCTTTCAGAAGGTTGTGGATGCGTGGGGTGGCGCCTGGACCTTGTCCTGGGGCTTGGCGGCCTCACCCTTGGTTAACTGTAGGCAAAGTAGCACTGTTCGAGGCGTGCTTTGTACGGTTGAACCTGTATAAGTACTCATACTGCTTTCAGCTTTGGTTGTTAAGTGCCCCTACTGGTTTCAGTTAAGGTTGTTAAGTACTCCTGCTGCTTTTACAGTCTGTCGTGTTTCTTCAGTCCTGTCTTCCTCCAGCCGCGAAAACCAAACTAGCGCCGGCGGGGCCGCCTGCTTCCACCTCCCACGGCTGGCTGCGCCTCAGCGCACGCATCACCGCCCACCGTCTCCTAAATCGTTAACGCTGACGTCCTCCGCGCGCTTTGGTGCGCTCGCCGCGGCGCCGCCCTCTCGCGTTGTCAACATGGTCAAAAAACAACAGGAATCGGCAGAAGTACGTGGAGAGGATGACAGTAGGGGCCCACCACATCAGCTTATGGAAAAATAAAATGCTTCCTCCTAGTGTTTTCCTGACATCTGGGAACCACGACATTGTGAGCGTATATAGTCAATAGACAAGAGAACAGCACAAGATCGGCTGACACCTGGGACGTAGCTACTCGAGCAGTATTTTTTTTGTTTGATATTGTTGAGACGGAGCAGGGTTTGAATTGGGTTGTGGCCCGTCTACCCAGGCTTATATTTTATGTTCACCATGTGACTAGCCCAGCTATTTTTTCTTTGTGAAAATGAGCCCAGTTTATTTTTTTCTGAAGAATACCCAATCCAGGCCTACTTATTTTTCTATGCCCTGATGGGCTTCAACTCTTTCAAGACGCCTGCAAATCTTGAAAGTAATATGAAATGGGTTGTAAATATAAAAACAGATGGCAAATTGGCAATTACTTTATAATTTCTGAATTTTTTCACATTTTCAGATTCCTATTTCACTCGGCATTAACCTAATTTAAATATATCTTCAAAGTACTTTAAGGGTGTGTTTGGTTGGGGAACCAACTGTCATGGAGTGGAATGGTTCCATTCCAGAGGAATGGGTCCGTTCCATTCATGTGTTTAGTAGGAGCAAAAGAGCGGAACGGGTTGGTTCCGTTCCGCTGTTTGGTTGGAAGAATGGAATGAAAAATGGAATGATATAAATTCAAAATTTCGGCAGCATTTCATTTGTATTTTCAAGAAAGACAACATAACAATATATATATTCAAGAAAGACAACATAACAACACATATAACACAGGTTTCAACAACACATATAACATAGGTTTCCCAAAAGCAATCAGAGTGCAATAGAGACATACATGTCAAGTTCACATACTTGACAACCACACATGTCAAGTTCACATACCAAATCTCCAAAAGCAATCAAAGTGCACTACAGCCATACATGTCAAGTTCACATACTTGGTAACCATACAACCATATCGAATTTAGAAGTTCTTCTTGACATACCTACTCACCCAAACAGACTTGTTGATTTGGGTAAGTTTCATGAAGGCTCTTGCAGTCTTGGGGTTGTCCACAAGATGAGAATAGTAGTGGGCTAGGTGCTCTTCTTCAAAATTTGGCAATGTGGATATTACATCCCAAAGGTCATCGGGTGTAGCGACCCGACCTCAGATGGTCAAGTCTCTGTGCTTCGGTGTCATCCCTGGATCAGTAATGCTGACACCACACAGTACTTCGAAGGATTTATAGCATAGTAGCAATCACACACTTATTACATCGGTGTCTCAAAGAGAACTTATTACAATAAATATGGCTTAAGACCATCTAATAATGATAACAGCGGAAGACTTGGAAGATAAGTGAGTCCATAAACTCCAACGGCATCACTAAGTATAGAACCACGACCTAAAAGCACCTTACTCGTCGTCTGAAAAGTCTGCAACATGAAAGTTGCAGCCCGAAACGGGTCAGCACATGGAATATGCTGGCAATGTAACACATAGAGAATAATGAATGATAAGCCTATACTACATGCATATATGGCTGGTGGAAAAGCTCTATAGTTACAGTTTTGCGTAAAGCCAGTTTTTCCCTACTGCAAAGGAATAAATTTATTTAACTATCATGGTGGTTGAAAACATCGAGAATGGTTGACAGCATTCCGATCCCAATTAAAAGTAATCATTAATAACCCAACAATATTAATTAGAAGTAACATGATGAGATTCACATGATATTCAAGTACTAGATACTCAAGATGTCCATAACCGGGGACACGGCTAATCATGATTAGTTTGTACACTCTGCAGAGGTTTGCGCACTTTCCCCACAAGACTCGATCGCCTCCGTTTGGTTTTCTCGCACTACATGGTGTTTGAGAAACAGATGACCGAGACATAGTCTTTCAGAAGCGCTAGCACCTTACGTTTGGATAGACCGGTACACCTACTTTCCCCTACATCTGCTAGTCTACCCTGTAAGAGTTCGCACGACATAATCAACTATGCCAGAGCCCATAATGGCTTGTGGCTGCACACGGAAGTTACTAGCATGAATGATCTTATGATCCCTTTGAGCCTGGGTGGCGGTCCAAAAGAAAAACAGGCAAGTCCTGATAGAAACCAGGTGCCTCAATCCACCCAGATGTGTATTTAAGTTGCCACCTTAGATAAACCATTAATTAACAATACTCACATCTGTCATGGATGTCACTCACCCAATCCACGTCTACTAGCATAGCATGGCATAATAAGCAAACGTAGAACTAACTCCCAAAAGTTTCATAAGTAAAACAGGTGATAGGTACTACCTCATCTACTTCCCATCCCACAATTTAATTAGATCCTAATCATGCAATGTTTGAGGATTGATCTAATGCAATAAAACTGGGTAGTAGAAAAGGGTATGATCAAAGTGTTACTTGCCTTGCTGAGGATCCGCGAAACCTAGAGCTTCGAAATAACAGGCGGCGCACTCCGGGTGATCTATCGCAGACAAACAACAAGCATACAATAAGTACTCATCTAATGCACTGGGAAAACTCGAATAAAAGATCTAACCAGAAAGTTCAACTTAAGAACTCCGGTTGCAAAAAGAATCGAATCGAACAAAGCAACGGAAAACAAACGGCGAAAGAAACAACTTGGTTCTAGCAATTTGAATCTAGGTCAAATTTTACCATGGCAAAAACTTGTTTAAGTTGATTATTTGGAACGGCGGTATCGAAACGAAACTCCAGGCGCTTGAATCACCTGATTCCGATAAACGAGTGAGAAGATAAACTAGAAAGAAGATTGGATCAGAAATCGCGATCGCGGAATAAATCCATCGAGAAGAAAAAGAAGAACGGTTGAACGAACGGACGTTCATTAACCTAGAAGAATCCGGTGATCATGTTCGTTAGAACGAACGGTCCGGCGAACGGTCTCGAGGCAACTAAATCGGAGAAGAAAACTAATCCGATCTAGGGTTTCGGAAAAGAAAACCGGACGAAAAACCGATCTAGAAAACCGGAACGGTTTAGCGAAGAATCAGAAAGAAAAACGAATCGGAAGAGAAGAAAAGAATCGGAACGATTAGAAGAAAACGATCCGATGAAAAGAAAAGAGACGCGGCGCGGCTACCTCGGCAAACGGCGGCGTTGGGCGGCGGCGGCGAGGTGAGGCGGCGGCGGTGGCAAGGTGCGGCGGCGGCGCGGGGCAACGGCGGCGGCGGTGGCAAGGTGCGGCGGCGGCGCTGGCGGCGGCGGCGCGGGTGAGGGGCGCAGGGTGAGGCGCGGTGGAGGCTTGGGGCTTTGGGTTTGATGATTTAGAGGGGGGGGTGGGGGTATTTATATTGGGGAGGGGAGGGGTTTACTTGGAGGAGGGAACAAGAATTAGACTAGGAATAGGAAAGGAAAAAGGGAAGGAAAGATCTAGAAACAAAAAAAGGAATAACGAAAGTATGATAAAAGTCCTACTAGGACTTTGCAAAAGAAGCTAACGGTGGCGGCTCCCTGGTGCGGTGCGCGGCGCTTGGCTGGCCGGCTGGCTTGGGCCTTTGGCCCAGGCGCGCGCGGAATTTTTTTTAAATTGGTTTCACGCACGGAAAAATGCAGAAAAATAAATCTACCGGACTCCAAAATTAATGAAATAAATTTTCCCCAACTCCTAAAAATGAGTCGAACAAAAATGAACTTTTCTCCGGGCCAAAAATGCAATTTTTGAAAATGCGCATTTTTTCCCTATCCAAATAAAATGCAAATAACTACGACAAAACCAATGATCCCTTTGTTTCAAAATTTGAGAGAACTCAAATATGAAATTAACGAAATCTCCAACTCTCTCCGAGGGTCCTTGAGTTGCGTGAAATTTCTAGGATCGACCAAAATGCAAGAAAATATGATATGCATGATGATCTAATGTATAACATTCCAAATTGAAAATTTGGGATGTTACAAACCTACCCCCCTTAAGATGAATCTCGTCCTCGAGATTCGGGTTGGCTAGAAAATAGGTGAAGGTGGTCCTTGAGCAAATCTTCTTCTCTCTCCCAGGTGGCTTCATCCTTTGAGTGGTGGTTCCACTGAACTTTGCAAAACTTGATAACCTTGCTGCGGGTAACTCTGCTGGCATACTCGAGAATCTTAACTGGCTTTTCTTCATATGTTAAGTCATCCTTTAGCTGAATCGCTTCCAGCGGCACTGTATCTCTTAGCGGTACCTCCGCCATCTCGGCGTGACATTTTTTCAGCTGAGAAACATGGAATACATCATGAACTCCTGACAGTCCTTCTGGTAATTCCAACTTATAAGCGACTTCTCCCATGCGTTGCAAAATCTTATACGGTCCAACAAAACGTGGTGCTAACTTTCCCTTAACTCCAAAGCGCTTAACTTCTCGAAGTGGGGATACTCAAAGATAAACTATGTCTCCAGTTTCGTAAACTGTCTCCTTGCGTTTAGAATCTGCATAGCTCTTCTGCCTGGATTGGGCTACCTTGAGCCTATCGCGAATCAACTTAACTTTCCGTTCAGACTCCTTAATCAGATCGGGTCCAAAGAACTGACGGTCTCCAACTTCGTCCCATGACAACGGTGTCCTGCACCTCCTTCCGTATAAAGCTTCAAAAGGTGCCATTTTCAAACTGGTTTGGTAACTGTTGGTATAAGAAAACTCCGCATACGGCAAGTTATCGTCCCAACTAGATCCATAATCTAGTGCACAAGCTCTCAGCATATCTTCCAAAATTTGATTGACTCTCTCAGTCTACCCATCTGTCTGTGAGTGAAAAGCTGTACTGAACTCTAGTCTGGTTCCCAAAGTTTCATGCAACTGATTCCAAAACTTTGAGGTAAATTGGGTTCCTCTATCTGATACGATCCTCCTCGGAACTCCGTGCAAACAAATGATCCTAGTCATGTATATCTTTGCCAACTTAGCACTGGTGTAAGTGGTCTTAACTGGGATGAAATGTGCTACCTTCGTCAAACGATCAACTACTACCCATATCGAGTCATAGCCTGCTTTTGTCCTCGGTAGTCCTGTGATAAAATCCATGCCTATCTTATTCCACTTCCATTTGGGTATCGGCAATGGTTGTAACAATCCGGCTGGCTTTTGATGTTCTGCCTTCACTCTTTGACATACATCACAAACTGCTACATATGCTGCAATATCCTTCTTCATTCCGGTCCACCAGAATGTTTCCTTCAAATCCAAATACATCTTGGTATTACCTGGGTGAATCAAATAGGGTGAATCATGTGCCTCTTGCAGAATCAACTTCCTGATCTCCGGGTCATTGGGCACATAAACACGGTCCTCAAACCATAGGGTATCATGCTCATCCTCACGAAATCCCTTTGCTTTTCCTTCGCTCATTTTCTTCTTTATATCTGCAATCTCCTTGTCAGATTTCTGAGCTTCTCTAATTTTATCCATCAATGTTGACTGAATCTCCAATGCTGCTACATAGCCTTTCGGAACTATTTCCAAACATAGCTCACGAAGATTCTCGGCTAACTCCTTTGGTATCTCTCCCATCATCAATGTATTGACATGGCTCTTACGGCTCAATGCGTCAGCTACTACATTAGCCTTTCCTGGATGGTAATGCAATATCATATCATAATCCTTGATGAGTTCCAACTATCCCCTTTGCCTGAGGTTCAACTCCTTCTGCGTGAAAATGTACTTCAAACTCTTGTGATCCGTGTACACTTCACAATGATTTCCAATGAGGAAATGTCTCCATGTCTTCAACGCATGCACTATGGCTGCTAACTCCAAATCATGCGTAGCATAACTTAGTTCATGGGGCTTCAGTTGTCGTGAAGCATACGAAACAACTCTTCCTTCCTGCATAAGTACTGCTCCAAGTCCTCGACGTGAAGCGTCGCAATACACCTCATAATCCTTGGTCTGATCTGGCAGAATCAACACTGGTGAGGAAACCAATCGTTTCTTCAACTCCTAAAAATTAGCCTCACATTCCTCAGTCCAGTTGAACTTAGTATCCTTCTTCAACAATTCAGTCATAGGCTTTGCAATCTTTGAGAAATTCTCAATGAATCTCCGGTAGTATCCTGCGAGTCCAAGAAAACTCCGGATCTCTCCAACTGTCGTGGGTGGTTCCCATTCGGTTACGGTCTCAATCTTGGTGGGGTCAACTGCTATACCTTCTCCGTATATAACATGTCCAAGAAATCCAACTTCCTTCAACCAAAACTCACATTTGCTGAATTTGGCATACAACTGATGTTCCCTTAGTTTCTCCAAAACCAAACGCAAATGTTCCTTATGCTCTTCTTCATTCTTTGAGAAAATCAGAATGTCATCAATGAACACTACGATGAACTTATCCAAGAACTCCATAAACACTTTGTTCATCAGGTTCATGAAATAGGCAGGTGCGTTAGTCAAGCCAAATGACATAACGGTATACTCATACAATCCGTATCTCGTGGTAAAAGCTGTCTTGGGTATGTCCTGCTCTCGAATCTTCAACTGATGGTACCCTGATCGCAAATAGATCTTGGAAAACACTTTAGATCCTTGCAAACGATCAAACAGATCATTAATCATTGGCAGTGGGTACTTGTTCCTGATGGTTACTGTCGGGGGAAATTTGCCTCCACGAACACCTATGGGGACTGAGCCCCTTTCTGGTTCGGCGGGGGGCAGAGGTCGCGCGAAGAGAGGATCGAGGTGATGCACACAAAGGGGTTTACCCAGCTTCGGGCCGCACGGATGCGTAAACCCTACTGCTGCTTTGTGGTTTGTATTGTGTTCTTGTTCGGGAGCGCTGAGTGCTACAGTACACTCAGGCAACTAGTCAGACCGAGCGTGAGTGGCCTCCTTCTTCCTCCTCCTTTTTCTACGCTGCGCATGGGGCCTCCTTTTATATGCGCCAAGGGGTTACCCACAGGCGGCAACATAGGCGGGGGTAAACCTGGAAAACGCTGTGTTGGGTAGAGCTGTTTGCACAGTGCTATCATACCTAACTCTGACAGCAGGGGACAAGGGCATTAAATGCCCGTCTAGGTCACCCAAACAGTGCAGAAAAGGGACCGTTAGGGGCGCCACCGTTTGCCACGACGGCTACCCTGTCAGCGTTGCTTCGCCACCGCATGCCCCTGGCTGCGTAGCCTCTCGCCACGTACACCTGGAATGCCCCCAGAGCGACGCGTGGGTGGATGAGCTGGAACGCAGGCGCGGGGTGGTGACTTGCCGCGGCAAGCGCCTTGCCGCGGTTGATGCCTTGTCGCGCCCGGGAGCTTGTTGCTCACCGGTCCTTGCCGGGACGCGTGGCGCATCGCAGCAAGTCTCTTGTCGTGCCCTGGTCGGCCTTCCCGGCAAGCTCCTCTTGCCGGGGCCTTGTGCTTCGAGCGGCCGTCCCGGCAAGCTCCTCTTGCCGGGGCCTTGCTCACTTCGGGTGGCCTTCCCGGCAAGCTCCTCCTGCCGGGGCCTTGGCTCAAATACTTTGTTCTTGGATGGCCCAAAAAGGGGACCATGGAGAGTTTTGGTGATCACCTGGCGAGCCTTGCCGGGGGGTGCTACGACTGCCCGTGCACAAGTTCGGGGTACTAAGGTACCCCTACTTTAGTACACCGACAGGAGCCCCCGGGCCTGGGCCATACACGGTGCCGAGCGCTGTTGGGCCAGGCCCAAAACAGTGCACGGGCACGCGCGGCCAGGGTCACGCTGCATCTTCTTCTGCATCCACGACGTCCTCCCCGAATGGCACGCGTCGAACGTGGCATCGTGGGGAGAGGCGTGCGTGACGTGGGCGGCGTGCGCGGGGCTGAGCCCCGCAGGCAGGCGTCACGTCGCAGGTGATTTGTTTATTCGAAAAGGCGAAACGCCCCCCTCCCCCTTATAAGCAGGGGAAACAGGGGCAGTCCGCCCACCCGCCAGTTGTGATTCCTCGAAAATCTCCGCCACTTCCCAAGGGGAGCAGCGTTCCGCCCCTTCCGTCGCCACCAGTGCTACCGATGCCGTCGACCTCCCTACCTGCTTCCGCCATGGCCCCGAAGGGCGACAAGGGGAAAGGGAAAGCTGTGAAGTCGGCCGAGGCGCAGCGGCTTGAGGCGCTGCGAAAGGAGCAGGCAACCTTCCCCCTCAGCTCGACGCGTTGGACCTGAGGGAGGAATTCTACCTCTTCTGGTCGACGGGGACGCGAGCGCATCCGTGCACGAGGGTTCTTCCCGCCGCCACCCAGAAGGAGTATCCGACCGGGTATCCCTTCTTTCCTCTGCTCTTCTATTGCGGGCTCTGCCCACCCTTCTCTGAATTTTTCTGCGACATCATGAACACCTACGGGTTCCATCTCCTTGATTTCACCCCCAATGCTGTCCTGACCATGGCAATTTTCGCACATCTTTGCGAAAACTTCGTCGGAGTCTATCCAAACGTAGCCCTCTTCCGCCACTTCTTCACGCCTAGAGTAGAGAGAGGAGAGCCCCTCTCCGGCGGAATCGCCTGGATCTCGAAGCCCGGCAAGAAGGATGCTTATCTGGAGGGAGAGCTCCGCAACAAATGGGAGGAGTGGAGAGCAGACTGGTGCCTGATCGTCGAGGAGAACCCGCAGCCATTCACTGCCGTGCGCCGAACTCCTGTGGTGCGCGGCAGGGATTGGAGCGACGTGGCCCCGGACGACGACAAGCTGCAGATTGCCGTTACCCGGATCTTGCGGCTTAGGCGTGCCGGGCTCACAGCTGGCGCCGTTGGCGCTGATTTCCTTCGCCGCCGCATCGCTCCCCTACAGGAGAAAGGGAGACCCGCCTGGGAGTTCCAGAATGCGGCGGACATCATGAGGCTGCGCCCTGGCCTCAACTTCAATTTCACTGTCTTGGAACTTGACGGGACGCTCAGGGAGCTGTTCAAGCATGACCCCGATCACCCCGAATGGTTCAGGCTGCCGCGAGGCGTCGTCCCGTTGTGCAACAATTCGTCGCTCAGTCGCATCCTTGCAATGATGCCGCTGTGCGACTCGCACGGGATCGACTCCACTTGGCAGGAGCCTGCTGGCGACGTCGTGCGGGCGTTCTTCGACGACTTGGTGGAGGTGCTAGTCGACCCCGCCGAGCAGAGGGGCCTCACCCGGGACACCACCGACGAGGAGTTGGCGCGCATCGCCTCCAGGATGGAAGAGGCGGCGGCAGCCGCGGCCGCGGGCGAATTTGGATTCACATTGGCGGAGGCGGACACAGCGGAGGCGGAAAGCCTTGCCGATCGAGCGGAGTTTGTCAGCGAGGAAGAGCCTGCCGGGCACGGCGTCGAGGCAGACAAGCCCACCGAGGACACGAGCGGCTTGCCGGAGACGGACGCCTCTTCCTCCCAACCTTTGGGCAGCTCGTCGCAAGTGGAGCCCCCGGCTCAACCACGGGGGCGTCTCCGCAAGGCCGGAGACGTGGTGGGGCGGCAGACGAGCCAACAGCCGCAACGTCGCGTGACACGCTCCGCTGTGGTAGCAGGAGCGGGGTCTTCGCAGGCCGCTGCTTCTGCTCCTGCCGCCCCTCGCGCCACGGCGGCAGCCGAGGCAAGGCCGTCTCAGGCTAGCGCCACCACTGCCTCCGCCAAGCGGCCGAGGGAGCCTACTCCTCCGCCTCCTCGCGCCAGAAGCGGGCCAGTCTTCGACTTCTCCGCGCTTAGCTCCGACGAGGAAGAGGGAGAGGAGTAAGACCCTCGTTGTACTTGCATTTCTTCAATTCTTGCATTTGTGTCTCGCATCTCATTTGCTTTTCTCTGAATTTACTCCTTTTTAGGACTCTGGCTCAGAGGGCGGCAAAGAGAGCCAAGGTCCCGGTGGTCATCCTTGACGACGAGCCCACCGTGACGGCAGGGGGTGCGCCTGAGATGACCTTGCCGGACCCACCAAATAATCCTCAGAGCAGCCCCCAGCGCAGCCCCCAGCGTAAGCATATGATTTGCTTCCTGCCGTTGGGCGCGCCTGGGTACTCTTCGTTTTTTTGATATCTGACTGTTGATTTGTGTAGGAGCAGAGCAGCCCCACCAGGAGCGTCCGGAGACCGCCCCCGATGCGCCACCTGCTACAACTACACCGCCAAGGGGGAGTTCCCCGGCAAGGGAGGAATCCCCGGCAAGGGAGCAGTCTCCGGCAAGGGAGCAGTCTCCGGCAAGGGAGCAGTCTCCGGCGAGGGAGCAGTCCCCGGCAAGGGACAGCACCGGCAACCCCTTGGCGACGGAGACCGTGACCACAGACCCTGGCGCAGGTAGCCTTCTTGCCTCGAAACTCCCCTGGGGTTCTTCTCTTTTTTTTGGATCTCCTTCTTTGGATAGTTGCTTGACTTCTCTCCCTCTTTCGGCCTTCAGACCCGCCTGCCACGGACCCGATGGAGACCAAGGTCGTCGTCGAGGAGGACGCGCGCGGCCATACCGACGACGTGGGCTCCACCGGAGAGGCGGATGGTGCTGAAGATCTGGCCGGCGAAGAGGCCGCCAAGGCTGCCGCAGCGGCCGCCGGCGAGGGGGCCGGCGATTGTACAGACGGCCTTGGGCCTGCAGGGGCGCCAGGCGCTGCGCGGACCGCCGATCCTGCTTCCGCCGGAGCGTCGGGCCCCGAGGAGCCCCAGCCAGGCGTCTACCTGAAGGTCGGCGATGATATCTTCATCAAGCTCCCCTGGGAGTCGACTTCCAGGGCGCCGGTCGAGGGGGAGACCTTGGATGGAGAGGTGCTCGCCTCCGCCGGGCTGACGCTGGTTGATGCGCCAAGCAGCAGCGGCGGCGAGCCTGAGGGGGAGCGGCTGCTCCGGAAGCTGGTGTCACTCTACCGCGCCCGACAAGCCAAGGTGGAATGCCGGGAAGCGCTTGTCGCGAAGGCGGGAGCGGACATGGAGAAGCGCGCCAAGGAGCTCCGGGAGCTCAACCAGGAGGCCCTCCGATCCTTGGCGGAGGAGCGGAGGCAACTCGACGAGGCGCGAACGGCTTTCATCCTCGAGAAGGCCGACTCCGAAGAGCAGCAGAGGCTTGCCGCCGAGGGGCTGTCCGCGCGGGAGGGCGAGCTGGTGCAGCAGAAAGCCAGCCTTGCCAGCCACGAGGAGGAGGTCGCCGAGCGCGAGCAAGCGCTTGGCGGAGCCCTCAAGGAAGCGCAAGATGCTGCCACGGCCGCCGAGGCCGCCAAGAAGGAGCTGGAGACGAGGGTGGCGCAGCTCGACACTGATCTTAAGGCGAGCGGTGAGGAGCTCGCCGCGCTCAAACAAGAGCGCGAGAAGGGTGCTTATACCCTCGGCGAGCTGCAAGGATGCTTCGCCGATAAGATCAGGGAGCTTGACGCTGCCAAGGACTCCAATGCCGATCTCGAGATGAAGCTGGCCACCTTGTCCAAGACGCTGGATAGCGCCAAGGAGCAAGAGACGGCCTTGCGGAAGGAGATCGTGGACAACGAGGCGCTGTTGGAGAGCGCCGCAGTTACCCAGAACGACTTAAGGGCGGCGGTGGAGCAGTGGACGGAGGGTCTGGTGGACATCGCCGCCTCCATCGACAAGGAGCTGTCGCTGCTGGGGATGGAGGGTCACGAGTATCCCTCCGGCGCGAACCTCCCACCCAGCGCCAAGCTCACTTCGTTCTTCAAAGGCGTGGCGACGGCCCTTCAGGCACTCCGGGATGCGATCCCAGAGCGGCTGGCCGACGAGACGTGCGATGCCTGCGCTGGAGCCCTTGTGAAGGTGTTGGTGAAGATCGTCTTCCGCAACCCAGGCCTCAAGCTCACCAACGTCCTCAGATCCCTGCCGTCAGACGCTAACCTGGAGGAGATCAGGGCCCTCGTCGCGCCCATTGTGGAAAGGGTGGCCGGGATCAAGAGGATCGAGGGCGACCGTGTGGATTAGGCCGCCCGCCCTTTTCTTTTCTTGTCGCCGCTGGCCGAGTTATGAAAACAATTCATTAGGGCTGCGACAAGCTATCTTGTAATATAACTTTATCTTAGGTAGTGAATGCACTGTTACTTCCTCTATTTGATTCCCTCCTTTGTATGTTATTGCCCTACGCTTTTAGGGAACTTGCCGGCGTAGGCACACTTGCTGAGTGCGGGACATCAGCAGCCCGCTGGCGGTGCCGTTGCCGGCAAGAAACCTTGTCATGACTAGCCGCGGTTCACTTAAGTTGTTGAGCAGGCTCGAAGCGAAATAAGGGCGCAACTGCAGTTGCAGCACACTCAAGTCGCTGAGCAAGGTCGAAACAAAGTAAGGGCGCGAGTCTGGTCGCAGCATACTTAAATCATTGAGCGGACTCGAAACGAAGTAAGGGCGTGACTACCACGAGCTGGTTCCTCCGCGCACAGGTTTTCCATACAAAGTACGGTCGTTCGAGGAAGATAACCTTAGAATTTAAAAACTTGATTGCTCAAACTTTGGCAACTTAGCTTTTCCGTGGCTCGCTGCCCGGCAAGGTCGCTTTCTGGCAAGGCGAAACTTCATCGAACGTCGCCTGGTCCTCACCATTAACCTTCTCCCTTCCCTCCCTGGCAAACTTGTGGGCGAGGGAACCTTCCTTTTCTTGAGAAGAAAAGGAAGAGGAGAAAATAAAGGTTCGGAGCCTCATGGCCCGTCATCGCTTACCGGGGGTCAGTGCTGCACAGAGTGTCAGATAATGCATGCAAAGAATAAAGAGCATGAGATCGACAAGATGCGCGGAACACATGAACTTAATCTATGCACAGGGTCTGCGCCTGGCTCTGTACAAAGGATCACATGCAACAGCGGCAAGACTTTGTACAAAAGGGTGGTTGCCGGACGGGGTCCGACAACCGCGCCTTATGGGCAAAACTTACGAAGATGCCCAACGTTCCAGGAGTTTCTCACCGGAGTGGTATCTTCGGTCTCAAGGCGGACAGCGCCAGGCCTAGCGACTTGTTTCACCCGGTAAGGGCCTTCCCACTTCCTCAAAACTTCTGGCACTAACTTTGCGGCTATAAAAGCAGCGCAAAGCTTGCTGGTAGCGAGCAGCTCGCACAGCGGCCTGAAGACGGTCCTCCTCGAGGAGCAGCGCGTCATCTCGCCGCGGCTGCTCTCGCTCGAGCTCAGCGTGAGCGAACACTCGAGGTGGCCCGTATGCGAGATCCGTGGGGCTAACTGTCCCCGCTCCATGGAATAGAGCGAAAGGTTGCCTGGTCATACCAGGGCTTACCTGCGCCGAGAGGTGTCGGCGTATGTTCGGACACCATGGCACCATGAGCTCGGTGCATGTTCGGACGCCATGGCACCATGAGCTAGCTCGGCGACGCCCGTTCCGCCGCCGGTGCCGTCCCCACCACCCGTTTGCTCCAGGGGCGGTGGGTTCGACGCGGACGGACCAGCCACCTCCGGAGCTTTCTTCTTCGGTGGCATGTCGATGAAGATGATGGAGTTCTAGCCTGTGCAGACGCCGGATCAGGTTCACACAACCTCGACGCCCCCTACCTGGTGCGCCAAAGATGTCGGGGGAAATCTGCCTCCACGAACACCTATGGGGACCGAGCCCCTTTCTGGTTCGGCGGGGAGCGGAGGTCGCGCGAAGAGCGGATCGAGGCGATGCACACAAAGGGGTTTACCCAGCTTCGGGCCGCACGGATGCGTAAAACCCTACTGCTGCTTTGTGGTTTGTATTGTGTTCTTGTTCGGGAGTGCTGAGTGCTACAGTACACTCAGGCAACTAGTCAGACCAAGCGTGAGTGGCCTCCTTCTTCCTCCTCCTTTTTCTACGTTGCGCATGGGGCCTCCTTTTATATGCGCCAAGGGGTTACCCACAGGCGGCAACGTAGGCGGGGGTAAAACTGGAAAACGCTGTGTTGGGTACAGCTGTTTGCACAGTGCTATCATACCTAACTCTGACGGCAGGGGACAAGGGCATTAAATGCCCGTCTAGGTCGCCCAAACAGTGCAGAAAAGGGACCGTCAGGGGCGCCACCGTTTGCCACGACGGCTACCCTGTCAGCGTTGCTTCGCCACCGCATGCCCCTGGCTGCGCAGCCTCTCGCCACGTACGCCTGGAATGCCCCCAGAGCGACGCGTGGGTGGATGAGCTGGAACGCAGGCGCGGGGTGGTGACTTGCCGCGGCAAGCGCCTTGCCGCAGTTGATGCCTTGCCGCGCCCGGGAGCTTGTTGCTCACCGGTCCTTGCCGGGACGCGTGGCGCGTAGCAGCAAGTCTCTTGTCGTGCCCTGGTCGGCCTTCCCGGCAAGCTCCTCTTGCCGGGGCCTTGTGCTTCAAGCGGCCGTCCCGGCAAGCTCCTCTTGTCGGGGCCTTGCTCTCTTCGGGTGGCCTTCCCGGCAAGCTCCTCCTGCCGGGGCCTTGGCTCAAATACTTTGTTCTTGGATGGCCCAAAAAGGGGACCATGGAGAGTTTTGGTGATCACCTGGCAAGCCTTGCCGCGGGGTGCTACGACTGCCCGTGCACAAGTTCGGGGTACTAAGGTACCCCTACTTTAGTACACCGACAGTTACTTCACTCAATCCACGGTAATCAACAACCATCCTTAATGATCCATCCTTCTTCTCCACTAGAAGTACGGGTGATCCCCAAGGCGAAGAACTTGGGCGAATGTAACCTTTATCCAATAACTCCTTAATCTGCTTCTTAATTTCCACCAAATCTTGTGCGGGCATCCTGTACGGTCTCTTCGATATTGGCCCAGTGCCTAGGAAAAGCTCAATCAAATACTCAATGTCTCTATCCGGTGGCATGCCTAGTAATTCCTCAGGAAACACATCAGGAAAATCCTTCACCACTGGTACTTCCTCCTGTACGACTCCTGATAAAGAATTTACTTGTGTCCTGTTTGACGTATGTCGGGATACATACTTGATCCTTCTTCCTTCGGGCGTGGTAAGCAAAATTATCTTACTGGCGCAATCGATGTTTCCTCCATACATTGACAGCCAATCCATACCGAGAATTACATCCAAACCTTGGGATTCCAGGATGATTAAATCCGTTGGGAAAACATGCCTTCCTATACTTAATGGCACTTGAAAACATCCTTGTCTGGCCATATACTCTGCTCCTGGCAAGCTTACTAGCATAGGGGTCTTAAGAATCTTAGTGGGCAGGTTATACTTTTCCACAAATCCCCTTGATATGTATGAATGCGATGCACCAGTATCAAAAAGAACGAGTGCAGTAAATGACTTAACCAAAAACTTACCGATTACTGCATCAGGCTGAGCTTCAACCTCCTCCACGCTAACGTGGTTCACCTGTCCCCTGTTGAAAGGGTTCGGCTTCTTCCCAGAGCTTCCATTGCCATTCTGTCCTTCAGGACATTCATTGGCGTAATGTCCGGTCTTGGAACACTTTAAACAGGTGACTTGACTCAGATCTCTCTTGGTTGGGGTTGATGGGGTGGTACGGTTCTGGCCGTTGCTTCCTCCATTCCCATTACCATTCTTGTGGCCATTATGGTTGTGCGAACCACTTCCTCCATGGGTATGCTGAAACTAAACTCCCCGTTTAGGGGTAAAACGGGGCTTCTGCTGGGCTCCAGAGTTATACTTCCCCTGTCCATACTTCCTCTTGCGGTTCTCAATCTGCTGTTGCTTCCCTTCAATCATGATGGCACGATCTACCAACTCCTGGTAGTTGTTGAAACTTGCTACCATCAACTGCATGCTTAGCTCATCATTCAGTCCTTCTAGAAACTTCTCCTGCTTAGCTGCATCTGTAGCAACGTCATCTGGGGCATAACATGCTAACTTGCTAAAGTCGTCAACGTACTGGCCAACTGTCCTTCCTCCTTGGCGTAAGTTGCGAAACTCACGCTTCTGCAAAGGAATAAATTTATTTAACTATCATGGTGGTTGAAAACATCGAGAATGGTTGACAGCATTCTGATCCCAATTAAAAGTAATCATTAATAACCCAACAATATTAATTAGAAGTAACATGATGAGATTCACATGATATTCAAGTACCAGATACTCAAGATGTCCATAACCGGGGACACGGCTAATCATGATTAGTTTGTACACTCTGCAGAGGTTTGCACACTTTTCCCCACAAGACTCGATCGCCTCCGTTTGGTTTTCTCGCACTACATGGTGTTTGAGAAACGGATGACCGAGGGATAGTCTTTCAGAAGCGCTAGCACCTTACGTTTGGATAGACCGGTACACCTACTTTCCCCTACATCTGCTAGTCTACCCTGTAAGAGTTCGCATGACATAATCAACTATGCCAGAGCCCATAATGGCTTGTGGCTGCACACGGAAGTTACTAGCATGAATGATCTTATGATCCCTTTGAGCTTGGGTGGCGGTCCAAAAGAAAAACAGGCAAGTCCTGATAGAAACCAGGTGCCTCAATCCACCCAGATGTGTATTTAAGTTGCCACCTTAGATAAACCATTAATTAACAATACTCACATCTGTCATGGATGTCACTCACCCAATCCACGTCTACTAGCATAGCATGGCATAATAAGCAAACATAGAAGTAACTCCCAAAGGTTTCATAAGTAAAACAGGTGATAGGTACTACCTCATCTACTTCCCATCCCACAATTTAATTGGACCCTAATCATGCAATGTTTGAGGATTGATCTAATGCAATAAAACTGGGTAGTAGAAAAGGGTATGATCAAAGTGTTACTTGCCTTGCTGAGGATCCGTGAAACCTAGAGCTTCGAAATAACAGGCGGCGCACTCCGGGTGATCTATCGCAGACAAACAACAAGCCTACAGTAAGTACTCATATAATGCACAGGGAAAACTCGAATAAAAGATCTAACCAGAAAGTTCAACTTAAGAAATCCGGTTGCAAAAAGAATCCAATCGAACAAAGCAACGGAAAACAAACGGCGAAAGAAACAACTTGGTTCTAGCAATTTGAATCTAGGTCAAATTTTACCATGGCAAAAACTTGTTTAAGTTGATTATTCGGAACGGCGGTTTCGAAACGAAAATCCAGGCACTTGAATCACCTTATTCCGATAAACGAGTGAGAAGATAAACTAGAAAGAAGATCGGATCAAAAATCGCGATTGCGGAATAAATCCGTCGAGAAGAAAAAGAAGAACGGTTGAACGAACGACGTTCGTTAACCTAGAAGAATCCGGTGATCACGTTCGTTAGAACGAACGGTCCGGCGAACGGTCTCGAGGCAACTAAATCGGAGAAGAAAACTAATCCGATCTAGGGTTTCGGAAAAGAAAACCGGACGAAAAAACGATCTAGAAAACCGGAACGGTTTAGCGAAGAACCGGAAAGAAAAAAGAATCAAAACGATTAGCAGAAAACGATCCGATGAAAAGAAAAGAGACGCGGCGGTGCTACCTCGGCGAACGGCGGCGTTGGGCGGCGGCGGCGAGGTGAGGCGGCGGCGGTGGCAAGGTGCGGCGGCGGCACGGGGCAACAGCGGCGGCGGTGGCAAGGTGCGGCGACGGCGCTGGCGGCGGCGGCGTGGGTGAGGGGCGCGCGGTGAGGCGCGGTGGAGGCTTGGGGCTTTGGGTTTGATGATTTAGAGGGGGGGTGGGGGTATTTATATTGGGGAGGGGAGGGGTTTACTTGGAGGAGGGATCAAGAATTAGACTAGGAATAGGAAAGGAAAAAGGGAAGGAAAGATCTAGAAACAAAAAAAGGAATAACGAAAGTATGATAAAAGTCCTACTAGGACTTTGCAAAAGAAGCTAACGGCGGCGGCTCCCTGGTGCGCGTGCGCGGCGCTTGGCCGGCAGGCTGGCTTGGGCCTTTGGCCCAGGCAGGCGCGGAATTTTTTTTAAAATTGGTTTTGCGCGCGGAAAAACGCAGAAAAATAAATCTACCGGACTCCAAAATTAATGAAATAAATTTTCCCCGACTCCTAAAAATGAGTCGAACAAAAATGAACTTTTCTCCGGGCCAAAAATGTAATTTTAGAAAACGCGCATTTTTTCCCTATCCAAATAAAATGCAAATAACTCCGACAAAACCAATGATCCCTTTGTTTCAAAATTTGAGAGAACTCAAATATGAAATTAACGAAATCTCCAACTCTCTCCGAGGGTCCTTGAGTTGCGTGAAATTTCTAGGATCGACCAAAATGCAAGAAAATATGATATGCATGATGATCTAATGTATAACATTCCAAATTGAAAATTTGGGATGTTACGTCGGGTATGTCATCATCATCTCCACTAGACTTCACAAGCGCTTCAGCCACAAGTTTGAACCCATCTTTGAGAGTGATAACTAGTGGATCCTCAACAACGTGCTTTATCTTAGCCTTCTTTTTGGGTGGTGCTTTCGGGTCACAAGACTCACCAACATTTGGTGACGTGTTCACCTCACCATTCTCCTCGTCTTCAAGATCAATAGAAAGAAGATCGTTGCCAGACCTAGCATTCTGCCTCTTGGCCCCTATTGTCCCATAAATTGAAGCCATGGCATGATAGTGTTCAATTGGTGTATTCAAGAAGGGGGCATCAGCTTTGTGGGTCTACAAACATTGTGCAAATTGATTAACATAATGCTAAGATAAATGGCATCAGATTTGTGGGGTGAGAAGCATACCATACAATGCCCTGCATAGTGCTCCTCGCTGAGCCTAATTGTGCAAGTGTCTTCTTCCCATAGAGCTCCACTTAAATTCTTCAAGTTGGCTACCCTTCCCCATATCTTCCTCCACTTCTTGAGATGGTTTTTGACTTGATCTCCGGTGACAGAAAGCTTGAATTGCTCGTTCAAAGCAGCAGCACATTGTCTATGATGCACATCCCTGAATCCACTTGAAGTTCTCTTCGCATCAGCAACAAGACAAGCCAAAAAACCAAGCATGGTTTTCATCATCGAATTGGTCCATACAATGATCCCAGCTCTCCCGGAGCTCCCACTTGAAGCGGTGACTTCAACACTCTCCATTTCTGTCCAGCCAACAAAAGATTGAGAAAACATGGATTATAGCATTTCAAATACATGGTGCAAATAGAGTGAATGATATGATCTGTCCCCCCATGAAATAAATTCAAATGTAGTTGTCGAAACATCACAAATACGTGGTGCAAATAGAGTAAATGATATAATCTGTTCCCCCATGAAATAAATTCAAATGTAGTTGTCGAAACATCACAAATACATGGTGCAAATAGAGTAAATGATATAATCTGTCCCCCCATGAAATAAATTCAAATGTAGTTGTCGAAACATCACAAATACATGGTGCAAATAGAGTAAATATATAATCTGTCCCGCCATGAAATAAATTCAAATGTGGTTGTCCAAACATCACAAATACATGGTGCAAATAGAGTAAATGATATAATCTGTCCCGCCATGAAATAAATTCAAATGTAGTTGTCCAAACATCACAAATACATGGTGCAAATAGAGTAAATGATATAATCTGTCCCACCATGAAATAAATTCAAATGTAGTTGTCCGAACATCACAAAATACATGGTTCAAATATTGTAAATGATACAAATACATGGAGTGTGCCACACTCATAGATAAGCGTACATGAGTTGTCTATCTTCCCACATTTGGGCTGCCATTTGTAGCCTATGGTCTACCACGGCCCTAGTGTCACTTGCTTGTTGCCTTGATGTTCTAATTGGTTGGGTGGTCCATGTCACTTCAGGTATAATAAATTCATCAATCCCTTGTCATAGTGCATAATTGTGAAGAACACAACAAACTATAACAATGTCAACTTGTGTTGGGAAAGTAAAGAATGGTTTGGCATCATCTAAAATTTTGAAACGCCTCTTGAGAGATCCAAAAGCCCTCTCTACCGTCAACCGTAGTGAAGAGTGCCTAAGGTTGAATAGCTCATTTTGGACTAGATTGTTGCCCCACTCATTCAAATGGTACCTCACACCACGAAAAGGTGGTAAGAACCCGGGCTTGGCTCCATAACCAGCATCAACTAGGTAGAACTTCCCTAAAAAGGTGAAACAAATAATTGTGACAATGGTTTCTTGAGGCAAAGAACATATGACAATTTCTATCTAGGCCAACTTCTTACCTGGTGGTACTTGTAAGCCTCTCTCACGCGTTAACGCATCAGCTAAAACGGTTGCATCGTGTGCTGACCCTTCCCAACCAGCCAATACATATGTGAAGCGGAGATCAAAATCTACCGATGCCATCACATTTTGGGTTGTAAAGGCCTTCCTACCACGAAAAGAATGCTCCACATCTTTGGTAACACCTGCTCGCACAAGTGTACCATTGATAGCTCCAATACAATCCTATATAGTGACAAGTAGTAAATACCATATCATATAGCCTACATACCTAACGAATAGTTTTAGAAATTACCTTAAAATATGGGTCAAACCGATGATTTCCTGCAATTTCTGTGGGGGTCTCCAATGATGGTGGTCGTATATAATCATTACGAAGCTCGCCTATGGCATGAAGAACCTTTCTAAAATAGATGCTGGTTGTGTCGTATGATCCACAAAAATTGGCTGACACAACCCTATTCCGAAGGTTATGCCCAATTGTATGCAAAAACATCGCCAATTGTTGCTCCACACTAAGATGTGGACTGTCTTCTAGCAACTTGCGATCCCTCATTATGCTACACAAATTAAAAAACGCAGCTCTTTCAAACCTTAACATGTTTTTGCACAACACATCACTTTGCCATATTTTTTGGTTTCGATAATCGAATCTGATTCGATTTCTTTCATGCATTGGCCCATAGGTAATGCGTGGTCTTCTTTTTCTTATTATAGCCCGAATAATGACTGCCATTGCAGCTAGTGCAACAAAAACAGCAGCTCCCCTAACCATCTTTTTTCTTTTGTTCATCTTCTTGGCCATTTACAAGTGATGCATATTATCAAAAATATAGCTACGAATGATGCATACATCAACAATATATATTGCAAAAATATACTGGACAGCATGTATTTTCGTACAACTTAGGAAAACAAAGTATTGATTTTACCAACATAAAGTAATGAAAGTCAAACAAATACAACCATGAATCATCACAAGAACCACTCCATATCTCTCTATAACTCTCGTTTGGGCATATCCATGACCAGCAGCAGAATATACAAGGGGAAGGGATTGATGTTTGTACCTAGAGATTGGGATGGTGTGCTGGGCCTCTGCTGCCGCTGTCAACCTGCCAGAAGCCGCCGCCCCGCTGCTATTCCTTTGCAAGCCGCCGCAACTGCAGATCCAGATCAAGCTCCCTCTGTTCTGCAGCAAATTGTGAGAGGAATGAGAGGAGTTAGTGGGCACCGAGGAAAGGAGGGAGTCGGTCGGCGGGAAAGGGAAGATTTGGCCGGCGGGGGAAGGAAGGAATCGGCCGGCGCGGCTAGATCCATGGACGGGAAGAGAGGAGGGAGACGCGGCGCACCTGGAGGGAGAGCGAGGCGATAGGGCTGCGAGGGCTGCGAGAGAGCGAGGGGTGAGCGGTTCCACGTGGTCCGACCATTTTCGAGGTCTCACCACGTTCCGCATCTGGGCCGAATATTCGGTCCGCGGGAACGAGTGGGTTCCGATCCATAAGTCCAACTGAACACGAAAACGAGGCCTAGGAAAGGGTCGGACCCATGCCATTCCAGTCTGTGACATCAACCAAACACACCCTAAACCTGGCTCGACATTTCGGTATTAAAAATAGTTGGGAACCCACAGAAATATGCGAAATTGGCCCTGGCCAACCAAAAAAACGACTGTAATAAATTGCATAAGTTGCCATGAGCTATATAAAAATTATTAAAAAAAGAGGGAGTGGTCTGACTTGTGGGCCTGCTTAGTTGACGCGTATGCAAGATTTTTTTAGTTATTATATACGTCAACAAACGATTCTAGCAGACATAACCGTTGGATGTCAATCCAACGGCCGTCGTGTTTCTTCAATCTCTGATCTTCTTGCTCCAGCCGCCAAAGCAGCGCCGGCGGGACCGCCTACTCCCGCCTCCCGTGGCCGGCTGTGCTGCCGCGTAGGCCTCAGCGCCCCCTACTACTCCCACCGCTGGCCAGGGCATCCCTCTACTCACCCACACCCCCTGTTATTCTATGGCGACGGCATCCTCACACCACAGTCGAACCGGTGAACCCTCATACTCCTCTCCGCGCGGGCTTCCACTGTCGCGTCTTCCCCGGCTCCATGTCGTCCCCTTCCTAGGCCTCGCCGTCGTCCACCGCCGTGGTGCTCTCGGCGCAGCGTGGTCAATGTGGTCAACGACCGACCTTGATCGGAAGAGTATTGTACGTGCAGAGGCTGACAGCTGGGTCCACGGCAGCCGCAAGGAAGTGCCTCCTTATTACGCGGAAAATAATTATTCCTCCACCTGACAGTAGGGACCCACCGAACGGGCCACCAGTATTTTGCGAAAAAAATTGTTTCCCCCTGACTGCTGGGACCCACAGGACGGGCCACCGTATTTCGCGAAAGAAACGTTCCCCCCGCTGTCAGCTCGGACCCACCGGAATTGCCTCCTTATTACGCACAAAAAATGAATACCCCCTGCTAGCTGGGACCCCCCTTGGTGGGAGGCTGACTTGTGGGCCTACTAAGTTGACTGGGACGGATGCCTTTGTCAACTTTAGTCAATATATGAACGATTCTAGCTCCAGTGACCGTACGATGTCCATCCAACGGCCGTAGTGCTTCTTCAACCTCTAGTCTTCTTGCTCCAGCCGCCCAACGCAGCGCTGGTCGTGCCGCCTTCTCCTGCCGCCCGTGGCCGGCTGTGATGTCCCGGAGGCCTCACTGCCCCCTACTACTCCCACCGCTGGCCAGGCCATCCCTCTACGCACTCACACCCCTTGTTATTCTGCGGCGACAGCAGCCTCACACCGCAGCCGAACGAGTGAACCCTCATACTCCTCTACGCGTGGGCATCCACTGCCGCGTCTTCCCTGGCTCCACGCCGTCCCCTTCCTAGGCCTCTCCGTCGTCCACCGCCTTGGTGCTCTCGGCGCGGCGTGGTCAACGTGGTCAAGAAATGGCTTCCATCAGACGTGGACTGTACGTGGAGAGGCTGACAGCTGGGTCCACGTCCGCAGCAAGGAAGTGCCTCCTTATTACGCGCAAAATAATTATTCCTCCACCTGACAGCAGGGACCCACAAGATGGGCCATCGTATTTCGCGAAAAAAATGTTTCCCCTGACTGCTGGGACCCATGAGCTACATCTTCGCACGCAAGGAAGTGTGTCCAAAAAAACAATTCGCCCCCCTGACTGCTGGGACCCACCAGCTACATCTTCGCACGCAAGGAAGTGCGTCCGAAAAAAAACGATTCGCCCCCCTGACTGCTGGGACCCACCAGCTACATCTTCGCACGCAAGGAAATGCCTGATAGTCGGGACCCACCTGGTCGAAGCATGCGTAGCGTTGTCATTCTGGTCGCGAACATGTACGTACATATATACTGGTGGATGTAGAGGCGCGCACGTGTCGTAGTAGAGGCGCGCACGTAGCATGTACACATACGTACAACGGCCAGGGTGCAAGAAAGAAAATACGGCCACGTGTGTGTACATACGGGCGGGGTCTCAAACGCCTACTCGCGCATATGTACGGCCAGGGCTCGTGTACATTGCTGGGTCGGAACTGATAAACAGCGTCGTCGTCGTGTTCATGGGGAGGCAACGGAATGCGTCATGTTCATTGGGAGGCAACGGAATGCTCGTGTTTATCGGGAGGCAACAGAACGCGTGGGAGCCAACCGGCTAGGTCGGAACGGAATGCGTGGTCGTGTTCATCGGGAGGGCTTGGACAGAGCAGGCGATGGAAACGAGGCCTAACGTACTGCACAATGGAGGAAATGGACCTCCTACGTTTGGAACGGGGTCCTGTTGATCGAGAGGGGTGTGGCATGCCGCAAAACGGAGGAAACGGACCTCCTACAGTCGAAACGGGGGTCATGTTGATCGGGAGGGGTGTGGCGTACTGCAAAACGGACAAAACGGACCTCCTACGGTCGAAACGGGGGTCCTGTTGATCGGGAGGGGTGTGGCGTACCGCAAAACGGACGAAATGGAACTCCTACGGTCGAAATGGGGGTCATGTTCATCGGGAGGGGTGTGGCGTACCGCAAAACGGGACTCCACGGGATACTGTTCATCTCCACCGTCGACCTCCTCCAGCCTCCACGGGCTACCGTCGACCTCCTCCAGCCTCCACGGGCTCCTGTTCATCCAGCCTCCACTGCGCGCTACTCCACCAGCTACTATTCAACCACCCCCCCACCATCTACTATTCATCCAGCCCTCCACACCACGGGGTCCTGTTCAACCACCCCTCCACGGAAACCCCTCCACCATCTACTGCTCATCCAGCCCTCCACACCACGGGGTCCTGTTCAACCACCCCTCCACGGGCACCCCTCCACCGTCTACTGTTCATCCAGCCCTCCACCACACCATGGGGTCCTATTCATCCAGAGGCAACGCCACCGCTCACTGTTCATCCACCCCCCCACACACAACGCTCACTGTTCATCCCAGAGGCAGCATCGATCGGCTTCAGTTAGCAGCAATAGCGAAGGAATCACTCGATCGGGTTCTGTTGAGGATATAACTGCTAAGGGTAAACCGACCAGGAGGGGCCGGTTCACCTTTAGGTATACTGAAGCTCAAGACAATTCAGAGGATGGCGCTTTACGGATGAAGCTTAGAGGCCCAAAGCCCACGGTCGATTTAGGGCCCTTGATAGTAAACCGCCATGATTGTATAAACTTATATTATAAGAAAGAAAGGCAGAGACCTAGGCTGGCACTTGTATACGCCAGCCTCAGGACTCTGTAAACCGGTCGGGATCCTCCTGAGTATATAAAGGGGTGACCCGGCGGCGGTTTAGGGACAGACAACAACTCGAGGCTCAGGCTAGCGTATTCGCTCCCTGCGCATCGAAACCCAATCAATTCCATCACAACTAGACGTAGGCTTTACCTTCATCGAAGGGGCCGAACTAGTATAAACTCCCGTGTCCCTTGTCCGGTTTAACCCCTTCAAGCTAACCCGTCGCGATGGCTCCACGACTAAGTCTTTCTAAGAAGACATTTGACGTGTTAATTCCACAATAGTTGGCGCCCACCGTGGGGCTATCGCATGATGGTTTCGAGTTCTTGAAGGGCAGCTTCGAAGGACTCAAAGGGTACGCAGTTGGCCGGATGACCAAGAGTCGTCGCGGCAAGCTCTACGTCGACAACGAAGGGTGGGGCCCCGAGACCGGCTCAATTGAGTACGGATACCGGGTCCCCTTTGGAGGAATCCATGTCTTCATCAGCGAGATCGGCGAACCGGGTCCTGAGCTGGACATCTGCACCGACCTCATCGAAACAGCTCAGCGTGCAAGCCCTACCCAGGTTAAACATGCCGTGAAGCGGGCATTCGTAGGATGCGTCCATGGGGCTAGATCTAAACCGGTGTCTGAAGGCGAGACAGCTGTTTATTCCGACAACGAATCATCCACCGGTGAAACTAAGTCCCTGTACCAAGTCCATGACGATGGGTTCAAAGGATATTCCGACGGCGGCAGTATTCCGGATCTCCTTGAACCGCCAAGTCGGGTTACTGTTTACATGGCCGAAACACAGCCTACTTTGCAATCTTCAACAGCAGCCGCGGCAGGAGGCCCGGTGCGCCGGCCGGTTCAAGTGCTCTCCGATCTGATGGATGCTTGGGAGACCTTGCTAACCGTGGTAGTTACCCCGGAGACACAGGACCAGCATAATGAGGATGTTGCAAAGCTGAAAGACCAGATAGCGCAGGCCAAGGAGGACCTGGCGGTTGAGGATGCGAGGATGGCCGAGGAATAGGCCGCTTTGGATGCCCAGTCATAGTTGATACAGGCACAAAATTACCGGCTGGCGTTGGATCAAAATGCATCGAATGAGGTAATGCGGCGGAAATATCGATCGCGCCTCCCGCCAGTCTTTGAAGGTTTAAACCTCTTTAATACGCCAGGGGCGGGGACGAGCAATCCAGCTGCCGTAAACCGGACTGATGCGCCTAGAGCGGCGTCGGATCAGCCATGCCTGACAGAACCACCTCGACGAACGGACAACCCGCCGCCGTATGTGCCTGCGCCGCCGGGTCACTTCCTGAGCCCTTTGGATAATATGATTGCAGCAGCGTCCCGTCTGGCGGCTATTCCGATAGAGGGCGATTCACTGGCGGCGATCGAGACACGGCGAGCCAGGGATCTTTTTCAAACCGCCGTGGTACAGCAGCAGGCCTATTCTTATAGCCGGGGTAGAATTCATTCGATCCCCCGTCCAAGCAAAAGCTACAGCAGACACATGGATGAGCCGGAAGTGTCTAGCAGTGCCAGGCGCCGTAATGCGGCCCATGGTGAGATAAATGCTCAGGATGTGGTAGGCAATGGTAGGGCACGAAGGGAGGCGGGCCGCCATCAAACCGCCTCGCTTCAACCAATGGCGTCGGTAGACCGAGGCACTGGGGTCGCTTTCAGTTCCAAGGGAGTGCCTTGTCTTATTCCGGGCCTCCATAACATACGACTGCCTAAGGATTTTAAGGGTCCGCGGAAGGTACCCAATTACACTGCTGATCAGCCGCCTGAGGCATACGTCGAGAGTTACGAGATGGCGATGGAGATGCTGGAGGTGGATGAAGCGGCTTGTGCAAAATATTTCACGATGATGTTAGAGGGGACAGCCCGTACTTGGTTGAAAAACTTACCAGCAAACTCCATCGACTCATGGAGTCAGTTGAAGGCCCAATTCATAGCCAATTTCAAAGACACCTGCAAACAGCCCATGTCCATTGTGGATCTGGATGCCTGTGTTCAAGGGGAGAGTGAGTCAACAACTCACTGGGTGCGCCGGGTTTCAGAGATTTTGCATTCTTCAGACCGGATTAATGTTGGCCAAGCAATCTTAACACTGGAGCGCAATTGCCGGTTTAAGTCACTCAAGATGAAGTTGGGACGACTCAAGCGACATTGCAATGACATCGGAACACTTATGGCAACCTTGGTAAAATATGCCGATTCTGATAATACCAAGGATCCCGAGTCTGATGAGGAGAAACCGGAGAAGGGAAAGAAGAACGGCGATGCAAAAGGGCATTACCATAACCGAGGAGGCCATGGGAATAATGGTAAGCGCAAAGCAGATAATTCAGATTTTGTGGCTAACACAAATATGCAGCATCGTAAAGGTAAACCGCCCCAGCGCGGTGGAGGGATGAATCTGGAGCATTTGTTAAACCAGCCCTGTCCTAAGCATGGAACCAAGGAGGCCCCGTCCACACACCTTTGGAAAGATTGTCAGATAATGAGGGAGTTCAAAAACTCTGATCTCTACCGGTATGATCGGGGCCCGCCGGGCGGTTCAGGTCCTGGTTTCCATGGGGGAGGCGGTTCAAGCTCTGGGTTTCAAAATAACCAAGGCCATCAGAACAACCATAGCAATAACCAGTAGAACAACCAAGGGAATCAGCAGCAGTCAGGCTACCAAAGTCATCCCAAGCAGTTGAACAGCGGACAATATCACGTGTTCACGACTAGCCTGTGCAAGCGAGATCAGAAGCTTCACAAGAGGGCAGTTAATACTGTTGAACCGGCCGTGCCACATTATCTACGATGGTCGGAGCAGCCCATTGTGTGGAGCAGAGAGGATCACCCACCCCGAGTTGACAATCCGGGTCAGCTAGCCTTGGTCGTAGCACCTCAGGTGGGGGGTTACAAATTTACCAAAGTTCTAATGGATGGAGGGAGCAGTATTAACATCCTGTACTACGAGACTTTCCGTCGCATGGGGTTGACGGATAAGAATCTTAAACCGTCGAATACAGTTTTTCATGGTGTGGTACCAGGTAAATCAGCATACCCTGTGGGGAAGATTGCTTTGGAAGTTGTGTTTGGAGATGAGCATGATTCCAGGTCTGAGACCCTGACCTTTGAGGTGGTAAAGATCCAGAGTCCATATCACGCGCTGTTCGGACGGCCGGCTTATGCGAAATTCATGGCGAGACCCTGTTATGTCTATCTACAGCTCAAAATGCCGGGTTATAATGGGACGATCACAGTACATGGGAGTCGCAAGATTGCTTTGGATTGCGAGGAAGGTGAAGCGGCCTATGTTGAATCGGTTTCTGCTATAGAGGAGTTGAAGTTTTATAAGGACAATGTTGATCCGGCAGACATGACCCCTTTGAAGAAGCCCACAACGGAACATGATCCGGCCCTCACATTCAAACCGGCTAATGAGACTAAACTCGTTGACTTTGTCCCTGGTGATTCATCCAAACAGTTTAGTATCAGCGCCAATCTGGATCCAAAATAGGAAAGCGTGCTCATCGAGTTCATCCGTGAGAATTGGGACATTTTTGCATGGAAGCCTTCTGACATGCCAGGTGTACCGAGAGGACTCGCTGAGCACACTCTCAATATTGATCCCAAGTTCAAACCGGTCAAGCAGTTCCTTCGCCGTTTTAACGAAGAGAGACGCAAGGCCATTGGTGGAGAGGTAGCCCGGCTACTGGCAGCGGGGTTTATCGTTGAAGTATTTCAGCCCGAGTGGTTGGCTAATCCTGTGCTCGTTCTTAAGAAAAACGACACTTGGCGTATGTGTGTGGACTACACTGATTTGAACAAGGCATGCCCGGCCAATCCTTTTGCTCTCCCACGTATTGATCAGATCATTGATGCGACGGCGGGTTGTGATCGCCTGAGTTTCCTGGATGCCTATTTAGGGTATCATCAGATTAAAATGGCAGTTAAGGACCAGGAGAAGACAGCCTTCATCACCCCCTTTGGAGCCTTCTGCTACGTTTCAATGCACTTTGGGCTCAAGAGTGCCCAAGCAACCTATCAGCGTTGTGTGCAAAATTGTCTTCACAAGCAGATCGGGCGCAATGTTCATGCTTACGTGGATGATATTGTGGTAAAATCCAGGAAGCAGGAAACCTTGATAGATGATCTCAAGGAGACATTTGACAATCTTCGGGTTTATAAAATGATGCTTAACTCGGAGAAGTGCGTTTTTGGTGTTACGGCAGGCAAGCTTCTGGGTTTTCTTGTGTCCAACCGAGGCATTGAGGCCAATCCGGAAAAAATCTAAGCGATCACATCTTTGGCTAAACCGGCGTGTATCAATGATGTTCAGCGTTTGGCGGGCCGGATTGCAGCCCTCAGCCGGTTTATCAGTCATTTGGGAGAGAAGGCAATTCCCCTGTATCAGATGCTGAAGAAGACAGATAAATTCGTCTGGAGTGACGCTGCTAATACAGCATTTGAGGATTTGAAGCAGCAGCTGGCTGAACCACCCCTCATTGCCGCTCCGGTTGATAAGGAGCCTTTATTGTTGTACGTGGCTGCCAATGCCTGTGCAGTCAGTGTGGTGATTGTGGTTGAACGTAAGGAGGCTGGAAAAGAGTATCCGGTTCAACGGCCAGTTTACTATATCAGTGAGGTACTGATCGAGTCCAAGCAAAGATATCCGCATTGGCAGAAGCTGGTGTATGAAGTTTTTATGGCAAGTAGGAAGCTGAAGCAATACTTTCAAGGCCATCCCATCACAGTGGTTAGCTCTGCTCCCTTGGGCGATATAATCCAGAATAGAGAAGCAACTGGCCGGGTTGCGAAGTGGGCAATTGAGCTTGGTCCCCATGGGTTGAAGTATATGCCCCGAACAGCCATCAAATATCAGGCGCTGGTCGACTTCATTAATGATTGGACCGAGTTACACGCACCAGAGGACAAACCGGACAACACATACTGGACGATTCATTTTGACGGGTCCAGGCAGTTGGAAGGTTCGGGGGCCGGGGTTGTCCTTACTTCCCCTCGAGGTGATAAAATTTGTTATGTCCTCCGCTTAATGTTTCCTTGTACTAACAATGCAGCAGAGTACGAGGCCTTACTCCACGGCCTCCGTGTGGCTAAGGAAATGAACTTAAGCCGGGTTCGATGCTTTGGAGACTCTGATCTAGTGGCCCAACAAGTTTCTGGTACTTGGGTTTCAAAGGACCCACTCATGGCAGCTTATAGGCGTGAGGTGGATATGGTAGCAGGCCACTTTAAGGGTTATCAGGTGGAGCATATTGACCGGCGCAAGAACGAAGCAGCTGATGCTCTAAGCCGGCTGGGATCTCAACGTAAACCGATACCACCTAATACCTTTCTGGATATCTTGCATAACCCATCTGTGAAATTGCCTACATAGGAGGATTTAGCTGTTCCTGATCCGGAGGCCTTGGTAGCCGGTTTACATGCCACTCTGGATTGTACTATCCCATATTTGGCGTATTTAAGCCGGGGCGAGTTACCAGATGACAAGCTTTTCGCCAGACAGATAATCCGGCGGTCCAAGTCTATGGTGGTGCATAATGGCGAGTTACACCGTTGCAGCGTTTCAGGCGTATTCCAACGTTGTGTGTCTCCTGAAGAAGGGCAGCAGATCTTACGTGAAATCCATGAAGGGGATTGTGGTCACCATGCCGGTTCAAAATCCTTAGTGGCTAAAGCCTTCCGTCATGGATTCTACTGGTTGACAGCTCATTCTGATGCTGAGGATCTGGTAAAGCGGTGTGATGCTTGTTAGAAATTCTCACGTCGAGCTAATGTTTTGGCTCAAGAGTTACGCATGATTCCCATCACTTGGTCGTTTGCTACTTGGGGGCTTGATATGGTTGGACCCTTTAAGCGTTCCAAGGACAAGAAGACCCACCTGTTGGTGGCGGTTGACAAGCTCACTAAATGGGTGGAAGCGGAGCCCATCAGTAAGTGTGATGCAGCTACGGCGGTTCAATTTCTTAAAAAGATTATTTTCCGTTTTGGCTTTCCACACAGTATCATCACAGATAATGGTACGAACCTTTGTAAAGGTGAGATGGAGGAATTTTGCCAACGAGAGCACATCCGGCTTGATGTAGCGTCCATGGCTCACCCCCAGTCTAATGGTCAAGCAGAGAGGGCGAATCAAGAGATCCTGAAGGGTATCAAGCCTCGGCTTATGGTCCCTTTGAAGCGGACCCCGGGTTGTTGGGTGGAGGAATTACCATCAGTATTATGGAGTATAAATACCACCCCAAACCGATCTATGGGTCATACTACCTCATTGACGTTCGAGAAGACTCACGTAGCTCTGAGGAGGAGACCCGACGACCGTGGAACATAGCTCTCCTACGGCCTTATTATACTTGAAGCCACCGGCTTTTTCTTATGTACATATTTCGACAATGTATATATTATGATGAATAAAATAAACCGGCATCCTTGCTAATCAAGCAGGGTCTCCGCCGTTTTTCTTCCAATATCTGTTAACTTGGGGGCTTCAGCTAGAAAAGTGGAGTACTGCCTGTTAAATCGGCTATCATGCCACCACCTAGCTTGGGAGCTTCACACCCACGGGGCCAAAGAGAGTATGATTGCTCACAGCACAACTCAAACATAGGCACCCATTGAGCATAGCTCACAAAGTTACTTGGGGGCTCTTTGTGTCAAATACCAAAGAGCTTGAAAGGACCTTGTAGCTGGGTATCGAGCCACGGCTTGGAAGCCTAGTGTATCCAGGTAATCCTGGCATGACCCGTCGAACGTTTGACAGTTACTCTCTTTGAGACCATGAACTCGTCAAAGTTAAAATGATGATTGGTTAGTTGGAGGTCCATCTTAAAAGGCTTTGCTAAAATGGTTCAACTCAGTGGCCTGGCAGCCCATGAAAAGCCTCAATTTGGGCCTGGCAGCCCTTGAAAAGCCTTGCCATTGGTTTTTGTTTTTGTCCATGCTAAGTTTTTATTCTTTCATCATGTTTATATTGAAACCGGTGTTTCTTAACCCGGTGTGGCTTACAGATCTTGTAAAAGCATACAATTCAAGGTAACCCGGCATCCTTCAAACCGGTCTGGCTTGACGCTTTGTCTCCAGCAATCGTCCGGTGTTTATCACAACCCGGTTCGACATCATATATACCAGCATGGTATGGTGGAAGTTGGGCTTTCATCCTTCCTACTATCACAATTGGTAAAATAACAGCAATGTTTCATATCACAAGTATGATTCATTATTGCTACGTTTTGGCAACCATGGTTGCTTGCCTAGTTGTGTTGGGTGTTTTGACCCGTCCGGCGGTAAACCGTCCGGACAGATTTTTTCTTATGCAGACATAGGGATTGTATAATATTGAAAATACATAAGGCAGTACTGAAATCATCATGACAGATCAAGGAAAAGTATATCCCAGTGCACGATGGCAAACGGATCACAATATTTTTCTAGCCTATTACAAGGCGCTTTCAAGGCCCAAAATATGGTGTTGTTTCCCCCTGAACAAAGTTTATGGAGCATCCATCAGCTTGCCGGATTAAGTTTCGTTGCCACGATGATGCGAAATTGACGGGTCATTTGGTGCCGGATCAGCCTCTTCCTCTTTGGCTTGTGGTTGGAAATCCACGGTTTTCCAGTCAATCCGGGTTAAAGCCTGAAAGACAGCTTCTTCACTGATAAGTTCTGACGGATCAACATCAGGGGCATAAGTGTGCTTACGGATTGGCGGAATAAGATTTTGCACTTCCGACATGTCAGCGTTAATCCGTTTGTTATTTGCATCATAATGAGACCGGTGAACAGTCAAGTTAGCATCTTCTGCCAGCTGACTCGCCAGAGGACACATTTCCCTTGTCACGTTTTTCAAGGCTTCGTCGTCAAAGTCTGACCCATCCTCTTGTGTGCTAGGAAAGCCTTTTGCAAGGTCAGCCGGATCAAGGTCAGCTATCCACGCTTTGGCTCGGGTGAGGGCCAACAAAGCGCCTGCCCTGGAAGCAGATCGCTTCACCTCTTCTATCTGTGCTGGTATCATCGATAGTCTTGCTAGCGTCTCCTTGATCAGGGTTGGGGCCGGATTGTCATAGGATGTTGCGCAAATAACCCGTTGGGTACCAGCATACAGTTGTTCAATCAAAGTATATGCTGCTTTCATTTTCACCCGTGCATCTGAGCCCAGATGAGTAATACGGCTTCCTACAATGGTTTAAGGATTTTATATTATCAATTGTTGCCTTACAAAAGGGAATATTTCATGTCTTAGTGGAAGTACTCACCAAAAACTGTAGAGGTCATAGCATTCACTTGGCGTTTCAATCCGGAAAGCTCCTCTTCCACCGGTTTAAGAGCTGACTCGGCGTCTTCAGCTCGTTTCCGCATTGCATCCTTCTCAGTTTCCCACTTGGCACGTTCAGTCTTGAAGCCTTCTTTAAGTTGTTCCAGGGAAGTTAAAGCGGCTTTTAGTTCATCTTTGGACTTGGAAGATTCTTCTTGCTGGGATTTGATGCTTTCTTGAAGGTCAGCAATTTGAGCGCGCTGATTGTTTATCTCCGCCTGTCAGTCACAGATGCATATCAATATAATATCAAAGTCCCAAGTATACAACTAGTTATACACTTGGCACTTGGGGGCTAATGCGGATTGCTTCTTTACTACTGCTGGTTCAAAGTCCCGAGGATCAATACAAGTTTCAATCCTGGCACTTGGGGGCTAATGTATACTCGCTCAAAGAACATCAATAAGGAATGGGAAGGATTAAAAGTCTCGGTTTAACTTTACAAATTAACCCGGCCCTTGGGGGCTATAGGATACAAGGTAGGGAGGACACAAGATAAAGACGAGAAGGAATACCTCATAGCGTTCTTTCATCAGGTTTACCAAATCAGCTTCAGAATCTCGGCTCGCATAAAGCCGGTTCAAAAATCCAGAATGAAGATCCTGGGTAGAAAGATTAGAATATTTTGACAAATCAATCTCCAGCTTCCCTTTGCCCATAAAAACAAACTCATCTTTGGCTTTATGCTTTGCCAAGATGACCGGATTGTCGGGGGCGGTATAAGCAGTGCCGGTGACGACAACTTCATCATCTTTTTCTGGGTTTGAAGTGGTAGGAGGAGTTGGCGGATTGGCAGTTGAGCTCAGAGGGTTAACAACTGGACTTGCAGGTGTGGCATGTGGACTTGAGGTGCCCTCGTGAGTGGTCGGGTCAGCTTCCGGCGGATCAGCATTTACAATTGGTTCTGGCAGGACAAATCATCCATGGTATTATCAAGGTTTTCACGGGCATCTTCAGGAATCTCAGCCGGTTCAACTTCGCCAGTAGGGGTACTGGTCTTAGCTTTCTTACTCAGACGAGCTTTGCCGCTAATATTAAAACAAGGATTAGCAGGATCAATGGAATTACAAAGGAAAAATGAAGGGCTGTATGCTTACCCAGGGACGGTTTTCAATGGAGGCACCTGAGTAGTGGATGAACCGCCAGACGAGTTAGAAGATACCTGATAATTTGAATCAGATGGATTGAGAGGGCATCGGAAAAAACCCTTCAAAGTATAATGTTTTTCCGGAGAACAAGCAACCTCTGGACGACGTTTCCGGGTTGGTGTCTGAGGTAAACCGGAAGAAGTGACCTGTTGACCGTTGTGCCGGGTTGTGCGACGACCTTCAGTTTGCTGTGTCTTCAAAGAAAGTTTTTGACCCACATAAGCAAGAGGGTGAGAGCATTTCACTTTCCGAACTGCACGGCGAAACCTTTGAACCGGCACAAGTTTCGAGTCAGAAAGGTAAATTACCTCAACATGATCTGCACGGCTGGCCTCTGCATCGTCCTGGGAGTAATCGTTATCAATAAGGTGTAAGAAATAGAAGCCAAGGTAGTCAAGTTTTACCTCTTGAGATGAGTCGCTGGCATCTTCTGGCGGTTCAGAAGACTCAGTAGTTCTCTTCTTGCCAGTTCTCTTAGTGACCTTGCTCTTGACACGAGGAGCCCTGGCTGGTTTTCTTGCGGTTTCTTTTTCCAGAAGGAGTTGTTGGCCTGCGAGATTGCACAAAGGATTATTGTAAACAATGTTAAAGCGGAAAAATATCAGGAAAGTACAAAGTTAAATTTTTTACCGCTGGCAGTTTGTTGGAAGCATAAAAAGGGTGCAGACCAGTTTGAGTGCAGACGGCGAGCGGCTCAAGTATCTTCTTCACACTTTCAGTAACTTCGTCATCAGACAGTTCTATTGTGTTAAACCGTTGCGGGTCATTGGATTTGCCGGTATACTCACACATCAATCTGGAGCGGCGGCTCAAAGGTAGAATGCATCATGAAACCCAACAGCGGACGAGATCAACACCAGTTAAACCATTGGCAAGGAGAGCCCGGAGTCGGGCGTGTTGAGGTGCATAGGCTTGTCGATCTTTGGCAGACAATCTTGGAGGTAAAGGATGGTTGTTGCTAAGCCGGTGTGGACGGTAGCCCGGCAAAGGATTTTCATCAGAAGGGGCAGTATTTCGACAATAGAACCAAGTTAAGTTCCAGTCTTTCGGATGACTGTGAAGCTTGGCGTGAGGGAATTCCACCTCTTTCCTCTTTTGAATGGATACACCGGCAAGTTTGGTATTGGGGCCGTCAGAAAATTCAGTCCGGCGGTTTAACTGGAAGAGATCTCGAAAAAGGTCAACAGTTGGTTCTTCCTGCAGGTAAACCTCGCAAAATACTTGAAAATCACATATGTTGGACACAGAATTTGGTCCAATGTCTTGAGGATGGAGCTGGAAGCTGGCAAGTACATCCCGAAAAAATTTTGATCCGGGGGGCCTGAAGCCTCGAGATAGATGCTGCATGAACACAATCACTTCTCCATCTTGAGGCTCAGGAGGGCACTCGGGGCCAGGAACCCGCCAATGAAGGACATTTTTTGGAGCTAAAGCGCCCGTGGTGACATATCCGTTGATTTGAGTCTCTGTGATCCGTGACGGAGCCCAGTTGCAAGCAGAGAGTTACTTTGCCATCTTACAAATTCTACAAAGGAAACATGGACGGTTTACGGTTCATATATGGTTGTCAACGTTAAACCGGCAATTTAATCAAAATGTACATATGAGGTGAACTGGGCATTGCTATTCAAAGTCTAGATGGCGGTTTAAGTGAGGGCTAATGGCATATGACGGAGTATCAACTATTGCATGGTAAACCGCCTTTCGGTGAAAGGGTCAAATCTGAAAATCTACTAAGTGTTGCAAAAACAAGTTTCGCAAGATGGTGATATAATTTTGGATCTACCGTCGGTCAATAAAGAAATTTTTCTGAGCCCTACAATGGCGTTAAGCAGAACAGAGAAGGTTCAGATAAGGATCTATTCAGGAACAACAAGATGTTGTAGTATGGTAGAGTAAAACTACAGATCCAGCCGCAAAAAGAAACTATCAGGCATAGCGAGATTCAGTGAGATGCTAAAGGAAAAGCAGATAAACACTGATGAACACCGATGAACACCAAAGAAACTTCGAAACCCTAATGCAGATCTAATAAGTGAGAGAAAGGAGTATTTACCAGGGCCACGTAGCGGCGGAGGAGTATCGCAGGAGCTCTGGTACGAACAGGGTGATGCAGCGGCCTGAGATGAGGCAGAGCTTCAAGGTCGACGACGGCAGCGATACTTGAGTTCTTCGGGTCGCGAGGAGGAAGACGATGCGAAGAGGCAAGGGGGGGAAATGGAAGGAGCCCCAGTCTTATTTATAAAGGAAGAAGGATAAAACGGCGGGCGCGAAAATCGAGGAGTCTGAAGCGGAAAAAGGGGATGCATTTGTCGCCTCGATCTTCGGGAATTAATTAAAGAGAAAGGAATCTTCATAAATCTTTTTATGTAGGGATGACATCACAATAATTTACTGCAATGACAGAAGATGACGTCATGGCAGTTCACTAAAGTTCACAGGAGAAGGCAATATGGAGGTTTACGAGGGTTGTTATCAATTTTAATAATTTTCCTAAGGATTGAAGATTGACATGAACAGGTCCAAATCAATCTGGGGCCTAATGTTGAGGATATAACTGCTAAGGGTAAACCGACCAGGATGGGCCGGTTCACCTTTAGCTATACTGAAGCTCAAGACAATCCAGAGGATGGCGCTTTACGGATGAAGCTTAGAGGCCCAGAGCCCATGGGCGATTTAGGGCCCGTGATAGTAAACCGCCATGATTTTATAAACTTGTATTATAAGAAAGAAAGGCAGAGACCTAGGCTAGCACTTGTATATGCCAGCCTCAGGACTCTGTAAACCGGTCGGGATCCTCCTGAGTATATAAAGGGGTGACCCAGCGGCGGTTTAGGGACAGACAACAACTCGAGGCTCAGGCTAGCGTATTCGCTCCCTGCGCATCGAAACCCAATCAATTACATAACAACTAGACGTAGGCTTTACCTTCATCGAAGGGGCCAAACTAGTATAAACTCCCGTGTCCCTTGTCCGGTTTAACCCCTTCAAGCTAACCCGTCGCGATGGCTCCACGACTAAGTCTTTTTAGGAAGACATCTGACGTGTTAATTCCACGACAGGTTCAGTTAACAGCCATCGATCGATCGCTCGGGTTCAATAACGCGTAGCCTGCAGTGCAATCGCTCGGGTTCAGTTAGAGCCCAACGCCTCGCTCAGGTTCAGTTAGAGCCAATGCCTCGCACACACGCGCGTACATGTATGAGAGAAACGCACATCGCTCGGCCCCCAACCTCCCACCATAACCGGGAACTCCCCGAAATTTTCCTCGCCCTCGCTTCTACCACGGTTTTTTCCATCATGGACAGCCCAAAGAATGTCATGCAGCTGCGTCTTCGTCCCGCCCAGGACGAAAAGCCCATTTTCTGTCATGATTTTTTGTCATAGAAGTAGGATCCCACCACATCTATGATGATACCGGGTTTTGTCACAATTATCGTCATAGAAGTGTCATATGCATGACAGAAAAAAATTTCGTTCGGCCCAAAATGTCATGGATGTGTCTTTTTTTTGTAGTTCATGTGTCCCATATCTTTCCCCTAGGGGGTCCGGTAACCCCCCCCTTGGGTACTCCGATATGTACCCAATACATTCCAAAACACTTCCGGTGTCCGAATACTATCGTCCAATATATCAATCTTTACCTCTCGACCATTTTGAGACTCCTCGTCATGTCCGTGGTCTCATCCGGGACTCCGAATAATCTTCGTTCAGCAAAACACATAACTCATAATACATATCGTCATCAAACATTAACCGTGCGGACCCTACGGGTTCGAGAACTATGTAGACATGACCGAGACACATCTGCGGTCAATAACCAACAGCGAAACCTGGATGCTCATATTGGTTCCCACATATTCTATGAAGATCTTTATCGGTCAAACCGCAATGACAACATACGTCATTCCCTTTGTCGTCGGTATGTTACTTGCCCGAGATTCGGTCGTTGGTATCTTCATACCTAGTTCAATCTCGTTACTGGCAAGTCTCTTTACTCGTTCCGTAATGCATCATCATGTAACTAACTCATTAGTCATATTTTTTGCAAAGCTTATTATGATGTGCATTACCGAGAGGGCCCAGAGATACCTCTCCGATACTCGGAGTAACAAATCATAATCTCGACCTATGCCAACCCAACAAACACCTTCGAAAATACCTATAGAGCATCTTTATAATCACCCAGTTACGTTGTGACGTTTGAGAGCACACAAGGTATTCCTCCGGAATCCGGGAGTTGCATAATCTCATAGTCAAAGGAATATGTATATGTCATGAAGAAAGCAATAGTAATAAAACTTAACGATCATTATGCTAAGCTAACGGATGGGTCTTGTCCATCACATCATTCTCCTAATGATGTGATCCCGTTCATCAAATGAAAATACATGTCTATGGTTAGGAAACTTAACCATCTTTGATTAATGAGCTAGTCTAGTAGAGGCTTACTAGCCACACAGTGTTCTTTCTATGTATCCACACATGTATCAAGTTTCCGGTTAATACAATTCTAGCATGAATAATAAACATTTATCATGATATAAGGAAATATAAACAACAACTTTATTATTGCCTCCAGGGCATATTTCCTTCAACGTCCGTCCTGGCCAAGCGTCGTAAGGGGTCCCGGCACCGAATACAAGCCTGGAAGATATCGTCTTATCGTGAGGGAGCGATGGAAGCATGGGCAATGGTCAAGACCCGTTACACCTCCATAGAAACAACACACCTTGCCGAGGTGGGCTCCATGGGCCGTGATGGGAATGAATTGTCGACAAGCCTTGTGTGTGATAGCATGATGTCTGCCGCTCGTTTCTCTCAGGAGGGTTGTGCCCTTGATTCTTTGATAGACGGGATGGATAAAATGTAATGTATGATGACTCTATGTATCCAAGTACTTTAGTCATTTAATAAATCAGTTTGCATGTCCAAACATTATCAACGCGCCATCGGCTTCACCTTCTATTCCATTGGCCAAGGAGTCTCCCTTACTTCTAGCCCGAAAGATTGGGCCAGACACTTTAGGTGACAAGGCAATCCGGCTACATGGTGCGGAAGACAAAAGTGGAGCAGAAAGTTATGTTATATTACTACTTAGTGTAATAAACATCTTCCGAGAAAAATAGTTCTTCCAGTAGTTCCTTTTCTCAGGTGGTCATGGCAAACACATGTGTCCAAGGACGGGTGACCTCGAAAGTAAAGCCCATCGTCAGGGTTTTAGAGACCTGAGCCATTCTTCTTCTTCTTCTTCTTCTAAGCCGACTAATTATGTTCATTAAGAATGCTAGCTTTCGGCTTTACCCGTCTGAGGTACTGGTCCGGATGACCCATGAGTAACAATCACAGCGGTGCTCTCTTCCCCCCTTAGCCGAACAATCGAGAACATAAGGGGCAAACACTGGAGCCAGGCAACCCAGCTTGGCCAAATCTTAAGTCAAATCAGTGCATATTTTGGCTTTAAAGACAATAGAGTAGATGAATGGAAAGATGCATGTTTGAAAGGACATGCTATATTAATCACAGCCCCGAGGGAAATACATGTGAAGATGTATCTGAGGCGGGAGAAAATGGAGAGTAAAGCTAAAATGCGAGAAAAAAAGGGGTATATGCATGGGAGGGCGGTGCTTTTTAGGCGTAGAAACATCGGAGCAGTGCGGTGTTCCAGGGGTTAGGCTCCAATTGTCCGTCCGCCGAGTCCCGAATGCAGTAAGCCCCTCCAATGGGGACTTGGTCAATTACGAACGGCCCGTCCCGTTTGGGTGAGAGTTTGTGTTTCTGCTTCTCCGGGTGGAGCCTCATGACCAGGTCTCCTATGTTGAATTACTTCGCCCGGACTTCCCTGCTTTGATAACGTCATACCTGCTGGTGATAGATCACGGATCGTGCCCGAGCCATGTTGCGCTCCTCTTCCAAGGCATCCTGACGATCGAGCTCGGCTGCTCCGTGGATTATATCACAAGGCAGGATGGCCTCGGCGTCGAATACCATGAAGAATGGTGTGTACCTAGTGGATTGGTTTGGCGTTGTGCGTAGTCCCCACAGGACGGAATCAATTTATTCTACCCACTTACAATCTGCCTCCATGAGGGAGCGGACCAGCCTCGGCTTGATGTCGCTGAGGATGAGGCCATTTTCTCATTCTACCTACCTGTTTGATTGCGGGTGGTATACTGATGCGTAATCGAGCTTTATGCCCATTTTGGCGCACTGGGCTTTTACCTCTTTGGCTGTAAAATTTGTCATGTTGTCTGTGATGATAGTGTGGGGTATACCATAACGGTGTACTACACCGGGTATGAATTCGACCACCGGGGCTGCTTCAGCCGAAGTCACTGGTTTTGCTTCGATCCACTTAGTAAACTTGTCAACCATGACAAGTAAATACTTGTTTTTCCTTGAACCTCCCTTAAGGTGGCCAACCATATCGAGCCCCCAGACCGTGAAAGGCTAGGTGATCAGGAAGGTCTGAAGAGATGTTGGGGGCATGTGACTTTGTTTAGCGAATACCTGGCAGCCGGGGCAGCATCGCAAAAGTGTTTTAGCATCGACCCCTACCGTTGGTCAATAGAAGCCAGCCCAGAAAGCCTTGCTGACCAAGGTCCGCACAACGACATGAAGTTCACTCATGCCGGAGTGTACCTCGTTCAGAAGCAACCTTCCTTCTTCCTTGGATATGGACCGTTGGAGGACACCCATGGCACTTTGCTCGTAGAGCTCTCCCTCGTGGACCTTGTACGCTTTAGATTGCCTTATTATCCAACGAGTGTCGATTTGGTCCTCAGGGAGCTCCTTGCGGCGTAGGTATGCTAGGAGGGATTCGGTCCATGGTGCGATAACCGCCATGACCTCAAGAGCCAAAGTCGTTTGCTGAATGGCTGATCCTCCAATTATGTCCTCCTCCGCTTCGTCCTTGGGTGGGATAATTTACCTGTTTGACTCCGACGTTGTTGTGTTGTCCTGCCATCCACGGATGGCTTGAAAATCCATTCGAGGAAGGTTATATCGGGAAACTTGTCCCTTTTTGTGCCCATTCAGGCAAGTATATTGGCAGCTTGATGGCTATCGCGCGGGACGTGATGAAATTCCAACCCTTCGAACATGGCCGAGATTTTAAAGACTGTGTTCCGATGTGTTGTCATCTTTGGATCTTTGGCGTCGAATTCGTTGTTCACTTGGGAGATGGCGAGGTTAGAGTCACCTCGGACCTCGAGGCGTTTGTTACCCATCGAAAGTACTATCTGAAGCCCATGCAGGAGGGCCTCATATTCAGCAGCATTATTTGAGTCCGTGTACATGATTTGCAACACGTACCGGATGTTGTCGAATGTTGGCGATGTAAGCACTACTCCATAGCCCGGCGAGCATTTTTAACCATCAAATTACATTGTCCAGTGTGAATACGTGTTGTACTCTCGAGGGAGCCCGGCTTCTGTCCATTCTTAATAGCTCAGCGCGACCGATATGTTATTTCAAAGGGTAGGAGCTCTATGGCCCACTTGGCGATGCGTCTTGAGGCATCCCTGTTGTTAATTATGTCACTCGAGGGCACTTTGAAAGCCATGGTCACTTAGCATTCTTGGAAATAGTATCGAAGTTGTCTTGATGCCATAAAAACGGCATAGGCTATCTTCTGATAGTGTGGATATCGTGTCTTACACGGAGTTAAGACTTTGGAGACGTAGTAAACTATATTTTGACCCTAAAGCTTACGGCCCTCCATGTCTCATTCGACCATGAGAACTGCACTGACGACCTGGTTAGTGCCCGAGATGTAAAGTATCATCGGCTCACATGTACCTAGTGTCGTTAGAATGGGATTTGTGGCGAGGAGGGTTTTAATATCTTCCTGAGCAAACGCTGACTCGGTAGTGTTGGGGAACGTAGCATGCAATTTCAGAAATTTTCCTTCGATCACGCAAGATCTATCTAGGAGATGCATAGCAACGAGAGGGGGAGAGTGTGTCCACGTACCCTCGTAGACCGAAAGCATAAGTGTTAGCTTAATGCGATTGGTGTAGTCAAACGTCTTTGCGATCCAACCGATCAAGCACCGAACGTACAGCACCTCTGAGTTCTACACACGTTCAGCTCGATGACGTCCCTCGAACTCTTGATTCAGCAAAGTGCCGAGGGAGAGTTTCGTCAGCACGACGGCATGGTGACGGTGATGGTGATGTGATCCACGCAGGGCTTTGATACGTCTCCAACTTATCTATAATTTTTTATTGTTAAATGCTGTTATATTATCAATCTTGGATGTTTTATAATCATTTTATAGTCATTTTATATCATTTTTGGTACTAACCTATTGACGTAGTGCCAAGTGCCAGTTGCTGTTTTTCCAAGTTTTTTACATCACAGAAAATCAATACCAGACGGAGTCCAAATGCCACGGAACTCCATGATGATTTTTTATGGGCCAGAAGGAACACATTGGGCCCTGGCTACGCCTGGGGGGTGCCCCAAGGGAGGCACAACCCACCAGGGTGCGCCAGGAGGCCCAGGCACGCCTTGGTGGTTCGTGCCCACCTCGGGTGCCCCCCGGACCGCCTCTTTGCTCTATAAATACCCCAATATTCTAGAAACCCTAGAGGAGTCGACAAAATATTCATCCAGCCGCCACAGAGTCCAAAACCACCAAATCCAATCTAGACACCATCTCGGATGGGGTTCAACCCCTCCATTTGTGCCTCTCCGATGATGTGTGAGTAGTTCTTTATAGACCTTCGGGTCCGTAGTTATTAGCTAGATGGCTTCCTCCCTCTCTCTCACTGAATTCTCAATACAATGGTCTCTTGGAGATCCATATGATGTAACTCTTTTGCAGTGTGTTTGTTGGGATCTGATGAACTTTGAGTTTATGATCAGTTATATCTTTTTATATCCATGAAAGTTTTTTGAGTTTCTTTGATCTCTTATATGCATGATTGCTTATAGCCTCGTATTTCTTCTCAGATATTTGGTTTTTGTTTGGTGAACCTGATCGATTTATCTTGCAATGGGAAGAGGTGCTTTGTAGTGGGTTCGATCTTATGGTGCTTGATCCCAGAGACAGAAAGGGAACCGACACGTATGTATCATTGCTACTAAGGATAAAAAGATGGGGTCTATCTCTACATAGATAGATCTTGTCTACATCATTTCATCGTTCCTATTGCATTACTCCATTTTTCCATGAACTTAATACACTAGATGCATGCCGGATAGCGGTCGATGTGTGCAGTAATAGTAGTAGATGCAGGCAGGAGTCGGTCTACTAATCTTGGATGTGATGCCTATATAATGATCATTTCCTGGATATCGTCATGATTATTTGAAGTTCTATCAATTTCCCAATAGTAATTTGTTTACCCACCGTTTGTTATTTTTCTCGAGAGAAGCCAGTAGTGAAACCTACGGCCCCCGGGTCTTCTTTCTCATATATTTGCCTTTGCGATCTACTTTTATGTTGCATTTATTTTCAGATCTATTGAACTGAAAATACAAAAATACCTTGCTGCATTTTATTTATGTTTATTTTATTTGGCGTTCGATCTATCAAATTATCACAACTTATTCCCGTCTGCACGCCGTTTCTGGCGCCATTCCCCGAAAGGGATTGACAACCCCTTTAACACATTGGGTTGCGAGGTGTCGTTATTTGTGTGCAGGGATTGTTAACGTTGTGTTGCTTGGTTCTCCTACTGGTTTGATAACCTTGGT